>CM042442.1:19156790-20454290 GCA_023631565.1 Gymnocephalus cernua
TACTTAATAAATGTCACTTTATTATTGTTACGTTGCTGTGCATCTCCCTCTTTTGTTGTGGCCTGTGAGCAGGTCGTAACAAGTTGGGGGGCTTGTTTGCCGTGAGTATAAAACCAGGACCTTGTTTGTGGCTTTCTTTAGTTAATCCTAGTTACATGGGCGTCAGTTTGGTTTGAAATGTGCTGGGGACACAGATGCATTCAGAAGTGCATTTCCAGAAGTGCTGGGTACAATGACGCATTCATTTTTTTTCTCTTTTCCATAGGTCATGTTTTGAAAGACGCTGTCCTGTAGCTTACTAATGTAAATTAATAAAAATGTATTAAAAAATGTGATGATGTCCGACACGTTTTATGACGAAAGCCTTAAGTTTTCAAAAAGCAAGACAAGGGACAGAGAAAACGCTTAAGGTGAAAAAGCTTAACATTTCATTATATTAATGTCCAAATATTGCTTCCCAGTATCCCATGTGATTTTCAGGCTGTAAAACTGAACTGTAATTTCAAGGGATAAAAATATGAAGTGGTGCTCATGAGTTTATGAACCCATGCTAAAGTTGACTAAAAAGAGGAATAAATATTCCCATTGAGACATATACAGGGGTGAACAAAATGTATTGTGTATTAGTGTATTATAATTCAATACACACTGAGGTGAACATGATACGTGGTTGCACATCAGCGGGACTGACCATAATGCAACTGGACATAAGAGCAAAGCAAACACTGAGAAGATGCATTGTTACCTTTTGGCCACTAGGTGTCTGTCTTTGACTTCAGATCTTTCGAACCAGATGTGAGGAGAGGATTTGACCATGGCTCGCTGCATCATTCCCATCAACCCTCCATGTACCTGGCCAACCTGAAAGACGCGTTAGACTTAAAACAATATCTCTACCTATCTCTAATTGTATCTCTAAATAATCATTCATTTTTGGTTACTGTGTCATCTTCTCTTGATTTTTGTCTGGGTGGGTGGTGATGAGGTGGGAGGGGGGGTGTTCATGTTGCAAATTGTATGTTTTGTGTTGTGTTGAAATAAAAATTGTTTATCATAAAAAATAATCATGCATTCTTATGAAGACCGAATTAACCACAGTCACTCACAGAATACAGAGACACACACAAACTTGTCTACCATAGAGTAGCAGCCATCATTGGCCAAGATGATGACATCAATGGGTGTTGTGTGATTGGACACACAGATACCGCCATTCTTTGGTTTGTTCTCTCTGAAATTAAACGAGTGTGTTTGACACAGACATACGACTTTGTGAGAGGCAACTGTGCACCATACACACTTCAATTGCTTGCCATTATGTTCTTTGAAATGGAGACATTTACAAAAAGCTGTGAACTTGTCAATATTACTGTTCTGATAATTAGAATGAATTAAGTCAAATAAAATGTCTCGTAGGAAGCTGCTATTGTTCCTGAATATGGAATATGTTGTACCTGTTATGATAGGTGATGATTGCTGTAAGAGCTCTCACACAGATGCGGAAACACATCAGATGAACCTTCTCACTCAGGTAGAACCTTAACCTGAAGACATGCAGCATAATGCCACAACAATTACTCCAGTCCCCTTAGGACGTACACTTCAAGGTTACATTTTGGTTCAATAAACGTGGTTACACTGAGTCAATCATATTGCTTTTGATTTTTCTTAATTGGGACCTGACTTCACGTGCATGCCTGAACTGTTATGAGAATTGGGGGGAACTTACTCTCTATTTGGTAAAAAGCCCACCAAAGTAGTCAGGACTACAAGCAGACTAATGCCAGTGATGGCCAGAGTAACCCTGCAGAAAAATAGAAATGATATTTGACTCAAGACTGAACCCTGTACGATGAGATGAATCTTACTGCCTCAAACACATAACCTGCCTGTGTGCTGCTCTGACCTTAGAGGCAGCAGGATGCCGTAGCGGATGAGGACTCCCAGGCCCCACAGGACAGTGAGTCTCAGACTGATATGACGGAAGTTGTAGTTGCTTCGAGTCAGTAAGTTCCAGCTCTCCAGTTCCTGGGCTGAAAAGCGCTTGGTCACCTCATCATCCAAGATGCTCTCCACACCTCTCCGGCAGAAGTAGAAGATGTCAGCCATCTCAAACTCCGGCTCTGAGCGCAGACAGCTGGCAGAACCTCGGAGCTCCTGGAGCTCCTGCTGCAAGGACGATGGTGATTCTTTGGCTATGATTCCTACAACGGGAACAACAACAAGAAAGACATGCATTTCAGTTAAGGGTCAAAATAATACAGGTACATTAGAACATTCATGACTGAGAAATATTGAAATATTACTTATTTACCATTGCTATATGGTTTATGGAGTTGCTGATTCTTTTCCTTTGCTCCCATCTCCATCCGTGAGGTTGCCCACTAATTTAGGACAAAAACATTCAGATAACTAGATTATTATTAGCCTACATTTTATTTATTTGCTGTACTGTTTGACATACTGCAAAATTACCCCTATTATCCACTGGGCACATTTGCACTGCGTTCTGAATGCGCCGCAGACCCCGCGAGCAATAACAGCCATTCAAGTCAATGCTTGATATTCCACCAGCTGCGCCACGGCGTGTCCCAGAAGCATGCGTGAAGCGGCTCTCCGCTCTGCTAAAGATACGAAAATAACTATACTACTACTAACTACTAACTATACTTAATAAACACATGATTGTTGAAAGAGAGAGAGAGACAATATAATCTGTGAGTCGGGCAGGCAAGATGCTCCGCTTCTGAGGCGCTCCCGGTGTGGTATGGCGCGTGGCGGAGGACATAGAAAACCAGAAGGCAGCTGGAACGCAGCACAGACGTGCCCAGTGGAAAATCAGGGTAAGAGTGGGAACTGAAGACTTAATTCGATATACCATTGCTGACTAGCAGCTACTGTAGGAAGGTGGATGAGCAGTAATAAACGCTGCAGGCCTCCAAATTGCATTCAAGGTTAGAGATTCAAAGAGGATATGAGCAGCATAGGATGTGATATGATCAGAGTGATGAAATTAAGCACATGATCCCTAGAGACAGAGAGACAGCTCTGCAACAGAGAACATATTTTCCTGAGAAGCTCGCAGAGAAAACAATGCAGAGAAATTGCAGAAACATTCAACACTATTCTGGTCCAGTTTCAGTTTCAAACCCTTAGTCTGACTTATGAAGAATAAATAGGTCAGATCGCCTCATGTGTACTCTAAATAAAACACCAATGTGCATTCCAGCAGGGCTATAGCTCATGGAAAACAAACTATTTAAAATTGTAAAGTACACTACATACACACACTCCTATGCCAACAAGTACTCCCAGGCCTGCTGCAAGAAGCCAAGATGATTGACACTATCGAAGGCTTACCAGCCTTGGATGGGCTGATTTGGCAGTGCAGATAGGCTACGAAAGCCAGCCTGCCAGACACAAAGCTTCCTGTTCCATCCGGGAACACCATACATCTATTCCCTAAAGGAGGTGCCCAGACCTAAATTAAGACAGTAGAACCATTCGGATGGTACAGACTAAATAGCAATAATACCACGTACGTCAGTAGAATGGCAGTGTGCCACAATTGCCATGATGCTGCCATGTCACAAGTAGTATTTGACCATACATAAAGGCAGAGGAATACCAGCGTATATTGGTCCGTTGTAAAACATCTACAAAAAACTATCTTTAAGCTCTCTGGGTTAAACCCAAACTACTGTATAGTAAGTCTGCTTTTTGCTAGGCTCAATGTCAGACACATGATTGGACAAAGCAGAGAGAATCTTTCCATCATGAACCTGCATTGTGTCAAAAGAGCCTGCAGCTCACCTCACCCTCCTGGCAGAAGCCAAAAGAAAGTCTTGATTGACAGCTAATTCAGACTGACCAGCTCCAGGGGCTCAAACAGGGCCTTATCCAGAGATCCACATCCAACAGTAGGACAAGCACCTGCCTTCAACTCTACTGCATCATTCAGGAAATTGGTGAAGGAGTTTGCAATCCTGCTCAGACAAGAGGTATGTCCCTAATTGTTCATGTTTAATCGTGACTGTCGTTATCCTGAGTGTAGAAGGGGAGTTCTAACAACTCCTACAGAAACTGTAGGACCACAGGGGCTGAGCTTGTGAGGAGAACTGCCTTAGGTGCTCTGTACCATATCTCAAAAATCCTCCAACTATGTCACTAGATAAACTTCATCCCAGGGGTCTAAGCTCCCTGCAGTATCTTCACTACCTCAGATGGCAGTCCCATGGCTAAAAGCTTATTCCTCCCTGGGGTCTGTCCCAAAACCCAAGCGCCTGAGAAAAGGGAGGCAGCAACATGGCCTGTGCCTCTATCAGTCCCCCTGAGCTGGTAGAACCCAGGGGTCCCATTCGATGGGAATTTATTTTTTTGTTTTTGTTCTAAAATCTACTAATGTTCTATCTCAAAGGATTCTAATATATTACTTAGAGTTAGAATATTTGTTCCAAAATGTTGTACAATAAATATATACTCCAACCTTTTCAGTTCACCAAATCCCTGGTTCAACAACATTTCAATACAAAGGACTTTGATTTTGTATAATTTGAATAATATTGTGCATCACAAAGACCAAGCTCACCTCAAAGATCTTGAGAAGTGTCCTCATGTAGAGTCTGCGGATACCAAAAGAGACTCCAAGTACAGCTGGGACAATTATGAAGACAAACAGAAGAGTCAACCAGGCAGTGATGGAGATGCCAAGACATCTGCACAGCAGGTTGTCACCAGGAAATGTAAACCAAGTCATGCTACTCAACAGCCGGAGAGACACAGAGAGCAAAGAGGCTGCACACCACGATGAAACCAACAGCTTTAGGCCAAGTCCTCTGGTCCGTTTGAAGAATCGGTGTCCAAAGCAAACGCTGAAATGTACATTAACTCATTGTATGCATCTGACAAAGACAGCACAGAATATCAAGATCAGTAATAAAAACTACTAACAGTATGATCCCCCGTGTTCCATTTCAGGTGACTTGTTCTACAATGTGATTGACTTTAAATTACTACTTTGCCGATGGCCAATATGTAAGGTAGGTTTTCACACACATATTTCAACTCATAAATAATTATTATATTGACATATTATTGATATAATCAAGCATCCTGGGGCTACAGTTTAATACTAATATAATATTGCCCTAGCTACTCCTCCCCTGGACAATGCGTTGGTAGATCTGAGTGGTCTACTGTTGTTGTCATTATTGAAAGAGACAGTTGAAGTGCAATACTTACCCATATTAGGGGTGATATTTTTTCCTTTTTTGTGACAGCATGCATAAGAGTTATTCCAGCTTTTTTTTTTTTTAAATGTAACAGCTATTGCCTTTGCCTTATTATAGAAAAATAAAAAAGTAAATAACTCTAATGCAAGCTGTCAGAAATCAATAGTATTTTTTGAGTTATACAACCACAGCTTCAGTTTACTTGTATCTGTAGCATCTTGCATAGCTGTGTAGTTTAATAACTTTAAGAATACAGCTGTCCATGGCTTGTGTCAAGCATGATGTGCAATACGACTAAAAACTCAGAGCAGAGTGATGCAATTTAAGGGACACATAAATGTTCAATAACTGCAGCTATGTTAGTTCTGGAGTAATTACCAATTACAAGTAACTAACTGACTAGTTTATGGGACCAAACACAATGATTAGGCTAACGTTACAGTAGGGACAACAAGCACCTAATTCAGATTTAATTAAGTACAGTATGAAATGGTCATTAGCTAGCTTCACTGATATCAAGCAACGCTACGTTGCAAACATCGTCACTTATCGTTAACAGTTAACGTTATAATGTTATAATATTAGCTATGTTATTTGTTATGTTATATGTTATTTAGTTAACGTTACCAACCGAATTTAATTAACACTAACAGCAAATTGTACATGCTTAACGTTACATCAATAGCATCCTGGGACACATTAACCCACTCTGCCGGTATGTTATTGACTAGCTACTAACGTTGGTAAGTTTAGCTAGCTAGCTAGATAAGTTTGGTTGGTAACATGCTAACGTTAGTTTACAAGGGAGCTGCTAGGATAATAAAGCTCATTTTTGACCCACGGCTAACTGCTAATAATGTGTTAACGTTAGCTAGCTACTTGGTAACAGTTCTTACCGTCCTCCGGATTTAACGCTAGTCGTGTGCCGGAGGAGGATTGAGATGAGACGGCCAGGTAGTTCTACATCTGGACAGTCCAGGCTGAAGTACAGGGATCTCTGACACTGTGCTGGCTCCACAGGCTAGGCTAGCAACATGCTAACTAAAACTGCAGACAGAGTTGTATGGAGTCGAGTCGTCATATGGCATCAGGTGGCCAATGATGGCCTGTCACTACTGCTTCACGCACTGTGGGAAGAACATTTACAGTAATCTGATTACAGTGTAGCTAGCTAGCTAGTGGTCCAAAATCATCTGTCAAAGTTTCGTCTGTATTGATGATGTAGCTACTATGTTGACGTACAGTCTGTGGTACTGACCCTAACTGTGTTTAATGCGTTCACACTGCTAAATGACAACATGAGGAAATAATATTATGAGGAATTATTATTACCAGCATGTAGTGGGCTATCCATCAATACTAATGGTTAGAAAATGCTAACAAAAATAAGCAATGTGGTACTAGTGGAAACCATATGATGATAATAGCCTTTATAATATTGTGGGAAGTTGGCTCTCACTGCTACTCACTACTGATTCTTATCATTTGAACAAACCTTTAAACGTTTGCTGTCACTGCATACATTGCATGCTGTTATAAGTTTCATCCTCACACTCAACACTTTATTCACACTGAAAAAATGCATTTTAGGGGAGGGCAGGGAACGTTGGCCTAAAAGCCTAGTTGGCTTTTACTCATCAAAAGTAGTCAATGAGAAAGACCTTTGTGTTTATTATACTACAGAAGACTTCCCAGTGTGCTGCTTGAACAGATTTTTGTATATGTCAAAATTGTATTTGTCCCTATCTTTATTTGGTGTTATGAGCCTCATTCCACATTTAAAGAAATTATTCCTTCAGTTAAACTACAATAATTGTTTGATGAAGCTCATTTAGGCTTTTGAAACATAACATCTCAGACTTGAGTTTGTCTCGCCTACAGACTTTGTTGGATTTGAGGAGTTTAATTTTCTCCATCAATCCAAATATTGCCAGACAAGGGTCAAGTGTATTTTGATGTTCTTAAGAAGAGGTTTATAATTTTGCTCATTTTGCACCTGCTGTGTTGGAGATAAAACCACATGGTCTTAATTTTCATAGACTTAACTTGCCCAATTCTCTGTGGCATAACCCTAACTTTAAAAACAAAGACAAGAGTCGCCAGATTCATGGACAGATTCATGTCCTCACAATATTGTTAAGACAAGACACGCACACACACACACACACACACACACACACACACACACACACACAGTATTCTACAGACATTGGTTCTGTGCTCAAGTTCCAATAAAAACCTTTATTTTTTATATATTCTGCTACAAATGTCATTTGTTTCTTGCATGCATAGTTTCACACACTTAAGACAAGTAAAATCACACAGTAAGATTTCTTTTTTTCTTCTTCATGTATATACCCCACTCCATTTATAAACAGTCAACCAATAATTTAGCTGCCCCATGAACCACGAAGGGCATTTCAGGCAGCCATTTTGAAAATATAATCCAATGGATCGTATTTCTAAAAAACACTGCATACACTTATTACACTGAATAAGACTCAAATAATATTCTTGTAAACTTTCTTTGGCTTTTTTCCATAAAGAAGCAAATGCTGCTTCTATACAAATATATATAATGAAGGTAAGAGGATAAATAAATTGGTATTAGAGCTTATGCTAGGGGCAGTTTATGGATGAGGTTGATTGTTCAAGTCATCTTGAGGTATTAAAGTTAAAAATGTAAATGTTGCGCCAAAGTGAAAATCACTTCAGAACTGTTCCATAGACTTGGTAAACTCACAAAACCCCAATAAACACGTACATTTATCAAAGCTCTCTGATAAAAATGAAAGCATGAACAGAATCTCTCTTTCATGTATAGTTTTAACGCTCTGTTAAAGGTATACTGTAGATAATCTGTCAAACTCTGTATATTCATGCAGAGTTCAGAATTCATAAAACACACAATGTAATTAAAAAGGCCTATCGCAGTAGTCAAGATTCACTGCAGAGAATTTCCTTCAGGAATGTTTGCAGTTGAAGGAGTCCTATGCACACAAAAATTACATATCACAGTAAGATAGGCATAATGTTATTAAAGTCAGAACAACTGCATCAGTGCTACAAAACACATAATTACCAAACAAATATTGGCTTGCCTTAACCAGGGTAGTCTTAAGGGACATACTAAACAGTATGGCGTGGAGAGAAACAACAGTATGCACAAAACACAAACACACAGCTTTGACAGAATCACATAAATTATTCCCATATTGCCATATTACAGTTGTGCTTAAGATGTCCTCGGCTTTAGAGAGGAATGTGCTGTATTGGTTAGGGTGTCTGCTGGCATACAGCTGTAGTTGAAAATATGCATTTTTAATTGCTACAGTCTAACTCAAACATCCCATTACCCATTAGAAATGTTATTATCACTAAAGGAAAATGTGCTTTTTTTAAAATGTACTTTGTAATAGTCAGAAATGCAGCTGTTGGTTTTGTTTATGTTCTAAGAAACAGCAGCAGCGTATAAATCAACAGTGTTGCTCCCGGCTGTAGTCCTCAGCCTTTTTGCTTCAGCATGGCAGTTTCAGGGCAGGGTTGATATGTTTCTTTTCTTGTTCATTGACAGTCCAGAAATCCAAGCTCCATTGGGACTCTGTGCTGGTCTCTCTCCTTTTCCTCCCATACCAACAGAGAATCCATGCCATGTTTTAACATGTGGACTCTCTGTCGGGGACTCATCGAGACATCATCCGCACAAACTCTGGGAATTAAAGAGAAGGACAGATTGTTTTACAAAGTTTTAATTCAAAAAAACCTTCAATGAAATATGTGATGCTGCACAAGTGGGCGCAACTGCTCCTTAACATACAGGATACAAGTCATGTTTGAGGGTTTGTACCTCTGCGTTTGAGGTATTTGTGGGTTGGTGGAGATGTAGGGTGGAGCACCTGCTAACCCCACCTCAACTCTACCGAGCATTTTAATATCTTTTAGCTCATTGTTTTGGTTTTACAACTTGCAACTTTAAACTGTTTTGCTTCACTCGCACCACTCGCATAAGTTTGTTTTCAGGGAATAAAAGCTCTAGAAACCTCACTGTACACTGCCTAGCACTAAACAACAGACTGACACAGTTCGCAATGGCAGGTGGACATAGTGAAGCATTTAGCAGCTAAAGAGGCAGATATTTTCCTCAGTAAACCATGGACAAGGTCATAAACCTGAACAGGACACTGCCAAGTATGTTAACACATAAACATTTGAATAATACAAAGTTAGTTGGGCTGTACTCGACATTCAGAACATTAATATAGCAGCAAACAAATATTTGCTCTGTAAAGATATAGTGGAGTAATGGCGTCCTGAGCAGAGAATTAAGTCACACTTCCTCTGTGTGTGTTGTAATCCGAGCTTCTCTGTTCTTTGTTTTGATAGCCGTTTCGGCTGTGCGTGCATGTTAGTGCATGTGGGTCAGTGTCAGATGCCTAAGGCCGTGACAAAGCGTCGTTATTTGACAAGTTGGGGTACAGTCTGTGAGAGCCGTGTGGCAGCAATTATTACAGCTCCTGTATTGCTTTGCGACATTCAATTTGTAGACACTTCTACTGTAGGTGGATGGCTGGTTTCTTTTCTGCCACACACCCAGTCTCAAAAATCATGTCACATCATCAATCATGTTAACCATGATCTACATGTATTCTACTGTAGCACCCCAAAAGCACACTTTCTTTTTCGATCTTGCTCGATCAAATGTTGCTTGGACATTATTTCTGATGTTTTACATATAGAATGCAGAGGAAACATTTGAAACGTTGATGTAAGTATAGTTGCTCTACTTAGAACAGCCTGTACAGTATGCATCATTTTCTCTGTGGGTAATTTATGAGGTGCCATAATCCCTATGTGATGATAATCTGACAGACCTACAGAGCTGCCTTCATCCCTGCATGGTATTGAAATTTGAGCACACATGTTGGGATTTTACTTTGAAGTATGTGTGAAGACATGGTGTAAGCATGTTTGATTTCCAGGCAGTGAAGTGTGTATGCTGTATGTATTGTAAAGCATGGTGTCATACACCGCATAGGATTATTTACCTTCAAAGTCTACGTGTCCATCTCCGTTAAGGTCAATGTCTCGTAGGATGTCCTCCAGGTCTCTGTGTCCGACCTGAAAAAGTCAATTTATGGGGAAAGTGTGAATGTCCATGGCACAAACTACACACACACAAACACACACACACACACACACACACGCACACATGGACAGACACCATGATTGATGGAGAACTACAGATGAGGACGGACAGCAGCTCTTTACCTGTTGTCCTAAAAGTTTTTTCATTGCTTCTCTAAGTTCTGCTGTGCTGATCTGGCCGTCACCATTAGTGTCAAACTGAGAATGAGAGAAAAGACACAAATGAATAAAACAGAGAGAGCAATAATCAGAATAAAATCCTAATTACCAAAACTCTCTTTTCTCTTAGGTTGCCATTCCCGTAATACCCTCTAAAATAAACTCTACACATATGAATTAATGTTTACCCTAATGTTCCAACTCAATTTCAATCCATTGTGAATTATTTTGACCATAATGCTGTGATCACACTCAGTTTACTATTTTGTGAGCTTCCCCAATGTCTTTCCTCACCTCCTTGAATGCATCCCTCAGTTCTTTCACCCCAATCATGTCTGCAGTTTCAGCCAGAAGTTTGGGCCCCATGAGTTCAACAAAGTCCTCAAAGTCAACATGTCCTCCCACTGTTGAACAGAGTTTAAAGGGTAAGCTGGGTTAACCTTGGAGGTATTCTTAGAGACAAAACATGACAAGACTGATTGCTTTATTTGTACCCGATCTGAAGAATAGTGATGCTGACGCCAAAGCATTGTTTTTATAGAGGCTGTAAAAGTATTTAACTTAAACCTTCTGCAGTGATGCGCAATTCATTCTTAATGATAATAGTAGACACATATACACACAGACATTGTTTTCCTTACAATTCATGTTGATCTGCTGGCTCAGTTCTATTAGCTCCATCTCTGTTGGCATGTAGCCCATTGTTCTCATGCAGTTCCCCAGGTCTTTACAGCCAATGAACCCATCTTTGTCTTTGTCAAACTCCTTGAATGCCTCACGCAACTCTGAGAGCGAAAAAGTAGGGTATGAATGTGAGAAAGATGTTTAAACTATTTGGCAAAATTGTGAATATGTGTGTTATATTTTCACATTCTTTATTTTTCCTGAAATGCGACTTACCATCCATTTCTTCGGGCCTCAGCTCTCGGTCCTGTGAAGGATCACAGTGCAAGGTTAGAATCCAAACACTGCTGATCATTTTGAAATCATGCCAGTATACAGCAATCCTCACACAATATGATGCTGTATAAAAATAAGTAACTGCAGGTATGTGCAGCAGAGTGCCAAGAGTCTCCTCCAGCCAAAGAGGAAGAGCTTATCAGGGAGATCACCTGCCGAAGAAAACCTGCAGACTCTTGGCACTCTGTGTCACCCTGTTGGAAAAATAACACATTATCTGTTGCAATACAAGTAAAATAGCAGAAACAAGATAAATTATAAGATAGAAATACAGAAACAATGGAAAGATGCAAAGTACGCAACAGTTTCTTTATTTGCCGGTCCATTGAATTAAAATGACTTAATCACAACTCTTGCATCCATTACAAACAGCCATGGGAGAGCAGAACAGTAACAGTAGTCTACACTGAGGATTTCAACAACACTGTTTTCACTGCAGGAAATAGAGGAAGAGAGATAATCGTAACATATGGAGCATTTCTGCCATCACCATAACCCAGCTTTAATAATCCTCCACCCTGCTACAAATGTCCACCAATGTTTATGACTAATGCATAATCAAATGCATAAACATTGGTGTGCATAATTGTACACACAGACACACACACCCTTGCATTCAGCATTCTTGCTATCAAGATGACTTGAAGGCTAAAAATACCATCTTTGACGTTACAGTGAGAGGTGATTACTACACACATTAATTCATGTTATTGTGTGTGTACTGTGTTGTGTGCTAATCTCTTGCCATGCATGCACATGATATTGTCTGGACTTACGTACAGCCTGCCGGTTCTCAGCGAAGCCCTTGCGTAGAAAGATGCATGCAGGCCCCAGTACGTTGTGCATGGTGGCTCCGTTCTGGGCCAGGGCCACTAGTGGCTCAAGATAGGCCCCCCCAGAGCCCCCCTCCTCACACTGCACTGCTTTGTAGTTCTTCTTCTGGTCCTGGAGCAGCATTCGGGAAGGGGGGCCGGACATGGGAGCAGGGGCAAAGATAGGGGTAGAGACCGTGACTCAGATTGTGGCAGCAAGGAGTCAACAAGGAGGTGGGATGAAGGGGGTGACGGACATATGTCTGTCCGTCATAGAGAGGTGTGGAGTTAAGTCAGTCATGATGGAGGAAAGCACCTCAGTCAGAGGGAAGAGGTTGTAATTTGTTATGACAAGGGCAACTGATGCCATCCGTGAATCTGTCCTATAGGTCACAGGCCTGCACAACAGAACACCACCAAGCCCCTGCATCATGTGTTATAGATAATGCTTATAGTGGAGTTTACTACATAGCAAAAATGCAATGCCTCTTTTCATGTCACACAACACTGACAGCCTCACGTAACGGCTCTTTAATAACAAATTGCACAGTCAGCTGCACACTCTAGATTGAAAGGATAATTACAGTTTAACGTTGGTCTTAGTTTTGACCATCCTTTCTAACAGTTACAGTATGATAACATTAACTGACTTATTGCTCAGTTCTGGGAAAACAGAAACATCACTACAACAAAGTCAGACGGGGCAAGACGTTTTAAAGAAACCCCCAGATTAGAAAACTGCATGTTGTAAATATAAATCCCAGTTCAAATTTAACATAATTACCATGGTTGTGTGCACACAGATTTCCAAGGAGCAATTATTACCAACATTTCAGGTGCACTCACTTGCGGCTTTATCTCCAAATTAAGTGCTTTAGATTATGTGACTGCTCATGTTTCTTACCCCATCCGACTTCGTTATCCAAAATCTCAACACTGACTTTGGTGAGTACAATATCATTATAACCGAGTCCACATGATTACATATTTAACCGAAAGCATTATGATTCTAACTAATGGCACATGTTGGTAGTAATAGTGGTAGTGCAGTGTCTGGAGGTACGAGGGAATTTAAAGGATTGATGACACAGTGTATTTATAGTCAAAAAGTCTTATGCTGGGATAGTTACTTGAATTTCTGTTGCTTTTGTGCACATTACAAAATTATTGTGTTGTCCAGGCGATGAAGCTAAAAGTCAGCCAGCCATTACATTATAATCACCCATTATCCAACCAACCAGGGGGCAAAACTTGTTCTCACAACAGTCATCCCAATTACAGAGAGAGCTACAGGTTAATTAAAACAGGCAATCACTGCTCGCCAGTGGACAAAAAAAGCGTCCTCTAAATAAAGCTAAACAAGGTCCAACCATTGCTCTGACTAATATTTAATTTAGATAGCAGCTGCCTGATGTTAGGCTACATGCAGAACACAACAGACTTGTAGAAAAATGACTGTTTTAATGCTCTATCTATTGCATTAACATATCTTCTTGCTTATAAAACCTGTGTAACATCCAACTCAGTAGAGAAAATTTCACTTAAAAGTGAGTGGAGTGGACTAACTGTCACAGTGAATTACCAATGGACCATTTTTGCCGCTGCTTTACATCTCACAGACATGAGCTAGTGCCCGTCTATGAATGCTTTTCCAGTAAACAGACATCTACATGCATACATAATGAAAAATGAATAGGCATGCATATACTACATGCAAATATACACCGCACTGTATTCTCTACAAATGACCTTCACACTCCATCTGTTACTATGCCAGTCCTAATGCCAGTTCATGCATTCATACAGACCCCACCACAGGAACGGATGCCCACTGGGTAATCTGACCAAGTGATGCATGGAGCAGGGCTGTCTGTGGGTATATCATGCCAAAAAAGTATGATGAAGCCACACGCTTGCAGTTATATAACCAACAAAAAAAAGTCAAGTCAAGCAGGAACTTCTGTAGCACTCCAAGACGCTGTGCACAGATGGCATCAACAGTTGCATGTCATATTGCTTCCTCAAGGATGTGCAGCTGCTGATATGAAGGAAAATCTATTTGCAGGACTGTCTGCCTGCTTCACTGAGAGTCTATTCAAGCATTTGCTGACACGATGAGGGCAGCAGATGTGCTGTACGAACAAAGGTTATCTTCTTGAGCCTTTACAAAAAACATTCTAAATGTTCTTCCTTCGTTGGCCCTTAATTGCGCACTTATGTTGTCGTCTAAAAGCCCTTATGCCAGTGGTACATTTGATTCAATAGAATCTGATATAGTTGAAAGAGCACACCTGCTTGCAACATTTTCACTGACTGGCCTCATCCCGCAGGTGCAGGTTCAACAGGGTAGAACTCTTCTGCTGGCTGGTAAGGTGGCATCACTGTGCGATTTGACTGACTCTAATGTTTGGTGACATGATCCAAATTTACCGACTTCACCTGAGCCAACAGGTCGAGCACAAGCACCACCAATCAACTCCGCTGACCTCTGTCGAAAGGGCTAAAATGGGTTTCTAGGGAATGCAACCATGCACTAATGAGCACAGAGGGAACTAGTATAAGAAGATATATGATAAGATGCATATTGCCCTAAACTCAATGCAATTCAAAAAGTACATGCAGAATGAGTTTTCTACAAAGTCCTAAACAATTATAAAGACTAACATTGACACAAACTACAGCATGAGACACAAGCTTTATCTTGAAAAACTCTTCCATTATTCTTCCACATCAATGACTCCAGCAACACAACACACAGGTAAACAGTTCAAGACAGCCTGTTAGTGAACAGTCAGATAGTAGACATGGTTCAGTCAGCACAAGTCCAGTCAAATAGCCTTTGGTCAGGTTGGGGACACACCATGAGATAAACATGCACCAACAGTCAGGGGATTCAAGGACACCACAGCAAAGCGGATCTTACCTTCTTGGTGAAAATTTTAAGCGACTTTACAGAGTTGCCCATTGCAAAGAAAAATCCTCTTTGTTTTATGTTTTCTCTCTAACCGTGTCTGTGTTTGTGTGGCTGTATGTACGTGTATGCATGTGTGATTGCATATGTTTCCGGGCATGCATGGGAATAGGGGTGATTAGAGAGGGGGAGAGGGTTCAATGGGTCAGTGACTAATATAAGAGGACATTTGGCAAAAGACAGGGAGAGGAGCAGAGATATCATAGGAGGTTGAGGAGGTATAGGAGGGAGAGGATGGATGAGTGTATGGGGAGGACCTAGAGGCAAGGACGCCGGAAGGTACGAGGGGAGGGACGCTGAGACAAAGCAGGAAATATGTAAACAAGGACAAAGGACAGCTCAGAACAAAACAAAGATAAGCGAGGGAGAGGAAGCATGCGTGTGATCAGAGCGAGATGCAAGCGCCAGGAGTAGAAAAAGTAAGATTGCTTTTTCATTCCATCCTCTCTCCTACAGTGTCTTTCCTCCCTCCCCCCTCTCTCTCTCTCTCTCTTTCTCTCTCTCTCGCTCTCTGTCCGTCCGTCTGTCTCTTTCCCTTTTTTACGCTCGCTCTATCCCCTGCACTCGCTCACTTCACAGTTTTAAACCATCTATGCGAATGTGACAGAAGAAGCTCGTTCGGACAAGCATATTACCTTCCCCTAAGCGAGACGCTGGAGACACTAATCCAACACACACAAACACACACACACACACACACACACACATACACACACACACACACACACACACACACACATACACACTCACACGCACACGCACACGCACACACACACACACACACACGCACACACACACACACACACACACACACACACACACACACACATATATACTCACACTCGATTAAACACACAAGCATGTGGGGGGCTGTGGAGCTAAAAATATAACACGCTCTCTCTTCACCCCCTGCTCTCCCACATTTCTCCCCATCTCTCTCTTTCTCTCTCTCTCTCTCTCTCTCTCTCTCACACACACACACACACACACACACACACGTAGAAGCATCACATTGTCATGCTAAGCTTCAAAGGCACAGATTGAGATCAAGACCAAAATGTGCAAAAATGACATTGATTGTAAACCACCAAGGATGCAAACCAACACGTGCAAACACACACACACACACACACACACACACACACACACACACACACACACACACACACACACACACACACACACACACACACACACACACACACACACACACACATACACACACTTGTTGTAAAGTACTATGACAGAGTGTCGGCACTAAGACTCTAAAACCAGCAGGGAAAAGTAACAATGTATGTTTAGCATTTCCATTTCATATTAGTTTATACTTCAACTTCACTACTTTTTAGATTGAAATATTGTACTTTCCATCTTATTGTACCGAAGGGTATATAAAAATGGTTAGAATTGTCAGCAGTTCGACCAACAACATTAAAACTGTATCCATGTTACCTAATAAATAACTACAAAATAGTATCATACATAAAGTAAATAATGATATAAGCCCTTCTGTATGAGTACTTTTACTTTAGGTGCATTTTGCTGATAATACTTTCAGTACTTTTACTTGTAGTGTTGAAGTGGAGTATTTATACATTGCAGTATTGTTAGCTAAAGATTCACATCAGACTAAAACATATCAATTTCCTCTCTTAGTGCATGTGCACTGGAGGCTTCAAGTTTCTACATCACTCTTGTGTACGTTGCATATTGAACCATGACATTCCAAACAAGCTGTGCTGCCACAAAATCATGCTTGTACATGTCTTAAGTTAAGCAAAGAGAAACTTTCCCCCTTTGAGGAGATTCATTTCAAAACAGCCTTCTAGTGTCAAACTGCACATACATCATTCTACACAGTCAAACATCCAAGTGAAGTAGCACTAAGCAAAACACATTTTTGAGCAGAAGGAGACATTGAGGATCTGAGTGCTTCTTCCACCACTGTCTAAAACTACAAACCACAGTATAAACCCTCATTTTAGGTTTTTACCAGCATCATTCACTCCTGAGGTAACACTAATAAACATTCTTATTTCCCTCTCCTGTTCGACCTTGTCTATTCTCTGCTATTTCAATAAAGACATTCACGCCAAAGTCGCTTCAGATCTCACTCCTATTCAATATCTCTGCGGCTCCTCTGTGTTGTTCTGCGGATGATTCACCCAGCCTCTCACCAGAGGCTCATTGTGAACTTCAGAACACATCAGACGTCAGACACAGGAGCCGTCAGCTCTCATAATGTCAGACCATATCGTGCACGGGCATGAGATCCATTTCTTCCCCTTCTCTCTCACTCTCTTTCCTCACCCTTTTCTCACTCACACACAATTTACTTTACATAACTACTTACACACTACATACTGGCAACATTTCACTAACATCTCAGGAGATCATACATTTGAGTATTCAAGGATTATTTGGGGAACGTTTACCAGTTTTACAAAATATTCATTTTAAACACAATGTAAATAGATCGATACGCATGTACTAGACAGGAAGCTCATTCCAAGAGGAAATATTTGCTTTTGCTTTTTTAATGGAGATTTTGAGGTCAAAAATAATATAGTTTCATCCACTGCCATCAAGTGTGTTACAGTTTTTTACGATTGTTTACACACTAAAATAAAAATTTCCACACAATTTGCAAAATTCTACTCCAATGACCAAAACACCTCCACAGATTTGCACAACATTACACACAATGTCTGCTTCACCCTTTTTGCAAAACATTACACACAGTGATTTGTAAAACTCTACACACATGTTCACACCTTAGACACAGATAAGGATTGTGAGGTTACTTTCTTGTCATTACAAAGCCCCGGATTGCCAATGACCACACCAATGAACGAATTGGATAAGCACATCCACCAGGTGTGGAAACACACATGTGCTAATTTGAAAACGCAGCACTCAGGTGTGTTATAAAAGGCAGCAGTTACAGTATTCAAAGTCAGAGTCAAAGTGTATGTACTTCATGTAGTAATTTTTATTTGTCTACAGATTTTATTTGTTTCATTGATTTCATTGTTGGTTGATTACTGTAACTGATTATGGTAAGAAATACTGTAAGTATTGAAATAAATACTTGAAATATTCAGTCTGCAGCATCAGTGTTGTGCAGTGCTTGGTAAGTTTATAGTAGGCCTATTTGTGTACATTCTCCCTATATCTCAAACTAATCATGAAGAATGTTGTGGGTTTGTCACTATTTTGTTGTCATCTAAATTATCCTTTACATAACAATGTCTGGCCAAAAATCTAGCACATGCTATTTCCTAAAATTACTTTTTTAACAAATGTGTTTTTCATTTATCACAGCAGTGTGAAACTGGCTGCAATAGTGTCTGATCATTGAGGACTGTGTTGGTTAAATGAAAACAAATAGCATTTTCACAAATATGTGTATATGTTTTGACTGAAGTGTGTATGTTTTGACTGAAGTGTGTCATTTTGCAAACAATCTAGGAATTATGCAAATTGAGTGTGGTGTTTGGATAATTGTGATTATATTTTGAAAAAAAGAACCCGGTGTTCAAAATTGCGTGTAAACAATTGAAAAAAAATGTAAATGAGCTGAGAGATGTAGGAAGGGGAAGGAAGGGATGGATGTAATAAGAGGCTCTCATGCGTTCATCATTAACCTGACAATTGTTCTTTTCCTATGATAAGGCAAAAGTGACCATGTCGTGGTCTGCTGAGTTTACTTCACTGTCACTGTGTATTCTGATGATAAGACAAAGGGTTAAATAGAGTGACCATGAGATTGTTTTGTGCGTGTATTTTTGTCGTCATGAGACGACGTCTAGGCTGTGAAAAAACACTTGCACACATGCGTCATCTTCTTGTGCTCGGCTGAGACGTCAGTTTTATCCCATGGCTGATTAATTCATTCAAATCAAAACAGCTAAAATCATCAGCTTTCATGCAAGTTATTCTGGTATTTTTGTGTTATTTCAGATATTATTAGTAGTATTATTAGTCTGGTTAAAAGTCTTGTGCATCAGCAGGGGGGAGATATTGATATGTCTCATTTTAGTGAATTACACCTCTGCTGTTTCTCCTCTGACTCATTTATCCCCTGTCCTTTGTCTCACTCCTCTGTCTCTCACTGATTTTCCCTTTCAGGCTTAGTTCTCCATGAATATTTAGCATCACCACCCATGTGCTTACAAATGCAGCACGTGCAGCTGTGTGCGCAGGCTTTTACATTGCCTAATCCTCATCTCAAAAGAGGGATTCAACCAAAGAGTGATTCTTCCTCCTTTTTTGCCAGCACTGCTATAAAAATACCCATCCATAGCTAAAAATAGCCTGCTATACTCTAGACATACTGGAGGCATATGCTGTGGTGAATACGATCATCTCTTTCCTCTCATTTCCACCCAGCTTTCTCCTTTTCTACTCATTTTGTCTTTGTCTCGTCTCTCTTTTCACTCCTCAGACGTCATCAAAGTCAGTATGACCCCAGCAAAGGCAAAGAGGGAGAGGGATTATATTTTAAGAGCAAAGAAGAAGAAGAAAGGGAATGGCAGACAGGAAATGTCAGAGTGTGCGAATGTGAGATGAGTAACAGGAAAACCAGGCATGGAAGTGAAGGGCTTATCTGTGTTTTAAGACCTTTCCTCACATTGTCCTCAGAGCTGTCAACTGGGAGCAGGGAAGTGAGAGTTGATGATTGTATAACAATCACCAGGTCTGCCAGCACTTCTATTTTATTCTTTGTCCTCCTCCTGATTTATATGATTGCCTCGCTTCCTTCTCTTTCTTTCCCTGCCCTTTCACTTCTCCTGTCTCACTGATGTGACACACACACACACACACACACACACACACACACACACACACACACACACACACACACACACACACACACACACACACACACACACACAATGGACAGTTAATCCCTCTCACTCACACACTCTTTGAGTTCAGACCTATTAGAGTAAATAGTAAGTACTCCCTCTGCTGGTTAATACACATTCTTTCATCTAAATTTAACTTGAAAAGAAATCATCTCAATGATAAATCTCTCGGCAGTAGATAATAGACGTCTTTCAATAACAGGTCTCTACCGCATATCGAGATTTACAGTGCGTTTTTTTTTTTTTTTTTAGAACAAGGTCATTGAATGTCACAAACGCTGACGGATGTGGTGATTGTAAAAATATCTCAAAATAGAAACAGAATTTCTCCTGGGACAGTCAAACTGCTCATGCTCCGTGATCAAGGTGACTGGTGTAACCTTGATAGATTAAAGGCCTGAATGTGCAGAAATAGTGGGAGTTTTGTTAACCTGCCTGATTTAAATATATAACATTTTCATTTTAAACTATGATTTATCTAATGAATCATTGTATCACAACCTATCTGTAACCATCAAGCTGTAAAACACATTCAAGCAGTTAACCAAAGTCTCACATTTGTCCTTACTCTTACCCCCACACTAGCCTTTTTTTATAATCGTGATTCATTTTATGAATATGAAAGTGTGGATTATAAATTGGTAGTTGGGAAAAACATGATGGAAACCTGCTTTTTTATTCGCCAGTCAGCCAGTCGATTTGGATATTTTTTTTAAGACAAAAAACCAAACACTCTGCCCTCCTCCAGTCTCTCGTAATCAGGTCTTGATGGGCTATTTTTAGCTTCTTCCACTGGCAGTGCATGAGTTCTGCTGCGATTGTATGCAGATCTTGATGTTATATAAGAACATTTGAAAGGAAAGTTGTAGCGTGTAATATCTCACCCCGCATTCTCCGTTGCGCTGCCACATCTATTCAAGGAGCATTAAAGGCATGTTATTATGACTGCTTGGTCATTCAAATTAAACAGCTTGGGTAAGATGCTGAGAAGGTGCAAAAAAAAATAAAAATGTTTCTGTCATTTTCTTTCTTTTTCATTTTCGCACATACATCTTCACCCTTACTTGCTCTCACTTTCACACAAACACTGAGTGCAACTGAGTGCCGTCAACTCAGAAATCTATTTTGACTGTTGACTTAACTTTACGGTGAGATCAGTTGTTGATGATTCAGTTACAAAATGTATATTCACCATCGCTGAGTAGGTCAACTTTTTGATGCAATGTTTTTAATGAGTTGATAATCCTGTTATTTGTTCCATCTATAGTTATATTTCGCTCACCAAAAAAACATTCAGAGCTGCAGTTCGCCAACACGTTTCATATATACAATAACAATATTACAAAAGAATAGGTCACGGTTCCTCCAAAACTCCAAGAATTTCAGGTGGAAAATATAAGAGATCTATAGATTTGATGGAAACTTCAAAACATCTGCTATTTCCACACACGTCAGCAGCTCCAGAGACTTTATATAGCACACCGCTGCATGGATTTTGCCTCACTGGAACCCCATAAGACTGATTGAAGCTCTGGCCTGGATTGAGAGGAGTTATTTCTGGAACACATTAGTGTTCGGGGAGGTAATTGTCTCCTCTTGAGCTTTTTTTATCATCAACGCAGAGAGAAGGATTTAAATGAAACAAGAAAAAAGATGGGAGGGAATAGACAGCCTGCTGTACTGCACAACTGCACGGTGTGTCACAGGAGAAGTGCAGATGTGTTAGTATGTGAGCAGGTGATGCAGGGAAGAAGAGATACACCCTTTATTTGCTGTCCTTCCTCACCAGAGTGTCAGAAAACATTTTTTTAGGTGAATGATGTTTAGATTTGATCAGAATTTTGTAACCTCGATATCAAAAGAGTTCACTTACCTGTGTGTGTGTGTGTGTGTGTGTGTGTGTGTGTGTGTGTGTGTGTGTGTGTGTGTGTGTGTGTGTGTGTGTGTGTGTGTGTGTGTGTGTGTGTGTGTGTGTGTGTGTGTGTGTGTGTGTGTGTGTGTGTGTGTGCATGAGTGACAAGCTCTCATCAATGAAAAGTTTTCCACACCAGCGGGAAAGTTGATCCCCTTGCTGTTGCTCAGGTGACAGGCACAATGAAAGTGGTTGTATTCATATTGGGATGCATGACAGACTGAAGCCCCCCCTGTCATGAGACTGATGGATACCAGATACATACAGGAGTCAGATTTGGACTGAATACCAGCATCCATTTTTAATCTGCTCACCTGGGGTGACTGGAGGTCCAAGACAGACATGGCTTCCAGTTTCACCAGCATCTGAACCTCCACCTGCTGTTGACCAATCAGCTCTGCAGCTGTGATACACTTTTATTAAGCATCCGCAGCTACAGTAAATGTGGCAATAAAGGAATAGAATATCAAACTTTCACTTTGTTTTTAAAACATAGACATAATGTTGTTGACTGAGAGTAAACCGCTGACATTAATACACCTGGTCTCTCTTATACTGGGAATAGTGTGAAGATTTGATATGGATTATTTTTGTCCTACCATGTTGATATTGCATTTATACTCTCATGGTAAATAAGCTCTCTTATTTTTTAGTTGCTTTTCCCCCCCACCTATGGCTCTAATTGCACCCCCAGCTGTTTTTGAAGAGTGATCTCTCTTTGATTTGCCTTTCACAAACTTTCCATGTGTTAAGGAAAAAACTTGTCTTTTTACAGAGGAACTGATGTGGCCATAAAGCCTATTGAGTCGGTGTATGTGAAATAAATAATAATAATAACAATAATAATAATAACTTGTAATATGCATTTAAAACAAGACAAAAGTCTTTGCATTGAAGTTAATTTCGGTGCTAGTTGCCACCAAATGCTGAGTCTGTATGGATTCTTGATTCATGATTCTGCTGATGATTCATTTACTTGACAAATTGAAATGTGGTCCCCTTTCCACGGTTACTGGTATCAGCGAGCAAAAGCACAATGTTGAAATTAGACTTTTTTTTGTTGCATTTCAACAAAAGAAAACTTAAATTCTCTGAAAAACTTGTTTCACAAGTTTTATTTCCTCCATGCCCTCTTACCTGCCCAAAGACTGACTTCACAATCGGATGAAGACTAGAGTCATACTCAGTTACGCTCAGTCTTTTGGATGTTCGGCTGGATGCGGGCTTGACAGGTGCGCTGGTCGCAGGTGTGTCAGAGCTGAGGCTGGAGGACGACCCGGTGATGACTCTCTCCCTGGGCTCGAAGAAGAAAGCCGCGTCGTCCGGTTGTTTTGGATAAGATGGAGTTGGAGAGGTCCTCCTGTCGTGCAGGGAGCCGGCCTGGTGATGCGCTGCAGGAGGCAGCTCACCTCGGGAGGAGTCTTGGTGATGATGATGGGAGTGTTTGGACCTGGTGGACTTGCTGCGCTCTTTCTGATGCCGACTCGTCCCGTGTCTCACATCCTCCTGAGCGTAACTATCATCCTGGGGGGTCGGCTGCCGGTGAGAGTGGCTCTTCTGCATCCGATGATCACCTACATTTCGAAGGTCGGCATGTCTTGGTTGACAGAGAGGTCTCCGCGCACTCGTCTCGCAGTCCTCCGTCCAGCCTGCATCATCGCTGCCTCCAGCTCCGGTGGAATGATGGTGAGCGCGGAGGCTCCGGTGATTGTGTGGACCGCTACTCAAGTGCGCAGACCTGCGGTTGAGCCCCGATGATCTCAGCAGAGACGTAGTGGACTCGCTTTTGGGCAGAGAAGAGCTCATCGTTCGCTTTCTCGCGCTTGACAGGCGGAGTGAAGCTGCTGCTGTCTGCAGGTCGAGAAAAGGAAAATAAGGCAGTCCTCCGCCACGTGCAGGTGTTCAGATCAGCCAGTTGGAACCCACTCTGTAAGCCTCATCAACACTCGACCGTCACTGCACAGTGCGCGGGGATGAAGACGAAGCAGCAGCCACCTGATCGAGCTGTTGCAGTGAATGTGAAGTGCAGCCACCGTGACGCTTCACGGGGGGGGCTCCACTAACTTTGGATAACAGCACTGTTTTTTTTCTTTTCTTTGCGCTGTCGCCGCAGTTCATGCGCAAACTTCAACTTGAGTATCACGTCACACCATACAGTATAATTTCTCACATGATAAGCCGCTTGATTAATATTCCCTACACTGTGTAAGAAGACCCGTTTGAGCTTTTCTAACATCGTTTTTTTTTTTTAAAAACACCCTTACATATTTCACAAGCATTAATGGACACATTATGTTAAACACAAAAACTCAACATAGTTGGCTTCTTTGACGTTCATATCCGAAGTGTAACTTTACATTTTCATAAATACAATTTTAAGGCTCTGGACCAAGACAGACCCCCAATAAAGCAAGTAAATGAAAAGGTGAAAAGAGCAAACAAGGATAAAAAAAATCATTACACAAAAAGAATGACAAAGTGAAATCATTGTACACACTTGAGCAGTTATAGGTCTTTTGAGGAATGAATAGTAACATAACCGTTTTGAAATTAACACTGAGGCACCATGTATTCATTGGTCAGCATTGGGATACTACAACTGAGAAATGTGATGAGAAGATGTTCCAGAGTAAAACAAGATGAATTTATTGTCACTCTCTGCTAAAGGACTGTTATGTGGCTGTCTGTATGTTGGACGAGCATTTTTGAATCAAATGATTTGAAAGAAATCAGAAAAAAATCCAACAATCTACCAGATCACTTCATCCCATTAAAGGTGCTGTAGGTAGGATTGCGAGGATCCAGGACTTAGCCAAAAAAAATTAACATCAACAACTTTTCAGTCCCTCCCCCCTTTCAGGTAAAGCCCAAAACGGTCTCCTAAGCCCCTCCCCCCACAAGGGAGAATTAATGCGTGTGCCTGAGCAGTGATTGACACGCAGTTAGACATATTCTATATTCTACATTCTATATGGATTTTTTTTGTCTCATTTGGTTAAAAATACATTTTGTTATTGTCTTAATGAGCAATGTTTTATGTTTTTAAATGCCACACTTTATCTTTGACAAAGTGCATAGTGTTTCCATTGCATATATTACATGATGTACCTGACCTTGTGTGGCGCATTCGTGACTTATTCTCAAACATCCTCATTTTAACCGTCTCCAAGAACCTTTGAACACAAACAACTTACAGGAAATGAGTGGGTATCAATGGCCAGGTCAGGGCAATTAGTAACTGTTTACAAAGTATGTGTGCAAGGCTGTCTGAGACGAGAACAAGTGATGTCAATTCATATTTTTAAGATGTGTGTTGGACACTATATACAATTCACACTTGCTTTCCAACTTTGGCCTATACAACAAACAACATGGTTGCATAATCTGGGTAAAAAAAAATGATGCCAAGGTGTGAACATAGTGACATTTGACCTCTGTTACTCAAAATAGTAACAGCAAAGTTCAAAAGGAAAAATATAAACACTGAAAATAAAAGCGTGACAATCATTCAGTCTCATCCCATCTGCACACGTATGGTCATAATTCTCACAGCAGATGTCCAGGGATAGAGGGCAAAAGTGTGCAATGATGTTAATACACAGAGCCAATTAGACACTCGAGCTCTCACGAACATGTTTCACAGTGTAAAGCTGAGAAATGAGCATATTTTTGCCCTCCTCTCTCTGGGGAATTTTTGTTCTCTGACATCTGTGTCTCTGTCTCCTCTGCTACAAGGAGAGGCAAAGTATCTTCACTCCATTGCTTCCATCCTCCCCCCTCTTCAACACTGGCCTGCTTTAACTCCTCTGCTACTGCTATATCCTCTGTGCATCTCACCAAGTGCTGCTGAGCCATTGTTACTCTGCACAGTCATCATCAGGTGTAACCCTACACTCATCATACTATCCACATCCTCTCCTTCTGATGTATTTAACTCAAATAACTAACTTTTTTTTGGAACATGCCATTTGTATAAGATGTAGGAATCTTGTTTATTAAAAAAAACTCATTTACATTTCAAACACTTTCTCTTCATTCACCCCCCTGTCCTTTGCTCGCTCTTCCCTATTATAGACATTAGGCTGCAGCAGGGGACATACAAGCCTCAGGGTGCTATATGGCCCATTTAATGTCCGCAGAGACCAATGCAGAGACAGAGAGAGAGTAAAAAAACAACAGGACTGCAGTGTGTGGTAATAAACAAAATAAACACCTATTTAAAAAAGAACAACAGAAAAATTACAACAGAAAAAATAGAAATAGTTAAAAAAAAGATGACACTGGGAATGTATTGCTTGATAATTTGACCAACAAAAAAAAAAGTGACATGTTTTATTTTAAACTCTTTTTTAGGGGAATGTCACATTCTATTTTTGCATTTATCGCCCCAATCCACCCCGACATCACCCGCTCCAACTCTCAGCAGGGTCAGATGGCCAAGTAAACTCTCATGACAAGTGCTGCATTGCACACAGCTGCTGCTCTGTTTTCACAAACAGCAAAATTATCAGGCATATTCTGTAATATTTCGGTACACGGTTGACAGAAAGAATCTTTTGACGAAACAATCTCAGCTCAAGAGGGTTCACTTACTTTTGCAGCCTGTGTGATACCATCAAAAGCTTCAGATGAAGTGAGTAAGAGGATCTTGAGCTGAGATTGTTTGTCAATTGCTGTTTCAGGTACAAGAATGTCCTGTTAAGGTAAATAAATGTCGTATTTGTTCAAAATAGTATATAGAATATTAAAATCTAAATCAAAAGAATAGTGTTATTTCCAATTGCAGGGCCCGGCTGAAAGAGGGACCCCAAACAAACATCTTGGACAAATGTATGAAGACACAAGATAAACCTATCATATACAGTCAAGATTGTATAAGTCATATTGGAAACCTTTTAAAAAACAAATAAAAGACTGATATAAAAGGAATAAAGATACAAACAAATGTATTCACTTCCTTTAAAAAAAAGAGAGTATATACCTCATATGTCCTTTGACAAAAATAATTAATTTGTAAAATGTAACTATGTGTTGTTAGTTTTTGTGGCTCTCATCATTTTCATATTTCATGTCAATAAAACAGATTTACAGTGTAAATGCAAACAAAGCTGACATCCTGTACTTATTGCAGTGACATGGCACAGTTCTTTTTTTCCGCTGCCTCTTACTGTTCCTCTGATCACACCTTGCAACCCTATTAACCTTGTCCCCTGGCGGAGTTTAGCAATACTGAAAGATTAATCAGCAGGGTGAATAATTAACTACATAGCAGCTTGGGGCCTACAAGGTGAAGAAAGAGCTCCCTCATCTGAATCATCAAAACATTTTGCCCACTCATCTAATGAGCACTTTCTGTAGAATGCAATATCAACAGTAGAAAAATACAATCAGGATCACATGATGCCAGCACGAACCTAGAAACTGATACTTTGAGAAAGTTCAGATGAAAGCCTTGCTGTCATCAATAGACTAATATGATAAGTATCTGAATGCTCCAATGAACCACAGCACAACTCATTTAATAATCAAATATTTATTCTTGAGTCAGTTCCTCTTGATCTCGGCTCTCCAAGTTTAAATTACTATGATCAACAATGTCTGGTTTGCAATGTAGCTCCTAGAGCATCATGTGATCGATGCTACAAAATAATGGACCACCACAGTTTCTTCTTGTGTAATGGAAATATTTATAATCAGGTGAATCAGCTCAGTTTACATCAAACTTCACAGAATGTCTGGCGAGCACGCAAAGGTATTTCTCTCTTGTGGCCACCAAAACAGTCACGTCTTTGAGTTCCATGTAAAGCACTATATAAAACTTATGTATTATTATTATTATTATTATTACTTCTTTCTTCTGTTCTGTGACTGAGGAGCAGCCCCTCCCCTCTCTGCTTTCTCCTCGTGCAGCAGCACTGATGAGAAGGGAAGACAGCGAGTCAGTGAGCTTGTTACGCCCGCAGTCTCTTGTGGAGCATTCTAAACCACAGGTTCCAGTTAATCTTATAATGGATATGTGTGTTGAGTTATTTAAACAAACAATCGGGGAACTAAACGCCTCTTGTCCGCGAGTCTCCTGATAGAACTCCAGCCAGCTCACAGCGGGGTCTGTGAAGGTGGACAGGCTGGGTGGCAAGCCAGCGACCCTGGAAGGCACCGGTCGGCTGTCACGTCAGACTGTGGAGCTTCTGAACGACAAAGTCGGACCAAATTTACAAATAGCCATCAATTTCCGTAAAACGGCCCATATTTGAGCTCTACATGGTTGATTTCTCACATAAAAAGTCTGAATTGTGAATTTAGTTTAGTAATGAAATAGCAGAAGAACAGTATATAAAGTTTCTGAGATCTGCTTGACTTACATTCACAACAACAACTGGTCTCAGACCAGTTGTCTGTATGTAAATTTCCGGGGGTGACAAAGGTACAGCCACTGAGTTGACGTCAACTATGAGCTTTGTTGAGATTTGCCCATTTTCAGCGGCAGTTTCAGATTGTGAGATTTGCATAGGAATGAGGTGTCAATGGGACTGTCGTTATTCAACTATGACAAGGTAAACTCAGTTTTGCATTCTATCACCCCTTTAACATGCTCTCCGATGTCTCCATTTCTCTCTCTGTTTGAGAGGTCTTAATGGAGATTTTTCTTTTTCTGGGCACTGATTCATTTTTAAAGAAGTAAAAAATGTAAGGGTTTTTATCAACTTTATCTCTATAGTAATACTGACTTGGCATTTTTCTAAAGGGTATTTTAACAAAACTAATTACTTTAAGAAGAGCATGTGTAACTCTTTGTATCTGAATTCATACCTTAAGGGTTTTTTATAGTCGTGCGTAGAATCGACGGCGCAGGATCCTACGCTGTAGCTTGACGTGCACCTCTCGAAAAATGTAACTTGGTAGCGATGCATTCCCCCTGACTCATTTCCTGGTTCTCCTTCACCATAAACAACATGAAATCAAGGAGAGAGGTAACTTTTCCTGCTCCAGGTTTCCCACCATGGTCAGAAAGAACAGGGGAGACACTTTGTTTCTCTCACTATGACTCTAGAGTTGCTACTCGCTCCAGCTAATCGCCGTCATTCTCTCACTTCCTCCTTGCTCTAAAACACACTCCCCACACACACACACACATGCCGGCTCCACGCACACACCAGCGCACAAGTATAAACATCAGGCCACTTATGTAAGCTATGGCGAAAGCTCTGAGTGGAGCCTCCACACAACCGTAAAAAGGCCTTTATATGTTGCTGTAGTTGAAAGACATTCTCCAACACCAGGCATATCTGATGCTCACAGGTTTCCACCCAGGACCAGAGCTGTAATGTGTGGCGTCACTAACTGGCTTAATGTGACAAGGAAGGGAATTACTCAACACCTGAGTGCCAGAATTGTTTTTATTTCAAGTGAACAAACCCAACTACTATGCAATACTGCTTTGTCCCAGGTAACAACTTTAATACAATGTTCAACATAATAAAACCCACAACTGTTATAATTTTCGTACTCCTGCTATTGTGCCCCCAAATTAAATTTAGAGACTTTTGTAGGAGAGGAATTAACCATTTAGATTTCAAATATGTTGTAGATTTATCAATGCATACTACTGCAGAGTATATATGTAATATTTGGTACAGGAACATTATGACTTGTTCATGTGCTTATTTCCAATGAGCCACAGCTGTATGAGGGAGGTGTTAATTCCTTAGAGCTTAAACTGCTTAATTTCCACCCACTCCAATAATGGTTTCATCACTGTAAATGGAGGGCTGGTGCAGGTTCAATCAGTGTTACTGTTACCAGACACAGCAGGTGGGTTTCACTTTGATACCTTTGAATGAAATAACGGCTACTAGGAATTTAAATGTTCTTCATGAAGAACAGAAACACTAAATGCAGCTCTAATTCAAAGCAGACTTGTTATATTTGTGGTGATTTCATGGACATTATTATATTTACGTTCCCTTACTTCTTTGGTAAAGAAAAACATTGTGGTACAACATCAGTAATGTGCATGAAAATGTAGTCCATAATATTGTTCTTATATTAGTGTCTAATAGTCTGTGTTTTAGGCATTAGTTGCAAATGTACTGCAACAAAACATAGTAGAATAAATGTACTTCACTGAAATCAGTGTGTTCTCCAAATTATCTTAAATGTACCCAGCTGCCCTCTCTTTGCTCTTCAGGGGCAACTCAGCCAGAAGAAAATTGTTTTTGAACTATTTAAGCCTCACAAAAATAGTTGGTTACTCACCTATCCAATAGCCTCAGAGTGCATTGTAATGCATGTTAGTAATGACATAATCCATCTACGCATTAACAAAAGCAAGACAAGTGACAACAGTTAGGGATCATGAATCATTCTTCTGAAAAATGAAAAGGTTACAGAGTGCACAAAGAAGGAAATAAAGTGCCTTCTGCTGGGAGTGCAGAATAATAACACAATAACACAACAACATACAGTGTGGTATCCTTGCAAAATATGCTCCTGTACAATCTCTTTGTGCTTTTCAACTATTAAGATATGAACGACAATGATGACACTTGTCTTGTATTTTACTGAGATTAATTGGCTTCATAATAGAAAATAAACTAAATGACCCAGCTCCTTGTGATCCCAATGCAGGGCTGTAGGCATTCACGACAGTTTATGATGATAGGTCATGTGGCTGTGAGGCTAAGCTAATGCAACAATATTTAACATTAACATGCAATGCTTTTTCTGGCTAGGTTTTCTATTTGCAGGTCTTAGAAAAGGTCATCAGATACTCTTTAATATGCCTGCTGTGTACAAACTCTACACAAATGCAAGGATATGCACTTGACACGCACGGAGACATATGAGTACTTTTGCTGTTTTAATTTGTAATCTCATATCATTAGACTGTTATCTCTTTTAGTTATCAATGCACAGTAAAATGTGCCAAAACATGAATGAGCATTTGGAGCCTCGCACTGAATTACCCTACAGGTCACCCTGGGGGCACCCTTCTTTTCTTTAGTTGGCTGCATGCCACTATGTAACCAAACAATCTTCTACAGCTCCCTCACCTTGGCAATCAACTAAGCATGCACTTCTGTCTTACACCATTATGTAACAACATGCAGGCACATGTTGATTCAACAGCCTGTCAGGCTATTTGTCATGCAGCCATCTAGTGCTTCTTCTTCCACCAAAGAAACCAACCAACCAAGCCTCTTCTGCTACCTCATCCTAGCAAGCAACATACCATACACTTATGTCTATAGCATCACAAGGTAACATTATAAGTTCTGGACTGACTTATCTTTTGACCCGGTGACTTACCTTTCTTCTAAAACACAGCCATTCACTGGTACTGACTGCAGTGTCAGCCATGTTGTTTAGTGCCTGCTTTTGGCTCCGCCCTCTCATACCCAGTTAAGTTCACAGTAGTAATGTTATGTTCTGTGCTTAGGCTTCGAAGTGTGTGTTGAGAAATCCCTGAATTTGTGTTTGTGATGCACGTATCGAGTCTTGTATCGTTTTAGACAAATGTTGTCATTAATGACATCCAAAGCCTTGCTGCTCATCCATACTACGTGACTGGTTTAGAAAGTGGTTTGAATCTACAGGATTTTATTATACATCAAATATCTACACAAGCACATTCACTGCCCTCTGCCCGGTAAACCACTGCCACTTTCCAGTTTTAGAATACTAATATTGCCCCTGCTGCTATTATATTATGACCAAAATAATTGATTTACACACGTTTGATAGCCGCATTCCTCTCAAGGAAATCTGTTTATTATACAATTTTGTTAATCATATTATACCACCAGGAAAATACACACTTTAATGAAATGACTGGATTACGTGGAAATTGACTTTTTCTTCATCGTTATTGCTAAGTCTTTATCTTTATCTGTGCTGTATGCATTTACATGGAATCCTTCCATGGTACAGTCACAAAACACACATGACACAGTGTTTGTGACCACAACACAAGATCTGGTGTTAGATTAGTTGTAGATGTCTCCTCATGGACTATGAGGTATTATTTTTGTCACATATCCCGGTCCCTCCCTGTCTTTAGCTGCCCTACATCATGCCTGTTCAAAATTACTTTCTACTTGACTTGTTCACTCTCACAAAAAATCAAAATCCCACCTTGTTTCCTTTTGCCAATGCCATACCTGCCCTACAATATCCCCATGTCAGTGTTGTCTTAGCCTGTAAAACTGCCTCCCTTGGGCTCCACTTCCTCCCTGCTCAGACTGTTGGCACTGTACTGCTACATCCCTGGGCTCGGACAGCATCATGTCCAGCACATTAAACCCCTCTGTTAAACTATGTATAGGGAGCTCCAAAATCCCTTTTCAGCAAACTGCATCTGTCTGAATGAGGTAGAAATTAAAAATGTCAAACAAGACACCAAAACCACAGACGAATGATGTTTCATTGGTGAACACAAGAGCCAAGAGATTTCCTACTGAAAATATACACACCATCTCCCCCTTGTGTTGAAGTTTTAACTGGTCATAGGCAGCACTGGATATAATGCATTTAAATTATATCAACATGCTCTACTGCAGCAATTAAATTATATCTTGTATGCACATGTATGCATCATTAATTTGCACCAAAAACTCAAAATCCTGCCAAGGTGTCGCTTTTAATATTAGTTAATTAAAACAGCTTATTGTAAACTAAGATTCCATTCAAGATAATGTTTAAGGTAACTACATGGCAAATGGCATGGACAAAACAGCTGACTCTCGTGGCACTGGGCTCATATGGTTTTCCATGGTTTGCCCCAGCTGAGGGACAGCACCCTGGACAGCGACAGTCGATGCCACTTTTGCCAGAGCACGTTCAGCACCTCGGTCAGCAACCTCCACACTGGACAGCCAGGGACATTCGAGCAGAGCCGCATGTTGAGGGCACTAAAAATGACTGTATACATTAAGGACCAGCCTTACACATTGGATTTCCCAGTACAACCGTGTGCATTTCCCTTCCTTTGTCATGGTCTAAGAGTCGGGTCGTGACAGTAGCTACAACCCATCAGGAGTCACAAGGCAGGCCTGCAAAAAGAAGTAGGCAGAGCAAAAAATGCTTTAGGGCTGAAAAAAATAATTTATGAATTGATCTGACAGCTGTCAGCTTGAACCTGACACAATGGTATATCACGCAGAGAGACTTCCAGCACAAACACTGACACATTGAGGCAAATTGTTGGTCAAGATAAAGCAGCACCTACCAGAACATTCAAATAGATCACATGGTATTTACTATTCCTCTCTACAGGCTAAACACGTGTGATCATGTGCAATTAGCTGATGGATTATCCGACTGACTTTCCTCCTGGCTGGCAGACCTGGTAATCTAGCAGCCCACATGCTCAGTCTTGTTGCCCACTGCTGCAATCACCTGCGGGGCTGAAAATCAAAGTGTTTTGGCTGGAGCTTTGTTGTTTCAGTGCTAACTTTACTGAATCAACTTCTAGCTGAAGCTCAAATAAGTCATGTTGGAGATAGACTCTAAGGTGTTGACAGATTGTGCACATGAGACCATTGTTCCCAGTCTGGGCTCGTGCCACTTACACAGCTTAAGGGTATCTGGAGAATCTTAGGATTTGGGCTCATCAATATAATGCTGCAACATCAAAAACACAAAGAAATCTCATTCCATTTGGTAGCCCTTCTGTAGCCTGGTCCAGCTGAGCACAGGTGTGCGAGAGGTCACAAGTTTGTCCATCACCAACTTTACTTTTTTTCATTTGCTGAGCTGCCCTTCTATTTTAATTCAAACACATACGTCCAGGCACTCAAGTCATTTTGCTAGTGTGCCAAATTTGAGTAATTATTTATTGAAACAACCACTTCCAACAGTGACAATTTCAATCAAGCAACTGTACTGAGAGGCTCCAAAGGCACAGGTGCATTTTGTTTTACTGCCTCTGCCACTTTTTGCACGCTTTGGCCCACTGTATCTCACACCCATAAAAACACCTAACCCTTCTCTAACTCATATCATCTTCCACTTTTACCCAAGATTTTTCTGTTTTTTCTGTCAAAAACCTTGGTGGCTGTGATGTCTTTATTTAAGATCTCTATCATGTATTATGTTAGGGAAATAGGGTTATTATATCCCTCAGCAGAGCATTGTGACTTCCCCTCTTAAGTCCAGATTGATGACTCTTTCATAATGTGTTGTGAGGAAAACAGAGATGGGACTTTTGGGAATTGTTTGAGTTTGAAACCTTCAAAGCAACACTAGGAAATGGCTCTGACTAACTTTTTCAGTTTAGTTTAGGGGGGAGCTCTGCCAAGTTGTCTGGAACACTGAAATTAAACAAAACACCGATAACCGGGAATGCCAGTGATGTCATGGTTATTTCCCAAGTGTTGAGGGTAGTAAATTAAAGACTGATTGACACGCTGTGGTCATTTTAATGATGCTGTCCACATGTAACTCCCTCTGCCCTTCGCTTTCACTTCAGTAGCCAGTTGGTGGAGGGGAGGGGTAGACCCATGTGCAGGATTAGGCAGCGTTCATAGAGCGTGTGTTCGCACTGAGCGGCGGCAGCAACAATTTCCCTTCAACACAAACTTTCCTCCGCAGAAAGTGTAATGGCTAAATATAAGCCGTGGCTGGTGTGCTGCTTCATCTTGGCTGGTTTAATTTGCACGGTTGCTCTCGTCTGCCTGTGCATCGTCTCGCTGGTGGGCAGAGAGTGTCCCAGCGGCAGCTTCATGCATGCGGCTGTGTCTGCAGACTCGAAACGTTGCTCCGAGATTGGCAAGTAAGTCACTTTCCTGAAACGTTTTGTTCTATTGGAAGAAATCACTGCTACATTTTGCCTGAGTTTGTCTTAATTCACAAACTGTATCTAAAAAAAATTCAAATTAAATGTTGATTTTTTTTTTTAAAACTTAAGTTGTTTGTCCTTAGATGTGCAGTATTGCATCACGTTTCTTTAATCACACAAATGACTTGATATTTAGAACTCTGTATCCTATCAGGCTGCAGCTCCCTGCTCCTGTGGGTGAGATAAAAATCCGAACTGGACAATCAGATAAGCAGTTTAAGAGATTTGATAGGCTCTGTTTGAACAATAGAGATACTGCATGTGAAGACAGGCCCTGATTCGCTTCACCTCTTGTTGATTTTTTTCTCAGCTATACCGTTGGTATACTGTTAGAGAAAATCAGATTTGCACACTCAAACTGATCTTAATCTTTCTAATATAAAGGTAATAGACTTCCTTCTTCAAAGTACTCTTTGATACAGTCATTTGTTCTGTGGTGAGCCACAAAGTGGGCTCATCAATCATACTAACTCTAAATATAGAATGAAGAAAAGGTTGTTTTTTTATCATTGGAATGTGCATGAAGCTCTTCCTGCTTTTGTATTCAGTCACAGAGTTTCTTTTTTCTGCCCTGACGCTCATTTCCCAGTTCACTGAGGCAACATGTTTATCTAATGAGTGAAACCTTTAAGGACACCATTTGACTTTTTTAAATCTTGAATTACAGTATATCATTTGCATAACATGTTCTTCAAAGTTTTAGATAAGGTATGATAGAATAAGATAAGATACGATAAGATCAAAATGTATTTATTCCGAGGGGAATTGCAGCATTTCCAAACTTACTTTTCACCCTAACCTGTATATACCATCTCAGGTAAACACCCAGTAAATGCAAAAGAAATCCCCAGATTAGTGCAGCTAAGCCTTTATACACAATGTATACAACATACATTTAGTTTTGTCTGTCTGTAGACAATATCCCATTAAAATAAAATCATCAGTTTATGACGTCTTTTGTGTAAAGACATAGAACAGCATCAACCAGTTGTTGTTCTGTGTACACTCTTCACATGAGACTCCTTTAATTTGATTCTAGTCTAGCATTCCTCCTGAGACTTTTTCCTCTGTTAAACCCAAACTACATGGCTCTGAGTTGGCCTGACTATAACACAACATTCCCGACACTGCCTTTGCTTGTTACTCAGTGAACACATCTGACCCCAAGCCAACTGCTCTGTGAAAAGACTCATTCAGAGCTTTTGGAGACGGTTCAGACTTAAGCTTGCACGCTTGTTTGTGTATTATAATTAATTATTATTATTTATTATACTTGAGCTATGTCCAACTAATGCATTGCAAGACGCCATGTTGGGTTTTTGACTCCATTAGGCCCATAGAATGGTCTGTTTGTGGTATTGTACAGTTGTTTGTACATGCTGTCTGTGTTTGTTTGTTTGTTTTTATTATGGCTGCAGCATGGGTTAAGTGCCCAAGACAAATTTCCCACAATGTGGGACAATAAAGTTAATCTTGATCTTGATTAAAACAAATGAGCTGTAATTTTTAAGGAAAACGGTTTAGAGTCAAGTTTAAAAAAATAAATAAATGAAAGCACCACCATGACCAGAGTCTTCCTGGTATGTCTCAAGCATCAGCACATGGTTTAAACTTGCCCCTTGGCAGCACTCCGATACTTTGTTCAACACCCTGAAACGCTGAAACCCCCTTAGTTAGTGACTGACTGTGTGTTAACACATTTCCCATGAATCCAGTCCAGTGAAAATGAGTGGGAAAATGTTTTCTAGGAGGATGCTACAGCAGGGGGGGTCAGCAGTAGATGGCGCCATTGCAGCTCTTCTGTGCACATCCGTGGTCAATCCTCAGAGCATGGGGATTGGAGGAGGATCTATATTCACCATAAGGAATAAAAAAGGTGGGCCTTCTCATTCATTTGTATGACATCAAATGATAATGATTGATTACGCCGATCATTTTAATTGCTGATCTCTTCTCAGGCAATGTTAAAGTCTACAACTTCAGAGAGACCGTCCCACAGTTTTTTAAAACTAACCTGCTAAATGACTGCCCCACCTCATTCACACTGGCCACAGGTAAGACAAATTGTTCATCTGTTAAGTACATGTGGTGTATGACCAAGCTTAGGCTTTTCATTTCTATCATTATATGCATTATGGCCTAAACTCAAATATGCTTAGTCAGAATGAGTGCCAAAGCCAGTGTCCAGACTACCCTTCATACATCCAGCAAACCATCTCTTCGTCACTCCAGACGTGACATACACATTTCCTACCCATGCTTCCTCTTGTGATTGCATATCTCAGTGTAGCTCTTACCACTGAGGTTAGATGTTGTTTTCTAACATTAAAGGTCCAATATGTAATGCTGGCAGCTAGCGTTTAAAAATGGTTACTGCAGTCCAAATTCAAAATACTGGAGAGAGTCGCCTCACCCGGCCCCTCCTCCCCAGTGTCGAAGTTCTAGGGGGTTGCCAAGTTGCCAACGTTAAACCCAACGTCCCACAATGTCACTGTTAGCGAGATGCTAGTCTCACATTGCCAGACATTACTCCACAGTGCAGCGGAGTTGCTAAATCCTCCTATGTTTACGGTTATAAAAGCCTGTGCTCTCGCAGAGCTTTGTACCCGACTGACAGTCATCTTTTATCGGCTTAACGTAACAACAACAACCAGTAAAAAGACTGCGACCTTGCAGTCATCTGTACCCAGGTCACAGTCATAGTTTGTCAGCTACGGCCACTGAACAGAAGCAGGGGAAGAATTTCGGCATGCGGGAGATTTTCGATACATACAGCTTGTCTATACACTGTATAACACATTATGGTTACATGCCAGTTTGTAACAAAGTGGAAATCATACTGTCCAACATATCATAACCTTGAAGCCACAAGAATATTCCATAATATACCATAACGTTACATACATTGCAGAGCGACCTGTAGAGAACATAAGCTATGTCCCAATCCAACAATCCAGGCTACACAGTTGTTTTGCCAAAGTTAAATTGCATGTTTTCATTAGGAGGAAGTCAAACTTGCGGTGTCTGTCATGTGTCTGTCATGGTGGTTGTAAGCAGCTGTGTCCCGTCCACTTGCCTGATCCTCCAATAGCATGACGGCAGTTGACAACAACACATAGGCCAAAACAAGAACAGACATTCTGTCCCGGAATGGAAATTTCATAGGAGAAAATACTGGCTTTAGCATTGTTGTCAGAGAAGATAGTATTTCAACTTAGCATGTTTCCTTAATATCTGTTGACATATTGTGTTTGATTAAATACAGTAAATATATTACATATTGGACCTTTAAACGTTTTACATATGTAGTATTTGTTGACCTGAACAAATATCAGGGGTCAAAAACACATTTTTGCTGTAATGCTTTGCTTGATTTTTCAGTCCAGCTTAAATTTTGATCATTGGTTTCCATCATCCATTTAATCAGCTTTTCCCACCTGTACATTGCAGGCAGCCAGTGGATTGGCATTCCTGGAGAGCTACGGGGCTATGAGGCAGTTCACAAACAGTATGGGAAGCTGCCTTGGGCAAAGCTGTTTGAGCCAACAATTAAAATGGCCAGTGAGGGCATCCCTCTGCCAGCATATCTGGGAAAGGTTCTGAACTTACCCATTATGAAAACTTACGTGGAAAAGTCATCCATCTGGTACGGCATCTCTCAAATGGCTTATTGTCACTGAGAGATTTAAAAGGTCTTCAAAAATGTTACTTTGAGAATATCTACTTAGCGACACTGATAATAAATATTTGAGGGCACTGATGAACTAGCACTAAAGCCTTTTCTCATCTGTGTCACTGCAGAATTCTTGGAGCAAAGGGCTCCTATAAATCCCTGGGTTAAAAATCATTTCACGCTCATGTTATGTAACCCCTGGGTTAACAATTGACTCTAAGTTTTTACTGTAACGTTCAGGATTTTGCGTAATAGTTTCACCCAGTTGACATACTCATTTGGACACTTTTTGGATTCGTGAAAATGAGTGTTAAATTCTAATAGCAGAAAAGTGCACACTATTTTTCCTGGAGTAACATTTCAAGAGCAGGGTTTACTGACCCAAAGATAAAAGCAGCTGCTCACCTTCCTTTAGAAATGTTTGTGTGAAATGTTGCTTTTCCCAAATGCAAGATTTGAAAAGGGGTTAGCTCAGAGTTAAGTGTGGTGTGAAACGCCTGAAAGAGTGTTTGCTTCTTGTCTGCCTCTGTAAAAGTGTGTGCACAGATGCAGAAACAAATTCCTGCAGAACATTTGAGAATAGTCATTGCGTGACTATGCACAACATATGTATGTTATATATTATGAATTGCATGAAATGAATGTCACTCTTAATTAGCATTCAGCCCAGAGAGTTCGCAAATCACCTAAATCATAATGTGCAGCATGAGTATCTCTTATTCTGTTTATATGTCCTGTGTTATAATATGTGTATATAATGTGTTCTTTTACATGAATACTGTTTTCCAGTGAAATTTTGTGCAACAAAAACAAAACTGTTCTGAGGACAGGAGACATCCTGAAGTTTCCTAAACTTGCAGAAACCATGAAAACAATTGCAGAGCAAGGGGCAGATGCATTCTACACTGGCAAGATAGGACAGGACTTAATCCAAGACATAGAAGCTGCAGGTTGGTGCAATTTCAGCATAGATTGTACAAGCTGGCGGTGTATACTTCAATAGAATAACATACTGGCATGTGATGTAAAAAAAAAAGCTGTTTAAGTATCCTTAATGTTAATCTTAGGTGGGACTTTGAAAATGGAAGATCTGAAGTCCTTTAAGGTGCGGGTGGAGGATGCATGGACCGTTCCTGTGGGAAATACTCAGATGCACATCCCTCCACCACCTGCCGGGGGGGCCCTGATCGCCTTCATTCTCAGGCTGATGAAAGGTGTCATGTACCGTGTGATTAATCTCCTGTGATCCCTTAAACGGACCTACTGTGCTGTAGCAGTTGAATTCAATTCTAGCATCTTTGCCCAAATTATGAAACGATTGTAGAGCATGATAGATAATAACTTGGTTGTTGTTCTCCTTTTTCCACAGGGTTCCCCTTGACTCCAAACTCCTTGGATGGTGGCCAGATGATTCAGATGTATCATCATTATATAGAGGCAGCAAAATTTGCAAACGGACAAAGGAGGAGCATTAGTGACCCTGTCTTTAATAACAAAAAGGTTGGGTTCTGAGATAATTGTTTTTCATTAGTCTTTGCACAAAAGATAAAATAATTTCAAAAGGCCAAAAAAGATGTCACTTTATCAGTTAAACAGTTCTTAAAGGTACACTGTGTAGTGTTTTAAGTATTTTATTAGCTAAAATCAATGCCTTCATTCATAAATATGCCCTCATTAGTGTAAAATTACCTCTGCCAATGATCTGACTTATCCTTGTAAGCGAATAATTTCTTAACTGTATTTACATTGGGCGGGCAATTCCAAGGGGGCTTCCATGTCGTTCCGCCATTTTGAAAAACTTTAATCGCTGAGAGGGACATAAAGCACTAGCCTACCTGCCTAGCAAATCCACAACGCGTTTTCGTTCAGAGGCAGCGTCATGTGACTGAAACCATCTGAAATAGAGAAGGAGATTAGCGAGAGGCGCTCGTCACTGCCCCGCACTGCACTTTAGTTCTTAATGGATACTTATGCTGAGCCACAGGAAATTGGAAGACATGTTGTCATAGCTTCTTGGTACATAACGGCTACCGTAGTTGCAACACGCATTTGAAAAAGCGAGGCGTTAGAGAGCGCTATTCGTTTGAATGCAAAATTCAATTTCACCGCTAGATGGGAGAAATTCCTACTATGCAAGTTTGCCAGATCAGGTAGCAGATCTGTAGTTTGAATGAGACATAATGAGACATTACGACAGCGGTAATGGACAATTCCACTTCCAACCTGTTGGGGGACCGAAGTGGAAAAGTGCTTTGGTGTTGATTTAAAGCTACACTAATCATATTGCCAATTTTAAAAATGACATTGAGATGAGAATTATCACCCAATTCTGCAGTATCCCTCAGCTCTATGCAGCGTTTTAGCATCTTGCAGCTCATTGTTTTGGTTTGACATCTTGCGCCTTCACTATTTTATTACTACTCTCATCAAACCTTTTGTTTTTAAAGCTCCGAGAACCCCACTGCACACCAACTGCCCAACGCCAAATGGTAGATAGACAAATTTAGCAAATAGCTTGTGAATAAAGTGGAACATTAAGCTGCTAGAAAGCAAGATATTTCTCTCAGGAGTTGATGGAGAGCAAGACAGAGCTGAAAGGAGAGTGAATATTGGACTTACATTTGCCAGGTAGACAGAAACACAAGTCTAAATAAGTGTTATTCCATTTCTACTGAGTGTGTAATTATTTTATTTGAGTTTAGTTTAGTTTATTACATTTATTTGTCAGGGTACAGAAACATGTACCTTATACAAAGAGAAAAGATTTATTGTACTAGATTTAGCCACTAGCTAATTTTCATATGCAGTCCCTGGGCAGGTAGAAACAAACAGTAATTAAAAAGTCAGGATATACTGTATACAATATATATCACCCAACAAAGTAAATTAATGCATTTTTTAATTAACAAAGAAATTACTTTCTAATGACGCGCCACCCTCTCTCCCCATGCTTGCTGTTTTTATCCACAATGTAAACTCTCCAATTAAGGCAAAGATGGCAACAACAAAAAACAATCTAAAAAAAATTAAGAAACAAAACAAACCCTAGAAGAGAAAGAAGATGAGATACAGTTTACAAATAGTTCCATCTCACCCCAGCAGTATACAGGATGTCATTATATCTTTTTCCTGTCTCATGATATTCGGTAAACACTTTACTTGAAGGTATCTACATAAGAGTGACATGACACTGTCATGACACATGAACCCTAACCCTAACTCTAACCCTAACCCTAACCCTAACCATAACTTGTTATGATGAAAACCGAATGACACCTACTGACATAACCGTTATGTCATGAACGTTTGTGACTTGTCATGTCACTCTGAAGTAGATACCTTCAAGTAAAGTGTATCCTGATATTCTTCTTTCAGAGTGCAGATAATTTGATTGATCCCTCCTTCATTAATCGCATCAGGAACATGATCTTTTCAAACCGTACTCATGACAAATCCTACTACAATGCCAAGCCCTCACGCGATCACGTTGGGACGACACATGTGTCTGTCCTGGATGAAGATGGACTGGCTGTCGCTGCCACAAGCACCATAAACCAATTGTGAGCAGGAAGCCTCTTTTACTTTATTTTATATCAAATCTACTATAATATAATAACTATCCGCTCAGTCTACTGTGTTTGGTTTTGTAGATTTGGAGGAGGCATTTACTCCAAACAAACAGGCATCATCCTCAACAATGAGCTGTCTGACTTTTGTGGGAGAGCAGACACAGTGAGGGCAGGTAAAGTCACAGACATAAACATGGACTTTCAACCTCAGACAATTGAATGAAAGACGTTACTTAATGTAGTCATTTAGTCTTTTTTCAGTCTGATATGGAGTGTATTTGTATTTGTCACAGGTGAACAGCCTCCTTCCTCAATGACTCCATTAATACTGGAGTCAAAGTCTGGAGGACTCCTTGTGATTGGTGGATCGGGAGGAAGCATGATTACCTCGGCAGTAGCCTTGGTAACAACAACAACAACAAAACTGGGCTGAACTCTGTTTGCATGCTTGTTTGTGTGCTTCATAATTTGTTTGCTTACATGGTTCTCTTTTATTCTTGCAGTCTATAATGAATCGCTTGTGGCTGGGGATGAATCTGAAAGATGCCATCGCGAAGCCCATAGTGTTTGTTGATTCTAATAACAGAGTGCATTTTGAGAATGGTTTTAACCAGGTGAGATACTTGTGTTCTCATCCTCATTGTCCATTACTGTAATGACATTCAAATTCACTAGACCGTGACCGTCTATCTGAATAATAACTAACATTAACACTATTTATGATAATGGATGGTGACAGAGATTACCAGGACATACCATAATCCTATAAAGTCTGCTTCAATTTACCTCCTGTAATCAGTTTTGAAACCTGAAGTGGGAAGGATAAGTGGTATTAATTTGTGTGTGTGTGTGTGTGTGTGTGTGTGTGTGTGTGTGTGTGTGTGTGTGTGTGTGTGTGTGTGTGTGTGTGTGTGTGTGTGTGTGTGTGTGTGTGTGTGTGTGTGTGTGTTTTGCCCTCAGTCTGTGATAGATGGCCTCACAGCTCTTGGACACACACCTGTGAACTGGCCATACTTCATGAATGTAGTCAATGCTGTGGAAAAGGAGAATGGATGCATTGTGGCCGTATCGGACAGCAGGAAGATGGGGGTGTCAGCTGGATACTAACCACACAGACCATGAGGGTGCACCAACTTCCCACTCAAATCTTCCCTAAAGACTGGCTGAACCTGTAGCCTTAAGAACAATGGATGTGCCAACAACTAATGTTGAGCAATTTGGTGCACAGGCTTTTTCCTGATGTTAGCAGATCAAGAAACTACAAAACTTAAAAGTTTACTATAACTCTTATCTTATTTTCGTATGTATGTATCTGTTAGACAACATTGTACTCACCAAAAAAAAAGTTCTTGGAAATTGGCAAAATGGCTCAAAAGAAGTCAGATGGGGCAAGAAACACCAGCGATCAGATTGTCAGATTATCTAAACCACTTTATTTGGAGGTAAAGTGAAAGTAGAAGTTTTCATCTAAATGTAGGAAATTAATGCAATGTGATATTTTGACCCTAGTCAAAAGTCCAGCGTATTAACAGAAATATCGGTAATAATCCCTCGCAGAAGAAAACATGCATGCACAACTATAGAAAGTACACTAGGTCATAGTTGTACCAAGAAGTTGGTCTCTTAACTTTTAGAGGCTGACTTTCAACTGCATCTCACAGTCTTCATCACCAAATGCAGCTTGCTCAGTTGTCGTGACAATTAAAATTTCTGGAAAAGTTAATAAGTGGACCATAAAGAAAATATGGGTATTATGTAACATTCGCCACCAGAGTTGGCCAAGTACATTTCAGTAACCATGACTTCTCAGGTTTCTTGTCCTGTCAGTCTTCTTTTTGGAGATGTTGCCATGTTCCCAGATCTCAGCAATTAACTTGGTGATTGTGACTAACAGAAATGATGGAAAATAACTACGAAAATTAGACCCAAGTTGTAATAAACCAGACTTATCCTTTGAGCTGATCAGACTGTTCGATATATACATTTTCAATCCAGCCAGTCGTCTCTCACTCACACACATACACACACACACACACTCTCACACACACACACACACACACACACACACACACACACAACCACTTGTAGACTAACGCACAGTGAGCACACCATGATGCTGCTACTCTTACAGTACTGCTGAGATCTGTCAGACCTGAGATGTGCTCTAGGATTACAAAGTCCTGACCAAAGTGGATATTCGCAGCAGCAAGCCATAAAGGCAAATCTACTGTAGTCCAACAAAACAAAACCAAGCCCTGTCATAATGTGTCAAGTTTATTAATATCAATGAATGTTTTATTTTCTGACTGATCTTTGTAATTCTGTGTAGAACTGTTAATTGTAGATGAGCCATGTAACACTTTAAAGTGACATCCTGACTGACATATGAGTTGCCCAAACAGGGAACGTTTACTGTGACTTTAAAGATTTTACTGTATGTGCTTAAATTTAAAGATTAAGGAAATGCTGGAGAATTTCATTAAAAAAAATGTCATATAAAAAACCTTAATTCACAATGAACAAAAGTATCTGCAAAAACGTGTAAAAGTGTATTTTCACACCACCAGCATGTCATTTAGTATTTTCTCTGTTCATGTCAAAATGTTTTGTAAAATAGTTACACATTTTTATAACTGTTAACTGTGAATATCTGTGTTGTCACAATAAAACATCCAAAGTCCAAACCAAACAAAGACGAGTGATCACTGATTCTCTGATCTTCACCAGATGTACTTTTCAACCACAAACCCTGAAGATTGAATTTGTTCAACCCAAAAACATTCAATACACTTCTCACTGTAAACTACAGCTGTTTAAACATGGATCCTTTGTTGTTAGTATGATCAGCAATACTCTGCTTCATGTTTTCCTATTTGCCTTGTCTCAGAGCAGCGCTTTTGCTCTGAGACAAAGGAAGCAGTAATGAGACATTTCAGTAAAGAGACCTATGAATTAGTAATGATTTCTTAAGTGGATTATGCTCCGTTTTCCTTCGAGGCACTAGATGTGAGTTATGAGAACATGCAAATTTCGCCTGTGTGAAGCACTGCTGTCTTTGTTGTATGCCAAATTAGTTAATCTGGATAACTTGTGACTTCATTGCTTCATGATATGACCCTCTTTGTATAAATAACAGCCAATTAAAGCATAATTTTACACTATGCGGAAAATGTCTTTCACTCAAAGGAGAAGCAGTTAAACAATCCGGTGATGACTCTCTGAATGTCACCGTTAACACACTTTTAGTCACATAGTCCCTTGGTGAAGCAAATGATCTCAGCAGTTAGTTATTTGACGTTATTATAGATGTATTCTGTCTGGGTTCGTCATTACTTTCAAATGCCATGCAAGGTAGTGAGACAAATTAAAACAGACATTGAGACAGAGATTTCTAATGCCTAAAGGGTAAGAAAATTGTCTGAGTTGCATAACTCTGAAGTTCATTATAACTGTGTGTGAGTAAGAATGTACTTAATTGGGCCTTAAAGGATAACTGTAGCGTGACTCAATTCTGCATTCATCATCTTGTTAAAAATAATTGTAACCACACAAGGTAACACACCTGAAGATATTTAGATTGCTTTTGCGCAATGTATTCTGTATGTCATATTTCTCTATCCCCACATTTCCTGTCACACTCTGCTAGCTACTATCAATAAAAGCAAAACTACCAAATGTTATGCCTAGCTCGTGAGCATGAGGTAGACCTCAGGGAATCACCCAGCTTTATAGACTCCCAGCAGGTGAGGCCAATCCCCCAACGAGGTAGGAGGAGCCAGTCAATCAGGTACCACTGAAAGAGCCCCCCCCCCCCATGGAACAAAGACCCACACTAGTAGGGTCTTTGTGACACTTCTCAATCACAGTGATTTAGCTGGTGATAATTAAACTCACGTAACAAGATGTTCAATTCCCCCCTTCCCCTTTCTGTAGGAGGCCAGCCCCAGCAACAATTTTACTTGTATTCACCTGTATCTTAAATTTCTCAAAATCAGGAGCTGCAAGTGAAAGCATTTTAACTGTAGGGAGAACAGACAAACAGCACACTTTTTGTTCATGTGTACCAGCTTTTGTGAGCAGTGGCACAAGCAACATGGAGTCGGAAGCAAAAAATTAATTTACATTGTTCAAAAGCTTATTAGGCGGCTCAGCATATTTCAATTCGTCACTTCAACACTGCTAATGTACCCTGATCTATGTGTCCAAATACCAGTTTGTTAGGACTGAGCTGGGGTACCAGCCTGCCTGGAGGGAGAGCGAGGTAGACCTCATGGAATCACCCAGCTTTACAGACTCCCAGCAGGGAGGCCCACCCAATGAGGTGGGAGGAGCCAGTCAATCAGGAACCACTGAAAGAGACAGATACAGGCCAAAACAGGTAGTCATACGGCCCAGGGCCATCACACAAATGTCACTCATGAATTTCATATTTGGCCAGTAAAGTTAATAGCACCATAAAATAAGTCAGCACACATTATGTGCAAATCTACATCACATTTGAAATTACATTAAAGACATTTACAAAGTTCAGACGCAAAAACACTTACATCAAAATACTGACCTTTTATAGCAGATAGTTATACAATTACAGTATATAGGCTATCTTAGTTAAAACAGCAATACCAAAAGTATAGCCCAACAGAAGGAGGTTGGCGTGGGGGAGGAAGCTGCTTCAGCAAATGTCATTGTCATGAGTGAGTGTATCATAATAGTGTCAGGTTAATGTATGTCAGTGTTATGCCTGAACCAATACAATGCTCCATTAATTGCTCCATAAGAAATCCATATCAAAATGAAAAGAAGTTTTTTTAGCCATGCTATCGGTATGACTCTAAGGATGACAATGTCTTTCTGTTCGCTCCACCACTTTGGTACATATCTCTCAAAAACTATTGGATGGATTGCTATGACATTTTGTACTGACATTCATAGTCCCAGCGGATAAATCCTGCTGACTCTGGTGATCTATTCACTTTTTATTTAACGTCACCATCAGGTGAAAATCTTAGTTTTTCCAAAACCTTAATATCTGGAAAACTGCTGACATTATCACCAGCCTCAGCTGTGCTTTGTGTTTAGTGCTAAGACAATTTTTAGCATGCTAACATGCTAAACATAACCCAAACTAAAATATTATACCTGATGAGCACAAGCATGTTAGCCTGTTGAAAAAACATACAATAGAAATTACCAAATTCACACTGAGATTTTGTGTTGTAAATGTTAAATCACTTTGTATTATAAAACTGTTTCTATCACATATATGAACCAGCCATTGGTAGCCAAAAGTTGATGAAGGCAGTATCATTTTACACTTTTATATATTTCAGTAATTATGTAACACATTTACATAGCTGAGAATTAAAGAGCCCTGAATCCCAGCAGTGACTGTGAGCAGCAACACCTGTAATGTCATTATCAGGTCATTACAGGCCATTGCACTTGTGGGAAATTATAGTAAGTCATTAAGTAAGACTGTTTGACCCTGAGGTGTTACAGTCCTTTATTTTAACCACAGCTTATGCCTGCTCTCCCTCTGTTTGCTGACACCTCAAATGAACAAATGAATGAACAGTGAACAGTCTTGGTGAAATATTTAAAAGTTTTATAATCGAGGACTCTCTTGTTGATTTTTTTCAATGGATATTTCCATAATTAGGAGTTCAGTAGTTAATAATTACTGTAGACGTCACATTCCATATCTTTAATGAATGGCAACAACAGGAAACAGCTTTAAACTGTGAATGATTTACAAAAGTGCTTCATAAATAGGTACAGTAGGAATTGTACACATTTATGACTGACAGTGTGAACAAAACACTGATGGTGGTAAAGCTATATTTAAAATAACATCCAAATGTCTTGTGTGTTTGTTAATAGCATGAAATGATGATGTGACATGTAAATGCATTGGGCATTATATTCAGAATTCATTTCAGATTGAGGCACTTTGTCTTCAAAGTCAGAGAAAGCAGAAATGTTTTGTTATCTAAGTTGTGTTGTGTGTAATGAGAGAACAATTGATGCAGTTAATGGTTCCTGGATCTTTATCAAGTCTCTAATCTCCCAGCTTGTACCACTGGTGTCAAGGTTCACACGGTTACAGTTTCTCGGCATAATCAGAGGTGTGTTTATGACCTCAGTACCCTGCGGCATACGCCCACTTGCGAGGATCTGACTGAGCGTGGAGGCCGTCATCATAGCGAACCACCGCCTGCACCACAGCTCCTGTTGATTTGAGAAACTCTGTCTCGTGGTTCTTTAATGCCAAACCATCTAGGATGTTCTGCAAACAGGAGGATATATGAAGACACACAGAGTCCATGCAAACTAAGGACAACTGGCAATGTCTGGCATACTGTTCTCATGAATCATTCATACAGCTACGAAAAGTAATGCACTGTAATTCGGTTGTGATTCGGACTTTCAAGCAGGGTAACGGAGTTTGTGTCCCGGAATAAGTTAAGAGGAAAAAACAAGACTTTCACCCAGGCAGTGGGTGTTTGTGTCCCAGAAATATTACTTAAGGGGACCAGTGTTTTATCCCAAACCACAATTTTTTTCTAATCTTAACCAGTCGTGTTGATGGCTAAACTTAACTGTCACAGTGTCACCAGTGTCACCTCATGGTGACCGGTAGGTGCATCACAGTCACCTTTTGTTGGCTAAACTTAACTGTAACGTAGGCCTACCGGTAACCAGTCGCCATATTTTTGTAAGATATCATACAAATTGTTGTGCTTAAATTTTTGTATGATATCACAAACCCGTTGATGAGAATGCGTTGAAAATCTTGATAGTAACTTTATGAACAATATTCACAAATACAGTAACGAACAGTGTGACGGGTGCAGGTCATGACTGAGGTATAAGGGTTCAGTGTTAGCTGGGCTTTTAGCTGAAGGATTGTTTCCCTAAACACCACACCACCCTGCTATTAGTCACATATCAGCATTTTTTTGTGTTTGTGACACTCACTTTGTCAAAGTCAGGCTCTGCTACAGTGGTGTTGGGACTCAGCTGGTTGTGGAGCCTTGGATCTGATACAGCTTTCTTCAGATCGTAGTCAAAGAACAGTGCATTCAGAATTACCTACAAAACAGCAAACATTCCGATCAATGATAACCTTAATAGGCAGGGAGTAACAAGTTACAATAGTACAATTCATGAATTTAGCTGGATAACTTTCTGACTGTGGCTTACGTCTTACCAGAGCGACAGAAGTGGTGATTTTCGTTCCCCCTGAGCCTCCGACCACCATCTTAACTTTGTTGTTTTTGTCAAAGAGGATGGTTGGACACATGGAAGACATTGGCCTTTTTCCTTTTAACCAAATTTAATGATAGTTTAAGTCAACAAAGTCAAATGAAACAAGTGTATGTGCTTTGCAGTGCCTATAAAAAGTATTCATCTTGTCTCGCAACATTGAATCAAAATAGATATAAAAATGTTTTGTGTAAAAACATATATACCTATCTACACAAGATTATTTTATATTTGTAATTAATCACTTCCTATCTACTTTGATTTAAAGTTGTAAAAAAAATAAAAGAAAGATGAATCTTCCTAATGGGGTGAAGATCCACTCTGTATTTTTAGTAGTGGTGCACAAAAAAAACGAAAACATAATGTACAGTGTCAAGAAGGGAGGGTTGACCTGTGTGTGACTTTAAACCTTAAAACGTTAAACAGCCAATCTATATTACAATTTGAATGGTTCTGAGAACTCTTGTGTTGCTGTATTTCTGTGTGTGTGTGTGTGTGTGTGTGTGTGTGTGTGTGTGTGTGTGTGTGTGTGTGTGTGTGTGTGTGTGTGTGTGTGTGTGTGTGTGTGTGTGTGTGTGTGTGTGTGTGTGTGTGTGTGTTAATCTAACCTGGCCTGATGAAGTTGTTGGGTGATGGAGGCACTCCAAAACTGTTTGTGATGAGTGGAGAGCTGAAGTCGTCCATCTCATCGTTGAGAAGTATCCCTGTTGATCTTGACATGACTTTGGAGCCGAAACTGCAGGAAAACAATAACCGTTACAAGCGGGGAGGGTAATGCTTTATAATAAAAATCACTAATAAATGGTAAATTGATAGTTCATTAAAATTAAGTTAACTATTAATTGACCATTTATTGATGATTGTTATCATAAAGTAATACCAAGGGGGGGTTACAGGGACAAGACCAATTAAAGGCAGGGTTGGTAACTATTTCCAATAAACACTTTAATATATATATTGTTTTAAATGGTCTTTACACCCCAAAAGCAATAAATAATTTATGGGCTCTGAAAAAGGAGCAAAAAAGATTCGTCATCTGTAGCTGCTGTAGTCCTGTAAAAACGCCCACCAGCTTGGAAAGAACCAATGAAATGCCTCCTTGCCCCACAGCACATGCTCTACCCCTCCCGTGTACGAGCCTGAGCTAAATGTGCGTCGTCGCCACATTGCCAACAGTAGTCATGTTTGTTGTAAACATTTGTTATGATAATCTTAGGTGTTTGCTCACCGGTGAACAACACATGAAATAAAATTGTGGTCCCTTCTCCGCTCCGCTCTGAAGCAGCAACGCAGCGGTGCTCGTGCATGTCTGTGTGTTGGTCGGAGCCCAGAGGGCAGGGGGAGGGGTTAGATGGAGCACCGAGGAGATGCTACTTTCAAATCTTGCTAGCTTTTCAACATTAGCAACCCTGCCTTTAACTAAAATTGGTAAAAATATTTGAAAAGGTCAGTTAGGAGGTCGTACAAGCGGTTGATGGTGCTGGTGGCGGCCACAGCGCTTCCATCTTCTGCTACTACAGAGAGGTGTGAGGTCCCGTGGTTTTCAGGAAGGTAAAAGTCTGGCTCGTAGTAGTTCATGTGATGTGTGGATTCATCTGTGATCTTTTTACGGAGGTCATCAGCATATAAACTTGAAGTCATATTCTGGATCAGCTTTGGAAGAGAAAATAATATTTAGTGAAACTTATTGAGTGTTATTTATTAAGTACTGGTTCATGTTTTGGGATATTTTACTATTGTTCCTACTAATATAAGACTGGCAAAGTATTGCATGCTTTTAATTATGTCTCAAGTCACTCATGTCTTTGGAATAAAATAGCAGAGATTCACTGATCTCTCCAAAGATGAATGGCTTGTCAAACTATACTACATGTTATAATGTAGTTATGTAATCTTTAAAGTCAGTAATTGTACTATAAGGGGAATAACTATTGCAGATAAATAATAAATAAAAAGCAGATAAATAATAACATCTATGCCAAATCGGATTTCCTACAAACTATGTTTATGTCATATACTACAAATTTGCATGCTTTGGGAGGAACATAATGTTTATCATCATAATTAGGAAACATGGTTAATGGCAAATCTGCCAAGTTGGAAAATGTTGCTGCAAAATAATCACTGCCACCATATTTTACCTCTTTTTATGTTTGTATTTAGACACTCACAGCACTCGGTTTAGGTAAGAAAAAGATTGTGCTCTTGGTTCAGTATAGCAAAAGTGACTTCAGGCATGTTTTCTTTTTTAACATTTAACTAAAAACACAATCTTTCCCTAACCTTAAAGCTATGCAAGATTTTACAAAAACAATTGACTAATACAAAAGTAATCTCTCTCAATCCTTACTTATGGGCCACTAGAAGTGTGTGGTGGTGTCTGTATCTACAGAGTATATGCAGGCTGCGCAACACATTTTCGTTCCCAACAACTGCTTTGTCACGCCCTTTGCGGGTTAACCTCTCACCTTGATTTGATCGAGCATACCGTGACATCTCTGCAGTTAAGCTGGGTGTGGTCAGAGGTGAAACAGGCTTGAAACTTTTAACCGGAGGCAACAGCAAAACCCTGGTATTAAGTTACTCTTTAACTAAAGCGCTTTGTTTGTACATGTTAAAACATGTATTGTATAAATTTAGAGAATGTCTGACTTTTGCACCCCCTTGTGGTAGCACACTGCCACCCCATTAGAACACGTTAAATCAATGCTAACACGTACAAAGTACATGGCCGACAGCTTTGGAGAGGTTTTTTCCTACAAGAGGAGCTGCTGCTGCCACTGGGTAGGTAGCACACTGGTACCCCACAATCTACAAACCAACCCTTTAATTATTTTTAAGCACCATTTTAAGACCATGACCTTACATCTGTGATGTTGAGAAATTTTGGATCTCCAAGTAAGGTCCTCTTTGCATAAGCAAAACGGAAAGCCTCCACAATGCGATGGTAGGTTAGGATCTTTTTCTCAGTGCTTGCCATACTATCTGAGTTGAAGTTGTACCCTGTAGAAAATATAACAATCATCAGTAACTTGATTTAAAACCAAGGCTTCACTCAACTGTATTCATTCAGATGGCTGTTCAGGTAGGAAAGGACACAACTAAAATGGACTTGACCCGGCCTGTTCCTGTGTTTTTATTTAGTCTAAAAGCTGCTGTGACCAGACCGTGGGTATTAGCCTGAGCTGACATCCAAAGGGAGAAACAGGAAAAAAAAGCCGAGGGAACCAGAGTTTTGGTTTGATGGGTTTCAGCTGACAGACAGAGGCAGGAGTCACGGTAAATCAGCAGGATGAACATTTTTGGCGGTCACTAAAATGTGTGCTGAAGCCTCCACCATTCGACTGTGTCCAATTAGAGGTAAATTGGTGAGATTAGTGTTAGCGTGTAAGGCAGGGGGCCGCAGTGAGGGAATGGCCAGTCAGAGGAAAGGAAAGGTTCAGAGAGATTAATTACTTTAGCAGGAAGTTTCTTGTCTAATCCTCAGAGGCAGACACTGTCACTGTACTGAAAAGTAGCAGAGTGTCAGTGTCTTCAATATGAACATGATTTTCGCAACAACCAGCCAACCGAGGATAAAGTAAAATCAGGCAGATTATGATGTACACAGAAATGACATATGATTAATGATGATAGGCTAAGGTAGCAATGATTTGATGTTCATGAACTTTGCTGATCAGACTCTGAGCCTCTCAGGTATGTAGACACAGACTGCAATTATCATTGGATCTTAATAACTTCAATCAGCAAAACCCTTTCTGTCAGGGTTACAGAGTCGCTCCCTCAGATGTTTTAACTTCATTCTCTAAATTGGAGGAAGTTAAATGTAAACTTGATATTGTTTCAGTAGCTTATTGCTGCTTATTGCTATATGTTAGTGTTGCAGTAGTCTTGCATTGCCAGACCTATCTCCAGCCTAATTTCGTAGGATATCTTACGAATAGGTATGCATAGGTTTTCGTACAATAGCATGCAGCTTGTTCATGAGAATGCGTTGGAAGATTCCTAATGCATTGTCAATGTAAGCATCCCCTTACATTGTAGGTACATTAGGAAGGGATCTTGTATGGCAACACATTCTTACTCCCAGCGCGTCAAAAACCTATGCCTGGTCAGGTGCCTTTGTCTTTTGTTACTGACGCAAATAGTCTCCTTTAGCGTCTTGCCCTTTGGCATCATATTTGAACGTGCTTGGTCAGGACTCTTGGCGTCACTTTTTGACGCTCTGGGTCGGGAAGTACGTTAAACTGACATGCAGCACAATAATGGGACAGTTAGGTTTAGGATAAGATCGTGGCTGGGGTTACAAAATGTAAATCAGTGACAAGAACGGGACACAAACCCCGGTCTCCTGGGTAAACGTCCTGTGTTGTTTGAGCCATCCACCATCCCAACCACCCTCCTTACAAGGATTTCCGGTCTTTCATACTACTCGCTACCATTGTCGTTCTTGATACTACATTATCTTACAGCGCCGTGGTCGAGCTGCTGCTGTGCCCGGTTCGTTCCATACAGACGCTAATGGGGGATTTTGGCGTTGTATCTGACACTAAGAGCCAGTGACCAAGCGTCAGTATTTTACGAGTTGGGAGTGAGAATGTGTTGCGTATAGCCAGTATAAACAGAATTACAGCAAGCAAAACCTGTTTCAATGTTCATATGGGTACCTGACTATTGATTTAAAATTGTGAACCTATCCTTTGAGATACACAGTCTGGAAACCATCAATATATGTACCAAATTTTGTGACAGTCCATGAATTAAATGTTAGGATATGCCTAAAAACTACATGGTGGGAAAGGATTATGATTGTGGTTAAAAGATGACAACATTGACTGTTAAATGGGAGGTGGCACAACCTCACAAATATATCGCCTTCTTCAGGAGAAGTTAAATATAATAACTTTACATATATAGTAGTATGATACTCTAAGGTTTTTATTTACAGTAGATCAACATGTTGGAGTCTGAGAGAGTAACTTGCAAAGTGAAGGCAGCTCACATTAAAGCACTCCCACTCTGGATGTTATTGGACAAAGCATCAAAGCTTACCATTCAAGATGTTTAATATCAGCGAGAGCACAGGGCCGCTAGCTGGGGCATTAGGAACAGCCATGGTGTACTCCCCCACATTCACCCTTAAAGGGGTCTCATCCAAGACAGGCACATAATCCTTCAGATCCTCCATTGTGATGATACCGCCTAAACACAGAGTGACACACACACATGCATATTTGGACAGAACTGGAAAAACCTTCTTAACATGGAAATTAGCTGTGCAGAGAGAGGCGTATGTCAGTTTATTAAATGTCCTTACGTCTTTTTAGCAAATGCAAAAATTACCTGATCTGCAGAAACAGCTGTTTGGATTGTTAAATAAAAGTAAAAATGATGACTCAATTTTGCAAACTTTTCACTATGAATGACAAAAGTGGCATTTTAATCTAACAAAGAAAGCAGCTTTTCTATAAACAATATAATGAATTTAGACAATTTGGTTATACAGTCTATGCTCATCAACTCTCAATAAATACAATAAAATAAAAAATACTACCTGCTGCCTGAATATCTGTCACAAGGTTCTGAGCCAGTGGTCCCTCATAGAAAGCATCAGGACCATCTTCCGCTATTTTTCTATAGGTTTCTGCAAGCCTAGTAAATTTGATGGTGTCATTTTCTTTTAGGATGTCGCCATTTTTCCCACAAAACACGTCACTGAAATAGAGGGAAAAATCATTTAAGATGGTAATGGAATATGTTTTAAGTGACTTTAAAATAAACAGACACTGGTTTTATACTCCTTAGGTCGATGCCTCTCACCATAGTGCTTCGTCGTTGATTATTGTTTTCTTGTTACTGGAAAGAGCAGAGGCAAGTGCCCTGCCCACAGGAAAACCTTTTTGTGCAAGATCAATGCTCGGCTGGAACAAGTCTTTCCAAGGCAATTTTCCATGTCGTCTGTGTGCCATCTCGTAACCTCGAATCTCCCCCGGTACAGCAACAGACAACCCCCCTACCAACCATGGAAACCGAGGAAACAAAGTTATTTTTTACATACTATGTTATTTTAGGGCACTGGTACACATACAGTACTACTGTGGGGTTTGACTCCTAAGACCCAAACTTTTGTTGTTATTTACTCCTGAGCTTAGAGCTCTCAAAGAATATACACTGTCTCTTTTGTCTGTCACATTATATTGATGTTAACAGAAACTTTCGTCAGCTTATTTCCATGTCTGATAGTGCTGGGAAAACATTACCTTTCTGGGATAAATCTGTACTGTTCCCAAACATGTTCTCTGTTGCATTGCGAGGTGCCATCTCCCTGGCATCAATGGTCTCAACGATCCCTGTGTACAAGTCACAAATCAGGAAATGCATTTAGGATCCAGATGATCTGGAAGTTGTACGAGTTTGTTGCGTCAGTGGGAAAGTAAGCAACAGAAGACTTTGCGTTGGTGATGTATGTGAAAGTAAAGGTGTACCAGTTTCGGCGTTGTAGATGGTGAAGAAAAGTCCTCCTCCGATACCCATACTGTGAGCGTTCATAAGTCCAACACACAGTAAAGCAGCTATAGAGGCATCTACTGCAGACCCCCCTTTTATTAGTATGTCTCTTCAGTAAAATTAATCAAAACACACATAGGAAAGGATTAGTTTTTACACTTAAGATCTTAAAACCCTGGCCTGTTGGCAAAGAACAAAGCAGGTTCACAGGGATTTGCATGGGTATGGCTATTAGTGCAAGCAATGTTCATGCTTCTATGTTTATGCATGAATGAGTCTGTTTACAGCAGAGCAATGTGCCTGTCCTAAAGGGTGTTTGAGTGTGTAGACTCTCACCTGCCGACCTCTGAACACGGCCCAGCATCTGCTGCCACAGCTGCCTTCAAGTACCCCGGCTCACTCGGTTGCTTCCTTCTCTCGACACCAAAGAAGACACCCACGAATGTGGCGACAGATGCCAGCAGAAGCATCGCCAGTGCCACGATTATTGTCTTCTTTGCCATTTTTATAGTGCAGGAACAATACCCTTATGCAATGCCTGTCAAGAGAAAAATAAATTACACATTCAAATGTGTGTACATTTAAAATGCAGCTGCAAAGAGCTTCACTTTGTAAAATCAGAAACCCAAAATTCACATCACATAAATGATAATATTGCATTATCAGAAGGAAAAATAATTCAAACCTACAGATGAGGTGTATGGAAATATCAATTACATAAAAGTAATGCATATCAATACTTCCAATTTAGTAGAGGAAACCATTAGTACACAAAACATGCAGCATATTTCTTATGTGGATAAAACGTAGCTTGTTCACAACAATATGTCAGTTTTGTGTAAAATGTATTTCCAGATGTTTGTTTAGTTAATGTGGACTTCATGTGTATTTACAAATTAAAACCAGGAAACTTTTTACAAACAGCCTGATTAGAGTTGTTTCCTGAAATGTTGCTGTTTTGAAAGTCACACAAATAAAGACAATATTTTTCATAGCATCAACCATTTAGAATGTTTTAAACAGGGATTTCTTTCATTTTTATTATTCTGATTCCTAGCAGGACTGAAGAACATTAGTTTATTACCTGATCTGTGTTCTGTTACAGCATGTGCCAACAGGTGAACAGAGATGGGCATTTAAAATACGTAAGCCTATTTAATCACTTTGGAGTATTTTGTAATTTGCATTCTGCTGGACAGAAAAAAAGATGTCACTTTTAACAAAATACTTTAAGAGCTTGTACCTACTTTAATACCTTAAGAATGTGTGTATTTGAAATTCTTCAAATATTATTTAATGTAATTTTATCATCAAATAAGACATTTTTATCCCCAGGTTTAAACTGTAGAAATAACCTGCACAACAATTAGTCATCACAGTCTTTGGCTCAATGCAAGTGAATTCGGCCATATGTCCCATCTCATTCTAAACTACAGTATTACTTTTGCGTTCCCTGGACTGCAGTGTTAGGGGATACACAAAGGTGAACACTTTTGTGTGATTTTTTTAAGTTGTTGTTGTTGGTATTGGTATTGGTTGGGGTGACAGGAAGGGGGCTGCTTCTCTTTCACTTCTACTATTTTGTACTTTATCTTACTCGGCTGTACTGTTTTTTGTCTTATGCACACTTTCAACTAGTTGCTTATAACGTTGGAGATCTTAGAAATGTACTTACTCCACTGCACAAATACGTATCACTCTTGAAAAAGGCATCCACTAAATGGCTTATTGTCATCTGAAAGATGTTCAGTTCCCCCTGTTGCATTTCAATTTGCTTTGACTGACAGAAAACACCCAGCATGCACCCCTGAATTCCACCTCAAATATATCTTGATTGGCCACTTCAAATGATGTGGGAAATTAGCAGAGTTCATCTTTTGGATGTAGGGGGTCATAACCATATTACATTTTCTCATACCAGTATTTTATTTCGATACATTTGATGAGGAAGCATTTGCAATTTGTAACAAGATACTTTTGATGTATTGTGCTCATCTCTGCAGGTAAATAATGTTAAGTCTTTAACCTATTAATGTAAATAAGTAAGTACAACAATGATTAACAGACCAAGTGTTATGTGGGCAGCTTGTTTCTCCCTTTTCTGTTTCCCTTCCTCCTTGTTTTGTCCCCTCTTTGTCTGTTGTATCTGTTTTTATGTTTGTCCCCTTTATGTATGTTAGTCTGTCGGTGTGTGTCCAGAGTGGATCAAGGGGCGTGCTCAGGATCAGCCTCACCTGTGCAGCTGCGGGTTGTTCCCATGATTCCTGCCTTCACAGCTGCATCTTATTTCGCTCATCAGACCTGCACTACTTATACCTGGGCATGACTCTCCACCGACGCCAGATCGTTATACTAACTTGAGCGGTAACTTGGCTCACCAGTAGAGTTCCGTATTTTGTCGTTTGCCTGGCTCGTAACACCTCCTAACCTGTTTTTTGTTCTACCTTTAGTTTTGATTTACCTCCCAGCCTGTCTACCTGCCTACCAGCCTGCCTGCCTACCAGCCTGTCTGCCTGCCCTGCCTACCAGCCTGTCTGCCTGCCTGCCTGCCTGCCTCAACCTCACCTACCTCCGGAGCAGACGAGCCACTCTGTTCCTGTTCTTTTGTTATATGTTTGGACTAAGACAATTGAGTCAAAATTAAAAGAATTTTTATTATTTTTTCCACTCCCTTGTCGTGTCTGTTTCCTCTGGTTGCTGGGTTGACCATTGCCTTAACACCAAGTAAGGCAAAAGTTATTTGGGGACACATTGGCTCACACACAGTCATGGCTGACTGCTCGTCGAGAAAAAGGACAACTGAAATGACAGTGAAGATGTACTGTACCTATGTAATGGTTAATGCCTGGCAAGGTGTTAATGAACAATGGCGAAGCGTGCGCGTCAGACGGTTGCCTCCGCCAAAATTCATTAATACCTGACAATGGACACCTCGAAGGGCATTAACCCGCTTATACCATGGTCACTTGCCAAATATATTATTTTTAAACATTAATTCATATTTTCAATACATTTCGAAATCTAAAGTTTTACCAAACAATAACTCTGTTTTCCTGGTTATGCCTGGTTTGACTAATACCTGGAACAATCATTCCCATCCCATAAGGTTCTTCTGCAATGCAAACGTTGTTCACTGCTCCAGGGAATAGAACGGACCGTAGATACGACTTGCCACCCTTAGCAACCGGAGATATTTGTAGTCCAATCAGTTCGTAGAACCCTTCAGCTCAGCTACGAGCCAGAAAGACAAGCTAGCTTACAGCCATGTCATTGTCCCCAAAACAATATAACGACTTTAATGAACTATTTTATCCGCTTATATACTGTCAGCTGCAGCCTGAAGTAGCGACCTGAACAGTGAACGAGATGTGAGATAACGTCATTCGCTGTGAAACAAAGTCAGTTGCTGAGCTGAAGGGTTCTACGAGCTGAGCGGTTATGTCACTACAAAGGTTGCTCGGTCAATTTTAAGACAACAAAAGCTTGGTCAATTCACTCAAACGAGCTGCCTAACTTCAGCCAAAGGCCCAACAGCACCCCATCTTTGTGTGATATCCATAATGAATAAGACTAAAAGTAAAGCTGAGGCTGACAGGAATTCAGTCATTAGGTACAGTAAGTGTTGCACAAATCTGTCCTGTTTGCAAAAGGTCAAATTATATGGAGGTTCTGCAGGCAGCAATAGAGCCCCAACTTCACTCGACATTGTTTAACTCTCTGGCTAAAAACAAGCCCACTCAAATAGATACCATATGTTGAAATGTAGATTCACAGATAACAGGGATTTTAATTGTGTATTGAGGGCTCTGCTATCCAATAAACCTTTACATTGTTGTGGTAAAGTTGTCCGAATCTTAATAGTTTTGTATATCTGAGCTTATTTTACTGTGAGGAAGTGTATTATCCGAGCTGTGCTTTCAGCAGCCAGTAATAATAATATATATATATAGTATATATATATATATATATATATATATATATATATTTTTTTTTTTTTTTTAAATACCCCCATTTGCTTCAAACCCTAAAGCCTTCTGTCATGCAGATTTGTTAATCTGTCAGAGGAATGAAACCAAATGACATAAATAATAATAGTTACAGTCCACACACCATTTATTTAAATCCCACCTGCCTTCACATCTCAAAGAACAACGTTGCTTCAGCAATTAAAAGCTAAAAGGAAATGTTGGAAGGTATAACAACAACATGGATGAATTTGAATCCTAGCCTTATATTGGATAAAACATTGTACCAGCTGGATCATTGAGATAAACCTTCCTAGACATGCAAAACATTTTTTTTCTTACCTTGATTTCTCTCAGGCCTTCAGGCTGCTCACTGTGTGTTTGCCTATAGATCTGCAGCAGTTTATAGGTAACAGGCTTGTTGCGGTTCTCAATATGTACTGTAACTATCACTAAGTCATTAAACTTTAACCCACCGCACCATAAAACACCTACCATGTGTTACCACGGGGAGAACAAAATGCAAACTGACACAACGAAGAAACAACTTGAAAAGATATTCAAGTTATCACTAAAATAGTAAGTCACCTGTGCTCAATCTTCACACAACTTTATAAAAATACCACAGAGCAATTGGCATGACCCTGAACCTGAGTGGAAACACGAATTCACTGGATGAATAGCTCTTTATCTGCAGTGGTACTTATCTCATCAAAGGTTAACTAACAGTAGTTTGCTGGTGGTTCATTTCAAATAGATGACATATGAATCTAGGTAGTCAACATTTTCACAAAATGATAAATAGGGACCTATTCCACAGCTCTGATGCATCGCAGCTTTAAAATAAATATAGATTTTTTTCATGACGTCTCACAAAACCTTTGATATTTACGTTTTAAATGAAGTGCCTCCTCACCAGGAAAATGAAGGCTTTCTGGGCTGCGAGGGAGAAGATCACATCTGCCATGAGGAGAGGAAAGAACAAACTGCAGAGGAACAGTGTGTAGGGGTGCACAGCTGGAAGAGAAGGGTCAGTTAAATAAGCAGTCAAGCCAATAGGTGGAGGCCAACAGGGACACAACAGATTACTTTTCAACTTTGACACGGGGACCCCAGGAACAGCTATCCCTGGTTATCCCAGAAAACCTACTCCCACCGCTTAAAGTCCCCATTGAATTGACCCTCTAAGATGGTGCTAAAAGTGGGGAGAGAAAATGGGGAAAGAAAACAAAGTGGTCAAAAATCAAATTTGTTTATGCTCCAGTTGGCCTGAAGGCACTCAAGTAGGTGCATGTATGCAATTTGAGAAAAAGCCCTGACAGCCGGCCTTGAATTTGATTCCCAATCAAATAGTTATGTTTTAATAAGTTACTTGGGTTTATTCTTAAAGTATAAAGCAATAGAGCTGTCACAACATATTCTACTGTAGCAAAATCGGGTATTACATTTGTATTTCCGTGCAATTGTATCTGTCACTATACAAAATAAACTGGTAATAGCACCTTCCAAGGAGTCTCCATGAATGCAGTCTATTTTTTCATTTGTTTGCTCCCTGCATTTGGTTACAGCTGTGATAACACCAACACTTAATGTTTGTGTTTCCACAGCTGTAGCCAGTTAGCTGTACTAAATATCCAAAGTTAGTTACATAGATCCATTTCAAACAGAAACTTAACAGAGGGGCATGGGATATAACAAAGTATTGCACTCATCTTGGCACCTAAAAGCTGACAAAACATTAAGTTAACCATCCTGTAATACTGTTTTTATTCAAATGGCAAGTTGATGGCTCATTATCCAGGACTGCATTCTATTTCACAAGAGACTTATGACTAAGAGCAGGCCAACGCAGCTTTATACTCAGCCTCCCCCTGGCTAACTGCCTACAAACATTAATGACTGGTGATGAATGATTGGTTTAATACTTAAATAAAAAATAAAAAAAGCCACACCTTGAAGTGAACATTTAGTTCTGTGCAGTGGACTATATCTGCTGAACCAGCAGCTGCACTGTGCTGTATGTTCCTTATTTCTTCCTTTAGAGTCAGTGTGTCACTGTTACCACTGACTAACCAGATCCATGCACTGCCATGTTTGTCTTTTTCTTCTACATCATTTTGTCCCTTTCTTCTTCTCTTGTAAACAAAATTACTTTGGGTATACAGTATAAAGAAGGCATGTCAGAGTCTGATAATATACAACACATCTGTGCTCTGCTGTGCTGTGCTGGTGCTACAGCAATCAACAGGCTGTAAATCAATTATTTAGCTGAAGGTCAATCCGAACCACTGAAACACCTCAACAGAGATGTATGAGCCCTCCTTTTAGCTTGACACTGTACTGTGAGGACCACCTCATTCCTTCACCATGAAGAGTAAAAGTAAGAGTAAGAGACAAAGTCAGTCACAGTTATTCTCACATGGTTCACCTTGACTTTAAATGGTTGTAAACTCATAAACCACGGAGTGACCCTGGTGTTCCTCACGCAGAGCGAAGGAGATCAGGGGGAGAATGAGCAACCCAGGACACACAACACTAAATATCATGAAACATTCCTTCTCCAACATACTGAACATCTGCTCCTGGAGTGTCCTTCTGGCTGTCAACCATGACAAATCATGTGCCAAACATCCCAGAATTCACCGCAACTGAGACAAGGGGAAAGACAAAACGGCAGGTGTACAGTAGACAGTGGCAGCTCACAGAGAGTTGATTTTAATATCCTCCTGTGTGTCTCGTTCTACAGGGCGCTCCTATCAGCAGGATGACATCATTTGTATGTGCCTTTCAAAACCGTTACAAATACGTTTTCTGATTGGACAATGCTAGGGTTGAGGTTTGGTTAGAGTAAAGCACAACAACAACTTGGTCAGGAAAAGATCATGCTTTGTGTTAAAATAACTACTTCTTAAGGTTGGGTAATGTGATGCTGTCAGCTGGTTTAACCCTCCTGCACACACCTTAGTTTTCTTTACAGTTTACACTATAGTTCATTTTCTCCTCATTGAGTTTTGACCTCATGTACTTACACCTGCAAACAGATGAATAATGAGACATAGATTTTGTTTCATGCATCATTCTCATAGTTTATATATTTCTTTAAATGGCCTGCCCCTAAAGGAGTGCCCATCACATGATGGGGGGATTGGATTTCTAGTTTAGAGATTTTAGTTCTTTAGACTATATTAGTTTGCTGATGCTTTTGTTTAGGTTAACTGCTAAATTATTCTGATGTTAATTGATAACTGATAGACTAATGACCCTGCTTTGTTTTATTTGTAGTTTAGTATTAGTTGTCTTTGTGTTACCCCTTTGTTTTATAAATTGTCTGATCAGCCATTATACATGTTCCCCTTTGTGTACAATTTGGGTGGTCAGTTTTTGTTAAATTAGCATAGCCTTTAGAGTTAAGTTATGTTAAGTTGACCTCCTTTACGGGCCCAGAACTGTGTTACATATTTTGTAAATTTTTTTTTTTTTTCATTTTTGGGTAAATTAAACCCTTTTTTGAAAATCCATTTGTGACTCCTCATGCCTGTCTTCTCTGTCCCTCATAGGGAATGATCACACCTCTGCACATGGGATGCATGCCATGGGGCTCCATACAACCCAAAAAGACCTAACCCTAAACTTGTTGTGTAGAGAATGTTGTTTTTTCATGAGACTCTGGTAAAAGAGGAATTTGCTACTGGCTCAAATCCAGTGTCAAGAAACAAAACAAGAACCTGAACAATCCAGGAGATCATTGACTCTGAGAATGAGGTGGGCTGCAAAATCCTGAAATCCAGACAGAGCCTGTGTGAGCCATTAAACTTTAGTACCAGCATGATGGGGGTGCATTAAGCGCTGCTAGACAAGGTTGTAACCACACCCAACAGTGAAGTCACTGTGTAAGGATGTCATCCTGGAGTACACTTCTACATCACTGCAACAGGTAGAGAAGTTAAACCAGCGGATGTCAGCTACTGGTTTGTTGCTTTTTAAAGATGTTAATCCATTTCTCGTTCTGCTACTCAAACTTACAGGTCATGTTTCTCAGTATTCGATTAAATGTCTACCAGCCCATCTGTCTGGGCTTGATCAATACTGTTCTCTTATTTAATGGACATCCAAAAGTTTAGCTCATGCAGTCTGCATAGCTAATGCGTAGTAACAGACGCTATGCAATTTAAACAGGGGAGTTTTAGTATTAATACTCAGCATCAGCAGACTACAGCTAGGCTACATCTATATCTATTCATCACATATCCTAGTCATTCATCAATTTTCCAGTATACTAGATTAATACTGTTATAAGACCCTACGTTATAATAACACAGGATTAAAATAGGCTACTTTCTCTAACTGACTCAGAATCAAATAAGCAACCTGTGCGTGATGATGTGGGGTCCGGTAAGAAAAGTGAGATCAGTTTCCGACATGACTCTCACTGGATGTGCGGAGAATCACGATCTGATTGGCTGAGGAGCGCACCAGCTCTGAGTAAAGCAAAGGATGCCAGAGTGCTCACAGGCAGTGCATGGACGGATGCAAGCAGAAGGACGACGGCGTGACTGGGCACACGTTGTTGTTGTTATTATTATTATGTTGATGATGATGATGATGCTTCACAGTTCAGAGTAGCCTTGAAACTTTGAAACATAGGCTATCACAGAGGGGACGCAAGTTAGGCTAAGTGTGATGTTTTGGCTGCATGTTGTAAAATCCATCTTACCACCACCGACACATCCTCTCAGGAGTGATGGGTTCTAAGTTGACCAGACAGAGAAGTCTCGATTTTGAAACAAAAGTGTCCAAGAGAAGACGCCAGAGGAATGACTGCCCGGGAGAGAGCGAGAGAAGTGGCGGCAGAGACTTCTTGTTTACCTCCTTGATGCTCAAGTCCGACAAGCTCCCGGGGATGCTGCGGAAAACCAACCACAGCCCGTATGTCAGACGGGTGGCTTGGATCCGAGAAATCCAGAGGCTTCTCCGGGAGCAGAAGATGGAGCAAGCCGCCGAAGTGCTCAAACTGCTGAGGAAGGTAATTGGGGCTGACATTATTTTGATCATGAATGCGATTAGTTTGTCATTACTACTTCTGACGCTGTTATTAAAGGGAGAAACGTAGTTTAATTGTAGCAGTAAGTTGGGCTGGTTTACACGTGGGCAAAAAAGTTTGCTTATATTCACGAGTTAAAAGACATTTCATTTTGTATCTGCAAGTCATACATTGATTTTTTTATTTAAAGCAAGTTTATAGGGTAGCCTAATCTAAGTGCAGATGCATGCAACTATGTAGGCTATATTACAACAGCAGTTTATTCAGTTGTTGTGTCGTTATTTGTTTTGCCTATATATAAAAGTATTGGACGTGCTGTGTATATCCAGCAAAAGCCCTGCTAGATTTAAACTGATGGACCTCATTGGGGAAAATCCCACCTTTCATTTAAAGTCATTCAATGATTTACTTTTTGCAAGTTCTCATAAATGCTTCCCAAATAGGAAGCCTTACTGACATGGCCACTGTACTCTGCCGCCTTCTTTAAATATTCCTGAGGAAAAAAGAAAGCCATATAATGAGACGCTGGTTTAAATCAACCACCTGTTTCCTCTGAATGGCTAGGAAGTTCAGCTTGTTCATGGTCTGAATATCCAATCAGCTCCAAACAACACAGGACACTGAGTGTATTATACAGTGTGTTCGCCTTTTAAATACACCAAAACCAATAAAGACACAAATTAAGGTAACAAGGTATTTTTCATGGTTAAGGTTACAGAAGAAAAGATTAAGTAAATAACATACATTAATGGTAAATCATATCATTTCTCTTTTTCTGCCATTGTTCACTGTTTCCTGTGTGAAGGAGGCTTGAAATATACACAAGAGAGAATTTTAAATATCTAAATTCACATAAAAAGAAGCGCTTTATACAAACTCAGTTGATACTCACTAGTGTGGTATTGTTAAATAGCTCTAATCTCTCCACTATTGCACGGAATTGTGCAAGCACGTCTTTGTTGTCAGCACCATAGCCCCCAAGTATAGGTACAGTATGTTTATTTCTTGCATTTGAGAATCATCTGTTACACTTTCCCATGTAACACCTTCCCTGGTCTAATCCTTACTTTCTAAAGATGTATCCAAACTAGAGAGAGAAAAAAAGAAGAAATAGTTTTGGAGCTCAGCTCAAGCTTTTCCCTGCCTTCTGGTAGCAGTGCATTGATCAAAGGAGAACAGTTTTGAAGTTCAGACAAAATCAGTTCTGATCAAGAGGGCCCCATGTCATGCAAACTCCCTGCCCACCTGTACGGTGCTGTAGAATAAATTACACAGATGTGTGCAGATTAGAGCAGGAAAAAATGCTGAGGAGGAACTACGGGTGTCTGAGAAGTCTGAATTGAAGACAAATTTGGAGGTATCTTCTGCTCTGCCCAGTCAAATTAAAAATCAATTGCTGACAATAGGAAAAACTAAGAGGTAAAAACAGGAAAGTGTACATGTTATACCTAAAAAGATTGTAAAGATCGACATGTACATTTGTCGGTCGTGAGCAGTGGCAGCTTTCTCCATAGCTCTGCATTTAAACTGCTCACGAAGCACGAATACGCTCTCCATCACTCACTGATGTGTAGCCAGAGCGCTGCTACTGCTGCATGTCGTTGGGGCGGAAGCCAAGTGTCTGACTAACATTACTTCAAGACGGTGGGGAAAAAACAACTGGCGGTAGATCTCCTGTTGTTGTTCTTTCAGCTGCATAGCAGCTTTTCCCCCTGCAACGGATGGATTTAGAGATAATCACCTTGAGATGATGAATGCTGGAACACATTTCTTTCGCAAAGAGGAAGTCATTACAAAGAAGAACCAATAACACCGGCCCCCACGCTCTAGCTGCATCGCATATCTGCCTTCTGGGCCATTAAGTTAATTAGTTTGGGATCTTCTACATATTCATTAGTAAACAAAAAGAATCAGCACATATTCATGTCAATTATGCTCTACAATATGCACACTGAGTAACCAATGTGCAGCGATGGAGAGGACACCAATTAAGGTGTTCTCTGTGACTGTATGAAGACCATTATGAAGTCTGAGGATAGATGGCACAACACACATATACTCTTTAGATTTAGGTGCCTCTGTGATCATATTATTATTCATCCAATAATACACAATTAAGGTAGGAATATGTATGTTTGCTTATACTTGTTAACACTTGTTTTGCACAGATAAAACGTGTTAATTAGTGAGCTTTGGTTAGCTGTTTCCAGCCTTTCTGCTAAGCTAAGCTAACCTACTGGCTGTTGCTTCATATTTACATTACAGACATGAGAGTGGAATCAATCACCCTCTCTAACTCTCAACAAGAATGGGAATAAATGTATTTCCCCTAATGTCAAACTATTCCTTTAAATAAGATGAGCTTCTGGTATACTTCTCACAACCTGAGATCATTTGAAAAAGTGTTTGGCACTTGACTCATGTGGCCGGTAGCTACAGCATTAATATCATAGGAATCTGGTGAAAATGAATGCACTGGAGTGAACATTGAAGACTCACTTTGTAGATGGTGAATTATTTTAATAAAATACTGATTATTTTCGATTGGAAAATTGGATAGAAGTACAATGTGTATTGAAAGTTCCTCTTCATTTAAGGGACATATTGTTAACGTTAATGTAGCAATGGAAGCAAAATGCCCCGTTAAGTACAGTATCTCACAGTGTTCCTGTTAGAGTGTACAAGAAGAAACTGTTTCTGTCACATTCGACTGAGTTGATATATTGACTTCATCCTATACATCTCACATATTCTTGCCAAAGCATAGTTGCTGCTGGCCAGGCATTTTTGAATCTTCAGCTCAGTCATAAGATGCAGTTTTGAATTTATACCTTTTACTTTAATATGATTGCATAAAAGGTCACAACATTTTGTCAATCCAGGAAAGAACATGTATTCCTTCAGTCAAAGAAAAAGGAAAAAAAAGAAAAGAAAGGAACTGGACACCTGACAGCTTTGACATGTTTATTACATTGAAGAAGAATGCCCCACCAATGTGAAGAACACTGTGGGACTGGATTTGTCAAACTGTGCAATACATATATGTGTGGGATGATGTTCTGCGGTTCGAAGCTCGTCGTTTTATCCAGACTTTTTGTGACGAGGCAGAAGTCAGATTAGATATGCAGCTTTGTCGGGGACATTTGCGGTCGGATCTGAGGGCGCGCAGGCATGTACACAAGCATCCTGTCAGTGACAAACAGGAAAACATTTCATGCTTTTATGATTAGGAATCAGTCGAATTAATCCACTGGATCAGTATGTGTTTTTAAAAATGTGCTTCGTGAATTCCCCTCATATCTGATGCTGCAGCTGCTCTACTCGCATCATCATAAAATAATCTTTAAATTCCTCTGTGCCTCCATTTATGGACACATGTTGTACCCTCAGTCTGTGCTAAATGAGGTTTATTGAAGGGATTGGTCTGGAGGATAGTCCAGCGTCAGGGAATCCCACAGAGCTTTGCTGTAATAAATTAACTCAAAAGCTGGAGGAGGAGAAAATGCTGATGGGAGTTTTCCTCTTTGCTTCCACTGTGCCTCTAAGTGTTATGGCTGTCAGAGCGTATACAGCATGTTTTACACAGCTTCCACCTCAGGCCTGCTATTTGAAAAGCTTTTCAGTTCATATAGAGCTGATAGTATTTCCTCTTTAGCTCCACAGCTTCTAGTTGTATAGTTTACAACAGGATGGTGTTCCAGTGAAACATGTTTGTAGTCAGTAGCAGCAATGTCACTGGTATAACAGCTTGTATGATTAGAGCAAATCGTCTTTTAACAGTTGTTATGGATTAGGAGAGAAATGCAGCTTTAAAAGAAGAGATTTCCTTTGACTTTCTTTCCTCTTATTCCCAACCTTTCTTCTTCTATTCATTTTGTTTCATCTGCTCAGTTTCACATCTTCCTTCTGATTGTTGTTGTTGGTATCTTTTCTCCGAAAAGGCGGTGGATGCCGCATTCTGGTGAGGCTCAAACCCCCGAGTGTTCACGACATGTCAGCACACGTCAAAGTGTTACCTGAAGATGCAACGTATTTACATTCTCACTGCAAATATAAACAGCCTAAAGATGATGTGTCCTGGTTCCTGGTTTTATTGAACTGATGTTCACATCACAAAATCTTTAACTTATGAATGCTGAAGATTGAAGGTAGAGAGCGGAAGTGCATTTAACTGGGATCAAAAAGTATTTTCCTCAGACAGTTTAGAGTTGTGTGTTGTGAGAATGATAGAAAGTCACACGGGCCAAAACTACAAATGAAACTTACAAATGAGATAAGAGCAACCAGAAACTAGTATGGCAATAATAATATTTGAAGAGAGACCACACAACTTTTATCTTAATCTTTACCCCCCAACGTCCCCCCCACACAAATACATGCACATAGACACTCTTCCCGCCCCTAATCAACTGCACTGGGTGGAACGCACAACTCCAATAGCAACGCTTGCAGCGTGATAAGAGGGCAAGATGAAAGGGGACGATGAACAAAGCTCATAAACATTGACTATATTTCCATTAAACTATCCATGAAATGTCACTTGCATATTAAATTAAGTGTGGCTCAAACATGTCTATTTTAATCCCATTCATTTCTGAGTGTCTACACTGTTAGTTTAGTTTGAGTTAACCAAAACGCTTTGCTCTCTCTTCTTTTCTCTCAGGATTTGGGACTCCAGGGAACGTCACTCAATGACATTTTGTATAAGAACGCAGCTTTTCTCAACCTGGTGGACCCCATTTCTCATGAGCTGCTGCTCAGTCTCGCCCGGGACCTGCAGTGTCCAAAAAGGGTGAGAATCCAGTATGATCCAGTTTGTTTTAAACTGTTACATTCATGAATTATGAAAAAGAACTTCTACAGACGTCACATTAATTAAACGGGGCAAAGTCTACAATTGTAAACAAAGGAGAGGCAAGCTGCAACATGTCCGCATTTATTAGCCACACCTAAGTGCATGTGCATATTTGTTGTCATGCTGTTGTGACAACAATTGACTGTCAGTTTTTCTTTGTCCAAACACAACTACAGAAGATTAAACAAGCAATTTAACTTGGTGTTAAGCCATTAGTATGTATCACTTGGAATTCAATATAGGTGACATATTAACTTTTGTTATGTAGAGATCCTGCATACTTCTCACAGATTCTGGCTTATGATTAACAAGGGAAATGTGAGGCTCAGCAGATTTGAAGTCAAGTTGAGTTTTATTTATATAGCACACAAATTTGCTTTACAATGTGTACAATGTGACTTTACATCCATAGTTATAACTGCTATAGTCTTTGACATTGCTTGCAGAGAGTCTAGTAAAATAATACTGTAAATATCAAGAATGAGTTCATAATGCATTGCATTAAGATATTCCAAATTATTATCGCTGTTTGCTTTGGCGGGGAAAGCCCAGGAGGATGGGGGGGCAGCGTTCTCTCCTGACTGGCTGGCGACCCGCGGCAGGATACGTCATGAGGATTTAAGGCCTGGCAGCTGCTTCTATGCCCACACTGAGGTGTATTTAGATTTTATATTCAAGGACTTTAAGGGGTTAAAAGATGCACCATTTGTGAATGCTTTGAAACGCATGGTCCTCAGTTTTAGACAGTTTATTTAATATATGTTGTGATTCACTCATTTTTACAGACCCGTGATTAACGTCTAAGAATGCTTATAGTGACTTGACTCACGTTGATTGAAAATATATATTTTTTAAATAATTACTTACATTTCAACATGTCTTCATGGTTACATTTACAGCATTTTTAAGCCACAGTTCACAATGCATTCTGGTAGGTTTCTCCCACCATGTTTCATTTTTGAGTCTGCATGTGGAAATGCTGCACTTGGAGGACAATGTGGAGGTAGAAATGAGAGCTACCATTCAGTCCAAGCTACAAAGGGGACACCTGCATGCTGTAGGCTGGGTAGAGAGGGAAGGGATGAATGGTAGTGCCAATGGGAGGCATTGGGTCAGAGTATGGCTCTGCAGTGGCACCATGCAGTCTGTCTTCCCTGCTGCTCATGTGCTCTTTAAGCACATGGGCAAATATTAACAGCTGTGCTCCAGGACCTGCAGCTATATGAGAGTTCCTGCCTATAGGTTGCTTCATACTAGAAAGCGTGGGCAGGTGCCCAGTGGTCATCATGCTGAGTTCATCACAGCCGGCGGCCACGGTCAATGGCACGGATTCTTGTGGGGCAGCTTGGCCTTGGCACCAACAATGAGAGCACTTTGAGGGCTCTGACAGCTGGCAGGTGGCCAGTGGGATCAAACTGGAGTCCACTGAGTCTCTCTGAAGTCTATTGTGTCCCAGGTAACAGACACCTCTCACTGTTTGTAAGTGACTGTAGGGAAATATTAAAGGAGGAAAAGGTGGTCCTAAGCCTTCCTTTGTAGTTACATAGTTGCATCAAAAAGACAGCTTCCATTTGTGCCTTGAGTCGTAACGATGCACCTCGCTATATGCAGAAGACAACAGTTCTGTCTCTGTATTAGGGTTGTATTAATGTGCACATTGGTGGGGCATATTAGAAGTTTCATTGAGATGTAAAAGTCTAAATTGGGGTAGATGAATATACAGGTTGTACCAACGTCTCAGCTATCACTCTCAAATTGGTTTACAGATATTACAGATATGAACAAACCTTTTGCAGCAACAAAAAACATTAATAATTTACATTCAGTTACTCAATTTTAACTTATCAATTATGCATATACAATGAGTTCAGATTGATGTGGTCAATGAAATAAAGGACCCTCAAGATATAAATCATGATTTATCCAGACTGGGAGTCGGCTCATATACTTGTAGCACGGCATACAAATCCAAGATATTAAAATTCAAATTACATTTCAAACTAAGGAATAAGGGTGAAGACACCACAGACACAGCTCAGAGTGGCTGTAAAACACAGAGCCAGCAGCAATTACAGTTATCTAGAGTCTGCAGTTTACTCTTTTAGGAAAAGATGGGTTGCCTTAAGATAAAGTCATCGTGATCTAGTTTTTACTTACCGAGTCCAGATGATAATCACCTGTGAGAAACTCTTATCTTATCGCTGTTTGTTTTGGCGGGGAAAGCCCAGGAGGACGGGAGGGAAAGTGAAGAGCTGGCAGCGTTCTCCTGACTGGCTGGCGACCCGTGGCAGGATACTGTGTCAGACGTGATGAGGATGTAAAGAGGCAATGTGCTGGATTTAAGGCCTGGCAGCTGCTTCTATGCCCACACTGAGATGTATTTAGATTATATATTCAAGGACTTTAAAGGGTTAAAAGACGCATAATTTGTGAATGCTTTGAAGCGCATGTATATTAAATAAACTGTCTAAAACTGTCCGCAGTTTATTATATGTTGTGATTCACTCAGCTTTACAGACTCGTGATTAACGTCTAAGAATGCTTATAGTGACTTGACTCATGTTGATCCTTCCAGTCCACAGATTCACATTTTCTAAGAATATCTTCACATTTTGAATCAGTATGCGCAGCTATAACGTCGTGTTCAGTCATCCAAGTGGCTGAAACGGCAGCATTGAATGTTTTGAAGTATGAGGCATGTTTGTTGGTCGTCCTAGAAAAGAAGTGGCAATGGGAATGGTTAATCACCTTAAGGTATATTGCCCGTCTTTTTTTTCCCCCTCTCGCTACATTGCCTCTTCCTTGTTGTCATGTTGTACTATTAATTAGATTTGCCCTGCTCAGCACAACCCATTCCATTTAAAGTCTGTGACGGAGGTGGGAGAGAGAAAAGAGAAGGCAGAGAGGAGGGGGGGAGAGATGTGGAGCAAGTGGAAGGCAAAAGGGAAAATAAATTAAGGTTTCGAGGCAGAAAATGTTTGAAGCATCTGTATTCAAAAGGACAAAAAAGAAAGACTGTGACTGTTCATCAGTCAGTACATCTACAGTTTGCAGGAAGAAAGAAAGGGAGATCAGACATCCAGCATTTATATATGACTGTTACCTTGTAGACAGCTCCTTTCCTACTTGCATACATTTCTACAAAATACAGTTTATTGGTTTGTTTGAGTGATTCCTTAAATGTGTGATGGTTAAGTTGCATTTATTCATGAGCAGCCACTGTTTTTGATTTGTTGTATTAACTAGATTGATATTTGTTATCCATCATTCGTTCTATGTGTGTTATAGGAGACTGACTCGTTCAAGTCCACCAACAAGATCTGCCGCCGGCTGATTTATCACCTGACCCCTCACTCCAAGTGGACGAGACAGAGCGTACCCAGGAGGAAGTCTCAGGCCTGGTGAGTGTGTCCTCTTTGCTTCTGCCTAACACCGTCCCTGCCACAGTAAACACATATTCACCATAAGCATCATTGCAATTCATGAATCTCTGTAGAGCCTCTCTGAAATACTAGTAGACATAGAGGAAGTTTGAGTCTTCTTTGAGTTTCTGGGAAGATTTCCCTTCAGTATTACAAGGTTATATCTGTGGTAGTGTGTTAATTAGAGTTGAAGGTTTTCTTGTAATGTTAAAATGATTGCTTACTGGGAATATATCACTCTTTTTGCAGGATTCCCAGCCCAAGTGAAACACTAAGAGAACTGTAGATAACTCATAAAACGCAGTTGATTCTCATTTTCATTATTGTTTGGTTATGTGGTAATATGTTTTGGTAGAACAATTCATCTTTAATTACTGTATATTTGAGGTGGAAAACAACACAATGCCAACCATGCAGAATATTTGATCCTCCGTTTTGCAGCATGGCATCACTTTTATGTCTGAGTGTGTCAGGATTGTGAGGCTAGGACCCAAATGCAGAAAGGCGAGGAGCGTGCAGCAGTTAGAAATAATAATTTAATGTGAACACAAGGAGACTTACAAACTGGTAAGAAGAAAAAAGTAATCCAGAGAAATCAGGAACACAGAAGTACACAGGGAAAAACTCCAGGAAAACAAAACCACAGCTTGACAGAACTCCTCCAAAAAGACAGACGACAAATGAACGAATGACAATCCACCAACGACAGACACAGAAAGCACGGAGACTAGATACACAAGTAAACGAGGGATAACAAGGGCCAGGTGACACAAGGGCAGGTGAACAGGTGAAAGACATCAGACAATCACAAAGGGGGGGAAAACCAAAAGACAGGAAGTAAAACAAGACAACACATAATGGAACAGAGAGACTTCAAAATAAAACAGGAAAAATCAACAGAAAACATGAAACCAACTAAACAAAGAAACTTGACACAGAGACTAGACGTGACAGAGTGGTTATAATGGAAGGTCTGACCATCTTGCTGAACTGGGTCTATTACTGTTGCAGTGGCAGCAGTTAAAGTTGGAGGTCTGCATATCTAATTAAGTCACTTGTTGAACAGTCTGCATATTTTACATTCATACTTTTTGCACTCAACTTTGATTTAATCTAAAAACATATTTTGCCACACAGCTGAAATGTACAGTACCAGCTTGTATTGGAAGAAAATACTGCAGTTGATCCAGTTATATTTCTGTAATAATGTTTATTTAAGGTCAGACTATATCTATGACAGCTGCTTAGGTGGATTAATGAGGTCTGGAGGCATTATTGCTTTAATAGATTATGTTACTCTTCAGTATCTGCACACACAGGGCAGACATATGCTAAACCTTCCAGGATTGGGTATTTATGATGGGAAACAGAAGCAGATTTTAGTGAGAATTCCCATTATTGTTCTGAAACAAATTCAGGCACATCTTCATTTGTTACTTAAAAAGGGGAAGAAAAACAAAATCCAGCCACGCCTGAAATAAAATCCTGACAATGAAAAATAAAAATAAATTAAAATGTGGAATTGATTTGTGATGTATTATAGATGTGCTTTTCAATATTTTTGCATTAATAGTTTTATTTTTATTTGTGCATTTTTTTCTTTTTTTTAATTCATCTAGAAATGTTACTTTTTCACCTATTAATTTAACAAGTCCTCCAAATCACATGACCACATAGGTTGGTTGTTCCTACCCTCTAATTTGAACCATAGGAGCGTTTCATTAATTAAAGTCCTAGCAATGGCATGAAATACGACTCAAATGAGCTTCTTCCGTTCGCGTTCTAAACAAATCGTTAATGTTGTGAAAAGTTTAGGAACAAAAACTACTTGGTTAGGTTTAGAAAAAGATCATTGTTTCGGTTAAATAATATTACATGATATAATTACACACGTATTTTCAAATGGGACACGAACATTAGTCTCCTGTGTTTATTTGATCGGTTACATTCAAGCCATTGCTCAAATGAATTCATACAAAGCTAATTAAGCCTGTCAGTTCCACAAAACTCTCTCCGTATTTCTCAACATGGCTATGTTTACAAAATGGTGTAGTCCGGCGACTTTCGCACGCAGAAGCTTGAGTGAAGATGATTACCTCTTCCATCACTTGATTCACTTCATCTGCTCATCCTTCCCACTCAGCTGTTCCCCATTCACTCATTAGCTCCCTAGTAGTATATCAACAAGTCATCTCCACTAGCCCTCTGCCAGATTGTCTCAGTGCTTTTGTCCTAGCTTTCCAGCGTCTTGTGTGTTGATCGGTAACTAGTTTTTGACCCTGTTTATGCTTTTCCCACTTTGCCTCAGCCTTGCCCCTTTTGTACTTTTGCCTGCCTGCAGTTTTGCATCAAGTTAAAGACATTTTGCTTCTACCTTTTTGCCTCATGAGTTGTGCTTTTGTATTCCTTTGTCTCAGATCCCTGACATCTTGTGAAGAATGATTTTAATCTTCCATGTCCCCATTGGCTAAGTAACAACTGTGTGGAGGAGGGGTGGCTTGTGTCATGTGAATGCAACAACAGCGCTGTTATTACTTAGAATTCCTCATGGGGACTTCCTCCTTTGCCCTCGTCATAATTACAGCCTAACAATAAAACATAAATATGGGTCGCAATTGCTGCATGTATAAACAATTGTATAGGGTATTTTATAGGAGGACAGTCTCTAATGTAAACTCCTATTTGTTTCTTAATACATCAAGGTTTATCCTCCATACAAAACTGTAGTCAGGTTTTAATTGAAGGTCATCAAATCATCAACCTGTGTTACTGTGTCTTGCTAGGATGATCCGTCCATTTACGCACTAACCTCTCAGCAGTAAATACAGTTTCCCGTCTGACCCGAGGCTGTTGTGAGAAAAACAGCCTCACACCATCTCAAACACCACCCGTTCAAAAGTGATTTGCTTATGGAGATTTTAATGTTTTTCTACATCTACAAACTTGACTCAGAGAATGATCTGGAGCAAACAAACTAATATTGACACTAAAATAAGATGCATGACTGAACTGCAGGCCATTAAAGGTCAGATACTGATTGTCAATGCTTGAGTGACAGAGAAAGACCAACAGAAACGCTAAACAAATAAAAGTGCTCTCGGACTCAAATTAAAGGTACAATATGTAACATTTCTGCATTAAAATGTCTAAAAACGACCATACCTATGTTACATATTTTTTTGAGATGTGTAGTTACACTCTCCCAAATGTTTCCACCAAACTTCAAACCCAGAGAAATCTGTTATTTTATTTTCAGACACGGCACGTTTCCTTTCCTTCCTAGTCGCCCGTCAGTGGCGTCATATAACCTTTCACCCTCTAGTTGCTCGTAACTTCCTTCAAAACACGGCACCCAGATGATACGTTTGAGCGTAATTGTAAATCATACAATGTCACAGAAAAAAATACTCCTAACCATAATACTGCTTTTTCTGCCACACAGCATCATTTTGTGATTGATAACATGCCACTTTGCAACACATTAATACAGCAGATATCTTATTTATTGATACATATCAATATCGATCCAGTTTAACGTTACTACATTGTGTTGGTTGACAAGTAGCTAACTTAATGCTAGCTAGCTAATGCTTGGTGGATGACATTATACGGTTACCACATCATTCAACATGCTCATAAAGTTATTGGTAGCATGATTGTTTTCACCACGGATAAAAGCAGCGCTGGGCTAACCCACGAATGAGTTTACCAGTAATGTTAACGTTAGCTGTAGCTATATATCGACGACTAATCTAATGCTAATTTAGCCGTCTAAATATCCCGGCTGTGTTGCAGACAGACCGGGTGCTAGCTACCCAGTCTGTCTGCAACACAGCCGGGATATGTAGCTTAGCCCACAGCCAGCCAACAGACAGCCACCATTACAGCAATCCATACAGTATAAGTACTATACAGCATTTAACTCCGGTGCCGGGTGCTTATGACACTAACAGCAGTTTAATGAAGCGTCGGGAAACAGACCATATCAGACCCAGACCCAGATCTGAGTCGCAACAGCGGCCATCCATAGCTAGTGTTAGTTGCGTCTCCGTTAGTGCTAGCTACCGGTGTTCGTGCCGAAAATCTCCTCCCTGCCGAATTTCTCACCCCTTCGCGTTTAGCTGTCTTTACAGTTAGCTAAATTAACCCGACAAGCACCAAAATTAATAGTTAAGATTAAAGAAAAGTGAAGGGGGAGATCGTTCCGGTCAGCTTGGAGATGTCCTGCTACTGAACATCGGCCATCGGCCATCCTCGGCTCGCCGTCCCGGGAGATTCCCCCGGCAATCCCCACCCACACCAGTCTCTCAGCCTCGTTGAGTTGCTAGCTAGCGTTACAACAAACCCCGTGAAACTATCCAAAAGGTGACAGTGACATGTGAAATATATTGTGATAGTCACTGTGATTTTAGCTGCTGGCTAACGTTAGCTTGCTGGCTCACTAGCTAGCTAACTGGTCAGCTTCCAATACAGATAGAATCAAGAAAAACGTAATTATGTTGGGAAAATGCCGCTATGTTATTAGAATGACATGAATAAAGTTTAATAAAGTGAATACATTTGAATGGGTAGCTAAACTTGTCCGTGAACAGATGCATTCTAATCAGCGAAGTTGTTTACAACTCCCATAATTCCACGCAACTTACCAACGTCATCAAAAGTCCGTGTTTACAATCCATTGTTTTGGTTGAGAGACCCCTAGCGGCAGAAAGTTACATATTGTACGTTTAAGTAGCAGGTACAGACGTTATGAAAGAAGAAGAAAAAACATCTCTAATGATGATCATGAGGCTTCCTTTCCCTGAGCAATTAACCCAGATTGAAAGATTTTTTGACAGCTTGAGTTAACTTCCCGCCCCAGTCTCTTGGTTGCAGTATTTTGAAATAACACTCAAATGAACAACAAGGCAAACTCTCCCAGTGTGCTCATTAGCAAGCTCTGTCTCTCTCCCAGCCTCTACTGCAAGCATCCAGGCAGCAGCCTTTATTGTGGGACTCAAACTAGACTTATTTTCTCTGTGAATATGACGCCCATTAAAATGAGCAGAAAGTAATGTCTCTGGATCAAATGAAGCATTAGGACACAGGTTACATGGTTTCAAATGCTTTTCAGTTATTGCTGTATTACTGTGGTATCTCTCCTTCTCAGTCTGTCTCATCCTCCCTCACCTTTCTGCTCTCCCTTATTCCTCCCTCACCCCCAAGCCCTCCATTTCTCCTATTTTAAAATCCCTTCCTTGCATTGATTTTCCTTCTCTCCTCTTTTCCTGTGGGATTTTTCTCTCCTTCTTGCGAGAGTCCATTTTGTTCAACAGTTGCCACACATAGCGGTTCTGCAGTTTGAGCTGAGGCTCTGGGGAAACGCTCTGTCAGACGGAGAGAAAAAGGGGGAGGCGGAATCACTGTAAGGTTGCCGTTAAGAAGTCGCGTATTTCCCTCTTTCTTCCCGCCTCGCTTCGAATCGATTGTGAATTTGATCTCTTCATATTTAGGAATGCAAAAGCATTATAGTATCTCCAATATTCCATTCTTATTTTCTTCAGTCGATATTGAAAAGTCTATTTGATCAATTGAGAAATGTTCTGCAGCCTGCTCTCCAACCAAGGCTCAAATTGAATTATTTTCATGGAATATATGCAATTGGTTGAAAATCTTGAAGAGATAACATATAAATCATGATTCAAACTGTATTATTTCAGCCTGCTTTTGCTTTTATATCTTTTATACAATTTCATTTTTTCTCGGCAGCTGCATGTGCCAGGTTTCTGAGAAGAACAGTATTGCTGAGTCCCCAGAGGGGCTTTTAATGTTATTGTAATTGGTATTGAATTTCAGATTAATCAAGCTCAGACTTTTTATGACGCTAAAATTGCCCTTCCAGCACATTTTGAAGAGCTCGGACTCCGATTGCAGATGCTATTTCTTTCATTGCTTGTCTTTACTGCGAGGCAGTAATTGATGCAAGGCTCTTACAGCAGCTATTACAGACATCTTCAGTACATTTAAAGAAATTACTGTGGTTCAAGAAGACGACTGAATTATTTTATTCAGAGTTAAGCTTTGTAGAGGGAAGACATTTTAAGTATGAGGAAAGTCTAAGTGCATCTGGCTTCTTTTTTTGCATAGAATATACGGCTCAGCAGAATAGCTGACAGGATTTAGTAAGGTGCCAAAATGTAGTCGTGCAGGTCGTGCCGACTGTTGATAAGAGTGAAAGAGACAGCTGTTTGGGGTGGTGTAATCTGTTGTGGGTGAGCTTTGATGATCGTCTGTCCTGATATTTGACCCAGACCTCACACTGTTTGGACTAAAGTGCCTTTCCTCCTTTTCACCTGCCAAAAACTACAAATAGTATGCACATTTTAAGAGTTTAGTATAAAACTTCCCCCAGATAACAATCAGAGGCTAAAACAATCGCTTCTCTGTTGATCTCACTGTCAATAACATGTTTTAAAAAACATTTAATGTTGCACAATTCAAACATGGTGAAATACAACAGCACTTCTCACCAAGAAGATGAAACACATGACCTACTTTTTCAATCTTGAGATTTTAACAGAACAATTTCATCATGCCTTGTCTTTATCACCTTCATTATCATGAGGGAGAGATTTCTAGCTGTGTGTCTCTATGGATGGCAGGCTCGGCCTGTCAGTTGATCTAGACTGAAATATCTCAACAACAATTGGATGCATTGCCATGAATTTTTGTTTAGACATTCATGGTTTCCAGACACTTTATCTTACCGACTTTGGTGGTCCACTGACTTTTTCTCTAGTGACATTTGTGGCTCCGAGTGAAATGTCTCGACAACTGTTGAATGGATTGCCATGTAATTTGGACATTTATATTCTCCTTTGGATTCATTTTAATAATATTTGGTGATTCCATAACCTTTAATGTGTCCAAAATTCTGTATCACATACTGTATAGCACCATAAAATATGACCAGAAAGGCATCAAAGCTTTTGGCTATTTAAAATTGTAGGAAATACCTTGAGCCAGTCTACCACTCAGTATGTTCTTACCTTGGGTGATGCACCCATAATAATAATAATAATAATAATAATAATAATAATAATAATAATAATAATAATAATAATAATAATAATAATAATAATAATAAGCCTACAATCTGATTAAGCCTGCTCTCTGCAACACAGCTGCTGTTCCGTGTCTGGAAAAATGAATGAGATAATTCTTCCTTAATGCATGTACATGTGGCATCCGTACACTGAGCCATGTGATATCTGCCTTTGACACATGTATGACCTATTCCTGGAGCCAGGTCACCCCCCTGAGGTATGCACTGGAAGTCTGAACAGGCTGTGACTCAGCAGACCTGACCTCTAAAGAGCCTACAATGTCGGCTCCTAAGGCGAGGGCAAAAATCTGACTACACAGGAAAAGAATATTTGTAAAATATGATTTTGTGTTTTTGACTATCACTGATGTCTGGTCTTCGAAAGGTTTTGTTTCCTCTGCTCATATTTCCATTCAGAGATGAAGTATTCCACTTGACTGCACGCTGCTCTCAGTCTGCTCAATCTGCTTGCTAGTTGACCTCCACTTTTAATAGAGACGTAAAGATCCAGCCACCGTCCTTGTCCATGAATAATTGAGGGCTTCCCGCGGTACAGATGGAGATCCTGGAGGATTAGGGGGAGGAGGAATAGAGGCTCAGCATCCATCACTCTCAATCTTCAGGGAGCAATGAAATGATTAGATGTGTTGATCAGTAAACACGAGGTTGGAGGTGTTTTTAATTTAACAGACATTTTTAAAGTTGCTGCTTTAAATAACAGCATTTTGAGACTTCTTTGGTTTTTTTAATCCAGGATTGAATCCCTCTTAACCTTACATTGATTTGATTCTAACTGTAAATCTGAGATAAGGCTGCTACTGCTTGAGAATAACAGAAACAAGGATTGATGATCTGTGGGTCTCATTTCTTTAAAGCTGATACAAATCACTCCCCAACGATCAAGCCCCTCGGTCTGTGCTCAGAGCCCTGCATTTTAATGCTGATTTCATAACTGTGCCTTGACACCGTATAGCAGACACAGGCGCACTCCTCCATGCTATACACTTATGTAATGCAGACTGTTTTCTGTGTTCTGTCGCAGTATTCTTTTCTCCTATGCATCCAGTTTGTCACATCGAATCATATCATGGGTGAATTTATAGCTCAGCCGTGGAATACATTTTGCATTGCACACGCTGCACAGTTGCATTATGGTACATTCTGTAACAAGAGGTTTTATAATCATTGGCTCAAATATGCTTTTATCTTCGGTTGGAAGTCAGATATTTTTAGCAGTAGTAATCCATGTCACATCCATTGGTGTAAGCTGAGAGTAGCAGAGTTGAAACGTAAGTGATATTTACAAAAGAAATAAGCACATCTATCCAACAATGGTGCTACGTCTTCAAGGACTTTTTGACTCAGCTGCTTGTAAGTTGGGGATTTGCCCATGTTTTTAATAACGTGTGATAGATTCCCATTAGGTTCTTTTTCTCATTTTAAGGACACGTATTGTTCCCATCACTGCTGTCAGTTCGCTCCGTGTTGACATCAACATTGCTACTTTCCTCGAAATTTCAAAACTCTAAGTTTCAAAGAACCAAGTGACTGATATGTCAAAACGCAGCACAGCCCCGAGCTGCTGCATTGACAACGTACAATAGAAGAAGCCTTTATCAGCCCATCCACAAAATGTTTCACTGAAATTTAATCCAAATCCAAATGAGCTGTGGGGCTATTTTTTCCTTCACAGAAAATGTGTCACTGGATGGTGTATGCAATCACCACTTTCATGTTTCCCTCTAAATTTTCTGCACAACCGTAGTATCAGTGTGACAGTCGCATATTGAGGCAAATTTAACGAAATCATTTTCTCAGAGTGACTGTAAAGGATTGTCATTAACACAGGCCAAACTGTGGCAAGGCACTCGCATGTATTTGATGCTAAAACTGAGTTGAATTACTGGTTCAGGAAATGTTCAGCACTGTAGCCTGCAGTCACCGGCCTGAAGGCACATTCAGATAACACAAGCAGTTCTTTACCAGCTCACTTTTCAAGGATGAGATTTTACATTACATCCTCGTAGGATCTCCCACAGCTGAGCCGCGCATGTATTAAACAGATGCCTGGAGGCAAAACAGCTTAGATCGATCCAAGGAATAAACAGGTCAAGACCAAGGCGTTGATGAAGCATACATTGATCTGACCAATCCCTCGGGACCATGGAACAGCATCCACATCCAATGTTTCTCAAGTGCTTTTATATTATTCCCCTGAAATAAGTAAAGTGTTTCTCTGCATGTTCAGCGCAAAGTACATTTGAATTTGTATTACAGTTTGTCCTCCCATCAGGGACACACTGACGTTGAGCTAATCACTTTTTAACATATGGACCACAGATTTTGCAAACAGACAAGGAAGAAAAATACATTTTACTAAAATATTTATACAAAATATAGATATTCATATTTTCTCAATGTTCTCATTACTATCAAGCTGGAGTTTATAAGTTGTGAATTATTCACTGATGGTTAATAAATGGTTAATAAATAATTTATCAATGCTTTAAAGATCAGTAATGAATAAGAGCGTACTTTACCTTTATGCTAAGCTAAGCTAACCGGCTGCTGGTGCTACTTTTATTTTTAACATCCATCTTCATGCTAAGCTAAGTTAACCATTTGCTGGTGCTAACTTCATATTACACATACATACAGTGGCATTGAGCTTCTTATTGATCTTCTCATCTAACTTTCTTCAAGAAAGCAAGTATTTCCCGAAATTCTTCAACTTGCTTTGTATTTTAAGATATTTGGTGTATAACTACTGTATAAAGCATCATTTTGTGGTTTATAAATGATATTACTTATATTAGTTACAAGTTACAAACCCTTCATAAAGTTTGTCTTATTAAATAGGGACCAAATCATCTGACTGCAACGCCAGCAGCTCCAGTAAAGTCTCTGCGATCATACAGCTGTGATGAAAAAGGAGTGTGAATATTCATGCAAAAAAAGAGGTCAAAGAATTAAATATATTTATTTTACCATACCAGAAAGTCTTAAAACACACAACACCCATTGTTATATTGAATCACACAGTAAATAAGCACAAGGGAAAAAATATAGCCTCTTAAACTATTTCTGTATCCCAATGTATTACTGATTCATGAGAATAAATGAAGGGGAACATGTATTCTACAGTGGGTGAACAGATTACAAGTTTCTCCTGCCATTTCCTTTTAACTCTCACCCTGGTGGCAGAATATTAAAGGTTTGTGTGATTCGCCCTGTAAAAATGTCACCGCATCCTCACCTAGAAGAATAGTACATGTTGGCTCGACCCAGTGTTGTAGTCAAGTCACCAACTGTCGAGTCCGATTCGAGTCTCGAGTCCCCAGTATTTAAGTCCGAGTCCAAGTCCAAGTCACCAAAGGCAAGGCAAGGCAAGGCAATTTTATTTGTATAGCACATTTTCAGCAGCAATGCAATCCAAAGTGCTTTACATAAAACATCAAAACACAGTTAAAAGTTAATACAAATTAATACAAAATTAAAAACAATTAATCTAAAGCAGATTAAATACAAAAATCTAATTCTCAGAGTTAACAAAAGGCAGTGTTAAAAAGAAAGGTCTTCAAAGAAGAGTCTGAGTCGAGTCACCATTACCTGAGTTTGAGTCCGAGTCGAGTCTCAAGTCCCCAGTGTTTGAGTCTAAGTCGAGTCATCAAGGTTGAGTCTATGTTGAATTCCAAGACTACATTTCTCCACTCTGGCACCTTTAAAGAGCTAATTAAAGAGGGTCTACATTAAAGGTGCTCTAAGCGATGTTGGGTGACGGCACTTCTTGTTGACGTTCAAAGTATTTTCCAAAAAAACGAGACTAGCTCGCCCCACCCTCCTCCTCATCCCGTCCCCTCTCCCTCCTTTCCATGCTTCCGCGCACTAACCCCCCACCCCCAAATCCTTCTTGTCATTATTGGCTGGAACGCTGGAACACTGTTTGTGTATGCATTGTGGTGCAGGTTGGCACAGATTATTTTTGTTGCCGTTTGTGGACCCTGGGATGTTGACAGAGACTGCATTTTTTAACGGTGTGTTCTGGGGACAGGCAGCTCGCGGATAGTGAGGAGATGTTTGCTGTATGTGACAAAAAATGTTGTAGCCTAAAAAATGCGTGACATTGCTTAGAGCACCTTTAAAAAAAATGACACCACTGTCACGATTGTAAATGGAGTTTATTTACTGACATTAAGCGGTGCTCTTTCCAGCACTGGATGTAAAATCCCTGTAGGCAAACTTCAGGATCCAGGGCGCATCTTTCTGCATCTTCCAAATGTGAATCATGCACTACAGTTGCATATATCAATATCAAATCCTTTGTTACGAGAGTAACAGTGAGTGTGTTGTCAAGCAAGTAGAGCGAGCAGTAGCCGTGTCTTACTGAGAAGCGTATGGCTGGTTTGACTTTTTTCAACATACTATACTATGACTTTTTATTGCCTTTTTTCGACATACTATACTATTACTATTACTACAGAATGAAGTAACTTATACAGTATACTGTATTTTTCACTGCTAAAAAACACACCAGCATTACTGAACAGCCAGTTCGTCACCTTACTTCCTGCTTTGCTCCTGTCATAAAATAAATGTGTTAACAACTACATTTGTCTCCATGGAAATTTGGAAATTTGCAAGTTGAATTCGATGTTGGAGATTCACAAGTTATCGTTGTTGTAAATTTGGAAATTCCGCAAGTTGGAATCGTAAATTCGCTAGTTGAAATCGTTGTCGGAAATTCACAAGTTGAAATTACACAAATGAATCCACATCCTTTCTCCACAATCATTCCTGTGTGTTATACCTGAGGCGGGGTTTGAACCCGCGTCTCCTGGTTGTCGGTCAGCGTTGTTCCCCACTGGACCATCTCCGGGGGTGATAAACACAAGATCCAAAGAGAAAGAAGAAACTTCACCTTCATCAACCTTGTCTTTTCCTTTTGTTGCCCCTTATAAACTCTTACACAAGTAGGTAATCCATTAAAACATTTAAAATGTGCAAATAAACCGTAAAAAAAAAACTTAACACTTTCCAAGATTCCAAGTGATAACCAATCAAACCCTTTAATGCATTTATCTATCCATGAAACAACCTAAAACCTGCTTCACAGAAGTCAAGTGACTATGAAGTTAAACCTTGGTTGAAATATTGAGATGACTTTTCAGGGTCCTGAGAGCTCAACTGTAAAAGAAACCGTTCCACAGTCTGAAGGTTGTGAGTTCAAAGCCCACCTTTGCCATTTGTGTTTTTCTGTTTCATAAAGGTGTCTCTTATGGATAAAAGACTGTGCTTGCAGGGTGCGAACTACGGGGGAGCTAAGGGGAGCTCAGATCCCCTTAATAAGACATGGGCTCCCCTGAAAACGTGATTCGTGAAATTTTGGGGGTTCTCTAAAAATATTGACAATGTGTCATTTTGATGTGCAATTTCAGTTTTGTGTAATGCGATCATTGTGGATTATTATGTGTAAAATTGCAAAAAATATCATTCATGCATAACGAGGATTTAAACTAATTCACTTCAATAAAGATAACTGTATGCTATTCTTGTCATGAGCATCAAGGCGTGGCGGCGCTGCGGTGCAAATTCAACTCATGTTTAGTACATGTTAATTCAAAGATTCATAGAAAAAATATAAACGTTGGAGGCCATTAATCGGCGCACAAGGTCCTTGAAATCCATTCTGCAGTTAGCATCATATAGCCACGGCAAAAAGAAAACAAGGCAGTTTAATTCATCTTGGTTTTACTAAGAAACTGTGTAGCGATGACGTTAATAGCACGACCGATTCACCTGAACGCCGGGGTGACAACGCAAGAAGAAGCTGAAGAAATAATGTCCTCTGGCTGAAGATGGGTTAAACCAGCTCGTCAGAGGCCTGTCACGATCCTAACCCTCTTGATCCTCTCTCCTGTTAAATTGGAACAGCAGTGGAGAGTGGAAGAGCCGATATACATGGTAATCTTCGGTAGCCTAAGTAACTTTAACCATTCATGTGAAATCTCAAAGACAGCCTGATACTATTGTTTATAGACTATTCGTGGGTGGCTGTTTGCTGTTTGACCTATTCATTCCTGTTGATAAAATATAATAGGGTAAATCCTGTATAGTACACTTGTAGCTGTTATCTATCTTTGTAAGTCGCTAATGCCCCGGTGTGAAAAAAAGGGGCTCCCCCAAAGGCCACAGTATAGTTCGAACACTGTGTGCTTGAACTAATAAAACGCCTCAGAGGACAAAATCAGTCCCAACATGTTTCTGTCTTCTTTTAGGACAGAGTAAAAACATGTTATCAACTCTCCAAACAGGAAGTGACTCATAACTCAGCTGAAATGTGTCTATGACTTATTTTCGACATACTATAGTATGACTTTTTTCGACATACTATACTATGACTTTTTGTTGACTTTTTTCAACATAGTATAATATGACGTTTTTCGACATACTATACTATGACTTTTTGATGCCTTTTTTCAACGTACTACACTACGTATGAGTTTTTGTTGACTTCTTTTGACATACTATACTATGACTTGTTTATGACTTTTTTCGACATACTATAGTGTGACTTTTTATGACATTTTTTGATATACTATGACTGCCTTTTTTCAAAATACACGTTATGTATTAGGTCCGGTAGTGCAGAAAGATAAGAGAATGATTGGGTATCAGAAGGTTATGTGTTCAAATCTTATGCAGAGTAATGAATTTTGAGACACGCTATATAGGAATGAAGACTTCAAATAGACAAAGAGAAACGTAATCTCAAGGTAGTGTTCCTTCCTGGAGATATAGTGTACTATGACATTTTTGGACATACAATTGTGAATATTTTTGTGTACATACACGTTGTAGTGAGCTTTGAGGTGCAATGTGCAGAGTGGAAAAGACACTATACTATGACTTTCTTCGACATACTATACAATGCCTTTTTGTTAACTTTTTTTGACATACTATAGTGTGACTTTTTTTGACATAATATACTACGACTTTTTAAGGACTTTTTTCGACATACTATGCTATGACTTTTTTCGTCATACTATACTAGGACTTTTTGTTGACTTTTTTCGACATACTATACTAGGACCGTTTTCGACATACTGTACTATGACTTTTTAATGACATTTTTTCGACATACTTTAGTATGACTGCTTTTTTTCAAAACTCAACCTCTGTATCAGGGCAAATAGTGCAGGCAGATAAGAGAGTTATTGATAATCAGAAGGTTGTGTGTTCAAGTGTTATGCAGAGTAATGAATTTTGAGACCCGCTTTACAGGAATGAAGACTTCAAATAGACGAAGAGAAACGTAATCTCAAGGTAGTGTTCCTTCCTGGAGATATAGTGTACTATGACATTTTTCGACATACAACTGTGAATCTTTTTGTGTCCATACACATTGCAGTGAGGTTTGAGGTGCAATGTGCAGAGCGGAAAAGACAAATATGCTGAAAACAGAGATGGGCAATCAGGTCAGATAGCTCAGGGTGACAAGAGAAAGATTCAAAGACGGAAGGTTGTTTGTTCGAAACTTACAAGGTGCATTGAGTTTTGAGGTCCAATGTACGAAGTGAAATAGACAAATATGACAAAAACAATTAGCTGAGTGTCAAGTCAAATAATGTAGGGTGATAAAAGAATAATTACAAGATAGAAGGATGTGTGTTCAAAACTTGTGGTTGGTGAGTTGGTAGTATGACTTTTTTCGACATACTATACTAGGACTTTTTCTGAGTTTTTTTGACATATAATACAATTACTTTTTTCAACATACTATACTATGACTTATTCATGACTTTTTTGACATACTATACTATGACTTTTTGTTAACTTATTTTGACATACTATACAATGACTTGTTTATGACTTTTTTCGACGTACTACAGTGTGACTTTTTATGACCTTTTTCAACATGCTATACTATGACTTATTTTTGACTTTTTTTCGACATACTATATTATTACTTTTTTGACATACTACATTATGACTTTTTGTTGACTTTTTTCGACATACTATACAACTTTTTGTTGACTTTTTTTGACATACTATACTAGGACTTTCTCTGACTTTTTTCAACATACAATACTATGACTTTTTTCAACATGCTATACTATGACTTATTTTTGACTTTTTTTCGACATACTATATTATTCCTTTTTTGACATACTACATTATGACTTTTTGTTGACTTTTTTCAACGTACTATACTATGACTTTTTAAGGACTTTTTTCGACATACTATGCTATGACTTTTTTTATTTTTTTAATAGTTTAATCATTTCAGCTGAACAGCCTGCAGACTAAAACAAGTAATGTGTTAACTAAATTTTTCCCCATGGAAATTCAGAAATTTGCAAGTTGAATTCGATGTTGGAGATTCGCAAGTTATCGTTGTTGTAAATTCAGAAATTCCGCAAGTTGGAATCGTAAATTCGCAAGTTGAAATCGTTGCTGGAAATTCGCAAGTTGAAATTGTTGTCGGAAATTCGCAAGTTGAAATTGCTGTCGGAAATTCGCAAGTTGAAATTGCTGTCGGAAATTCGCAAGTTGAAATCGTTGGAAATTCGCTTGTTGAAGTTACACAAATGAAACCACATCCATTCTCCACAATCATTCCTGTGTGTTATACCTGAGGCGGGGTTTGAACCCGCGTCTCCTGGTTGTCGGTCAGCGTTGTTCCCCACTGGACCGTCTCCGGCGGTGATAAACACAAGATCCAAAGAGAAAGAAGAAACTTCACCTTCATCAACCTTGTCTTTTCCTTTTGTTGCCCCTTATAAACTCTTACACAAGTAGATAATCCATTAAAACATTTTAAATGTGCAAATAAACCGTAAAAAAACCTTAAAACTTTCCAAGATTCCAAATGATAACCAATCAAACCCTTTAATGCATTTATCTATCCATGAAACAACCTAAAACCTGCTTCACAGAAGTCAAGTAACTATGAAGTTAAACCTTGGTTGAAATATTGAGACTCTCCAAACAGGAAGTGACTCATAACTCAGCTGAAATGTCTCTATGACTTCTTTTCGACATACTATAGTATGACTTTTTTCGACATACTATACTAGGACTTTTTCTGACTTTTTTCAACATAGTATACTATGACTTTTATCAACATACTAGACTATGACTTATTCATGACTTTTTTGACATACTATACCATGACTTTTTGTTGCCTTTTTCGACATACTATACTTTTACTTTTTTTGAGATACTATACTTTGACTTTTTTTTAGATACTATACTATGACTTGTTTATGACTTTTTTCGACATACTATACTATGGCTTTTTTATGACTTCTTTCAACATACTATACTATGACTTTTTGTTGATTTTTTTCAACATACCATACCATGACTTTTTATGACATTTTTTGACAAACTACACTATGACTATTTGCCTTTTTTCACAATACAAGCTACAGTATGTCTTAGGTCACATAGTGCTAGGAGATAAGATCATGATTGTATGACAGAAGGCTGTCTGTTTGAATCTTATAAGGTGCAATGAGTTTTGAGGTCCAATGTACGAAGTGAAATAGACAAATATGACGCAAAACATATTCTGTGCATCATGTCAGGTAGCGTAGGGTGATAAAAGAATACTTGGAAGATAGAAGCTTGTGTGTTCAAATCTTGTGTTTGGTGAGACCTACCTTCCAGAAATGAGACTCTTTTGACATAGTTTACGATCACTTTTTAAAGACTTTTTTCGGCATAATATACTGACTTTTTTATGACTTTTTTCGACATACTATACTATGGACTTTTTTTGACTTTTTTCGACATACTATACTATGACCTTTGTATAACGTTTTTCAACATGCAATTCCATGACTTTTTTCAACATACAAAACTGACTTTTTGTTGACTTTTTTCGACATACAATACTATGACTTTTTTCAACATACTATACTCTTAGTTTTTATGACATTTTTCAACATACTATACTATAACTTTTTTTGACATACTATACTATGACTTTTTTTGACATACTATACTATGACTTTTTCAACATACAATACTATGACTTTTTGTTGACTACATTTTACATACTATACTATGACTTGTTTATGACTTTTTTCAACATACTATACTATAACTTTTGTGGACGTTTTTCAACATACTATACTCTGACTTGTTTATTACTTTTTTTGACATACTATAGTATGACTTTTTTATGACTTTTTTGGACATACTATACTATGATTTATTTTTAACTTTTTTTGGACATACTATATTTTTACTTTTTTCTTCTGGATGGCCTACAATCGCATGGAGGACCTCGTTGAAATGGTACATTTCAGACCTAGGACAGAGCCTTGGGCTACTACACAATTCAGAGGGGCAGATATGTTGAATTTATCAGAAGTAACTATAAAGAGGCAGTTTGAGAGGTAGGAAATTAACCACTCTAACGTCCTACCATGTTCTTTTAGACAACAAATTAAGATATTATGATCTACTGTAAATACCAAGCTTAAGTCAAGGAACGTCAGTGCAGACCACCAGCAACAGCAGTGAGGAGGAGATCATTGGTAATCATAGTCACTAAGTAAGCCTGTCTCAGACATCCTTTTTTTTTTATTCTTTAACAGAAAATGTTGTTTCAAAATTGGTATATACAATATTCTCTATACAATATACTGCTGTATATTTTATGTGGTAAATATCTGGGGGGAATAACTGTGCAGACACAGTTCACACACACTATCCAAAATTGGAGGTGTACATTGTATATTTTAAAACAGATTTTCACTCTTGGCATGGAAAAAAACCGCTAAGCAGAAGTATTTTGTGTGCAGTTGTTGCAGTATAGTCGCTGAGCAGCTGAGACTGTAGTAAGTACATTTTTGTATCAACACTGGCAGCCTGCACGATAGATCAAGCCACTGTAGGTTTGTTTCTCCGAATGGATCAATTCACTTAAAATACAGATTGAATGACTGATTCTTAGCAGCATATCTCAAAACACTGTTTCATTAAAACACTTAATTGTAAATGGACTGTATTTATATAGCACTTTTCTAGTCATAACGACTTCTCAAAGCGCTTTAACGTAGTACAGGAACCATCCACCATTCACACACATTCATACACTGTGGCCGAGGCTGCCGTACCTGCTCATCAGATAAACATTCACACTCCGATGCACAGCATCGGGGGTAACTCGGGGTTCAGTGTCTTGCCCAAGGACACTTCGACACGGGACTGGGGATCGAGCCTCCAACCTTCCAAGTGGCAGGCAACTGCTCTACCGCTGAGCCACAGCCGCCCCTAATTAAAAGACATATTCACAAGTTTTGTTCTGACCTTTGCTGTAAGCTCTGTCTCTTTGCCTGCACTCCATCTCAACATCACAAACCCCAGATGTTTTATTTCCGACCTCTGGGGTTTACATAACTATAGAACAGCAAGGACCCTTGTTTAGTGCGTTAAAGTTAACAACATCCCAGAGGAAAGACAGGTTATAAAAAGCAATTAGACAGTCTGCCTGAACCAGCCAATATTTGTTGCCATACGAGAGTCTGCTTCTATTAGATTCCTGCACTGTTGTTTCAGTTGCTCCTTAGGATGTCAATAAATGGACTTCCCTCAGTTGTTTGATTTTAAATGAGTCCCGATGCAGGGGACGCTCTTGACACATTCACATCATGCTTATGTGGGTACACTATCCTTTGAAGTTGTTTGTGTCTGAGCTGGTCCAAGAGTATACGTACCACTGCCTACGAGCATGGCAGCCACATCAGAGGGAGAAAGATGAGACATTGTGTTGTTTATGTTGTTATAATTTCATGGTGATGGACCACAGTGTACACTGTGGCATTAGAAATGCTAGCTGCGCCCCTGGGCCTGCAGCCAGCCGAGCAGCCTGTGGGTGGAACTGTGCCCACGGGGCCGGGAGGCAGAGGATTTAGATGAAGTATGAAGTTGTCTTTACTCTGTCTCATTAACACACACACACACACACACACACACACACACACACACACACACACACACACACACACACACCTTCTCTTCTCTGCACCACCCACTCAGCCACAGTGCCTACTGTGCCTGACTTCAGCTCTTCCTACACAAACATAGGCACACAGGCGAGAGGGGTTCTCCAGCACATGTAGGAAAACCCTTCTATAAATAAATCCAAAAGAACAAAAGTCGATGCTCACAATCAGTTCCATTACAGTAAAGTGCAGAAGCTGCAAACCCTCTAAAATCACACAAGTGGCGGCGTGTGCCAAGAAGCTCCATATGCATTCAGTCCTTCCTGGCATTTTTCGATGCTACAGTCAAAGTCAATAATGTTTCAGTGCTAAAACAATTAGTCATTGAATACATAAAACACACAGACATCAAATGAATCAACATAAATTAAATAATCAATTAATAATGTAATTTGTCAATCAATAAACGTCAAACACTTCCTGCCATTTTAGCCGGCTCGAGGTGGAAATTACAGCCTGTAAGTCTTGGTCCAGGTTGACATGTCTCAAAAACTATTGGATTGATTGCCCTGAAATACTGTAAAAAAAAAAACATTAAAATAATCTTACAAATACAGTACAGTAAAGGAGAAAACTGTAAGAGTGGGTATAAGTCATTCAGCAGATCAAATTTGGAACAAGAAAGACAGTGAAATTATAAAAGAAAGGGAAAAAAGAAAATGGGCCAAGAAATTGAAAGAACAAAAAAGTGAGAGGCAGTGAGCAATAGTGAGGATATGAAGGGGGGGGGGATGAATTATAGCCTACTCCTGGAATCAATAATCTTGCGAATCAAAGCCCTGGTGTGCTTCAGATCTTTTTCTTTCCTTTAACCGAGCAGACGGGGGAATAGATGTCACGAGCACAGCCTGGTGCTTTTTAAGGCTCCCAGATAGACCAGAGAGTGGAGATAGATGCAACGATAATCCTCGCTATGCCTGAGGAGCGAAGGCAAATACAACTAAGACAAAGAGAGATAAACCTCATGCCAGTTAAACAGAACGTGTTTCTCCTGTTTGGCTGATTTTTTTAGACAAAGTCTCCCACGCTTCCATCTCATTGTCATTTGTTTGGCAGATGTTTTCCCTCTGAGTCTATGCCAGTAAAACAAAATGAGCTTAATGCACTGCAACTCTGCCTTTTACTCTCCATGTATGCATCTTCCTTATAGCTCTCCTATGCATATTTAACTATACTCTGGTATAGGGAGAACATTTTGTTTCAGATTGCAGTGTGCTATCAGAGGCAGTGAAGAATAAATTGATTCAACCTGACAAGTGTGATAGTTATAGTGGCGTTTTTCCTTAAGATGGATTCACCTCACACCTGTTGTCTGAAGTTATTTGGACTGAAATAGATGATCACTTGCCTTTATCACTCTTGTTTCTCGCCCATTTTTGTCCCTTTATAGTGTCTTCGTCCATCTGCATCTATCCTTTTATCCTCCTGTCTGTTCTGCACAAAATCTCAGAGGACATTTATCACATTCTGACAAAAATTAAAGGTAAAGTTCAACATTTTATTCAGGAAAGTTGCTCTTTTGCTTTCTTGCTGAGAGTTAGATGAGAAAGTAGATACAACTCTTGGGTGTGCAAAAAATATAAAGCTAACGCCAGAAGTTAACTTAGCTTAGCATAAATACTGGAAGTAGGTAGGTTGAAACAGCTAGCCTGTCCAAATGTAACAAAAGTCAGCAACCAGCTGCCTCTAAATCACCTCTAATTAACATGTTATATCTTTTTTAATCCATACAAAAACTGAAGTGTAAATAAAACATTTTTTACAGGGTATATTATACAAATCTTTTTGAGGTCAGTACCTCATTCATATTCAAAGGAAAACTCCACCAATTTCAAAATCTACATAAACTTTTGGCTTCAAGTGATGTCAGGACTGACGCTTGAGAATATGAAAAGAATCTGGATGTATAGCTACTAGCATAATACACCTACATATCCAACAGAACTATCAGTGGTCAAGTTGTATTGTGGGTAGTGTAGACACCAGGTTTTAAAAAGGAAGAAGAATGTGTGTGGGGAAAAAAAGACAATATCTCTTGTTTCTGCTGTGTCGATTTTTATCCTTTTTTCTTTTTTTTTAAACTGTCCTCTGTGAGTCCGACAATGTTACAGGAGTTGATACGGACTGGCTCCAACATTAGAGAAGGGCATCACACCAGTGAGTTCTCTTGTTGTTTTCAAATGTGCTCATCAGCTCAAGTGGCTTATTCATGTGTCACCCACAAGACTCCAGACACATGCATAGACACATGTGACCTGAATTTTCAAAATTCAAAGCAAAAGATGCATCTCTCTCCTGAATCCCTGTCTACAAAATGACACTCGTCCCAGGGTTGAAACTACAACCCGAGCTCAAAACAAGGTGACATATCTGTTACTAAATGGCCCTGACAGAAGGGTTGACTCTGTTTTCCAATCATTTATTCATTTATTTAATGTCTTTGACGGTTGTTTCGTACTTAAAGACTTAGAGAGCTGGCTTAGAGATGGCTTCATGGGACAGAAATAACACCTGAAACTGAAAACAGCTGGTGCTATTCAGTGGATGACATTCAGCCCAGGAGACAGAATTTGTTGCTTGAGGGACTCAGACCGAGACACATTTAAATGCAAATTCCCTTCTTTATATTATTGATTGCTATACTCTTCACACTCTACTGGTGAATTCTGTTTTCTTTTTTGCATACTTTGCAGTTCCCCTGTACTACTGACAGTGTGGCACCCCATTACACAGCCCTTTAAATCAATAACCGCAGTGCCATTAATTATAGACCATTTGTCTTTACACACCTTTTGAAAACTAACTGCCCGTGCAGCAGAATTAGCATACCTGTACACTGTCTGCAACAATTGGCAATTTTGTGTCTTAGAGATCCAACATAAACAAAGAGATATCACTTTTTTTTTCTCCTCTTTCAAACAGCCTGAAGACCACCCTGAAGAAGAAACTGTCTGGTGACGTCGTCAACCTGTCAGGCATCCCGCTGTCTGGCCGAGACATCCACCGCGTGGCCTTCTACCTCCAGAGCAGCAGTGATGCAGTGTCGGCTGTGGACCTGAGCTTCACCGAGCTGCAGGATGAGAGCTTACGGCTGCTGCTGCCCTCCCTCAGCTGCCTGCCCAAACTGACCATACTAGCCGTCAATGGCAACCGTCTGACAATGGCCATCCTGAAAGACCTGACAGATGCAGTGAAGGATCCTAAAAAGTTCCCCAGCCTGGCATGGGTCGACCTGGGCAACAATGTGGATGTCTTCACCGTGCCGCAGCCGCTGCTTGTGGCCCTGCGGCGCCGCTTCGGTTTGCGCAGTAGCCTCCCCACCATTTATGAGTACAGGGAAGCACAGGAATTTAGTGGCTACAACCCAAACATGGAGACGTCTGTGGAGGAGCCCAGTCTGTACGAGGAGGGAGATGGAGAGGAAGATGATAAAGAGGAGGAGGAGGACAGGCTGGAGCTTCAAGCCTGGGGCTTTGGAGAAGAAAACATGTCAAAAAATGTGCCACTGCACTTCTGTGGTAGGTGATCGCCCTGAGCTGCTTTCTTTTAGACTGGCTGCCCTTACATCCCTCAGTATCACCTCGCCCTAAGTCTAGCCTCCTCTGTTAGCAGCTGTCATTGTGGCAGATGCTTACAGTGAACCATGTGTTTCTTAAAATAACTTTAAAATAAGTAACCATGTTGTGTCCCTCTGGATGCTCTGTCTACTGAAACTCAGTAATGTGATGCAGGCAGCTCTGCGGTTGTACAGATGCTAAGAGTTTATTTATGGATTTAACTGAACACGTTTGCTGTTTTCAAGTGCTTTATGTTTCTAACGTTTTGTTCTCTCCCACCTTGAAGCTTCCCATTATTTGCCACTCCGCTGAAGCAGCTGGGGGTTAAGTGCCTTGCACAAGGGCACCTCAACAGTAGCAGTTGAGGAAGGGGGGAGAGTTACTAATTAATTTTCCCGAGCACGTTACCCAGCTGGTCTCTCAAACAACTTTACCCCTGCTGCCCCATTTTTGTGAAAAGTCTGAATAAGTAACAAAATATCCAGAAATTCATAAACTCAACTGCAGTGAGATTATGTTCACATAAAATAAGCTTCCAGTTTTTTTTTCTGTTGGGACACAGTATTACGATAATTCAGGAATTATTTTGAAATAATTGTTACAGTAAGTAATGAAGCACCCATTTTATTTTTTCTTACTTACTTTTTTTTTACTTTACTTACAGTAACCCGGCTGAAACTTCAGTAAGTGTTGATGCTGCAGTGGGGTTAGCCTGATACACACATGCAGACATGCAGAAAACACACACAGACGAACTGAATACTGCCTCTATCAGGTCTTGTTGGGCCCCTTTAGTCACAGATGGTGAGCAGAGGATCTATTTTTTTTTCTCAGCAAATAGGACTAGCCCCAGATCAGTTTGTCTGCTGGTGGTGTATGAACAATTATATTTATGAATCAGACCATAAGCAACAAGAAAGATGCCAACTCTGCTTTTAAAGGCATACCCACAGACAATGAAACGATTACAAACAGCTCTGCTTTTATCTTTTCTTCCGTGGTGCTACAGCGTGCACATAAATCTTTGTTGTGGCATGAGTAAACTGCAACAGTTTGTTTTTGACTAGTCTTTTTTTAAATGTGTAGTTCTTTTTTGTATTTTTTTCTTTTCTTAAATGGGCATGACTGTTTACTGTAGCGCAATATCAGATCCCACAGACAGAGAGCATTTTTACATGTACATTACAGTAATGTTCCAGTAAATTTGAGATTATCTTTTAAGGGGATTCACTAAAATGCATGCATGGGAGCACAACTGCCCACACTTCATCCTGCTTACAGATGTTAATGTGGCTTGTTCTCTTTTCACACTATTATTAAGTATACTATTACTATTTATTTGTGTTTACAGGGACATTAATGAAAAGGATGCCTGTTGTGTGTGTGTGTGTGTGTGTGTGTGTGTGTGTGTGTGTGTGTGTGTGTGTGTGTGTGTGTGTGTGTGTGTGTGTGTGTGTGTGTGTGTGTGTGTGTGTGTGTGTGTGTGTGTGTGTGTGTCTAATTAGAGTGTGTGTCCATGTTGCACGAGTGTGTTGTGGACATGCAGAGTAAATTACTACCTTTGATCATAGAAATAAAATGTTTACTAATTTGCACTTCAAGGACAAATCTGTCCCTGAATGCACAAGCTTTGTTTTCATGGGTTTTTGTTGGTACAAAACAACTCACTGAGTCACCCACATTCTAAAAATAAATGTTTTATTTTAACTTTTTCATTTGATAGATAAATTATCAACCTTCAAATAAATCACTGCCATGATAAAACATGTTTTTTGTCAATGTGCTTCATTTTGATTTTGGCTCATTAAATGATGTCTCTCTTTAAAAATAAAAGTGATGTTTGCCTGTTGTTGCTTCAACAATAAACATGATTTGAATAACATTTACCTTTTGTGGAGTTTTTGTAATGGGCAAGTCTGAAGTAAAATCATTTTGACAAAGATGCTTCGGTATACCTCTATCACACATACTTTCGACAATATATAAAGCCCTCAACGTTATATTTGCTCTCATACATCAGGAACGCATTATATATAGTCTGATGACTCAGGGGGTTTTCAGCTGGTTTCCATCTCAGCATTTTAATATTGTGTGTGGATGAGAACGGTGCCCTGTACAGACCTGTCGGGGGAAGAATAATATCAACATCCTGCTGACTTGTAGCTGCTCTGCTAGCGAGGCATTTCATGTTCACAGGGGGAGAGCCTGAGGCCATCCATCGTCAATCCCAGTTGGTCCCTCTAAAAGAAACAAAGGAGTGTCGGATAGCAAAGGATCCTGTTCTGGTTTGTAGCTGACGCTGAAACACCCTGCAGACATTCAGCAGTTTAAGTGAGCCACTCCATGTCTGTGCAGTTTCCCAGCCATTACCAATGTCTCATGTGCAGCAGTGGGGTGTAACAAAGCAAAATTTGAAGCTGTAATATAATTATAGTAAGTAAAAACTACAGCCTCCAAAATTACCATAAAGTTGATTTGACAGCTCAATAAAAAAGTTCAAAGTTCTTGACCTTGACAACAGTAGTAGCTGTCTCAGAGCTTTTAGTCATACAGGCATCATATAATCATTAGCAGAGGCAGTTTGTCAGCCTGGACGAGAAATATGTAAATGCTCAGAAAGAATGGAAAAAGTTCCATGTCAACTGGCAAACAGCAAATGTACAAAATGGGCCTTGTTTTCTCAACAGTTTTAAGAAAAAGTTATTAGAACTTTCATGAAATGAAATGATGATTTATTGCAGGACTGTTGTGTGTATATATAAGTAACAATTACAAATCCGTCTGCTACTTCAGCACCATGGACAGCGCCATGGATTCACCGATACGCAGCCTAGTTAGGCTACTAATATTTCAGAGCCATGGTCGGGGCAATAGATTCTAACTTAAACAAACGGACTAGACTATCATATTATCAACTAAACAACCCCTGTGCCGCTGCACTCTCTCTGCTACTGGGTGATGGAGAGGGGGGTGGCAGGTGACAGTGCTGCACTGCATTGTATGAGGTTTGAGGTTGGTTAGCGTGCTGTGCTACAATATTTTTTAGATTTTTTACAGTAACTATACTGCACACACTCACACTGTTTTTGAATTCTGTACAGAGTGGAAAAGCAAATATATTTAGTTTTCAACACGCTGCTACTGTTACAACAGTAATGTTTTGCCAAATCAATCTTTTCTGTTTCAACATTGCATTGGTGTTTACAGTGTACTTTTCAAACCTTCTCAGCAGATTACTTTCACTCTATAACCGTGTATGGAAATGTAGATATAAGCCTATGAAAGACAAAAGACAACATGCATTTTGGTTATTTTGCTAACAAGGGAGATGACATCCCCCTTCATCACCCCTTGAATCGCCTGTACTGTAGTAGTATTATTGTGACATTGCTAATGTTGACCACTTCTTAAGGACATGAACCAAAAAAAGTGTCTGCACAGATTTTTCAAAAATATTACACCCCTTGTTTACTAAACCAACATTCCAAGTCATTATTCATTGACCTGGTTTATTTTGAGACTTTGGATGTGTGCAGTAACAGGCCAAAGGTTAGTACACACAGTGCTACAGTGATGTAGAGGGCAGAAGGAATGCTGTCATTAATTTGGCTTTCTGGTTTCTTTCGTCCTGTGTTTTGACCCCAGTAAAAACTCTCTAACATCATCTTCCCTTATTGAATGACGGGAGCAGCGACTGGCTCACAAGACTATAACGCAGTCTGTGCTGGCTTGCCATTCTTGGTAAAAGTACCAATACCACAATCTAAAAAATGCATTGGAGCAAGTTTTAATTACTTTATGTTAATTTAGTCCAGTGGTTCCCAACTTAGGGGTCAGGCCCCTCTAAATGGTTTCAAGATGAATCTGAGGGGTCATGAGAGGATTAATGAGAGAGGGAATGAGAAAACACAATGTTCTGCTAGACAAATTTGGGCTTTTCTCTAATCTTTGCTTTTTGTGAAAAATGTGATTATTTAACCTCTTTGGGCCTCGGCCAGTTATATAAATGAAACCATCTGAGAAGTTTGCAAAAAACTCACATCTGAAATGTGACAAGGGGCCCTAACCATACACTGTGTTTATCTTTTTCTTTTCTTTTTGTAAATAGAAGTTCATCATGTGTTTTTATGTAAAACCTTAATCAGAAAAGTAACAAACTATAGCTGTCAAATAAATGTAGAGTAGTAAAAACAACAATATGTTCCTCTCAATTGTAGTGAAGTAGAAGCATAAGGTAGCAAAAAATGTAATTACTCAAGTAAAGTTCAGGGATGTAAAAAAAAGTATTAACATTAGTTACACCAAGGATTCAAAAAGATCAACAAAAAATTATGATGTATTAATATATATTAAGATAAGATGAGACTTTATTGATCCCTGGTGAAGGAAATCCACGAGCTACCCAGCGTTTACCAGCTGCAACATTTAAGTGATTAACACTTTAATGCATCAATAATTAAAATCCAATAATATAATATACATTATTCTGAAATGGACCATTCTGCATAATAAGCACTTTCACTTTTGGTACTATAAGCATATTTTGATGTTAACACTTTTATTTAAGTAAATCTATAAAGAGATGACTTTAACTTTGACTGTAACAGTATTTCTACATTACCTTTACTTAAAATATCTGAGTACTTCTTCCATCGCTAATATTATATAGCCTATCTCAGTTTTCATTTTCTATTATTATTGCTTATATTTTATAATGTAGTTAGTGGTTTGCAGATGTGCCAGTAATGACAAATTGTCTAACTTCGTCAATCAGAGCAGCAGATTTCTATCGTTTTGAAAGCATACACGCTCCATCTAGTGGCCCTTGTTGGCAGCACAAAACAGCTGCAGATATCGGCTCCAACTGGGGCTTGTCTGTACAAGAAGCAGCTGAATGGTTGTATAAACTGTAACTAAATCCTTTATTCATTCTGCACTGACTGGATGTCTCTGGCCTTAGCAGGAGAACAGAAGAATAATTATGTAAATGTATGAAGGAAATTTGATAACTGTGTTCGCTTAGTACTCCGCAATGCCCGGTCTATATTAGACTGCACAAACCACCTCGCCTAGAAATCTAGACGCACCCTAGCGACAAACCACCCCCTTCAGGTCACAGATTTAGAGTGTTTAGAGTACTCGTATTGCTCTTGAACCATCAAGAGCAATACGAGTAAAAACTCCTTTGTTCCATGTGCAATAACTCGGCTTAACTTGCACGTGTAATGTAGAATTTTCTAGAGATTGCTCCTGTGGTGAGAAAATGTTTGTACTTATGTCTTTGTATTGTTTGTCTTGTTTATTTGTATGTTGTTTGAATGTTTTTTTTGTTTTTTTTAATTTTGCACTGCATATCAAGTTTCCCATTTGGGATAATAAAGTGACTGAACTAAACTGAACTGAGAAACACTGAGCTGCAGTTGGTTGTGAGGTGATCATATAACTGTCTTTTGTTTTTTATTGCTCATGTTTCACAATCCTGGAGACAGATGGGGGTTGAACTTTTTCCAAGGGCAGCCAGTACTCCTCGTACGGAGTTTAAACTTGTCATCTGGTTTTCATCCAAAAGTTAGTCTATAAAGTCGACTGACCGTAAGCCAGCCCCAGAGGTGCAGGAGATCCAAATTCAAACCCAAGTGTTATAGGTTTTGGTTTCGCTTTCCCATTGGTTTCACCATTTCTTTTACCAGATGGGAAACACATTTCCCGTAAATGTGTGAATTGTTAAATGTAATTTCCATGACATGGAAATTCGTCAGAAACTGCATAATTTGAAGCAGAGTGGATACATTACATTCTGTTCTTGTTGAGTTGTGCAATAGGGGGAATATGGGGAGCAGCTGTGAGAAGAAAGCACAAATGTTAAGAGACAGTATGGGAAAAAAAAATATTATTAAAGAGTGTGTGGCAATGTGCCAAAAACCCTCAGCTGACACACTGCAGTGGTCCATTGATCAGTAAATTAATCAATAACAACTTTGATAATGAAGTGTCTAAATAATTAAGAAAAGTAAAACTCTCACCAACAAACTCTGGTTCCAGCTTCACTACAATGAAGATGTGCTGTTTTTCACTGCATATACACTGAGAGAATGGACTTTTCAGGGAAGAAAGGGACATCTTGCATCCAGCTGTCAAACCTTTCAAATGAATAATATTCATATTATTCACATATTCATAGATTCTGGGTTTCCCAATAAAGAAAAGGGAGTAGCTGTAATTTTAGTTTTTCAAGTAATTGGCCTTTTTTGTGGAAAAACTATATGAGACACAAATTATTATTACAAACTGTCTTTAATTAATCTTCTTTTTTTTAAAACACACTAATAAATATAATGAAGCCTTAAAAAAGTCTGTAGCAGCCGACCAGGAAATGCTCTTAAACATTTCCTTCAGATACAAAGGTCAATTTTCTCAATTAAAACCAAAACATTGAATGTGTTGTTACAAAGCCAGTGATGTAGAAGAGTATTACATTGTCTGTGAAGCCGTGTGAGGAAACTCAAACTCAAACAAACAAATGTGCAGGAAAAATGAAGGAACGCACAAACAAAACTCCCACTCTAGTGGTGGGTCAAGATTGGACAGGAAACAGAACATGAGAGACTGAGAGGAGCCAACAGGACCACTGGTGTTATTTCTATTTTGACAGATGTTTGTTCTCACTGATTATATTTGGGTGGACCAGATAGATAATGTCTATTTATTTAATATTTATTTATTTATGACTCACCGGCCTTTTTCCCTTTTTTGCTCACTTTAGATCTGCGATCCTGTCTCTGTATCGCAGTCTGATAGTCCTCTACTTCTTCTTCTTCTTCTTCTTCTTAAGCAGTTATGGTTAGGTTCAGGGTAAGCGTAAAAAGAGTCATAAACACATCTGTGTGGTACACTTTCTATATTCAGAGGTAGGGCGATTGGCTCACACTTTACAGGCATCCTCACCGCCAAACAGCTGGAGAATAATTTGATCATTCTGTGTTATATAGGGAGTCAATCCTAACACGTGGTTACGGTAAATGCAAAAGGGTCAAGTTAAAGGGATTTCATGTGGTGCTCATAGCATCATCAAATATTAAATATATCAAAATTAGCAGCAAGGTATCTTTTGAGAAACAGTGACCCATTTACTACAGATTATCCGCTGACAGTTTTTATTTAATTGTACTTTCTACTGAAGAAGTAAGAACTGTTGGCAGTGAGCTCTGTGGATTATCCAGAGAAATGGGGACACTATTTCTGGAGGAAAAAAAACATGTTGCTGTTGATGTTTTTAAATGTGATGTTTCATAGCTGTTAGCACCACAAACAGAATCCCATTCACTGTCATTGTATTTGGGTAGAGGCAGAAATGTCAGAAATAGATTTGTCAAAACTTGCTGAAATAAAAGCAAAGTATCTGCATTGCTCAACACCAGTAAAGATAGGTGAAAAGATATGTTGTCATTTGGTGGACGTCACATCGACATTAACCTCACTGATAATTTGTCTGCATGTTTTTCAAATGTGAGAAAGAGTTTGCACACTTCCATCCTCCAATACAACTTTGATGGTTGAACACTGTGGAAGAATATTAAGGCCAAGTCTAAAGCTCTAAAGTGTGTCACTGGTGGGCCGGGGGCTTCCACAGATCGTTTAATGTGGTTGTGTGAAAAAAATCAACATAGTAGGTTTATTAGGGTTACTGTTTGATGTAATGGCAGAGCATTTAAATAGACTAATACGGCTGCGGCATATACTGTATTTGCATCATTATGTTTCCTCAGACAGACACCTTAATTGTCCTTTCTGTCTCATTCTCTACTGCTGCAACAGCTGCATAACTTATACGTTGTGCCTGACTTCAGCAACATTATACAGTAATAACATAATAAACAGCACGAGCAGCCTTTTCCCCTGCGGCTCAGTTCTGTCTGAATGATAATAATGATGTGGCCGGCTATCTGCTGCCCCCTGCGGGCTCACAGCGGTACCGACCATGTAATGGATGAAAACCCCCTCTAATCTCTTTACTGCAGACAGCAGCCTTGTGTGCGCACGCACACACGGACAGTCACAGGCATGCACACATGCACACACAGGCTAAACATGGCAGTAAATAAGATTGTAGGCGCATTTACATTTGGTACAAAATAGAAATAGCACTTCATGTGTTGGTGCAGAGGATATGTTTTGCCTACTGTGTTGAATCAATAGCATGATAATAAGAATAAAAACATAACACTCCAGTTGATAAAAAAAGAAAACTAAATCAACTAAATCAATAGCGCAGAAATGTTTTGTGATAGAAAACAAAAACAATTGATAACATTTGATTTAAGTCTCAAAGTATGACGCAGCCGAGCACCTTATTTTATCATAAGACACAAGTTTCGGTGAGGGGAAAAAATTGCTAATTCACTAAAATAAAGCGAAGCTGTGAAAATAGCATGATGCGTCTGTCTCATGCGCCTGTACGCACGGCACTGAACGCCCTCTACGGTGATGTGTTAAAGCGGATTGGCCGTTAAAGATACCGGCGCCTGTGTGCGCTCTGCGATTGGCTGCGGCTCTCTTGGCCATTACGTTATGCTTACTCCACACACACAGGCAGCTGGAGAGAGGGAAGACGTAATGGTTTGATTCCCTGTGCATTTGCAATGGTCGTCGTTCTGACATTACTCGGCAAATTCCTCAAACGGGAGGTGCAATGAAGGTACGTGATCCATCTGTAGGTCGTTTACGATCCGGATTCCCTTATGATGTAGATGTCTTGTGATTTACGCACGATGCTGCACCGAGAGGCAGGGAATACCTCCATCCAAATGTCAAGTAGATGTGTTTGCGTGCACTTCAACATAATTACATCAACATGCCTGTGTTAAAATGCAGCATTCACGGTTGGATTTGAACTTGACACCCTGGTATCTTCTCGCCGCAGCCCTTCCAGGTCTGTCAATGTGATGTTTATTTTCCCGGCGAGATTGCAAGCCTGGAAATGTTTTTCCTGCCTTCTCCAGTCGTCCTGATAAACAGTATAGGTACAGTCTATGGCCTTTTAATGAGCCTACTTTGACCCAAGTGTGATAGTTCAGTGACCAAAGCCGCTGGAGCGACGTCCATTCATCGCCAGGCTTTTAATCCGGTCTAATGAGATAGAGACTGCGGTCAGCGAGAGCGAGTGAGTGAGTGCGGGGATGTTCGGGAGACGTCTCGGTGTGTGCAGAAAGAGAGATTTACCTCTCAGGTCCGAGCTGTGTCAGGAAGAGTCTCCTTCCTGTGTGTGTGTGTGTGTGTATGTGTGTGAACTGTAGCAGAGACAGGCTGCAGCACAGGGAAGGAAAGGTGATGATGGTGCCTGGCAGCTCGCGCTCAGGACGGATAATCATGAAGAAGATGATGGCGATGATGTCATTGGTGCTCTGGTGGCAGCAGGTTTGTGGTGACAGTCATGGTGAGAGGCGAGGTTGTGGCAGGACTGCTGCTACAACCTTAGTCATCATCATCATCATCATCATCATCATCATCATTACTGTGTACAATTCGAAGAGGCTGATAGATTCTTATTGCAGTTACACTGCTGTTCAGATGCTACTTATTTAAAGCCGACTGCATGCATTAGTGAGGTGGATGACACCATTTTGCAGAGAAAAACCTCTGTTATTGATAAAGTTGCAAAGTAACTAAGTAGCCTACATTTATTTCCACACTGTTTTGAAGTGCACATAGTATTTATACTGTGAGACATATCACTCTGCTACATTTCATAGTGAAATCTGGTATAGTGATTTGTGTGCCAGGTCAGAGGGCTTCCCCAAGCAGCTGCTGCAAACTAAATAGCCAGCTACTCAGCTCTGCTTGATCAGGTATTAAAATACCTGATCAATATATATATATATATTGAAATGTTGGGACATTTATGTTGGAACATATACATATACATATATATATATATATGTGTATATGTATATGTTCCAACATAAATGTCCCAACATTTCTGGACTTACAGGAGGACGTTTAAATGCAAGCCTGTGAAAGTGATGTTGGTCTTTTATTTTGTCCAGATAAGTTACTTCCACCAAATCCCCTTTTTCAAATACACCATATGTGTTGGAGTAATGCTGCTCCTCCATGGTGGTTTTAATTCAGCATTGGGACTTTCAGGGTGAAAAAAATCCATTATTTAGTAATTTGGCTTTCATAAACACATTAAAGGTCCGTTTATCACTTCTTCAAAATTACTCGAAAAACATCTCCTCTAGCTGGCTAATCAAAAATGTTTGCGGAACTCCCTCCACAACACTGCATACACATTTAAATATTTCTGCAGCTGCAGTTACTTTTAACTAACATGGTTTTACATATAAAACCTACAGGGAGCTCATAAAATATGTTGCAGTGAAGAGAATAAACATGCCAGCGGTATATGAAGCCTTTGTAATGGTTACAATGTTACATAGGACACGATTTTCTGCTGCTCAAACAACAAAAAGTAGCTTCGATCACACACAGTGCAACAATCATGTAAAATGTAACACATTCTTCATAGTGAATTATTCACTTTTGAATACTGAAGAAGATGTTCTGCAAATACCTCAATACTTACTATTTTTTTATGCAGTAGGTCAAGCACTTCAATACTGTTTGTCGCATTATTGTGGAAGACAAAAGTATAGATGTGCTTAACTCCTGGTGGACAGCGTGGCATCACTCTTTGTGTCCCCAGGAAAACAAAATGGGCGTGATATTTTATTGATTAATCTAGTTTAAATTGAAAAGCAGCTTTTCTGCCCCTGTGGAACAGACGATGTTGCTAAATTGTGTCAGCATACATCTCAAAACTGGTAAGACTGCTGTACAATGTGTTCAATGCCATTTTAATCAGGGATATTCCTATGCTTTGGTCTATGAAATATACTCAAAAATCTAGGATGAAATTATAAGTAACACACACTGTAACATTGATGTATCATAGTGGATCATGCTTATTCCAAAACCAATCTGTTTGATTGGTATGCATGTATATATATATATATATATATATATATATATATATATATAACACACACTGTAACACTGATGTGTATATATATATATATATATATATATATATATATATATAACACACACTGTAACACTGATGTATATATATATATATATATATATATATATATATATATATGTGTGTATATATATATATATGTGTATATATATGTATGTGTGTGTGTGTGTGTGTGTGTGTTTTTGCTCAATTTTTTCAGGTGTTAAATTTGTTGTATTAACCAACAAACATTGTGTCTCAATTTAATTTCCAGAATATTGTATCACGATATTCTGTGTATCGCTATCATGATCTTGACATATACTCCCTGATTGAGATTGTGTCCCTATCACCTACCCGTTGGTTAGACTTGTGCTTAATGGAGGAGTGCTGAACTTTCATTAAGCTGGGGGACAAGAGAGAGACAGATTAAAAAAAAAAAAATGATAAAAACCAAAACAGCAGAGGCAGAGATATCCTGACTTTTGCCCTAGTATGAGGAAACGCTGCATCCCACATTTCCCACAATGCAACTAAATAGCATTTTCATCGGAACCCCTCTGCCTCCTAAATGCCAATCGTCTATCAAACCCCACGCCTCCAGTTTACATTGCAGGCTTTCTGTTACACATGTTAAGTCTCAAGGCCAAAATGAAATGACATCATCAGCCAAAATGACCCCAATGACATCATCAGAGCTTTTTGGATAGACTATAGTAATCTCCTCCAGAGCCACACAAGACTTCATACTGTTTTTACAGGCTGTGTACAGGCTCCCTTGTTTTTTTTCCTCTGTTACTTTGTTGCTGTTTTCCCCTCTCAGTCTTTATGTTTGTTTATGTGTTGGGCTGGATTATTTGCTGACCCTATTTGATGTTGAGGATCCAGCAGCAGTGTGAGAAATATCTCAATTATTTGGTCCAGACGTGATACTCAAAAGTGTCCGAAGGTGATTGGAACAACAAAAATATAAAAGGTGTTCCCAGAGGTATATCCTAAGTGATTGAGCTGCAGAGAAAATCTAAATGATACAAGTAAAAACATAACAATGTACCACACGTGATGTTTGCTCTTGTCACTTGTTTGTTCGGGACTCCCTGCCTGCAGAGCTTACAGTGTGCTAATTGAAGTGACAGAGGGAACTCGTGCTGCTGGCTCGAAGCCAAACAGGACTGATTTCGTGGCCAGACTGCAGCGGCTCCTCATCCTGGAGGATGCCGTAAACATTCCTTTTAGTGGCTTCACTCCCATATGAGGGGAGACTGTATCTAACCTGGGAGACTTTTTAGCAGCTGAACATAAGGTCAAGTTTACGCCACAGGCAAATAATTCCAGTTGTTATGCATCACGGTTTTATTGTGCACATAAAGCTGGAAGAGTATATCATGATGAAGTGAGCTGCTTGTGTTAGATTGAACTGATGCATAATAACAGCAAATATTTACAAAATGTACAAAAGTGCTGAAAAATTACAGGAAAAGAATTGGCAATGGTTTTGGTATTTGATTAAACCCCTTTAAGTCATATCTAAATTAATAATTCCAAACATTCACTACTTCCTGCTTCAGTGGATTTCATGATCTTCTCTGTTATTATAACACTGTAAATTAAATATTTTTTCAGGCTTTGGACTGTTGGTCAGACAAAACAAGCTATTTAAAGATGTCACCTTGGGCTGTGGGTAATGGTGATGAACAATCCAACAAATCATTCTAAATGTCCAGTTTAATGATATATTTGACGTGTACATGTCCATCCTGACTGTCCCACTGCAGCAGGGGCTTCCTCCTCCTTACCCTGACTCCACATATAGTGCCTCGTTCCTAAGATTGCATAACCAATCCCTAAGCAGATGGGTGAGGTCAGATCACACGGTGTTTGTGACAAGTCGGAGCGGAGTGCTACTTTAAGAAGAGATGTGGCAGGACCCTGTGAATTCCATTGTTTTCCGCATAGAGCCGGGAACCACAGAGAGCTTACATTATGCTCATGTCAGCTATTGATTCTGCAGGCTGGGGAAACAACAGAAGACATATTCTCTCCTCGCTGTCCTCTCCCCTCCCTCCTCCTCTCATCAGTATGCTCCAAGGAGCCGTGGCTCCCATCACGCCATCTTTGCTCCCTGTGGCCTGTCTTGTGGTCAGCGAAACACACCCGACAGACTTTAACTTTGCAGGCTGAGTACACTAACTTAAAGCTAGTTTGCACGTTTCCTCAGGCTACGCAGAGGAGACATAACATCCACCTCTTCCCATTTGACCCTCACAAGATATTTGTTGTGTGGCTTAGACTCCAAAACAAATCCTCTGCCTCAACGTGGGCTATTTGTTTATAAAATGACGCAGTGACTGAGAAATTTAACTCGCAGCTCTCTTTGTAGATTGTCATTAATAGGAGCTTTTAGAGTCCACTTCTGTCTAATTATCTCTAACCTCAAATACTCTCACAGAGCACTCTCAATAATGTGCCGCCCAGTATTTTCCTCCTCCTCTCTCTCTTTCTCATTCATTTTCTCTCTTAACCCATACCAAGGGAGGCTCTCTCCTTAAGCTTTTTATGGTATTGAGCAAAGGACTGTATATATGCTTCAAATGCTAAGAATATTTTTTACAACAGTTCATGTACAGACGAGTAGGGGAGACCGGGGATGGTTGTAACACTTTTTTCTTGAGCACCTAAAACTACCTTTTTTTTTTAGCTACATGTCTGAAACTTTTAGGCAAAGTACCCACATTTGTCTACTACAAATGGGGACAATTTACATTTCTTCAACTATTTCACAGACTTTGTGAGATGATCACAAATACAAGGTGGTCCTTTGTTACAACCTACCCCACTACTGGGGTAGGTTGTAACACATACTGGGGTAAGTTGTAACAAGTAGACAAAATGAACAAAAACTAAGGGTACTCAAGTGATATGCCACAACAACAGTTTTATTTTAAATGAATGGCTGCAACAATAAAATAATGTGTGAATATGAGGAGTGTGTGCAGGGTTCAAAATGTAGTTTTTTGTCCACCTGCCAAATGGCTCGGGAATGTTCAGATTTTACTAGCCACTGAATAGATTGCCATTGTATTTTTGGCTGTTGGTGTGTGTGTGTGTGTGTGTGTGTGTGTGTGTGTGTGTGTGAGTGAGTGAGTGAGTGAGAGAGAGAGAGAGAGAGAGAGCAAATTAACATAAACATATTTACCCCCATTCCACAGAATGAACAAATGAAATGCATTCTTAAGTCACAATGGTGACAAGAACAAACAAATGAAATGCAATGTTAATCAGAGTCAAAATGGTGACAAGTGAAATTGGTCAGGCCTGGAGTGCATTTCTGGTGGACCCAAAAGCTTCATAAAACACACTTGACCCACACTTAATGGTTGTAACACTTTCATAACAGTGTTACAACCTACCCCGCCACTGTCACCCATTGTTTAGCTAGCTGTATTAGCATGGTGCTTTGAAATTAGCAGGAGGTGGATACACCATTCTTTACTATAGAAACTACAGTTTGACCTGATATAACTCATACAACATCATCTAAAACGGTAGAAGTACTAGACAAAATATTATCTTTTTTTTTTTTTTTACTTTCCTGCCTCAGAATTAGATTTTCTGCTGTAGCTTCAGCAGACGTAGCAACACAGACTCGAAAACCTCCATGTGGGATCGTAAAGGAAGCCTGAGGAAACTGAAACTGTCACATAACTCCTAGCTTATCCCTGATTCGTGGAACTGGTAGTGTTACAACTATCCCTGTGTTACAACCATCCCCGGTCTCCCCTAACCAATCAAAGGAAATACTTGGAATAAAATGCAGGTCTCAAATGAATCGAACACCTCTAGGAGATTTTGGACCAACGTGTTAGACCCTCCATCGCCAAATCCAAATCCATCATCAACACATCATATGAGGGATTTTCCCAATAGATTCCCAATATGGCAGACTGAACTTTGGGGAAATGTGTAGAAAATGATGCACAAGACATAATTATTCATAAAGAACATATTCACATGTATGTCACTGATGATGATGATGACACAGAGAGACTAAACGTCTGTGTTAGATGTCTCTGAAAGTTTAAAATGTGTGTATTTATGTGTGTTTCTGTGTGTGTACTCTGTAGGCAGGAGCATCGTCCATGTGGGCGTCATGCTGTGGGCTGCTAAACGAGGTGATGGGCACTGGCACGGTGCGGGCGCAGCAGCCGGGGTTCGGAGCAGGGGCGGGGCCCTTCCGCTTCGCCCCCAGCGCTGGGTACTCCACCTACCCCCCCACCAGCTCAGGGAGCGCCGGACAGCTGTGCAAGGCCTGCGGACTGGCCTTCTCTGTCTTCAGACGCAAGGTAAGCAAGAGTTGTGGGAGTGAAAGTGAAGACATGACAGTAGTGGTTTTGATGAGTTTGGTAGTAGATGTTACTGTACTGTATTGTACATTTTCCAACGAAAACTATATCTTTTAACTGCTTGGTTTCACTTCATGTCAGCGCTGTATAAAAATCAACTTGCAGACTGGAAACCTGCTTGAGTAATCCTTCACAGTCAAAGTTTAGTCAGCTTTCTTTTTTGTCTTCTCAGAATTATGTAATCATTGCGTGCAGTTGTGACCAGGGACTGTTCCTCATGGTGCATTCAAGGAAACACTGAATTTCATAATTACTGAGTCACTTGCTGAAACAGAGATCTTAGAACCTTAGAAATAACATCAATGTGGTTCACATTAAAAGTATCCTTTCAATCATCATTTACATTATTTTGTTTCTCTTTCAGGATTAAATCACTGACAAAATATTCATACAGGGTAGGTTGACATGCTATTTTACAGCAACGCCCTGTTAACAGAAACAAAATAACAGGAACAGATATAGCAGAATAACAGCCAGTAAACAAGACGCAGGTTCAGTTATGGCCATGACAGGCAGGTAGAGGATGATTATGTTTGTATAATGTGAAAAGACAACAAGTTGTTCACTGTGATGACAAACTCATTTTAGGAAGTTTAAAGACTCTGCAAGCTGATTTTCATTTTTGCTGTGGTGAAATGAATGGAAACTAATATCTCTATTAAAGGCAGTGGTGGAAAATAGCAAATACATTTACATAAGAATTGTTCTACTTACTGTATGTACAATTTTGAGGCACTTTTACTTTAGTTGAGTATTTCCAGTTTATGCTACTTTAAAGTTACTATATGTAACTTTTTTATGTTTCCGAAACTGTGTAATTTTTCATCTGATGATCATAAATGACCTATAACAGCAAACGAGACTAACAGTGAAAAGAACGCTATTTTTTTATAGTTTTTATTAATGCCTTTGCCCGGGTCTGATTTTTCCCGCGAAGTCACAGAATGATTTGCGGCAGGTAGACCGGCTCCAAACTAACACATTCTGACGGGTCACAGATTTCGGTTTAACACCGAAAAAGCCTATGCAGCCAGGTAAAAGGTAGCAGGAGATTTCTTTATATAGGCCTAACTGTATTTTTATTTTATTTTAGAAGTTATCTGTTGTAGTTATGGCTGATACTGGGGCAGGGCCATCACAGAAAAAAATTAAACGAAGAACAACTAAAAGCTAAAAGGGAGAGTGACAGACGACGGGCGAGTCAACTTCAGTCAGGCTTTCAACAGATGGAAACAATTGTAAATGATTCAAAACCGACCCCGAATTGGCCCTCAGGTATGTAATATGTCTATTTCATTCCTAAAATAACTTTGCAATGCGCAATGTGGTTGTACGTTAGTAGCCTGTATTAAATGACGTCCCCCTTCCCTTTAGTGCCGTTTTTTTTAATTTATTTTCAGGTCGTGTTTGTGTTGGCCTACTATTTATCTTTTCCATTGTCCCCCTGTCTAAGTTATCTAAGTTATTATTACGTTGGTTGCTACAACAAACTCTTAATGCTGGGTTCATGACACAGTGACAATGATACCCGGTTTATCTGACGATACATTCAAAGTATACGCTAAGTTACCGTATGCAACACTTGAAATACAACAATGCATCTGTAACTTATTCTCTTATTGTAGCCTAAATGAATGATTTTCTGTCTGAGCAAAACATTCATCGCAAATATATGACCTCCCCGTAACGCTAACTCGGTAATACAGTGGGCAATACAGCACCGTAAAGAAAAGATGTTTACGACAGCAGGTGTGGTAAAAACACTACCACGCCTGTCTAAAGCGGCCACTAGAATCAACACAAACTGAAAGTCACAAATAGCCACTTTAAACGTCCACTCCAATACATTTATCTGTCAACTATAGTCACTACCTTTCAGATTAAAGGGATAGTTTGGATTTTTTGAAGTGGGGTTATATGAGGTACTTATCCATAGTCAATGTATTACAGTAAATGGCAGTCAGCAGGCCCCCAATTTGGAGAAGCAGACAGTGTACTGACATGGTAGCTAAGCAATGTACTTTTTCAATGGGGAACAAAAGCCATTATCTATTCTTTCTTCAAAGCCACCAGAGTCCTTTTAGAACAACTGTGTCTTTACCTCTCAGAACGCAGGAGTTGCTGGTCTACCGCTGCCTCGATCTATTAGTTTGTGTTATTGTGTGACTTTGGTGAATCCAACCTAATCCTTCCTCCCTAACACAAATTAAATATTCTTTTAGGTTTTGGACTGTTAGTCAGACAAACCAAGTTATTTAAAGATGTCCCCGTGGGCTGTGGGTAATGGTGATGATCAATCCAACAAACCTTTCGTATGCCCAGTTTAATGATATATTTAACCTTTACAAGTCTGGCCTGACTGTCTCACTGCAAACGGGGGCAACAAAAATGCAAAATCACTGGCATGTTCCTTTAAGAACATGAGCACCATTCATATTCATTTTGGCATTTGCAGGGTCTCTGCACTGCTGAACATGTCAGAGTTTAATGGCAGAGTGTCTGTCTGGCATTCAGACGCACAGAGACACTGATGAAAGCGCTGCATTGCCCAGCTCCCTCTCTGCTCGCTGCTTCAGATAGCTCTATCGTCATCCACACACCAGTTGCCTTTCTGACGGCAGGTCAGCTCACTGGAAACACACACAGTTATGTGTCAGCGTGATATTTTCATAGTATGAAAATAACACGCCGGGAGCTAACAACACATGATTGAAGAAAAATATCTGTTGTAGTGCAAATGTGCTTCTGGTGGAGCAGAGCACATTTGTGCACAAGTGATAAGAAAATGTTTACAGCCATGGCTGACCTGATTTCCTGCCCATTTGAAGTGTCAATCTACTCAGCTGCTCTGTGTCAGTAGACAGTAAAATGCCAAACATCACCAACTACAGATTATTTCTCTTTTTCTAGAAAATAACTTACAGGATATGAGCCACTGTTTTAGATGTTGCTGGTTTGTAAGGTTTGGTTTCTTACATCTAAATCTAAGAAATAATAAAAAAAATGATACAGCCAAAAATGATATGGCTGTATGGGGATATGGTTAAAATCATAGATATGAATCTGATTATTTGTTTGATATTGATTAATATGATAGCTGATTATTATTTTCACAATTACGTTTCCATGAATCGATTCATCTACATTACATTTCCCAAAGTCTTTGGAAAGTAATAAAAAATGGCCATCATCATTTCCCAAAGTAACATTACTTGTTTTATGAAAATAGGGAAAAGCAGTAGCATGCAAATGTTTGGCATTTTTCCATCCTAAATTACTTAAAGAATTAAACATTAATTTTCTGCTGATCGACTGGGCTAATTGATTGACTCAACTCAGCATACAGCATATCACCATATGGCAAAAAAAGCACAGTTACATGTAAACTAATCAAACTGATAAATCCAATCTTTGTTCCCCTGTTGCATCACATACATAACTCGTCACACATGTAAAATAAAAACCTCAGTAATTCACACAGTTAGTTTTTAATTACAGTTTGCTACGAATAATTATTCTTAACAAAAATATATTGTGAAATTATAACAAAATAAGACCATGTAGTAAAACCATGTGCTGATGGATTATTCTGCTGCAAATGAAGACAATGTTAATCATTAGTACAAACAGCAGCTTCAGTGACTTCGGTTCCATCATTTGGCCCATTTTTCAGAGCTCAAATCAGATCATTTTCAGTAAATGGGTAATGTATTCATGAAAAGTGGCATGGCGGATAAATAGTTTAATATGCTAACAGAAGTCAGACATCGGGGCCTATTTAGAAATGATGAAAAATGTAGTTTCTTAAAGAAAAAGTACAGCTGATCACATCACGTCTGTCTTCTCCGTCCAACAGCACATCTGCTGTGATTGTAAGAAGAGTTTCTGCGCCCTGTGCTCGGTGCTGCAGGAGGACCTGCGCTGCTGCATGACCTGCCACCTGCTGCGTGGCACGGCCTTCCAGAGGCCCCGGCTCATGCAGCTCCGAGTGAAAGACCTGCGGCAGTACCTGCTGCTGCGCAACATCCCCACCGACACATGCAGGGAGAAAGAGGACCTGGTTGACTTGGTGCTCTGTCATCAGGGGACGAGAGAAACCCCGAGACCAGTGGCGGAAGAGGACGAGGAGGAAGGGGACGAGGAGGAAGAGGAGGAGGAGGAGGTGGAGGAAGATGGAGAGGACACACACGAGGAAGAGGATGAGGAGGAAGATGAAGGGGGAGATGACACAGACAGTCTGCACTCCCTCCCCCACTCGCTTGCCGCCTCGCCCCCCCCTGCCACGCGCTCTGCCTCCGAACAGTCGGTCCTCTCCGCCTCTCAGGGAGACGTGCTCAGCCCAAGTGACAGCTCAGGGACCACCAGCCAGGTAAGACACACACGCTGCTGTTCAGTGTGTGTCTGCATGCTGAGCTAACACTGTGTCCTGTGCAGCCACACACAAACATCCGCTCAATCATTCTCTAATACATACAGTACATACGCCATATTTCTTTCACATCCGTCCTCATTCTATCCAAGATCATTCATTTCTAATGTGAAATGAGCTTATTTACAAGTGTCAGTGTGACTTGTTTCAGTCAGGAGAAGACTTCTTCCTTTCAACTCCCTGACAACCAAAATAATGCCCTCTTGTGTATTTCTTTAGATGTTATTTCATTCATTGTATTCTTCCCTTTGTGCCGTTTCTGCATTTAACGGCCGGTGGTGCTTTGCTCTGAATGAAGTGTTTCTCCCTTAAAATCAACTAGGCTACATTTCAGTGGATTTTTCCCTCCATTGATATTATGAAAGCTCAGATTTGCAGCGCTGGTCCATTGTTCACCAGAATGTGCACATGACAGCTGGAAACAGCTTGTGCACGTGCATGCTTACATGTGTGCAGAGCCCTCAGACCAGTGAGAGTTGCAGTTTAAGCCCTTTGCCTTTTTTAGGTCTGTTACATAGACTGAGTCTGTTATGTAACAGGCGCACAGGTTGAGAACTCCCCACAGCGTCACAGCTGCAACCAAACAACAGAAACCCTACAGTACATCCCTCCTCTCATCCCCCCATAGATCATATCTGCTTCCTTCTCTTAGTTTGTGGCACATATAGGCATTCAGACTCTTATGGGTTGTTTGTATTTTTACAACCAAAGGTGAATGTGTGGGTATACTCTGCAAAAAAGACAGTAACTAACAAGCTAAATATTTGTATCAAACAACTTAATAGTATTTATTGAAACATACAAGTCAGAATTAGGGCAGCAATCTGCTTTATGTGTAGTCTGGCTTATCGAATGTAGAGTGCTGGGATAAAGCCCGGCATCTGCCGCGTGATGTCTCTCCCCTGCAGCTATCACCGCTATCTATTTAGCAATTGCACTATCACTGCATCCGGGGCTTTGCGGCGCCCAGGACAGTTGTGATTGTTTTAAAGAAATATAAACAACCCAGAGTGTTTTTTCCCCTATCCTAGAATTGATAAGCGGTGTAGCCAGACCATACTCCAGTGCTGACACAGCATCTGGCTATGCAAGACAACCTTTTGTCCAACTAGATTTTAAATCTGATCCTCTATCCCACTTACCTGACTTGAACCAATACAACAAAACAAAGATATGCAATGCTGTTTTTTGTTGAACTCAGTTTATTGAACTAACCAATTCCTTCTAGGATCAGTTACCTTGAACGGGTTTAAGATTCTAATGTAAATGGTGCTTGACAAGGAAAAATACAATATCAACATTCTGAAATATATTATAGCTTTATTGAATTGACTTGAAAAGGAAAACAAAGGAAACTTGGAAGGAAATAAATCCGCCCATGATTGTCTATCCCCATGTGTACTTTGATGCAGATGAAACATTTCTCAACAGTTACTATTTCTAAAATAACACATTTAGCAGTTTGTGCAGCCTTGACAGAAGTAGGCTCTGCGCTCTTTCAGGACTTTCTAGTACTTTTTACATGTTTGAAATGGTCGAATGAGATCTAACATCAAGTCAAAGAAACTTTGTGCTCCGGTGAGGTTTGGCACTTTGCTTGTGTCGGGGCTGCTGCTCTTGTCTCTGAGGAGTCTAGCCTGAGCAAAAGCATGATGTCTGGGTGAGGGGCAGGCATCTGGCACCACGACGCTGACGGATACATTATTAACACATCTTCATTCGAGGAAGATGATTGGTCTGCTGGAATGTGCCGAAACAGAGAGAGATAGAGGTTTTAAATTTTTTACGGTACAGAAACAGACTGCACTCCAGTATGATATCACACAGTTACAGCTTATTTCAACCCTTCACATGCTCTCTTTTGTCAAGCAGATAAAAGAATAAAGAGGATGTTATCTTCTCCTCAATGCACATAAATGGCTGAGATAATACGGAGCTATACACTCATACCAAACAGTGTCTGCTAGTACAGAAGTAGCTCCATTTACTCCCCTTTTATCCAGCAAATTCCCGACCTCCACCTTCAATGAGAATAATTAACCGCTGAGTTAGGAGCAGCTGAGTCAGTGTTATAACATCTCTATTCTTTGATTACATATCGAAACAGTTGCAAGTTAAAGAAGTGGATCGCAGAGAGCTGTGGAGTTATTTTTCATCATGGTAGGCATACAGTATGGAGCTAGAAGAAACTATAAATTGTAATCAGGCACAGTATATATTTTGATAGTGTTGAGCAATGTGATGTGATCATCTTAATGAGACAAACAAATATGGGTCAATTTAGTATTTTTCTTGTCAGTTCAGCTGCCTCAAATCTGCAATGAGGAGATTCTTTTAAACTACAAAAAAGTCATATTTTTACACGCTATTTGACTGTGACACCACGTGCTGCATGCATTTCGCTCAAACAGCAACAAATGTTTCAAGTGGACTGATTTGATATTTGGTGATTAAACAGTAAAAGCAATGTGTTTCAATAGGCCGACCAGTGAGATTAATGCTGTAATCAGAATTTAAACTAACTTTGTTTTAACTTCAGCGTGTTGATTTCTACTCAAACAGGAGCAGGAGGATACTCCAACAGCTTCTCTCTTGAACCTGGAGCCCACTGAACATTTTGTGGAGGTACAACACTTGTTTTGCACATTGTCAGTACTAAATAGTGTTAATAGTAGAAGAACACATATTATTGTAGTGTTGACAAGGCAGGGAATGCAGACCGTGTTGTTGACTGCAGCTCTGTGTACTGTGTGGATTGTAGGTCAGTCCGGCTACGCAGAGGAGGATCAGGGCCTCGCTGTCTGATTTGGACAATGAAGAGGCAATAGAAAACCTCTCCGTCCGCCAGCTGAAAGAGATTCTCGCCAGGAACTTTGTCAATTACTACGGCTGCTGCGAGAAGTGGGAGCTGCTGGAGCGAGTGCATCGACTCTACAGAGAAAATGAGCAGAACAGGAAATCCAGTAAGAATTTTACTATTATACTATATGTTTTTGCATCTACATGTCACATTTTGACCTTTAATGTTCTGTATGATAAAAAATAAAAAAATAAACCCTTTTTTCTCCTTTTCTTTTAGTGGAGAATGTGAGCATAACTGCAGGTAATTATTGTTGTTTCATTAGCATGTTTCCCAGGTTTAAACTATGACATTGCCATTTAATGTGAACACTAAGATTAACATGTTAAATCTACATGCAAGTTCAGTTAGCTCCCTCTGTTATGTGATTTCAGTGTCGAAAAACGACTTTGCGTCAACATTGTTTTGCGGAAAGGGGTAATCAATGTTTCTTGAACTAATATATTTTCTTTATTACTGCCCATTCTTACCTATAAAGTGGTTGCTTATCCTCCACCTCTCTGCAACAGTGGAGTTGGAGGTAAGATGTTTTTATAAAAAGCCACTTCACAGCACCTTTTCCATCTCCTCCATGAACACATACTGTGCATCACACTCGTCTTCTGATAAGAGTGAAGGCATGCTGCAGCATTTCTACCCACTTGATCCTTTACATCATCCTGCATATTATCACATTATGGTCACTTGAGTCATTATCTCCTGCCTGATTCAGTGTCTCCACATTATGTCACTGTGGTTTCTTTTCCAGCGTGCATCATCTCATTTTATTCTGAAGGACAGCCTCTCATCCTGTCATTAATGCACTCTCTAAGAGCTTTTACCTCTTGATGAGCCATCATATTACTTCAGTAGCAGCATGTCTCCATCAGGTGTAATTACATTGTCAAGCTTCCTAGAGGCTCTATTGTTGACATAAAGGGCTTGAGGACCATATTAGCCCACTCAATAGTCAGACGTGTAAGGACAGCAGACAGGCTGCAGCTCGATTGGCCTTTTCCTGTCACACAAGATGTAAGCAGCAGGAGCCAGATTTAAGCCTGTGAGCTATTAGCCAGCAATCAGACATTTAACTCCTATAAACCAGTGCACTGCCATCATTTGCTGTTGTAAAAAGTAACAGGTCAGTTATTGTGAATATTGAACATAGTTGCAAATTTCCAATCCACCTTGTTTTAGAAATTCTTTTTTTCGTCCTCTAACTACTCCATTCTATCAACGTAAAGTCAAGTATGTTACGTATTTTAGTTTCCATCAGTTTATCACCCCCTCCCCCCCCTCGTCCACACATAATTTCTGTCATCTAGTAGTTTGTCCAATTCATATTTCTACTGTACAATAACTTAAAGTTGTTTTTGTTTTTATTCTCCACGTTAAAGTTGACAATAAATATTAGAAGTATTAATTACTTTAATTAGACTACCAAATTTCCACAACAGGCCTTACTGAAATTAGCTTGAGCTTGGTTTCAGTTGTCAGAGGGGATCAGATGAGCCAGTTTTTAACGTAACTACTACGTTACCACCAACTGATCACCAGTTGAAATTCTCTACAGTTTTAGATGATTTCAAAGTGACACCTCCCATGTGCAAGGTGTGCACAAAGCAAAAGCAGTTCTGCATAAAACCTGTATAGAATTTGTTGGAAGCATTTTCTTAACAGACTGTGATAGTAAATAACAGCTACAAACCTACTGGAGCATTGTGTAGAAGAGAGGATCTACTGCTAATGACCAAACAGTGGTCAATGATTATGTTGTTTATTCTCGGACTGCAGCAGCTTATGTTAGGTGCCACTGGACTGTACAGCATCTGTACTACATCACTGAACTTCTTATGTTTAACGACCCTGCAATGAACCATTGTAACCGAAAAATAATTTGTTTTCCATCCACAGATGGTGTCAAAGCTCAGCTGGCGGCTGATGACAACTTGTGTCGCATATGCATGGACGCCATCATCGACTGCGTGCTGCTGGAATGTGGTCACATGGTAACCTGCACCAAATGTGGAAAGAGGATGAGCGAGTGCCCCATCTGTAGGCAGTACGTAGTGCGGGCCGTTCACGTCTTCAAGTCTTAAAACTCCTGTGTGTGTGTGTGTGTGTGAGTGTGTGTGTGTGTGTGTACGTCAGAGCGGCCCTCAGGCGTGCATGCAGCCCGAGCCCTGAATTTATCACTGAGGATGAACTGCTGTGCATGACGTCTCGCAGGGCCTAATGCTGCAGCAGGCACGAGCAACTTCCCCGGTCTTTGAAACCAGACTGTTGCCTCTGGCCTACCACCGTTTGTTGTCCCCTCTCCCTTACTAACTCATGTTCCAGTCCCACTTCTCCTCCCTGGTGGACCGTCATCAGCTGCACCGGGCCACCCACTCTTTGTCTGTTTGGTCAAGTGAAACACACAGCAGAAACCCATGCCGTCACGTTTTACTCTCTATTCTCCGTTTAGATTTTACTTGCAGGAGAGGAGAGGAGAGGAGAGGAGGTGGTCCCATGGATACTTAAAGTGGATCGGGTTGTTCTGTGTGGTCAAGAGAAGCAGAAAAATATAAGATCGCAGGGTTAGAGTCGATATGGTTTACACAGTCATGCCACATGACGCTGTGTTATCTCCCTCAGTGTTCTTTTAGGATGTGCAATATCAGAAAAAAAGAGATTTACATGTGTTTTATTAAGCGTCTATTTGTTAATCCGAACACCACATGCACCGGGTCATCTCGTCTCACACACAGGAGGGTGCAAGGTGCCAAACACCATGCCTTTTGATCGATATTTGTTTAGGATTTCACGGTATATGCATTTCATAACCAGCAAGCTTGGTGTGATAGTTGACTCTTTTTTTTTTCTCAAATGAACTTTAGGAAATAAAGTGTGTACAAGTAAACATTTTAACACTTGCTGTGTGAAGGATGTGATTGTTTCCTCATCTAGAATTAAGTGCACAGATGTGATTTCTGCCGAAGATACGGACAGGGAAAACTGCTGCTTGATCGCACCACGTGCTGCACTACATTCCTGCTATCGAGCGTGAAGGTTTATTCGTCACCTTTGAAACAGCAGCTGACAACAAAAAGAAAGTTGAACTCAAGGCCCAATTACTAGCTTTTTCCTGGGCTTTCACATTTTACGGCTTCATCGGCAGGAGTTTGCTCAGTTGTCATGGAGATGGGTCAGCTTCCGTGACTTAAGGTGGTCGTTTATGACGGGGAGATCATGTGAATGGCCTCCTCCTCCTGAGGAAGAGAGAAGGAGATAGGAAAAAGCTAATTAGTGGACCTTGAGTGAAGCTTTTTTGTACTATTTTTATCAAAAAAATCTCTTTAATTTTAAATAACTGCCACCAAGCAATACCATTTAGTTTCCAAGTCTACCAAGTGTCTTTTGCTTTGACTGTGTTGTCTGTTAATGTGTCGAATCTTAGGTAGGTGACAGGTGCTACTTCCTCTTTTCTGAGTGTAACATCAACATACCTGTTGTCATATTGTCCTTCCAAATATCCATCACAAAGTGAGAGGTAGAGGAAGCCTGGTTTACTTTAACCTGTTATGCAATGAAACTTTGTTTTCTTGTCACGAGATCCAGTTAACTCAGATGTCACTAAAATATCTGTGTGTACAGTATGCCTGTGGTGCGTTTAAAAAAAAAAAAAAGAAGCTGAATTGCTGTTAAATGAATCGCATATATACAGTAGCTTATATTGTTGTTTACTGATAAGTCATTAAATGTATATTTTTCCATTTACTTGGGAGACAACATGATTTAAAATTATGATAAGCCGTTTACCATTTTTCAGAATGTATCTCTGCTGGTTTTGGTCAGACGAGTTCCTCAGTCCTCTGATCGTGTCACTCTTTCACCATTATTAAAGTTGCGTCAGTCATGGTCTCGCTTTCTAGCACTTTTTGTTGTTGTCCCATTCAGATAAAATACCGACACTGACACCATGCACTGTAACTCTGTAAATCTGTTTGTTGATGCTGCTGTTTCTCAAAGATGTCATTCATGGGCAGCTACAGTTTTATCAGAGTAGGAGGTTATCATGAGCACTCATAATCCTGGATCTTTATATATTGGAATGTTGAACCTTTTTATTTTGGTAAACAAGAGAAAATGATTTATTAGATTCAATAAAATGCAGTACTACAAACCATAAAGTAAAACCCTGCTCTTCATTTCGTAATGGGCTTGATTTTGTTCACTTGCAGCTAACTTAGTGGTTGGGATACAGTTCATTTTCACTTGTAAATAATAATACAAATCTGATAACAGCAATATTCAAGTATTAACATATAATCGTGTCTTATTTATTCAAAATGCTGAAATAAATCCAATAAACCAAATGCACACACAGTATTTAAAATGAATTTAATATCTCAAAGATTGATTGAACTTTTCCTAGAGGCTTTACATGTACATTATGTACAGATTGGACATTTACAGTTATGTACTAAAATATTGAATGGAGACATGGTGGTTTAATAAAAAAAATAAAATGTAAACCCATCCACTAAACTGTATTAAGTGCTATTCAAAAGTTGCACAGACTTTCTTTAAAAAAAAGTTTAGTTTTCAAGAAAAATGCAAACCTATCAAATCGTTAAACTGTCGAGTCTGACATTTTTTAGACAAGTTCCAATAGCAAAATTACCATTTTTTATAACTTGAAATATGATGATGAACAAATGTGAATAGAGCAATACTTATGAAAATGCTACTGACTGATGCAATAGGTTGCAAAGTACTTTATCTTCAGACGATTAACAACAAACAAATTTAAAAGGTCCCATGGCATGAACATTTTACTTTATGAGGTTTTGTAACATTAATATGAGTTCCCCCAGCCCACATATGGTTCCCAATGGCCTTTTAAATTAAAGATATATGTATCTCTTCCTTTGGAAAGAGAATACTATGCTGCTCACTGCAAATGTAATACAATTATATTATTCCTGGACTTTTTTTTTATCATATGGATCATGACAGGAGTGAACGACGGATGGTTATATTGTTTCACAGTTATTAAAACTATTGACTGTGGTGTAAACATGTCTTTGCTGCATGCAGAGCTAAAACGCTTCCTTTCACAAAGAACCAATAATACTAAAGCGCGGTGCTGACTGGCAGAGACGTCTGTATGCAGCTATGTCTTAATATAACCCAGTTATCTAGAAGCTGTTCTCTAGAATTAGCAGAACATTTTAGTGTTGAAAAAATATGCTTTATACACTGTACAGTGTATGTGCGAATACATTAATGTATTCTATTTTACTGTATCAGTGCAAATGGTATCATTATACGGGAAACAAAAAATGTCCAGTACCTTTTGTCTAATAAGAATAGGGCACTGACACATCTAATAAAATATAAAAACACCCACACAAACACAAGCTACCATCCTACAGTTTGGCAACAAATCATTAGACCTTTGCCTCTCAACAATAAAGAGCTTAACAGTAATGCCGATTGATTATCAATTCCAATGGTAATGATACTGTACAGTGGTGCAATCAATACTGCACATAAATGTATGAAACACTTTCTGATACAAAAATATTACTCTAATGCAATAAACTTTGCATTGGAACAAAAACGTATATCTATAAACACTAAAAGATAGCCATGATACAATACATAAACAATCAATATAAAGAAATAAATAACCTTTAAATGGGTGCAAACAACAGAACATTTTTGCAATATTGCCTTCACAGGACAGGATTTCCATTTTTACATTCTGACTTAGCAGCACAGCTACCCTTTACATCAGTTTTACAGAGACAGACGCATCTGTCCTGGTTTAGTAGTCCGCAGATTTGAATGAAACACAGCGACGCGGTCATCTGCTGCCTCCATGTGGAAAGTAGTTTTACCACTTATGAATGTCACACAATCTTCCATGTTCCTAACTGATCTTTCGCAGCAGTTTCTCTTCTATCAGTTCAAACTGCACGCTGACGGACATTTCTGCAATGAACTGGTCACATCCTTCCTTGGTCACCTGTTTGCAGTATCGCAGGTCGATATGACATATGCTTCCACAGCGCTTGAAATAGGTCAGCGACTGGTCTGTGACCCTGTTACAGACTGCAGGGAGAAATGGGGTCAGGAGAATAAAGAACAAATGATGCGTAACGGGTCACCTGTACGGACATGAGCTATGACACATGGATTAATCAACCCTTTAGGATACTCTGGGACATGAAAGCCAAAGCCCTCATTATGGTGAGCAGTGTTTTAGGATAAATGTGGACACAGAAATCCAAAATGCATTTGCCTTTCAGCTGTTTCTATAATAGCCCTGTGATTCACATTTAATGGGATTCCAGAGAGACAACAAGTCCGAGATCTGATTCTTTTTAGCATCTGTGCACTTTGCAATAAATGGCATGAAATTCTATAAACATTGATTTCACAATTTGTATATAATTTCATGCCTCTGAACAAGAAGTAGCACCACAAACTGCAACCTCTCTAAAAACAGTTTCAACAAAAAATGTAACATTAAAACCGTCACAAAGGTCAGATTTGTTGGGATTGTTGTATTGGAGTGCAATACTGAGGTGTGCCAAAAAAATAACTGGACCACTTAAACCCAAATAAAAATGTAGGCGTTTAGATTTATTTCTTACAGTACCTTTCAGACAAACTTTGGTTTTAGTAGGAGCTTTAAAATAATTTTCTGTTGGCAACTTTTCTACCATTTGACAATGACATGACAAAAAGGTGACTCATTGTTCACTGTGCTGCGTTGCACATCTGTCACAAGTTCAGGTCTCTTCAGGTTGATTTTCGACCTGTGATGGCTGAAAAACCAGTCACTGTCTGGAAGGTAAAAAAATCACTTTGAAAACTAAGAATGTACTTTGGAGAATGCTCTACGGTAGTGTATTATGTTATGTTCCTTTAACTAAAGACAAACACTTTATTTACATCTATGGAATTGATGTATAAATTCATTGGAAGTATAAATCCACTGTGGATAGACATGACAATTCAAAACATCTAATAAGGTTCAGAATTTAGCCATAAGGGGGAGCAAGTCTAATGCAGGCAGACTTACAGCCAACAAAGACAGGCTCCTACCTGACAGGTTGATGTCAGTGAGCGAGTCTCTGGTGGTCGTCCCTGCAGCAGTCAGGATGTTGACAGACTGGTCAGTGACGTGGTTGCAGTAGCTGAGGTCCAGCTTGGACAGCGAGGGCATGTAACGTATGATGAGGCGCAGAGACGTGTCCGTGATGTCCAAGCCTGCCAGGCGCAGGTCCTCCACATTCCGCAGTTTACTTCTGTTGTCCAACTGACCTACAAAGGTCAAAGAGGGAAGGAGATAAATAGTAAATATTCCTGACCATATGAATTAGCCTAGCAAGTATTATCTGTGTATCCAAAGCCTAATACAGCTTCTTCCTTTGTGCCACTGACCACCGCCAAACACGATTAACTGGTAACATGTTCCTTCATTATTATAAACATGGGCGCTGCAGTTTATTTTGAGTTAATCGCACATACACCGTATACCACTAGAGGACTAATGTACACCACTAGAGGACCAATAAATCTAAGGCTGCACAATATATATATATATATATATATATATATATATATATATATATATATATATATGTTTTTTATCATCATCGTAATCAGGCACACTTTACGCATATCCCCCCCACCTTTTTGGGTGGAACTCCCACTTCCCCCATGACCCTCCCACGAACGCACATTGAAAGCGCAACTTGTCTCTTCTCGCTCACGTGGCAGGCAATCTGCGATTTTACCCAAGTGCGCCCTGTTTGTAAATAGCCCGCATCGGTTACGTCCGTCTTTGCGACCAATTAGCGCCTGGAAACAGGCGCAAACGGCTTGATAAATCTAGCCCTCAGTGTCTTTAGACGGTGTGTAAATGGCAGTTTGGTACCTGGCCTGTTATCTGTAGGAGGCGACAGCAGGTCCCTCATCTGGGCATCCTTCAGTCCCTCAACCCACTGAACATCCAGAGTTCGCAGAAGAGGACAGCTGGAGGTGCAAAGAGCAGAGACTGCCACCCAGGAGCATCCTGACAACAGCAGGACACGCAGACCTGCAGGGACAGCAAGCACATGTTAGACGCTTTATACATTAAGCTACAACACACTGATCTTCTGTGAATGTTATCAAATTTGTTTCATGTGGCCACGAGCGGCTTCATGGCAAGCTAAATATACTGCAGTCTCACATTTAATCTGTTGAGGAAATGTGCCCTACTTTCAATTTTTCTGTCTCCAGAGTTTTAGTTAATCTGAGTTCACAAAATAAACCAACACAGACTCAGTGAGGAGTATTCTAATATAATTAGCTGAGTGATGCAGTAAAGGCATTTAGAAGTAACAAAGAGAAGCATCCTTAGTGAACCATCTAAATTCAGGAGCCTCTGGGGATACAATTATCCATATGGAGGAGCCAAAACTGCACGTTACATAAACACATTTTTTTTTTAACAATACCTGAAACACAAATTTTACTGCCCATGGTATAAAGGCATTGCAGTCTTCATCGAGGCGAATATGTTGACTAAAAAAATACAGTTTAGATAAAAAAAAAATACAGTTTAGATAACTGGGAAAGGGACTGTAATAGAAAATACTGAAAAAAAAACTGACTGTGCATAACTCTGTATGTAAGAATGAGAATTGTGAACTGAATCCTGTATGCAACATGGAGCCAGTGAAGGGACATTAGAACAGGGGTAATGTGAGACGTCTAGCGGCAGCATTCTAGATTGACTGAAGACGATCAAAAGCAGACATACTAAGTGAGGACAACAATGCGTTGCAGTAGTCAATGCGAGACGAGATAAATGCATGTATAAGCATCTCAAGTTCAGCAGTTGAAATTACAGATCTCAGTTTACTAATATTTGTTTGTGTCAAGGTGGGTGACTGTATCCCCATATCTCAACTATTAACAGGTCAAGTAAAACATTTTAGAATATTTTTATGGAATTTTCCTTTAATAAAACCCTTAGTTGATTCGACTTAATATGTCATAACAGTTCATCTTTTTCAACCAAACTTAAATCATGATGTAGTGAGATTAACTACATGGCAAAATGCCATCAGACCCTACACATCTATAATGCATCACTGGTTGTTGTCACCCGTCTGCTTTGTGCGATATTTAACACACACCAAACACACAACATCAGCACTCATCTCCCTCCAAAAATGTACCTCATCTAATTTATTCACTCCCTCATCTTCAACCGCTTATCTGGGGTTGGGTCTGAGGGGCAGCAGCAGCTCCAGCACAGGACCCCAAACTTCCCTTTCCCGAGCCACATTAACCAGCTCTGACTGGGGGATCTAGAGGCGTTCCTAGGCCAGGGTGGAGATATAATCTCTCCACCTAGTCCTGGGTCTTCCCCGAGGCCTCCTCCCAGCTGGACGTGCCGGAACACCTCCCTTGGGAGGAATCCTCACCAGATACCCGGACCCCCTCAGCTGGCTCCTTTCGACGCGAAGGAGTAGCGGCTCTACTCCGAGTTCCTCACGGATGACTGAGCTTCTCACCCTATCTCTAAAATAAAAGCCACCCTCCTGACAATTTCGGCCGCTTGTACCCGGGATCTAGCTCTTTCGGTCATGACCATAGCTGAGGGTAGGAACAAAAATTGACCGGCAGATCAAGAGCTTATCTCATTTATTGCCCTTTCATAAAAAAAACACACAGTGCAGTGTTTTTACTGGTTCAATGTATTTACCTGGTAGTCTGTTGATGAGCCAGCTGAGTTGTTTCTTGGATATGTTGGTCCAGCTGAGGTCCAGAGCAACCGGCTGTCTCCGGATGATACCACTTAGCATGAGAGGTGTGATGGACTTACAGCGGTTCAGGTTGATCTGCTTCCAAAGCCTCTTGTCGCAGCACCTGGTGAGACACACAGATATTTTAAAGACGGCCACTGTATAATGAAACGTGGAAGACATGTTTTCAACTGCACAGTACATCTTGTACTCACCATCTGTTCCAGGTCCTGCAGACACGCATACAGACACAAAGATCTCTGTGAGCCAAGTGACTGAATACTGTCATCCACATCTCTCTTCGCATCACGTGTGCTTCACTGTCGTTCAGCGGGAGTCTGTCAGGCGGGGGGCTGATGGGAGGGGGCCGGATCACATGGCGCTCCATTTGGATACATTTTGGCGGTGACCGGCAGGGGAGTGGGCGGGGGCATAATGCTGTGATCTGCGCGCTTCTGTTCCAGCTGAGTGGCGAGTAACCACGTGGCGTCTCGCTTACCTCCCGCCCCCGATGTCGCAGCCAGTCGCCCAGGTCGCTGCTGCCGTTATTAAGAGGCCATTTGGGCTTTTGGTCGTCTACTTTGTTCTCAGGCTCAGGTTTTACAGGCCTGTGGTTTTGATTGGCCAGGCTGTCCTCGGCTTTCAGTGGCCGTCTGTTTTGATTGGTCAAACCTTCCTCTATTTTAAGGGCCCTGCGGCTCTGGTTAGTGGTTGAGTCCTCGGTTTTTAGTGGTTTACGGTTCTGATTGGTCACGGAGTCCTCATTCTTTAGTGGTCGACGATTGTGATTGGCTGCACCTTCCTCCGTCTTCACTGAGCCGTGGTTTTGGTTGGACAGACTGTCTTCTGTCTTGGGAATCTCCTGGTTAAACTCTTTGCTCAGCTCTTTGTTGGGGAGGCGTCGACGCTGATGGCGAGCCTTTAGCTGAGCTGAGCTCCTCTCCTGAGCTTCTCCCGATTCACTGCTTGGTCCAGCTCTGGGAGAGTTGGACGATTGTTCACTCTCTCTGGCTGCGGATGTTCTTTGCAGTGGACTTAACAGGACCTTGGCTTTGTCCTCTGCACTGCCGTCTCTCTCTTTTTTCAATGTCTCCTCTTCCTCTCCCTCCTCATCTTCCTCTTGGTCCTCATCATCATACTCATGTTTCCCCTTTAAATTAATCCTGTCCAAGGACAATCCATCTCCTTCGTGATCCTCCTGGCTATCTTCTTCATCACCGTGAGCATTCTCTGTCTTGATTTGCCGCAACAGCTTCGGAGTCAAAGGATCATCCGGTTTGGAAAGCTTCTTCTAAGAAAGAATAGAAGACACATTATTATTATTATTTTTAAAGCAGTTGTCAGTTCATCAGTGTGAGGATATTCTTTTAAGGTTTTGCATATTCAAGTTCACTGTATGTTTTCTTTTCAAGAGAATTATGCTGCAAATTGATTAATGAAATGCGGACATGTTGTAATCCATTTACATTTTAATTAAAAATACACCTATAAAAATACTCTCTTCCATGACTCTGTCTGCATATCAAGCAAATTCACTCAGGGTCTTGACCCAAAGGTTGAGCATTTGCACATTTCAAGTTCAATTCTTCTGTTCTTCTTTATATTCCCCCCTTTGTAATATTCCAAATTAACTGCGCTTTGTGACAATATTGTTCTTCTTTTGCAAATTACCCACAGCATGACAGAGTGTAATAAAGGCTTGCAAAACATATTCTGCAAATGGAGTTGATCTAGTTGCCATGGAATTAAAGACACAAGCATTCTAAGGGAAACGTTGGTATTTTTCAACCTGGACCCTATTTTCCCATGTTTTTGTGTCTAAGTGACAAATGGGGACAACAATTTTTTAACTGGTCCAGTATTGAGTGAGAGCGCTGCAGCCGGCAGCCGCAGAGTGGGCTGCAATGTAATCGCTTAGGGCAAGTGCATCCCATCAATATACATCCACTAAAAGTGCTTGTTTTTTACCCTTTTTTTACCTTTCGATTGATTGTTTGTTATTGTGTTTAACCAATTCTCAAAGATGGAAGATAGTATGTGGATTTTGTGTACGCAAGAAATGTCCGGATGTTGACTAAATTAGCAAGAGTTTCGGACATACTCAACTGCCCAAAATGCATTGCAGCTCTTCAGACTGTCCAATTGCAGACTGCGAGGCAGACAGTTTAAATAATTGACCGTTGGATTAAAAAAATTACGAATGATGGCGAGTGACAAAAAAGAAAAAAATGCAGGAGGCCACATATATAATGTACTATAGAAAACATTTAAAACTTAAGTATTTAATAATTTCAATTCGCCTTAAAATAATACTGGAAAATATTAAATTGAGTGAAAGAGGTAATGTTGATTTACATTTGTAATGAACTATTTTCATTAAGTATGTAGTACGCAGTACATTAGTATGCGATTCTGAACACAACAATGTACATTTGAACGTTGATGATACGTAACCACTCAGAATATACGAATATGAGATTAATGCAATTCATGACTCCACTTCATTCGGTACAACAGATAAGATTCTTACCTTCTTTTTCACAATGACAGGTTCATCATTGGTGTCAAAAAGTTTTCTCTTTTTCCTTAGTGGGTTGTCCTCGAGCCTCGGTCGGGGCGTACCATCCAAAGACAGCAAGGGGGGACGTTTCTTTGGAGGCTCTTCTTCTTTCCTCTTAGGGATTTCCTCCCGCTCTGCCTTTCTCTTCACAGCAGATGTGGTAGTCAAAGCAGTAACAGTTGCTGTGGCCACCATCGGTGGGTCAGGCTCCTCTTTTGAATCCCGATTAAACCGTGGTTCTTTCAGTAGAGAGCCAGGGAGGTTTGATGCATATTTGAATCCTGGCCCCCTTTTTTGCTTTGAGGCCAAAAGGTTAGAAAAACAGAGAGTACAACTTTATTTCTCTGGTTCTGAGTTTCTGAGACAGAGTCAACTGTTTAATGATTTCATGATTTAGATACATACAGAATTAGATCCATACAGATACTTACTTTCCCTGTTTTCCCTGCATGGTTGCACTTTGGGCACTCCCAGCAGTTTGGCAATTCATCATTGACTACTCCATTTGAATCCTTTACCTGAACAAAAGGAGCACATTAATGAAAATCTGATTACTGTAACCCAAACGAGTAGTGGACGGATGTTGTGGTTTGTGTTGACCATCAATCAACTCCCTGCAACTAAACTTTTTCTTTTTGTTAAGACATTTAAGTGTGCATTTGACTGCGTTATTTACCTCAGCATTAACATATATTAGCACCATAGCAACCTCCACCTGCTCCGTCTATCTGTCTGACAACATTCAATATGCTGATGTTGACTAATTTACCTTAAGACAGTTAGGATGAACAATCTCATTGCAGATGGAGCACTCCATGAGCATAAGGTTAAACTTCTCCTCTTCATCCTCCACTGTGTCCTCTTTCCCTGCCTCTCCACAGACGAGACACACTGCTGTGTGGGGCAGGACAGGCTGGAGACAAAAACAGAGGCTTGAAGATAAGGCTGCTGTATCAAATTAATATCCTCTTTGGGAACAATTCCTCTCGGCCACAACTGTGATTGACAAACTAGTTAACCCACACTTCCTCCCAATTATGTCATTCATATTGTTTCTCCATTCATTTAAGTTTCAATGACAATGCTGGAGTCTGTGGATTACACAGTATATTGAGCCAGTTTATACGGTAGAGTAGGATATATTTGGTTCTTAATGTTTTCTTGATTTGTTTGATCACTGCTGCTCATTCAAAAACCAATAAAAGCCTTTCTTAGTCATTTGCATTTGATTATACTCACTGAATTAAATGTCCTGAACTTAACAACTTGCTTGCTGATTTAGCAAATGAAGCTAGTTTGATTACAATCAACAAATGGGCTAATGTCGCACACCCGACCGTGATGAACTGAGGTACATACTTAGCTCTGAGTACTGCTCCAAAGCAGTATCAGGGGGTGAGTAAACATCAAGAGTGGGTTAAGCATATTGGCATATCTTAAAAGTGGGACACAGTGACTAAAGAGCTTAAGACCACAAGTGTGAGATATTTGGAGAGTGAGATAAGTCTCTCTCACTCTCTTGTTTATCGTGGTCAATTGATACTTTCTCAGTGGCTGTGTACAGTATGTTGCAGAAACAATCAAACCCTGTCCTTCTAACATATCTCTGTCCATGGTGGTGAAACATTCAAAACTTGGGTATGTCCAAGGTCCTTAAATTGCATCCATGTTTCCTTGACTTGCTTTCCCTCCTTGTATCTTACCCCCCTCCCGTCCCACCAAGGAAGCATGGGAGAGACGCAAGGAAATCATGCGAAAAGAGAGTAAACGAGGAAATGTGTTTTTAGATGGATGAGACGTCCTTTTCTCCGAAGCGTCACATGAATTCGTTAGCTGTATGGGCGGAGTTAGCAACGGCTTTCAGCTGCACAGCTTCTGGGAAGGCTGCTCTTTTGTATCCTCGGTCATAGCTCCTCAGAGATCCCTCCTCAATTCTCGATCCTCAGGGCAGGAACAAAAGCATTGAGACGGCCTTCAAGAAGGCAGACAAGAACGACTTCCAGTACAAGCAAGGAGAGACTTGGGATCCACCCCATCTCTCTATGGCCTTCTGTGACTAATGCTACACCAAATGTTACTTCTGCTGCTGCTGCCACTACACACATTATTAGTAATATTTGTGTCACTACCATAGCAACCACCTGGAACACCCTAGTAATCACCCTGTACTGCCCTAGAGACCATGTTGAACAACCCTCACAATCACATAAACACCCAAAATCAAGTATTCAAATTAAATGAAAGGAAAGCTAAGGAAACGATTAGTTTGAGATTTTGAGAAATAAGTTAAGAAGATTAATACCACTCTCATGTCTAAATGCTAAATATGAAGCTAGAGCCAGCAAGCAGTTATCTTAGCTTAGCATAAACACTGGAAGCAGGGGGAAACAGCTACCCTGGCCCTGTCCAAAGGTTAAATGAATTCACCTACAGGCATCTCTGGAGCTCACTGACTAACGTGTCATATCACATTTGCATAATCCATACAAAAACCAAAATGTAAAAACGACAAGTTGTGGTTACGTGCTGGATCCATTTTTTTGGTGGTTGCCTGTCAACCTCCTGGTGACAACAAGACTCAAGATTTTAGATTAAACAAACAAGATATGACGTGTTAATGAGTGAGCTTTTGCGGTGCTAGTAGGTTTTAGCTTTTCAGAGCACCAGGCTAGCTGTTTCCCCTTGTTTTCAGTATTTATGCTAATCACCTGCTGGCTGAAGCTTTGGCATAAAGACATGAAAATGGTTTTGATCTTCTAATAAAAAAACAACAAATAAGCACATTTCCCAAAATGTCAAACTATTCCTTTAACATCATGTGTTTATCAAAATGAAAATTCCCTGAGAACATTATGAACAAAGAACTTACTGCAATGCACTGCCTCATGATGCAGGACTGTTTCATCCGGCCTGGCCCACCAAACTTCTTCATGTCTTTACAAAAGTGGCACTCTCCACACTCCGTCCGCAGGCATGCCTCACACTTCCGACAGCGCGTCCTTCTCCTCCTGGCACCAGATGTTCCCCGACTAGCTGACAGCTTGACTGCTGATGCAGGAGAAGCTGCCATCTTAGGTTTCGGCCGGTTGGGAGGCCGGGGCTAAAAGGATAAAGAGGATACAGGGTCAAGTACCTAAAATGATTAGGCAACAGATATTTCACAAACAGGCATTTTAAAAGGTCAGATGAATTAGTTTGTTGATAAAGGATAAATATTTAGCAATATCATGATGCTACATACAAAGTATGCTACTTAAATATAGTTAAGTAGTCGAATACGGCAAACAGAAGTGCATTCACATTTGTAGTATGTACTGTGTAAAAGGGAGAGAGAAGACAAAGAAGACTGTCAAGCTTGCGGATGCTTTAGAATCATTTTCTCACTAGATACTAAATGGTCAACAAAGTTGATTTTATTATTAGTTTATCAATTTGACAAGTCAGTGAATTTTTACCAACATTTCAGATTTAAGAAAAGAGGGAGGCATTAAGCTCTGAAGAACACCTCAATCTAATGTTCTAAATTACATTTCATGTATTAATGGTGCTATGGCTCAATAATAAGGATGCATAATTATGTGATAGGGTCAGTGTTAAGGTGGATGTAGGAGGTACTACCTAATACTTTCTTTGCTCTTTGTAACTCTTGGTCAATAGATCCACATAGAGATGCATCCATATATACATAGAATATATATCCACCAACACAAATCTGATCATGCTTTGTATGAACACATTTTTTCATGGCTGTTAAAGCACCAGCATCCAGGGGAAAACAAACATATCAAGAATGTCTCTGGAGGCATCTTCCAAATTTAGCACTTCACTTGCTTGCATGTTTCGACTTCAAAGAGAAACTGCACTTATGGCTACATTTCACACATAGATCACTAGGAGCCATTATTCTGTGTTAGGGGGCACACAGACTGATTTATAACAGTACACATTAAATGTGCTCTATTTAATAGAACTGGGTAATGGAATTGAGAGCCTTTGATCTCCGTCATTGTTGTTCTAGTGTTATATATTCTGCTCCTTCTCAGGCTCACAGCCCCAACCACAACAATGTATTCTTAACATGAAAACCACAAGTGAAAATACTGCCAACCATGCCACGTGAGAAAATATGTGGCAATGTGTGAAATTAAATAAACAAGAAGGAGTGCAAAAGACTGCAGTTCTTGGAAATGAAGATCCGATTTCTTTAGTTACATCGGCAGTGCAGATTCTCCTAGCGTCAGCATAGCAACAGCCACGTCCCATTCCCTAACAGAACAGTCTATGACACACAGACGTGTAACCAATAAGAACTGTAATGAGACTCTAACAGAAAAAGAAAGCAGGCTCAATCTTAGGCATATTACAATAATTTATTCTAACAATAGCCATTAAATAGACTGACACAGGCAGTCAGATATGTGGTTACCAGACAGGATTAGAGTGAGATATTTGGGGGGGGAGGGCTAGTGCAGTCTGCACTGGACTGTTTTGGGGGTATTCATGGGGATTACAGACAGGAGGTCTGCTCTAGAAGAACACTGGAATGAGACCAAATATCCCAGAAAAAGACACATATCTGTCATTTGCTAGTCCCTACAAACATGTGACAACGGGTCAGAGTTATGATCAATCTGCTAATGTCAGATCACATTAAATAACAGGCAGCTAGACTGTACCGTCTGACTACACCTGTAACTAAAACTGCAGGTTTAAGAGGCAAATGAAAAGATACTTCAGAAAGCTGTCCATATTGTCCCCTAATTCCCCTCTAGCCCCCCCCCCCCCCTGTCTGCAAAGTGAGTGATCTCTAAAACAGATATGCCTCTGATGCTCAGAATTAAAATGACAGGAGGGTTTGACAAAAACACTGCCAAAGAAATAAACTGCCTCTCACTCTTAGTAACTACTCTCTGTATCAGGGGGAAGTGTTTTTAGTCTTTAGTTTACCATAAGTAGATTTAGTATACACACCTCCTTACAGCACATATATGGGTCCTCAGTACGAGGAGAGTACAAGTAACCAACTAGTAATTCCTTGGCTATCTAAAGCTCCTTTAGCTGAGCAACATTATGAGAAGCAGACTTTAATGTTCATTGACAGCCTTGGAGCCCTCTTAAGCTACCATGGAGAACAGTGGAAATCAATTAATGTGGATATACTTAACATCACCTCGAACACACAGTGAAGACGGCGCATACTGAGCAAAGATTGCAGAAACAACAGGACATATGGGTTCTTTTTCAAAAGCAGAAGACATTCAAAATCAGATACACACAACTCTTTGGTGTCTAAAAGTCATAAACAGACAGAGAGAAATGCTGTCCCATTTTTATGATGTTTTTTTCAGATTATTGTGAGCAAAATCCATGATTTCTCTTTTCTTTACCTCTAGGAATATAATGTGGAAACAATTAACTTGGCAAAAAATTGGGTTCACAAGTTCTTGGAGGGATTACTTTCCTGTTAAGCTTTAGAGATGGCATATGTTGTAAAGCTGTATTTGAAATTTTAGATTGCTATAGTACACAGTATGTAGTGTTAAACTCAGATTTTACATATGACAAAAGGAAAGTGGAACAAGTGTTACACCAACTCTATGAACCTCTGGAGTGTATAGTTACTCAGAAGCTGAGGAATGTTGACTGAACAACAGCAACAGTGTCAATCAGTAAAAGACTTTACGGAGTATGCAGAGCACGTTTTGGTACTGTACATATACTATATACGTATACTGTACAAGTACATATTAACCAACTAGTTGTTCAGACTGGTGCTAGATGCTGAACTGTTTGACTGTGTGACTTGACTTGCATGTACTTTAACATATATTGCCATATATTAGCCCTGAGCATAATTCTTTGATGTTCAAATAGCTGTGACATCAAGAACAGGTGCATTTACATCACTGGAACAAATCGAACTTAAAAATGGCCTCAATCATCTGCAGTTTTATTTAAATCCGAATGCAGCCACCGAAATAATGTACAGTAAGGAGGTGTGGTTCAGAGTTTAGTAGAGAAATATTATAAATATTCAAATTAACAAAACACATTTCTTGCTGTGTAAGCAAGTCTCCTCTTAGATCGCCAAGCCATCAAATATTCCTTTCCTAATGACTGCTTTCTCATTAACAGATAACCTTTTGGGGGGGGGGTTAACACATATTCTGACATGCGTATCTGGTGCTTTTACAATCATACCATGAAAGATTAATCTCCTGCATCTACATGAATTTCCATTCCTCTGCTTCTCTGCTTTATAACAACCAATAGCAGCCCTGAGGCTCTGAGCTGTTTAAACACAGCCTTCTCCTATTGCTGGTTTCATCTGACAAAAACACACAAGCATGCACACAGAAACACACACACACACACACACACACACACACACACACACACACACACACACACACACACACACACACAAACAAACAAACAAACAAACAGCAAACCTATCAAAAACAAAAAAAACAAAGGGCAAAAATGAAAGACCAAACACAGAGGGTAGACTGAATCAATGCATTTCTCTCCAGGTAGCTCCATTTCCTCGCTGCCCTGTGATGCTGCAAACTGCTCCGTCTGGCACAAGCATTCCTCTGGTGGCCTCACTACGCCTTAGTCCTACGTCGTAGTCCTCATCATCAGCGCTCAGCGACATGGCCATGGCTGGTTTTCACACACCGTCCAGCTCACAGCAAACTGACATGGCTGCAGTCTCCTCCTCCTTCTACTCCTGCTACTGCCGTCTGGCCTACAGCCCTCCCTCCTACTCTAAAGCTCCACAATACCACAAGCAGATGTAGGAAACACAGACAAGCCTGCCTCATTAATATGGATCCTCTCCCTGAAAAACAGGAGGGGTGTTGGGAAGCGCGGGGCCAATGGGAGGCTGCTGTGCATCAGAATATTTACTGGGGGGTGTCTGCTTCTGTCCAATGAGGAGAGGAAATGCAGAGAAGGTGTTGTCATATTCATGATGAGTATCACAGGGAGAGGAGAGCAGGCTCCGCACAGCCAATAGAGCCAGATGGCATCTCATTACAAAAGGCAAACACAAAGAGGCCCCACCACCAGCAGCTGGCCTTTGGACGAATCGGGTGGGGGTGATCCAGAGGGTCCGTGAAACCAATAGAAATCACCTCCATACATTCAGATGCAACACATTCTATCCGCCTCCTGTTGGGGCTTCTCCGTCTGTTACACACTTTGTGCATCCTTTGGACGATGAATTATTAATACAAAATTAAAAAGCATGTACAATATATAAAATATCAACAGTTAACTTAATAGAGTCGCATTGAATTTACTAATTCAAATTTACATTTTTGTTCATGTTTGGCTAACATACCTGAGCACATACTGTATGTACTGTTTTCAACCACCATTATATATTTAACTCTCCACATTTTTTATATTATAATGCAAAAGTCAAAGAGCTTTGAAAATGAACACAACACATCTGTGTATGATTTCGTTAATGAGCACGTTGACCTTTTCATACTACCATTCATACCATTATGGAAAATAGGAGAGGTAATTATTGTTTTCTTTTACATTTAGCCAATTAATGTAAAAGCCTTGATTTTGACCCTCTTACGGTCAAGGACATTTAAGGCACTTCAAACTTGAAAGTGTTTACAGCTATTTAAGTCCTAGAATATCACTTTGGTCTAAGGAGGTATTTTGTACAGCATTCTGATGCCCAAAAGGCACATGCATAATCAGTACTTAAGTAATGAGCATCTGCAAACATGTAAGCAGTGAATCAGTGCTGATAATAATGCCGTTCCTAACTTAATTTAATTAAAATTCAGTGCTGATATTGAAAACCAGACCCTTCTTTGACAAGAAGTCAAATATATCAAACGCAAGATCATATTTTCAGTTGATTTTTAACTATATGACATTAAAGCATTGATTCATGCCGTTACTGGTTTTGGGCTGTCACTAACCACATTCATCACCAATAGGTTGTGGCTGTATTATCACTCACTTAGTCATTGTAACTCCTTTAAACACATAAACTGCACTCCTGCCATCTTCTAAATATGCATCCATTAAAAGTAAGAAGAAATCTCACAAAATAAACCTTTCAGGTGAAAAGTTCAGACATATTAATGCACCACAAAGTCAAGTGACAGGTGCATGGGCTCAAACCTCTGCACATCACTTGTGCTCACTTTATATAATTATGATGATTTTTCTATTGTATTAAGTGATCAACACAAAGTGTGTATCAGTTTTATCTGGAAGCTCCAAATAAAGATGAAGAACAATATTTGGTGCAAAAGCAATAAAAATGTCTCACAGTGCGGCGGACATATTCTTACCTTTATAGTTTTCTTGGGCCAGTAAACCACAGGAACTCCAGTGATTGCTAATTTGGGGTCGTCATCGGCATGTTCTTTAAAGACAACCTAGACAGCCACAGGGACAAACAAAGTAAGAGAGAACTCGGTCTATTAAATGGTATATATTGTAAAAATGTCTGTGTTACTGTATCATCTTTTTGTTTCTTACCTTTAGGTCATCCAGCAGGGCTTGTGGGTTCTCTATTCCCACTGGAACACATTTCTTATTTTCAGGGAGCGACTCCAGCTTCTCAACCAGTGTCCTAAGTCCGCTCAGTTCAAATTCGGTCAAATGTGTCCATCTATTTGGAGACTCCGAGGCTGGGGAGTCAGAGGGGGTTTGGGGGAACTCTAGAGAGGTGGAGCCGGGATTACAACTATCCTCAGAGTCAACACATAAAACAGCTTTGAGATGCTGGCCCCTCCGGTTGTCAGGAGAGCAAGGGCCATCCTGGGCAGCTCTCTCTGGTTTTTCACCCGAGCCATCCCTGACTTGAGTCTCACATGAGTCCTCATTCATGTCCTGGCTCCTTGAGTCAGAGGAGAGGCTCTCTGTGTTTGCCTTTGTGTCATAGTCTGAAGGGACAACATGAAAGAAAAATGATCGTATCTGTCCACACTGTATTTCTATTTCATCTTGTGAATGTCATGAGTATGTATTTAATGAGTAGCTGCATTACTTAATTTCGCTCACCCATTTGTACAGGCTCTTTGCGGATCTCCTGAGAAAGGTAAGAGCGTTTGGTGAGGCAGTGCAGGTATCTCTCCAGAACATACCAGCATATCTCATAGTAGAAAGGGAAACGGAACTTGGAATGAACCTGAAAACGGGGACAAAGCTCATCAGTGTAACCTTGAAAAACACCTCATTTGTACATGCACTCAGGTTATCTAGACATTGTTGGCTTTACTTGATTTCTTAAATGTCGTGTAATCTTGCTTAACCAGAGTTCTGTCTGTGTCTTTACACATGTGCATGAGCATGACAGAGCCTTCAGACAGAACACATACTGCTTTCGGGCTCCACATATCTTCCTGACTTTCACATTTATTTTGTTAACATTTTGTCACTCCCAAATATTTTGTTATTTTAGTCTTTTCCCTTATTTCTCTTTGAAACTCAGCCAATTCCTCCTTCATCACATCTCTCAATCTCCTGCCTCCTTCAGGTGAACTCACACCTGGTTCTCTTAAGAGATTGATTTATCCCAGGTAGAGTTTACTGTATTGCTGTGCAGGCCACAGTTCAGCCATACAATGAAGACTCCTACCTTAGTCCTGTTCTCTATCTCATGGATGGTAAGCTGCATAGGAATGTTGAAGCTGTGCAAAATATTGCCTCCAAACACCAGTGTGTCCTCTGGAGTGTAGACAGCATGAATCCACCCTTAATTTAAAAAAAAAAAGTACAAAACATATGTAAAGAGATAAGGAACATATAGAGGATTCATGCAAATTCACATAGCTGAATATACCGTATAAAAGTCAGGTAAAGCTTGGGATTACTGTTCATTGCAGTGGCAGCTAATCTTTTCCTGCTGGCTACTTTAAAACAACTATGCCAACACACCAGATGGGATGAAGAAGGTGTATCCTTGCTTAAGCTCCACTCTCTGGCAGCCATCAGCTCGGTCACCCAGGAAGATATCACTCTGCTTGCCTGACAGGACCCAGTCCTCATAAAGGGCAAGGTTATGTGGGGTTGGAGGCACAAGCCAAAACACCTGAGGAGAAGCAGAGATTTTTTTTATTTTAAAGGATATACTGTATAGCCATGGCCAGGTTAGGTGGATTATCAACTCTTAGACTGTTAGCAACACTATATATTACCAGACATACATTTTCTTAATTTCTCCACTTAAAAGTCACATATTGTAAAAACTGAGAAGTCTTATTTTATTATAAAGCAGATCGAGGTACTATATCAGTACTGTACAAGTGTCAGAACGAACAATCCACGCAGAAATGCACACAGCCTGTATTCGGAAACGGAAAGGAGCAACAGTGCCGTTACAGTCATTCCCCGGCTGCAGTGACGGTGCAGAGATGCCGAGGGGACATGCGAGGAAGACCCGGAAATGCAATCAGAGCAGACTGGGAAGGGGGGCTTAAAGAGACAGGCGCTTAAAAAGATGTGATTCTTGCTGAAGGTGAACAAGGTATATTCACCCAAAATACCAGTATGAAACCGAAAATGAGCATAATATGTCCCCTTTAATACATATTGAAAGGACAACTAATAAATGAAGATTTGTTGCACAAAATATCAGATATGTTACTATGAGACTAGAATGAACTTACTTTCTGTCCCTTGAATACGTGATACCAAACAGAAGTTCCACCGAAATCTATGTGGAAATCTGTGTAGCAGCCTTTCACACTCATCAAACAATACCTATAGCAGAGAAGGAGATAACAAAATAATTAAAAAAAAAATCACAATGTAAAACATGTACAGTGTGAGGATGTACAAGTATAGCATAACAGTCTGACATCCATGAAACGACCTAAAAAAAGGAAAAACACAGCTCAACCAATTAGCAGGCAGCGGTAATCTCAGTCATGTTTTGCTGAAAACAACAGCTACCAATAGAAAACACCACTAGAAATCACTCACAAGAGCACTACAGCATAGAAAATTGTTCACAATGGGACATCTCTCCTTAGGAAAGTAATTGAGGAATGATTACCACTCCAAGATATAAATAATTCAGTAATTTAGCTAGATGGAAACAACTCTGTTTATCTGAAAAAAATCTAACCAGCACGGTGTTCACAGAAAGAAAAAAACATTACCAAAGAAATCTATACAGTATTTAATACTAGTATGTCTCCCACAGAGAGACGATGCGATCGTTCTTTGAAACAAATGGCTGTAACAAACATTCAAAAATCAACCAGCCAATGCCAACATCAGTATGCTGTGGTAACATTATGCCAGATAGTTCTGCTCCTTCAACACCACTTGGTTTGCAATTGCGACCAAAGCGAGGGCAACAAATTGCCTTAAAGTCAGATAGTTTTGCAATTTTGCTTGCATGAGAAAAAATAATGAAACAAAGACAGATAATAATTTAGGGCTGTAACACCCAATTATTTTAGTTAGCAATTAATCTAATGTTTTTGTTATCATGATTAATTAATTGGTAAAGGAAAATGCCCATCACATTTTCAAAACAGAGCAGGCACTAATAACATAGTGGTTTCAGCATCACGTCTGCACCGACAACAAGCATCACTGTGGCAGAATAACAATAGCTGAATTAACAACTAGTGGTGACACTGAAAAGAAAACTGTAAGTATCGGTATTGGCTGAAATAATAACGGAAATTATTTGTTACTGGATATCTGTAAAATCTGATCCTCATGTATTCCATTATGTACACCCTAAACCCTACCACCAGCACTCACCTAACTATGATTATTGTTGAATTAAAAATAATTAAAATCAATAAACAGAAAATCAGCAGAGGGACAGAGGGGTAGGAGGTAGGTTTAGTAGGTTCTCTGTGTGACGGGAGGAAATATGAGGTTAAAAGGAAAAGCAGAATTAGTTTTGACTCTTAGCTATGTACAGTACAAATAAAAGATTTTGTTTAAGCTATGTACAAATGCTGACAGCTGACTGGCTTAAACGTGTCGGTGCAGTCAGACTACAGCTGTTATAAAACCATCCTCCACTGTGGAAAATTCTGCTGCCTAGCAACAATCAAGAGCACTTACAGCGCTCTACAGTGATAGAGTGATACATGAGACATTCAGATGGGAGGAGAAATGGTATTTATTGCCAAGGAAGCAGCTATTTTCTGCAAGTATTTTCAATATCTGTGTCTATATGTTTCTCTTTTTTTTTTTACGCAGTCTGACATACAGCTCAGGAGAAATCTTTGTGAAAACAGAAACACAATCCAGTAAAGTCATACCTTTGCACTTTAGGGTACTTCATGTCTGAGATTACATTGGTGGCTTCTGTTTGGCTATGTTTCAGATCAGGAGGCCACATGTTGTCCACCCAGTCCACTTGATCCACCTGGGAGAGTGACCAAAACTGCACTTTTAACAATCAATCACAGTGTTATTAGTCATACATTATTTGAATATGGTACCAGATTTGTGACATTCATGAAACTTTTCTGACATCATACAGAGAGTGTCATGTTATATTTACCACAGTGGGCCGCTTGATGAGGTTCTCCAGCTTAGTGTGACTGAACTCTAAGCTGATGACATTAAAGAGTTTGTCCCGCTCTTCCTCTGGTGTCTCATAATAACGGACAAACTGAGCCATGCTCATTTCTGAGCCTTTCTGAGTGCTCACATCCATAACATCCACAGACCGACGACTGCCTGCAAGCCACAACCAGGACACAACTTGACTTTAAGCTTTGAGCACTTTTACTGTCGTTAACATGTAATAGGATATGTCTCTAAGTTTGTCTAAGAACAATCTAGCATGCTATTGTGAGATGTATACAGAGACAATGTGTATTGTTGGCATTTGACAGATTTCATCATGAACAAGTAGCTCTAATGCATGTAATTCACCATCGTCCCACTAGATGGAGCAACTATGCCCCAATCCATTTCAGTTTCAGGCTTCACTTCGTCGTATTTTAATGTGTAAAAAAATCGCAATTGGAACATTTTCCGATCACATTCTTTTTGCATAATAATAATCATAGATTAAAAAAAAGTGCAAGATCATATATGGAAACATATTTAGAATACACAATATGAGAAAGTAGAGATGGACATGCAAATACAGTATACTATAATCATCCATCACACAACAATGTTATATGACAGGCAGACAAATAGACACATACGTGTGTGTTCACTAATTAAATAATACCCCAAAAAAGAGATAACAGTGAACAAAAAACAATACCATTGAAATAATAAGATATAATATTTATGTAATTTGAACATACTGTGAATATGACTATAAAACAGCTTTTTTAAATGTATAAACTATAAAATTCCCCTATCCACAACTGGGCATTTTAGCTGATAGCACAAGTTTTAGAGCTCACTATCCCAACAACACTACAGAATCAATAATAATTGTGGTATAGTTTGAACACGTATCTTTGTAACATTTTCCTTCCACATACAGTACTGTGGAAGTAAACATGTACATGGATGTGAGAATATACAATACTTTTAGGACACTTCAGATCACCACAGATCTTCTGAAAAACTAAAACTCACTGACCTGCCTATTTTTTTTTCCATCAGCTCTCCCCCCTTTTAGATTAGTTTTTTCTTCTTTAACAACATTAATTGCTACATTAGTAAACATGTAGGCATACATTTTAGTGTGTGTGTGTGTGTGTGTGTGTGTGTGTGTGTGTGTGTGTGTGTGTGTGTGTGTGTGTGTGTGTGTGTGTGTGTGTGTGTGTGTGTGTGTGTAGCATCCTTCTTACCAACTAAGCCTTTAATTTCACTGATTGTAAATTCTGGATCAGGCATTCTATGACAGAGAGGGATTGATGTCACTCAGTTAATAACATATAAATAATGTATATATACACATGATAAATTGTGTTGGTTAAAAACACAAATATACAGTACAACAAATATCAAGTGGGTTCAATCAATGTCAAAGATTATTCTTAATCATCTGTAAACTGGTGAACTCACAAAAATGTCTTCTCACCTGATCCCTAGTCCATCTTTCTCTTTAAAAATGAGTGGTGTCCTGAGAGCCTCCCTTTGCACATATTCATAAGAGAAGTCTGCAAGACAGTGAGTGTGTTATGGACAAAGGCATTTGTAGGAAAATACATGTATTGTGGTAAAGACATGCATCTTACCAATCAATCTTATTGCAAAATATATAATAACAATATATAATAGCAAACAGAAAAGTGGTTAATCAAAAGAAAACGTGAAATGCTTTGTGTAATGTGTTACTTTACCTTTACCATCCATGCAGTGAACAAATGTGGAGCTGTAACTGTCACTAACTAGCTTTTCCTCCACACTGAAACCTCTGATGTTTGCAATTTCTTCAACATCGGACAAATCCTCGTTTTCGTCGTACATCCTCCGGCAGATGGAGCGCTGCCATTGAAAACGAAATGATTTACATGACATGACCATAGACTGTTAATACAGTCAATGGACATAACTGAAAACACGCGTGGAAAGCAAACTCTTTCTGTTATGACGGCCATCTCTGTCTCCATTAACAGCCAGTAAACATTTATTTTATTCCCAACTTCAAACTGGAGTAAAGGGTCATGTTCAGTTTTCTGATAACGTTACTATAGTAGCATATCTTTTTCCTAAACGTGACGTCAAGCACGATAACCATTAAACGACACTTGTCCTGGGAAAAGACAGCAGTTGGTATGTTAACGTTACTCCACAATGATACATGTCAAATGTTTGCAGGATTTCACTGATCTAGCTAGATGTTGGCTTATCTTGAACGTACGTCCGCTGACCTGTTACAAATATACAATAAGTTATAACCTAATGCGAGAGAGCTATCGTGTCTGCGCATGCATCTCTAACTTTAACAGCTTAAGTGACTTGACAAACACGCCAACGTTTACCGTTGCAAACGTTAGCTTTGGCTAACTAATTAGCTCGCTGCCAATCTCGCTTCATAAGCTAACATTAACACGGCAGATGATACACACCAGCCTGCGTCCAGAATCAGCACACGTTTCCACGGCCTGAGCCATCGTCTCTTATCAATGTTTTCCAGTCACTCTATTTCGGAAATGCATCTTCATGCGTAGTGAAGTTAAAGAAACAGTTAGCACGCTTTTCAGGTTCAAAACAAGGGAACCATGTTTTTGTGTATTACGTCACCGCCAGGAACCAAAACATTGTTGGACAACGTCACGACATGTTAGTTCGCTGCTTTTAAACTGGTTTTACAAAGAAGAAACCATTATCACACCAGACCAACCACTGTTTGTTTGATGTCTGAAGCAAAAAGCAGTAAAGTTTAAACCATTATTAACGAATAGTTCAGCCTACCATGTTAAGGAAAAATAAGCGATAAAATAGCATATATTTATCAAAAATCTCTCTTTTAATTTCATTCATTCTAATCGTAGTAATTACTGTACGCTGGGCGTGACGTGTGTCACGTGGACTGGTGTAATGGTTCATTTAACCGTTCAAATTGACATTAACATGTGTTGACGATTACTATCGGTAGTGACAATTAAATCCGTATTCAGGGATGATTCGGTAATCTCATAACAGAGGAAATGCAACCTGCACCCACAGTTGAGTAGCGGATGTTCGCCTCAGAGCGCGCAGGCTTATGGGTAATGTTAGGTGCAGGCAGGCAGTAGAGGCTACACGCTGAAGACTGGTGGTGGAAAAAGAGCTTCCGCAGTTGGCGAGGTTAAATGTTTTGTAAGTGTACACTGTTGGCATGTTGAACGCTTGCTTCTGTCGTGTTCCGCAAGAGTAACAAGGTAACTACGTAAGCGATGCTCGCCCAATCCTTTGATAACAGGAGCAACATGAGTCTGAACGAGCATTCACTGCAAGCACTGTCCTGGAGGAAGCTGTACCTGAGCCGGGCTAAACTGAAGGCTTCTAGTCGGACATCAGCTCTGCTTTCTGGATTTGCTATGGTAACATTCTCTTTAAACCACCCTCTTACTCTTTTGTAGAATAATCAGGCATTTTACACAGTATTGCAAACGTGATTTCCGTTCTCTTCCTATTCTTTCCTTTCAGGTGGCTATGGTAGAAGTGCAGCTGGACAACAGCTATCCTTACCCACCTGCTCTACTCATTGCCTTCAGTGCCTGCACCACTGTGCTTGTGGCTGTCCACCTGTTTGCTCTGATGGTCAGCACCTGCATTTTGCCCAATATAGAGGCTGTCAGCAATGTCCACAACCTTAACTCTGTGAAGGAGTCTCCACATGAGCGAATGCACCACCACATTGAACTGGCATGGGCTTTTTCTACAGTTATTGGTACCTTACTCTTCCTAGCCGAGGTGGTCCTACTCTGCTGGGTCAAATTTTTGCCAGTTAAGCCCAATAAGTCCAGTAATAATACCGTTTCAGCTGGTGTGGCTGCTGCTATTACCTCCACCTCTATTATGGTTCCTTTTGGTTTAGTCTTCATAGTGTTTGCTGTGCATTTCTACCGCTCCTTGGTCAGCCACAAGACTGACAGACAGTTTCAGGAGCTGGAGGAACTCTCTAATCTCACCAGGCTACAAAACGAGTTGGACAACAGAGGGGAGTCTTCGATCTTGCAGTCTCCAAGCTCACATTTCCCATAATGAAGTATGGTGGAACTCTTGACTGCAAGTCAGAAGCCACATTATTGGCTTCTAATTTTTTATAGGAATGAGGATGTCTCACCTCTTTGTTCTGACATTTACTTTTGTGAAGAGTTGTATTTTTTAGAAAACATGTTTGTTCAACTGTGAACTCATAAATCTGCCGTAATGCATGTGACTTTAAATTGGAGAGTCTTAATTGAAGTTTTAACTATAATAGTTGTTTGTTTTAACTTATAGACTGATATCTCATATACACGATGGGAGAGGCTTCTGAACAATAATTTGGAACCCTGTCTGTTGCCTGCTGCATTTATTTACCTGTTTGTCAGTGAACACTGCATTTGTTAATATATAGTACCTTGTGTTTTGTAAACCACAAGTATTTAATTCTCCCCCTTGTTCACTGTGTACATGATTTATTGTGATGTCCACCAGTTGTTTTTGTAATGCTTGCAGACTGTAGACTGACTCAACAGCTGCTAAAAGAGTGTTATTCGTTTAGTATATTTGCTGACATCTGTAGCACAGGCTGTGGTGTTAAATAAACGTTTTTTGTTTTTTAATCAAATAGCATTCAAAGTTCCAGAATTTCTAAAATATTATTTCATAATTTACTCAGAGTACCCATGGAGTGCTTTTCAATCAAGCTTTTTATTCACATGTATTTTAACCAGGGTTTTATTCTCAACAATTTAGAGAAACTGATCAATCTTTTTAAGTTTAAAAGTTAAAAGTCTATTGGAAGAGATAGAAGTTCCGAAGTGAAAGTTAGGGTAGTGGGATGTTGATGGGATGATGGTGTTAGCTTGTCACGTGTGGTTGTAGTTGCAATTATTCCCTCATAATTAGAGGTTTGGGGGGGTTGGTGATGAGAGGAGATCCTTTCATCTCAGGGTATGAGTATTATCAGAGTGCAGTGTATAAAAAATACAGTAATGGCTAATATTTGATCAGTCCTTATAAGAGAAAATAAATGGATGTCATTTTGATATTGCCATATACTAGTTTTACGTTTATCACATAACTTTTGATTATGTGTGTACATCAGTATCAAGTCGGTCTAATGTAGTGAATTCAGTAACTAGGCATATCATTAGGTATTTTCTTAATGTAGTCTAATATTGTTTTAGTAACCCTAGAACTGAGCTGATCTATTATATGTAATTCAAGTTAGCAGCAAGCTTTTTATTATGACAGTTACAGTGTTTAATCATCTGTGTTAGTAGTAAACTGGATTAACATGTTCAATTATATCACTATTGTTCTCAACTAATTTGAAATATCAATAGATGTTTTTGATTTGCACCACAGACACAAACAAACTATTTGGGTGCAAATATTTCTGACAAAACTGAACATGCTGAATGCCATCATTCCATGTATTTTCTTTTTTTATTCTTTCTCTGTTAGTGTGTCGTTGAGTGGAAACTTGCTGTTGATCCTTTCAAGGTAGGCTGACTGGGCTTCCCTTAATACCAACTGCATATCCACCAGGTGTAGCTTGAGAAAAAAAAAAGATACATTCATATTTTAATCCACAATAATGCATTGTAAAAGTGCTTTGTTGTCTATGATTTATTCGATTGTAAAGTAGCCAGAGTAAAAATGTTATACCGGTGGAATTGGATACTTTGTTGGTGTCGGTGCTTCATTCCTCCAAAAGTCAGACAGGGTCCCACATTTTGCTACTCCATCCACCCAAAAGCCTTCGTAAAGCTGGCCTTTGTCAGAATAGTAGAACTTTCCATTTCCGTTCTTCTTGCCATCTCGCCAGGCGCCTTCATACCAATTTCCATTTGCTTGGACACAAGTTGGAAAGTCAAATTTTAAAATCCACCATCTTGTCCCACTAAATTATTATCTATTTTAGATTTCTTTTTTGTTATGTGTGTGTAGCAAAGTGCTCTTACCAAATCGGATGATGCCCTGTCCGTGATTCTTATCCTTCAGCCACTCGCCCTCGTAGATATCTCCACTCTCATAGTACATCCTTCCCCAGCCACTTCGATAGTCCTCACTCCACTCCCCCTCATAAACGGCTGAGTTATTGTAGAAGTACATCCCATACTCCTAAAGAGATCGAAAACAATACAAAATATATCACAGTGTACATACATGTGTTACAGTGTGCATGACATGTATAACAGTATATCAAATACATACATGCTTCTTTCCATTTTTCCATCCACCACAGTACTTCTTTGCATACTCCTTTGTTTCTGGAAGCAGCACACTGTAGGTACCATATCCATCACGTTTTCCAAATTTCCACTCTCCATTATAAATGGAACCAGACTTCTTCCAAACCTGAGTTCCCTTTCCTTGAAAATAATTAAAAAGTAAACATTTTAGCTATAGTACTGTAGGTAGCCAAAGTACGTTATGCTTCATGAACAGGCGTTCACAAATTTCTCTGTATAGTTTAGTGGAAGCTCACATAAAAAGTATCTCACCATGCTTTTTGTTGTCCTGCCACTCTCCAGTGTATTCATTTCCACTGACTGAGAAAACTGTGTGCCTTAGTCCACATTTCTGGGACTTAATAACCAGCAATGTTGACAATGGCTGATTTTTTTTAGATGTTTTAAAATATGGCATGGCCAGGCGTAGCTTGATGAAAACCCTATAACATAAATAACACGTTACACCCATGGATGTATTGGTTACATCCATTAAGCTGTACAGGTTAGATAGACTATTAACAATGGAGGAAAGGAGAGCAACTCTACATTGTCCTTTCAATGCAGGAGGTCACATTTATAGACACTGTCAGGTAAAAGAGCGCATGCGTGCACATATATACAAAGTTTTACTAAACACAAAATAGTTTAAACATAAACATCACATATCATTAGAGCATGTCTAACGTTACTTATTTACGTATTCATTTTTTAATTATGTTAGTTAAGGTTAGCTAACGTTACCTAGCTACGTTATACAGTTAATTTAGTTAGCTAAATTAACACCGGCCAAATTAGAATGTCACACTCATTCAAAGAAAAGAAACGTTACTAACCTTAGGGATGTGTCCAAGCGGACGACTTACTTAAACTCAATCCGCTTGTAAACTCAGGTATGTAGCTAACTAACGTTACCGAATAAATTAAAAAAACATGTTAGACAGGAGTAGCCTAGCAGTAAACTTTACTAGCCGGTGTAACCGACACAGTCGAGCATTCGCTGTATCCTAGCAACAGCACTGTGTACTGTAGTTGGTGTAGTGTAGTGTACGTTATCGTTAAATATGCAGAGGAGGCCCAACTAATGCCTACGTTGTTTTTATTTTTTGTTATTTTTTATTTTAATTTTATTATAGTGTCTTTAGGTTTAACGTCGTTCGTCGATGTGCGCATGCTCCCCGCAGCCCGGTTAAAAAAGCTTAGAGTGGTCACAGTCAGACTGTGTGAGGAGATACTCGGGTGAAAGCTTGTGAAGTCGTCCTCCTTGCTACATCAGCTACTGTCTGTACCATAATGTCCAAACCGAAGTTTCAGACGGAGTGGGAGGAAATTGACGAGGAATATCAACAATTACAGGTGACAGACAACATTAAAACGAGTAACGTAGCTAGCTACATTATGTATGGTACATTGTTGGCTGTAGCGTGTTGTGGATGGCACTGACAGCCGATAACGTTACTCTCGTGGCTACGTTAGTTGGATTGCTCTTTCCTATTCGTCATTCATTCTCATTCTCTCCAATAACTAGCTAATATCTAAGGGATGGAATATGTTTTACTGGATGATCATTAGCTTTGACTTTACTGTAGCATCTGTGTTTTGCAGCCGCTAACGTTAGCGGCAGGTTTCTTGTCTTGCTGCTAGTGTGAAAGGCGGCTAATGAGCAGCTATGACGTTGGTAACTTAACGCTAGCTAGCTAGCTAACCACAGTAGTATTATGCGATGTATTAATGTTAAATGATTGCTACCAAAGTTACTTAAAAGGACGTCGTAAAGGCAACTTAACGCTGTTACTTTGCTTGAGTAAATCATGTGGTCATTGAATGCATCATCATTCATCATTACAACGCTAGCTCACGTTCGCTAGCTAACGTGAAACATTATAAGAAGTCAATAATAGGAAAGAATACAATACATCTCACTTTGAGGTACCGGTATTATATAGCATAATGTGGTCTGTGGTTACGTGGCACGAGCACCCCTCTCATCATGTCGGTGACGTTATCAGACGTGGACCTATGATGCCATCAAAATGTAAAATCTGGAGCTGCTCCGTAGGGAAAGATGATGAAGGTGACTGTCAGAGTGATCCGGGATTTTGTTAAATGAAGGTTACATGTTCTGGCGAATAACAAATGTAAAATGTTCACCTGCACATAAACCGTCTCCATCCATAGTCAGTTGCTTCCTTTCAGATTGTATATTTGTAAATCTGTGCGTCTGTGGGTTTGAAGAGGCTTGGTGATTAACACACTGTTGGTGGCCTGTGGTAAACCTCTGGAATACATCCCTTTATTTGGCTATGTGTATGTTAACAGCATCGGTATCTGAAAACTAGCATGTGACATACATAGAAACATCAAGTTGTAGTGTGATTGATTAGCTGTAAAGTTTGCTTTTCCTCCCTGAAAGGTCACGGTCTCTTACTCTTATTACATTTCTCAGTGTCCAGTTTCGTAGCGAGTATTATGATACAGTACATTTGAACAGCACTCCCCAACAACACATTTTCAAGCAGGCCTACAATGACAAAACACCTTTTGTTTGGGCCACTTCTCCCATTTCTAGGATGAAATGAAACTTTGATTGTGGAAGTATCTTAACAAAGATTAACCTTCTATGGTCTTGGCTTCTTGAAAGTTCCACGTTACATGATCCCATAGATACTACATTTGTAAAAAAAAAAAAAAATGTCGTGGATTTGCAGGGAGGGGGTTCATCAGAATATACATTTTTGTCCTTACACATTTTCTCCACTCCCTTATGTGTGTTTGTCTGATAACTAGGAAACTCACAAAATATACAGACAGAAACTTGAGGAGCTCACCAATCTTCAGACAACGTGCAGCAGCGCCATCAGTAAACAGAGAAAATGCCTGAAAGACCTGAGGCGCAGCTTGACCAAGTAAGTATTCTCTGATCAGGATGGATAACTAGCTTATACTACAGTCGGTACACTGTCTTGTTTATCATTTTATTTGTGGCTCATCAGCCTGTTTTAAAAGACAAGTTTTTTGGGGGGAAATTGCTTCCCTGGTTTTATGGAAGTCTTAAAAGTGGTCTTTCCATTTATTGTGCTTTTGTTTGTGGACATTACCTCATTTTGTCTTCTCTCCACAGGTGTTCACAAACATGTGACACGAAAGAATTGGAACTAATAAAAGACATCAAAACACAAATTAAAGATAAAGAAAATGTGTTCTTTGATATGGAAGCATATTTGCCAAAGAAAAACGGGTCAGTACTTTTTCATGTCGACAATTTACCCATTACAAACAATGAGTTTTAATTATTTTCTTTGTTTATGAGGTTTCTTGTGTGTTTTTCAGGCTGTACCTAAATTTGGTCCTGGGCAATGTGAACGTAACGCTTCTCAGCAACCAGGCCAAGTAGGTGAAGTTGTCAGCCTTAAGGACAGCGTGAAAAGTATGGTTTGATATATGGAGTTGTGTATGTTTCATCCTTCTTTCTTTTTTTTTACCTCCATTTATTCATATAGATTTGCCTACAAAGATGAATATGAGAAGTTCAAGCTTTACATGACAATAATCCTGATGTTTGGAGCAATAACCTGCCTATTCTTTCTCAACTGTCGGTGAGATCACTTTCCCCCCCTCCTCAATCATTATTGTCGTTGACTTATTAAAATTCATAGAGTGGCTCATTGTTTTATTTTCTCCATTTTGTTTAGAGTCACTGATGAAATCTTCAACTTTCTGCTGGTGTGGTACTACTGCACATTGACCATAAGGGAAAGCATCCTCATGAGCAATGGCTCCAGGTGTGTTGTGATGCGACTGCTATTTGTTGAAACTGTAAAGTAAAACCACAAGAGCAATTGTTCTATGATAGGAGTAGTATTTAGAATTTCAGGGGTATACAATTGTAAATCTCTTCCTATTCTCTTCTAATACTTTTTAGGATCAAAGGTTGGTGGGTATCTCACCATTATGTATCCACCTTTCTGTCAGGAGTGATGCTCACCTGGTGAGTTTTTGTCTTTTGGTTTCTTTAGTGTTACATTGTTTCAGCCGTCATAATTTCAACTTTTGTACAAACGCGTACAGGTTAGCGACTGTAATGTTTAGTTTGAACCTTGTGTCTTTTCACAGGCCAGAGGGGCCCATGTATCAGATGTTCAGAAGCCAGTTCCTCGCTTTTTCCATCTACCAGAGTAAGACTTTAATCTGTTCACTGGACTTGGAACAAAATGTGTGTTTGTTACATTGCTGTGTATATACAGTATGGTGTTTAAGATGTCATAATGGTGTTTGGGTCATATCCAGAAACTTTTTTTTTTTTTTTTTTTGTTGATTTCAGATTAGGGTTTGAGGTAATTTCATCAAATCTGCATCCAGTTTTGAATCTGCTCATTGAATCTATTTGGGTAGTCTGTTCGGTGGGACCATTTCTCAGTATTTTCTCAGCATTGTGCTAGGCCTACCCAAACATGAGTTGGTTCATCCTCATAAAGCAGCAGTAACTTCTTCCTTTGGTTGTTGGTAGTGTACGGTAGTTAAAACAGGGAACATGTAGTCCATCCTTTAGTTGCGAGTACCTTGTAGCAAACATTGCATATCACACGTTTTTTCGTTGACTTTGGTCTAGTGTCCACTTTGGGACATTTAAAGGCACTCTGCCATGTGCTGCCAGTCAGTATGACCACATCAGTTGCAGACACCAGCTGTGGGAGATAAAGGAGAATTGTTGTTACAGATGCATTTTTGTTTTCTGATACACACTGTATTTGCTGTTTAGCCAAATGAATACCTGAATGTAGGGCTGCACATTTTTATTTTTTTCCGGTTAAACTGACAATTATTTTCTGACTGACTATTAATAAATAGTTTGTCTATAAAATGTCAGAAAATAGTGAAACATGTCTGTTATAATTTCAAGTCTTCAAAGTGTCTAACAGCCCAAAAGCCAAAGATATTCAGTTTACAGTGACTGAAACAATTATTTGATTATCAAAATAGTTGCTGACGAACTTTCTGTCGATCATCTACCAAGTGCCTGACTGATCGTTTAAGTTCTACTTGAATGATTTGTATGTTGCTCTTTGCTAAATATAAAAAAGAGGCGATAAGAGAATTAACTTTTTAGTTTTACGTTTTTTCAACTGTATTGTTATACCAAAATCAAAACTGATGACAGAACCCAAATCTAAATCAAATATCTAGTAACATATACTGTTTATGCTAGAATTCAAAACTCCACTTAGACTGTGCTCTTGCTTCAGATGCTGTCAATCTGTCACCCTACGGTATGATGGTAGACCGAGGCAAGAGCAGGTCAACGATCACCTGCAGCACCATGTGTGTTACACAACAGTGAAATGTTGAAACCGACGTGTAGTTGCTGGACATCTCAAATACAAACACGTTTCGAGGAAGCAAACGCAACCTTCCTCATACTAATAGCTGACACTGAATTGATTTAATTTCAGTAGACATAATTAGATATAAGAATCTTGATGTATGAAGATCTTATTAAGGACGTGAATCATGGCTCAAGCAACATTTTTAGCATGAATCGTACTATGCTGTCGATCAGAGAAGTTGGGTGGAGATACTTGACCGCGAGCCTGCTGATAATGGTTGCCTTTATGATACAGCAGTTCTTCTGTGAACATTTCTTCTCAGAATACAGAAGTGAAGTCTTTTCACACACACACACACTGGTGGTTACAGGCATTGTGTAGTATATCACATGAAGACTCATGATGTGAGAACTAATGTTGGGGCTCTCTGGTTGGGGTTTTGGGTCACGAGTCAAATGTTTAAACAGACATGTTCATTTACAAAAAAAAAAAAAAGCTTCAACTAACAAATGCAGCTTAAACTGAGACAATGTGGCTCTTTTTTTGTTTCAAGGAGATGATGACCCAATTTCAGTGTGCACAACTTCACATTACAGGCTGCTGTTTTATTCCATTTTATGAGTTGATAAGCTAATTCTAATCCTAAAAAGTAGTACTGAGGTATGGATCAGGTAACGTAATTGTTCATCACATTACAGTGTTGGATGGGCAGTAATCTTTTCTCTCTCTCTTTTTTTTTTTTTCCTTCAATCCATTTGTCATCCAGGCTTTGTTCAGTTCCTGCAGTATTACTACCAGAGTGGCTGCTTATACAGGCTGCGAGCTTTGGGAGAGAGAAATCAGCTGGACCTCACAGTGGGTGAGTTGTAAGCTATTTTTGGCAGTAGTCATTTCAATCGTTTGAACTCTTGAGCCATCTGCAGCGCCATGTCTGGAAGAAATAGGGTAAAGGTGAGAGGAGACAGTTTTTAACATCAATGGCTGCCGAGCAGATGTCGGCGTAATTTGAGTACTTCCGTCAATTTGCTTGTCAAACCATATCTAAGTGACTGCAGCGAGCATTTGTGTAGTATTCTGTGTCATGTTGTCCCAAGGTCACTGATATCTAGTTTTGTGTCTTCACAGAGGGATTTCAGTCCTGGATGTGGAGAGGCCTCACTTTTCTTTTACCATTCCTCTTTTTTGGCCATGTGAGTCAAAACCTTTCTTCTTCTTTTCTACTTTTGTTTAATATCAAAGTACAGCTTTATCGTCTTATTCCAAATATTTTAAAATCAGGAGGACATTGCACTTGGCAATGTATTTTACACCAGCATTCATTGTTTGATCTGCATTAAGTGCATAAACGGAGATTTGTTATTTTTAAGAGCATTTTTAAGAGACTGCATCAACTGAGGAGAAGGATGCGGATCAAAGCAAAATTTGCTTGTGCATAGAGCGCGTGCGGCAACATTATGAAAGATAATGCCTCCTCTTCCTTTGCAGTTTTGGCAGCTCTACAACTCGGTGACCCTGTTTCGTTTGGGAGGACGTGAGGACTGTAAGGAGTGGCAGGTAAGGATCACAATGGCCGATCCATTGCTTACATGGTTAAAAGGAAAAAGTTTGACAGGTTTCTTTTTTAAACTAATTTGTGTTACTGTATCTAAGCAATGTCCACACAAGCACATTTGAGGCCATATTCAGGCCAGGGTTGGTAATATGAGTTGGGCAAGTCCAAAGATGTGCAGGGAACATTTGTCTGCATCAGACTTGCTTAACTCGATTTCTTGGTTGAAATGGCCTGTGATAAAGTCTCTGGTGTAGCGTTTGAAAGAATGCTATCTCTATCTATCCTAACATGTCCAAGCCCTTACACATTTCAAATTCCAGATGTAGCTAGTTTTAAAGTGCTCATATTATGCTTTTTGGCTTTTCCCCTTTCCTTATCCTCCTTATTGGGCGGATGTGGCTCAGTGGTGGAGTGTTTGCCTGCCAATCGGAAGGTTGGTGGTTCGATCCCCAGCCCTGCAGTCCCATGTCAAAGTGTCCTTGGGCAAAACACTGAACCCCAAGTTGCCTGCTGATGAGCAGACGCAGCCTCAGCTTGTGAATGTGTGTGAATGGTTCCTGTACTATGTAAAGCGCTTTGAGTAGTTAAGACTGGAAAAAAGCGCTATATAAATACAGTACATGAAAACATTTATTGTGTTGTATATCTTTGTGCACGTTATAGGTTTACAAAGTGAACAAGACCAAAGTCCACCCCAAAGTTACTTACCATACCAGTTACTTACCATCTCCAACAGAAAACACTGTTCACAAACAGCTCTATTGTAGTCCAGCCTTTACTTCCGTGTAATGCTCACCTAGCTGCTAGCGTGGCTAGCACTGCCTGCGCATGCGCGACTCCCAACAAAGATGAACAGAAGTGAGATGTCTCACTGTAGCTAAAACGGAGAGCTCAACACAGAGTGAAAAGACGAGCTGCAGCAATGTGCAGTACAACAAAAATATGGTGTTTTTTGAAAATGAAACCGTGTAAACCTATTCTGATATAACCTCTAAATACAGTTATGAACCTGAAAATGAGCATAATATGAGCACTTAAAAGAAAAGCATTTCATGACTCGTCTTGCAATAAAACCCCTTTTTCTTTTCTTTTTTTTCCCCTTGTTCTTCCAGGTATTTATGCTGGCACTGACATTTCTCGTCCTGTTCCTGGGAAATTTTCTCACTACCGTAAAAGTCGTCCATCAAAAGGTTCAGAAAAAACAGGAAAAGGTGCAAAAAAATGACTGAGACAAAAACTCCTCGGATTCTTACAAACGGCCAGTCATTTTAAAGCAACACGCACAATCGCTCGATAGACTGACCCACACTCCGATCAGGCCGGGAGAAGACGAAGCTGAAACCACTGTTTCTCTCAGGCTTTGATGGCAGCAGCATCCAGCCAAAGTATCTGGCCAACAGGCTTCTGCTTTGACTTGTCGTCGATGTTGCTACACAGTCGGTCTCAACACAAAGTGTTGTTTACCTGATACAGGGAACAGTTTGTCGCTATTTTCTGTACATAAAAAGTGAGAGGGAAGAATGTGTTTTTTTTATTTGGGTGTTTGTGTCAGCGCATGAATCTGTCAGAGAGCCTTTTGTTCGAATCATATGCAACTAAAAGAGGGCAGGTAGCATCAACAGAACAGAATATAGTTTGCCTTTAAAGACCTAACGTCTGTCATGTTCTTGATACTTCTGTGAAGTAGCGCTGGGCCAACTGTCTCTGGCTTGAACAAAATTGGACATGTTCAACTTGGCACTGCGCTTCATTTCTTGAATTATCTAACTTTTTATGTGTAGTTCTTAACTCGTCCTGTTGTGCTATTTCACTGCTAACCACTATTTTTTTTTTTTTTCTTTTAACTAAGACTTGTAGGTTGAAAACTTTAAAAATTTCAGATTTCAGTCTTTTTCTGAGTCAGTTGTGACTCTGGTTTTTGTTGTTTTCCTAGTTTCTCAAAAAAAAGAGTAAGGACTACAAGGGAAGGCTACACTGTTTCTCCCTTCAGGCAGTGGTCACAAAAGCCATAACTTTTTTTTTTTATGATCTAATGCTTAAACTTTGTACTGTCCTCAAAGGATTAAAGGCCCTAACGTTTACACTTTTATGTTCTCGTTAACATAATGCTCACAAGTTGTAATGTTTTATCATGTTTCACTAATGATCCAACTCTTCCTTCAAGCCTATTAAACATTTGATCACAAAGCCATGCTGAAACAACATGCCGGTAGTTCCCCCTTGGTTTGTGATTTTGCAGAAATGTATTATGACCAAATGCTGCTATTAGCGCTGGTACTGTAATAAGCTACAGAATGATTATTAAAAATGTGCTGGATTATTGTTTTTATTTTTTATTTCAATAAACGTACTAAATAAAATATCTGTATGAATTAACTTACGGCCAAACCTAGAGCTTTTGCTCTAGTTCACTGTAATGTCGTGTGGTTCCTGTTTCATGCTTGATAAGTATGGTCTTTTTTTTTTTTTTTTTCAGAAATGTCCAGTATCTAATGCCTGGTTCTCCCTCCAGCCTGTAACAGCATATTTATTTAGAAAAAGGTAAAGATGGTTGTGTTTGTTTTGTTTGTTTGTTTTTTTTGGTCATTTCCCAGAAAGCAATGGTGCTGCAGAGAATCCCAATATTTACTGTATGTATCACTTTTATTGAGGGAACATTAAAAGCGCGTCGAGTTACTGACCAAAATGTTACGTTTGATGCGAGAGAGCTGCCAGAATGCGCACACAAAAAAAAACTTGATTTCTTCGTTTTTATGATGTAGCTAATGTAAAACAATGTTTTCATCATTCGTTTCAAGACTAACTGGTGCCTGAGATCAGTAACAAGACAGTTAACAATTTCTCAATCTGTGTACATTGTTGTAACAAATATATATTAAACTCCTAATTAAATAGTTTTGCTATTTCTGTGTTTCTTGTGCAATGGGATAAAAAGTAATTTCATTTATTTCAGTGTTCCTTCAACTTACTGTGTGGGAATTATGGAAATACCATAACTGTGTTGCTATAGGATGCATTCAGTATTTACAACACTAGTGGGCGCTGTTGGTAAAGATAAAGAGTCCTGCTCTAAGTTGACAGCTCCAAAGCAAATTCGGGTTCATTGTTTTTGATTTAATGGAAATGAGCTAATACTCTTGGGTGTTGATCAAGTTTTTTTCTCCTTCTTTCAAGGCTGTTAAAGCTACTGTACCATGATGCATTGAATTACATCCGCTATTCTGTCTGGGAATTTGTTGTCTACCAGCAGCTTTTTAACAAGATTCAGACATTTGAAATCGATTGGCATTACAAAACCTCTGGAAAAATCTGACGACTAAGTGTTCAAATTCCTCCAACAGATACATTTCAATAAAACACAGGTTTGGAAACGGTACAAAGCTTCTGTCAGAATAAAATCTATCAGTAAAATATATAAAAATACAACAAAAAATGTCTCATAGAAAAGTAAAAAAAAAAATACATTCACAGAAGGCTTTTCAAGTAGCATACCGCTCTGTCGCTTCTTCCAAAATTGTCTTTCCTGTTATGTCATTTTCTTCAATAAAGGGCTGATGATATAGTGAGCCCAGACTTATGTCGGAACCAGTGGTCATACAGCTGTTTCCACATCTGTCTAGGACACCAAGCATATTTAGTCTCTGGATGTCCAACCACCTTCAATGTGAATGAGTGGTTTTCAAAAAAATCTAGCCCGTGGAGTCCTCAAGAATCTGTTGTTTTGACTTCACAAAACGACACATTTCTTCTTCCTCTTGTGTTTCCTTTGTTTTCGATTGAAGGCCAAAGTTCTTATGGTGGTCTCCCTGAAAATGTCTTCCACGTTCTCCTGATACTTCGCCGAACACTCGAGGTAGAGCTCTGCATTCATCTGCTGCCGTGTCTCTTCACCCTACATCCCAGGCCAACCCAACATTAAGACAAACAATTAGACTGTATAAGGTGATAAATCAACTTTGGAAGAGAGTTGTTGTTGTATTGATTCATTGTATCAAATTGTAGTGTACTTCCTGTTACCTCAAGCAAAGGTTTTTATAGATCCCTATATATGCCTTACCTGTGTGTATGTGATGGGAGCCTGATTCATGGCCTTGAGCTTCCTTGCACACTCTTTATCCTTCCTGAGGTCAGTCTTGCAGCCAATCAGGATGACTGGAGTGTCCCGACAGAAGTGCTTCACCTCTGGGTGCCACTGAGTAAACAGAGTAAGAATTTAAAGATCTGAGGCATTGTATGTCTGTTCTTTTTAACATCAGATTTTTGTTCTTCAGGATGACAGTTTTCGAAAGCATTCAGAAAAGAGACAGTCCCAGCACAACTGCATGGACAAGGGGGTTAATGTCCACATGCAGGCTCAGTCACATGAGTTAATCATAGCTAAAAGAATGCAGCCAACTCCAACATACCAGACTCCAACAATCATTTACAAACTGAATTTGAACAGCAAACCTGAAGCTGTGACTTGGCATGTTGTGAATGTACTACAGAAAGTATTACCTTTATCATGACATTCTCATAGCTGGTGGGGTTGGTCACATCAAAGCAGACTAAAATCAGATCGGCGTCTTGGTATGAAAGCGGACGCAGTCTGTCGTAGTCATCCTGTCCTAAAAGAAAGAAGGCACACAATACACGTTAGCTGGTAAATGTAAACCTGTGTACACAACTGTGCATAACAATTCTTACCGACTAAACAAAAAGTCTGGGCTGCTTTGGATGCAACAGCCTGAACATAAAGATATGCAGTATGTTACACAGTTTGGGTGGTTGTATAAAACCACATCCTGGCTTCAGCTTCCTGTTACGCTGATGTAAGGCACCCTGCTGCAATAATGCAAAGATAAGCTGTCATGGGATTTCCTGGAAATTAAATTACTTTAAAAATGGTTCCATTAGCAATGTGAACTTCATGTTTCATGCCCCACAAAAGTACAGCAGTTTGTCAAGCTGGTATTGTTTAAATTGATACTGATGCCAATTCAATACCTTAATTTAAGTATCACTAAAACAAAATGCTATAGTTTACAGTAAATGGCACTTTTTGATACCCAGCCCTTGGGTTAAACAGATGTTGGTATATTGTAAACTAATAGCAATACTATTTAGTACAATATTTATTAGTCTGACTCTATTATTGGTCAAGGGCTAAAATAAACATGCAAGAACTCAGCTATTTTAAAACCTGTTTAAATTTAATTACACATTCAGCACATTAAATCAGCAGGAATAAGGAGTTTTACTTGATTAGTTTTTTTCTCACTTATATGTGAGGTTAAAGAACTCTTGACCTAAATTTGCCTCTAAAGTTGGTTCCCTAACAGCTTATAAGTAGTTGATATGCAAACAGTTGATCAGTTCCTGAAAGATGATGTCGATGGTGCACATCGACCTTTACCACTTCCTCTGTGTCAGTTTCAGAACATCAATATAAGGACTGAACACCCAGTGGGAAGATGTCTTAACTTAAAAATCTTAAAAGATATAAAACTATAAAATAATTTCCCCTTCTGGTGACCTGTGACCTGTGTGTGAGTGTTGTCCAACCGCACAATGTTTCTATTGTATTCCATCCAGTGGTCTCTCCACATCATGTGAAATGTACTAAAAAAGAATCAAGGATGTTCAACATGGGTGATTTTATATCAAGAATCTTACCAGCTGTGTCATACAGGTTGAGCTGTATCTCTTTTCCTCCAAGAGAGATTGTGGTGACATATTTTTCGAACACTGATGGCGCATATTTCTGTTTTTGGCACACAAGAGAAAAATGTCCATTTTATGACACAGCTACTGTATATTTATTACTTATAACATATATCTTATTAGTGATCCCTATAATGAATGGAGCTCATGTTTTTATTTTAGATTTAGATCAGTTTAAACATTATTAGAGTCTCAAATATGGTAAGAAAAAACTATCTTTACGAACAAATGAATATACAATATCAAGAGATGAGGTACATTACATGGCATGGAAGCTCGTCTTACCTCTGGAAAGTCACCTTTAGCATAAACCATCAGAAGAGATGTTTTCCCGCAGCCTCCATCTCCCACTATCACAATTTTAAGTTCCTCTACCTTTTTTGTGGTACCATTGGCAGTCCCAGCAGCATGGTTTTGTGTCATTTCGCCTTCAAATAATCAAACAGGTGCCAGGCAGGACGGGGCTGAAGATACTCCCTCCAGATTTAAGTTAAATACATGGCAAAGTCTGATTAATCTATATTTGGAACGGCTGAGATGATGTACAGGCAGCGTCAAGAGAGAGGAACAGACAAGCCTCATGTTTTACCGGGTAGCTCGCTCTGTTCACCACTTCCTGTTCCTGTTACATTGAAGCTGTTTCCAATTGACCCCCTACGCTCCTCTCCTGTCCTATTATCAGTCTGCTCACTGAAAGTATCACTGGGTAAGAATAGTGAGTTGCACATGAAGAGCAGTTGAGTCTGGCTGCTGCTACTCCCTCTATAGCATGTTTCATTTTCTGGGTGGGCACTCAATCTGAAGCACAGCCTCCATCGACAGAGGTGCGAGATAACACTGAAAATATTGACTTGCTGATGTAAAAAGGTTTTCGTTAACACTAACAATTATCATTACAGTAAGATCTTTGGATTGTTACCTGCAAAGTCATGAATGTGTGGCCTTGATAGCTCCATCAGAGCTTTTTGCTTTTGGGAAATTGCTTTCTCAGAAACGTATACCAGTGAAAGACCAGCCCTACTTATGTTTTAGATGACACAAATGATAACATACCAAGTAATAAACCAGCTGCTTCACTTCTCTCAGATTCCTCAATTATATATACTGTAGTCTGTATGCATTTTATTTTGAGTTGCCCACCCTTTTCATTGCCAGGAGTGGCTGTTTGAATCAATATGTAATATTAATTTAATTAATGGTAATTTATTAAATACCAGTCTAATATACATGGGATTTCATGTTTATGATTGACCAAAAATACCCACTTTTCTTTATTTCTTTAGAGAAATATGAGGAGTGTATATAAATGAGGTACAGAAACGTCGAGCAACCAATCTGCTGAATGTAATCATGCAATTGGTAAAAAGTAGATTATTTGACCATGTTTATTCCTGTATTTTCCTTTTAATGTGAGCCATTTGAATTCCCAGGGGAATTGCAATAGGTCAGTCATATTTCTCTGTCCAGTCTGTATGGGTGAAAACAGCAGTGACATCACAGATTGGGGCGTCAGGATCAACTATTCTTTCTCGTCCCAGGGTGCAATGTACGGACATCTTTATCCAGCATCAAACTAATTGAATGAGCCAAATAAAGTGATTAATTTGGAGATAAAATTCTGAGTTATAGTATGTTTCCTTTCTGTAGGTGAGTGTGTGTGTGTGTGTGTGTGTGTGTGTGTGTGTGTGTGTGTGTGTGTGTGTGTGTGTGTGTGTGTGTGTGTGTGTGTGTGTGGTAATGACCAAAAGCAACTACTGGATATCAAAATGGATGATTGAGAATGTCAATGGACACAGTATATGCAATAAAATATTTAACATTAGGTTTGTAAATATGTTTCAGCCAAGTCGATAATAATTACAGAAATAAAAAGTGGGTTAAAGTGGGTGTCAGAAGAGAGCAGATCATAGAGAATGAAACAACAATACACAAAAATGTTGTATTTGAGATTACTATTGCTTTAGTAATTGTAATTTATTTTATTTAAACAGGGGCAATGCAGAAGTTAACATTAACCTTGTATAAGAACAAGGAGAGATACATTGTACCAGGTTGTAGCACAATTGCTATTTTTTGGTGAAAATGTGTGCAAGCTGTCCCTTTAAGAGGATGAGCTGACACTGTCCTTACTTTGACTATTTTAAGAAAGCATGTCATCTTAAGTATTTTTGCCAGAATACACACATTTACTACAATAACTAAAAGGGAGTTTCACTTACAAAAGAAATCAGTGTAAAAAAATGTTACCCTGCAGCATGAATTATGTCTATTGTGTATTTTAGTGTATGTGTCTGTCTCATGACAGGCTCAAATACCGTTTTAAACAAAGAAAAAAGGGAAACATTTAAAATGCAAAATTGCAACAACAACTTGATTCAGTTTCCACAACAATAAAACATAAAAATTAGGGTATATTCTATTTATTTAAAAATCTCAGAAACACAGACAGGGGATAGTATTAATTGCCATGTATAGAGATCACAAACCATAATGTGTAATATTACACTAATAATGCATGCACATATTTAGGAGCTAGAAAAAAGAAAAGCCTTGAAAGAAGAAAAGCCAACGTTTTAAAATAAAATACATATAGTACTACTAGTTAAAAATCATGAATAATCAAGTGTACCCACAGATTAAAAAGCACAAAGGATACCTTATTTGATTCAGTAAACAATCCGTCAGAATAAAAAGGCTGAGCATACAAAGAAAGACAGGGCATAGCCTATAGCAAGTTTGCCTGGCTGCCTGATTATTCTGACTGCACAGAAATAGCCATGAAACCGTTCTCATGTGCTCCATATGCTTCTACGATACAGTATGATGTAGTACTAGCTATGACAAATGCCTGTATATATATATAAAAAAAAAGAGTGCTTGTTTGACTTACAAGGTGAAACTGGCAGCCTAACATGTGAATAACGTAGCATATAAAGGATATTAAATTGTCCTGTAGGTGTACAAAATATCCATACGTGTAAAGCCCCCTTTCATCAATTAATAAACAGAAACAATTGTCAAAAATAGTTGTTTCGCCGTGCAGAGAGACAGCTGTCCTGCAGAAGAGAGGCCAATCCTCTGTGTGGAATATTCCAGTCTGTCAGCGGCGCGCAAAGCGGAATGCATTGCGCAACCCACCGGGGAGGTTCTTTTTAACAAAGGCCTATAAATAACCTCATTGGCTGATGTGAACGCAAAATGTTCACCTTTGTTACACACATAAAACCTTCTTCACAAATGTGTCCCCATTGCACTGGGAGTGGGGGTCTCGAAACAGGGTTGACTGAGAGGAATGCTGTCTGCAGCCTCGTGACCTGCAAACGGAAGAACGCGCGCACTTGGCAGACCGACCAAGGAGAGGATAACAAGAAAAACAGGCCTCTGACACGCACCTACAACGACTTTGTGTGTTCTCATAAGCAGCTATGTACACGCTCACACACTAAAAAGGGTGTACGTAACAAGGACCATAGTGGCCCATCTGAAGACCCCCCCCCTGTCTATTTCTTAACTCGTTCACCGTGACCGAACAAAAGATAGAATCGCATCTTTGTTAGTTTGTATTTTCTAATCTGTAGCATTTAAAACACTCGATGTTAGTGATCCGCCGGTCTCTGTCTCGAGCCAGAGAGCACGCGCGGAAGCCAGAAGCACCCACTCTTTCCAGTGACAAAACAACAAGGCTGCCGCCTGCTGCAGAGGATTCCTGATGACCTTATATGGCAGTGTGGGGGAGCAAAAACACGCTCGAGCTCTCATGGCAACCGTCCAGAGCTCTCGGATTACTGCTGTTACCAGGGCGAGTCAGCCCAGCAACCGACAGCCAAATGTATTAACGTGTCCTTCCTCTCACGCACTGTCGACTTTTTATTTTTTATTTTACTTATTATTGTTAAACATACATTCGAGTAAAATCCCCCATGTCGGTACGTGTGTTAAGATTTCCTGTTGTATCACCGAGAAATGTCCTTGGAACGAGGCTCTCTCACCGAGTGAACGAGCCTCTCCCAGTTATGGCGCAGCAACATATCACAGCACAGTGCTCTCCTTTGTCTGTAAAGAAGCCATTTTGAGGCAAGAGAACAGCAGATAAACCATTGAACAAGTGTAGCCTGCACATTACCAAAGGGTCTCTTTGGACAAGGGAAGCAGTGAAATTTACGAGATTTCTCCCCATAAGATTCCTTTGCTCGTTTAAGACTTGGATTACATGTTTTGAATACTAAACTGTAAGTTTACAATATCAATCAAAAAAATATGGGTTACAGTTCAAATTTTCTTTTAAAGTCAAAATAACGTTAGTTTTGCTGATAACGTTTAAACCACAACTATTTATTGTTGTCTGTCCTATTAGAACACGTATATATGCTACACGTAGACATAAAATGGCAAATTACGTGAAATAGCTCAAAATCCATTACCTTTCAAAACAACATTTCCTTGTGGTTTTATATGATGTAGCTCTGTTAGAAAATGTCGAAATGGAAGAGGTAATACTTGACTGCAATCCTGTCTTCAAGGAGAGAGAGGAGATGGTCTCCTTGGTTTGCATATTGCCCACACAGATGATGCTTGAAGATGCATATTCGCTGGCTGACAGGCAATGCCACTGATCAAAAAGTTTTCAAAAGAGCGTTCTATCTTTCGTGCTAATGGAATCCTTCTTTTTCAGGAGACGCTATCCCACCCCTTATTAATGCCATTATTAGAGGATCCGAAGATGGAGCTGAAAACATTCCTCCTGCCCCTGCGTTTAGGCCTGTTAACTGCATTTCACCAAAGTGCTGAGGTAAATATTTTCACCATAAGAGTTTTCCCTCCATCTGTTTCCTCTTTGGTTTGAAAGTCTATTTTTTAACCGTTGTAGAAACTGTAAAGGGCTACCTAACGTGGCTTCTTAAAATACATTTAAATGTGCCCTTGAAGCAAGGTCAAGTCAACGATTACACTTTGGACACATTTTAAATGGCAAATGGACAGCACAAACCTAATCGTGCTTGAAGTTGTCTCCACTGTTGTAGGAAGGGTATAAACACACAAGCCACCAGCGTTGCTGTTGTGAGAGGAAAGTGTTTAAAGTCATTAATCAAAGCAAATGAGCTATAAACAGTCAAAATTGCAGACAGGCAAAAAACTAGTTTGCAAAAGGCCATTCGTTATCCATGGCCTGCTTTCTGACATTTGAGTAGCATTGGCATATAACCTGGAATGTATCCTGAACTATATCAGCATGCCAGTGAACATATTCAGTAAAGTTGTCTATTACAGATGCCAACATTTGCATATGATCAAATTGATGAGCTCAGATAACTTGACAGAAATCACTTTTGATAACAGTAACTGCATGCCTCACATTTTACATTACTAAATTAGCAAAACTGTTAAATTATTATAAAAGAGTTGAACTTACTCATTGCTACTCATATCCTACAAGGCCATGAGTGCAATGCCAACAATCAGCCATTACACATTGTCACTTTAACTGTGTTTTTTCCTAATTTAACATCTCCAAAATCATACAACTGTTTATTCACAACATTAGGTTTCTTTTCACTTAAGAAATATAAATACTATTATATGGGTGTGCCATGACCTAGTTAAGACAAAGATGGATTCCAGGCAGAGGAAAAAAGGCTCAAGATGTCACAGAGTATTACATCCAGTACATTCTCTTCCTTCTTCTCAATCCTTTAAAAGGAGGAATCATAGTTTTATCATAGTCCGTGAGAGATGAGGAAATCAAGTGTAAGATCCCTTTTGGAACAAAGGAAACCCATATAGGCCATTGAGTCCTGTTTTAGGAAAATGGCTGCCGAGAGCGCTCGGCCCCCTCTCTCTGCTCTCTGTTGAAGGACTCCTGAGCCGTGCCTCTAATAGCAGACAGCTTCTCTGCTGCTGCGCTCTGATTGGCTCGCCGAGCTGCCGCTGTTAACCAGCCAATTGCCCGAGCACTGCAAAACACTAGACAATGTCAAACAAAATCCAGTTTGGTCGACAATATACAGTTTACAAATAGTATTACAAACACAAAAAATCCATACGGAGTTATATAATATATAACTAAAAGCTCCACCGCTGGCCCGACTTTAAGCGAGGACCAACAGAACGTTTTGGCACTAGTTTGTTGGTCTAACTGACAGAAAAACGTAACAAACCGCCGCATTCCAGCGGTTATTAACGTTAGCCTGACTGTTAAATTCAACCATTTAGCTACTAACCGAGTTGCGTATAATCCTGTTCCTCGGTCAGAAATTGCACATTAGCAGTCAACTAGCTATACAGCAGCTCCCCATCCCATTAGTTTGTTTTCGTTTTCAAATTATGTCTCGACGTGTTTAAATCTGTGAAGGACCACAGGTCTGTCCACAAACCTGCGACCAAATCATTTTTATTAGCCTTAAGTGGCAGTTAAGAAGACATTTGCCCCCTGTGTCTATCTTGTGTTTGCCATTTTGGGTAAATGCAACCGGCAGATTCCACACAAAATGATTTAGAGGTTTAGCGACAAAGAGCGGTTGCCGGGTCGATTATACCGTCATGTTTTTATTCGAACGTTACTATCGGAGTCATTTAAAACATAACGATTGTATACAATGCAATAACATAATTAAATGACCAGTGAAAATAGAAATAAGTTTGTAGCGAAAGTGCGGCTAGCATCGGAGGTGGGTAAGCCTAGCGGTGTATTGTGGGAGAGACAGAAGCTACAGACCAGAGGCACACGATATGTGTTGGCTCTCGCCGAAAAGGAGGCAGTATTCTTCAAGCTAAATCATGTAATGTAAGCGGCGAAAGGAAAGCGATTTTGTCTTTTCTTCAATTAAAGAAAAACCACTCGATCGGACAAACCATGTCCAAGCCAGGGGAGAAAAACAGATTGAACGAAGACCATGGCAGAAAGCAGAGTTCGAGTAAGCTTATTCTTTTTTCCTCTTTCTCCAGCCCTCCTAATGCCTGTTTTCCGTAAATGGGATATACGCTATATCCCGTTTTTGCTCTCCATTGGGTTAGATACCCCTGCCACCAAAGTCATGCATCTGTAACGTTTTTAAAGTGTTGGGGGCTGGTAACGGGACCGTGTTTAGCGTTGCCTCACGATAGCTCTTCTCTCCTTGTCGCTGCCTGTCGTTTCAGGTTTGGCGAACGGCATGGACAGTCATCCCGTCTGCGGCTCAGCGGAGAAGCGGAGTCACCACTGGAGAAGTTACAAGTTGATTATCGACCCGGCGCTGAAGAAAGGACCACACAAACTGTATCGCTACGATGGACAGACTTTCAGCATGCCCGTAAGTGGACCGCCTTCGCTGCGAAACGGCTACAATAGTAACCGAGTAGCCGACCTCCATGATAGGTTACAATGTGGCTGTGTTGCTGTGGCCGGCCACTGGTGTTTTCCAGCATCTTGAACGGCTTGTCGGAGGTGTTCATTTTAATCCAACACCGCGTCTGGTTTGTGTAAAACTACTTTGCAACAAGTTCTCGCCGTGTGAAGTTGTGAATGGGATGGATAACAGTGTTGTGCCCCCCTCCTCTCCTGCAGAATCCCGGGATACCACCGGTGGAGATGGTCCGAGACCCGAGGATCGGTCGGCTGTGGACTAAATACAAAGAGACGGACCTACCGGTGCCGAAATTTAAGGTATATATCTGACAGAAAGATATCAGCTTTTTCCTTGTGGAAAAGGAGGGCTGTCAAAAGTTGCAGACACACCCCCCACCCCTCACTCATCTTTGGGATGTCGGGTGACATTATGTTGTCTGATGGGCTGTTAAAACCAAAATTACATGCACTATAATGCGCGAAGAGGGATGACTGGGTATGCAAGTTCATCGTACCCACTCTGACAAGGATGTTCTTATCTCAGCTGTCAGAAAAGACCCCACATGGTGCAACATTAACCCGAAAGCACCCCTAACGTTAACTCCTCTTATTATTCTTCCAGATCGACGAGTGTTATATCGGCCCTGTGCCTCCAAAGGAGGTGACATTCGCCAGGCTGAACGACAACATTCGGGAAGGATTTCTCACCGACATGTGCAAAAAGTTTGGAGAAATCGAGCAGGTGGAGATCTTGTACAATCCGAAGAACAAAAAGCACCTGGGGATTGCCAAAGTTGTTTTTGAGAACGTGAAAGCCGCCAAAGTGGCCGTGCAGTCGCTTCACAAGACGTCTGTTATGGGAAACTTCATCCACGTGGAGCTGGACCCGAAAGGTAAACAGTGATTCAGTCATTCGAGGAGGAGACGTGTAACCTACATTATGCACGATCAAGCGTGTTTTCGGCTGCAGGAGCCAAACATTCTCCTCAAAGAGGTATATTCCCTTGTTTTGAACTATTAGGAGGACAGCAATCACGTGTGTAAATTCACGTGCGTTGCCTGGTAACGTGGGGTAATTGAATTTCATTGAATGTAAGCCTGCTCCCACAAGCCCAGCGCTTAGGGGGCCTGTGTACTCCCACTGTGCATCATTTCAGACCTGTAAACAAACACAAACCGATCTGTCAGAGTCGTCTCCCTCCTCACATCATCTCTGTTGAGTCACATTTAAAAGAAATCTCTAAAATTGTTGTTAGTTTTTCAGTCAGTAACACTGTTAAGATTCAGACTCTGCTGTTGCTTCCGACTTAACGCAGAACAGCAACTTGAATTACTCTTAGGACAATGTAAAGTATTTATTATTTGACTTGCAACAGTTTTGCAATTAGCAAAATAATGACTGATGTTTTTAATTACAATGTGTACAGTGTTTACTGGCTACACAATTGTATTAGTCTTGAAAGGAATTTAAGTTAACTGTTGCATTTTTGTGTGTTTGGACCATTATATTATAGCATATCTACTGTATGTATGTATATACAGTATATACATGCATACAGTACATACATCTACTGTATGTATTACATACAGTAGATTCAGATTACCATATGTACATTAACAATCTTTATTTAGTTTTAAAAAGCCTTCTGGCATTAAGCCTGCATTATAGACTTGCATTTTTACCATTCTGCAGGTGAGAATCGCCTTAGGTACTTCCAGCTCCTGATGAATGGCAGCTACACCCCGCAGACCCTGCCTGTTGGTGGAGAGGAGGCCAGAGAAGTTTCACCTCGTAGCCTGGCAGAAGCCTTACTGGTAAAAACTTTATTTTGTTCATGGGTTTATGAGAAATTGCTTCCTAATCTGTGGTAGTGGAAGTTCGATAATAATATAGTTTAATACAGTCTCTCTACTGGTTTCTGCAAGGTCAGCCTGATGCTTACTGAATTGTAGTGTTACTTTGTAGAAATAACTTACCAAACTAAGCTGACATGCTTATCTGTAATTTATATTTATCAGTGCAGCAGGTGGTGGAGTAGAGCAGAGGAAATGTTATCCAGACCCTTGCCTGTGGACTGAACTCACAAAGCCACTGAAACGTGCACTTTGGCCTCGTTACACGAGATCCCCCAGGCATTGTGCCCAGATACTCTTATCTAGTAGCTTCTTTTTTTTTCTTTTAAGATGCACTGTGAAATGTAACTGTTGGACGAAAATCATCCAACTATTTTTTTTTTATGACTGCATTGATATACAGTAGCTTCTAATTTACAATCCAAGACATGTTTTAGTTGTGATGGTAGAGGTTTTAGTGGTGTGAATGTTTGCCTGTGACACCTAATGTTATTCTTGTTTGTCTCCTTTAAGGCCTGCGAGCCCATCCGCAGGTTGTCAGAGAGCAGCGTGTCAGCTGTTGGAGGAACATTGCCACCCAGCAGCTCCACCACTCCTCTGTCCCTGGAGACAGGCTACTCCAGCCTAAGGCAGGACACACCCCAGTCCCAGGGAACCCCTCATACCCCACGCCAGACAGGTACGCCCTTCTCTCAAGACTCCAATTTCTCCAGTCGGCAGTCCACACCGGCTTACCAGTCCAGCCGGGCCGAGAGCTCTGGAGGTTACAAATCTCGCAGACACGAGAGTAAGTTCCAGGATGCGTACAACCGCAGACCGGAGAGGCCCCAGTACCGCAGCAACATGTACCGAAGCACGACGTCTGAACAAGCTCCCTTCAAACAGCACCAAGTCACCCCACCTGAACCTCCACCTTCCACCCCTTCCTTCACCTACACAGCTCCTCCCCCCGCTACGCCCAACTTCAACTCCGCCTTCTCGCCATACCAGGCTCCTTTGCCCCCTGCGTTCCCGTCAGAGCCTACTTTCCATCACCCAGCCCAAAGGGAGGGCGAGTACCTCCGACCGCCACAGCCGCCTCTGGCAGCTGCCACTGACTTTTTGCCCATCAAGGAGAGACCAGAAACTCCTCCGATCCCAGAGCCCCCGCCGGAGCCCGTGCCCCATCCAACCACCCCTCCTCCTCAAACACCAGAGCACTGCCCCTCACCTGGCTCCCCTACGCTTGATCCAGAGCGCAATAGCCTGGATTCCCGCATTGAGATGCTCCTCAAGGAGAAAAGGACAAAGCTGCTGCCATTCTTGGAGACGCGAGACTCAGACACTGAGGTGCGAATGGAGGGAAGTCCAATTTCCTCCTCATCCTCTCAGCTATCCCCAATTCCCCCATATACGAGCGGCTCCCAAGGTGGCCACCAAAACTCCCGTCCCTCTAGCACAGGCTTGGAGGATGTAAGTCCGACCCCTCTTCCAGACTCGGAAGATGAAGATCCAGTTCCCGGAACTGCCTCCCTGATTAAGAGAATCAGTTCTCCTGTCCAGGAGAAGATGAGGAACAGTGACCTCAAAGATGGAAATTTTCGAGGCCACACTCCCACTGAAAAAATGGAAATGGTAAGACACTGATTTTTTTTCTGATACTTCCATGAAACTTGTGTTTATATGAAAAATAACAATATGCATATTTTCATGCGTTAGGTTACATTTCACAGGAAACGGCCCCCCATGGTTCCCAATGTAGCTAAAATGAGCTCGTATTGATAGTCTTAGTTGATAGTAGCACAATGCTGATGTTTACTTACAGCTGTGACAGTTAACACTGAGGACACAGGAAGTGAGGTCTAGTTTCAGTGCAAGGTGGTAGTAGTGAACTTTCCCTTTTGTTTCATTTTCTTTTATTATGCCTCACAAAGGAAGTTCTGATCTAACAGCAATCTATGTATGAAGGCACCTTAAAAAAGGTGTTTGCTATTTCAGTTGACAGCTGCTGTTTGTTTTTGTGCAGAGTACAAATATGATCTTTAAAGTACTGCTAATGAGTAGCGTTTGTTCCCGTAATAAAAGTGTATTTGTTAGCACAATAGTATCTGAATATAAAATATGCATGTAAATCAGTTGACATAAGTTATGAATGAAAAGTTTTAGACAGAACTCACAGCCTTACAAATATTTTCACATTCATATGGAGTTGATCCCCTTGTTTGAAGTCATAGTAACATCATCTGGCCTATGATGTTGTATTTCTACACTGCTGTGCTTTGAAAGGAGAAATAAGAGCTGCTCTGCTGTTGGAGAAACACTCTTGTTTCCTCTTTCGAACACTCACCACATGCTCACACAGAGGAAAACACAGTTTGGCAGTTAGCCCCATTCAACACCACACTTCCTGGTTTTGCCCTGACAGTCAGGATTGACAGCAGCGTCCTTATATCTCACATTTCAAGTTATCACAAAGCAAGCACTGCAAACAGGTCATTTTGGATAACGATGCCACTCCCATGCTGAGTTTATTCTCATTATTGTCATTCCTGCAGCAGTTGTAACATAAATCCTTTGTGAAAGTGTTGCCCTCCCATTATGCACTATGGTTTTAGGAATAATCACTGTGATGCCTAAAGCAAACAGCTCTGTTTGGAAATATGCTGACCAGCAACATGGGTCAGTTGTGTTTGAATAATATGAATATATTGAATGAATACTAAACTTTGAACTCAGATCAGCACTTAAATAATTTGTTGCTCTTATTTTGAATGATTTACTGAGTATCCAACCTCAGAGCAAAATATGTCCATAGCACATAGTACTGTCTTGTTGGTACTGAGTGCAGGTATTGTTTAAATAACCAAAACATAAAAATATGTTTTTAAGCATAAAAAAGAAAGAAATCTCAAGTATTGTATCAGAACCAGTTGAAAAATGTCAAACTATACCCATAATTAATATTAAAGCTGAAAAGGCAGGTTGACAAAACAAATATAAACTTAAGGTCCACTTACTAGCTTTTTCCTGAGCTTTTTTACCTTATCTCAAGGTCTTCATAAGTCGGTGGCGTTTGCTCAGTTGTCACAGAAGGAAAAGGGCAGATGATTGTTCTCGTGTAACCTGTGAAAAATACACCCTGACCTTGCATAGTCCTGACAGGCTGTCCCTTTTCACACAGGGGCATCAGTCGTCTGGTGAAGACATGGAAATCTCTGACGATGAGATGCCCGGGACTCCAATCTCCGGGGGAGACTGTGGTAAGGGCATTGTCATGAACTCTGCGGTGTCTCCGATGCAGAGCATTTCCATCCCTCCTCCCGGCTTCCCTCCTCTCCCGCACCAGGCCGGCTTCCAGATCTCACATCACCACCTGGGCCCTCACTCTGCTGTCATGGCCGGTCATCCCGGAGTGCCTCACCATATGCTGCCACCCATGGGTCCCTACCCTCATAGCATGATGCCCCTGGTACAAATGGAGCTGATGAACTGCTTGCGGTGGGAACAGTGGAGCACCGTTCCCATGTCCTTCCAGATGCAGCAGCAGATGTTGAGTCGCATGGCTCAGACTAGAGGGCCCTATCCTTATCCACATTTTATGGACAGTGGTGCATCTGGGCCGTATGGGGGACCCTACGTTCCTCTGACTATGGGTGCTACACCTGCTAGCGGCGCAGCACCCGAACAATGGCAGCATCCCAGTATACCAAAGTTCAACCCTACTGTTCCTCCTCCTGGATATGAGACTAAAAAGGAGGATCCCCACAAAGCCACTGTTGACGGTGTGCTGCTGGTCATTGTCAAGGAGCTGAAGGCCATCATGAAGAGGGACCTCAACCGCAAAATGGTGGAGGTGGTGGCTTTTAGAGCCTTTGATGACTGGTGGGAAAAGAAGGAACACTCAGCAAAGGTAAAATATATTAATTTCACCTTCCAAGATGCAAATACAGTATTACCTACTACAGAAGCAAAGAGGGCTTATATCCACACATGCACAGTATGTGTGCGGGAAAATATACTTGCCCTGTACTTCTAACCTATATAAATTTAGTCTAATAATGTCCATATTGTATGATTTCATTACATTACAGAAGCCATAAATTGTGACACATCAAGAACCAGTCATTCAGTTTGCATTGTAGCACAACTGTTCATGATAACCATCAATTCATCAATCAAAACATGCGTTTTTTTGCAGATTATTAAAAAAGAATAATTAAAACAACCTCTCCGTGTAGTTTTAGCTAATGTAGCTCTCTGTCCAATCTGCATCCACAAGAATCTTACATTAATAGCAAATATCATTTAGTGTAATTTATTTATCAAGCTAAAATGCTAAATATTCCTTGTTTCCAGATTTTTAGATGGGAGGCTTTGTTGCTCTTCTCTGTTTTATATATTTGTATCTAAATTGAACACCTTCTGGTTTTGGACTGTTGTTCAGGCAAAACAAGCAAGTTAAAGACATCTCCTTTACGATTAATTGGAAAAGTCAATCAACTGATTAACTGATCATGACGATAAAGAGTTTCATTTACATGAAGCAGCATTTGTTTCATGAAAGTTGTTGTCATTGTTCAGTATAATAACAGAGTTTGATACAGTAACTAACCAGCATTAAAAATAATTTACACGTTTTCCCAGGCATCTTTGACTCCAGTGAAGGGTGCAGAGGGAAAGGAAGAAGAAAGACCCAAACCCAAAGAAACGATGGGTTCAAGTCTGCTGGAGAACTGGAACAAGGGCGAGGGACTGGGCTACGAGGGAGTGGGCCTGGGAATCAGTTTGCGAGGAGCCATACGCCTGCCCTCCTTCAAGGTAAGCCTTGAAATGTGTCTTTTAGTAGGACAAGGAGGGACACTCCTTTCTTATCTCGATCATTTGCAGCTCCCGTGGTGTTTAATGGTTGCATGTTGTGCTCAGGTAAAAAGGAAGGACCCGCCTGAGGCTGCAACAGCAGGGGACAACAAACGAGCCCGACCCTCCACACCAGTGGATGACGAGCTGGAGGATGAGGGTAACCCTCTCTTTTGTCACATTTACAAATCTCCCTTCTTCCTGGTTTAATTTCTTTTGCTGAAAGCTAATTTATCTTGTGGTTCATCTCTGTCAGACCGGGATCGAGACCCAGCCGAGCTCCCATCGGACGATTCCAAAATGGATGCCGACGCTGCAGCAGCGAAGCGACGGCACTCACGGCCACTTGAACTGGACAGCGAGGGAGAGGAGGATCTGGACACCTCAGGAAAGGAAGAGTCATTGTCCGACAGGGAGGAGGAGCCTGATGAAACTGAGGCGACAGACAGGCTGTCGTCAGGCAAAGTAAGCCGTCTCAAACGTTACCATTAATTGTGTATCTGTTGGATTGTCTTTTACATCGTGTGCATTGAATATTTCTGCATTTTGTAAACATTTTCATGATCTGTGATCATCTCTTAGGAGAGTGGCGATGAGGAGGGTGATGATGAAGACTCATCCAGTGAAAGCGCTTCCTCAGATTCGTCCGATGAAGGTACTTTAAATATCAAACAGCAGCAGTTGGTTGGGTTTTTGTCTTTTTCCTGTAGTTGATCATTTCTTCCCCCATTTCTTGCAGAAGATGAGAGTTCAGCTTCCTCTAAAGCTAGCTCTGACTCTTCAGCAGAAAGTGCGGACTCATCCGAGTACGAGTTAAGCTCGGAAGAGGAAGAGGATGAGGTGGAAGAACAGGCAGCACAAGATGTGGAGGCTGACGGCAAAGTGGCCCAGACCTCCTCGTCCTCTTCATCCTCATCAACGTCGTCTTCTGATGAAGAGGAGGGGAAGACGGAGATCAAGGCACCAAGCCCTCCTGCGGGACCGGTCCCAGAGGATAAGGAGAACCGGAGGAGCAGACCTCCTAGTCCTGCGGAGGAGGTGACAGGGGACTTGAAGCCGCCTTCACCCAAAGGCATCCCAGGTGAGCGTCTGTTGAAATGATACAAGCCGAGTAATACAGCATAGGTATTTATCGTTTTGCAGTATTGAAGTCAGATGTTAAAAGAAATGAATATCTTTTCTTGTCTTCTAGTCAAAGAGCGAGACATCAGTGTGGACCGTGACATTCCTGTAGTGAAATCTGAACCTCAGGAACATGTAGCAAACCTCCGGCCACCCACTCCCACAGGCGCCCTGCTTGACAGCGACCAGGAGACAAAAGCCAAAGGTAAAGCAGAGCCCGAGGAAGTACCCTGCACCCCCAGTCGATTAGCCCCATCCATAGATGCAAACACACCTGTCCCCAAATCTGTCTCTGCATCTTTAATGCACCTCCCTCTCCCTCCACACCCGGCAGTAGAAGGTCGTTCCCTCCTTCATCCACCCCCTGGTCCCCTGCCTGACCTCCCTCAGCGGGCCAGGCTCCCAACAGACGAGGATATCCCCCGCACGCCAGGCAGGGACCTGATGGAGCGTGCCCGAAGTCTGGGCAAGTCCCAGAGCACGGACACGGTGCCCATAACACCCGGTAGTGATGCCCCGCTGACGGGCAGCAGCCTGCTGCTTAGCTCCCCTCACATCCTCGGTAGCCCCTTTTCCTACCCTGCACAATCCCCTGTCCTTAGTGCTGGAGTCCCCCGCACTCCAGGAAGAGACTTAACCTTTACCCCTGTCTTCCCTGACCCCACAGCACTGACTCTTAACAGGAAAATATCCTCCGAGAGCCTGGACGATAGACCAGTTTTTAAGGAGCCGCCCATCTGCGCTCTGCCTAACCAGGCCCTGTCAGCTGGAGCAGAGCATTCAGCCAGCGTCCCTGAAGATCTGCCCGCTGGTCTCACTGTAGACGTCCCTGTCTCATCAGATACTGCCCCATCAAAGAGGAAACCTGGACGACCCAAAGGCAAAAAGACCCCAGCTGTTTCGGCAGCTGATGAGTCTTTGGAGCTCTCATCTGAGTCCACCCCTTTGCCTCACGACGCACACCTCGGCGATCTATCCACGCACACGATATCTGCCAAGTCCCCCGACCACCCGAGCCTGGACTTCCGGGAAGGAGAGGTGAAGCCTCAGACGGTCCTGCCTGCAGAAGACGGCTTCCTGTCCTACGAAGAAGAGGCACCTGTGGCCATAAAGCCTGCACGGAGGGCACGGCGATGCTGGGAGGAGCTGCTGCTGGGCAGCCTGTCCCCCGTCACCTCGCCTCCCCGGCCATACTTCAAACCGCGCTCCGAGTTTGAGGAGATGACCATACTGTATGACATCTGGAACGAAGGCATAGACGACGAAGACATACGGCTTCTGCAGATCACTTATGACAAGATGCTCCAGCAGGATAACGGCAACGACTGGCTCAACGACACGCTCTGGGTCAACCATCCATATATCCTTTACTGCTTGACATCAGCTGATTTACACCAAATGTTGTTATTAATAATATTAATTTTTATGCATATGTCACTTTTCATATACAGTGATGGTGCTCCACAAATCATTTTAAGAGATCAGTCCAGTTAAATAAGTGTATTATTTTCTTTTTTAAGAAATTGTTTTGGTGTGTGTGTGTGTGTGTGTGTGTGTGTCACAGCAGCCCCCTCTGGTGGTGAAAATCAGGAACTGTTTGGCTCAGTTGTCAGTTTGGCTTCTATTGAATATCTTTTGAGCTTCAGTGTTTTGGCATCTCAGCTGTGGTCCAAGGCCTTTTTTTTTCAGTTTCTTCCTTGACTTCTCTGCACCTACCAACATCCCCCGAGTGAAGAAAAAGAGAAGGGATGACGGCATGAGGGATCACATGACCGGCTGTGCGCGAAGCGAGGGATACTACAAGATCGACAAGAAAGACAAGATCAAGTACCTTCAGAGCACAAAGCTGCAGTCAGAGGAGCCGCCGTTCGACACACAGGTGAATACAGACTGTGATGCTCAACTTCTGTGAAAGTGTACACGTAAAAACCTCAGAGGCATCGTAGATGTTGCACTGCTGTGGGTGGACACGTCTAACTCCATCTTCTTCCTGCAGGGTATGAGTATTCCCGCACAGGTCCACGCCTCTACAAGAGCTGGCTCGGAGCGGCGGTCGGAGCAGCGACGTTTGCTGTCCTCATTCGCATGCGACAGTGACCTGCTGAAGTTCAACCAGCTGAAGGTAAACCCTGTCAAACCGAACTTTGCTCCAGTAGGCAGTTTGATTCACCCTGAATTTTATTTTATAATAAGGGCAGTAAGTAAGAACATAAGACAGACCGGCGTCATCGTCATTGCAATTATGTCATCTACAAAAGTCACACTCTGCTCCACTTTACTCCTACAGTTCCGTAAGAAAAAGATCAGATTCTGCAGGTCGCACATCCATGACTGGGGTCTGTTTGCCCTGGAGCCCATCGCTGCAGATGAAATGGTGATCGAGTACGTGGGGCAAAACATCAGACAGGTGAGAGGCAGTTGATCGGTTCGTTTGAAGTGGGTTTTTCTGTGGGTACATAAGTCGGGATAACCACGGCTATTTGATAATGAAGAAATATTTCATGTGATAAATTGCATTCAAGATTTCTGATCGCTTATACTGTGTATATATGTAGACTTTAGAGGGTGCACAATTCCTGTTACAAAACGCAGTTTATTAGAATTCTGAATGTTTCAAATTTGCTGGGACACAACCAAATTTTGATGTTGCTTGGACTGCCGTAACAGCAAGTAAGAGAGGGTTACTACCAAGCATGATAGCTCATTTTGCTTTGAAGGACCAGAGCTGTTGATATGTTGGCTGATAGCGAGATGCACGGTTCGGTAGATAAGTCCCACTGATGGGGAAAGTAGAGATCCAGTGGAATTCTGTCAGATAAAGCCAATAGTTTAATTTTAAAGCTGTCAGACCTCTAATAAGTGGTAATCCTTCATTGGCAGGTGATTGCGGACATGCGGGAGAAGCGCTACGAGGAGGAAGGCATCGGCAGCAGCTACATGTTCCGCGTTGACCACGACACCATCATCGACGCTACAAAGTGTGGCAACTTCGCCCGTTTCATCAACCACAGCTGCAATGTAAGACGACATGCGCATGACGCTCCTTTTTGTAAAAGCTTCAGCACCAAGTGTGTGAAACAGAAACACAAGCTTAAAAGCAATCTAATGGTGTGTTTATCTTTCAGCCCAACTGTTATGCGAAGGTCATCACGGTGGAGTCTCAAAAGAAGATTGTGATCTACTCCAGACAGTCCATTAACGTCAACGAGGAGATCACGTACGACTATAAGTTCCCCATCGAGGACGAGAAGATCCCCTGTTTGTGTGGGGCAGAGAACTGCAGGGGAACGCTGAACTAACGTCCATGTGAGGTCAATCGTCTCCTGGGCGTAAAAGTGCTGTCTTCAGACTCGACTATTTTGGAGCAAGGAGAAGAAACCTGCTCGTCTGTACGGCCCTCTTCACATATTTAACTCTAGATTTGTTTACGATTTATGGTGCTCTTGAAATTAAAAAACGCATAGTTTTTTATGTCTGCCAGTGACCCAGAACTTACTTAAACACTTGACTTGCTGGTGCAGCATTTCCTCTTCTAAACGTTGGGACAGTATTTCAGCATGGCTCCTTCCACATCCAGTCCTGGTTTGTACAGTTTTACACTTCTCGTTTGTCTCATAAGCTTTACGTACACCACACGTGGTACAAAAACAACAACAACAACAACGACAACACACTCACATGTTCAGCTGCTTACTAACACTGTTGAGACGCACAAGCCTGCCAGGAAAACGCCTCTCTTGTGGGAGAAGACGTGGTCGGGCACCTGAGCAGATGGGATGATGGCGGAGTGTCGCGGCCCGACACCGGACTGCAACCCTGCTCTCTCGCTCCTACCTCCTCTGCACCAGTTTTCTTGGACATTAATCAAACGCATAAAAGAAAATTCAAGCAAACCAAATGGTTAAATCCTACCACAAAATCTGGAATATTCGGATATCATGCCTGCTTTCACCAGCCAATAATGGATCCTGCTGCTTCCTATTTGTTTATGCAAAAAAAGGTAAAGATGACATGCAGAATTTGTATTAATGATATTCCAGTGTTTTCCAGTTTTGTTTAGGTAGTTTTCTTCCTGCTTGTTTCTTCAAAGACACTATTTTTGTGTGAATGTGAGAGAATTTATCGTGTGTGTGTGTGTGCGTGTGCGTGCGTGCGTGCGCTGCCCTACCCTATATAGGCCACAGCGTAGAAGGCCCCCAATCATGCAGAGTAAGAAGTTAAAATTGAACCAATTCTAGTCCACTGGGCAGCGATTGAAAATACTTGTTAAACTAAGTTTTCAGCTTATGAAGAAATAATTATTTCTCTTTTTAAGTGCCATATGAATGTAAAACTGTCTGTTTAACCTGAGCATGCCGGGGGCGGCCATACAAGTCTGTTGTTGCTGCCTATTTTTTTCCCGCCGTGGGTGTTTGATGATGATGATGATGATGGGATGACCGTCTCATGTTTGTGTCCTATTCAACTTACTCTACCAGTGTTCAATGTTCTCATGCACAACAAAGTGTTTCTACGACCCAACAGACCTTCTGCCAGGGTTGTTTTTTCTTTATGAAGACATTAAGGTAAAAAAAAAAATATTAGTGAATACACTTGAGGCTTGCACTTCTGCTTTATGCCCCCTCTCAGCCTTTCATTTCCCCCCATTCAAGACCAAGTCAGTCATTGCTTTTCATTCAGTTGGATCGATTATGGAGATTTTCTTTTTTTTTTCCACCAGTGATGTTTATATTGTATATGATTACTTGTACAGAAGATCTAAAGCTTTTTTATCTTAACAGGGGCAACACTTTTAAGATGCATCTTACTCTCTTTTTTTTTTTTTTTTTAAACTAAAGACTGAGTATTTAAAAAATATTTTCAGGGAACTGTAAAGAAATCTGAGGGTTGATAAAGGTTGTTTATTTAAGGAAAAAGGTCCACTGTGTACAGGAAAGTCTCCACCTCCCTTTCTGAAAGATTGTTTCTTGTAGAAACGTCTTCATTTTCTGCCCATTTGCTTTGTAATCCTAAAATGTGTAAATACTGTAACTGTGAATACTATATAAATATATATATTTTTGTTCCCCGGAATTTGCTACGCAAACACAGCTCAGAGATCTATGAAAAGAGTGGTGAGCTGGTAGCAGGAAATTCAGCTTGTGTCAAGCTTTGTTTTTTTTTAATTTTCTGTTGTAAATTCTATGAAAAGTTGTTTGCGGTGTGGAGAAAAAAACAAAACGGTGCAGAATCGGCATGGGAAGAGGATTGAAGCATCAGCCTGTTTCTCATGTCTATTTATTACACAACAAATGTATGAAAAAGAAAAAATGGAAATAAAGCAATTTTGCATACATCCATAAACAGTGGTTGTTTTTCATTGGGCACACAATATGGGGAAATAAAGTAACTATACTATAAGTGGGCTTATTACTTGATGGATGATCATCTGAAATAAACCCAGACAGTCCTACTGATGCTGTTTTTTCATGAATGGAAACAGTAGGCAGCAGCTGACCAAACAATGAGTCTGTGTCAGGCTAGTTTGAGTGAGGAGCTCGTCATGTGATTCACTGTCCTCGGACAAACACACACACACACACACACACACACACAGCCAGTATGTTTCACACCACCAGTAACTCCAAATGAAAGCATTCAGTGTTGAATGCAGTACAACAAAATGAAAAGGTAAGCAGAACATATTTTAAAAAAAAGATTGTATGTATATTATAATATATATATATATATATATATATATATATATATATATATATATATATATATATATATAATGTAGATTATATTTGTGTAATGTGATACAGGAATGAAAGACCACGTAACAGATGACATTCTCCAAACCAGAGGTGTTTTTAAGTCTTTTTGGGCAAGTCTATCAAAACAAGTTTCAGGCCAATTATCAGATCCTTGAGGCAAGTCCACGCCATGTTACAAGTGTTTATAGTTAAGGTACAAGGTGGAACTGGTGGCCTTACGGTAAGAGAGGTTGGAGAGTGAAAGATTAGTTTGATCCCCAGGTATCCGCCACTCATTCATTTTTTATGTTCTAGGTTTTTAGCAGGTCAAAACTTGAGACTTGAATGTTTTTGCTTTGTAGTCTCAGGTCAAGCCTTCAGAAAGTTGCAGGTGATATTTTGTGATGTACTGTAAGGCTGGCTCGAGCTCTACAGCTCTGCTGATCTCACCCACCATTCTGTGGTTGAAGCTGTGTTATTAATCAGTAAATTCAGCTGCTGCTGTTTGCTTTCAGTGAAAATCTGCAGCCTGACGTCACCTTTGCTAAACCGGGGACTCACATAGGCTACACGTAGTCCAGAGAGAAAGAAAGGCTTACAGTGTGTGTGTGTGTGTGTGTGTATGTGTGTATGTGTGTGCGTGCGTGCATGCGTGCGTGTGTGTGTGTGTGGCCTCTAGGCCATGACAGGAGGAGCATGGTGTGAATAGAGGAACACACACACACCTCCACACCAAGTGATCTGATTGGTCAGACGTTATCACTCCAACTGTGTTCTCTTGTTTTGTTTCCAGCTCATGATGTCATGTTTTTACTGTAGCACTTCTGATGTTTACAAGACAAATTGAAGTTAACCAGTTAAACTCATGATTGGCTGTGTCACAGACTGTATGTGCCTGCTGAGGTGTGGTATTTTAACATATGTTGATGCTGACTCACCTCAGCCACAGATTTACAACTCACTGGAGTCTTTTTGCATAATAGTCATCGCCTCACTAAACAGGGAACAAAGCAGAGACAGAGAGAGAGAGAGAGCTAGAGAGAGAGAGAGAGAGAGAGAGAGAGAGAGTCTCTTATGACTTAAAAACAACAACAGCGCATGGGACACAGAATAGGATGTGTATGTTTATTGTTTGAATACAGGAAATATATTAAAAGAAAATTTTAATTGTGAACTGGCATTTAAGTGTCAACCTCATATAGTCGTTAGTCGTTCGATGATGTAGCCTGAAGTCCTTCCTACATGCTGCTGGTTTACAATGATGCAAATATGCAAATGATGCACACACAGCCAATGTGAACAACAGCCAAATCTACTAAAACTTCATGATTAACATGTTAACATGTATTTGCCTTCCTCTTTCTTTTTAGTCATGCTAGCGCCACCACGAGGTTTACATTTGTTTTTTATTGAAGTATTTCAACTTTCCATCAAGTGCCATCATCAGGTCAACATTTTCATGTGTTCCATACTTTTGATTTATGATCAAATACCTGCTAAACTAATGACATCCCCATCACCCTCAGGTGTACTTTACTTTGTGTTTGTTTTTTGCTAATTAGCAAACAGATGAGTGATTAGCAAACGTTAGCATGCTAACATGCTAAACTAAGACATTGAACTAAACTTTCTGAAGTGGTGTTCTATGAGCTCCATAGTCCAGTAATACACTACTGACTATGGATAAGTAGGCTACCTCATATAATCCCTTTATATATATACTATCCCTTTAAATACCTTTAAACATCAGCACGTTAGCATTGTCATTGGGAGCATGTTAACAAGCTTAAGATGGCATTTGGCTCAAGTACAGCCTCACTCACAGAGCTGCTAGCGTGGTTAGTCTGTTTCTAACCTTTGTTTCTTTTACTATATGTCACTCGCATTCTAGTCCACACCTTTCTTTAACTGTCTATGGTCCACACATCATTCCGGGATAGGAGAAAAACGGGCTCTGGTTTATTGGCACTTCTTTAAACCAATCACAATCGTCTTGGGCGACACTAGCCAGAGCCAGTCCCTTATTAGACGTTCTCTGGCTTAGCGCTGGACGCAATAACGGTGCCTCTGCAAAATTGCCCGGGAAGGAACTTGTTTTGGGGGAACATATGCTCTTTCAAAAGTTGTTTAAGTCGTGCACATAGACTGTATATATTAATAAGATTTACAGTCAATGGTCATGCAACAGAAGACTCAGATTGGACAGATAGTCCAGCTAGCTGTCTGGATTTACCCTGCAGATATCTGAGGAGCATGCAGTTAGCCATAGTCCTCATAAATCGACCAGTTTAAAATGCCAACTCAAACAAAGCAGAAGGTGAGGGACATCCGGCCGAAAATAAGGGACAGCTGGCACCGGAGCAATCCCCTAAATGAATCATGTCGATTTAGACTATCACTAACATTTCTCCACATTTTTGTGGAGTTACAATGTCTGACCCAAAGCCAAATGAAAAGACAATATATAGTCCTACAGTATTAGGATTGTACCTTTTTCAAAAAATAAGCTATGAGTGCAAAAGGCCTACAGTCGTAAATGCACACATGGCTGCCATCACAAAACACATTTCAATGCTAAATTCACATTATTTTAAATTTAAATTATGTTAATAATGATGCATGTATTTTATCACAGTTTTTTAGCTCAATAATAGAGTTAATCCTGCAGAAAGCAGGTCACAATCATAAAACTTTTAGTAACAACTCAACAGTTTACAGTACTTTTTCTTCAGTTTGTTTCATGTTTTTTCTTTGCTGGACATCATCTAAATGTCATTTTTGGATAAATACATCTTTGTTTATTGATGCAGTGTTTCATGATTTGGACTTAACGTGGCGTTAAAGTCCAGAAATGAAGCTTCCCAGCAAGATGATTTGAAGCAGATGCAGTGACACAGCTGACCTGAGGGGCCGACTGGCCGCCCCTGCGAGGAGTTTGGCATCTTTGGACACGGAGACAATGCGACTGAAGGTAGGGTGGATGTGTCTGAAGTTGTTCTGCAGAGGTGTCACCTGCTCTGCGTCCTCCTCTGTAGAGAAGATCTGTGAGGTAAACTGAGCCAGCTGAAGAGAAAAGATACATTATTATTATTACATGATTATTTACAGCACTCAGGAAACCATTAATATGGGTTTTCTTTCAGAGAAAGACTTTAAGAGACCTACTTGGGACCATGAGATGAGGATGGGGACTTCATACAGAGTCCATACCACCGATTGAGAACATGGAGGGGTGGTGAGGCTGCCGTAATACCGGTAATACTGACTCATGTTGTGCTTTGGCAGAAGGTTCATCAGCGGGAATGGCTCAATTTTAGTAGTTTGGCCTTGGGGGAAGTGGCACAGCAGTGGTGAGAAAAGAGTTACAAACAACACAAACAGCAGGCAGGAGTGAATTTTCTATGAGTGTCCTCTGACCTTTATAAGCGACAGAGGACAGCTTTTGGGATATGAGTCCAAAGTGCACATGGTCTGCGTAAACAACCTGCAATAAAGCATAAAATCAAGATGTATTTGTATGCTACACGTTTGAATATATAGAACAAATGTATTTAAACTGACATCAATGAAGAATCCAAGAACAGCAAGTCCTGTTGGATCGCCCAAGGCCTCTGTCAGATTCGGATGGATGGACTTCATGTTGACTATGTGCATCTAGAAGTAAATAAAAACAAAAAAGCACAGACATTAAGGGGAGGCTGCACTGCACCAGCCTGCTGCAACAGTTGCTTGGTGACGGTGTAGAGCTTGTCTACTGACCATACTGTACCTCCATCGGGTATCTGCGTCTGTCCACCGTGTGCTCTGATCCGTTAGTGGCCGGGCCTCCCCAGTGGAAGTGCAGCTGGATAGTGTGGTACACATCTGGAAGACCTCCACCGCTCACTGACATGCCACCACCAACCTGCAGCACGACTGAGAACAACCAGAAAGGTGTAATCACCAACACAATAATATACACGGTCATGAGAGGATGTGTGGTGTATTCACCAGAGTGTCCGTCGTTTTTAAGCGCCCAGTGGCCCGGTTGGATCACATCAAAGCCCTCCAGATGTAAAGATCTCAGAGACTCGTTTCTGGTCATCCGGTGGTCCAGATTGATGGGAGAGTGATGCTCTTCAAGTAAAGGGTGACAAGACGGGAACATGTCTCCCCATGCATAAGGATCTGAGGACAGGAAAGTAATTAAATAAGAACTATATACACCGGTGAAAGACGGAACAGAAGAAGTGTTATCTACATTAGTGGTGTCCAAGATTAACCTCCAGATGATTATTGTGACAGGAAAGAAGAAAAATGTTGAAGGTTAGAGTTCATTCTTGACCTCAGAAACAGCACAAGATGTTGCCCAAACAACTTCACCACAAGGTCCATTGTGTAGCTGTTCTGGAGCTTTTGATCAAAATCACACAATCCTCTTCAGCAGATGGAGTTTTCCCAGTGGTTATCAAATTTGTTGTTGGTTTAAAGTTTATGACAGAGCTCTTGATCTTGGAAACTGACAAAACAATCTCACCGCATGGTCCATTTAGTAGCTCTTCCAGAGCTTTCAATCATAACATGCCCTCTTCACGTTGCCCAGTTGTCATGAAATTGGGCAGGAGATGCGCTCAAATTCATTTTTCTGATTCTCCTTCTATGTTTTGTCATCTAGGAATATTGCATGATACAATCAAAAGCTCCGGAACAGCTACTAATTGGGCGTTGTGGGGAGTTTTTTTCTTATGACTTTCTCTAATCTTTTCCTTTTTGTCTTGTGAAATACTGGACAATTTAACCTCTTAAGACCTCCAAAAACAAGTATTTAAAACATCCAATCTGAGAGTTGAAAATTAGCTCACAACTCAAAGACATATTCAACCATTGCAAGAAGACACTGCTTCATTTAACTTAGAACAGCTAAAAAACAATGATAGAAACAGAAGTTTAACTGTTTATAATCATGGTCTATTTCAGTTGAATAATGTCTCCCTATGGCCAGTAAATTATTCACCAACAAGTGGGGACAGAGAGCTTTAAGCCTGTCGTATAAGAAAAAATCACTTATAAAATCACTTTTTTAAATAGTAGGCTAAATGAACTTGTTTGGATTATAGAGTGCTAATATACTACGAGGACAGTTTACATTTTAATAAGAGATCATATTATTTAAATTGCTGTGTTTTAAAATAATAAAAAGCAGTTCATGACTTACCACAGTGTGGCTCACTGTAACAATAGTCCTCTGGAATGTAAAAAATAGCAAAAATATTGGCAAGCATAATGTTTCTTCTTTTGTTTAATTAGCTTGCATTTAGAAATTGCATTATTATAAATATATTCATCTGAGACTCAGGAGGACCCTCACCTGAATTAACGTATGAAATCACAATCACGAGGAGAGCGGCAGTCCAAACCATGGTGGGATCCCGCAGCCCGAAGACTCCAGACAGGTGTCGTATCTGAGGTAGACTGAAGATCAGTGTGGACGTTAAATAGGAACGCAGGTGGAAGCTGAGTTTTATTTTCTCCTGGTCTGATCAGTGAAGCGTGTCATTAGCAGTCTAGTGGTCTTTTCTGATCAACAGGCGCATTGATGCAGGACAGCTTCCCCCTCCCCTCCCTTCCCCTCCCTCCCACTGCTGCCAGCATCGATGCCTAGTGACCAGTAACAAGACCCATTCATCTCATGGGAAAGTCAGTGGATGTGTAGCATGCTTTATTAGAAGGGAACATAATATATATGGCTTCATATAAGGAGGTTGTAGAAATGCAGCACCTGTAATGATCTCCAAAGTTTAAAAAACAATAATGTGGAACAATGTAATCCTCAACTTTGACATATAAAAACTGTTTAATAGGTTGTTTTTTTAAAGTGATGTTACAATTCAATCATCTTGTCTGAACAGCGTTAATGTCTCATCCATCCAGGGATAGATAATGTGATTCTGTCACTACTTGGCCCGTGTGAACAAAGCCTCTTTTCTTCAGCCACAATGCTCTCCAGCAGGGTATCGCTATCTATCTCTGCTCCGCCCACTGCCTTATGAGTCACTGTGAGGTGCGCTATATCCGCTTTCTTTAAATTATTTGAATCTTTTCATTGCCGTGGATTGGATGTATCTAACAACCTCCATCTCACTGTTGGTGTGTGTGTGTGTGTGTGTGTGTGTGTCTGTGTGTGTGGGGGGGGGGGGGATTTCCCTGCATCCCACCTTTAATCCTCTGACATTTGGTTGCTGCAGACAGAGGACTTTCCTGCAGGACTCATAGAGCAGCTAAATGTCGTGATTGTTGAAGTTGAAGAACAGAGTTCAGTACGATGGTGTTCATACCCACTGACACATGAGTCGTCCTTCATGGTGCAATTTATTTGGCATTTGATTAGATGTACATCTAGCTCAGAAAAACACAAGCCCACCCCCTGCAAATGAAGCTTTTTTTTTTTTTTTTAAATTCAAAGGCTATGAAATAAAACAATGAAATGTAGCATTTGTTGTATAATACATAAAACATTTCAAATCCCAATAAAATTTGTTCTCACACCACCATAGTCTAGCAGTGTAAATGCAGTTGTTCGGGTCACGGGCAGGTTTGTGATGCATATGGCGATGTTAAACTATATGCAGGAGGCTTTGAACCTACTGTACAGGATGGACCGTTTCAATAGAAAAGAAAAATCCTGACATGCCAAAAGATAAAAACATGCACTGCAGCTCCAAAAAGCAGGCTGAAATAAAACAAAAAAAAAATAAACGATGAAAAAAAAAAAAAAAAAAACAACCACCCAGAACAATCATCTCCTACACACAGACACTACTTTTTTTCCCCACAATTTATGAGATTTTGTTTGTTGGATTGTCAATGCCAAAAACAAAAGAAAAATGGGGAAAATAAGCTTCCGCACAACATAACAGTACATTCAAACATGAAAATACACAGACAAGTCATTCGGACACATTTACAGCTGGTTTTCTTGAGGCAGATCAAAAGCGGTTTGAATGCTGGTGGCTGCGAGACGACTGATGGAACTTCTTCAGGCTTTGTAAAATTCATCCTTGAGTGAATCAAACGATTGTCGTCATAAGAGGGGTCTAACAAGTTCCAAATATACAAGTTTACACTTTTTCTTCTTTTATTAAAATATTTTTTGTTACTGCAATCCCACTGAGAAACAAGGACGGTAACAGACCCATCAACACCAAAACAGAAAAAAAAGACCCAAGCTACTGTCAGTGATCTTCATCAGGAGCTGAAAACAAGCCTCAAATCACTGAGATAACAGATGTATCACGTGAAGAACCACTCATCAGGAATGGAAGGGCAGCATCCAAATGTGACAGCTTACAAATTTCTTTGCAAAAAACAAACTAAAACCTTGATTAAAATCGAGGGATGAGCGTGCAAAACATTGAGCTTTGAATCACTAAAACACGGCTTCAGTTAGCAAATACACAACTACCGTATGCTGCAAAGAGTTGATGACAAAGTAGCAACAATGGATCCGTCTGTGCGATTAAACCACTTCATGATTGATTCATGATGATGTCCCGTCATTAAATTTGAGGAAATCAATTTATTTAAGATAACCTGGAACAGGTTATCTTAAATAAATTGGGACATCATCCCTAATCTTCACACGAACACTTGAAAAGCTTCATCGCTTGCGCTCGCTGATCAGTGGGGAGTTCAGACTGCATCTATCCCATGAGAAAACAATCAAGATTACAGCCTGCAGTCATAAATTAGCATAAAAAAAAAAAGAACACAATAACAAACTCATATTTATCAGTACCACAACATTCCTTGATACATAATGCCTTGAGTCGGCATTACCTACTAAAAACCCCCTATGGCAGGAAACTAACCGTACTTCCTTGCAAGGTTAAACTTCTTAATTACAAAACTTTTTGCTGCAAATATGCACTATAAACCTGGAAGACAGCTTCATTTGTCAGACTAATAAGAAAGTGAGAGGACAGTAGATTCTTATGAGCGAGTAGAAATTGCGATCTGGGGCTGATGAGAACGTTATTGTAGCCTGGAGACCGACAGATCAACACAGATAAGTCAGTTTGAACAACAGTAAGATGCAAACAAAAAAAACGCACAAGGAACAATAGCTGGCTTCACTGTCCGTCTGTCATTCTCTGTGTTGTGCTGGACTGTGACACACAAGTATAACAAATTTGACCGGCACAGACCTGAAGGGGTATTTACATCAGGGCCTCTCGACCTATCAGGCCAACTCTGAGATGTTTTAAAAGCGTTGCTCAGTCGATGCTAAAAAGTAAAAGTGCAGCCTTCTCAGCTTCAATGAAGTCTTTTTTTTCTGCTCTGTTCAAAAACAGTCCTCTCTGCTCCCTCAGATGCCAAAAAAAAAAAAAAAAAAATTAAACACTCAGAAGGACAAATGCAGAAGAGTCTTCAGAAAGAGGGCATCCTCACACCTCAAAGAAAACAGGCTGCTTCTGATGCGTCTGTACAAACCTAAACTCTTCTCCCTGCAGTCAGCATTTCGATAAATGAAAACAGTCTGTTGCGTCCTCTCCCGGTGCAGAACGCACTCAGGGCCATCCTTAACCAGCAGGTAATGTCCGGATGCAGCTCCCTGCTGTCCGTCCACAGTCCTATACTACGGTACTGAGAGAGGAGGCGCAGTCTGCGGGCATGGAAGCGGAGGCGTGGCCATCTGTCGGGGTGTCGGGCCCGACCAGGAAGGTGCTGCTATCTATAGAGTTCTCCCTCTCCTGAGAGGACGGCGCCGAGTCTGGCATGGGACCAGAGGTGTTGGGAATATCGGTCTGGAGCCTGTCTCCCATGGCGTTCATCTGGCTCGGCACCATGGAAACCCCACGGTGTCCTGCAGGTAACGACAAAGAGAGGGAATAAGGATGAGAGCGTTACACTCTGCACATGATGAGATACATGAATCAGAAACAGGATCTGCGCCTACCAAGGTCCACGTAGAGGAGGCTGTCTGGGTTGATGGAGGCTTCGTAAGGAGGAGGGGGGTCATCGGGGTGCGGGATGTCGGGGTATTTGTAGGCTGCGTACGGCGGAGGAGGCTCTTGGAAATGGAAAGCACCTCCCTCTCCATCATCAGACAAATGCAGGGGAGTGAGGCCAGTGCCAAAGGCATCCGGGCCGTAGTCAAAGCCTGGGACTCGTCTTCCGAGGTTAAAGTGGTGCACTGAGCAGATCAAAACAGAAACAGAGGATGATGTGAAATTACTGTACTTACAACACACACACACACACACACACACACACACACACACACACACACACACACACACACACACTTTTAAAGAACCATTCATTTACAGCACTAATTTAATTAGCAAAAAAGAAGATTGTTTTATGACTGAATCTTTATAGAAATGTGTTTTTAAAAAGATGTTTTCTTCAATATTCTTGATCTATGAGGGAGTCTGAACTGTTGCTCCAATAAGCCATGACTGTTAAAGAGCACGGTGCACAGTGTTGGGTCACTATAGTTTAACTTAGAACTGATTATGATGAGAATTATTGTTAGGAGTGAGTGAGTGAGTGAGTGAGTGAGTGAGTGAGTGAGTGAGTGAGTGAGTGAGTGTCCAACAGGCTTAATGCTCACAGTTTCCTCCAATCAGAGTTTCGATGCGTTCACGTCTCCGCTGACGGAGTCTGTGGACCATGAAGAGCAGCAGAGAGAGGATGAGGAAGGATGAGATACAGCTGACGATCAGTCTCATCCCGCTGGCCATAGAGTCAAACAGACTGCTTCCATCTGAGGGAAAAAAAGAGAAAAAGTGACAAAATAAGAGTATCACAGCACACGCTGAAAGCTCATTGGTCCTCCGGAGTATGACAACTGCACACATTTCTCTTCTGCTAATGTGGCAGTACCTGGGTCCAGGCAGGTGAACTTGCAACACTCTTTGGGATCCTTGCGGAAGTGCTGGCAGCCCTGCGGACGCTCACACAACGCAGCCACGCACATCTCAGGCTCGCCGTCATGACACGTGCAGCTCAGACACGGGTCGTCCCCCTTAGGGGTGAAGTAGTAGCCCTCGTTTACAACGTTATCTTTTATATCCACACACGTTTGCCCTGTTGGGAAAATACAACATCAAGACACAGTCCAAGATAAACATTGTATGCATTTCCTGATGGAAAAAACGCAAAACGAGCACATACTCCTCTTGCAGAGAAAGGGGAACTTCTTGTAGCAGTTCTCAGCATGCCAGCTGTGCAGGCCTCGTTCATTCATGCTTTTGATCTGGAAGCGCTGCAGCTGGGCACAGAAGACGTTGTCCTGGGTGGGAGACGCGTCCCCAAAGTTGGTCAGACCCTCAGGTGGCAGAAACACCTGCATCGACCCTGTCGAGGAAAGACCAAAAAAAAAACAAAAAAAAACACTTTTAAGCATTTCAACAATCAAGTCACAAAACAGTCGTCGTTCTAGAGCAGATAAAGCCATACGGGTGGTGATGGCGCAGTGGATATGACACAGTCTTTGGTGTGGGAGACCAGGGTTCGAGTCCCACTATGATATGTGTCCCTGAGCAAGACACTAGTTGCTCCAGAGGCGTGCGACCTCCGACATATATAGCAATTGTAAGTCGCTTTGGATAAAAACATCAGCTAAATGACATGTAATGTAATAATACCTTTGTATGCGACCTCCCAGCGGCCCTCCAGGGAGTGGTTCTGATTGGTGATCACATACTGGTAGCCCACCCAGAACCTTTAAAAAAGAAAAAAAGAAAATCCATTTCAGGTTTTATTCATAAGCCAGTATTGAGCACTTTTTAACTGCGACTATTGGCCACTAGATGGCCTGCAACCAATGACAGAGCACCGTCAGTCCCCCAACTCTGCTGGAACACACTGATACATTTGACTGTATATGTATACTGTATAGTTATTACAAAAAAAACCCTAAAATAATCAACAAGAACAAAGCATACATTTAATGGCTTAGAAAAGTAGATTTGCAACTCAAAAGTTTTGATCTCTAGAGACTGTGTTGAGTTTGTAGAGCTTCCTTTTCTAGAAATGAATGAAAGCCATTTTCTACGTAAATAAAAAGGCCATGTAAAAAGGCAAGGAAGAGGAAAAACTCACTTGCACTGGTCTCTGCGCTCACAGACTTTGTCGTCAAAATCCACCTCGATCTTCAGTATGAACTGCAGCTCCTCGTTGGTGACAAAAGTAGCCAATGAGCCGTTGACTTTCTGACAGGTATCCACGGCCTGCCAGTAGTTCTCGTTCCTCAGGTACACTTTGTAACAGCTGGCCGTCTTCTCATAGTGGTGCCACCCACTGGGGCATTTCTCTATGGACGGAAAAGAAACTTTAGCATTGTGGTTGATAAAAAGCTGCATACACATAATGCAGTTTCAACAACTTTAGAATCAACTAGGCTACAATTTACGGGGGATAAGAGTGAGATGCTTACTGTTAAAGCGCACAGGCTGAGCCACACCGATGACGTCTTCTACCTGGTCATATCCATTGCCAAAACGAAACCTCTCCTCCTTTATAGCTGAAAAAAAGAAGACTCACGTTCAACAAGTGTAGAGGTTTTTGTATTTGTATTATTAAAAAAAAATAAAAAATAGCATCTTTGGATCATTTTCCAGTGCACATATTGGTTTATGTTGTGCAACATGTTAAAAGCCTGATAGATAAACCGGCACTGCTTCAGCATCGGCTCTGCCTGTTAGGACCGCGTTCTAAAATCATGTGTGTGCAAAGGCCTTTTTTGTTAAAAAATAATAAATTTAGCTATAAGTTCATATATTTTATTCTTGTGTACAGTCTGCAATGTGCTTGGTGCCAACTGGATATTCACAGAATAGGTTTTCCTCTTTAACCTTCAGTGAAGTTACAAGGTTGAGCAGTTTCCGCTGGCATTTGTCGAGCTGGAATTAGTGCGAGGGATCGCACCACCTCGCAATGTTATTCAACAAAGAGCTAATCCCATTGATTTCCATGCGTGCTGTTGATTTAGCAGACAATGAGCCCTTACTGAGGCATTGTTTGGAGTTTTCTTGCCTTCCTCTATGAAACCACAGCTACAAGCACAAAGGGAATGGGTAAATAATGCACGATGGTCACCTTGCAAGTGTCAAATTGTTAAATTGATAATAAGCAGATTTGCTTCTGAACATACAGAATATACTGTAAATGTATTTGTATTAAGTACTTTTCATGGGAAAACAAGGAATCTTATTTTAACAAACAATTCCTACTTTTATTGCCGGTTCTATAAATGTGGTTTTAATGAGGAATGAATAGAGTCCAGTGTTCAATCAGTACTCCGTGTTGTTGGCAGGCCTACAGCATTACCGCGAGAGCATGCACAACTACTGCTGTATTGAGGTCACATGCTGAACTCAATCCTTTCAATAATTCCTATTATGCGGTCAGAGATCTGGGGATAAGGATGGAAAACAATAGGATTTCGGCCAAAGGTTTAGCAATGTAACATCTACGCAGTGTTGAAGAGATCAACCGGCAGTAAACAAAAACAGAGACACACGTGCAGCCACTCAGAGTTGAACTCTGCCTCCCCCCCCCCCTGCCATCTGACGCTGCCACTCAGGAGCTTCTAGTCCTGAATTTTGATTTATTGTGGTGTTTGAGCAGGACCTGCAGTGTTGAAGCCACGTCTGAGCCGTTTGGCAAAAGTAAATAGCTGGATTAACTGTGTTTGGGGTTTGGAACACTACAAATGGTACAGGGTTGTCCATCGATGCATTTTGCGCTCACACTAAAGGCTAATACTGTTCATATGCAGCCCGATCTGCCGGCGATTTGATTTCTCCCTGCAGCTCAGGCTGGAAACCTGAACGTTTAACACGATGACGACGGCAAGCAGCTTTTTGTTTACATTCAACATGGCGGCCACCAAAGCGCAGCAACCCGTTGATGCCGCTGTCGCTGCGGTTTTAAAAAGATTTCAAAAGGCAAGTTTTCCCTGAAAACGGAATACAAACTTGCCCTGGAACAATTCCTACAAAAGAAGGATGCGTTTCCCTTACTACCGCCCGGCTTTGGGAAAAGCCTAATTTTCCAGCTACGTCACCCGGATCGTTGGTCTGATTGGTTGAAGGACTATCCAATTGCGTACAGAGTCATTTGAACTATGCCTGTTGAGCACGCCTCTTGTGCAGTAGAAAATACAGAGCAGACTCCCCAGACTAATGTTCAATCTTAAAAGATTGAGCTTGGTCTGGTGATAGCCAGACTACAGTAGTTCATATGTGGTCGACATGCGTCACTGAACATCTCTGCATGTCTCTTGATTAGAACCCAGTGTGTCCTTAAAGCATTCTGGGTGCATTCACACCTGTATTTAGAGCCGTCCAGCTGTGATCTGATCGTCCAAGTGTGAAAAAAGGTCCCGGTATGTTGCTGTTCTTTCAAGAAATCAATCATGTTATGGCTGTTAGGTAACGGAGTGGGTGTGAAAGGGCTTAAGTGAGCTATACTCACGGGGACAGTCCATCTCGTCGCTCTTGTCCTCACATGCTGTCCAGCCGTCACACTGCCAGGACATTGGGATACACTGCATCTTCCCACTGCGGCAGGCAAACTGCCCAGGGCTGCAGCGCTGCTCTGAAATACAACAAGAGAGTTTGTGTGGTCAAACCTGCACGTGACTGAGCCTTTTCCAAACAAGAGAAAACCATTTCATGTCAGAGTCCAGCAGAGGACAGCCACGTGAGCTTTAGTTGATAAAATAAGATCTTCAGATGGCAAAGGGGCGAAAATGTGGGCGTATGCAATACATTAACTGTTTTTTTTTTTAAATGTTCTTCCTGAAAACACACACACACACACACACACACACACACACCTTAGAAAAGACATAGAAAATCCACAGCCGTTTTTATTAAGTCTAGGGGAGCCTAGAGATGTGTACCACCATAAAATAAAACCGAAAATAAAAAAAAATAGGACTTTTGTAAATGTCTTCAAGTAACAGTGCAGTTATTAGGTCAACTGGAAAGACGTAGCCTTCAGACACACACTTAACGTCCTTTTGTCTGTTAATACCCTTCAGCAACACAGTCCGTTCTTAGTGGGTGTCCACGCCATGTGTGATTAAGAGATGCCTCTGCCTTCCTCAACAGGTCCCGAACAAGGTTATTGATTACAGGACGAGAAAGTTCAACCGACTGTTATCATGCTCGTTTTTAAGAAGTTAAAATATAAAATATATCAGCTACTTAGAAAACAATATTCTTCTGTTATAAAGAAAAGTATAAAACAATCACAGGTGTTTTCAGGCTTTATAGTTTTTTTGCCAGGAGGTTTCTTTTTACCAACTGAAAATATGTAAAGGTCAGTAATGGTTCAAACTGAAGGAGCTGCTGATATATTCTAACAAAAAGATCAGACAGCCGCTACACTAAAAGATACACTGCGTGCTTACCTGACAATAATCTTGCCAGAGCTAGCCGCGGACCTGAAACAAATAGAAAGAATAGTGTGACTAACTGTGTGTTAATGTGTTGTCTTTTGGGACTATATTCATCCCGTTTGTGCTGCTCATTATGTTGTGCATAAGGACATATATTATTTGTACTGTCAACAGTTGTCTGGTATTTGTCAGTGTGCTCAGTGACTCCCCCAGTTGCTTGCCCAGTAGAGGGTATATTACACCATCTGTTCTGGGATACAGGTGGTTACGTTTCCCTACAATGGAGGTGGACCACCCACTCACCTGACAAATATGGCAGTGCTATTTTCACTTAGCAAAAAAGCTCGGAGCTATTTCAAGTGACTATTGTTTCATCTGTGTACCAACCAGCCCAGGTTACAAACCAGACTTTCAGCTTTGATGATCCCATAGAGCAACAACCTGCAGTGGGCTGTAACACGGTGATTAAAACAGACCTTAATATTTGTTCTAGAGTTCTGACTGCTGCACAAATTAATGATTAGCCTGAAATAAAAATGAAACAAACGTAGGTATGTGGTTTAAAAATGATTCACTTTTACAAACCAGATGCAATTACAAGTGTTGACCTTATTTGCAATCATAGTGCAGCCTCACCAATAGCCTTCTTTTCAAAAACTAACCCAAACAACTGCAGCTTCTCCCTAGGTTTAAATACGATCCAACAGGACGATTGTTCAGACCTTCAAAAAAAAACACGATTAATCATATAATTCAAAAACAGGAATCTCACGTTACACTAGATGTAACCTTGTTGTGTTCTACTGTAACAGAGGACACAAACCTTGCTTTATCAGGTCGTACTGACTTTATTTATAGCTAGCAAGTGGAACAAGGTTAATAAAAAGGTATTGTTTGTGTTCATGTTATCAGTTGCATAAAGAGCTAAGATGTGCTGTAATGGGCTTCCTGTTTTTTTTTTAAACATTCAGATATGGCGTTAGTTGACGACCTATCCATTTCCCCATTGGGTCATGTTTAAACAGAGTTAAGCTCCATCTTGAGAGAGCTGATGCTACACAAGGCCATACTATTATCAACTATAAATGATGAGAAAAATGCTTTCAATTAAGCCTAGATTGAAAAAAAAAAAAAACCTATCCTTTAAGGCTGACCTAAACGCAGATTGCCTTCACTCTGCCTAAAAAGGTGTCTAACAGCAGACGTCACCGTAGTTAATGCTAAGTGGATTGAGACGCATTACAGACCCGTCTGTCTCCTGGGACCTGATGCATTATCATCGATCCCAGGGAGCCTGAACGTGTCAAATTGATGGATAACATTAGAGACCATGTATCCCAGATATGATGTTAATAATGAATGCATATAATCAGAATAAACTAGAAATAAAATGCTTTCAATGATAGTAAATCTATTTTAAGTGCCTTGCAAGGTGTTATTATGTGAACATATATGTCTATCATTTATCCATTTTATGATGATCTTTGAACACATTCACCAGAGGGAGATGTGAAGATTCCTCTTGTCTGTACATGGCTTCAAGGTGAACAAATCCAAATCCTCTTTTAAAGTTTAAATATTTGTTTCAATAATACATATTGTAATAAGACTCGTTGCTTTGCTAAGTTAACTTACTGGGAGGCTAGCGAGCAAACAAAACCCATATCCAGCTGGGGACTGTTTATCTAAATGTAGCAGACTCATTTTAGGCTGGATCTGCATGTGCTCACGACTAGAAAATAAACAGTTGGTTTGTGCTTTCTGCTGCCTGTGGTTTAAAGAAGGACTCTCTGCCTACACCGATCAGTATTCATTCTTTCTGTGCTTTTCCGATAACTTGCCGCTGGGAAATTCACAAGAGAAAAATGTTTTCAGATACCGGTAGCCTACTGGTTTAGGTTATCAGATATCATATATGTTGAAGGCACAGCTTGGACATCTCCAGGTTAAAAAGAACCTTCTATCTATAAACCGCTTCAAGTGTAAGTGCACTTCCCTTGTCATTATCTGAACTTCATGTTGATTGGGATTACATCTGCTGTGGTTAACAGCTGCCTTAAAGCTCATCTTTCCCTCCTTGTTTGATAGGGATTTCACCAGAGAGAGATTTTACCATTTTGAGACGCAAGCTAGAAGATGATGGCTCATAATTAACCCACAATATGCATTATGCAAGTTAGTGCACATGCTTGACATGCAAGCACGCATGATTATGCATCTGCCCGGGAATCACTGCATTATTGACTGATGCATGACAAATGGAGCAGTTCTGAGGGTCATTGGCAAGCAGAATAAAAATCATCTCTTACTGTGGCTATTTCTCACACAGGCTTTTTTTAAAAAAAAAATGTTCTAATCAAGTCTACAAATGAGTGGCTACCCTGACACATGTGAGCCTCTGCATGTCTTACATAACCACCAGGAAAATACAATAAAGACTATGAGACTGCCCCAACTCGGTTCCACCGAAAGTATAATGGCACAGTGAACTGGCCTTGTACACGGCATCGTCTCCAGCCGCTGATGATTCACATCAACACTGAGGCTCGCTGTTAGAAGCAGCGAGTGGGTGTGGACATTCATTTCTTTTTCTTTCTACCACATCACATTTAAAACCAACCTATTTTCTTTACACTGTGTGGATGATCGCACTCTGGATCAAATTCCTTTAAAAACATAGCCGTTTGGTTTCCAAATCATCAGGATAGCCTACATAACAAAAAGCAGTTTTGGGGTAGGAAATACACATACATTTTAGTACAAATATGACATCCACAATTGAAATGGTGAAAGAGTTGATCTTAAATACAGATCTGTGGCGCTGGCATCTATCATATTAGGATAAAATGTTAATACTGGTTCTTCTTAGTGTTTCAGGGATAAAAAAAAGACAATCTTTACTAACCTACAGCATAAAATAACCACAATCACTCTGCAGGCAGCTGATGGGATACCAGGCACAAGATTCTTGGCTTTCGAACATATTGTCAGTCTGACTGAAATCTCTCTTCCCTGTGGCACTATCAGTTACCTCCCCTGACATTTTCATTTTCTCTACATACACTTTCAATGATACAGGACATCAGCATGAGCAAGATGTTGCAAAATGTTTCAGGTGTGAAGGTGAAAGTCTTGTTCTCGAGCCAGAAATACGTGGAAGGTAAGGGCTGCCTCACAGAGTCCTGTAGCAGGAAATAATTCATCTGTGTTACTGTAACTTCTGATTAATGATAGACATCAATAAAGCTGTTAACACATTACCACTGAAATAATAGAATATTATTTTACCAATTTTATTTATTCCTATTCCTATAAAACATTTGACACTAGCCGTATTGGTAGATTACTTTTCTCAAATTTTCAAGCCAATAACCTACTCGAAGATTATAGTTATGAACTTGTAAGTATGTTTTAATGGCTTTCACTGAGCCAAGAAACACCTCTTGGCTGTTCTACATCGGAAAGTAAATTATCTGCAAACAATTGCTTTCTAGGTTGTGCTGAGGAGAACTGCTGCTTCCAGCTGGAAAAAGATACAGTAATCAATGGACCTTGTGCTTTAGAAAGACAAACATAATGTAGGTATAAACTACATAGTGTATATGCACTCAGTAACAAAGATGATTTTGAGAAAACCCATTAAGTTATCAGTCACAGTGGAACCATAATCTTAATATAAAATGATCCCTTCCCTTACCGTCACATCAACAACACGAGTCATTTTTCAACACCTTTACTTTAATAGTATTTACTTCATAGTCTTTCACTGCGGCTGTTGGCTTACTGCACTGTCCGCTGCAACTGTAGTCTCGCCAGGGATGTATCAGGTGAACAAAAACATCTGACTGACTGTTGACGGATGATGTTGGTCAAAAGTTAAACTACAGCCAATTTTTGTGTGCAGAACATGTGATAAACCAGCTGCCAGTGTAACTCAGACGGCTCGCTCACCCCCACTCACGATAAACAAAGCTCAGCGGACTGGTTGCTCAAGTTGATGGCCGTGTAGTCTCGCATTGCCAGACCTTCCTCCCCAGCACTGCGGAGGAAGGTCCGTCTAGTCCACACAGCATTCCGGGATGGGAGAAAAACGGGCTCTGGTTTATTGCCATTTCTTTTAACCAATCACAATCGTCTGCGGTGGCGCTAAGCGTGGCACGGCGCAACGGTGCCTCTGCAAAATAGCCTCGGGAAAGAGCTCGTTTTAGTGGAACGTGTACATTGAAAGGTTGTTTTAGTCGTGCAACAGAAAACTCAGATTGGACAGATAGTCTATCCAGCTGTCTGGATTTACCCTGCAGAGATTTTGAGTAGCAGTTAACCTTAGTCCTCGACCGGAGTTTAGAATGCCAACACAAAGAAAGCGGAAGGTGACGGACATCTGGCCGAATATAAGGGGCGTCCGGCGGAATTCCCAGCGGCATCCAAACAATCCCGGAAATTAAACGTTGTCGATATAGATTGATGGCAGTGCAAATGCAAAGCTAGATTGCAGTCTAAGGATCTCAAGGATGTTCAGCCGAACTCTGGTGCTGCTGTTTAGTCTAACCCTTATTTATTGTCATTCTCACATTCAAACCAAACCTACAAGCTGCCTGCAGCTTCAAGGAGCTCATACATTTTGCGATTGTTACTAAGCAAAACTCACACATTGAAGCCTCTCATTTCTGAATTTCTGCCGTTGCATTGGGCAGAAGGTTGGGGAACACACAGGACAAATGGCCATATTAAATCAGGTGGACAGTGTATTTATTCACGTGACATGCATGTCTCTGTAGCGTGGGAGTAAACTGATGCGACCACAGGACATGTGCACATGTGCTAACCACCGAGCCACCGCACTGCCCTGTGTATGCTCAAATCTATTTCCGTTTTTTTTTTTTGTCACATTTGTCACATACTTTTGCAATATTGTGATTCATGTAAAGCACACATACATGAGCACAGACACATTTGCATGTGATATTTGGACACCAAAAGGAATTCTCATTATATTTTGAATTAAAAGGCACCTCCAACATGTTTCATTCTCACTTGGATAGAAAGTATTCAAAAATGTTAACATTTTAATGTTGCCTGGCTTACTGGCATATGTTCAAAGTTGGTTGTACAAAACTGAAGGCTATAACCAAAGAGCCATTTAATGGCCATTTCATTTTATGATGCATGTTCCTTTCCTAATCAGCAGCAGTAGATGCTGTCAGATTCTGAAAAGGCGCTGACTCAAGCCTACCTGTGTCAAAAGTTCATGTTCACACCTGCTCAATTTTTTATTTTATTTTTAAATTGAATCTCACTTCTATACCATCTTTTGCATATTCAGTGCAAAAAGCCAGAGGCAAGAATGGGAAGGGGGTGAAAAAGATTTACATTTGGGCCACCAAAAATCCGATTACTCGATGGAATAATCGGTAAAATACTAGATTACTAAAAGAATCAATAGCTGCAGCCCTACGAGGGACATGTAAGTAGTTCTATACAATTTCTTTTGTAGATTAGGGTGAACTTGTGTGTTTTAGCAGTGTTTTGCCATTGAGAACGAGGTGGCTAACCGCTAGCGCCGCTGCTAGTGCCTAGCGCCGCTGCAAGCAGTGCTGCTAGCAGTGCTGCTAGCAGTGCTACAACACACACGAGTTCACCCTAATCTACAAAAGAAATTGTATAGAACTACTTACATGTGCCTCATCTGCAGGTATTCCACGCACAGTTGGAAGTGTGCCCCTCGTTTAGAAGAAGTCTCCCTGCTAGTCCTGCCTTGTACTGACCGAAGCTGGAGAAACAGCTAGCTGATGTGGCATTAGCTGAAGTGGTTAGCACAAACCAAATGTTTCGGCCGATGACGTAGACCCGTATCTCACTCAAAACAGCACTGATGTTTTCTTTCCAGGTTTGTATGCGTGTGGAAGCACCAGAGACACAAAATAACACCCCCAAAATCCCAGAAAAGGTGATCATTTTTTTTTCTAATATGGGCACTTTAAACAAAAAGGTGTTGTATTCACTCTTTAACATTAGAGTAAATAACCAATTCACCTTTTAAAAGATGATTACAGTTGATTACGCTCTACAATTGAGGTTAAATGAACCACAAAGAGCCTCCCAATGTCAACTTAATATTTTCCTAAGAACCAAATCACAAATGAACTATGTGTGTACTGCGTTTTTTGGGCAATCCTTTTTTGAATAAGCCAAACAATAACGTGCTTATTCATGACTTGAACTGATAACAGTTTCTCCAATTCACAAGACTGTCAGGATCACAAGATTAGGCCTAAATTAAACCACAAGATGCATTTATGTTTTTTGCAGCTTGAAGGAATCCAAGAAAGGCTACGCAAGTGTTTTCTTTCAAAGCACGAGTGCAAGCTTTCAATTTAGACAAACGACATGAATTAATGTACCTTATTTGGATCATAAAAACACTGGCATTTTATGACAGACATGACTATCCGAAGATTACTTTAGTGTGCCATTAAGAGTATTTAAGGTGGCTAGATTTTTAAACAAACATGCACACGTGTGTATTTTCTTGGGGTTTTGTATGTTTTTAATAAGTCATAGATTGTGTCTGCAGTATGTGTTGCACAAAAGCGACAGAAGCATCTTAAGGAAAGTGTCATGACAATTACATTATTACTGTGGAGTTTATCTCTCGGATATGTTTAACCGTGTCGCTGAAGGGTAGCTAGCTAAGTCAATGAGAGCCAGCTTTTGTGATGCAAGAACATGAATCTCTGACAATCATTTCAAATTACAGCTTCACGTCTAAGCGCACCCACAAACACGCACCTAACACACACGTAAAATTGTTGATGCCTGTAAAGACATCCACCTTTTATATTTTGTGTGAAGAAAACATATCTTCCCAAATACAGCTGATAATTGGCAAAAAAAAATAGCTTACGAAAGAGAGGCAACGGTCTAGCTAGCTATATGTTGAAAAAACGAATAGCGATTATTGAAAATAAGGTTATGTGGACTGTATACATATTTAATGTTTGTCGTTTAATGCTTTCCGAGGGAGATTTTAGTTACTACTTCTACTTTTGTATTCTACTGCTACAGTGGGTAGCGGCGGTCATCCACACTGCCCAGCAGCAGTAGCACAGCAGCGGTTTAAAAACAACCAGAGTCCCTGGCTTATCCTGCAAGGCCTTTCCGCCTGACCTGCCGCTTTCTGTAATCTCGGTTTCTCCAACTTCGGAGACGAGCTCACGGGAATGTATGCAAAGGAAAAACAACTTGAATTTATTTACCTGTCCGTGGTGGGTCCGTTAACGTGAGGACGAAGAGAAGAGAGAAGAGGACGCAACTGCTGCTGTCAGCCTTTGGCAACATTTATCCTCCATTCATAGTAACTCCTCTATCCAGAAATTTAAAACATATACCGTGGATCTGCACCGCCGCCGCCCTCACCGGAGTTATAACGTTAAACGTTTAACACAGATTATGCCCATTTGTATGCACTCAAAGAGGCATCTAACGAAGAAAAACAGCGGATGTATAGCATAGTCGCACCACACAGTGACACAGATTGTGGTTAATCTGTCCAAGCAGCTAACGTTAGTTAACTGACTCCTACGTTAACGTCCTCCGTCCTCTCCTGCTGCTCGGTGTGAAGCGGCGCTGATCCAAGATGGCTGCGGCCTCCCATCACAACAATCCCAAACATTCAACCAAAGACAGTATACACTATATAAACGCAGGCTATCAGGTGGAGGAGCTGTCGGGGCGGAGTTAAGCCGTTTATGCTGCGTTCACGAGCTCCTCCTACGGTCCCATCAAGCTTTATATTAGCGATATTGTCCCATACTTGTTACCATACTGCACGAACAATGTTACATTCCCGAAAGCCACTACAATATTGCTTTATCTAACTTAAATAACTTTGCTAGGCCACTCTACATGGACAGCAACTAACTGTTACAATAACGTATTACAAATTACGTGTGAGAATTTTTTTCACATGCAATACCGTATTGCATATCGCCCGAAATGTTACTGCGTAGTGTGACGCCAATTCGGCACGTCGTGTAGCGAACATTTAGCCGGCTTGAGGGGGCATTTACGTGAATTTTCCCAGTCGTATTATAATTTTCCCGACTATTCCGCCACCACATGAATGCAGCATTGTACCCAGTGTGACACACGTAACGATCATGTGTTGTGCACCCGTTGAGATTGTTTTGAGATGCATCCATGGATCTCTTAATACATCCATGTGATAAATCGAAACCAAAATATTATCAGTGAGCGGTTAGCATCGACACACGGGCGGCGCTGATGACTGGCGCAGTTTATCAAACAGCACAATGCGAGCTGCTGGCAGTGGTACACGGGGCGGTGTGTTTTCAGTTGGTTACGCATATCGGATAGGATTGGAATAATTAAAAAAGAAAGTTATATGCATTGATATAAATGGTTTACCTCAAGGTCACAACTGTACAATAACTCATATCATTCCATCACTCCAGTTAAGAAGAGATTTATTCTAAAACCAAGCCACCTAATTTTATTTCACCAAAAGTCATAGAATGGGATTTGCCTTTTTTTTTCTTTTAAAATTTGGGATCCTTAAAGAAACCTTCGTACAAAAATTGCATAATAATTTCTACCCTGAATTTTATTGTATAAATGTGCTCTATTTCATCTCCTCCTTGGACAGGCTGACCTATTTGACCTTGTGTGACAGCCCATGGAACAAACTCCAAGACTGCAATTATCAGAACGAGTTAGCATGTGTCTTTGAGGAAATTGTATGGCTTACTGTTATCATATTGTCAAATATATGTAATGTCTTAACACCCATTTTAAGGCTATAAATACAGTGCATAACTATACCATCAAAGGCCATTTACATGTGGGTATGTGAGCATTGTTTTTACAAGAAATAAACATGCATATTAAACATTCATCATACGACAATGTTATGTACCAAGGGTAAGTATAATGTCCACAGCCGAGTCAAAATGATGAACCATGAGTGTGTGTTTGTTGACTTGCCAATCAACAGGACAACCTCATCTTATACTAAATCTAGCCATGCATGGACCCTGTAACCTCTAATGCTCCAAAAAAACAGACTGAGGGCATGTTGGAGTATTTCTGGCTGTAGTTGAAGCACAGAACAGTGTGGCTAAGCTTGTATATTTGAAGATTTCTTGAAAAAAAAGGAGGTACTGTATAAAGTTAGTATTTACAGTTCGGTCACCAGTAGGAGGGAGAACAGATCTAATTGACGAGGATGTCATCTGGTGATACATGGTATTTGTTTTGCAGACCTTTTTAGTCAAAATGTCCAATTTTATTATAGATTTTAAGGAAACGGTTGTACAGATTTATGATGCTGAGCCCAGCTCTGCCTTAACATTATTTTCAACATAGGCCAAAAAGAAATATTCATCATTTACACTGACTATCAGTGAGCTCTCTAACTAAAGCCCTGTGGGGGGGGGGGGGGTTTCTTCATTTTTAACACCAACACAAAAATTTGGAGTAACGGAAAACTGGGGGACAGCTATTGGATGCCGTGCGTTGTAATCTCATTTGTATGTGTGATTCTCAGAAACAGCTACTGATTATAATTATATTAATATAATTATGTGATGCTATGTAGGTAGCAATAGTTTGTTAGAGTGGAAACAACTGTACAAAAATCTATGAAACCTTGTTTTGGGAATAAAACAAATAAGATAAACAAGAAATTAAAAATAATTTGGATACCAAGATGTATTTCACAGGGCTCTACATAAACCCATCTGCGCAAAAATGTAACATAAATCCTTTAAAAGTCTTCAGTCCTCTGTGCATTTCTTTATCCAGTCATCCAGCTGAAAGATGTGCTCTTTAATTTGAGAAAACAGGATCTGGACAGTTCATAATCAAATTCTCCACTTTATAATATGTCTGTTTTGTACAATCCCTGCTGAGAACAGCTTCTCTTACTTAGAAAAAGTCGGAGGCTTTTCGTCTCTTGGGGAGTTGCAGCAGATTGTCTGTGAGTGATGTAAGGTCCTGAGAGCTCGGCGTCTTGGCTTTGTCTGGTGTTGGTGTTCCTGAGGGAGTGGATGGGCCACCGAAGGGAGACTTGCAGCCAGTGACTCCATGTGAGGGTGATGGCGTGTAACTCGCTCGTAGAGCTTTGTCCGTGTATTTGCTAGATGTCCGATTTACAAGCCTCTGCAGGGCGGGGGTGAGGGCTGGACTCAGACCTTTAGGCGTACGACTGCAACACAAAAGTTGATGTGGTCAGTTAGTTCATAACAGTATTCATTCCTTCACAAATGCACTAATAAAGAAAACAAGTAGCCTAAAATAACAAAAAAAATGAAAGCTAAACTTTTTAAAGACAGGAGTTGACAGAAGCAGAAAGCTGTTTGTACGTGTAGAAGCAGATATCATCAAGAGTGCAGAAGGTCAAGTGTCTTTACCTTGCGAGGTTCTCCGTAACCTTTCGCAATGCCTCCTGTTTCTTAGCGCGGTTTTTAGCCGCAGCTTCATTGGCCATCTTCAAACCCAGCCTCTCTCTTCTTCCTGGTTCTGGAATCTTTTAGAAACAGATTATAAATGTCAACATTTTACAACTTAACAATGATTCGTTACAGCTACCACTGTAGGTTCAGTACCTTAAATGACGGACCATGGTTCCTCTCAACATATGGGGAGTCCGATCCATCCAGACGAAATGGGGTGCTCTCGATCTCACCCCAGGTCATTAGAGGGGACTCAGCTATACCTGAGGGGAAAGAAACGGCTTTCAGGAATCTACTCTAAATGAAAGTAGCTGTTCAATGAGCAATTTAAGGCAACATTTAGTTCCATCTGTCTCAGGACTGTTACTACTGTATGTTGAGGGGGATTTTAAGACCCACTTACCAGGTGCAGGGGATGGCATACTCTCAAAACCATATCCATTCACTGTCGGGGATTCATGTGGGATGAGCTCTTTCCCATCGGGGCCTACTTTACCCTGTTTGAACTGGACAGAGAACATGACACATCAGCGACATCACTCTCTAACAGAGAATAAACAGCCATGCAGAGACAATTCATTCACAAGTATTAGGCCAAAACAAAACTACATCACTGTTTTCATATACCGTAGTCCTAAAACGTACCTGTGCATTGAGGGCAGCAGCCTGCTGAATCTGGCTTTTGTTGAGAGCTTTGCTGAATGGGTCTCCAACAAAGCGTGTGTTCTTGTGAACTACCTCCCGTGGCTTCTTAAATAGAGCATCGTCGTCTGTAACACCTGAATAAAATAGTAATAATGTGAAAACACATGAAAATCAATTTTTCTCTCGCAGCTGAATTTGATCATTCACATACAATAGGGAGTTATGTCATTGGTCTTCTTACCCTCTGGATAATACATCAGGGCATTCTTTGCTTTGTACTCCCATGTCTCAAGTCCGGCTTTGACGCATTCAAGTGCTGCTTTCTCTGCTGACGGTAAAGCAAGGTTCTCGTCGTGGCGCTAAAAAATATCAAGTGTCAATAATCACTGACAGTGATCAACTGCCACTGCCAACAACATCATGCAGCCCTCATAACCATCAAAGATGTGTTTTTTTTCCTTGCAGGAGTAAGCTACAAACTTTAATCTTACACAAGTATTGCATCCAACAATTTGGTCATGGGCAATTTACTCAAAATCAAATTTGAATCAAATTAAAATAATTCTATGATCAGCACACCAGTAATCCATACTTTTTATTAATTGCTCTGAATTTAATTTATGCTTTTAGCTTTGCACATACATACCTGTTTGTATTCAGCCTCGGCCTCATATAACCAGTAATGCCTCAGCTTCTCCTTGTCTTCAGCCAGATCCATTATCTGCTCAAACGATGCATTATCCTCACTGGTATTTTTAGCAAGGAAGCGATCCAGACACGGCAGCTCTTTCTCCTCCTTGCCATCATCCTTGCTCTCTATAAATACACCGTAGATAGAAATAGGGTTAAATTACTGTTAAGCATTTGTAAATCCATTTATTAGAGGATTACAGCCAAACACGATTTAAGTTAATTGCAACAAAATGGTTTTAAAGTGTTCATATAAACACACAAATAAAGAGATCAGAATGGTATGTTACCTGTTTTTTTTTATCTTAGAAAATGAGATACTTACCGCCATCTAAACCTTTACTGCCATGAGTGGAGGAGGGAGAACCTGAGTGTCCCACTGGCGTCTCAAAGCTTGCTGGTGTCACATCTTTCAAAGAGGAACGAAAGTGGAAAAAAATAGGTGTAAAAGCGCATTCAGACCAAGTATTTTGTTCTGCAAGTAAGGTATAACAACATGAAAATACAGTGTTCAATTTCCCTCCTCATACTACTCACAGGGTGCAGAAGACCGTGGTGTAGATTTTGTCAAAGATGATCCATATCTGATGGATATCTCTCTCATTCTCTCTAGGTCACCAGTTTCCTCTGCGTCAAGATAGTCCTTCTGCGCTTGCAATTTAGTCACATCTGGGAAGAAGTCTCGCTGGATGATCTTCTCTAAACTCTGTTAGAAGTAGACACATTTAACTTTGTATAAGGAAAGATAATGGCATGCTCTTTGTTAATATACAACTATTGTTATTATGCAACAAAGAACAATTGTAGAATTGACATGTATTTCTCATGCAACGCTCACTCAATCAGGTATATTACTTGGCTTCCTAGTTCCCAAAAACAAAACAGGATGGTGGCGATGCAACTAACTGTTTGTAAATATTGATTCATCTGCAAATTATTCTTGCAAGTGATCCTTTGGTCTATGAAACAGACAATTCTAAATTGCTTGTTTTATCTGCCTGACAGTTAAAACAGAAACATATCCAAAATACAATGATATGAAACGGAGAAAAGCGGCAAATCCTTACATTTGGGAAGCTATTATTTCTCAATATTGTAGCCTCTTACTTTTTTGTCAATCTGTTTATTGATTAATCAAATAATAGTTTCATATAAAGGATGGTATCATAAGATAAAGCAGGATACAAGGGCATTTTAACCACCTTAATGTAATTACGTTAATGTGACAAAAACATATCGAATATATTATTAGACTAATACATTTAAAAATCACAATCTATGGTATATCATAATCCGAGTATATCATACCATATCTAGCTTGTTATCATACTATGCAATGACTCCTGACGTCACACCGATATGGATCCCATCTTGTTTTTCCCCAAAAAATAAACAGGAGGTGGGGTGCCGTTAACTTTACCTCTGATTTGCCTTGCTAGGTGATGAAGTTTAAGGGCTCTAAAGAGTTGTTGTATAAGTAAACTGAATTAACATAAAATGTACGTTTGTTAGATAACGTTACACGAATGATTAACCTGTTTCTTTGCTAGCATTAACCAAGCAAACACAGCACTGCTGTCATGTTGTCTAATGATGACTGCTCGTCCCTTGGTTGTATCATAAACCATTTAGCTAACGTTACCTCGATGTACTCCTCTTCATCGAGGACCTTTCTCTGCACCTTCCCCTTCTCGTTCTCGTTCTGCTCGGATTGATGTTGAAGGAGAGCCACTGTTGTGACCGTCACAGGAACGAGAGTCCCGGAAAGCGCTCTCCTCACGCTGGCGCTGCCCTCCATTGAGAATCCTGTTAGCCTCGGCTAACGGCGACACTACCACGACAAATACCGACTGAATCTAAACGGAAGGCGGCTATTGTACTTGAGGAACACAGGTTTAGTATTTAAAGCATATAGTATGTAACTAGATATTTAAGACTGCGTGACTTTCACTAATAGTAACCAAACGGCACTGCTGTTAGCTAGCTAGCTAACTTCAGAACCAGCGTACAAACAACGCAGTGAGTACCCTGCGTAGTGCGTAATACGTACATGTGTACGTAGTCTGTTTTTCTTCTTCTACTTAGGCTTCAAACGGCAGCTTGCATCCTTGGTGTTGCTCTACTGCCTTCTGTTGGAGTTAGTTAACTCCTACAGTGTCAAGAGTGCCAGATTCTTCTCATTAGGAAGCTGACCGAGCATCTCTGCCTCGTCCACTTTTACCACACTACAGTATGTTCTTTTCTCCTGCTCCTGTTAGCCCAAGTATTCATTTCTTCCAACATGTCCTTTGTTTCTGATACATATTGCCTGTAAACAAGCACATACAGTTTGTGGCTATCTAACAATGATCACAAAAAAACACTGAAAGTTTATTGTCTTAGGAAATTTCCAGTATAAAATATAAAGACATTTCTCATGCATAATGATAATAATATATAGGAGACAAATTAAATAATCTGAGTTAATTTTCACTAAAAAGTTGTGTTCATCCGTGTAATCATAATATTTTTGTAGAAAATGTTTCTGTGTTTATGCCAGATCTACTTAAGAATTACACAATTCTTATTGTGTAAGAATGCAATACTGATATTATCTTTTGAAAAGGAATCTGTGATTTATTATTATATATATATATATATATATATATATATATATATATATATATATATATATATATATATATATATATATATATATATATAATAACTTCCTGAGCTCCCAGACTGTCAATCACTGGTTTAAATTGACTTACTGATATGTGTGATAAAAGTTGCTGAAGAGCCTGGACAATATTCACCTTATTTTCCTACACACTATAAATTAGTTTTTGAGCTAAAAATAGAAGTTGTTTAAATACAGTGAAATAATTAAATTGTATTCGGACATGCTCACTGGATGTCAGCTTTGAAATTGGTTTGGTGCTTTAAACTGGATGTGTTGTGGTGTGTATTAAAAAATGAATTTCCTATCTCTCTTAAAGGTGCTCTAAGCGATGTTGGGTGACGGCACTTCTTGTTGACGTTCAAAGTATTTTCAAACAAAATGAGGCTAGCCTGCGCCTCCCTCCTCCTCATCCCGTCCCCTCCCCTCCCTCCCTTCTGTGCTTCCGCGCACTAACCCCCCCAACCCCACCCCCAAATCCTTGTTGTTGGTTATTGGCTGGAACGCTGGAAGACTGTTTGTTATGTTTTGTGGTGCAGGTTGGCACAATTTGTTTTTGTTGGCATTTGTGGAGCCTGGGCTGTCTACAGAGACCGCTTTTTTTTACAATGTGTTCAGGGGACAGGCAGCTAGCGGATAGTGAGGAGATGTTTGCTGTATGTGACAAAAAATGTTGTAGCCTAAAAAAACGCATGACATCGCTTAGAGCACCTTTAAAATAACTTTATTTATTCTCAAGGACACTTGACACTCACAACCAGTGCAACCTATAACAACCCATTTACAGATTCAAGATTTAGTATCAGCATATACTGCAATCATGCGCTCAACCAATCAGATTCACAAATAGGCTACACAACTGTCACATGATTTGACTGACACAAAAAGTTTGTCTATTATATGAAAAATAACACTTTTGTCTGGCTATTATATTTGATAACAATAGCAATAAAAACAATCCTTGTGTTTATGTAACTCAAGTTCACACAAATACACAACTGTCTCCTTTTTCCAATGTTGTGGTCCATATATGTCCTTATAATTTTAGTTTTCTGTGTTTCCCATACCAAATGATAGTCTTTTCTGACGCCTCCACTTTGCTCTTCGGTTTTTAAACCAAACCTGCCGGCAGAAAAAAAAAAGCTGTGCTGTTTAGTTGTCGTTTCACTGTTTCATGACAGACTGCACTTATGTTATTTAGAACATTGTGTATTGACATTTAAATGAACAACAGCATTGTGCATCATTACCAACACCGGCAGGCATATAATTAAAATATGACAAATTGACCAGAGCTTATGAAATCCAGTGCTATCATATCAGTGCTCAAATTAAGTATTTAAACTTGCACTCAGCTTTAGTCATGGTCCATCTGCCATTGCTGGATCAATGAAGCACTCAGTTGGAGCAGTTTGAAACTTATCTAACTCCGTATCACTGTAAAAACAGGACCATTATTGGTTGAAAAGCTGAATGTGAAAGTCTTACCTCTACTCTTTCTTCCCTTAAATGAGTGTGCTGTGCTAGTTTCTCCCTTGTGGTCACATCTGGATACTGGTTCTGCAGGAACAGCTCCTCTAGTGCGTCCAGCTGCTCCTCTGTGAAAATAGTGCGGTGACGTCTGGTTCGCCTCTGCACCTGACCGGGTGACTGCTCCTCCCTATGAGCTTCTCCCAGCCTGCACGCGTCTGTGAGCATCGCTGGGGGCCATCCGTACTGACAGGCTGCAGGAAGGAGATCTGATTTAAGGTTAGGGAGCAGAGTACGCATTACTGAAGTAATAACCACTTTCAAACGTGCCAACAGCGGTGACTCTTCTCATAAAGAGAATGGGTTTGGTCTTACCTTCATGAATGAAATCAGTCTGGTATATGTCTCCACAGTGGGAGCAGTAGCAGCAGCACAGGCAGGCATGATGCACAGCCTCTGCGTGGCCTCCAACAGGACTCACTGCCTTCTCTTTTACTCCAGTGCTACATGTTCCACATGATCGTCTGTCTCCATTGCTGTTTGGATATTTGGTCAGAATGTTTTCAATAGAGAAAGGCAACTTTTGTCGCTCCATGTGGATCAGTCCATCCATCTCCAGAGAAATTCCCATAAAACACACGCAGTGATGATCGCAGGGTATTGACACACTTTTCGACAGTTCAGGCTCAGATGCTCTTCTGCTTCTCCTCTCTCTACAACAGCATGTCAGGCCCTTATAGTGAAATTGGGAGGCAAAAAAAAAAAATAGTAAAACTATAATCCCCCTGTGGACCAGACATAAAACGGTTGAAACTTAATTCCTAGCTAATCTGTGCAGTTTTGTGAAGAGGTTAGGGAGGACGGCAGATTCAGTTAATCTTGCCTTATTCCTTTCTCCAAAAGAAATCAGATTTCACTGCATAAAATGAGAAGTGGAGAGCTCCTAAGATCCTTATTGTTAAGGTTTTAGAGAAAAGGGGATTGCTTGGTATTAGAAACCTGGATTTAAAGATGGATGTTTCTTTTGGTGTGGCCAGAGACTTGTGCTATGCTGAATTTGAGGATTAGCTCTTACATTTACTTCATAATGTCACTTTCCTATTTAAGCTTGATCAATGATCTTGTGCAAATTAGTAGATATGCTCAGTAAATGACACAAGTTGAGGCTGCACTAACAACAGTGCATACTATTTACACCGCACAGTAGGCAGTTGAATGAATGACTCAAGTTGCTAGTGACATGTGTGGGGAGACTAATAGATTTGTACATATTACTCAATACAGATAAACACAAATGGTAGTAAATTCAGAAAAGGGGTCCCTCCTCAATGTAGTTTGTATTCGCAATCATGCATCATGTGTCTTATCTGTGTGGTGCAGTCTTTCAGTCTCACTTCTCTGACAATGTGCACAGCCAAGGTAAAGCTATTACAGGTTAAATTCATCCCCTCAACAAATCCTGTGATTTCATACAAGGCAATACACCCTTTTTTCCAGAGAATTAATGGATTTCCACAATCTGTCTTAAGCTCCTCTTATAAGGGCTTTTGAAAACAGATAACAATAAACACCATCCCGTCCTTTTCATTTGGGTTTAATAGCGTCCAGATTGTTGATGTATAGTTTGCGGAGCATGTGAGATCGCTATCTAGCAGTTATTATGGCTCTCAATAGAAGTAATTGTACCACATCCACATTGGTTCAAACAGTTCAAAATTCATTACTGGGGATTAGAATGATAAAGGTTTATTTTGTTGTTGTAAGAGCAATATTTGGTACAAGAGGTAAAGTAACGAAAAGCCACCACCGCCCACATGGCTGATACAGTTTTTCTATAGATTTGTAAGGAGCTGCTTGGACAGCTCTCAACGTGATTTTCATCTAATCAACAGTCAAACTCAATGTTTCTAATAACTTTATTTGTGGTGAATCAAATATGGTAAATATCCAGTGGAGTTTCTGCAACCACTTGTTGGTTCTTGACCACCATGTGGTTGCAGAAACTCCACATCTAATAGCTACAAAATAAATATTATCTTTCTCTCTTCTTTTTCCTCATATCTCTCCCCTAGAATCGGAATCGGAAAATTATCTCTGGGATCTGGTGTCTAATCTCTCTTGCTTCAACATCACCTTGTAGGCTTTATAAACTAAGGTGGTGTTGAACTCACAGAGACCATGAACGGTTTTGTAAGCTCATGTTATACCCAAATTGAAAGTTGAGTGGTACACTGCATTTATAGCCCTAAGGATTGATGTTCTATAACTATTTTTGTCATTTGTTTTCTTCTTTAAATGCATTAAAATACATTATCATAATCATCTTATTTTGTATCCAGTGGAATTCTCACACAATTACAAACTATAGCTACATCACTTGAAAGCACAAAAGGTGCAACAACAGGTTCTTATTTTGTAAAAGTGTATAGGCTACAGTAGAGAATTGCAAAATGAAAAATTGTGTGAAAAAATCTAGTGGCATGTCTTTCTTTAAAACTTGCTTTGGTTATTTTTTATAACCATTGTTTACATGTTTGCACCTCTGTAAATTAGGCTCAGTATCACTTATAGGCTTTCTCACTTTCACTTTCTGATATAAAACTACAAACAGTTCCCTTTCAGAAGAGACCACGATGACAGTGACGTAAGGGCGTTATGTTGGGACCTCGGGGTGCTGCCTGCAAAAGCTGTAATGACCCCTGTCTGGATATAATAACAAAGGGCAGTAATGTAGGCCAGCGCAGAGTCGTGGTCGTGCGCCCCCCTGTGACAAAAGACTACAATGCCCACCGTTGAACAGCAGAGCGACACAGCGCGGCAGGCAGCTCGCTACTCGCGATAACTCGCGTTGGGGCAGCAGCTGGGCGGAAAAGGCGGGAGAAGACTGTGCCGCTTCCGCGTCCGCGCAGAGACAACACTAGGGCAAAATGGACGATAAGTTAATATTAGCTGTATTTAATCACCCAGAGCTGTACAATGTCACTTTGCCTAATTACCGCTGCACGGAAAGTCGGATAAATGCCTGGAGAAGCATTAGTACCGTGCTGGGTCTCCCATGTGAGTATTTGATAGTTTTTTTGTTTAACACAACTTTACTGACAGTTATTATTTCCTTAGCCTATGTTATCGTTAACGACTAAACACAGCCATTAGAGAGCAGTAGGTGTTTCTGGGAGACAGAGTGATTTCACAAATGTCTTGCAGATAAGCTTTTTATTTAATTTTTTTTATCCGCGCGAGTACAGCCGATGGTGTGGATGCAGTCGCGCGCACCGTGCTAGCGGTAGCAGCCGCAGCTGGCATGCTGTAGGCCGCGCTGTACCGAACGGCATGGTCCGGTGTTCTGCCACTGCGCCGCCAGCCGCGCGTCCAGCACGGCACGGAGGAGGAAACATGCAGCGTCGCTGTATATTTACCGAGCCGCGTGCTTTTTCGTCTCGGTCGTTAACGCCGCGAGCTTCAAATAAGCTGAAAGCTTGTTGAAGTCTCGTGGAAGTGTCGGCAGCAGCTCCCCCACCTTTACGGTATGTTGGATACATGACAACATGTCAGAGCCTGGAGGCAGAGACCCCCAGCCGGAAACAATAATCAGGTCAGGTGCACGGAGGCATGGTCAATGATGGGGCGGCATGTAACAGATATGAACTAAAAATGACCTCCAGACGTTAGCCTCTTTGTGAAACTTTATAAAGATTTATAATTAAAGCCTAATTTACTTGGATAAAGTAGTGTTTTGTCCATTACGCCTACGTGCATTATACAGTCCCTGGCCCCTTTAGGTACACCTATACAATTTAGGCCTAATGCAATACAACACCCACGTATTTTACATTTAGGAAGATTAAAATGTTAAGTTTTTGGTAAAACCTTCCAGGAGGTGTTAATAATAGCCACTGCGGGTATTGTTCCGTCTAAAGCCAAATACCAGAATATAATCGACACGAGCTGAAAGGAGTAGGCTAGTTGATTGATCGATTGACAGAAGATTAACCAGCAATTATGGATAATAATTTCAGTCATTTTCAAGGCAAATTACAAAACATTTCTTTGTTCAAACTTCTCAGTTGTGAGAATTTGCTGCTTTTGTTTGTCTTTTTGTCTAGTTACATTAAATATGCTTGGGTTATGGATCAAAACAAGCAATCTAAATAAATATGCCATCTTGGATTTCAGGAATGTAATGGGAACTTGTTTGCTCTTTTCTGACAATTTATAGACAAAACAATTAATCAAGAGAGTTGGCAGTTTAATTAATGACAATAGTCATTAGTTGCAGTCATAATCAACACCTCTCTGCCTCAAAAATAAATTATAAACTTCACAGAGGAACAATTGTAGCGCTATTGCATTTATTTGTCTACTTATGCACAGTAGTCAATTTATTGATATAGACCAAACGCTATGTAAAAGGTAGGCTACAGCTGTTATTTTAACCATTCCTGCTGTATTATATCCCTGAGAGTTTTGTTAACTACTAACTGACCATCACCATTTAACATATTACAACTTCAACATATTATGGTATATTTTTAACAAATATTTGTTGGGTGAGGGGAGAAGAGCATGTTTCTTCTCACAAGCCAATTGTCTGTACCCAGCGAACTCTGTGCACAACATTTTTGTCAATGTTATTTTATGGAAAATATTTTTTTAACCATGTGGTCAAATTTCTTCTCATATGCAGTTTTGGTGGACGTCCCCTCATTGTTGTTGTCAATATTATTTTCTCATTCTTGTGCATCAACTTTTCATGAGATTTCATGCTCCTTACTTATTTTACTTTTCCAGCTGAGGAGTGTAAAAGAAAATGGAAAAACATGAGAGACAGGTACTTGAAGGAAGTCCGAATGGAGATCAAAAGCAAGAAGCAAGGCGAGATTGTGCAAAGTAGATGGAAATATAGACAACTTATGAACTTTATTGCACCCTTCACTGGATCAAGAAGTGGCGAGGCAGATATCTGCGGCAGCAATGACGATGATCACGACAATCCTGACAATGAATCTGGCAGTGCCGAGGCAGAAACCACATTGTCTGAGGCAGTCAAGACCAAGCAGTCCGTCGTGAAGGTCCCTGTGAGTCAACCTGACCTCAAGTCCCAGGTAGCATTTGTGAACCAGTATCCTTCAATGTCTCAAGATGCACAGCTGGCCCAGCTGGCTGTTCTGGCTAAGATGCCATCGAGCCCACAGATCACCCCCATCAGCAAAACGGGACGGAAACGGCGCCTGATGCAAGAGTCACTTTCACTGTCATCTTCTCAAAGTACATCATCCCCTACAAAGTGGCTGGTCAAAGACAATGGCACCCCATTTCCCAACAGGCCACGGGATGAGGATGAACTGTTTCTTCTGAGCTTTGTCCCCGCTCTGAAGCGACTTGCGCCACAGAAGAGGTGCGAGACAAAAATAAAGATCCAGCAGGTTATGTATGAAGCAGAGTTCAACGTTGCACAGCCAGGATCTCAAGAGAAACAGCCGGAGCCAGCAACACAGGACTAGGCCAAACTGACTATTTTTATACTTCATTCTGCTTCCTAAAAACCTCTTCCACAAAATATTTTTTTTTTTACAGCAAAAAGTGGTCGAGTCTGAAGTACATCCTTTTTTAATGTGAAATAATTAACATTGAAGAATAACGAAACATACAACTATTGAGCAAGTTGTTGAATTTTTTTGGTGTTTCTTGATTTGCACGTTTATTAGATGAGTAAGACTTATGAGAGAATGAAGCCTTAACAGACTATAGACTATGATTAACATCTTTATTTACATAGCTTTACTCTCAATAGAATGAATTCACATTTAGATGGCTGGTTTTAGGTTCAACCAGCCATCTTCATTTCAGTAATAATTATGTAATCTACAGTATTTTACATTTAATTACAGTGACGAAGCAAAAAAAAGGCATTTCAGAGAGGAACACTTTCATAAATTAATATTTCTGCTTACATGCATCAACATTTCTTTTTAATCACATCTTAAATAAAGAGACAATGTCTAACATTGTTTTGATTCCGCAAAACGTGTATGATTTTGATCCATTTTTTGCCAATGAGAATGATTTGTAAGATCAGGTACAGCTGGATAAAAACAAAGAAACATTCTTAACATGTGCAAATAATACAATTAATGATTGCACTGTCATGGCTTACTGGGACATTCAAGTAGAACACAGCCACTGTTAATGTTATAGTAACACCTGCACTTTTCCTGCTATGACCAGTCAATTAGTTCAGGGGTCTTCAACATTTTTTTAAACCATTTTTTTAACTGAAAGAGAGATGGAGCAGGGACCCCCTACTACACATATTGTATACAATTAAGTTGCATATTAAACTGGGCCTACAAAAGCGTGTAGGGCCTAAAGCCTTTATACATTTTTGTTTTGCATAGAATACTAAGCTATTAAAATAATAATTGTTGGCATGATTTTATAAATCATCTTTTAATGTTAAACATACATGTGGCACAGTGAATCCTTATTAACTGTATCTGTGGATGGCTACCTCGGTGACTCCCTTACCTATAGGCCCGTAAGCAGAGATTTATATTTGCTAATAATATGTTGGATTCATGTTAAGACATTTTAATTTTGGAAACATTTTTTAAAAAATTAACTAATTTTGGAGGCCCCCCTGCAGTGACTCTGAGGACCCCCTAGGGGCCCCAGACCCCCTGTTGAAGATCCCTGAATTAGTTAATTCAACCAATAAAAGCTATCCTTAAATGTTTACACGGCTCAAACATAGGCTGAAAGGAAATGACCATATACAGCATATAGGATTGGAAGTATGAATGGAAAAGTTAATGAGCACAGAGTACTGGTGGTCTTATTCTGAGTTATCTTTAAATACAGTAATAGTACCAAAACAATACTCAAAGAGCACCGAAAATGATCTCTTCCACTTTCTCTCACATAAACAACCTCCTGCATGTGACTGATTTAAAAAACAACAACAGAGACAGACATGTTGTGTCAAGTGGTATGAAGTTTGAAGTTAGCTGATGCAGAACAAGTGTGTTAATGAGTTAAAACATTAGGCAACCATGTGCTTCACACTGAACGTTTTTATCCTGGAGTTAACACAGATACTGTATCCTCATTTTTGAAAAACCTGCCCAATTCAAATCTCACATCGCTTTGTGTCAAGGAGACAAAAGTAACCAGAAAGGCGGCAGAATCACATTGGCGCAAACTGTCATGATGTGCCATAATGTTGCATCTCTGTCAGATCTTTTGAGTTAGCCCAAGATGTTGTCTTTCCATGCATTTATGCAATCAGCAGCCAAAACATAATCACCAGAGCGACAAACAGGAAGAGTCGAGACAGAAACTGTTCATCCATGTGCTGTGGTGTCCCAGGGGCCGCTGTTTGGGAAATTGTTTAACAGAGGTTAGTTGATATATGTTGTTGAGAAAAGACACAGAGTGGTCATGGTAAAGTGTGTAAAACATAAATACCTGGAGGAGGTCTGCCATCGTTGATGTTAAATGCTGTAGCAAAAATACCAAATGGAAAGGCACCGATTCCAAATGACATTTGGAATCCTCCATCTCCAAAGCCAAACCCTTGAAAGCCCTGTGGAACATAATACTTCATAATTAACATGAAGACGTGTGTGGATTCTCTTAATGTCTAGCCATATATTCAAAATATCTGAGGTACAGTAAGTGAGATGATACGCAACAGCCAGTGCAATTTACAATCATTCTCAAGAGACGTCTCTACACCTCAGCACTTAGCATCTAATAGATCCCAGTGGGAAATGTTCTTTTGTTAATGGATAAAACCCAGGTTTACACTACAGAACCTACATCCCATGTAATGGTTTCATCATAAGTGCATTATGTTACTCAGCAGCTGACACTGAAAAAGCTGTCCAACGTGTTTGGAATCAAGAAAGTATTGATCTGGCAACAAATAATACAATGCAAGTATACTTCTACAAAGTACTTACACCACGGTTTTCTGGCTCAGGCCTCTGCCCTTGCGGTCGAGGGGGTGTTCTTTCTCTATAAAACAAAACCACATTTTGTAAAAGCCATGATTACACTGATTTGCACGGTTTATACCTTTGTAACGGTTCACAAGTTATATATTGTGTTTATACATTAAGAGTCAGCCTGAGCTGTAACACAAAAGTACCAACCTGGGGTCTTGTTGACCAGTGCTTCCCCGTCCATACAAGGGGATTACTTTGTCTCGGCTGATGCCCGCTTTACACACTGGACACACTTGTCTGTTGGGTCTGGTCTCCAACCACTGCATAAAGACAAATATTATAAGGACCTCATCTGAATTTCTGCATCGATTATATACCATAAATAATGCATTGTCATTTGAAAATAGTGAAAAAGGAGAAAACGAAGAGGTTCAGCTTACCTGATGCAAGCAAGGCCAACTGATCAAGAGGAGGTGCAAAGGAAAAAGAGTTGACAGGGAAGGGGTTTGATTAGTAAAACATGACAGGCTTACCAGAACAACCTGGCTGTGCAAAATATGCAACATGTACTGAAAAAAATGACATCCAAATAAAAACAATCACTTCACAAGTGAAAGTTGAGGGTGAGCTCAGCTACTAAAAGAAGAAAACGGCTTTCTGTTTTGGGATTTAACCTCTCTTTGAAAAGAAATAACTAAATTGGCTGATAGACCAAGTGCTAACCTGTCCTGATGGACAGAAGTTGGCTAGAGGTATATGTGAAGGGGTGGACCTGGCTACAGAGGCTGGCAACTTTTTTATGGAACTGACCAAGATGTTACACTAGCAGATTTATGCAATATTAACTCACTCATTTTTAAATAAAGTTATTTATTTTAAGTCATAACATTGTTTTATAGAAGTTAGATATATAGAAGCTAGTTTTTCTAGAAAAGCACTTGTTTGTTTTCTGAAGCAAATGTCAAACAATATTGTTGTGCTTTTGTTTTTGTAAATCTCTTAAATCAAGTGCACAACCCTCCATTACTGCACATTCCACATGACCAGATGTCAGCAACATCTGATGATGGTTGTTGTTAGTTACAACATGTTGGCTTTCAAAACTAATATTGGCCAGTCCATCTATTGTTCAATAATATGAAAAGTAAATGAGTTACCTGTATATGGCCTTGATACCTTGGCTGAGGTGGGTTATAATGCAAAACTGCTAACGTGTCACACAGACACTAACGTTAACTTAGTTCTTACCAGAAAAGGTGTCCACACAGGCTGATCACTGCATCTTTGGCGGTGTCCAGGCATATATTACACTCGAAAGTGCTGTCCTGGTTGCCACTGTCGGCCGCTGTCGAGCTGCTGGATCCGGGACTTGGGTTTTCAGTGGCCGCAGCAGAGCCAGGAGCTGGAGGGGGGGCAGCGGTGGCCATTTAAAGATAGATCCGCTCAGCAAGAGGGTTCAGGTGGAATGACTCTGCTGGCACACAGCGTTTCAAAATAAGTACATAGGGGGACCCAGTAGATGACGGTTCGTAGCTAGCAAAGAGGAGAAGACGAGAGGCTGAGCTTAATACTCTTTAAAAAGGAGTGAAATCGAATAAAATCGACCGACTGCTAGCTAACGTGAGCTCCCATCTAGTGTCGTTAAGTAGTTGCTATCGTTAGCAAGCGAAGAAGAAAACAAACAGTTTTACCGTCTGACAAAGCAACGAACAACAGACACAGCAGCGGTAATCCAAAGTTTGGTTCCAACTAACTAAAAAACAAAACTTGTTGCGAGAAGTTGAGAAATATCTTGGTAGCTGGTTGCATCACACATCCGTAGCGCTACGTACATTAACCGATCTGGGGGTAGACAGGGGGCGTGGCTACTAGTCTGTTTCTTCTTCTTGGTTGGCAAACAACGATGCATTGGGGCGTTACCGCCACCAACTGGTATCTTTGTGAGTTTTTCAAATAAACGCATTCTTTCTTCCTTATATTTCTGACAATATATAGAGTAACATGTTCTACTGTTTCTTCTTGCCCACAGTAATCACATCTATTGTGTTTACCTATTTTAAATAATGTACTGTTTAGTCCAGCGTGTCCAAATAGGTCTTGATATTGTTTCATCTCTCCTGTTCCTTCCTGAACACCTTATTTCTCCCACTTTTCCTTTTTTACTCTGTAAAACTATCGTCCTTTCCTCTTTTCCTCCCATTGCCTTTGCCACCTTTCCTTCAATCTCTATACTGTTGGTACTGTTTATGCCTATATGGTAGGCTATATGAATAAACAATACATTTCCTATCCTTGTTCTTTTTTTTCTAATAATGTCAGTACTGTAGCATCAGTGAGTAAGAAGGTATTGCTGGCACAAAAAAGCTCCACCAATCAAGCATCAGTATATTTTCCATTGTTCATCTACAAATATTAATAAGAGCAGGTTTAATATGTTTTAGTAACTTTAAAATAAAACAAATGCAATAATATACAACAGTACTGCTTGCTAGTAGGGCTACATTAAATCTAAGGGAAGTTTCTAATAAGATTAAGAGTAAAGATATTTGTTTTAAACATTTTTAACATTCACAGTCAGCTCAACCAAATTCTAATATATCGTAAATTATTAATTTAGTTCAATTCAAAATACTTTATTTGTCCTGCAAGGGGCAATTTGAAGCAAGCTGATATGCAAACATAACAACACCCGAGCTCATAAAACAATCTAAAAAATAAAATACATATCATTTTTTAAAGTTGAAAGACACAAGAATTATTGTCAGTGGCTAATTCATAGCTGACCAACAACACTGTGTCATGCAAATTTGATATTGTGTAAAAATCAATAAGGTTTTATCATCATTATAAATAAACGACACATATAGTAAACACATCTAAAGTTAAACATGACATGATATATAATTTTGTCAATATCACCCAGCTCTATAATCATGTTCTGTACTGTGAAATACTCTTTGTCATTGATGGCAATGGTTTTAACTTGATTTCAGATCATTTCCATTGACTTAGACTTTGAGTGACCTGTACGGAAATCCTCTGCCATTGCCTCCTCTATCTTTGATGTCAAAGACCGCTTTAGGATTTGTTTAAAGTCATTACCAATGAACACATAGAGAACTGGGGATATGAAGCTGTTTGCTGCAGCCAGGGTGGCCCCCACCTTCAGGCCAGTTTTAAGTACTTCCAGGCTGTGATTTGTCATGTCTGACTCTAAAAGAACAAAGCTATGATAGGGGACCCAGCAGAAGAAAAATGACAAGATGAGTGCCGCCATGACTTTGTAAGGCTTTGTTGACTTGATTGTCAAACTTCTCAGCTTCACACAGAGCATCGAGCTGCAGAACACAATCATTAGGAAAGGAAGCAGGAACCCGCAGACGAATCGAGTCAGGACCACTGCCTTGTGTTTGGAATGGTTTACGTAACTGGTGTGGCACTGAGTGACTGAGCCGTGGACTGTGGTTTGTCTGAAGATCAGTGAGGGCAACGTTAGGAGTGCAGAAAGGACCCACATGAAGACAACAACTCCAAATGCTTTTCGCACTGTCCGGTGGTTATGTGACCACACAGGAAATGAAATCATTAAACAGCGATCAGCGCTGATCAGAACCAACAGAAACACACAGCTGTACATGTTGAGAAACAGGGCTGAGGAGGTGAGCTTGCACAAGAACAGTCCAAAAGGCCAGTGTGAGGTGATCATGTAGAACACTTCCAGGGGCAAGAAGGCACAGAACAAAAAGTCTGAAATGGCCAGACTGATGTACCAGGTGGTGATGACTGTTCTTTTCATTTTCCATCCACAAATCCAGATCACTAATGAATTTCCTCCAAGGCCAATAACAGATATAATGATATTGACCGTCACTAGAACATGATTCAAAGATGACTGAGAACTATTGAATGTCAGTATTCCAGTTGAGGTGTTGTTGTTCTCGGTGTCATTGTCCGCAGTGTAATCGTCATAGTCAACATAATCCACAGCCATGCTGGTTACTTTTCCTAAAATATGTAGCACAGAGTCTTTATTTATAGAAAGATAAACATATATGATTATAACAGTTCACAATTTTATCAAGAAACTATATTTTAGTTTATTATATAAAATGTACTCAAGTACTCACGTTATGTCTCAATGGAGAAGCAATCACTTTAAAGTGAATTCGTCCTTTGCTGCTAAATGCAACTTCTCACTTCTCTTTCCTGGGCAGTGTTACTGGCCAAAAAAAAAATCAGAGTTGACATGTCATGGAACAGATGAGAATCTGACTTCCTTTCACTTACATTTCATGTTTATGGGTGAGGCAATTTTCAGCTGTTTAAGTGGGTTCACATAGTCACAGAGGTCAAAATAATTTAAATAAATAAATAAATGTAATATATGGATATTTCAACTTTTAAACAGCCTTTAAGTAAACTGTTGCAACATCACAATGGAAATTCCCTTTTCACAACCCTTCTAAGTGAAGAAACTGCCAGCTCACATTCCACAAGGGTTGCCTACCATTTTACCAGAAGTGCAAGTGTTTGCAAAAACTTAGGTCAAGGGTGACTTCCTTGTTTGTCACTCAAAGGGAATCATTTAACTTTTTTGACTATAGATCTGCAGTAAGAAAGATAACATGTCAAAGATACATCATGAACATCATTCTGAAAATCCCACATTATTACAAAATATACATAGAAATCACAATTAGAAGTCAATTTTGAATTTAAATTCAGTCAGTGTTAACCATTCTCAAAATGTACAAACACACTCCTATTCATTTTGGAAGTGTAACATGACAACTATTGGTAGAACTACCAATGTCTCAATTGTGTTCAAATCCTGCTTGCTTTTTAAACCAAAATGATACTTTGTGAAGATAAACAATTACAACCCCAAATCAGAAAAAGTTGGGACAGTATGGAAAACACAAATAAAAAAAGAAAGTAGTGATTTCTAAATGTACTTTGACTTGTATTTCATTGCAGACAATACAACAGCACATCATTTAATGTGTTCCTCATGATTTGTATTGTTTTTCTTTAAAAAATAAAAATAAAAATTCCTATTTTGGTTCTTGCAACACATTTCAAAAAAAGTTGGAACAGTAAAGCATTTACCACTTTGTAATGTTGCCATTCCTTTTCACAACACTGAAAAGACGTTTAGGGACTGAAGACACCAAGTGATGAAGTGTTTCAGGTGTAATTCCCATTCTTGCTGCAAACAAGTCTTAAGGTGGGCAACAGTACGAGGTCTTCATTGTCGTATTTTGCGCTTCAAAATGCGCCACACATTCTCTATTAGAGACAGGTCGGGACTGCAGGCAGGCCAGTCAAGTACCCGTATCCTCTTCCTCCGCAGCCAGGACTTTGTAATGTGTGCAGAATGTGGTTTCGCATTATCTTGTTGAAATATGCATGGACGTCCCTGGAAAAGATGTCTTCTTGAAGGCAGCATATTGTGCTCCAAAATCTCTTTGTACTTTTCAGCATTAATGGTGCCATCACAGAAGTGCAAGTTACCTTTGCCAAGGACACTGACACAACCCCATACCATGACAGACCCTGGCTTTTGGACTTGTTGCTGGTAACAGTCTGGATGATCCTTTTCTTCTTTGGTCCGGAGCACACGGCATCCATTTCTCCCAAAAAATACCTGAAATACTGATTCATCTCACCACAGTACACGTTTCCACTGTGTGATGGTCCATCCCAGATGCCTCCGAGCCCAGAGAAGTCCACGTGCTTCTGGACACTGTTAACATAGGGCTTCCTTTTGGCACAGTACAGTTTTAACTGGCATTTGTGGCTGTAACTACGTATTGTGGTACTTGACAAAGGTTTGCCAAAGTAGTCCTGAGCCCATGTGGTGATATCGCTTATAGATGAATGACGATTCTTGATGCAGTGCCGCCTGAGGGATTGGAGATCACGGTTGTTCAGCTTAGGCTTGTGCCCTTGTCCTTTACGCACTGAAATTCCTCCTCATTCCTTGAATCTTTTAATTATGTTATGCACTGTTGAAGGTGAAATAAGCAAATGTCTTCCTATCTTTCTTTGAGGAAAATTGTTTTTAAACATTTCAATAATTTTCTCACGTATCTGTTGGCAAACTGGTGATCCTCGGCCCATCTTTGCTCCTGAAGGACTAGACCTTTCTTGGATGCTGCTTTTGTACCAAATCATAATTACAATCACCTGTTGACATCACCTGTTTCAAATCACATCATTATTTAACCAATTTACCTGATTACTAGCCCTAAATTGCTCCTGTCCCAACCTTTTTTGGAATGTGTTGCAGGTCTGAATGACAGCAAAGGATGTACAAATTAAATTAAATTGACCAGACAAAACATGAAATATTTTGTGTTCACATTGTCTGCAATGAAATACAAGTCAAAGTACATTTAGAAATCACTACTTGCTTTTTTTATTTGTGTTTTTCATACTGTCCCAACTTTTTCTGATTTGGGGTTGTATAATCTGTCCATCAGAATTCACTTAAGAAAGGACATGTGGCACGTGCAACCACACTTGTATACCTGCAGCACCTTACAATAGTGAAAAGTAATGTACAGTACATCTAACCAAGCACTGTACTTAGCACCATATTTGTACTACCTAAATATTTAAACTGTGTAGCATACTGCTTAAAACACTTGAAGAGGTCACCTTGGACTCAGGAAAGTTGTGATCGGAATTTAAAAAAACTAGACTAAACTACAAGTCAAAAAAGAGTAGTTTTTTTTTCTCTGTTTCTTTATTTACACAATTTTAAAAAGTACAATAGGCCTATAATTTACAAGGAATTGTGAAGGAGAATTGACTAAAAACCATCCAGGGGCTTGAAAAGTTGCATTCTCCAGGCAGAAAATGTCACTTTAATATACACAATGTGTAGCCTATGTATCTATCAATAATTTTACAAACACATCAAGAACACTGATTCATATTACATGCAAGTAGGACTACACAAACACCATCATTAACAGACTAAGGGCATACATGTATGTGGCATGTGGCCTAGAGTCTTTACCAGACAAGAAAGACAAAGTATAGTAATTAAAAGTATCGTTAATGGCAGCCCTTCTTGAAATAAAATGATTTCAAATTGGGTTAATGGATATTCACCACAGATGTAAGAACAGAGACCTTGGCTCATGGACATATTACGATGCACGATGCACAATTAGGTAAGCTGGACATGCGCAGATGTGATTCGTTTTAGCTCCTCCCTTCAGAGTGACGTATGGACTTGAGGCTTCAATATGCTTTCCTGTTTTAAAACTGCGCCATTCCCCTTGACTGTCAACATGGCGAGTACCGTTGCAAACAAGTGTCTAAGTCCTCTGGCTTTCCTGACCAGGAGGTTATCTGCTCCGGAGTTCATCACTCAGTGCTGCTACCACCAGAAGGTAAAACACGTAGTTTGTTATAGCTATACTAAAGAAGGACGAGTCACTGTGTGTGCTAGCTCCTGTTTGGCTAATGTTTACAAATAGTAGCTACCATTAGCCATGAATAAGAGCATCGTGAGTATGGTAACAGTGGTTACATGGCTCAGGTAATTAGATGGAGCAGTAGCCTACATGGGTCATGTACAAACACCATGTTACGTGTTACATCAGTCTGCTGTCACATGAGTTGTATATCACAAAAAGCGGAGTATGACAGAAAGAGATAATATGCGAAACGCCAGCACGTTAACTAACTAAGTTTTACCATTATTTGTTTGTTTCATGTTAGCTTGTCAGTAAATTAAAGACGTCACTAATCTGCCCAGCTTTAATACTTGAATCACATCCGATTAATACGCTTTAAGGGTTGTCAGTATGTTAAAGGAGCACAAACCTGTAACTGTTATGTTATATAACTACTGTGGAAGACCTGTGTACTTTTGATGATGAAGCATCTTTCAACTAGCCTATCTAACACAACAGCCCTATTCAGATATGTGATTTTGTGATGTGACGTATGTTGCAGCATGGAGGCACATGGTCAATAATGATATATTCAAATTAACTTAGTGTATGCTGGTAAACATGAATGGGTTTTCTCGTAATGTTTGAATGATTTAAAGCAGAATATACCTTTTTTATTGAAGGGCTTTATTTTTGCATGGGGCGTACTTGGCTTTAAATAAGACATCCCATTTTTCAAAACTGTTATGTATCTTCTATCCTTTGAAGATGTACAGCTGTAAAATCATAACAAAGATTTCTTAAAGCTAATTTCAATCTAGACCATAAAATTGGTTTAAAGGAAAAACTGAAAATATGTGAATATCATTCATTTTGGAGAACAAAGAAGCACAAACGTATATCACATTTGTGTATTGGATGTAGTCCTTAGGATAGGATATTTTGTGATACAAGGTCAGACTCTTTATATTGTTTAAGCCAGAGTGACTCAGCAGAAAATAGGGGGAGGAGGGCAGGATGCAGCAGTTGATTTAGTTGACAATGAAATCCGGTCCTAATCTGTTTAATTCAATGTCTCTTACGTAATGGGGCAAACTTGTAGTTGTATAACGGTGATACTCCAGATTTTTTGGCTTGTTACGATTTGTAGCAGAAAACAAAAAGCCTCCCAGGATGCTGCTGTAGTTTTACGTCATCATTTATTTCAGTATTGGGGAATACTCTCAACAACTTGCTAAAAACCCAATTTTATGTATTTATGTTTTTTGTTTTTTCTTTCTTTTCTCTCTGAAGGTGGTGGATCATTATGAGAACCCAAGAAATGTGGGCACATTGGACAAAAACTCCAAGAATGTTGGGACTGGCCTGGTGGGGGCTCCAGCCTGTGGAGATGTAATGAAGCTCCAGGTATGTTTGGCACTAAGCATGGGTGGATTACATCCTTTTTTATATAGCTATTAAGACTAAAATATATTAACACAGTTTAAAGTACTTGTACTTATAGAAGCATTTTCCCCTGTATTTTGCGTATTACATGGACAGTAGTGGGAACAGTTATTTTAATCCAGTGGTTAAAGTTTTAAGGATTTAAGAATGGTAGTTCATTCCCCTTTTTTAGCATTTGAGTAAAACTCTAAAAACCTTCATTTTGACAGATTGAGGTGGATGACCAGGGGAAGATTGTGGATGCCAGGTTTAAAACTTTTGGCTGCGGCTCTGCTATTGCCTCCAGCTCTTTGGCCACCGAGTGGGTGAAGGGCAAATCTGTGAGTGAACACGTTACAGACACTTCTTTCTCTGCCCCATGGAGTGTGTGTGTCATGTATTGCTTTTCATATTCCTATTCATTCTGCTCATGTCTTATCTTTGACTGGAAAGGTTTTTGTGGTCCTGGACCAATGTGCTTTTCTTATCAGGTGGATGAAGCTTTGACAATAAGGAACACTGACATTGCCAAAGAGCTCTGTCTTCCACCTGTTAAACTTCACTGCTCCAGTAAGTTTTCAGTACATTTGTCTAATGATGTTATTCCTTTCCGTCTAATGATGATATTCCTTTCCAAACTGCTCCACACATGTATGTATGTATGTATGTATGTATGTATGTATGTATGTATATTTAATATATCAAATTGTTTCTCACCAGTGCTTGCAGAGGATGCTATCAAGGCTGCCCTGGCTGACTATCGCCTCAAGCAACAGGACGACCAGCAGGAGGCAGTCAGAGCCAGCATTTAAACAGAGCACTCACTCTGAGCTGGGCGCCACTGTTTGCTTCCTGCTGTCAAGAAGAGAAGTAGCAGAAGTCCAGCATCCTCACTTTCCTGCAGTATTGATGAGGCACACCTAACACGTTGATGACCAGTACACCATTGTCAACTCTCTGTAGCAGTGTAACACCAGGATTTCTGTATTAGTCTGTGGTCCTCCAACCCTGCGTACTGTACCTTTTTAGCCTGTCACATACACGCACAATGTAAGCGCTGTTGGTACAAAACGAGGCTTATTTTTTAGAGATTGTCTTAAATGTTAAGATTTTGTGCTTGGGGAGTGTTGAGTTTGAAAGAAGGTGTGATGGCGATAATGATTCAAGCTAAGAGCTGTAGTCTATCCACACCCTATGCACAGACCTTTGATACGCAATTAAGCAAAGTGGCTTGAAACAATGAAAGGGTCCATTGGTTTGAAGTGTAATTTATGATTATTTAGTAATGCTTCCTTGACAGTCTGCAATAAAAGTATCCTGAAACCAAAACTATTCTCAGGCATTGGCTTTCTATAATTGACTAATCTTAAACATGCAAATACTTATCTGTAAAACATTGTCAATACTTAGCATTTTGCACAGCAGGACAAAGTATTTGGGATTTTAGGAATTAAACACGGAGCAAGATGTCCTTTTAAACACAAAATCCCATAAAAAGAAATCAGTTTTGTAGCAGAAGTTGATGACGTTACTCTATGAAAGATGTTTATAATATGGCATGAAATATATATCCAGTCAGAGCAAAGCAACAGGCTGCTACAATATTGCAAAAAAACAACACTAATTGGAATTTAGCAACCTTTCTTCTTTTCCCTTACACACTTGTAGACATTTTTGTAAACTTACTGGACAAATTGCCACTCATGGATTCAAAGTGTTAAAAGAAAGGCATTCAGGTCAGTGTTCAGAATAGTTAGAAGGCGGTTTTGTCTCCCGCGATCAGCTGAAGTGTAGCAGAGTCATTGTGAATGTGCAGAGAGGAGGGCCGGAGACTCCTGCCAGTTAAAGGCTCCTGTAAATGACCTTCCTCTGGATGAAGCTGCGCTGGAGGATTCAGCTCAGGGCTTCCTGCTGCTTCTTCACTTTCAGAAAGCTCACACAGCTCCTTTTCCTCAGGGAGACTTGGTAGCTGCTGGTCCAGGATGTTGCCATCTGGTTGAGAGCTGTCCTCAGGACTGTGGTCTGCTACTTTCTGACTGGGGTCACCTCCCTCTGCAGCATCAACACATTTATTTGGTGTGCGCAGCCTCTTGGTAGCCCTCATAATGTCTGCCTGGAGCTGCTTGTGAGAGTCCACTGGCTCACTTTCCTGCTCGGGGGTGTGTATTTCTGGCACTTCATTAAAGAGTTTAGCACCTCCAGTTTTGTCCCTGTGGTCTACATACATTTTTGAGGGGTAAGAGGAAGGGTAGTAGGCATTGACTTTGCGCCTGCGGCTCATGATAATTGATCCACAGATAATAAGGAAGAGCAGAAGGATGAAAGAGCCTGCAACAAGGATAAGAAGCATGTTCTCCTCCAGAAAGTCCACAACTTGATTCAGAAAGTCCATTTCCACATGGGTGGGGCCAACAGGTGTGGTTTGGTACTCAGAGGAAAGGTTTCTGGTGGGCAGAGAGGAAGTAAAGCTACTGAGTTCTTCCTCGTCTGTACTTCCTTCTTCAGAACTGTAGAAGGGTAGTGGTGTGGCCAGACTGCTGCTGATGCAGAAGACCAAACACAGACCAATTAGACGAAGGGCCATTGGGAGCATGGTTTCCCCTCAGGATCTGTAAATGACAGTAAACGTCAGTAACTGAAAAGTCAATGCCATATGTGAAGCTAGTGTGCGCATCTCGTGTGTTAAATTACATTTGAGTCACAGAGCTAAGCATCTGTTTTTCTGAAAAATAAATACCTGGTGATCTTTAAAACAAACCCGCCACTGTTCTGAAGGTATTTCCTGAAACCCTTAAAGACTCTCATAAACATCTGGATGAAACAAAATTATAAGTAGGTTTTATTATCAGTTAAAACACTTTTATTGTGGATATTCTCTCATCCAGTTGGACAGAAGAGGATTCAGAACAGCAGCAGGTGTTGTTAAAGGACCTTCTGGTTTCGGCAAAACACATGCTTAGCTCTGTAACCCCCACAGAATACAAACGGGGCCTAGTACACAGTTATGTTGAGAAGCAATGATCCATTTGGTAAAAACATACATGTAAACTGCATCAAACCTTCAATATTGTATACTGTACATTTCTGCAAGTTCACCTGATTGTACCAAAACAAAAAAATCACCCTTCATTAGTTAAACACATTGGCTTTATTCCAGCTTGAACTTCTAACTCATTGAGATGAAATGAGTCTACTGAACACACATGGTGCAGAAACCCAAAGTACAGAGTTAAAATGTTTAGTAAGAGCATATTTTCCTACTTGTGGTATTGGCTAATAGATATCTAAAAAAAAAAAGGGCAAATAAAACCAAAACTATTTGCATGGCTAGATACCACAACGGGTATATGGGAAATCTGTTTTTTTTTTCTTCCAATTTGGATGAACTGACCCTTTAAACACTGCTTTAGTTATTTATTTGGATCACAATCAGCTCTCTGCACGGTCTGTGTGAACTGGCTGCAACTCCCACACTTTTATCCCTATTCTGCTGCATCTGGGTGCAAGCTGGGCCACATGAGGCTCCTCTCTCATCTGGAAAAAGGCTGGGATTTTTTATAATTAATCACACACTCAACCCTGGTCCAAATATACATGGCCACACATGCCTGCAGACACATAAACATATGTACATAAGTCATACGCACACACATGCATACATGGAATTAATCTATACTCATCTATACTTCTATCAATACCTTTAAGAATAGGCTGGATGCATTTGGCCTGTCAAAAGGTGTAATAAAGCTTGAGAACAGAATTAATTTTATGTAATTTATTCATGAACTGTTAGAACACTTCAATTGTGACAATGTGTTTTATAAAATGTTAAAATGTGTATGTATATGTATATATATATATATATATATATATATATATATATATATATATATATATATATATATATATATATATATATATATATATATATATTTGTTTTCTGTTTTTCTTTTTAGAGTCTGGGATAGAGGATTGTACATCCTGTACCAGAAATCTTTTCAATAAATTTCAGCTGATTTCTTTTTAATTAAATGGAAAAAAAGTACTATGACCTAGATTTTGCCTTCGGTCCACTTAATTAATGTCTATGTGACGGCCCAGAGCCTGTTGCCTTGTGCCTTTGTACTGTTGTCTTTCTTGTGTACTTGCACGTCTGTGGCTGACTTTAATAGTCTTACTTCCTGAGGCTGGATGGTGCTCTGAAGGCATCATGATGCTGTCACATCAGCCACTTCAAATTGACATGTAAACTAACATCAAGAAACCCCCAGTGCCTTGAGTGTGCAAAAACAAAATAAAAAGAACTCTGAAAAAACATTCTACTCACCATCCACTGCAGCAGAAGAAGTGTCTCTGTTGAAATCGCCTCTGATGGAGGATACGTAAAACCAGTCTGGAAAAAGGGAACTGAGAGAGAGCACAGCAGAGTAGCAAATGCTCAGCGAGCCACACTACTTCTGCAGTTTCAGATTTCAGGCTGGAGGTTCGTCTGAATAGTAAAAAAAAAAAAAGATGTCCTTAACCATGAGGACAAATCCCTCCTTCTGCCTCTCCAATGTTCTCCTCCCCCTTCAGCTTCCCAGAGAGTGTCTGAGCTCTCTGGCCTGCACACAGATTGTTCTTGTTAGGTAGGGGTTTGTAAAATGCTGTGGGGGCAGGGACCCTCTCCTCCACTCTCCTGTGTGGCTAACTGATGTGCTATGACAACACTGGTCGGATGAAAAAACAACAACTTTATTACTATAAAAACACACACAAACCAACCCTCAAACATGATCATTGGTAACATGTGTTCACTTTAAAAATGTTTCTCCATGATTTCTGCAGAAGGAGCCTCTGATTGACAGTCTCGCCTTTCCTTCAACCTCAGTCTCTGACACTGATGACTAACAGCAGGCCTGCTGGGGCAAAACGAGTCAGAGAGCAGCTTGTAAAAGGTGACCAGCTAATACAGGAAGAGGTTAATGTTTCCTGTGCAGACAAAACAGCCAGGAGAAGGGGGATTTTTCTCCAGAAACAAGCAATTAAACTCACACATTGTGTGTGACCACTTTAGGGAGAGAGCTTGTCTGCGTACGAGTGAGCCCTACAAGTTATTGTGTCTGTGTGCAAATGCATTTTTGGCAACTCTACTGTGTTTGAGATCAGTCAAGACAAGTCTAGCTTTATATGGTCATTAGGAGCGTGAGATTAAGTGTCCTGGATCCTTCAGGTTTACATTCATCTCAGCGCTGTTGATAGTCCCCAGTGTCTGTTTCAGTTGCACATAGCTCAACGTGAAAAAAAGAAATAGGCATTCAGGGCTCTGTTTCCTTTTCACAGGTAGGGAAGTGAATATGAAATCCAGTCCAGCATAGAAAAAAAGCCTTTGATAAAGCCAGTCATAAATAAGAGAACTGACTTAGTCCACAGGGTTTTATAATGACTGTTTACCATTTAGAGACACGTAAGGACATGGAGCACCTTTAGAAACAGAGCTGTCTTGTATCCACAGCTTTCATGTTGAACATTTGCAGCACAAAGTTGATCTAAATTATTGTTCTTATTTTAAATCTCAGAGTGAACAGATATCCATTTGAAACACTGGTAAACCCTTATGTTCAGGTTGGTAAAGTCTAATCATTTTCAATTGATTTCCGAGAAAGGTGTTGGCACCTATTATGGGTAAAATCCAGAATGTTTTCAACTGGTTAATGACCAAATAGTAAATTCTAATTAAATGCTATGTTCGTGTAACCAAGACTCTTTTGGGGGTTAAATGGAAATAAGCACACAACCAACCAAATTGATTGTGTGCTTATGCAAATTGATTAGGCAACGACAGACCTGTAAAATAAAGTGTTACCAAACTGTTAAATATAAAGATATAGTTTAATAAATTATCACAATACAGAAGCTGCATAGCTACACCCACATAAACAGTCACATACAGTTTATCATTAATCAAATTACAGCATTCATAAAATGAAGCCTCAGTGCTACCTGAATAGCACTTGTAAACTGAAGCACAGTAATCCCTTGACAAAACAAGCCTTCCTGTCTCCCGTTGCTGAGTGAAATACCATCAGGGCTCAGCTCAGGATGTGGATCACTTTCCTCATCCTGACTTAAAGTCCTTTGTGGAGGGCAAGTGTAAAATTATGCAAAAAGTCTTAACTCCTGCCTAAAATACACATTAGATGTCCTGATGCCAGATACGGTTAAAGCAACATGAACATGAAACAGTAACTATTTTGCTTGTGTTTGTGGTTTCTGTGTCTCTTCCTCCACAGGACTAGGGCGTGCAGCGAAGCCAAACCACCAACATCAAACGGGAAGCACAAGTTTATTCAAACAGCAACTGTTTCCACATCAATGACATCAGACGGATCTGAGATCTGATGACAATAATGATAATTCCATCTAAACAAAGCGGTCATTTTCTGGAAGGAAGCTGCTGAGAGTAAGGTTATCTCCTCCGTCCTCATCGCTGTCTGCACCACCGTGGATCACCAGGACTCCGTTAGTGACTGGATTGCGTTGTCTTGAGTAGGTGTAATTCCTCTCAGGCAGCAGGGCCGAGATGCACATCATCTCTGTGGCCGGCTGAGGTGTCTTGACTTTGTACTTCCTTGATGAAAGCTTGGCGCAGAGGATGATGGTAGAGACAATGAAGACAGTGGCCAATGCGGCCAAGGAGGCGATGGCGATGAGGCAGGTCTTCACCACGCCTCGGGTGGAGCAGGGTTGGGCCTCGGTGCTGAGTGGGCTCTTTGAGACTTCACGAGGTGCTGTTGTAGTTGCCAGAGTGGATTTGGTGGTCGGGGTTGGCAACCTCTTGGGCACATGAGGGATCAAGATTCCTGCAGAACTGGTGGAGACATTGGTGGTGGAGACATTGGTCGTGGGGATGGGGGAATCGGTTGAGAATGAGGTGTTTGGGGGTTCAGCGGTAGAGCTCGACCCTGTTGTGGAGATGGGTATTTTTGTCATAGAAATGGGCTGAGACGTAGACGAAAGCTCAGTGCTGGTGGTGGATGTCTCACTTGTTGTGGGGTCAAACACAGGTGCTGCCTCAGAGGTGGGGTTAGCTATTGTTATGGCTGTAGTAGAAGGCGAGGGACTGCTGAGGGTCTGCGTGAAGACTGGAGACGGAGAAGAATTAGCAGGAGAAGTGGTGGAAGATAACTTGGATGTAACTTCAGGTTTAGTGGTGGACGTAGGCTGCGGGGAAGGCACATCCAGTGTAGATGCTGCAGAAGCTGTTGCAGGAGCAGTCGCGTCTGTAGAAGTGCTGGGTGATTGTTGATGTACCTGATCCTCTGTAGGTTTGGCTGTCTCTGAGATCGTCGTGTTGTTGGAAGGATGCATTGCACCTGCAGTTGTGGTCACCGCTGTGGAGATATGAAGCAATGGTGGACCTGAGCTGCTTGTAGGTGTTGCCGTGGTGTTCATGGCAACCAAACCAGATGTGCTGTCATTTGAGCTGTCACTTCTGTCAGTGATGATTGCCTCTTTTGTTTCCACTGTGGGCGACACAGTGGTCTCTGCTGGTGCAGCAACACTTATCTCTGCAGGTTTCTGAGTTTCAGAATAAAGTACACTCATGAGCTTCGTGGTTGACTCGTCTGGTTCAGCAGTTGAGTTGGTTTTTGGCATGGAAGCACTCATGGACTCCATAGAGAACAAAACAGATATTCCCCAAAGCAGAGCCAGATTCATCTTCATGCTGAGTATCCCCATTGTTGTTTCTGAAATGTTAAGTACAGATTCAAATTACAGGCTGCAATGTAAGAGTTGTTGTAGTAAAACGAGACAAACACATGGGGGGAAAAATCAAGTGATGTCTGCTAGTGACATCTTATGATGAAACAGTCATGTGTCTTTCACCACACCCGTTGCTAGATTTTCACAGGAAAAAAGAAAGAACTACTGCATTTTTAGAGTATATCTGAACCTTTCTTAAAAAGAAGTCTACACAAACAGAATTCACATTTAAAGTTGTTTCTATATGTGATCTGTTTAAACGGCAGCAGAGGTTTCAAAATCAGATGTTCTGTAACTTTTGAAGTGTTGTCAAAGTGAAGAATACATTATGAAGGAGACAACGTAGATAAATCAACCTCCTTTGTGAGAGAATCCTAATAGAAGATCACATTTTTAGAGAGCAGGTAGTACACTTCATAGCGCTATTACATTCAAGGAAACCGTAGATCCCAAACGCAGAAACATATAACCAAAACACAGATTGTAAATGTGTCCTCAGAAACACCTGTCAGTGTCTTACCTCGCTGCTGGTGAAGCACAGGGATGGACGTGCGGATACAATCTGAAGTTTAGTTCATTTCAGTGTCTCAGGGAGAACATCCTTTGAGCGCTGACATGCTGATTGTAGCACTGCTTGAAAGAAGAAACAGGAAATATTCACACTCACACCTTTTTTAAACCAGCTCTATGTAACAGTTTCAGAAAAGTCAGATACTTCCCTAGAAACGCACAGCTTTAGGTTGCATCAACAAGGAAGTCAAATGTATCAGAGTTTTTTTTTCTTTTAGTTCACTACATAGGCTCAGCTACCATATTTTGAGATCTCCTATCTATTCATTGACGAAAGAAGATGTGTCTTACCTCACTGATGGAAAGTTGGGGAGAGCTCAGGTGTTGATGTTTGCTCTGCATCTACTGATGTTCTGACAGCTACTTTATATAAAGTAGTTTTTCTCATGTCACCTTCCGTCTAAGATTTACAGCTACATGTCATGTGTGTAAAAACCAACTCAAGGCAACTCAAGAGTGACATAAAGATCAGCTACATGAGGACCAAACAGTGTGGCGGTTTGGTGCTTGATTTGGTGCCCTGGCTTCAAAGATTGATTTGCAACAACGGTCAAAATACAAAGCTTGAACTCACACTTTTGTACCCTGTGAGGAAATAGAATTGTTCTTCTAGTGTGTAAATCCTAACTGTCACTTCCTGTGCTGCTGAGTAATACTAGGATGTGGTTGTAGAAAAAAACATGAAGATAAACCATTTGTTTTTAGTGTTTTGAACGTTGCTATGAAAATGCTGTGAAAATGAACACACAGTACAGAGCATCAAGCACAGAAGAGGGTCACTGTCTTGCTCTCACCAGTGGTGGAAAGTAGTACAAGTACAGTTAGTACACATTTTGGATACTTTACTTGAGTCTTTCTATTACATGCTACTTCTAATCCACTACATTTGTTCGACAGCTACAGTCATTTTTTACTTTTCAAATTAAGATTTTACATGAAAAGGACACGATGAGCTTGAAAAGTACAATTATTATAGTGGTTCTTAACCTTTTTAGCTTGAAATTTACAAAAAGTATCCCATATTTAATTACAAAAAGGGAGGAAAAAAAATCTGAGAATGTAAAATAAACTAAAACTACTGTCAAAATATCTAATAAAAACAGAAAGAGACCTCACACTAAAATAGAAAATATATTTGACACAACAGAGGAGCCAGTGTTCCGATCCACATGTTAATGACCTCATGACTGCTGCTGCTGCTTTAGCACCACCATGAGGCAAGAAGTAACAGATAACTGAGGACGTTGGTAGGCTTTGGTAGGGGTTGGGATTGACAGAAAATGACTAAACTCCCTAGAGACTGATAAAAGCCAAAACAATTCAAAGAAAAATTAAGAAAATAGAGGTTTTCGTGTGTAAAACCTTTATTATGTGCACAGAACTGTTTGTCAGAGCTTCAGTGAAACACAAGCTGGGTGAGTGGTCCCTTCCCAACACTAAATATGCACTGGAGAGGGCGACTTCAGTTTGACCCTTAACAGTGACAAGAGGCACCACTACATTTGCACAACATTTACACCAGAGAGATGCAACCCCACCCCCCTCCCCCAATAAAACCCAATGTTAAATTTCAAGCCCAGAAGAGGGATAAAACGTTTTAAAGGAATTCTTCCACTTTCATAAATCTGATGGTTATCAATGAGCAAACTGGTGGGAGGAAAAAACGTTCAACAGCTATTGTTTAAAAAATATCCAGGTGGACTAAATCAATCTACCAGGTTGTGACCGGAATGTACAACAGGAGAGAAAATAAATGTAAAAGCAGTGCATGAAACCGCACATGATTCATATTTGGCAACACAAAAAATAACAATGGAAATACTGATGCTACATACAGTTTTTGAGTAGTAAGTACAAACTTCACATAATAAGAATGTTTTACCACAATTTGAAAAACAATAAAAAGTTAAGACTGTTTCCTTCAACAAAAATGTCTTTTCTTCAAATGTGTACATGAGCTGCGAGAGTTTTTCCTTTCTCTGTGTCGGGGCGAAGTGTGAAACTGGAGACTTGATGAGGAAAAAAATAAAGTTCATCTTGGAATGTAAGGCTTGGTCTCACCAAGCTCAATGAAGCCGAATCTTTGAGAATTTGGCCACGGCTGACCGATTCCTCTCCAAAAATGACTAACGGTCCGAGGAAGGGGGCGGGGTCTTACATGGCAACCTTGGCAACCTGCTCTTCCAGCCTGGCGATTCGACGGTCTTGGAGGATGACACGGTCCCTGAGTGACTTGAACTCTCGGAGTACCTCATCCAGTTTATCTTCCATTTTCTGGTGAAAACGGAGAGAGAAAGTTAGCTTTGCGGAGTTATTTCCCCATTTATTTGGCTCTTAAGAACCAGCTGAAGAATGCCAGAGTTGCTTACGGAAGATTTTGTGGGTGATAACTACCGTCTACTATCTTATCTACATCTAAATTCTATCTAAATTTTCTGGCAAAATGAGCAGGGATTTTACCGGCCTCCAGCAGTTAACATTTTCCCTTGCTGTTCCACTGAATCGTGACCCAAATACCAAAGTATGTGCTGATCCATAACTGTTGTGAATGGTTCCAACCATAACAATTACTGGGAATGGGAGAGTCCAGACGTCAGCAAAAAGTGCTATGTGAGTTTGAAAAGTGCAATGCTTTTTATTAGAGGAAAAAAAAAAAAAAAAAATAAAAAAAAATAATAATAATAATAATAATAATAATAATAATAATAATAATAACAACAACAACAATAATAAGTTTTAGGAACCTATTTATAATAACAAAAGCAATAATAAACACACACAAAAAAGTGGGAAATATGACATGTTTACACTCACTACTGAGGGTTGTGAAGAAGCGTGCTTCTGGACAGTTGAGATGTTTTCTGCTTTTGTGACTGGCTTGGTCTCCAGGAAGTTTGTCTTAACCACTTTCAGATCCCGGCTCTTGGTGGAGACGTAGCCATCTTTGAGTGAGATAAGGATGGGGCCTCCGTTCTTCCCGGCGAACCACTCCTCCGACTCCAGGGCGGGATCGGGGCCGGCTGTGTCAGGATACAGGTCATCCTGGAACAGATCCGACTGGGCAGGGGGAGAGCACACAGGACATGCCATGAGGAGGAGGACAGCAAAGGAATGGGACATAGTCAATAAAGCAGCATAAAGAGAACCGCATATTTATTACTTGATATAAACACAGACTTACCTTACGTGGGACTGTCATGATGATTGGCTCACATTTTCTTTCATGTAATTTGTAAAACCTACAGAGGATTAATATAATATGATTAATATCATACACAGTAAAACCGTTGACATGCAACATGAAGAACATTAGTTAAATACAATTAATTAATTGACATATAATAACAGACACACAAAAGTAAGAGTAGTTATACTGTACAAATTTGTACTTAATTCTTATCAGAAAGAAATGCATTCAGTCAATTAGTGAAATGTATATATTGGTAAGGCTCATTAGGTATGTGTTTAATTTATATGTTTATTTTAAATATTTTGAAAAGAATGAGTAAAAATGTGTCTGTAAAAAGAAAATCATATTGTAAAAACTTTGTAGTTTAACCATTTAAAAAAAATAATTGTAAAGCACTGTCCCTATTTTCTCTTCTATTACAGTAAAAGGAACTTGTTTTCCGTAAACAATAGTGACGTCAAGAACGGAAACAATGAGTTGTGTAATCAATTAGACAATTGACAGATTATTATTCAGCAACAATTTTGATTGGTTAAATTAATCATTTTTCCTAAGCAAAAATGCAAAAAAAAATTGTCTGGCTTCAGCTTTTAAAATGTGAATATTTGCAGGTTTTCATTATCTTCTATGATACCAAGCTGATTATCTTTGGGTTTTGAACTGTTGGTCACACGAAAGAAGACATTTTAATGTTACTAGGGCGTGGGAAATTGTGTGTGTGTTTTTTTTAAAACTATTTTCTGACATTTTATAGACCAAACATTGGAAACTGAGAAAACTTAAATTAATGGACAAAGAAAATAATCCTTAGTTGCAGCCCTAGAAATGTCTCCCTTGCAGCAACATTTGGGTGCGTGGAGAAATTAAATCTAGATAGCTCAATTGGTTTAGGCTCTTATTAAAAACATGTGGGTATTTTTCAGAAGAATTCTGTAATAATCAAAAATGTTGAGCCTTATAATGTATGCTAGCTCCACATACTAACTAGGCAAAGGTAATAAATATATAATGACAACAATACCTTGCGATTTCACATTTGTTAACATCCAGACCTCTTTTGGGCATGTAGCCCATGCCTCTCTGGGGCTCCTTGGTGGTAAAGGTGTTGAGGTAGTGAACAAACGGTGCCTCATCAGTGATCTCAAAGTACCGAATGCTGCTGTCACCCTGAGGACACACAATCACACCTCAAAATCTGTTTGTGAATCTAATGATTCAAAAAAGAGAAACAAAAACCGGAACTTCTTTACAAGGCTGCTCACCTTTCCACACAGGTAGACTATGTTAGTGTCGGCGTCATAGAAGGGCAGCAGAACTCCATTACTGGAGTCCATCTCTTGAACACATATTGGCTCATCCATGTTGTCCTGGAAACACAAAATTCAGTATTTGTACAGCACTGAATTGTAGAAGACCCTTAAGATGCATGGCACCTATTCCTAATAATGAACAAGAAGAAATCATACATACAAATACACAAGAAATGACTCCTGGTAATAAGATCTGGAAAAGTGAGATCACTAATGTTGCCCTTTGAATTTAAACACCCCCAACTGGAGCTAAGGTGTAATTAAAATTTGACAGGAAACAAATAATCCTCATTTCAAATTCAGGCAGCAGAGAAATTGATGGAAACCAGTGACAATATAGGGACTTATTTCACAGGCAGGACGTTTTACAAAGCAAGGCCCAACAAAGGTTTAACATCACTTTAAAGTGTCATATAGAAAGCAGTGTATTTGTGACGTATCAGTGTGTTCAGGATTAAATGAGATTCTCTCTGCTGACGTACAGTCTTCCACAGGGCCAGCTGGCGCTCGCTCATGCGGCTGAATCCAGTGGTGAAAATATTTCCGTCTGCTAAAAAGATCGCTCTCATTGGTCGAGCTCCCTCGTGAGCTTTGTCCTTCTCCTAAAAACAGAAACACACTTATCATATTGGACAGCCAAGTTGGTAGGTGCTTTGAGTCAACAGTTTGGTGGGGGATTCTGGGAAAGATTATTCCCCCAAATCCCTGCAGCGAGCTGCGTGTCCACTTACCGCAACAATCCTTTTTTTACGGGGGTCGATGACGCGGACCTTCTTGTCCTTGCAGGCGGTGCAGAGCAGGCTGCCATTGCGGCTCCAGCTGACACTAAAGATAACATCAGGGTGCATGTCCTCCAGGTTGATCATGGCCTCTCCCGTGCCCACATTCCAAATGACAATCTGGTTGTCACACCCTAAAATGGACACAAACAGCACAGCCTGACTACACACACACACCTCCGTGTCCAAGGTTATTTTAAGCACTTTACATCACACAAAGCAACATGACAGAAGGCAGTCTGTGAGATAATTGGTCAGATTTGGAGTTCAGCTGTGCACAGTTGACAAATGGCAGACAATTACCTAAAGAGATATTTCAGTTTGAGGGCACGGGGTGTGTACCAAAGGCCTCAGTCGAAGGTTACCTGCACTGAGGAGAACGTTGCGTGCGGTGGGATGCCAAGACACAATGCCGACCCTCTTGGAGTGGCCTTCTAACACGACCACAGGCTGTGAAAGGGGAGTCTCCAGCCCGTTTTCAGGGATCTGCCAAACCTGAGTCCGATAAACAAACCAGTTACATACCAGACACTACACAGAAAATATGTCCAATAAAATTAGTACTTACTTAAAAGTACTTATAAAATTGGAACTCTGTTAAAGCACAAACATAATAAACCAGGAAAAAAAAACCTCAATGATCCTTTTTAACTGCGTCCTTACCATGACCGTGCAGTCCTCGGAGCCGCTAGCAATGACGAGGTCATTATGAGGACACCAGTCGATGTCCAACACTGGGCCTGTGTGACCACATACTGTAGGGTAGACCTTGTCTATACGGCCCGACTGTGAGACAGAACAGACAACTTTGTTACAAAGAGTGTGAGCTGCGTCCTCCTGTAAGCTGATATCTGTCTGAGAGATAGGAAAATGACTGACTAACAGGGCTAATTTAACTATCCTGTAGACGTTCTATTCAGTCCTTGTATGACCATCACATTGCAACTTTATCACACATCTATCCTCATGCTAGGCTAAACACACAGAGTTATATTAATAATGGTACGTCAACAAAAATCACACTAAGAAGTCAACTAAAAGTTATTTATTTAATATCAAACAACATTTAACTCCAGTGAAACCAGCAAGTCGAAGACGTTACATGTCAACTAGTATTTCCCAAAGATTGTATGGATATGTGGTGGTTGATGGCGAGAGGAGGAGGAGGTACTGAACTTTGAGATTCAGCAGCAAATCCTCTTCACAAATTCACAAGCTAACCAACAACAGAAGATGTCTGAGTACCATGATCCGCTGGGCCTTTAATGTGAGGACACAGTAAACCCATTTTACTGTTATGACCTCATCCACTGTCATGGCTGAACATCTGTCTACCCATGTCCCAAAGTTACAGCAGCTTCTCCGGCAGGATACTATACAGTGAATATAAATCAATTAACCCAGTGGACTAAAATAATGGCACAGCACCCATCCCCTCTGTGAGTATCATGGGTTTAATGAGCAAACTGTAACAGGATACACATTGGATGCCTTTACTACCAGGCAGATTTAAACATTGATTATCTATTTTTTTTACTATAGATATGAGCCTCAGGGGAACGGCAGGACAGGGTCACAGCAGCAGTGTGCTGAAGGTCTGCTGACCAAGACCGAGCCTATAAGATTGATTTGCTACATGCTCTGAATGCTATACTATGATACAGCATACTACTACAGAACAACCCTTGTATCTCTGGTATACTTTACAACCTCTGTGTCCTATTTGATTCTTCAGTTGCCAGTGTCATGCAGCTTTTTATTCCGACCTGACAGTTAAAGCCCCTATGTGCAGCTGAACAAAAAAACAAACAAAAAAAACATTTCAACTCTGTATTTTTTTTAACACTTCATGCAAACTTGGACCTCACAGCTCTTTAGTGGACCTTCATAAGATCTTTTTAAATCCCTTGATAGAAATGAGAAAGTGCGGCAGGGCGTCACTCACCTTTTGTAGAGGAAGTACAAGGAAGGCTCCTCCCCCGCTGGCGTCTATAATGATGGCAACAAATTTGGGGTTGACGGCACAGAAGGAGCTGTCCCATGTGACCCTGGACACTCGGATGTCATCATAGCACTGGTCGTTCCTCACGGCCTGACCAAAGACATGACGGAACTTGCTCTGTCGTACAACTCGCCGCAACATATCTGTGCAGAGAAATAGAAGTGCAGTTTGAGTGTTTTGCCCAGAAAAGTACATGCATACAACATACAATAACATGTATAAACGCTACAGGAAGCGGCCATTTCACCACAGAAACTGATGCTGTAAAATTTGAAAATGAGAATCCTTCTGTCAATGTTTAAACATGCAGAGGAAACCTTGGGGTTAGTTTGGTTTACTGCCAGCAGTCTGTCTGATCTGAGATTATGCTAATCAAGTTGTTTGTTTATGTGCATGTGAAGGAAATAAATCAGCTCTACCTACTGGCAAACATTTGAAGTTGAACTTAGACACATTTTTCTCCAGCTGTACTGTATATACCTCCTTATCTCAGTGTAATTTTCCAGACTTGTGTGAGACAGAGAAAAAGTTCTGCAAAAAGTGTTGACTAATAGGCAGAAAGAATTAAGCAACTGTAAAGCATTGTCAATCACAATTCTACCAGATACAAAACATCTTAAGCGGACATATGAGAAGAATTAACAATACCACGAGGTCTGCCATTAACAAGAAGATTATGAAAACGCAAGCAGAAAAGGTAAGGTTACATTATCCAAAAGGAAAGATACAAATATTGCACAACATATAACAGCAATGCTGTGGAAATAGTTTGAAAGATATTGTAGATATTTTGTAATGCTGTACAAGAGACTGTAAGAAAGGAAAGGAAATGCTTCACCTCTTGAAGTGCATTAAATATCCAATTAAATCCATGTACTGTGTGTGTCAACATTTTACATTGTATGGATGTCATTTAAGTGTTAGTGAGTTGAAAGTGAGTGTCAGTAGAAAACTGCACTGTAAAATGTTACTGTAATTTTTTTGCTGTTGGTGCCTTATTTGTTCAGTTCAATTTGTTCAATAAAATAATGTTGGAAATAATTTTTGATTTTTTTTATTCAACAATGTGTTGTATTTTAGCAGTATACTGAAAGCAGCAGAAAGGCAGAACTGAGGACACCAATATGTGTTTATTTAGCAAGTAATTTAGTTTACGTGACATTTAACGTTATCGCATATTTTCATTGTAATCGTGCAGCCCTACTTTACTGTTAACTGATGTATCTGATTAGAGCACACATTTTGTTTTAGTGGTCATTAATATTTAGGCTCTCTCAGAAAGTTAAATTAGCTTCAGGACACAAATCTGCAGCTCAGCGGATTCTACTAAGAGCAAAAATCACAATCAGGCAACTTTTCTTGGTATTTAAAAAGCAAGCCACTTCCTTACTACAGGAAATGTTTAATTAATTAGGCTAAGAATAGCATCATTTATTGCGCAACTAACAGAAAATAGAACAAACTTTAAGTAGTAAGAAGAAGGAAATGGCATTGCATGTAATTGGGGCAGACATAGAACTAGGCCTAAGCTTTATTTTGGGGTTTACTGATATGGATGCAGCAAAAAGGTATGCATGTATTAAAAACGTCTGCAGTGATGTGTTTTATTTTTTTTTACATCATCTCCCATGAACACACCACAGATGGCGTGTTGCTGCTCCATGATTCTGGAAATGATCTCTATTGTCGATCGCCATTTAATGATCACATTCAGCTCATGATGATCACATTTGGCTCAGTGCACCCTCAAGCATGTTCACCTCCTTCCGTTTCTTCTTTAACTCTCATTTCTGCTTCCACAGACAATTGTTTTCACAGCAAATTCCACTTTAGAAACGGTTAGATCTGATCTGCAGCCAAAACATGAAAACCAAACATGATGGGAATTTTCCAAAAAGTTGACTTTTAGCATTGCAACTCAAACACTATATTTCATATGTGGGGGAGATGTTCCATCATTTTAGTGGCATGCTTTGCTGTGTAATTATGTGGAAAATATATAATGTCTCAGGGCGGTAATTAAGCTGCCATTCGATAGCGACATACTGAGCCGTTATACAGGCTGCAGGATGTTTCACCCCGGTTCTGTCATCACACCAAACCACCTGCTTCTTCCCATTCAGTCATAGATTTTGAAAAGGGAAAAGCTGAATCACTGCATTTTTGATCCGATAAAGAAACATGTTTTTTTTTTCAAAATCTTCCTCAGCAGCAACACTGGAGCATATTTTACAGTTTTGCTAAAAACTGAACAAAACTTGCACCAGCACGTTAAAATATCATCTCGGTTTTAAAGCAGTTATTTTAAAATAGCTTTGTTGCTTAGATTTTAGAAGTATATTTTGATGAAAGCCAAGTACCCATATTTTTGGAACTGAATGTCAGGTGGCAAAAAAAAAACTGTAAAAATGGGCACTAACCAACTTCAATAAACATAACAGCCAATCCGAAACTGTCCATACAGTCCAATGTGAGGACACATCACATCAATAGTCTCATATGGACATCTCTTTGCATAAACAAAAAGCCACTTTCTAAAAATCTTGTTTAGACTGTATCCTTTTCCCACAACATATTCACACAGCATACCAGTACTGTACAATTCGCCAGAAAAAGCACTACCATCTGTAACTGTTATCATCTGAGACTGATATATGAGAGAAATGAACAGTTTCAAGGTGGATTACTAGACATGACCCTTTTATAAATCAAATACTTGCCCTGGATGGTTGATTCATAGCATCAACCATCATGTCCCACAGAGCCATGAACAGTGATCATGTTGCTGCAGGGCTGTATAAAGCCTGGACAGCATACAGTTTATAGCTGACCAGAACAGCGTGTTCCCTCAGCCAAAATTAGTGCTACATTCAAGAGCAGCTACTCTCACTTCAAATATGCATCTGACAAAATGAGATTCTTCAGCCCCTGCAGGTTTCAGTTGATGCCATTAGATTACAACGTGGTGTCACCATTATCACCACCACCCAACACACAGTTGGACATTACTGAGCATCATGATGGTGGACTGCGTTGTTTTTGCAGTTACAGACTACTGCTATGATATTATTGTCCATGAGTGTACGCCGCATGATAATTTCTCTGATATAATATGAATATGTAGTGAGCAGCTACAGTCTGGACAACGCGACTAAATAGGTGGTGGACACAAGCAAACGATGCGATCACTATCACTTCAACTCAGCCTAAGCTTACTATAATGCGGGCATGTTGCATTTTTGAAGGTTTATGCTGAATATACCAACATATTTAATGGGAGGTGGAAACAGCTGCACCGAGCTAACGTTAAACAATGGTTAGCTAGCGTTAGCTGATGTTACCACAAAGCTCGGTCCTCCTCGCCGTTAGGTTAAAACAAGTAGCTACAAACTAAAATATCATCACGATCATGTGACTCAGCTGTGATTTTCATTTCTTTCTTTTCAAATAAAGTCGTTAACGCTGTGGGATATGCAGATTAGTATTTCGGGGAGTACGCTCTCCAGATGTGACTATCACCTGAGAACGAAACAAAGCATGTGGTTTATTGAAACGTTTAGAAAAATAGTTTGATAAGTAAAGTGAAGTTCAACGATATCAATAATCGTGGACCGTGTTCCGCCGCACTAACGTTACCCCGGCAGCTCGGCAGCTGTGCCGGGGGCTGGTCCCGTCTGAACAGTCGCCGATACACCGCAGACAAGGAGGAGGCAACCTTTTAAAAAGAAATATCACACAGGTAGCTAGCCATTTGACTTCTGTTGTATGTCCATACAGAGCGGTCCACTTAAGAGTAAAATGTGTAATTTGTGTATGGCAGCTCCACCAGTCTGCCACTGTGTTTTGCATCCGAACCGCTCATCACCAGTTAGCAAGGATAGCCACCTAGCCTAGCTAGCTGCTAACTGTTAGCTGCGGTGGACCACCGCCAGCTGACGCAAGTGCAGATATTTCCACCCAAGGTTTTTGGCTGCTCCTATTCTCAAACACATCCAGCGAGCTAAATGGATGCTGCACAGCCACTGCCGATAGACCACATGCAAAATGCACAATGCAAAGACACTTTTCAGGCTCTCTTACCTCCTAAATCTATTCAAGATTTTCGTAAGCACGGGGATAATCAATCACAACACATGAATCTTGTAGTTTAGGCGCGCCCTTATCCTGCAGGACGTTGCTCTAGTATCCCTTGTCTCCACAAAAAAAAGCTCAGCCGCTATGCACTTAGTCCCTCTCCTGACTGCAGATATGTGGTCCGGAGGCAGTGTTTTAAATCTAGAGCTATATCTGGATGCCAGTTAACAAAGAGAGTATCTCCTGTCCGTTTCTCACCTGCGGAAGACTAGCAATCGTCTACTCTCATCGTTATTAAATTAAATAGGATACGTTGACGACCGGGCTACGGCACATGCGCAAATGAAAGTCAGATTTCATTTCCCAAGGCTGTGAATGGGGATGGGGCTGTGAATGGGGATGGGGCTGCAAGGACATTTGGGTAAAAAAAGGTTTCTCGCTACATCCCCCTCGTGTCTTTTGAAGTGGACCATTTGAATGAATGCATTCTTGCTCAGCTATGCAAAAATGTGGATTTGCATTGCCAACAGCATCTTTTGTATCATGTCCCCCCCCCTCACCTCCCCCCCCTCTGCCCCTCCCTCCCTCTGCCCCATCCCATCCAATTCCACCCCACCCAGCCTGCACTGTCCAAACACATAAAGAAAGCCCCCATAGTCTGTGATGCACCCACACATCACAAGTATTCAGGGGAATCAGCTTTTAACCAGTCCCTCTTTTTTTTTCTTTTTTTTTTTACATTTTCTGTGATGTTTTCACAGAACATTTCACACAATTTTTTTTTTGCCACTAATGTTATTTAATTGTCTAGCACCTTCTTACAAAGTCTCAAACATAATAAAAGTATGTGGGATCTGAATATGTCTGTGTAAACTGTTGCAAAACATCATGAAAGTTCTTTCTTGACCTTGGAAATGGTAAAAAAAAAAAACTATCCCAACTCAACTCAAGAGCGACTTACAAGCTTTTTCTAGGGCTTTATTACCCAGTTTTCATCAAGGTCTGCTAAAAGCTCTAGAAAAAGCTAGTATTGGACTTTGAGTTGGGATTGTTTTTTGTTTTTTTTAAACTACTGCAAAGCCACTTATGTGAGACACCTCGTTTCTGGAGACCTTTTTTCATGTTTTGTCCAGTCATATGTTGATCACCTTATGAGTTGGTCTGCACTTAGATGATATAAAATGTCACCAGTTCTGAGTTACTGGGTAATTATTTAGTAATCTAATGTCATTTAAAATCAGAACCACTTTCATTAGATGCATATGTATGATTGAAATTTGTTTTACCCGTTGAAGGAGGACGTTAATGTAACAGCTTGTTTAAATCATGAATGAATGAATAGAAGATGTTGAAAGAAAAGTAATGTATTGGCTTTTTTCTTTACCTGCTTATTTCTAAAAGATCAAGGAGTTTGGAGTCTATCCCAGTATACGGCAGAAGGCGGGGGGAAATGCCATGGACAGTTTCCATGACTGCTTCAGGGATTATTAAGGTAGACAAGGACCCAGATTCAAAACCCAGCACTGTCATTGGTGAGAGGACGCACTTGGTCGAATGATTGACTAAATGACAGGAAGATGAAATGTGGATTCATTTTTTTGTCTTCAACAATCATGTTAATGCTACTGAATCACAGTTCAGGCCATGCTAATAGTTGTTTGTATTGAATTAGCCTCCCAACCAAATGAGAAAAACAAGACTCTTATATTAAATAACAACAATTAGATCCTGTTGTTACATTACTGGCAGAACATAAATGCATCAGCTGCAGCTAAAAGAGGCTTACAATAACCTCAGAGCTGAAGGCAGCCATCGTTAATATAAAATATTGATGAGGAGCTTTAAATCAGTAAAAACCAAAACTTCAAAGTGTCATCATTTCTCTATAAAATTCGTTCTTGTGTCAATTCATTTTTAGACTTAATCAAATTAGTTAATAGGTTTTGTATACAAACAGAGATGTGTTTTATCCCACAGTAAACAATGAATCCTTTAAAAAAAAGTTGTACCATGAAATTGGAAGTGAAGTTTTTCACATGACGGTCTGTGGTAGGCATTTTGGAAAGTACCCTCTCATCTTAATATAATACGTGCTGTTTTGTGTATGAATGCTTTAAGAAACCATTGGGTTATTAAAAAAAAAAAGTACAGAACTGATGTCTCCAACACTGGCAGTCCAAAGTCCTTACCTTTCTTTGGAGGTGGTTGAACTTCTAGTGTTCTCTCTTTGGATTTCTTTGGGACATCAAAGGCATTCTTCATTTGGGATACTTTGACACTTGGACCCTCCTCTGCTATCCGAACCGGAGCTTTGGCCTCTTTAGGTTTGACCTGGTCCTGATGTCTCCGCATTTGATTAGTTTCTCTAATAATTTCCGCCACAGGCTTGTACGAACCTACCTCACTGTCATTTCCTGCATCCCTGTCACTACTGTAGTGGTCTTTACGCCTGACATAGTTACCATGGTTGGTGTTGCTGACCTGTGTGCTGACTCTTTCAGACAGGAGCTCAGGGTAGATTTCTCTTTTCCCTGAATGAGCAGGTTTTGGTCTTTGGATATCATTGTGTGAAGTGACCTCAGGTATGTGAGGAGTCTCTGTGGTCTCAAAACGATTTGGGGGCTTTTTCTCAACAGGAGGAGGCGAGCTTTTAAATCTGGATCGTCTTTCCAGGAATACTCTTCTCTGTAACATGTCCAGGTTTTGCGGCTCCTCCTCAGGAGACAGTTTTGCGATACGCACACAGTAGTCAAAGTCGATCACGTCTCCGTACTGATCATCCATGTGTCCGAGCGAAAGATGTTCCCAAGGGCTTAGGTCAACTGACAGCGGCCGTACGTTGGTTGGCACCGTGTAAGTGCCCCTTTCGTCCCACAGCACGCACATGTCCTGATTAGTCGGAGTGTTGCATGGTAGATATTTGTTAAAATCAAATGTGTGTCTCCTCTTGACCCTCTCCTCAGAGCGCAGATGATCTTTGCCTCTTCTTTGCACATCAGTAGACCTTAGTTGGGCAGTTTTGAGCTTTATAAATGGGTTTTTAGGTTTTTTGGGGACAGGCGGAGGTGGACCTTTCACTTTGGGGTTTCCTTTTGGCATAGATTCATCTTTAGAATCACACGAGGCATCTGACGCCATTTGTGAATTTGCTATACTTGTACCAAGTTGTGTCGCCTTTGATGTGTCTCTCTTAGGCAACAGATAAGTTACAGGTGGAGGGGTGATGACAGCAGAGAAGCCAACAAGCTCGCTCTCCCTCTTTAAGCTTGCGACGTGTGTCTCTCCATCACAGCCTTCCCTCCCTGACAGATAAGGACAAGGTATCAAATCGCATTGTTCCAATGTAAATGAGGCATTGTCTTGCAGTGGTGGCGTTTCAGAGCTAAAGGGCTCGGCCTTTGGCGGGTGTGAGTCGGCCGCTTTGCAGAACACTTGGCTGTCCTCTTTTCCACTACCTGCTTTAGCCCTCTTAGAGACAGCACCAGCAAACCTGCTCTGATGGGACTGCTCCGCACCTGCTGTTTTTTGTGCAATAAATTCTGAATCATGGCTTTCCTTATAACGATTGTCTGATTCTCTTAAAGGATCTGCCTTTTCCAAGCACAGTTCCCATTTAGATTTTGTCTCTCTCTCACCACCCGTCTCCTCCTGTACAGTCAACTGCCCTGCTTCGTCAAGCATGCATTTCAAATCTTCGGTGCTCTCTCTTAATCTTTTCACCGAGCCGCTGTTTTGTGTAATGTTAATTTTAGTAGAAACTTGCCCCTTGCTCTGGTCAGTTATTTTTTGCTTCGTCTCTGCTCTTCCTCTCCCAGTTGTCTCGGCGTGGGCAGCTCCAACATGACCAACTCCTTTTAGCCGGCACCTGCTGCCTGTCACTTCAGCCAAATGTTGACCCATTTCCCCCTCAAAACAGGCTTCGGGTGAACTTTCAGCGTGTGCTTCCACACTGTCAGTCGTGACGTCAGATCTTCTTCTGCTTTTCTTCTCATTACCATTTTCTTGAAGGGCATTCCTGGAAGTCCTTTTGCCAAAAGTGATGTCCCCATCAGATGACATCCAAGTCTCATCCTTGTGGAATACCACAAAGTCCTCCTCATTAGTGGGATCGTGTGAGGTCGTTAGATTCCTGGTTTGAGTGTCAGAACTCAACTTGCTATGACCAAGTTCTGATTTCTTCCCATTTCCTTGCTCCTCCATAGCTGTAGTCCCAGCGTAGGCCACAGTGGTACTCTCAGAGCCTCCTCTTTTGTTTGAAGTTTGTCTTTTCTCCTTAGGGTTCAGGACAGTTTTTGACTCCTCTGCAGTCCGAGTAACCCTTTGGCTATCCCTGTCTCCACCCACCCACTCTCCCCTGGTGTTCAGAGGGTGCTTCTGCTGACCTAGAGGCCTGATTGGCTGCCCAGTTTGGGGGTCTGTACGTGCAGAAGGGACTGGGAGCGCCCCTGCGTGCCAAGTGGCCGGTCCGCTGATCCCACTAATCCAACCAATAGCCAAAGGGGTCGCAAAACTGCCATCGTCCTGATCTCTGCTCTCATCTGGTTGTGCCGTGTCCGACTGTTCTGTGTCTGCGGTTTGCCCCGACCAGTCTGAATTATCAAGTGACTCTTCGTCCTTTTCCGACAGCTTCTCCAACTTCTGGCCCATGGTTGTTGTTCTGTCCTTGCATTAAGAAAAGAGAGAGATACATGTCAGCAGCAGATTTCTAACTATGCCATGATGGCGTATTGAGGATGGATTGCCTCCCCATCCAAATGAAATGGAATCATACAACAGGCATTGCGGTCTATTTTTAACCATCTTGAACCTTTCTCTATTTTTGTATATTCTTCAATACCGCTCACACTTGCCCTCCCATGGCCTCTATCTATCTCCCCCTATTCTGCCAGAGAGGAATGCTGGGGTGGCTATAATTAAAGCTGGTCTGACTGCTGCCAGTGAGTCAGGAGGCCAAGGAGGAAACAAGAGTGAGATAAGAGGTCAGCGCCAGGTGCCAAGGTCAAACAAAATGTTCATAGAAAATGTCATCTAATAAATGCTGCCAAAGACATGAATTATAAATCATTTCAAATGTATGTTTAAGTCCCAAATAACACCAAAGCCTTGTTTTTATATGATTTGTGAGTCTAATAACTAATTCTGCCAGCACAGTGTGAGACATCATGCGCTGTCAATTACTGGTTTGGAGACAAGGCGTGCTTGAGCTTCTCTTCAAACTATCTGAATGTTTATGGTTGTTTTGGTTACGGCGGTCGATGGAAAGGTCACCTGGAATACGTGATTCAAGTCACAAGTGCTTCGACTTCTGAACCAAATTGTTTTTCCCAGGCTCGATGAGAACACAGTTTAACCACCGACATGATGGATGGTGGAAGAGAGATTATTGCACAGGGAAAAGAGCTCAACAGACTTTAGAGTGGCATGTGCAGTATTTTTAGCTTACAGACAAACAGCTGAATGTGCACAAGCGTTGTCGCATCAGGTAGGTTTTCCAGGAGCATACACTTAAGTTAATCTAGAATCAGACGGAATGCTAAGCTAATGTCCTTTATATTTGTCGGCTGAAAGGTGAGTGAGGAAAGGGAGGAGACTGAACTGCTTCACCCTGCATCTGCAATCATGCGCTCTGCTGCTTACCCTATTTCAAGCCTGAGAGGCGTTGAGTGACACTTTCACATTTCTTTCAAGCCCGTCTATTTAACCAACGTGCTTGTCCACAGAACGTAAATGAAACTATCCCCCACGAAGCTCGACTTCTGTTTATCTATACTGTACATTACGGTCCTTGTTCTTTACACCAGTGATTCCCAATCCGGGATACTTGGAGTGGAACGATTGTCAAAATAGCTCAATTAATTTGAACAAATTGTTGGGGGTGGGGGGGTTGGGAACAATTGCTCTACATACATTCACAAGGATACATTCACGTGTAGAATTTGCAGAAATGGTTTTAATAAATACTAAGAAGTTTTAAGTTGGTCCAGAGCGGAGTTTTGAAAACCCCTTTGAGTCTTTTTTTCATTGGCTGTGTTTGACCAGAATTATACTGATGTGGTGATTTGGTGCGTCATCATGGCACATACTATCCTTCACCTGCTACCTATAGTTGTATTAGAGCTTTCATCTTTAACCAGCTGACATTGTTAAACTGTTTTTCCGATACGTTGTGGATCACAACAAGCCACGACAAATGCGTGTGCTTGCAGCTTTAGTGTATCTGAAGTGTTATTTTGGGATGGATATGTTATAATGGAAGCAGTGGGAGGCATCTGTGACATCGGCTTGTGAAACTCCCTTCCTCATACCTCCTCTCTTTCCATCTCCCATTCCTGTGTCTCTCATGCACACAGTTTATAGGAGACTTGTGACTTTGAGTACACAAACTATTAGCCCGGTCTCAGGATAGGTTTTGTTTTTTCCCCAACAGAATACTGTGCCTTTCCCTTTTAAAGCATTGAGTGTATCACATGATGTAATGTAGCTTGAATTCAAATAGGCAGTACAACAGGATGATACTCAGATGCATAATCTAGTTTGACAGTAAAATGTTCACAGCATTCTGTACGGCAGAACTTGGGGTCATAAAACGATAGATGTGCTGTTACGTTAAGGTGGCACGATGGATTTATGCAATATAACAGCTCATAATAAGCTATTTCTGTTCAACTACAGAAGCATTCACTATCACCATATGCAATGCAGGCATGGCACTTTTAAAGTAGAAAATGTTAACCTTTGACTGGCCTTTTAACATTCAAGTTCTCCTCCTGGCCTGTTACTGTAGCATTTACCATGACGACCAATACTGATTATTCTGATTGATACTTACATTCAAACAACTTAACTGTCTGCAGTTTTTGAAGTTATGTAATAAACTGCATATTTACACAGACAAAATCATCACAGATTATAGCCAAGTACTTACTGAGGCTGATGTGCTCGTCGTCCTGTAGGACTTTGGTCTTTCTGTGAGATCTCCTCCTTCAGCTGTCACCTGCCCCATGATGTCAGACTGACTTAATTTGACTAATTCAATAATAGGGCTCTCTCTCTTCCCTTTCCATTTAAATAAAAGAAAAATGAAGGCCTGAGGCAGACGGAGACGATTCATATAATCAAAGATGTACAGTATATTTCATTAAAGGTATCCTAAAGTTGTAAAAGTTTTAAAAGTTGAGGCGCTATATAAATACTGTGAAAGTATCAAAAGGGCTTAATCAACAGAGAAATGCCCACAGCCCGTATTCAGAAACGGTGCCTTTACACGAGCCGTCAGGACTTCTATACGATTGTGATGTAACAATTATACTATACTACTATACAGTGGATATATATATATATATATATATATATATATATATATATATATATATATATATATATATATATATATATATATATATATATGGGCAGCCACAATGCCGTTAGTCATTCCCCGGCTGCAAAGATGTGGAAGACCCAGAAATGCTGACCAATCAGAGCAGACAAGGCCTTTTTTGGGAGAGGGGCTAAAGGAGACAGGCGTTTAAAACTACTTGTTTAAGACAGAGGTATACAGGTATATTCAGATAGAAAGTAAGTAACATCAAAGCTTGTCAACATGTTCTAGTAGAAACTCTAAATACAAGTATGAACCTGAAAATGCCTTTTACGATTATATAGGGAATCTAAATATAGATTATTTCTTTTCACCAAAATGTGTAAATACAATGAAAACAGTGTGGTGATAATTGCTGAGCTGCAAGTACAGCAAATCAACTTAAGTGAATAAACAGATTATGCAGAGGAAATGGTTTATTTCCATGATAAACATTAGACTGGACATCATTTTAACAAAATGTAAAAAAAAGTGCATTACACATGAACATTGGCAATGTACACCACAGTACACAAAGTTAACAAAAAAAAAACAATTAACGTAACAAAATCTTACTCCCAGGTAGATTTTACATGTTCTACATTTTCCACTCGTCTCAACCTCACATGCTTTGGGGCAGACTTGTGCTCTATAAATACACTCTAGAAATGCCTGGACCCCCATTTTTAAATTACAATATGTCTTAATATCCTTCCACACAAAGTCCTCAATGTCTGGCTCGTAAGTAGGATTGTCAGTTTGATGCCTGCTGCCTGGGAATAATGCAATAAAAAAATTTCAATCGTTGCCATTTTTAATAGAGCCTTAAGACACCTGCCTAAATTAGAGATGGCCGAGTCTTTTTTTTTTTTTTGCTGTGGTACAAATACGAGAACTTAATGAGTACTTCTCAATACACAGTAGCATTATCAGTGCTTTTCTTAATATTGACCACATTTGCAAGCTAATGTACTCAATAGCAAATTGTAGAGAAAAATATATACAGACTGGTAAATGTCAGACTTAAATCCATCCTATCTAGTGTTTGAATGTAAATGATAGTTCTCATTCCAGCAAGTAAGGTTCTTCAGCCAGCTATTGAACCAATACAGTGTACCACAAGTCAACAATATCAAACAAATACAATATTATTATAGGCTATTAATAAATGGAAGTCCATCAATTATGCGTGTATTGGGGTGGGGGGGCTGCTGTGCATGAGCTTGTGTGTTTGCATACATTATTTTGTGCCGAGTTATACACTGCAAGGAGCATGGTTATTATTGGGAGGGAGGGTAAGTAATGTACAAAAAGCCAGACCATCAACACACTCACAGAAACATTTGCAACGCCTGTGATGCTTTATGATAGAGCTAAGGCCAAGGTTAAGGCACTTAAATACAAACACAAATTCAAAACATGAAGCAAATAACCAAACATAGTGCTGTGGTCTGGGAATGCAAACAGAAGGATTTAGTGCTCAAAACATCACATGAATGTCAGGCTCACCTGTCAACATACTGAAAACAACTGGCTTAAATTAGAATCATATTAACAATCTATTAAAGGAAGAGTTAACATTTTGGGAGATACGCTTCTTTGATTTCTTGCTAGGCGTTAGATGAAAAAGATACCACACTCATGTCTCTAGGTTGCCAGTTTATAACATTACTAAATTATTACAGCTGCAATAGTTTATGTAACTTTTTTCTTTAAAAATGGTCTCCATTTCAGATGTTTGCGGTATCAGCTGCTGTCAACGTTTTTGTAAGTGGCTTACGTTACGTCATGCTCACGTGAGGAAAAGAAAAGGTTAAAGTCAAAGCCAAATTATTTAAATCTAACTAGCGGTGCAAACCTGCAGCTCCCTGGGGTCCAGTAAAGGGACGAGAAGGACCAGAGGATGCATTGACGTTTCTGCTTAGCTAAAGAAAAGCTAAATCTCCAAACAAACAAACAAAAAAAATACAATAACCTCATGGTTAAAGATGATTGAATAAATTTGCATTCATTCTTTGCACAGTTTTCATTTCTTCTGATTCACTCAGATCTTTAAACAGTAATAACACTCGCATGTGCTTTTCCTGCATACAAACAGGCATCATTCAGTACCATTTTAGCACACCCAGCGTGCCAAAAACAGTAGGAACACAACATCACCCAAACAGAAGAACTAGTAGAGCAACACACTGTGGCACAGCAACTTTGGATTGGTGGCATAATTTGAACAAAACATACCTCAGGCTGTCCGAACATGTACAAAATGGACTCAATAACATGAGGAAAAGAGTTGAAAAACCTGTGAGTGCCAGGCTTTACAGTCTTCTTGATAAGTTATTTTCTGTATTTAAAATAAAGGACATCAAGTATTGTCAATTAAGAATATATTTCCAAATGTTCACACTTTAAATAGAAATATTTAAATTTGGTAATGTGGAACTCAATATTATAATAATATAATAATCAAATAACTACACTCACAATGATGGACTCTACACTGCAAGCAAAGAATGGAACTACTTCTCATGTCTATTTCTGCTTTAGTGTTCTCAAATTATTTTGTTTAAACTTAGCTATAGATCTGAAACGTGTGAATGGATACTAGAGTTGTGCTCAAGTGATAGATTTATACATTAGTGTGCCTTTGCAAATGTCTATGGGTTCAAGGAAAGGTAGCCTGTGGTTTTTCAACATGTGACCAAAAATGTAACCGCTTAAGTCACATTTTCCATGGGAGCCTCTTAGATTAGGGACTACCCAGATGCAGACTGGGTAAGAAAGTAAGAGAAGCATTTAAATCACAAAGTGGATTAACTGGACCTGGCAACATGATATGGCTTTGGTTCATCAGGAAGTGATCAGACCAAGAGTGGAAAATAATAACATTACATTTGAGCTTTTGAATGTTTCCTGACATCTGAATGAATGAATGTAAAGTCTGAACAACAACTGCAGTCTTTTTTTTGTCATTCTTTTAGGCATAAAACCAATTGACCATCCATCTCGCGAATGATTGTTGTCATTTAAACTGAACGACACATTTCAATGCCAAAACTTTCAGTATTTCAAAAAAAGACAACTTAAATATGTTTTCTTTCGAAGCATGTTGACGATATGTTTTGTAATACTGCACATACGTCATGCATGGTGATAAAGTGAGTGCTCTAAGTACATGATTATGTTAACTTTAATGGAGAAGGTCATGGTGAACCATCCACTGAGCAGAGACAACAAAAGAGTCTTTGACCAAACAGTTCCGAGATGCTTGTGGTCCGAGGTACAACGCTTTACAAAGAGGCTCACATCCTTTTTAAAAATAATTATGTTTCCACGTGGAATGCCCTTTCGTAATGCAAAAGCAGCTGCAGCAGGGAAAAATATAAGTGAAGGTTAGTGAGGATTCAGCTATCAGTGGTAACATGAGGAGATGCTGCAATGCAATCAAAATGGCTCAACTGCAAACATTCATTGAGTTTCCTTCATGAATACTGTTGATGAACTGGATTGAAAAACGTACAGTACACTGGCAGAAGCATGTTACTTCAGGTATTTTTCTTTCCATCAACATCAAAGTGCTAGCTATAGCTTTCTCAGGAGTCAGAAAGGAACAACAACCAGCACTGTCTGCTGTCTTGGGAATATGCCAAACCTGTCTGTTGAGGGTAAAATGGCAGCATAACACTCATCTCCACGGGCTGTGGGGAAGTGTGATGATCCTGTATGTGGTGTGGGGCCAGCAGGCTCCGAAGAGGCCAGTAGGGGCTCAATCCAGTCTGAGGGACAAGTGAAAGGATACAGGAAAGTCTTCAGTCCTTACCTGGCCAAAAGCATTCAAGCCTTAAGCGTATGGTCAAAGCAATCAGCCTCATCTGGATCTTAATGCCAGTAGGCAATGACAAGACACTCTCTGGAAAGGAGAGGGCTGTTGCAGCTTGTGACAGTGCAGCTATGAGGCCAGGACATGACAGTACAGGTCAAAGCAGAGCTTTCTTTCTTGTACAACACCACAGCGGCAGTGATCTAAAAAGGCCAACAGCCATCATAGTGTACCTGCTGGAGGTCAGCCTCCTCCTCCATCTCATCCATGTCCGGGCCACTGTATTAAGGGAGGGGCCCCACTGGGAGCTGGCCCTCCATGGCCAAGTTTGGCAGCTTCTCAAGCTGCTCCGCCCTCTGTCGCATCAGTTCCAGACCAAATTCTATCCCCAGTCCTGGCATTTGCAGCTGGGCCAGGGCCTGCTGCTGGAGCTCCACTGCACCACCAGGTTGTAATTCTAAACCTTTACCAGGAGTCGCACTGATGGCCCCTGTACTCTCCCTTGATATTTCTTCTCCTGCGTTGTCCCCCTGTGGTTCATCCATGTCCTCTATCTCCACCGAGCTGCGGTCAGGTGGCATCTCCTCACAGCTCATAGGTGAGACCAGTTTCTGGCGGTTAGTTAGTGGGACACCGGGGGTGCAGGTGGCACAGCGGTACAGATGACTACAGGGCTGGACCAAGTTAGGTGGGACAACTGCAGGGGCTTGCAGAGACTGCAGAATTGGGGTGGAGGCAAAATGGGTCCCGGGCGGATCTATGCATATGGTGGGGACAGTGCAGTGGCGGGAGGGGTTAAGGCGGTGAGAACGGCCTCCTGCTGGACGGTCACAGCGCCGCCCTTGTGGTAGACGCAGGCATTCTTTACAGGACTGATAGGAGGGCTTCACTTTTAAAGGGTTTCCTGTGCTAGCACTGTCCTAAATGGAGTAACATACAAAGGATATGGTCAGTGGGAGTGGCATGCAGAATGTTTCAAATGCTAAGTTATATAATGCTTCTGACATAAAAGCACCTCTAAAAACAGTCGGTAAACACAAACATGACTTCACCACAGTTAAAAGTTTTATTTTCTTAACTCACGTCAAAAGCCGCAGGGCAGCTGCGCTTGGCGGCTAGGCGGTTGCTGTTGTTGGTGTTCAGGTTGGCGAGGCCTAACCGGCTTTCCTCCGTCCTCTCGGCCTCCTCCCCTGCCCTCTTCCCATCCGAATTTCCAGGTGTTTGAGCCAAGGCCGCCATCTCAGCTTCCTCTTTCTTGGCCTCTTCCTCATCCTCTTCCTCCAAAGTACTGATCTCGAGCCTGAGTCTCATGTCCTCCAGGGGGTCGAGGCGGCCACACGTCTGAGCCGCCGTGCCCTCGCCAGGCAGGGCTAAATGGGCCATGGGGAAACCCTCGTCCTCCAGTAGGGCATCCCTCTCCACGTCTTCAATCTCAATGAAAACTCTTTCCATACCCAGCAGAGGGGGACCCCGCACTGGAGTGGAGGGCTCACTGTCTAGTGCAGAGTCTGACAAACGTCTGAAGTAATAATTATAGTTAAGAGAGTCAAGGGGCTCCATCTCCAGACCCATACCCCTGCATGGAGAGGCCTTGCAGCCTCCCCAGGCTTCTTCCCCTCTGAGCACTGGTGTCTCCTTCCCACCGGTACAGTGGCCAGAGGCTTGCAAATCATCTGATCCCTCCTCATCTGTTTCAGGTCTCCATAGCTTGTTGTGGCGCTGTTTACTGTAAAGGCAAAGTATATTGTTGTTTATACTTGAAGAAAATAACTGACAGACACACAGAAAGCGTTACAAAGCACCATTCCATTTTTATTGCCAGCAGCACGTGTGTAAGTAATGGCTATTAGCTTAATAAGAAAAAAAATGAGCTCTGTGTAATTTAGCATCAGCCCTGGAGATGAAACCTCAGCGCTGCACTGAAGTAAAAAGATAAAAACCCAGGTGACCGCAGCAAAGTGCAAACCTTAGTAAAACTGTAGACCTGCTTACCTTGCGTCCAGGATTCCCTCGTACTCTGCCAGCTGTCTCATGAAACCAGCGTTTGGCTGAGCTATACTCCGTTTCTGCTTGACAAAGTTGTAGGCTTTCTCCAGAGACCAGCCATGCTCCTTCATTGCATAGGCAATAACTGTAGAGGCAGACCGGCTCACCCCCATCTTACAGTGCACCAGGCACTTGGAATTGTTCTTCCTATTAGGCAGAACATTATTTTGTTACATCCCATTATATAGATCTAGTTGGTGATAGTTAGGACAGTGTAGTAGTAATTTAAAGATTCTGTTAAACCCGTTTATTTTTTGGATTTGATGGTTTTCAGGATGAGCACTCCACACGTTTACACTTTAGCTTCTCCATTTTTATTCTAAACAAACACTTTTTTTACTTCAGGTTAACATGCTTAGAAAATTGCATAGCAACCAGACTGATTGCACCATTTTAGTTCTCTCTCTCCACGTTACTCACAGCTGTGCCGTGACATTTGGGCGGGAGAGAAATGTGTCCTGTGTAGTCACAGCCCCACTATTCGGGGAGAATACATAAAAAATGATGACTAAAAACCACATCTATTTTTAGCAAAGCGCTGTCGACTGTTGTTTCTACACTTCTTGTAGTCTGGCGTTTCAGTCCATGATCTGTAGAATGTTTCCCAGCCCACTGGTTTCTTTTTGCATCTAAGGTCTTACTTGGCTTTGACAATAAAGTTGTAGGTGTCGTTCCAGTGGGCCAGCAGGTCGGTGGCATCTTCATCGAATACCCGGATGTTGTGATAAGAAAACATCCCCGGGAAGAAGTTGTCAATCTCTCTGGTAACATTCAGGATGTAACCCACCCTGCAACCAAAACAATAACGTGTGAGTCGTTTTTACTATTCGCCTCCCAAAAATATACAGATAATAGAAACTTTGGTCAAATTATACATGTATAGCTTTTATTTCATTTTGTATGAGAATAAAACATTTAGGATTAAATCAGGATAACATGGTATGTTGGCGTAAAGCTCACCCGCAGTCACGCAGTTCTTCCAGGTTAGAAGCGTTCCACTCAGAGCCCTACAGGGGCAAAAAGTCAGACACTTAGTAACATAAAATATAGATGTGTTTCAGTTTTGGGGGTTGAATTATGGAATTAACTTAATGATGAGTTGAAAATGTGTACGTCTCTGCTGAGTTAAAAAAAAAAAAAAAACGTATCTAAAATAATTAAGGGTTATGAAGTAATTTGATTAAAATGTAAAAATACTAGGATAGTACTCAAGTATTTAGTTTTGTTGGATTTCTGGGTGAATATATGGAGATTACAGGATAGGCAAAACTAAGCCTTGGCCTTTTTCGGTTAGCTACGGTGGCAAATTGTGGGAAATAATTGTTTCTTTCATGTATGTTAACCAAAATAAAATTCATCATCATCATCATCATCATCATCATCATCATCATCATCATCATCCAAAGTATAAACCACAGTGTGTGACAGTATGTGGGCATCAGCATGGAGCAGACTTTTTTTTTTTATTAAATAATGTTAAAGTATGATATAAAAACAGGTACAGGTAGCATAAAATAACATAAACACATTCTCACCAAGTACACATGGTCAAAGATAAGTGTGGGCTTGTCCATCTGACCCAGGATCAAAAGCATCTCATTGTCGATGAACTCTTTGTACTCTTTGAGGTTACAGCTCATATGCTGCTCCAGGTCGTTACGGATCTGTGGACGAGGATAAAACACTTTACTTTCCTAAGAACAACAGCGATACACTGAGAAGCACTAAAAAACACACTGGATCTTTTTTTTGCAGAATAAAGCTCTACTACCTGGTTCTACTTACCTGTTTCACAGTACAAGTATTTCCAACAATAAGTCTATATGGTGGTACTTTGGTTTTAAACTTACAGGATTGGAATGGTAAATTGATAAAACATAAAAATCAGATGCATCTTTTTCTAAAAGATAGACATTTATTGATCCTTTCGGAAATTCATCTTGCACCATACAGCTCGTCAGATAGGCAGACAACAAACCATAGACAACAGACAACAACAGGACCACAACACCAAATATCTCTACATTATAAAGTAGTAAAATGCAGTGTCGTTAGCACCAGTGGGCTATCAATAGTAAGGTGCAACATCATCAGTGACATTTCAATATTATACCAAAGTGAAAAAAACTAAATTCTTCTTAAGGCATTTAAGGTTGTGCCACATTGAATAGTTGACTTGGCTGAGTATTGCTTATTGCTATTACTGCTCAGTCTTTTCACACGGAAAGGATCAAGTTATTTCCCCTAACTTTTTCAGTAGTGTAATGCTACAGTATTATAGAAAGATCTGGACCAATCACACACATTGCTGAGGTGTTGATTTGGCACATACCTCCTTCGAGGTGATGTTCTCCAGGTCTTGAAACGTCATGATGCTGCGTAGCTTGGCTTTAATGAGACACTCTGTTCTCTCTCGCTCAGTTGGCCTGCACATAATGAGTCAATACATCAGCGCTACTGTCTGAATGAAAATTAGCATAACAATGTAACATGTTCCCACAGCTGAAGACAAAGGGACAACAGCTGGTACCCAAAGCACTGAAATCCATTCCATGACTAAGGATGTACACACAACAGGTACGTTAGGAATCAGCAGCACGTTTGTTTGGCCACGTGAGACCGATACTGTTTGAAATCCTCTTCCAGCATGAGAGATAATTACATCAGGTGCAAGTATTGTGAATTCAGTTTCCTCATAACTAAAACTGTCACGTCACATGAAGCAACCTGTAGGCACTCACCGGTCGACGAACATGGTGGGTGAGTCGGGCCGGGTGGTCTCCAGGTCACTCATGGCATTCCACTCATTGACACAGCTTTGCTCTGAGGTGATGCAGCTCTCATAGAAGGCCATCCACGTGAGAGCAATGCTCCCCTGGAAGTAGTTGAACCGGCGTGACACCTCTAATGCCTTGTGGAGGACCTGCAGGGCAGACCTGCAGAGACAGAGCAAAGGATTTGCCATCAGAAATCAGAGCAAATGAGACTTGTTTATTGGTCATTCTGATAAGTGACCAGCAGGTGGCATGTAGGATAGAGCAAGACTTGGAGGAAGTTGGAAGTTTGGTGTCGGCCCAAATAATCATCACAGTGATTATGATCAAATGCTCTACACTATAGGTGTTGTTTTACCAAACCAATAATTTGATGAATTACCAATTTTTCAACAATTTAAATAGATTTTATTTTGGTAGATGTGTGAGGTTGAATGCTTCTAGGGGTAATGGTACTTTTACTTAATGCTGGATAAAATAGCCAAGTTTACATGTTGTCATTTACATATTTATAAAGTCCCAAATTCCAGCAACAAAGAAATCCTCCTATTTACATGCGCATACAGGGATGACACATGACAAACAATTGGTGGCATTTTGTATGTATATGTCTGTAAAAAAACGTTCACTGGGTTAACGAGTACAAAGCCTCAGTGATGGACAAAGTCTAACAGTTATTTATTGTGGAGCTGCTACTTAATCCCGTAATTGAGCTAACTAGGCTAATCTCGCCTCTACGGCATTCTGTACCTTCACACTGCAAACAGGCACAAAAATGGGTATTTCAAAATCTGAAAACTCAAAATTAACTTGGACAACATGCCTTGAGGTCTGTCACACGTTTGGATCTACCTAATGCGCGCACACACACACACACACACACACACACACACACACACACACACACACACACACACACACACACACACACACACACACACACACACACACACACACACACACACACACACACACACACACACACACACACACACACTCACACACTAAGGATTCACTCACCACATAGCCTGCACAGATACAGGCTTGAAGACATGTGACCGCCCTGCCGTGTTCACACTGAAGCCTCTGATGAGGAAGATAAGGAAGATCAATTTGATTCTGGGTGGTGATGAAGAGTGATTAGGGGATGTAAACACAGACTGGACACGGCTTGTTCATGGGGACTATTCAGGACACCAGCCAGTGGAACATTCCTCCAGCATACAGAGACAATGTTAACAGGTCAGCAAGAACTGTTCCCACACACATAGAGAAAAATGCATGTAATTCACTCCTCTGCCACTGGTAGGCAGTGAAACCTAAAAGGCAGAGAACAACCAAAACATGCAGCTGGAGGCCCACCTGAATATGAGCAGAAATATACATTAGAAACTGTGATAGAAAGTCTGCATTTTAAAAGAAAGAGATGACAGTTGTGTGCATTATATCAGCTAGCTAATTTAAGTATTCCATCTTTTAGGAAAGGACAAACTTACACTTACCCATCTCCATCTAAATGTATGTTGGTGTCACTCCACAGTGGCAGCACCATCCCAATAGAGCAATTTTTACTGTAGATCACAAAGATTTAAGAATAATGTTTTAACTGATCTGATAATCAGATTAAACTGCACTAAATGTAAGGCCGCTGGGTGAGGATTTACCTGTCCTTGTCTGTGAAGTCCATTCCCACAACGATATTTTCCTCTGTGTCTTGATGGCCGTTGGTGTAGATGACGACCATGTAGCGCACCCGGTCTGACCATCCGCTCTCCAACCGTACAGCCTGTGGGACAAATGGAGAGCATGCAAGAAATATACAGTATTTAATGGTGTTGACATGTTACAATTGTACAAAAACATATGTGATAACCAACAAACCTGAGATCAAACAGACTGACTCTCCGTAAACAACACATTTCTAAAATGGTTTTAACTTGAGAATGAGTAAGAGGATCAACACTTGTATATTGAATCAAATACTTTTAAAATCAAAAAATGTGAGTGATGAAGTGGGGGTTTACTGACCAGCTTAATGCGATCTTCAGACCGGAGGATCTTAAACATGACCTGCAGGTGTTGAGGTAAATCACCTGAAAGTAAAAACACGCTTTCAGACTTTTATTAGGAAACTGAATGAATGCACAGCAATTGAATAAGAAGATTAGTTTAGTTCATTCTTTTTGTGACATGTTTGATGAGACCAATTAAAGGTCATCATCACCACAGTCTGGATGTCTTAAACTGGACTCTGCTCACAAACGATCCTGATAGAGAAATGATTTCCCACCACTGCTGTAAGTAACTGAAACTGCCTTTAACAAGCTGAAAAATATGACCAAGTTCAGACTTAACCATACAGGGAAACAATGCAGACTTTAATCACTGACAGGCTTCACCGCAGAGACACACTTTCTGGAATTTCTAAAAAAGAAATAAAACTTAAGGTCAACTACAAACTGATCATTCAGCTTCTTCTATTGTACATTCATTGTTGGTTTTCATGTCCAGTGGGAGGAAATATGCTTGTGAATTTCTCTCAATGAATACAAATCTAAACCCTGCAAACTTCGAGCTGTGCAAAGCTAACAATTTTCGACTTGTCCCACATTTGTCCTCAAATGTCCAAAGGCTCAACAAGGACATCAGACTAGAAACTTATAAAACAGTGAGCATCTATTAAAGAACCCCAGTGATGGGCGTTAAAACACTTCGAACGCTTCTATTTTTAGTTTGTGCATGATAATGCTGCATTTTAACGTCACTTTGATGTGGAGACAAACATCAGCAACAGCATGTAATAAATAATGTCAAGTGCTCAGTATTAAAAAAAAAAAGTTAAAGAACAGATACTGCATATGTCTTTGAAATAGCTTTAAGCTTGAGACTTGATCTTGTTTGAACTGATTTGTAAGCATCCCTTGTGTTTAACTGCAGGTCAGACTCAGCTAGGTAACGGCTCCTCACACATTTTAGAATAAACGCAGACAAACCCACAGAGAGAAAAGCCACCTCAGCAAATACAATTCTCCTTTTGTCTGGAGCTCATTTGTGCAGAGAGTATGGGCAAAAAGAACAGGAAACAAAGCTTAATCTGTGCACGTTTGCTCCTACCTGCAAGTTTGTGGTGGGTCGGGGTCTTTGGTCCTTGTGCGCTGCCGCCCTGTTGGAGGAAGAGGGCGGCTCCTTTGACCATGAAGAAGCTCTCACTGAGGCTGAAAAAAACAGATGTGGAAAAAATACACTCAGGGAACTGAACTGTGTTTTTTACAGTACAGTGTACTCAATGATAATGTTTTACCAGTTTAACCACTCTTCCTTGTGCTTCATTCTAACCCTACGATTCAAACACAAGCGAGGTGAGGACATCCTGAACTTCAGCTTGAAATGTTGAGCCCCAATTTCCACCAAGTTAATAATTCACCTAGTTCCCCCTCTTTCTTTTCAAAAGGAGTGCCCTTTGTACAACAGCATGGATTGAAGCGAGACAGGGGAGTGCTTTGACATCTACTGCTGGTACAACTATAGCTGTCACAGGTACAGATGTAGTTAAACACAGTGAGGAGGCAAGGAACAGCATCTGCATTGGTCGTCAGAGTATCTGGCTGCACCTGAGAGGTCGGAGCGGCCAAGGGTACAAAAGGCCTGCACTCCCAAACCACTCATTCTCTTGCTGGGCAGCCTCATCCTCATGGTCTGCACAACCCTTTTAGTTTGTGTTACAGTGTTGTTTTAACAACATTCAAACGCGTACTTTCACTTATTCACATGCCTTACACCAATGACCCCATATCTCCACAACCCATCTTATTTTTGCTTTAGACTGAAATGGGAAGACGACAAACGGAAACAATGCCAGACACAGTTTAATTAATTTCTAAATGCTTCACAGACTCCACTTCACCTAAATAAAACTAAACAAAAGCTACCTGAGCATTTCTTCCATATGTGCCCGAAGACCGATGTCTTAAGAAGCAACTACAGTTATTGCCTCTAATCTAGACCCAGATCCTTTACTAATCATCCTAAACTCATGTAAATCAACCTCTTCCTTTCCTTTTCCCTCACTGGCAAAACTATTTATTCTCACACATGAGAAGAAAACTACTGTCCAATCCTAACCATTAAAATGTGGCTGGACGACTTAATTAACACCCTACATTAAGAGAAGATTTGACATGCTGTGAAAACCCCCCAATATTTTTGACAACCCCGGGCCCTTAGTAAGTACTTTGCAGCTTAAAATGAAAACACGTTCTACATTTTGCAATATTATACATACATACATACATACATACATACATACATACATACATACATACATACATACATACATACATACATACATCATCATAAAAATAGGAGTGAAAGATACACAGGGACTTTAGGTGGGTTAGGTTGACATGCTGTGATTATTTCTTTTCCTCCAGAGTTTATTTTGATTTGTTTTTTTACTTACTGGCTGAACGTAAAGTAAATTCTTGTATAATGCATCCTTTGGCTTTATAATTGTTACAATACAACAACTGAATCATTGTTATTGGTGTGTGTCTTACACTGCTAAATAAAAAAAAGTTTGGGAAGAAATCTGCCGATTAGTTTCTTGATTAATTGATTTATTATTTAGTCCATATATTGTCAGAAAATGTACTATCACATAAGCCAAAGAAGAGCTAAACTAAGAAGCTAAAACCAATACATGTCAGGACTTTAACGATGAATCAATCATCAAACTTTTCGGATACATTTTCTGTTGTCATCAGGGCAAACTTGGAGTTGAAATCCTGCTTTAAAAGGGGTGCTATGCAGTTTTGGCAATTCCTTCGCCGTTTTCTCGCTTTTTGCTCGCAGGTTTCTCTAAAGAGCTCCCCCTACAGCTTCAGAATAGATATAACTGCTGACTCCTCGCTCGGCCAGTCTGCCGTTTCCTCTTTCTCTGTTCCTCCGACAATGCTTTCCTAGCTTTCTGCTCCTTTTTTGCCGGCTCAGCCATGACGATAGTGTGAAAAACTCCATCGCTACCTTGTTCTTATTGCTAGCCGGTTCCTGTATGTGTGCAGTGCTGTGAAGCAATTTGTTACATCACGAGACCTGACGCTCGCCGGCCGATAGTTGCAAGGGTGCTTTTTTCCTAGGGGGAAACAAGACGACCACCATTCAACCCGAAAAAAAGTCATATAACCATTTCAATGACCCCGAAGCTGTTCAGTTAAGGAAAATTAAGTTAAAAAAAAAAAGAAACCTGCATAGTTCCTCTTTAAATCATGTGGTGTGTTCAAGAATTGCAATGAACAGAGTTGACACGGGGACATGAAATGTCTGCTGTCAGGATACTGTAGTGTTCGTACAGTAAGCAGCCAGGTGTAGGCTGCATACTAATTAAGTCGTCATTGGTTTAGCGAGCAGGACAGAGGGCTCATCAGCAGCTGAAAGTCAGCAGAGTCCTGATGCAGTGACTTTTACAGCCCTGTGTTTTTACAGCATGATTAACCGACTTTACAGCATGATTAACGGACTTTACTTGATTGGGTTCGCTGACCTCCAGTGAATCAAGCGTTACACCACGACTATCCCTATGTGCTTGGGCTTTAAAACTTCCTCTCCTGTCCGACCTGTGTTTCAGCACCTTCTGGGCCATGACTTTGTTACGAGGGCTGCAGGGAAGCAGGAGGAGACTTTTAGCGTCTTTTCTCACACAGAACAGAGTGCAGCTTTGTTTAACCGCAGTCTCGTCCCCTGTTCAACCAACACACACACACACACACACACACAAAGCCTGGCATTACTGAGTGGGACCATCACAAGGCCTTTTGTTTTCACCCCCCTTGCTACGTGGTGGTATCAGTAGTTTGTAATGTATTTAGAAGATGTATGATTTGGAGACCACAGTAAATGAATCATGAGGCATTATGTGAACTAATAACCTTAATAACAAATGTAAACTACACTTGAGAAAGGTTTGTTGATTTCAAAGTAACAACTTCAAACTCTTGACAAAGCTCCATCAAAAGTCTATTATTTAAAAAAGTGGGAGTTCAAAATAATGAAACCTCTCAGAATAAAAGCTTTAAGATATGGATGACTCGCTGCTAAATTAAACTAATCACACAGTGACATCATCATTTATTTAACTCTGACCGCCAACTCTAAACATCCCATACTCCCACTAAGTGTTGAGTTACTCTACTATCTACTATGTCTACTATCAAGTCGAATATCGACTTTTTGTTTGGATCACTGTGAGAACTTACATGCGACAGATCTCCCTCCGAGTCAGAGCAGCTTTCTCCACAAAGTGAGGCAGCACGGTGAGCATGGCTTTATGTGAAGGCTTCACAACCAGATGCATCCTGCTAGTAGTTAGTGGACCGTTTACAGTATCCTCAGTAAACACTCCAATTTAGTCTCCTCTTATTAACATTCTCCCATCCATCTTCTACACCTGCATATTCCGCTCCATGGTCAGGGGACTGCAGCCTCTCCTAGCAGTCTAACTTCTCTCAGCAAGTCCTTCCTCTTTTCCTCCCACAGCTTTCTCGGTCCTAAAGTCACCTCGTCTGTGCTGCCCTGTCCTCTCCGTCTCTGCTCACCATCTCCTCTTTACAGCACGTGCTTCGGCGATCAGCTCTCCCTACGCAACACTCTGCCACAATACCATCATTCATGCAAGCGCTGGGAGGCGGTGGAAATGTTACTTGGCGTCAATCTCAAGTCTGACATGCAGAATCCTAAATGAAGACTCGACGCTGATGAATAACTGAGCCACAGAAACATTTTACTCATGAAGACACTACAGACAAGGCACGACTATTTCAACTGTGAACTGTGAAACACACACACACACACACACACACACACACACACACACACACACACACACACACACACTTGGGTTGATCAAAGAAAAGCTTTGTGAGTTACCAGTTTATGAGTACATACTGTTATGTAACTAAGTAGAGGAAACATTAAAAAAAAGAACTGTACTTCCAGCAGGTTGTTCTTCTTAACAGTGAGAAACTGAGAGCCATTACAGAAAATAAACTGCCTAACTAATACTTCTGAATCTTCAGGATGGAGGACAAGACAAGTAGCTCATCATCACCTGCCAAAGTAGTTCTCTATAATCAAGGCAGCATGATCCGTTGACAGTGTAACTGTCCTTGCCAAACTTGTGTGTTTTGTTTAAACCCTTGTACTAGTTGTAGAACCATTTCAGCCATTATAGAATCAATGCAACAAGCATCTGGCAGAAACGCGACCAAATAATTCAGCAGCTGAAAATCTAACCTAGAATCTAATTTAAACTACACTATTTCATAATGTCATCCTTTTATTAACTAAGCAAAGGTTTCCATCTGGACTGTATACTTCCGGCTTTACAAAGCAATACCATTTTATATTGTGTAACACTTACAACGTGTTTTACATATAACTAAAAGCCAGATTAATATGTAAATGTACGAAAAAAGAAAGGAAAACAAGTAACTTAATGTTTATGGAGCTAGAACAGCTACAGTACGTTTTGGCATGGGAAATCAAATGTGGCATTGAAAAAGGAAAGATGGCACTGGAAGAAAAATATTCTGATGTGTTTTTCAATGACAATCTGATTTTTATCGTCACTTTTTTTTCAGTGCCAGTTTTTTTTTTTTTTACACTGACTGTTTTAATCTTTTTTTCAGTTGAAACTTTGAAAGAAAAGTGACATGAAGAAAAAAAGCAGAAGATTGTAAATACAAATCAAATCAGAATGCAACAAATATCAAAATATGCTGTTTTATTTTTCAGTGAAACTTTTTTCAATGCCAAATTTTATTTCCGATTCCAAAACTTACTGTCACTAGCTCCATAAACATTGTTTTTTTTTGGGGGGGGGGGTCAGCTTAAACTGTTACAGCCTGAAATGTTCAATAAGAGATAAAGTGAAGACTGATTCCAATGTTACAGTTGTTTTCACTCATACTTGTAGTGGTACCACCAATCTCAAATACAACCAGGACTTGAAAATTACAGCTTGAGACATTACTGTCTGCTGGTATCTCCCCTTGTTGCTCTTACCGAGCAGACTCATTCAGGGTCAGAAGGCCCACTGGCCACAAAGACGGAACAAAAAATACATTCCACAAATCAGCTATACAAGGCATTTTTGTATTCTTTGTAAGTTAGTTGACATCTCTGCAAGAACTTCAAATACACAGCTTATTAAACAAAGATCCTACCTCTGATTATTTTTCCGCTCATCATCACTTCCAAAATCCTGAAAGACAAAAAACAAGGCAGAGAACATAAAAGACTGCAAAAGTACAGCATGACGTTTTGTAACGGCAGTGTCAAATGAATGTCGAGGAAAAACTGACATGAGGATTTTACATTTTCTTCTTGTTCTTAAAAACAACCTTCTTCGTGCAGTCCAACAGAACCACAGAGCTGTTCTTGTTGAGTCCCAGACTGGATTAGTGAACAGAGGCCACTGCACATGTTACTGTTGTTTGGGTCATCTGGAGGCCGACATTCATTGTGAGCATTATACATCATTACATGGGCAAAAGATTTGTTGGCTGTATTAGTGGGAGACTGAGCTGCAGAGCCACATGGGCAGAATACTTTCATGAACTGACAGGATACATTTCTGTTTAGTTTGATTATTAAGATGTGAGATGAGGTACAGTAGCGCCAATGGATGACGAGGACCGTGCAATTGGAATAAAGTGCGCCAGCGCCAACTGCTGGTCCTGCCCCGTCAGTGTTGTGATCTCATCAGGCCTTCAAACAGAAGAAGTTTAGCAAAAGAAAAAAAAAAAAAATCAAACTCATCCACTTTTCCTTCCTGCTGGCTGACTTTTGTAAAATAGTAAGCTGTGACACAAAAAGTGATATTAGAAACCCAACTTCTCACCAGAGGAAGAATGTCACTGCTAATGTTGTGCCTCAGTTCGGTCAGCCCACTTCAGAGCATGTAATCCAACCTCCTAAAACTAGAAACTGGATCACAAAAGTTTATGATTTTAGTGGGATGTCAAATCTGGCACCAGTCTTGAATGTTGACTTTGTTAATGTCTGATTCACAACCTCAAACTCCTCAAAGTCAATGTTACTTCTCCTGACAGCACTTTTGCTATTTCAAGATTTGTTTCCCCCCCAGTGTGATGTGAACTATTGAATTCTGGCTGATAAGATTTGTTCTGTTAGGTGTCGCATACATCTCATATAACTTGGTTATATACCTCAGTGGCATCACTAAGTGTTTTCTTTATGCAGGTTCATTAACACTTGACTTGAAGTGTCCTGGGGCACACACTGAGCATGATTCTAAAAATGATGTCATCCCCCTTTAAAGTCTCCTTCCCAACACTGAGGCTGCATTACTACATAAAAGGCCAATAACAAGGAGGGAGAACAACCTGAGTGCAACGCAGTAAATGTTTGTGCAGCAGCAAAATGACCACTTTGTTCTGACAGCTAAACCCACCAGCCTCCCCCTCCCCCTGCAGGATTTTGTTTACAAATCCGCTGCCACAGTTGCCACAAACAACTCTCTAGCTCGTCACAATGCAACAATATATCAAGTTCATAACACACACAGCAATGACGGAAGTAAGGTTAACCCTTCCTGCGGGATATTAAACGCCACACAGCCTGGATTGATACGGGCTCCTGCAGGCGCATTCTCGGCGTTTCCTCGTTACCGCGCACACAAAGACCGAGCCCCGACTTTTCCACTCACCTCCCCCGCACTGCTGTTGGTCGTGCTGGCCGAGGATGCTGCACTTGGGGTGGGAGAGCGCTGCAGAGTCACCAGGGCCATGGTCGGTGGGCTGCAGCCTTGGAGGGCAGCGGAGGAGAGGAGAAGGGAGGGGAGGAGGATGTGGGGAGATGCGCCGCTAAGATTGTCTCTGTCACCGGGGAGAAAATGCCTAGTCAGACTCTCACCCAGCAGCACCTGACTCCAGAGCCCCGGCGGTGCTCCCGTTCAGTCCTGCTCCGTGCGTCCTCTGCGGTTACCGGAGTCCTCATGAGCGGGATTTCATGAGAGATTTCCTCCGTTTGTACCGATCCAGCAGCAGAGCCCGCGATTTCATCACTGCTGCGCAGACAGACAAACAAAACACGGTGCAGGTTGCAAGCGGGCAGAAATGACATGCAGCTTCGCCGGATGCCTGTGATTGGCTGGCCTAGTTCGCGTGTGCGCTGTCATTGGGCCAATGTTGTCAAGGTGACTGGTCAGACTAGGAACTCCCAAATACAAATGATGAAATAATATTCTGCTCATGTTATGAAACGCAGTGAGGTTGACATAATGTTGAGGAGGGCACCAACTCACGTTTATTTTCATAATCGATTCATATTCTCATTACATTCATGATTAATTATTGGTCTACAACATTAGAAAACAGTTAAACACGCTTCTTAAATCCTATCACCAAATGTCTTTTGTTCAACCAAAACCCAACATATTAAATTTACTATAGTATTTAAACAAAAAACAGCTTAATTATCACATTTGAGAAGAATGTCCAGATTTTATCAGATTAGTTTTCTGATAATTGCTTACCAGCAATCCAAAATGTATATTATAAATGTCTCTGTGTCTTGAGGACATGGCTTAAAATGTGTACAGTAGCTCTAAGCAGAGCCTGTACAGTGACTCATCAATGTCCATAATGCCCCTCTGTGGCTTCTCATGGCCTAGATCACGTGTGAAACTCAAGGCCCACGGGCCAAACCCAGCCCCTCACAATTTGTTATCCAGCCCGCAAATCAAATTTAGGTTCACAATAAATTTGTATCCGTCTAGTTTCAAACTGCAACTTGACGATGCTCAGAGCAGAATTTGGCAGATTTTCCCGACTTTGAGAGTCAGAAATTCCCACGGAGGCAGAGAATTTTTTTTCATATCCAGGCTGTGAAACAGGTTGCTGTGAGGTGGCTGTGTGTAGCCTGCTTTTAAATATGTAATCATTGTTTTGCTTGATTTGCTAAACTCTATGATGGCTAAGGAACATTTTTGCTGATTTCTTTTAGGGCTTTATGTGGACCAAACTGTAAATGAGCTCGCAGGATTCAATCCACAGTAAAACAGGCAACTGTGGCATCTGCAGCAGTTGACAAAATATCCTTTCTTTTCCATTGTTTTCACTTTTTCTGGTTGATTTTCATCTGGTCAGAGGAATGTGTTGTATCATTTGACTGGCTGGTTGTGGTGGTGGTCTGCCCTCAGGCCTCCTGATCCAAGACTGGACTCCTGCATAACTCTGCCTAACGTCTCAATGGGCAGGATCAAGGATGCAACACCTCCCAGCAGACTAAGGCCACAGTAAAACGACAAGGCCCCAAACATTGACGTCCTGAGCAACACCTAGAGCCAAAACACAAAATGTGAGAAGCCAGGTGGAGAAACATACAGCCTGAAGGAGTCTCTGATGTCAAACTGGTGCTGGAACTAATTTAGAAAAATTCTCTGGAAAGTACAAACAGAGATGGTCACTTCTGCATACCTGTGCGACGAAGGGGGTAATCAGGGCACCCATCCTACACATCGCACTTGAAATCCCCATTGCTAAGGCTCTGTTTTCTGTAGGGAACACCTAATGAGAGGAGATAGCATTTTTGTCAAGTTCAAATGACATTTCAAAAACAAATGTTAAAGTTCTAAAATGGTATGTAGACCTACCTCTACTGTGTACACATAAGCAACTTGGAGTCCTGCATAGATGAAGGCTCTGGCAGTAAAGATGCAGATTGTAATAGCTGTCCTGCGTGGACAGAAAGACAGACACAGAGCGTTAAGAGGTCAGCCCTGAGGTTTGCTGTTGTGCCAGTATGGCAAAATAGCACACAGACACAAACTTACCTCCCAAAACAACCATATAATGGCAGAAGGCACAAAGAAAACAAGAAGAAGGACAAAGCCATTGTCTTCTTCCTGCCAATACAGTCAATTGCCAGAAGGCCAACTACAATACCTGAAACAAACAGCAAACATCTTTTAAATGTGTCAGTTAAGAGTTGTAAAGACATATTATTTACAAGTGAACAGCCTAAGTAAATAACACCTTTGTGTATCTAGCTGGTCTAATGTGTCTATGTACTGCAGGCCTGAGGGGTGACAAAGGTAAGCACATGTCAACATGCCTAAAAGACTTTAAACCGTTCTTTTTAAGAAAGTTGCAATATAAATGTATGTGAAGACAAATGTAAAGATAGCTCAGTATGTGCACCAACTTTCATGTCATTGATTTGTTTGTTGAAGCATTTCATGTTTGACCTGAACCCATGGTTCCTCAGTGAGGAATTTAGAATCAGCTCTTGAATTTGAACAGAAATATCTGTGTTGTTTCAGATCTTTTTTATGGATTTAGAATGAAAACGTGGAGGAAACCCCTTTATATGGCCTTAACATAGCTCTGAGAAAATGCTAATAGGGAACATTTTACCTGGGATTTCAGCAAAGGACGTCCATAAAAGGTATTTGTAGTCAGCTGATGTCAAATTTGTGAATTCCAGATTACATCTTGGTTCAATATTAGCCCCTTGTGTCACTATATAGTAGAAGGACAGTTTTGTTTAAGATGCAATATGACAAATGTTAAAAGATGATCCATCATGGAGCTGTTACTTACCCTGATATGAATGTCCAGCTTGGAGCAGCTCAGTTGTCATCAGGATTATCCCGTAATAGGAGAAGGCATTTGCAAACCTTTGGATAAAATAACAATACAGTGTTATAAATTGTGTACAAGTAGTTGAAAATAAAGCATTAAACACATGGCATGGATTAACCCACTAGCGGGGAAAATCTGGTCCCTTATTGCACCCACTCACTGTGCGTTGTGAATGTACGCACACCCTTAGTTGGCCATCATGTACAGTACACACAGCGCACTACACAAGGCAATCTCAGCATTATGTTTCCTGCTGCACAACTGGGTAATTCAGCCTTGATTGAATAATTATCTTTGATCAAAATACCCGATTAAGCAAAACTGATAGAAAGGATAAAATAGTAAATGTGTAACCATATAAACCACAGAAGAAGAGTAGTCCCCCAATACTGAGGAGTGAAGAGATCTTTGATCTGTCCACGGCCACTCTATGAGATTAAAATGACAAAAATAGAAGGCGTATTTATTAATGTCAACAAGTTTGTATTGTATTGGACACATCTCCTTTATCCGAACAAATGCAACATCCTATACATCTGTAATGTCACCTGTTTATTGGCAGTAAGCTTCACTTGAGGCATGGCCTTGCCATTCTCTTTGGCGATGCGTGTTAAAGTTGCCATGGCCTTCTCTGTTTTTCCCACCAGCAGATTAAAATGAGCGCTTTCAGGCAGCCACTGTGTAACACAGAAAGTTCAGTTGAGAGCTTGACTCTCGGCTGGTTTTATTTCATTAATCACCAACATACTTACAAAGCAGAAGCAAAGAAAGATTGATATTGGTATAGTGGACAAGCCGAGCAGCCACCTCCAGCCAAGAGTGGGCATTATCAACAATGCCAGGAGGACCTCAAACACAGAACCAAGTGCCCAGAATACCTGATGCACACAAACACATCAATTATGAGGGAATCAAAGAGCAGTATACCTAATCAAATCAAAGATCAATACTGGAATACAGTAAAAGTCCTGCAGTACTAACAAAACCACCACAGTACCGACATCAGCATGATGCAGATGCCTCTTGACTTCCCTGGGAGGAATTCGGAGTACAGTGTCACCCTAAAAAGAGACCAAATGCTTGTTGCAAATCATTTCATTATTAAAATGTGCTGTCTGTTCAGTGTAAGCTTTATCTCGTCATGAGCAGAACAAGCAGTCCAACTTACGACTGAGTTTGTACTACCAGGCCTATGCCTACAAGGCCCCGCAGGACCAAGAGCCAGCCGTACTGTGGAGAGAAGGCACTCAACAGGCTGTAGAACTGAGCCCAGCATGAACACATTATCAGACCCTATTCACACAGAGACATATACAGAAAACACACACGTTAAACATCAAATCATGTACAAAAAAACCCAGTAAATCATATATGAAAAACCCAGATATGAGACTTACGGCTTTTCTGCCGTACTTGTCGGACACGTATCTCCATGAAGGTGAACCGATCAGAGTTCCGATAAACATCACCTGAGACAAAAAAAGCTCTTGAAAGCAAACTTTCACACATTTCAAAATCAACATGCTGTAATAACTCTTTTCTGAGAATACCTAAAAGGGACTTTACCGATGTAATGAGAGCCACCTGATAGCTGGACAGCCTCCACTCACAGTGCAGCTGGGCGCCCAAGATAACAAGGAGCATCAGCGCCATGGCGTCTCCTATCTGTTCTCAGAGAGGAAGAGCGCTACGTGAGAGAAAGTATCTGGAAGTCAAAGTGAGGAACTTTTCTGCATACTATATGATTCTTACCCATGCTAGTCCAGTGAGGGCAGACATTTTCAACTGGAACTTTCCAAAGCCGATGGCCTCCAGTGCATCGTCTACTGTAATGGTTTCTGCAAAAGGGACAAGAGAGTCACTGCAAGTTCAATGTCCCCTGTAAAGAAATGCAGTGTTTCCCCTATAATTGTACAGGCAGTATTTCCCGCCAGGCTCGTGCTGTGCGGTAGATCAAATTCATGCTGATGGGGAGAGTGGTTAATGTGGATTTAAAACTTTAAAGTGTAAAATTAGAGAAGGAAACCTATGGGGGAACACTGAAATGTAAGCAGCAACATAATGCATAATTAGTATGTTAAATGATGTTAAAATAATACTTAAAAGCTAGAAGCTGATAACTATTCAGAGCAACAGAAGCTAATTAGATTTAATCATGTCAATGTGTTGCCAGATCAGTATGAAAAATGTGTGTATTTCCGTTTCATGCTACTTTGAACTTCTATTCTACTACATTTTTAAAAGGGAAATACTTTTTTACCCCACAATTTTTTTTTCACAGCAATAGTTAGTAGTTACTTTTCAAATTAAAATTAAACAAACAAAACATTACATTAAGTGATCAAATATGATGCATTGTTAATGATTAAACTACCAAAAAGTATATAAAGCAATTAAAATGATCTCTATGCTGACCAACTACAAAATGATAATACTGCTCACATGTCAATGTGTCAACAATAATGATCCAACAATATAACAATATAACCTAATATATCCAAATAAGTCCCACTTTGTTCTCACAAAAACAGGCATTGTCAGGGTAGACCAACAGCAATTAGACACATTTATATTGAAAGGGCACCTAATGATGTGTATCTTTCACATTTCCAAACATGGCAGACAGACAAGATCAAAATGTGTGTAACTACAACTAATTTCTACAAACCCTCAGTTTGATCAAATCCAGATCTGGATGCAGTATTTCCTCCTTCTGAGTTGACTGTGCACTGGTCCTCATCACTGTGTAAATGTCAGCACACCAAAAGGAGATATTCAGGCATTAATAAGCACAAAATGTTGAGTTTCAAGTTCAATAAATCACCTTTTATTAAAAAATGTAAGTCTGGACATACATAGCCCTGTGGCAACACAGCAGGACAGGTTTGTCTCAGAGTGCACACTCCCTATTAGCATTACAAACATATAAGGGAATACAAAAATAAAATCAAGTGGTTGTTTTACCTCAGTTCAGGGTTTTTCCACCGCTGGTAAGCAATCTGTGCTCTTCTGCTCCAGTTGTACATTTTATTGTTAGTGTTAGAGAGCTGAGACATCCACCACACAACACACCAGTGGTTTAACAAACCTTGCCAGTGCAGTCACTTCAGGTTTCAGTAAGACACCCAATCAGGGAACAATACCTTGGGAAAAAGTAGGGGAGGGGTTACACCAGGAAACCAAACGGTGCTATTGTGCAGAAGAAAATGGACAAGAGTTGTGTAGGCTAATTTCTGACTTTGGCAAAATGGCCCAGCCATATTTATTGAAGCAATAAAAATAAAGAAAAAAAAATCTGAAACAAGATACAATATAATACAAAGCCAGTTTTTGAATAGTCTTTTTTTTATTAGTGTCATTAATTAAATTACAAATAAAAATCTATCCAGTAGAGATGAATCAAACTGTAATAATCTCCCATTGCCCCCATAATAAAGGCTCTCAGTTTATGTTCTAATCCAGACAGCCATACAATAAGTACAACAATAAGCTTAAACTTAATTTATTGATGACCAAAAGGTAAAGCAAACAGAGAGGGTGTGTTTCAGAGCCCTTACACTAATCCTGTGATCACACTAAGGTTATATAGTAGAGATTAACAGCTGTAATTATGAAATGAAACAAACATTTGATATGACCAAAGGGAGGATGATGTAAAGTACAGTTTACAGCTATAGCACTGTGGTTCACTATAGCTGATTAACTGTTATAGCCTGCAGCCGACAGCAGGTTGTGCTCTCACCCTTCTGGTGTTGTCAAATAGCCACAAGGGTATCAAGGTTGCTGTTGTCTGTACTTCATAGTTGTGTGTTTATATTCACATACACAACAATCACAGTGATAATTACACGTACCAAAGCTTATTTGATCTCTTCCCAGAAGCCCCATGAGAGGAATGGATGCATTTAAGACGTGGCACTATTGTCTAATAGCAGTATAACTTCCTGTAGCATGTCTGAGAACACCACACTCAGACTTTATGAGGCTTTGACTTCAGTGTGCAGTTCAGGCCTGCTGCTCCTCTGACATTGTACTCTGGGCTACCTACAGTATCTCAAAGTTTCCAGTAACTGCAAACTAAAATGATAACCCAGTGGCTACATAGAACTTAAAACACACTTAAAACATACAAAACATGATGCTATGCTTAGGAAAATAGTCAGCATAAAGTGAAAAGTATTTGAGACTTCCTTCTAAAGACTTCATTCATCTAAATGAAAAAATCTAAAAAGTTTATAATGGAAATCCCCCTTTTTAACTCATATACGACTATGACAAGGAGCTCAAAGTGTACACTGCCGTTTGTAAGGTGCCACAAGCCCCAAAAAAGTTGGAAGCCACTGGTTTAAGTAAATACTATACATTTATTTTATAATTATCATGTTTTTTTAGTAAAAAGTACAATATATCCCTTTAAAATGTAGTGGAGTAGAAATATAAAGTAAGGAAATACTCAGTACTAGGCAGTACTAGTACAGAGTAAATATACTCGCTAATGCAGCATGTTGCATGAACATGGCCTATTTACAAAAAACTCAGCAGTGTGATGTGCTGGTAAGCATATGCCACAATTTTGGTTTTAAATTAAACTTATAACACTTACATTTCCCAATTGAGAGTGGCATCTTGTCTGTGACTGTTGTTGAAGCTTTCAGTCCTATGCTGCACCTCTGCAAGTGAATAAGGCCAACCTGAAAATGAAAGCTGTAGAAAAGTAGGACACTGTGAGGACATGCTGAGGCTGCTGCATTATGGGACGGTCATAAATACAGGTAGAATATACAATACAGCCCTCTGTCCTCACATCCTCTGGTCGCATCAGCTGCTCGGCCAGACTCACACAAAACACAGAACCTTGGCAGAGAGCTTTTCTGATTTGCACAAAGAACTAAGACATGGATCCAAAGGTAAGATTTAATATCTACTGTACATGCTTAAAATAAAAATGAGAATACATATATTTTTTTATTTTCACATGTGAATGACCTATCCTGCTAACAGATATTTAATCTCTTAAAATTCCTTTTGCATGCACAAATCACAAAAACAGCTGGCTTTGTGATGCTGTACCACTTCTGAAACCAATAGCCTAACAGCTCGTTTTGGCCTTCAGAGTCCTGCCCTGTCGACAGCAATCTGTTTGCTCACATAAATAAAGGATTAGTTGAAAGTTTAGTTGTTTGGGACTAATTGGGCCTGTGAATATTTATTTGGACAAGTGGTGGATCAAGGACACTGGTCCTTCACTCTTTACAAACAAGATTGCAATAGCCCATATTACTACCATATTATTCATCAATTTTTAAGTGTGTTCTTGTGTGTGCGAGAGTTAATACTGTACAATGTGTGTTTTGAAGACTATCAAGCATTTTGAATTACTCAGGTACATCATCACTTTGAACCCCAAGTGACGGGGGGAGTGAGGCTATGCATGAAATAATGTAAAAGTAAAGGAGATACTCTAGGAACCAGCTTTATTGTGATCTTATTGGGCTGGCTATCTAACCTCAATAGTTTTTGAGGATTGACCAAATTGTGTCCTTAGCGCTGAATACTGAAAGTACTGCAAATTTACAGCTAATTTTCAGATTGTTAGTCTTCTTTACATTCAATACTCTTAACAATCTAAAATATTGTTTTATTATACGTGTCATGTGTTGTATCATATTATACTGCACTTTATTTATGGCAGTCATTTTATCAGAACTTTGGCTAATTTGTTCAGTGACAAAGAGTGTGTACTGTATATGCAGAAAGGTATAAACAAAAAACTAATAATAATAATAATGTGTCCCTTATTATCGGAGCTCTTTAGTGTTCGTTTTTATTTTGTTTTGAGTTTGGATACTTGTCATACTGTAAAACATCCAAATAGTAGGTATCTACTTTAAAGCAAAACTTTCAGTTAGAAATATTTTTTAATTCTTTATAGATGGATGGCAAACACAAGCAGAAGCTGCCACTGCATTTATAGTTTAATACAATGAATTAAACAAACATGTGCCATGCTGGATTGTTGAGCTATGTGGTGTTAGCATAAAATTATGTTTTTCAATGAGTGCAGTGTAAATCAATAGGATGTGGCCACCACAGCTCATCGTTGGTGCTTATTAGGAGAACAGTGGTCTTCTTAAAAGATTGAGCAGATCCTAGAAAACCCTTAGGATTTGCATAATGGATTACATTATATGTTAATGAGGATTTTTCCAGGATGCTCTCTTGTGTCACCGTGTGTTTTGGCCGATCTTCAGGCGGTAACGGAAGATGCCTTTGTTGATGCTTACAGGAAGCACAGTGTTACATTTTAAAGAGACGAAATGAGAGGGCAATGTTGCCTGTCGCAAATGAACCAGAAATGTCATCTTTTTTTTTATCTTCATCTGTTCTCTCTTCCCACATTTCCTGTCGGATCTCCATTGCACTTGTTCACATAAAGGCAGGAATTCTTAAAAACGTAAACCTTTGTGGTAGTTATATCATATATCAAATTAGTTCCACCATCCTACAGAAAAAGCATTTGAATAGACATTAATTTAAAAGCTTCTCAATTATAGTAGCACATTACTGTCAGTCTGAAATTACTCTGCAATAGTTTAATCCCAAACTTGTCGGATCGTTATGGCTCTGATGAGTGGTTAGTAATTAGTTTGAAATGCATCTGCCTAATCAAAGATCAGTAATTGAATACCTGTGCTGTAATTTTGTGGGGAGGAGGGTGAGGACGGGTCTCCGATAGAATTACTACATCCTTGTATTACACACACACACACACACACACACACACACACACACACACACACACACACACACACACACACACACACACACACACACACACACACACACACACACACACTTCCTTAAACACATAGTGTAGCTGTTCAACACTCAGGTGAAGCGCTGAATGAATGTTTGCTGCCTGGGCTCCATGAATGTTTAACCAGCATGGTGCTTCCAGAGCCAGGTAGCTCATTACCTAGAATGCAAGGACACCAGCCCAGCAGGAAGCAGCAGTGCCGCACTCCTTCTCCTCCTCCTCCTCGTCAGCCTCTCTGTCCCAGGCTATGGTACCAGGCCTGCTCCGAGCCAGTATTTGAATCACGGACCGATGCAAACCTGTGCAGCAGAGGAAACAGTAGATTCTTGGTGAAAAATATCTGTGCTGACTTAAAGAGGCTCCACTATGGGAGAACTCATTGGCTACTAAAACAGCCATCATAGGCTGTGACTGCCTGAGTTGTGTACCTGGAGGATTGAAGTTCAAAGTTATTTGGATTTATCAGGTTCATCACACAAGACTGATTCAACCATGACGCACATGGCTTTGGGAGTTAAGGAGGTAATTACATGAACATGGCTTGTGTATCTTGGCTGTGGTTGTGTTACTGTACTTAAAGCCACTGTTTTTTTAAAAGTAATTGTAGCATCTCAAGTGCATATTTTGTTATTTGTAGAAAAAAAGACAATACAGGTAAAAAGTGGTTTCTGTCTTTCAGCCCATTCATCCGTCAGATCCAGATATCTTTTTGCATTGCTGTCTGCCGCAGTGTTTTCTGATACTGGATGACTGCCTCTGAAGGGTGCCGCAGTCAGTTCAAATTCAAATGAAGTAATGGCTTTAAAGCTGCACTAATCAATATTTTTAAATACTCAATTAATCAAATGACTCTCTGTAATGTAAAAGGGGTCACTCATGGTGACGAATACACAAAGAACTATCACCCGTCTGCAGTTTAGCTAACAAAGCGTTTTAGCATTTTTCAGCATATTGTCTTGGTTTTACAGCCCACAACTGTTTCAGTTCACTCTGCTGCAGAAGCAGTTTTTAATGAAAAACCTCTGAGAAACCCACACTGTACACTACTTGTTCAGCACAAAATTACAGACAAAGTTAGCAACTTGCTTATGAACATAGTGGAGCATTAAGCCATTAGAGACAGATATATTCCCCAGCAGTCGATCAAGACCAAAAACAGAGCTAAAAGAGAGTGACTATTGTATGTGAGGTGGCAAAAATAGAAATAGGCAACTGTTTGCTAATAGGTTCAAAGCAGCGACTTTCTAAAGTGATATGTGAATGTTGAGTATATAGCTTGTTTTACTGAACCCAAGTGGCTAAAAAAGGAATGAATGCTCCTTTTAATAAAAGCTAACTACATTTTACTGTCCAGAACAAATGTTTAGTCAATTCAGCGATGCTAAAATGCTACTGAAGAAAACTGTTTAAAGTATGTTATTGTATGCTTGTGTGAAACAGTAGAAATTGAGAAGGTACTGTACCTGACTGGTGTGATGGAGGCCTGTGACGGTCAGGTTTCTTTAGACACCTGGAGCCCCCTAAATGTGTGTTGCCCTGGGTGATGTCCGGTGTCAGTCAATGACCCACGAGGAGCGCTATCTCTTTCAGGAGCCTAACCACCACTTTGTGGCTGCGTAACAGGATCCTGCACCATACTGGATAGACAGGGACAATAGAGCGCCCTCTCAGGTGATGGTCTCTAGGTCAGATAGACTTTCGTGTTCCGCTGTAGCCTGAAAATTTAAAGTTAACTCTAGTTGTTTATTTTGTATTTTCTGTGTCTTACCTTATACACGTGACTGTGTTTTGTTAATCTGTGTTTCTATGGTCTTCAAAATCTTAAACCTCACGAGCGCAGTCCTGTTTACATATAATGTTGCTAAAAAAAAAGCCACATCTTATCTTTTTGCCCTTTTCTTTAGCGAAATTGCCCATCCTCTTACAGCATAGTGTTGTTTACCAGCTATGTGTTCAGCAGAGGTCATGTTTCCTCTGAATGGCAGAAAATCTCTGGCCTGCACTCTGTGCCCGGCCAACAGCCTGCTCACAAAGACGCCCACGGAGTGTCTGAGACAGACCTAGCGGCCAGCCACTTTACATCTTTGTTTTTTTGTTTTTTTTTGCATTTGATGCGAGACATATAGAGCCTAGACAACAAAACGTTTTTTCTTCGTATCTTTACAGACACGTGATGAAATTCCTTTTAAGACATGTTAGGAGTTTGGAAGAGACCACCTGTGTGATGAAATTAGAAAAAAAGCATTTGTTATCTAGTTTTATTCAGCCAGTATTTAACGTATGTTAGGCATTTAGAAGCATGTTTTGAAAAGCTTTTAATTTCTCACAATATAGTTCTGCTACCAGCTGTTGGACTTCTATTTTTTGTTGTGTAAATTTATAATAAAAGACCTCTGTCAAACAGGCAAATCTACATTTTGTTCAGGGTACTGAGGGAAAAACTGACTTCACCATTATTGTACATACAGCATTTAATAATTGTCTGTTGGTATCAGCTTTTTGTCTTTTATGCTATCAGGCACTTTGTAAAACACAATAAGAAAGATGCTTTAAAAACAAGTGCTAAAAGATGATATTATATTATCTAAAGTATATACGTACACAGAGTTGCAACATTCACATGTCAAAATGCAGTACACGTTTTAAAATATTTAAATGGAGTAGTTTCACATAAAATAATTTAGTTAGGTATACAGAGTCTATTTTTTTTCTTGTTTCTAGTCATAAAGCCTGATCGTAATATTTTGTTGATTATGGACGTTTGAGTTTTATTTAACCTTTATTTATTCAGTAAGTCGATTGAGAACAAATTGTCATTTGCTACGACCTGTCACATTCACAAAGTAACACACTCCCGTACTGCCCTGTACAACCACAGTCTGATCTGCTGGGCAATGAGCAGCTCCACTGGAGCATTTTTGTTGTTGTAGTAGCGGCCTTGCTCAAGGGCACCTCAGTGGTGGTAATGAGGGAGCGACAAGCGCTGCACTATCACTTCCCCACCCAGATTTAACCTGTCGTTCTGGGTACTGAACAACGGCCTCCCTCACAAGCTCGCTTCTCTAACCTTTAGGTCACCACTGCCTCACAGTTTTGCCTTCAGCATTATTTGATTAACACGTTCTTATTTTTGCTGATGGATAACAATACATGTTGCAGCTTTTCTAAATCTTCCATTATCCAACTCTCTGTTAGATTTGAAATTGTGAATCTGGCAACACCCTACAAACCCAAAAGCAAACACACACACACACACACACACACACACACACACACACACACACACACACACACACACACACACACACACACACACACACACACACACACACACACACACACACATACACACACACAAATACACATTTGGAATGAGATGTGCTTCCTTTGTTGCATACACGTCACATTATTGATGGTTTCCTTTTGTGGGAAGTAGAAACTGTAATCAATCAGTGTTTCCTGTCATACTGCTATATTTTCCCTTAAATAAAACCACATGTTCAGTTCAGAAAAGGTACAGAGACACGCACATCAGGGACCTTCAGGGTAGGTAACCTTTTTGCATTTTTTCCTGCAAAACATTGTTGATCATTTTAAAAAACACCACTGGTTTTCAGTTTATGATTTTTTTGTGAGATTTTGCTGTAAATTTTGCTGGGTCAGTAACGCATTCGCTTGTTTTACTGGAGAATGATCTGCGAGTGTCAGTTACTCTAACTTGACAGGTCAACTTGGCAGTGATGAGAGCCAAACTATTGAAGCATAATACTGGGTGGCTCTTTCATAGCACCTTAATTATAGTGCATTGCCTTTGCTGATTATTTATCTGCCACTTCTTCAGTTGTGCATCTTTAAATGGCCGATAATATCATGTGTTTAAACATATTATAATGCATATCATTATTTCTATTAATATTCTATTTTTTCTAGACTTAAGTTATTTGTCTCAGTTATTGTTTAACCGTGTATTAAAACTGTGGAATATGTGACATTTCTAGTGTAGGTGGAGTGTTTCATGTTTGTTTATGTCCTTGCCATGAACAAGACAGATGGCTCATTAGAGAGCACAGAAGCAGATTAGATAGTGGTGGTTGAAATTAGATTTGTCATGAGCATGGAGGATGTAGCCAAGGCCAATAATGGCTCTGTCTGGAAGTCAGACATAGGGTCAAACAGGCAGAAAACAATTTATCCACTGGGAAATATATCATAGATTGTCCATGATTGTGAGCATGTGTGTGTGTGTGTGTGTTAATGAGTAATGACAACCTCAACAAAAACAGATAACTTTTGACGAAAACAGGATACAAAGGAAAAGGACGGGACATACTGTATACTGTCGCCCTAATCTTGACAGAATGAATGAGAACTTGTAACATAACCCACACTGTTTCTTTGCCACACACCTTTTCTTTTGCTTTCTTTTTTCTTCTTTGTACGACAAACTTATACTGTATTGTGTTAATTGTTTAAAACAATATATATAAATATCTGCCAAAAGTGAAAAGTCTATGATACTCTGTACATGTTGACTTGATAGTTCAATAAAAAAAACAATATATAAAAAGAAAAGAAAAGAATGAATGAGAACTGGGCCAACAATAACTTCATATCTGTGTGATTTGTTAAAGAGAGCAATGCATTGTATCACCAAGGTCATCAAAGTGCATAATACAGTTTTGACATTTAAATTAGTTCTGTTGTGATACCTTGTTTCCTTGTCATGTCACTGATGTGTTCTTGCTCGGGCACAGAGCCTGGAGGAACGCTGTAACCAGATCCTGAGGAACATGGAGGCCTCCCTGACAGCCCGGGATCGCGTGGGCATTCAAGATTTCGTTCTCCTGGACGCCTACACCAGTGAGAGTGCCTTCCTGGACAACCTGAGGAAACGCTTCCATGAGAATCTCATTTACGTGAGTCTTCCTGTGTGGTGTAATGTTGGATAACGCTGCTCTTTCTTTTACTCTAATTAAACGTCACACACTCGACTTTCAACCCAACAAGGTCCTAATGCTGCGTTATTGCTGAATCCGGCACCTTGTGTTGCTGAAGCAGCAGCTCCTGTTCTATTAATTTGCGGAGTGAGCAGTCTAAAGTTCACCGCTGTCGGTGAGGTCATGACAAGTGATTAACCAAACTTATTGCTTTAGATAAAAAGAACAAAATTACTTATCAGCAGAGTGATACACTACTGCTGGAAGCTTTTTTAATGTTATGTAATGTTTGAGAAAACAATCTCCTGTACTTTCAAATGTGAAAGAGTTGCAGAACATGACTTTTTTTCCTCTCTCTGCAGACCTACATTGGGACTCTCTTGGTGTCGGTCAACCCATATAAAGAGTTAGATATCTACAGCAAGAAGCAAATGGATACCTACATGGGTGTGAATTTCTTTGAGCTGCCACCTCATATGTAAGATGTTCTGTATTTATTTATACTGTACTGTGTATTTACATACAGTGGGGTGGACGGATTGTCATGAAATTTTGTAGACATTCATGTTCCCCAGAGGATATATTCCCACTGACTTTGGTTATCCTCAGACTTTTCCTCTAGCGCCACCATCAGGTCAAACATAATAATTAATCCAAAACCTTGGTTTAAGAGCAAAACCTCCACAGCTAAATACTTTTCTATTACTATCATCCTCAGCTGTATGTTGTGTTTAGTGCTAATAAGCCACCCAACATGTGAACTTGATAAACATTTTACCTGCTAAAAATCAGCATAGTCACTGTGAGTTTATTAGCATGCTGACATTAGCATTCAGCTAAAGGTACCGCTGTACCTTAGTACAGCCTCACAGAGCCAGTAGTGTGGCTGTAGGCTCTTACTCTTGTTATAAATGAAATGTTAAACTTTCAATTGAATGAAACATTATCACATAAGAAGAAAAAAAGACGGGATGTCAATGTGACATCAGAGTTTATAAATTATAAATGCAGGGCGTCAAGCCAAGGCGTTAAAAGTGCCAACCACGACCGTAGCCCTTTGCTGCAGGTCATGCACCATCTCTCTCCCCTCATTTCCTTTCGGCTAGCTATCTGTCAGCTAGCTATCTGATAAAGGCATAACAATGGTACGGAGTTAAGTTTTCATTTTTAAATCTTGTTACAAAGGGAGAGAGAAATGCTACTTATACAGGACTATACTTTACAAACTAATTTTCTGATGGAAAAAAAAACTGCCGAGTCTGAATTCTTAAAAGGGGGCTGACTTTGACCTATTCGGCCTACTCTACTTTCAGTTATGCGCTGGCAGACAACGTCTTCCGCAGCATGCAGTCTGAGTTCAACAACCACTTCATCCTGATCTCAGGGGAGAGCGGAGCCGGCAAGACAGAGGCCTCCAAGAAAATCCTGCAATTCTACGCTGTCAGCTGTCCGAGTACTAAACTCCTGAACAACGTCCGGGACAGACTGCTTCTCTCCAACCCAGTGCTTGAGGTCAGTCGAATGGAATATTTGTGCCAAATGCTTCTGCTGTGTAAGACCATTTTTTTGTGAGAAAAACATCGCCTTTTTTATTTTTTTATATCACTCAGGCTTTCGGAAATGCCAAAACCCTGAAGAATGACAACTCTAGCCGCTTTGGGAAATACATGGACATCCAGTTCGACCACCAGGTGGACTGAAATATTTTCATTACATTACAGTGCAAATTACAATGTTAGGATAATACAACAAGCAATATAATGACCGCAAAGTTCACACACACATACACACACACACACACACACACACACACACACACACACACACACACACACACACACGCACACACGCACGCACACACACACACACGCACACACATACACACACACGCACACACTCTGTCTATCTCTCTTACAGGGTGGCGCTGTTGGGGGTCACATCCTCAGTTACCTGTTGGAGAAGTCCCGTGTGGTCCACCAGAACCACGGAGAAAGAAACTTCCATATCTTCTATCAGCTGGTGGAGGGAGGAGAGGAAGATCTGCTCCGCTGGCTCGGCCTGGAGAGAAACTGCCAGCACTACAGGTACCTGGTGCAGGTCAGTGGAAAAAAACAAACATCATCATAAACTTAATTTATATGGTGTGACAAAAACCTCTTGACTGACACTTTTTATTCTTTGTGTCCTTCAGGGTGATTGTGCCAAAGTTAGCTCTATCAATGATAAAAGTGACTGGAAGACAGTGCAGAAAGCCCTCTCTGTCATAGAGTTCGGTGAGAGTGATATTGAGGTGAGGTGGTACAGTAAAACTTTATGTTAAACTTTATTTAAATTATGCATGATACATTTTGACAGTGATTTATTAAGAATTTCTTTCTGGGTCTAAATGTAGCACCTGTTTGGAATAATCGCTAGTGTTCTCCATCTGGGGAATATCAAGTTTGAAGCAGATGTTCGAGGATACGCCTCCCTCAACAACAACCAGGAGATGCAATGGGTGTCAAAGGTGAGTCCCAAACAAACTGCAGATAGTTTAATCTCTTTGCCTATCACCATGCAGCTTTCTGATTGAGACCAGGAAGAGATTTGGTGCAACATGTTTTTTTTTTTTTTTGCTTTGCATTTGCTGTGCAGTTGCTGGGGATTCCTACTCAGGTATTACAACAGGGCTTAACCCACAGGAAGATTGAAGCCAAAACAGAGGAGGTGACTAACTTCAATTTAAAGTTCAACATTTGTTTAACCTTTTTGTCGTGTTCATTTGATTTTATCCACATTATTCTGATGTTTAAGGTGTTCAGTCCTTTCTCTGTGGACCATGCAGTATATGCCCGGGATGCCCTCGCCAAAGCTATCTATGGCCGCACTTTCAACTGGCTGGTCAACAAGATCAATGAATCTTTAGTTAACAAGGTGAGAATAAAAAAGCAATCCACCCTCTTTTTTATTTTGCCGAGCCAAACCTGTCTTATAAAGATCAAGGAAATTGGGAGAAAATTGGGGTAACGAGATTTCAGCCAGCCTGAGGCAGCCATTTGATTGGTTGTGAGTCTGAAAACACCTAATAAACAGCACATCTGGCAAATTTTTCTTTGGGCTAATTTTTTTCTCTCCAGAATATAATTTAATTGGTTTAAAGTAACACCGACATATGAGGTTTCTCCACAGAGGGCCTGCTTTACAATGCCATCCATAGCATATTTTCAATGTGCATAAATCATATCTGTGTAAATCAACTGTAGGATTCCTCCAGGAAAACAGTAATTGGTCTGTTGGACATCTATGGTTTTGAGGTTTTCAACGTGAACAGGTGAGATCATGCACATATGAGCTGATTCAGTGTGAAATGAACAATCGAAAACTGACAGCGCCTATGATTTATTTTAGCTTTGAGCAGTTCTGCATCAACTACTGCAACGAGAAGCTGCAGCAGCTTTTCATCCAGCTGACCCTCAAGTCAGAGCAGGAGGAGTACGAGATGGAGGGGATTGAAGTAATAACGCTATTAATCCTTATATGTTGTTGTCATGTGTCTCAAAGTGCTACTTATGTCTGAAAATCATAGACTGTATATGGTAAAAATAAACAATAAAAACTGCTTTTCAACCCGTAATGCTTTTCTCGTTTGTTTGTGCACAGTGGGAACCAGTGCCATTTTTCAACAACAAGATCATCTGTGATCTTGTAGAGGAGAAACATAGAGGAATCATCTCTTTATTGGTAAAGATATGATTGAGTTATGGTCCTACAGAAAGACAAACGACACTCGCCCACAAAACTAAAACAGGACTGAATTATTGATGCTTATGCTCTCATACAGGACGAGGAATGTTTACGTCCAGGAGAGGCCACAGATCTCACCTTCCTGGAGAAGATGGAGGAAAAGATCAGTGGTCATCCTCATTTTGTCACGTGAGCTCTACACTTTTGTTTATCAAAATAGTGGCGGCTGTGGCTCAAGTGGTAGAGTGGTCGCCTACCAATCAAATGTTTGTTGGTTTGATCCCTGGCTCTGCAGTCCCATGTCTAAGTGTCCTTGGGCAAGACACTGAACCCTGAATTGCTCCTGATGCTGCGTCATTGGAGTGTGAATGTTTATCTGATGAGTAGATGGCATCTTGTATGGCAGCTTCAGCAACAGTGTATGAATGTTTGTGAATGGCGAATGGTTCCTGTACAATATAAAAGCGCTTTGAGTAGTCGTTAAGACTAGAAAAGCGCTATATAAATACAGTTCATTTACATTTATCAGATATTGCAGGTTATCTACACATGCTCAGGCCAGCACATTGCATAACGATAAACAGCATAATGCTCTACAATAACTTTCTCTTTCCTGCAGACATAAACTTGCAGACCAAAAGACGAGGAAAACACTGGAAAGAGGAGACTTCCGCCTCTTGCACTACGCTGGCGAGGTTACATACTGTGTTGTTGGTAAGAGATGAGATAGCTCTGTATGTTAAATAATGTCTCTCTATTACAATACCATTTAATATGCCTATGTAACATCAGCCTATTGCTAAAATGTAGTGTAACATTAGCAAACTGCTCTCACCTCTAGATAAAATAAAATGGCAGTCAACTGACTGTTATTTCTGTGTGCCATTCCATAGGTCACATTCTCAGTTCTCGGTAGATGCATACACTAAATACATCACTTTCAAATAGTATTGTTGTCAATGTTAACTAGTTTTGACAAACGTATGCCTTAAAAGTGGCAAAATAACACAAAACAAATATTAACAAAAGAAATCACGTGGGAGCCCACGTACATTTTTTTTCTCTTAGAATTTTGCGTCAATTTATCCCAATTCTATTTTTTTATTATTTATATTTATTTATTTATACTGTATATATAAAGTCACATTATTGTTTCTATGTGTCATGATGTTGGGCTCATGTCGGAAATGTTATGTATTTAAATGTTTTTTTCAGTGAAGTTTTAACAAAAAAAAAGAAACCACCCACAAGCTCTAGTAACCTTTAAGATCAGTAGGCTAGCATGTTATAACAAAGTGCTGTACTCGATAAAGATACCCTTCAAGGGCAAGTTGAACTACACAGTAGCGTCCGACTAGGTCTTATGAATTCAACCTTTAATTATTTGTAAGAAGAATTCTGTGTTATTACCAAAAAATATTTGCTATTTTAAAGTTTTTCTTTGTTCTTTTTTGTTCTTTTAGGATTCTTGGACAAAAACAATGATCTCTTGTATAGAAATGGGAAAGAGGTAATTTAATTTAATTTCTTTAGTATAAAAACCAGGTGATACACACACTCGTATATATATATATATATATATATATATATATATATATACACAGATATACATATATATATATATATATATATATACATATATATATATATATATATATATATATATATATATAAAAGCAAAGGAGCATAATAACCACCTACATTATTATTTAAGGTATACTTTTTGTCTGATATGTTTGGGACTTATACAGTTTTCCTATTCTCCTTAAGGTCATGCGACAGTCCAAGAATGCGATAATCAAACACTGTTTTCCTTCTACTGAACCGGATAGCAAGAGGAGACCTGAAACTGTAAGAAACTATTCAGAACATGATTTAATAATTTACACAACTATTATAAACAAACCATTGACACATGCATACCTGTGACTCCCCAGGTGGTGACTCAGTTTAAGAGCAGCCTGGTGGGCTTGACTGAGATCCTAATGTCCAAAGAGCCCTGGTATATCCGCTGCATTAAACCCAATGAAGCCAAGCAGCCAGGTGTGTCCCAAAAACCCTTTACTTTTGAATAGACCTTAGAGTCTTAGAGGCAATACTTTTGCCTACAGTCAGCCAGCCCATGAAGTGAGACCAGTTTTGAACTCTTTAGATGACCTTTTGTGTCCACTGCAGGACGCTTTGATGATGTGTTGGTGAGACATCAGATGAAGTACCTGGGGCTGATGGAGCACCTGAGGGTCAGGCGTGCTGGGTTTGCTTACCGACGCAAATATGAGATCTTTCTCCAGAGGTAGCTAAAGCACACCTTTTCTCTTTGCTTTCATCCAAAATGCACATTGAGTTTGTTCTTGCAGTAGACATTTGGCATGTATTCATTTTTGCTGCTGACTATAAAGCTGTGTGTGATTGTGCATTATTCTTAAAAAATTAAACTGTGCTCAGGTACAAGCCTCTGTGTCCAGAAACCTGGCCCAACTGGAAAGGTACGGCAGCAGAAGGTGTGCAGTGCCTGATCAAGCATCTGGGCTACAGACCTAATGAGTACAAAATGGGCAGGTAGGCAGATGTTAATGCAAGGGTGACATGACATACACTGTCTATGATGGGCTCACCTGGAAGAGATACAGTAACTTCTCAATGTTTGTCTCTTTTCCTCAAGGACAAAGATTTTCATCCGGCACCCTAGCACTCTGTTTGCAACAGAAGACGCCTTTCAGGTCTGCAAACATAAGCTAGGTGAGATGTTGTTCTGTACATTTAGTTGTAATACCACATTAAGCATCATAGGTTCCTGAGGGTGAACTGTAACTGTCATTGCTGCAGCAACAAGCATACAGGCCAAGTACAAAGGCTACAGAGCGAAAGGAAACTACCTTAAACAGAAAGAGGCTGGTGAGTGTTAAAATGCCCACAGATGTATTTATAAGCACAAACTAAAAGCTTTTCCTATACTGAATGCAGGTGAACAGCCTACATGACAAACATTTGAAGATATTACTTTTTATTACATTGTCTTATGTAAATAGCCACTAAGATTGAGACCTGCTGGAGAGGTCTGCTGGCCAGAAAGGAGCGGGAAAAGAGGGCATGGGCTGTCAAGGTAATCCAAAAGTAAGTTCACACAATGAAATCTATTTGAAGGTTCAATGAGATGAGATGGCCTTAAAGTATAATCAAGTCTATGTTGTGAGGCTATCTGTGTTTTGATTTGTTATAGGTTCATTAAAGGTTTCATGACTCGAAATCAGCCAGTCTGCATTGACAACAGTGAGTACCTGGCGTACGTACGGCAGAACTACCTCTCACGGCTGAGGGACAACCTTCCCAAAACAGTCATGGAAAAAGATTTTTGGCTCACCCCTCCACCTATAATGAAGGAGGTGGGTGATATACATTGTTTTCTTCTTTTTTTACACCAACTGTTTCTAGGTATTAGGCTGCATGTATGAGGGCAGTGGTTGGTGATTTTGTTAATGGCTACACCCTGTAAAAGTTTGAAACTGTATTTTTCCTAGGTTTCCCAGCTGTTGAAGAAGCTCTACATTCGCCACATGGTACGGAAGTACGTTCGAGAAATCACTCCACAGAGGAAAGCACAGGTACAATAAACCCTCTGTCACACACATTGGTAAAAATGTCAGTGAAGGAAATGCAATACATGTACTCACATTCCACATTTAAAAAAACTAATTCTCTTCAGGAAATAAAATGTCATTCTGCTTTCTTTCTGTTTCCTTGTTTCCAGCTTCTGTTAAAAGCACAGACGAGCTCCATGTTCAAAGGAAAAAAAGAAAACTACCCCTTTAGTGTGTGCAGACCGTTCATGGACACCAGGATAGGTAAGACTGCTGAGTTATTTTCATTGAGTGTACTTACAAGAATATAGAATTTAGCATTATTACTTTTAAGTACAGTATGCTGTACTTACAACATGATAAAAAGAATAATTATATTAGTTTGTGGAGACTGCAAATGCCTGCACTACATTAGATTAGATGTATTCAAAGTACAAGTTTGCATTTTGAATTTGGAAAAAGCCTTTCCAGATTGTAAAAAATCAGCGACAGTAAGTTTTCATTTACAAATGAAATAAAAAACCTGATTGTACATACTGCTGAAATACTTTGTGAGCATATTAATGGACTATTTTGTACGTTGATAATAAAGTTACAATGGAATTTCTGAGACAGTATAGTTTTACTTTATTTGATCTGTGTGAGATCCTCTCTCATGGATCCTCTTATTTTATTAAGGTACAGGAGACATAAGCATCAAAGTGCTTCAGATGATCCGGCATGAGCACATCAAGGTAAACTAACATTGGAATTTACTTTGCATCTTTATACTCGATCCACACTAACCTTGTGTTTCCCCCCCCACAGTACAGTGTGCCAGTGGTGAAGTATGACAGAAACGGATTCAGGCCTCGTCTCCGGCAGCTCATCTTTACCCAGGAAGCCGCCTATCTGGTCGAGGATGCCAAGATCAAGCAGCGGATAGATTACATCTCTCTGAAAGGTAACGAGTGAGACAAAATAAGCATTGTTATCTATAGGGAGAGCAACACACACGTTTTAAACTTGCTGTTACGTACATGTTTATTTTTTATAGGTGTGTCGGTCAGCAACCTGAGTGACAACTTCCTGATCCTTCATGTTACATGTGATGACATCAAGCAAAAGGTAGATCTATCAACAGACTGGTGTCTATAGATATCTAAGGCAATGTTTTAATTGTCTTTTTAAATGTCAATCTGTAGGTCATGTATACACGTATGTGTGTCTCGTGGTTCTCTAGACAGTTAATTAAGTCTGCAATGGAAATAAAGACATTCCTCAGACTCAAAACACCTCAGCTTTCAATGTATTGTTCAGAAGAAGTTTAGAGACAATATGAAGAGCAAGATCAGATCAAAAAACAATACTTTATGAATTGGTTCATTCAAGGCTTCTGGAGTGTAAAATCATCACATCTAACTAGCGCCATTTGTTCTTTTTTAGGGGGATCTGGTCCTTCAGTGTGACTACCTGTTTGAGGCCCTGACTAAGTTGAGTCTTATTGGCAACCAGCAGAACTCCATCAAAGTGGTCCAGGGCAGGTACATAATCTGGACTGTATGTAGTAATAAGAAAGCTAGAAATCTAAATGGTAAAAATGATGACGTGCCAAATTCAATGTGAAATTGCTATTGTCACTTGTAGTGTGCGATTTGACATCCAGCCCGGCAGAGAGGGCTTTGTGGACTTCAAGAGTGGTCAGGAGTCCATGGTCTACAGGGCAAAAAATGGCCATTTGATGGTGGTGAGTTCATCAAAGCATCATGATAAGACAATGTCAAATTAGTATTAGTATAAACAATTGACCAAGCTTTTTACTTTATTCTTTAGGAATCTACAAGAACCAAGTCCAGATGATGCTACCAGTGATTTGGGATGATGCAGTGTTTGTTCTGTAATCCTGCTTCATGGTTTTTGCCAATTGAGTTTCATGTCAGCTGGTTTTTCATTTTTGCATATTTATGACGATGTTATTTAATCATGTGTATACAAATATTACACTGCCAATTACTTAGTTGTAAAGAGCAGACAACAAGCTAATAGTAGAGGCTAGCCAGAATATCATTATGTCTGAATATCAATGTGTAAATCATCTCTAAGTGAACAAACAGATCCCAGCTCACATTCATTAAAATCAGCCATCCTTAATGAATAGAAGCACTTATAATCTTTTTTTGTATTAAATGTATCTGAAATGCTGTCTAGATGATAACAGTAGATAACAATATTAGGAATGTGTGCAGCCATGAATGTTTACAATGCCTCATCCATGTTGTACTTTAACATTAAAACATGTTTTACCCCAATGGACACTGCATGTAAAAAAAAGCACATGTATTGTTGGGAAGAAAATTACTTTAATACAGAGCAAATTACATCAGCACATTTCAAATGCATGCTTGACACGCTACAGAAGTGTGTCACTGAGATGGTTCCTGAGGTAGCAGCTCCCCCTAATGACTTACTGCTGGCCCTACAGGTTCCCAGCTCTGATTGTTTTCAGGTTGGGTAATAAACACACTTGTAATGAGATCATGTAAATAATTAAATTTCCATTTTACTTCAACTGTAACGTGATGCCGATTTGGTGGAAAGAAAACAAATGACATGATGCATAAAAGTGTAACTTTATTATTTGTGTCTCAGTGAAGGCAGCATTGGATTGGGCAGTAGCTTAAATCTGCAGCACACTCTGCTGGGCAACACAAATACCAACATGAGAAAAAAATAGCACTGTTAGTAAGCTGCGTTCAGAAAAAAAATCTCAAATGCTATTTCATTTTTTCTTTTTTCTTATGAAATTTAAAAATAAAGAGTAAAGCTTTCATCAGCCTAAGCATTTTACCATGTTGGCATGTTAATATTCAGGCTGAACTTCGCACACTCATGAGTCATGACTGAAATGCAATATTTTTATTCTTAATCCTATGAATCACTGTTTCTGCACACGTTATCCTCCTTAGAAAAAGAAGGGAAATGCTGATGTGGAATAAACAATCTCATCCCACACACTCATATTAGAATGTGTGTTGTATCTTTATCTAAATATGATATTGCGTATGTAAAAGCCAATAAAATGAGTTTTTGCCAGTCTGAAATACAATCTAAAATCTATTAAGCAGATTATAAATGTTACAAACTGATTGGCACTTAAGGGAGAGATGGTCAAAGGTAGTCATGTGAGAATAAATACAGCCATGTTTATCATAATGACCTCTGGTTGATGATTAAACAGATGTTTGTAAATGCCTGTGATGAAAAGGGCCAAGGTCTAGAAACATGCTGAGTATATATATATATATACCTGGGACGAAACTGTAGAAGCAACTAAGAGAGCAGAAGAAACAAACCTTGGCTAACAGTTTCACTCACTGTCATGATGGAAAGATCCACAGCAGTAATATTTGTCCTTCTGGTTTTATGCATCTGCAGGACATTAGGTAAGTACACACAAACTTCTAAATTGCTACATATATTGTATTTCATCTCTGACATTTGGAAAAAAAAATACCTACCTATAATTTCAAATCGGTTGAAACTGGTGGCCCACTCCAGATTCTGTAAAATACTTATTTCTCCTTATTTTGGACAGGACAGACATGTGAAGGAAACTGTGGGGTAAAATTTGACTTATGTTCATGCCACTCGACATGCACGTCTCTGGAGTACTGCTGTACAGACTACAAAGAATACTGTGTGGAAGTCTTTCCATATTCCGGGTCCATTTTGGGTGGGACCGATTTTTTTGTCCTTGAAGCAAGTTTCAATAAGAGTTCTGAGATCATATGCAGGTAAGACTTTTTTTTTTTATTCAGATGAATTACATTATAGAAACCTGCTGATCATTCGTTTATAATGGCAGGTTCAACCACAATATCAATACTGTGGGGTATGTGGATGAAAACAGTAGAGGCCATTGTATCTCCCCACTATTGTATGAAACAGGATGGGTTCCCCTGCACATCTCCTCAGATAATGGCACTACATTCAGTAGAGTTGGAGCCTGGCTCTCAGGTACAATAACTGTCTGTGGATGCCCTTAATACTCTTCCATAAACTTCATTAAAACGCAATTTTCCGTTTAGTGTTGAAATTACATTAATGTGATTTATTTGATTCAAATTTTTTGCTACAGTACATACTGGCAAGTTAGATGCTCAGTTTAAGGCGACTATGGTCAACGCAACAAAATGGCAGTACTATGGTACACCTGATGTTGGAGGCACTCTTGAGATGACATGGAATACCTCTTTAGTTAGCGCGGAGAGGGTCAATATAGAGCTCTGGGGATACAGCGAGACAGGTGAGTATGCCTATATACTGTATACACCACATTTACACTTTGTAAATCACATTACTATTAATTGGGTAAAAACACTGAGTTATGTTAAATGTTCTCTGTAGGAAAACCCTATACAGACAATTGGCAGGGTGAGTGGGAATATCTATACTCACTTGCAAAGGATCAGCCCAACAGTGGTTTCTTTAGTTTTTTGCCCAAACCAGCAGAGAACAGCTTTTTGAGTTGGGAGCTTGGCTCTCTACGCATCAGCCCCAGCACCTACCCTGATGGCATGTGGTATGTACAAACATATGGCTGTACTAAAACATGTTATTCTAGTTGTCAGCTGTACAGTATTTGCCATGTTCATTTAGGAATGTACAAGCCGCATGGACTGAGGATCACGCTCTGGCCTGGCATCTGGAGGAGAAGTTCAGGAAAAACTCAACAGATTGGGCCCTGGTGAAATGTTTAGCATGGGACCAGCTGGAAAATCAGCTGCCCAACTTCCTCAGTGAGATCATAGACTGCCCCTGCACTCTGGCTCAAGCGAGAGCAGACACAGGGAGGTTTCATGTAAGTATAAAAGGGTAGCAAGTTAAGATTTGGCTCCAAAGTTTTAGTGATTAAAAACAGGTGCAAAATCATTGTAAGATGAATGAAATTACCTCATGCACATACGTTTGAAGATGCAATCAAGTAGCATGTCGATGCATAAACTTATTCACAGAAAAAACATTACTTCACAGATTAATGACTTGGTCAGAGGCATGAACAAGCACATGTTAGATAAACGTATGTAATTACTTTATGTGTTTATGGTGATTGTCAGGGGCCGTAGCCTTTTACTAATGCTCACTGCTTATCAGTTCAAAGTCAAGGAGAGGTAGTATTTACAAGCATTCTCTCGACGCTGAACACGTTCCTGCATCAATCTTTTATTTATCTTTTATCTTACAAACTTACAGGTAGAGTTAGGCAGAGCCAATGGTGTTTTTCAGTGGCTGGTGGGTGACAAATATAAAGTTAAAACTGGGGGCAGCCACTAGCTGTGTGTGCAACATTTGTTTATTAACTGCTTTCAAATTGTGGACAAGCAAATTGAAAAACGGATGCCTTTGTCATATTATTGTTATGCTTCTGGACTGCAGTATATACATGAACACAGTGAATTGCACATTTGGCTGCTTGGATACAGACGCTGTCTCTCTCCTCAGACGGACTATGGCTGTGATATAGAGAAGGGGAGCGTGTGCACCTACCACCCTGGAAGTGTTCACTGTGTGAGAGCTATACAAGCCAGGTGAGTCCTTCACTCAGACTATTAACTTGCCCTGATGGTCGGGTGTCAACATTATAAATATTAAAAATGCATATTCGTCATTAGCAACGCATCTGGGTAGGCAGCTTTATTTTGTAACTTTATATAATAGGTAGTATTGGTGGTAACATGTGCAGCTGTCTGAGATAGTTGGCTAGATGGGACAACATACAGTGCCCTCTAATACATAGACAGATTAAAATGTCAAAAAATGTATTATCTGTATTTTCTTAAGCTGGTTTTCTTGTGTTAACCTAATTTATGTGGCATATGTCAAACATATTTCCATAGCAACTTTATAATTTAAGTATTTTTGTTGAGCTGCTATGATGTTAACAAACCTCATTGTTGGCAGATACTGTAGGTTAGCATTTTAGGAATTCCATCTGAGAAAATTGTGAATACTTTTGTCAAATGCTTTGTACATATACAGCACTTTGTAGCTGTTTGGCTGTCTTTAGTAGTATTCTATACTCTTATAATGTGGCTGGTAGGAGGCTCAAAGAGGCAGAATGGACAAAAACAAACACAACTGAGGAACTGTCGTGACAATACTATAAGTTTTGCCGCCCTGCTGTAATCAATGTCATTATTACTCAAGCAATAATACATTATTTACTAATACTTAAAAAGGACTAAATATCCATATTTTAGCTATGCAGCTATATGTCGGTCTGTTGGTTGATCGGTCCACCACTTTGGTCCAGACTGAAATATCGCAAAACTATTTGATGGATTACTATGACATTTGGTACACACATTTATTCACTTTGTCCAATACTCCAATCCTAAAACAAAACTAATGCCATTCACATTAGTCTTAGCTGTACTTTTTGTTTATTGATGTTAACATGCTAACATACTAAATTAAGATGGCAAAGATGGCATTACACATGCTTAAAATGCTAAAAATCAGCATATTAGCAGTCATTGTTAGCTCAATTTAGCATTTAGCTCGAAGCACTGTACAGTCTCACAGAGCCTATAATGTGGCAGTAGACTCTTGACAATGTTTTTGTAAATGTATCAACAGTCCGAGGTATGCAGCAGGACAACAGTGTTGCTATGACAGCACTGGTGCTCAGGTGCTGACAGCAGACTCGATTGGGGGGAGTACTCCAGACCGAGCACACGACTGGGGCTCACCTCCATACAAGAAACCCCCTCGAGTTCCTGGACAATCCCACTGGGTCTACGACGTCCTCAGTTTCTACTACTGCTGCCTGTGGTCTGACAACTGCCACTACTACTTCAAACACCGGCCCTCCAGTGACTGCAGGCGTTACCAGTCACCCAGCTCAGGTTAGTGATTCAGGGTATTACGGTGTATGTGTTTTTACATGATTGTTATTTAATGTGAAGTCTTAATTTTTGGTTTGTAATGACAGCTGTGGTGTTTGGAGATCCCCACTTCATAACATTTGATGGTGTCAGCTACTCCTTCAATGGCAACGGGGAATATACCTTGGTGACCTCGGCAAAGAAACAGCTGACAATCCAGGGCAGAACAGAGCCAGTGAACAGTGAGTAACTGAGGATACTGAGCTTTTAAAAGTTTCTGTCTTTCTCAAAAATGATCAGTGAATGCTACCACTAAATAATGATAACACATATTTGTATATATCAAATATACACTGCACATAAACTTGGCCATTACAACAATTGTTTTTCCCTATGTCATTGATCTGATTCTCTCAGCATTAGGAACCACGATAAAAGCAACAAAGTTGACAGCTGTAGCCATGAAAGAAACCCCCTCTGATGTTATTGAGGTGCGGCTGGTCAGCGGTCACAACGGCCTTGAAGTACTGCAGAATCAAAAAACCCTCTCCTTTTCTGAGCAAAGCTGGATGGACCTACATGGTGAGACCCTCAATCACCTTTCTGCTCATCATGAAGTCATTGATTTTACTATCCCTGATGAGATCTTAAAAAAGTGTATTCCACGTGTTCATTTCATTTCACAGCTACACTACAAGAACTGCCTTTATTCTGAGTCAAATCTCCCTTCTAGGTGTGTTTGTGTTTTCCCCTGCCTCTACAAATGTGACCGTGATGTTCCCCAGTGGAGCCGGGGTGGAAGTGCGACTGAGAGAGGGAACTATGACAACCACCGTGCTCCTGCCAGAGGAGTTCAAAGACTCCACTCTCGGACTGTTGGGAAAGATGAACGGTGACGCCAAAGACGACCTCACCCTCAGCAACGGCCAACTTGTGCTGAATGTCACCAATCCAGAGGAGGTGTTCAACTTTGGGGCAGGCTGTAAGAAAGGATTCACAATGCCGATTACGTGCTGTTGTTCAAAATTCATGTGGTCCTGTTTTAAACCTACTGTTATGTAAGAGCTGTATATGTTGTATACCCAACAAAACCTCATAAAATGTTAAATAGGTATGATGTTTGGGACATAGTCTACAGTTGTTGGTATGTGATGACTGTGTTCTTTCAACAAAACTTGTATTATGTAATGAAAACATGAGACCCAAATAATGAGAAACAACACATTCATTATTTCATTATGTGAAACGGTAGAGTGGCTAATGATTAATTTGGTTGATAATCAGGCATTTCAAGAAATCACTCTCATTTCATGAAACATCAGCAGATAATGTTGTAAAATTTCCACTTAAATGTAATTACTTTTAATGGTGAGTGTGTTTCTTTTTGTCTTACAGGGGCCATCTCCAACAACTCTGCCTTGTTCACATATGATTCAAACTATCTTTTGGAAACATATTACTATGTTCCCAGACATAACCATACTTTTGTTCCAGTGTTTTCTGTCCCCGAGAGTCCAGATGATCCATTAGCCAATCAGGCATCTGAGATATGCTCTGGAGAGGGTTCTCAGTTTTGTAGGTATGAGAAAAAAAACTTATAATAATTATTGAACTAAAAATGATTGTGTTTTTATGAAACAAATGTGGGGCATCTCAGTCAGAATGATTTAAATTATCTTAAAGGAACACGGCGACTTATTGGGACATTAGCTTATTCACGGTAACCCCGACAGTTAGACAAGTCCATACATACCCTTCTCATCTCCATGTGTGTCGTAACTGTCTGACGGCTCCACCGTTAGCTTAGCCTAGCACAGATCCTGGAGGTAATCGGCTCCAACTAACCTACTGCTCCGAGTAAGTGACAAAATAACGGCAACATGTTCCTATTTACATGTTGTGATTTGTATAGTCACAGCGTGTACAAATAACAATGTCACATGAGACACAGCCATCTTCTAACTGTATATAAACTGGGAACAATATTCTCAGAAAGGGAAGCAGTGCTACTTGGGCGGAGTGATATGCTTGCAGAGCTGGAAGCATATCACTTCGGGGTTACGGTGAATAAGCTAATGTCCCAATAAGTCGGCGTGTTCCTTTAACAATCTTAACAATTTTACACATGAAGTTCAGTTTACTCATCATGCGGACTACCACTAAGCCTGTAAACACAGTTGTACAATGTCTTCTGTGGCTCTGAAGGGAGCTTTTGTAAAATTTGACAAAGTAACCCATACTGATGTCACCAGGGTTATCTCGGCTCGAGGTTATAAAGTACAGAAAGCCTGCATTGCAAACTGTAGTTATGGGTTTGAAATACATAAGCATCAACCAGGCAAGGAGATTTCATGAAAGACCAGTTGCATTATGGGAAATGTAGGATGCAGTGCTTTTAGAGTTTTACCCATGCAGGGCCTACAATTATTGACATCTCAACTTCTGATGTATCCATTACAGTGAAATAACTTTCTTAACAACAGCAGCTCATTTTCTGATCAGTACCTCTGTCCTGTAGGTATGATATCCTGGTAGGTCGTAGTCCAAGCATGGGAAATGCTACCAAAGTGTCTTTCCAGAGTCACATTTCTCTTGTAGAGGATCTAAAGCCAGGTTAGTGTATACAAATGTGATTATTATGTACATTTAATTGGTTTTACAGTGTTAGTTATTGTTATACTGTGCAGTGATATCCTGTGGATGGCTTTCACCACCAAAAAATGGGAAAAAGGTGGGGACCACATATGTACAAGGAGCTAAGGTGCAGCTTTCCTGCGATGACGGCTACACACTCGAAGGATCAGCAGAGCGCATATGCCAGGAGAACGGCCAGTGGTCTGGAGATGACTCAAACTGCGTGGTTCCCAGTATGAATAAATAATGAATCAGTCTTGTCCAATGATTTTGATCCTCACAAATCCGCAGTGGCAATTGTGTGAGTGTTTGTATTTGAGCATGCATGTGTGTGTGTGTGCTTGTGTGCATCATTTGATCCATCAAATCAGCTTTGTCTGAAGTGTTGAAATGCACAAAACAACAATGACAAACAAATATGTTATGTAAGTTAGAATTACTTATAAGACCATTGACTCTAATACAAATACATGCATCAAATTGGAATTACAAAGAATTTAGCAATGCAACACCTCCATGAAAAAGCTGAGCCCTTAATGGTGCTAGAAGAAGAGTTAAGGGATCATCAGAGTTTACAATTCATCCTCTGGGGACAATGATTGTCTACACACATTTTTGGCTCGTACACGAGAGGGGCAGCGTACACACTGTGGGACAAGGATGATTTCATTGGTTCTTTCAAAGTGGACTGCGAGGCAGTGACTGGTGAGCATTTTCTTTTTTACAGGATTACAGCAGCTACAGATTACATATCTTTTTTGCTCTTTTTTCAGAGCCCATAAGTCATTTATTGCTGTGACAATATATAAAAAAGTGTATACTGGAAATAGTTACCAACCCTGCCTTTAACCTCACGTGTAGCTAGAAAATCAGAGAATCACCAAAGTCATTAGGATTCATCCTCTGGGCACCATGCATTTCTGTACAAGATTGTGTGCCACTCCTTTCAGTAGATCAGTCTGGACCAAAGTGGTGAACCAACCGACCGACCAACAGACATTGCCACACCTTGAGACATGCCTCAAGTGTAAAATAAGTATAGTTTAGGCTGCCTGCATTGCTGGGAAGAATTTTGTAGCATAATCACATATGACAAGGATGAGCTTTCCTTTGCCTAGTTCCTTTCTATGGAAACAAATACATGCACTCAAAGGCTATGTATGTTTAAATCAACAGCAGTTAACTATCAAGTTAAGTTTTTTTTAAAAAGGAATCAAACTAATGATAATACTAATTGTTTTGGAGCCTCTGGCTTAAAAACAACTGTGTCATTTTTCAGGTAATTTTGCAGGAATAGTGGCCGGTTCAGTCATTGGAGCTGTAGCACTGATTGTGATTATAACAACAATCATACTCCACTCCAGGAAACAGAAAAGGTGCGGTACAGTATCTTCAGTTGATGTATCAATTAACTTACTTGGTATGGAAAAGGTTTGATGGAGAATGTCCATTTTCTCTTTTCACTGTTTTTATTCATTTTTTTTATTTCAGAAAAGAGGCATGTTCAGAAGAAGCTGTGACAAGTGAGGCCCTCTAACCAAAACTTTCATCTACTGAAAAATGACAAACTTAAAAATGAACGCATGCATCAATACATGCTTACAAAAGATAAAGACACACATAATATAAAAGAGACATCTTACTTTGGTCGTAAACCTTTTAAACCACAGCCATGATCCAGACTGAAATGTATTATAAGGTTGAGCAAAGGTCACAGTTAAGAAGTAACTACACACTCCATCTTTTACACACCACATCTTCCATAACAGAAAAGTATTATTGCACTGACTTCTATAGGAGGAAATTTAAACCTGTGTTGCACTTTTGACCGCACCCACCATAACCACAAAGCATCCTGGGCTAAAACCTACAGGTTTAGGTTTATTGTAAAGTGAAAACACTTTGTTATGGAAAGCATGTAGGTCCATCTACTTCACAGTCAGTCATTAAGTTGGATGATGTCAAATGTATCTATGTAAAAATGATCAATCAATAATTTACCGTAAGTCTATTTATTAAGCTAACAATAATTGATAAAGCTTTTGTCAAAAGTGAAACATTAATGATCCAACCTGCAACTGTGTGAACACTCCATTAATGTTAATGCCATACATCATCAAGTGTTTGGGCTACAGAAGATCTTCGGTCAGCTCTTCAGATCACCTGTATACAGACTATCTCACTGTGTACTTATTGTTTGTGTACTGTCATCAAATGCTGATGAATATTGTTACACAGTTTACAAATTTGGTGGACAATAAAGTTTTTCAAATATAATATTCTGTAGCTTCAATTCAGACTCAATATGAATGATGAATTTCTTCTTTCACTGTGTATTCTGCCAATCTACACAGTCATAACAACACAACCAGCCTTTCGTCTCAAAACTACAATGTGTGTGTAAATGTTTATGGTTATCTTTTCCCACTATTTATCAGTTAACTATAACCCAAACAACAAAAATACAATGCAATGTGTTTGACAATACAAAAACATAAAAGAAAATTGAGCTGCTAATCTTTTTATATGCAAGGCATTACACAACTTCTCAAAATGTACTACCAAAGACACATATACAGTAAAAGTTAGCTTGAAGACCTTACAAGGTCAAGTAATACTTATAATGTAGGCTACTATGGAACTCGGTATGGAAAGCAGGTCATTTGAGAATGACATAATTCAAGATGGTGTTGCTAACAATAGTTATCTGGCAATGGAATTAGTCCAGGCATTATGTTTGACTTCAGCTTCTTGGTGACACAGTATTTCTACCATGTCTGCTCATTATTGATCTAGTTAATACCTTGGACTAATGCTTTGGATGAGTGCAGATGGAAAGGATATAGATATTGCCTCATTAATAAATACCATTCATCTCTGATGGCAAATGGCTTGATTTATTTCTCTAAAGCTCGGTTCATTATTTGCACGACATAACACCCATAAAGACGTAGCTCTAGATGCAAAATTCCTCACCACCACTTGACTGCGTCAATGCCTCAGTCCATCACATTGTCCTGGATGTAAACACGTCTTTAACGTTGTAATTTGCCCTACATACTCATCACATGATAATATTTGTTTGGTCTTGAGTTTTTTTTTTCTTTAATCCTGTGTTGAGAAACTGGAAGTAAGTCTGTTGTTTACCGTGTAACTCTGAATGTACGTGCTGTTCCCTCACATAACACAAGGCTGTGATTTCTATGGACAAAGAGCACCAGTATGTGACAAGACTGCAGAGGCCACTGCTGAATAAACTGCCTGCTTGCTGCTTCCAGAGTCATTCGGCAACAACTTGCCACAGACACTCAAGAGATATAAATACAAAATTGTTAGCATTACCCTCTCCACGTCCCAGGGCAACGGAGGAGTAACGCACCGCCTCATGACATACCAAGTCATTCTCATCCCTTAGATCACACTTAATGCTGGACAAAATGAATCAGCTGGGTATATAAAGTGTGTGAGTAGAGCATTACAGATGTCAAAGCAGCCTTCACCTCAGACCTCCTGCTCACTTTCTGTTGAGAATAAAAATACAGCTGACCATTGCTTAGTGTCCAGGTCATCAATCTAGACGTTGTTTGTTAGGGTGGAGCTACAGTCTTATGCAGTTTCAACATCCTTTCCCTTCATTCTGAGCTTATTTTCTAGGATATGGGGGAACAAAATAAAATGTTATCCCGTCCCATTTTCCGCCGAGATGTAACCTGGGATCCTTTCCCAAACTGGACGCAGCCGAGCCGAATCTTTGCGCAGGATTTTGGCCTCCCTCCCTTCCTGGAACCTAGTGATCTGGACTGGATAGACTGGTCAAAGAAAAGACTAGCGTCTTTCTCCTGGCCAGGGTACACACAAACTCCCCTTCTGCCTCCATTCACTGGTCAGCACCAAAAGGGTCTGAGACAACTGACAAGTGGAGTGTCAGAGATCCGAACAGGGCAAGACAGCTGGAAGATTAACCTGGACGTCAATCACTTCTCGCCTGAGGAAATTACAATCACAACCAAGGAGGGTTATTTGCAAATATCAGGTACCCTGCACCAGCTATTAGTGAGATGTGAAAAACTTGTTGAAAAAAGCATTGTAATAAGTTGTAAAGGTACTACATAGACATACCTAGATCTAATCAATTTGTGCCTTATCTTTACCATAGTTTTCTTGACACTGCTTGTTTTTATTATGTCTGATTTTCATTACAAGGAAATCATGAAGAAAAGCAGGATGAGCATGGATCGGTGTCAAGGTGCTTCACCCGGAAATACAAGTAAGTTGTCTCTGAGAATGAGACAAATTATCTCGCTGCGAATCAGTATAATTGAATGTGTAGTAACAGTCTCAGTAATGCAAACAAATGGTGAAACATTTAAAAGGCAAGAGGTCAACATAAACTTACTCTTTATTTATTTAAGGCTTCCGCAGGGGGTGGACTTGCAGCACATCAGTTCTTCTCTGTCTGGTGATGGAGTTCTGTCTGTAGAGGCCCCCGCCCCCGGGACATCCATCAGCATCCCAGCGAATGAGATTGTCATACCTGTACAGATCAGACAGACGCAGGATGGTGAAAAGTGAGACCAGTAAGCAAGACTTTAAAACTACAATCAGATGTAGCAAGTTGTCTGTAGCAACCTTTGTTGTATGGGCATGAAAAAGTCTGTTATTTACTGTAACAACCAGCTTGTGTTCCTGCTATGAGATACTAATATTGTAATGCATTGTCACCAGTCAATAAACCACAATACCATGTCACAATTACTTCAAATGCAGACTCATCAATATAACACATAACCGAATATATAACTGAACACATAACTGAAAATAAGGAATTCATTTAGCTTGTCAGCACTTATAAAAGGATTAGCAGTACCTTGTATTCCTAACAACATACTGTAGTTGTGACCTCACATGACCTAAGGGACTGTGGAGATTATGGCTGACAATACTGGCCAAGAATGGACAGTGGACTGGATTATTTATATCTAAACAGTTTATTTCTTTAACGATAAACAGGTACATATATTAACTTGTGCTTCTGTGTAACATGGCAAGATGATTAATAAATAATTTGGCTGAAATTTGTTTTGCCTTTGATGAAGAGAAACACTGCAACTGTGTACTGCTGTGTGTTTGTCCTAAAGGTGTACATTGCTGTATTGAATAACCAGCCTAATGAGCATGTCCTGATACATAATATTTAACAAATGTATTAAACAGCTTCTGCTATATAAATTAAAAAAACAATGCAATGTTGTCCTTTAGTGTCCTTCATTACTGATGCATTTGTTAGCAGATTATAGGATTAATAGGAACCAGTTTAATTTGTATTGACTATTCATCCATTGCTCTGTTTCTCATGGCATTCCTAAAATCAATGTCAAATGGCCCACAAGAGGGCACCAAAGTCCTATTTAATGTAATATTTGGACATGGTCTTATGTCCTCTTTGAGAGACAGTTTGTCTTCAGTATTTAAACTCATTTTATTCATTTATGTAGACCTTCATCAACAGTTTCTCTCAAAGGCCTTGACGGAGAGAAGCTTATCTCGATCTTCCTAATTAGTTTTAGGTTTATTACACCAAATTCATTTCCTAAAAGATCTGCTATGAACACATTTTCTCAAACACCATACTGTATATTGCACCAAAATGTTTATTTGTGATTTCAATTCAGTGTGGTCAAATGTGATCTTCCACAAGACATGCAAAGCACAACTTTAAAGCAAATGTTCAGCAGCCTAAAGCTGGATGAAATGAATGTTTGGCAACTAGGAAATTACACATTAATGTCTCAGCTTCATGCAAGTGCAATATACTTAATTTAATGTAAAGGCTAAAAGGCTCAAGAGTAAAAGCCAGGTGCTCAGCTGATGTGATGGCCACTCAAAAGTAAACAGGGACATCTACTGCTTGAACGAGGTATTACATGGTGACGTAACTGAATTCTTGTATTTGTACTGTATGTCAACACATGTATTAATGCAATGTTGGTAATAATTGCTGAGAATACAGAAGATAGAGTGAAACAAAACAATCACCAAAATCAGTAATATAACTGATTCTGGTGATTGTTTTGTCTTGGTGTGTTAATTACCCAACCAATTTGATGAAGTAGCAAATAGTGGTTTAACTTAATTTAGTATACAGTAAAGGATGAAAAATGAATTGCCAATAGAAAACAGAAGAGTGGCAGTCCACTCGCTTCTTTGAGTATTTCAAAAAGAAAAATGGTAGGAGATGTATGCTCCTTTAAGTGATGCTACCATATAGGTTTTTCCATAGTAATCTTTTGTGGCTTATTGTATTAATTATCATATTACACTGGAATTTGTCCTTTTGATGAATTCAAGCCTACAGTGGTGAAATGGCCCCGCTCTTACTTTGGTTTGTTGTTGATCAAGATTCAAGTCAGCAGGGTTGGGAAAACCCCACTTTAGATTCATTTGGGATTAAAGCTTTTGCAAACAAAAGTTACTTTTCCTTCTTTCCTTCCTGGTCCACATCTTCACCTAAACTGATAATGTGTCTAGTGTTTGGATAAACAAAGAGTTTACCACATCTTGAAATCGTCCCAAACAATAAGGTAAGCTTTGGCCAACAGACTCTTGACATGTGCGATGCATGTGATAGATTTAGCACCATGGAGAGAGCCACACAGATTGCATTCAAACGTTTGTCTCTGTTGCCCCCCAACAGTCACATGAAGTAATGAATAACAAAAGTAGCAAAATTATAAAAATATAAGAATAAAAGTATCTTCTCTCCATTATTTCTCCAAAATACAAGTAGCCTTATGTTCACAGTCCACAGAGGAAAACATTTTTTAAATCTGTGTTACATCAATATGGGTCTTTTTTCCCCATCTGTCTTTCTGATTAAAAGAAGAGAAGTGTTGAAAAAAAACTTAAAAAAAAATCTTTTTTATAAAAGGTATCATAATGCTGTTCTATTTAAAAAAAAGATTATACTATAATCAAATAGCAGTGGATTTGGTGAAAATGTATAATTAGATGCAATTTTGTTTTTAAATAAATACTGACTTACTATGCTATCCATATAAGTGGGCATTTTTCTTATCATATTAGTTTTCAATTCTAAAAGTTAATCCTGTAATAGAGCCTAATGTGAAATAATTTTAGGCTGGTTGAGAAGTGCCTGTAGTATTGCGGTGTCTCTTTAAAGGAAGGGGGAGTGTAGAAAGAGGGACCGAGGAAAGAGATGAATAGAAGGCACCAGAACCACCTACCATGACCAAGTGCGCTGTAAATGTAGGACAGAAATTCGAGTGGAATACAAACGGATCATCAAACGAAATATTCGAGGGAAAATCATGTTTGGATGTGCCTTATCTGATTCAAATATTTTTCAATATGGTACCACATGCGATCATTGGAACACAGGAAAAGTATTTTTCCTCCCAAACATTTCTTGCATTTTGAAACGGAAAAGAAGAGTGGCAGTAAAATACATCCCTGTGCTATCTTTCTCCGATTATCAATGGTAGGCATTGCATAATTCACCCTTATCCACCGGAGCCATTTGGTTCCTCTCCTCTTTGGGAAGAGGGGGACGCCAGAAAAAAACGACTACATCCAGTATAGCTGCCTTCTCGGTGGTGCCTGCAATTGTTTGGCAATGCCCTTTTCTCTCATAGGAAGAACTTGCAGACAGTAGCGGGGAAACAAGCAGGGGAAGGATGCATTTAAAGCTGGATGTGTGCTGCATTCAGGGAGATTCGGCAATAATAGCAGCTCTAGCAGAAACAGCGAGTGCGGAGGGCCTGGGAAGCCCCCAGCCCCACTATCTCCTCCTTTTCCTCCCCCCCTGCAGGACCATGCTTGCGTGAGGGATGAGGCTGTGCACAGGGACACCAGGCCAGAGCTGCGGCCTACTTCTCACAAGAGCCGGTCTCTCGACTGCAAGATCTGTGAACACATTGCCACCATCAAATCAGCATCTTTGGTACGCAGCTCTCTCTCTCTCTCTCTCTCTCTCTCTCTCTCTCTCTCTCTCTCTCTCTCTTCGTTTGCATAAAAAAAACGCGTGTGTGCTCGCGCGTGTGTGTTAGTGTATGTGTGCGTGTATGCGTGCTGGGGGGGGAGAGGGAAGGGGTGTCTGTGTTCTCAGCTGTACATCTGTAGTCATGGCAACCAGATCCTGTTAATGGATGTCATTTTTTTCCATCCTCAGCTTCCCTCTCTGCCTCTGCTTTTATGTGTATGCATTGCATGTATATGCATTCCATACAAATCTCTAGCCTGATGTCTGCTACCAGTGATATTTAGTTTTTGTTAGATTGTAAATGGTGCAGTTCCACATCTTCTCTCATGCCTGTCTTAATAGGCATTTTACAGATTGGTCTTGAGCCTGGCATCATATGAATGTCACGTTTGGTGCTGAAGTGTGATGGATTAATTCATGTTGCTTTCTAGTAATCAGAGTCAATTGTATTTAAGAGTATGGATGGGATTAAACAGCAGAGCATCTGTATATTGATGAACTTCATCTCTTTTTTTGTGTGACACTGAAAGGCATTGCTAGCATAAACCATAAAGGACTGTCAGACTTCTGTATCAACCCTTATCAAGTTCTTGGGTTATTGTGGATGTGTGGTAATCTGCAAACTGATTACTTTCCAGTTTGTTCTGTTTTTAGGCCATAGCCTCTTACTTACCAGCTGTCATCTTTTTCCTCCTGTCTCCACCATGGCAGTTGTTCACTCAGCCTGCTCTGTTTCTTTTACTTCCTGCTTCCTGTGTCCCTCTGTCTAGGTCATCAGGTAGATCCAGGAGCATGAGCAGGACTTTGAGCTGCGGGAGCAGATGTCTGGGTATAAGCGCATGCGGCGGCAGCACCAGAAACAGCTGATCGCCCTGGAGAACAGGCTAAAGGCCGAGATGGATGAGCATAGGCTCCGGTTGCAGAAGGAATTAGAGACACATGCGAACAACACTTACATTGAGCTGGAAAGACTGGCCAAACGCCACGCTGCACAAACAGACAAAGAGGTACAGCCTCAATAGGCGCTATTTATAAATGAAGTGGAAACTACAGAGAAATGTAATTCACTTCATGCCAAACTTGGGTCATAGGCATGTTTGACAGTTAAGAGATCAATAAAGGGTGTTAATTTAAAAATGTTAATGTCTCTTCACAGATGAAGTCCGTTGCAGCTGAAGAGAGGAGGATCCAGCAACAGATTGTTGCTCAGCAAAAGAAAGAGCTAACTAATTTCTTAGAGAATCAGAAAAAGGAGTACAGGCTTTGCAAAGACAAGATCAAAGAAGTAAATATCACAAACAATGCAAAGTTGATGATCTCATATTATATATCTTTGAGATTGTCTTCAAATAATTCACACTCCTTCCAATGTGTTTTTTTTATTTGTGTCTGTCTAGGAGATGGATGAAGACCCTTGTACACCCAAGGAGGAGAAGCAGGAGCGTCTGTCAAGGCACAAAGAAACAATACAGCGCTCTCAGGCTGAGGAGGAAGCTCATCTGCTAGCCCAGCAGAGGCTAGTCTACGACAGGAGCTGCAGGGCCCTCAAACGCCGGAGTCTGGTCAGGAAGCACGAGTTTGAACAGGAGCAACTGAGAGAGGTAATGTGATTTCCTGACATTACATAACATAATGTGAAATGTGCAGACAATCTCAAAATGAAATATCCCAATTTAGGATACAACTGTTTTCAGAAGGACACAAGACTATTTCGTGAAATGATCATTGCCAGTGAAACCAAATGTCAGGGATAAGACATTATAAGTGTCAGGGATAAGGCTACAGTGAATAGTTTTCATTAGGAATCATTTGTTGATTATTGTTTAATAAATCAATGAATTGCTTATGCACCCTGAAGGGATTTCTTCAAACTGCTACTCTATATATATATATATATATATATATATATATATATATATATATATATATATATATATATATATATATATATATATATATATATATATATATAATACATTTCTATGACATGAAATAGAAATTGGGAACCTGGAATCAACAAAGATGTGGGAGTTTTACTTTGCAAATCTACATTTCCACAGTGGGTTTTAACAAGGCAGTAAACATGGTGGCCTTCAGAGCAAGCCACGTTATGCTTAACAAAATAGCTGATTCCGACCCTATAAAACATTTTCAATTTTGACTTTATCGGACACTTCAAACGGTGAGATTGAATGAAGGGTTTGTCCATTGACAACTAGAATGCATAATTCTGCATTTTCACACTGTTTTATAGCAGAGGTGGCCCACCATCACTAACAATAACATGCTAAAATGATTATATTTAGTGTTGCTATTGTTTAGGCCGTCATTTTCTAATTTAATCACGAGACGAGTTACAATATGGGTGACTTACCGCCTCTTTGGGAAACCCTGTGTTGATTATGTTAAGTTGTCATCATCATCAAATATATCAGCAAAAAGAAACATAAAAGAATTGTACCTAACACTGAATATTGAGAGGCACCAAAATGAACCTGTGGAAGCAGTCAAGTGCTTTGCTTTAATAAGAAACTATGTGCAATGCAGTGCTCGCATGTAGAAACATAGTGCTAAGATACACAGCTCTGGTGATTTGTGTTTCTTTTAGTGTTCACAATTAAATCAAAAAACCTTACAGAATGTTTGGAAAGCTGAATCTGTGTATGTTGTTATTAAGTACGACATTACATCAAATGTGTTGTCCCAGGAGCTGAACAAGAAGAGGACCCAGAAGGAGATGGAACATGCTCTGATGATCCGGCAGGACGAGTCCACCCAGGACATGGAGCGCAGACAGCTGCAGATGTTGCAGAAGCTGCGTATTGAACTCATGCGGCTGCAGCATCAGACAGAGCTCGAAAACCAGGAGGAGTACAACGGCCGGCGGCAGAGAGAACTACACAGGAAACACACTCTGGAGCAGCGGCAGCAGCCCAGAAACCTCAAGGTGGCTGGAACTTTCTCTTTGCCGCTATGTGGTTATTTAGTGAGTTGACATCCAGAAAACTTTACTTCAAGAGGTTTTAAAAGTTAGTTTATACAAAGGGACATGACATGTTTCATGACAGGAGGATTACATAACTGGTTTGATATGAAAGCTCTGCAGGTACTGTCACCTCCACTATTCAGCACTTCTGACATTCAGTTTGCCTAAAAATGGACCTGTTATTCTAAATTGCCCTTAAAAAATCTGTAGAAAACATGAATATAATGTGTGTGTGTGTGTGTGTATATATATATATATATATATATATATATATATATATATATATATATATATATATATATAATATAATATGTTGCCATGACAACTGCTTCTTTCAAAACATTTCTATATCTTTCACAAATGTCTTTTCTCCTCCCTTTATCTATTGGCAGTTTAGTTTGCTTTACCTACAATGTTGAGGTGAAAGCTCACTTTCTGTATGCAAACTTAAATGTTCAGGGATATTGCGAAACAGTTTAATTTTTGTATACCTTAGTTGTCAGTTAAATAAAGAGAGATTCTGCAAGTCATATAGCTAACTATTCACTTTTTTAAATTTTTTTTTTTTTTTGTTTAGTAGAATTATTTTGCATCCATGTAAAGTCAAGCTAAACCAGTTACTAAAACCTTGTTTTGCTGTAATTGAATGACTTGTGATTGTGTTCATCTGAATGTGACATGAAAGAACAGGACAGTAACATTTATTTCTCGTTTAACCCTCTGTAGGCGCTGGAGATGCAGATCAAGAAACAGTTCCAGGATACTTGCAAGGTGCAGAACAAGCAGTACAAAGCTCTTAGGAACCATCAGCTGGAGGTCTCTCCTAAAGGCGACCATAAGAACATCCTTAAGAGCCTAAAAGAGGAGCAGACACGCAAGCTGGCCATACTGGCTGAGCAGTATGAGCAGAGCATCAACGAGATGATGGCTTCACAAGCGGTACGAGGATCCTGAAGCATCTTGTCATGAATAGCAGAAGTGGGCCTCGTTCATTATTATGATTTTATATATATATATATATATATATATATATATATATATATATATATATATATATATATATATATATGTGTACACATTTGCTCTTCACCTCAGACTTACTAACAGTCACAACTATATGTGCATCAACCACCATCGTTATCAAACGTTTGAATTTTTTGAGCTCTGTTTAATGTTCTTTTGTACGTCTTTCTCAAAACTTGTTGGCCTGTAGTTCGATAAATGAGGCCCAACCTATGCTTGTTGTTAATGTGTTTGTAACTACCTCTGTCTCGCTGGGTCTCTAGATGCGACTAGACGCAGAGCAGGAAATAGAGTGCCAAGCTCTGAAGCAGCAGCTGAAGCAAGAGATGGAGCTCCTGGACGCCTACCAGAGAAAAACCAAGTCACAGATGGAGACCCAACACGAGCGAGAGCAGCAGAAACTTGAGCAGAAGGTCTCCATACGCAGGGCGCACCTTGAACAGAAGGTAGGTTTAAGATCAAAGCTATTCTAAAATACTTCAAATGAATTGTAACCACAAATACGGGGGGGGGTAGACGTCGGGTTCAGTTACCTCTGGTTTTCCTGGACATGCAATTTTGCAGTTGGGATGGCAGTGTGGATTCCACAAATTCCTGATTGGTTGGAATTGCACAGTTGGGGGTGACATGTCACTCGGCCGGCTGTAGAAGCTCATCGCTGGCAGGTGAAAAGAAGTGGCTGGTGACTGCAGCGTTTCTCAGGTCAACAGTAGAGTTAGTAAAAAGGGCTGCAGTGCACAAGAAATTGGGGATTTCAAACTGGTAGAAAACTGGCAAAAAAAAAAAAAAATTCTTCAATGTAAAACTTTTGTTCATGGAGTGGTGCTTGAGGAAGCTAGTTATTATTCAAAGGCCTTTATTTGTTTGGTTGACATTGGCTTTACTTCCTCATTGTTGGCAGTTCCACAGACCCCAGTGCTGTATGCACAAGATATAATAGTAATAATAGTAGTAGTAATAATAATAATAATAATAATAATAATAATAATAATAATAATAATAATAATAATAATAATAATAATAATAATCAACTCAAGTTTTTTATTCAAATATCTTTAGCCATAGTAGCATGGCTCTTGGGATGGCAATGTCGGTCGGTCCACTACTTTGGACTGAAAAATCTCAACAACTATCAGATGGATTGTCATGAAATGTGGTACATATATCTATCTATGTCTCCCTCAAGACTGATGTCATCATCAGGTCAAAAATCTGAATTTGTCCAATCAGCTGTACTTTGTATTTAGTGCTAATTAGCAAATGTTAGCATGTTAACAAGCGAAACTAAAGATGTTGAGCTTGGTAAACCTGCTTAGATTCAGCATGTTTACAGTGACACTCACAGAGAGTGAAAGGAAATGTATCTTATCCTAGAAATATCTTGTGTGCAAAGCTGACATTTTGGTCCATGAGTGATAGATTCATTTTATTATCGATTCATGATGATTATTTTCTTGATTAATTGATTAATTGTTTAGGCTATAAAATGTCTGAAAATGGTTAACAAAAAAAAAAAGATTTCCAGTCACCTAAAGTGCAAGGAAACTGACATACTGTAGGACAAAGAGCAGAAAATCCTTACATTTAAGAAGCTGAATTCGGTAATGTCTGACAATTTTACTGAAAGAAATGACTTAATGATTAATCGATAATTAAAATAGTTGCAGAATAATTTCATTCTGATTGACAGATTTCGAAGTGGTGCTAAAGGTAAGGAGAGCCACCACTGACAGTGAGATTTATCCTTTAGGAACCAAACCATGAATATTTACACTAAATTTCCTATCAATCTGGCGAGTTGCTTTGTGTGATCTTACTTTGAAAGTGTTGGGGTTACTGACGACAAAGCCCCATCTCTAGCAGGACAAAACACCAGCTTAAAGTTAGAGTCCATATAATAAAATAACTATCATCATGTTTTTGGATTACAGATTGAAGAGGAACTGGCAGCACTTCAGAAGGAGCGCACCGAAAGGATCAAACACTTGTTGGAACGTCAGGACAGAGAAATTAATGCTTTTGACACAGAAAGTAGAAGCCTTGGCTTCAGAAGCCTGGAATCTCTGGACTTCCCCAAAGAAGACAACAGATGAAAGTGGATTTATCTTTAGAGGACAACAAATCCGTGCCCTTTTTCGCGTCCACTTAACCGTTTGTCATGTCCATGGTGACAAAGCTGGATAACTTTCTCTATTGCTTTTCTTCTCTCTTAGATATTGCATCTTTGATTCGAGGTGTTATGTGCAATGAGAACTTCTTTTGTGAAACTTGAAGGGTGAAAGGAAAACAAAAAAAAATCTACAACATGTCAATAAAAATCAAACCTAGTCAGTGTAACTCAAAACTTATGTGTTAAAAAAGACAGACTCTTTCCTCCATGCCATTCACTCCTTTTGGTATGAATTGAATAAATCAGGAAATTTTAGTAAAATTGGCACTTTGATATGTTAAGTAGAAACCCATAATGTTCGTATGATGCTTAATGTGTGTGTTACATGGAGGACATTGTGGAATGTGAGCTGCGGACTCCCCCGTGGTGTTAAGCTGCTTTGTCTTTTCTATTGGTTTTATTTTGTTTTATGTTATGCTCTGAATGTGAATATTACTGTATGGGGTCACTGGATAAAGTCAGAGTTTATTAGTTTATTATTTTGGTCATACTTCCATATTGTGCTTATGCATACAGTATACTGTGGTCTCTCACTTTTCTAGGCAACAGTTCTTACCTTTTCTTTTATTTGATATATAGGATCAATTGGAATTCGCTTGATCAACCCGTTTATCTTATCACAATTCAAGATCCCACTTGGTAAAACTGCTTATTATTGCATGCACTTTAAGGACAAATTCAGGTTGTGAAGTGAAGCATGAATCTGTCAGAGATTTTAGCTGTTTGTAAATAAAAGCATTTTTTTTGTTTTTTGTTCTAAGCCTATGGATACTGGGCATAAGCGCCATATTTGATATGATAATTTCACAAATGCCTTTATTTAAGTTGTGCCTGAAGCAGATTTAAGTTCAGTGTTTGTTATATCTATATTTTATTTACTGAGGCCGGCACTATTTTGTTTTGGTTTCATCTAAACTTGTGAATCATTTATTGTTCACTAATCAAAGTTCTTGTAAAGGAAAATGGTGAGACTTGTGCTGTATAACTTTTGATATGAATATTTGTACATGAGAATATAGCTAGAACATACAGAGACACTGGTCTATTACTGATAACAGAGCTTAACGATAAAGATTTTGCTTCGTTTTTGTTTTATAATATAGAGATATGGTCATACAATAGCTCAATATATTGCTAAGTCAAATCACTAGACTCAGATTGTATAAATGCTGGTGGATGGAACCACAGACTTCTTATATCAGTATGGTGATCTTTTACGGATTGACGGTTCAACAAAAGCAAACACAACATGTGGGTCCAGATTGCATTTGAGTAATTAGTGTCTAATGATCAGATTTACATATTTTTTGCCATGTTCATTATGGTCGTTGAACAGGTTGCACAATGTTTCCATTTATACTGAATGGAAAGATAATTGTTTGGTGCTTAATTTCTAATACCACTTTTAGCCTTGTAGTTTTTTGTCTTGGAGAGACAATTGATTTTTACAAAATGTAAACATGAAGCATTTTGAAACCCCCTCTGAGTCAAAACACTACTAAGTTTTTCAAACACTCATGACATATTTAGAGTACCCCATGCAGTGAAACCCTCTAAAAATGAAGTATATGTATGAAAAAATAAATACTATTTCATCACGGGTCGGTTTTTTAAACACTGTTTAATGTGGTGGTCTTGAATGCAACCCTGTTATGTTTGACAGGTATTTCTTTACCTGTTTTGTTTTTTTCTTTTCATTTCAGAGCCATAACTTGTATTAATGTTCGGTCATGTTCCTCACAGGGCTGAAAGGTGGAAGATGTCCCCTGAATTCACAAAGTATATGGAGGAATATAATGACATTCAATTTCTGATGGCAATATAACTTAAATGCTCTTGTTTTACATGTAGAAACCTAAAATTCTGAATTGGTTATGTTTGACCAGAGCGTGTTCCGAAGTTGAGTGGCTTCACTAGATTTTTCAGCCTTTTACATTTTCACAAACTTTCTGAAATTTGATGAAAAAGTTTCTCATATGCAGTAAGGCCTTTTGTCTGGTCACATATAACTGAAGCCTTGTGAACAAATGGTTCCATAAAAAAGTGCTATTGGGGTGCCTGAGTAAGGTTTGCCTGAGAGCTTCAGAATGGTTATGAACCTTACAATTTGTGTGAATTTTAAGTTACTAGAAAGATGTATTTAGTTAGAATAAAGGGGACTTTCCTCAACAACCTTATTCACCATTTCCTGTGCAGTTCAAAGACAAAATAAAAGAGATTCTGTTGAAAAAAAAAAACAGTCTGAATTGACATCCTGCATCTTATGACAGTGCATTTATTACCCTTTGTGGTTGAATTTCCTTGTAACGATCGCTTATGTGGTTGAAGACTTCTCACTTTTGCTTTTGTCTTGTGTGATGTGACCGCTGTGACCTACAGTATATCAAATGCTGTGTATTGTAATTGAGTGTAAATATACAAACATACATGCAGGTCAAAGATAACTTGTGAAAACCACAACCCTGAAATGGGAACATGATGTGAGAGGGAAGTTACACTGCACACTACTGTTATCTAGGCTTCCTTACACTTCAGGGTAAACTTTAGGGTTTTGACTGGGGGCTTTTTTGCATACCTGTACTGTATATGCTGGCAGGAATCCGACTGTAGTTTCCTTGAATTGTCAACGTCTGCGGCACCATCTGCAGCCATTGCCCGCCTCACCACAACCCCTCTTTTATCCCCTGGGGCAACTGGAAAGCCCCGAGGATGGCAGTAGAGTGGTTAGCCTTTACCTGCAGTAGTGCTGACAGTGTTGTGGTGGGTCGAGTTCCCCGACTTTTCTCAAGTAGTCAGTGGTTTAACACCAATGCAGCATTCAGTGTGGACCCATAAAACAAAGACGTTATTACCAAATAACGTGGCAATCAGATCAGCTCTCAGTGAGCTGTTTCTGTCTGCAGTCTGACCTCTCATTAACCTTGTGATGCAGACAGCTGGCTTAATACATCATAGGGTGTCTCCAAGCGGAAGTGACCATTTCTAGAAGTTAGTGGTGACAAAGATGAGATAAGACAAGATATGAAAAACCCAGTTTGTGTTATTTTCATATTTTACATAATCCTTCTAGGTCCCTCCTTACACACTCCCCAAACAAATCACTGGAGGTTGCAACACTATCTTATGTCATGATGAATTCATCCTCTGATAACGTGAGCACAGCCTGTCAGAAGCTTGTACTTGTGGTGTGACAACCGGTGTGATGACATTAACACATTGCTTACTTTAGCTAAGCAGACCCTCCCCTTTACGCACTTGAAAAAGTTTCTGATTGAGAAATGCATTTCCTGAGTTTGCCAGCTTCCTGCACAAATGCAGTTATATACTGACAAAAAAAGCAGAACCTGATCAAAATCAAGAGAAGATAAAGAAGTTGATCTTAGACTACTTCTCAGGGATTGTTTACATGACACCTCATTTATTTCAGATCCAATTCAACTTTAAACACTCTATACACTTGTAGCATTGCTGTAGCATGTGGGCACCAATAAGTGCATGTGTGTGTTTGTTGTTAAATGATTCAAGTCATATTTAAGTCAGTAAAGCCATGGGAAGAACCACATTTATCTATTTTTGGTATTAGATTATTACAGTACAGGTTTTCTCAAAGAACATTTGTATGCTTTCACTTGAATTTAAGGAACTTTACACGTTCCTCAAGGTACATTTGATCTTATTATGTAAAAAGTGCATAAAAAAACATCATCATTGTGCAATTTAGCAGGTGTGAAAAAGTAAAAGTGAGCTTCCCACAGTGCACATAGTTCACACCTTCTCACCCACACTCTCTAGAGGGCGGTAAAATATATGTCAGTGAACTGTGTCAAAGGGTATAGGCTGACCTCAGTCCTTAGGGTATAGGGTTAAATTATTCCCATGCATGGCTGACATCATTTTCAAAATTCAGCAGATTCATCTTCCTCAAGCGATATTCATGTATCACATTTCTAGTATATTTTTCTGTGCCTGAATAAAAAGGAGGTGGTATTAACAATACTCAGTGCTACACTGGATGGTCACACATTTAATAAAAGGCCTAATTAGACAACACCCCTAAATGCTTGCTCTGTGACCAGGCATGTTGGGGCATTGAGCCACTTATTAGATACAGAGGAAAAAGAAAAAAAAAATGCACATCTGAAAAAAAGAGGACATTCTGGGAAATTTGGTTGCCTCACAAAGTGCACGTCATTTCCTCCTCTGACAAATGTGTGGTTTCTGTCTTTAAAAAAAGTTTTAAAGGAGTGTGATTATGACGAGTCTGTGTAATTTGCCTGTGATACTGAGTGGAGAATGAATGGTCATGCAAAGAGTATGAATTTTCAACAGTTTATGGAACAAGCAACAAGTAAGTTTTATTACATCTACTTTTCTATTAAAATATAAAAAAAGTTGCACCATTTCTTGCCATTGTGCACGTTATTGTGGTTATTTTCGGTGCCTTGCAGCTGTTGTGAAACTGACTGAAGTTTCAGATTGAACTTTACTGCTTCACAGTTCTTTTACACATAGTTTATTTTTTTCAACAGTTTGGAGAATATTGCCAATGTTTATAGAGACTGACAATGTTTGTTGGCATCTAAACATACTTTAACTATAACATGTGATTTTGTAAAATGTCTGAACTGATAATATATCAGACCTCTGGTGTTTTTTTTTCACCGGGTGAAGTAAAGTGAAAATTCTATTTTTATCACTCCTGCCTTCCACTTGTGGCTTTGCCATGAAGTTCCCCTCACTGCTGGGATGTAGGATAACCTAAACTGACCAGTTCCTTTCTCCACAGCATTACTCTCTCTCTTGCTGGTTATGGCTGTTGATTCAACAAGAACTGTGGCAGCAAGCAGAAACCAGCAGTGTGGGTATCCTCTGCAGCAGACTTTTAAGTTAAGCAGACTCATGCAGAAGGAATCTGTCGACCTAATCAAAACATATGTAAGTATAGGCATAAAACTGCCGTATTTTATTTTGCTGTGTTAAATCCTCATCTGCTTGTTCAGTACTCCACCCTTTTACCTTTTTTAGACATAGATGCAGACTATTCATGTTCCTCTTTATTTTTCAGAAAGCCTCTCAAGGAGAAATGTCAGAGCTTTTCTGCAAGGTGTCAGTTAACAACATCCCTGACCCTAACATCTCCGGCATGGAGCCCTCAGAGAGGATAGTGAGCATCTACACACATCTCCAAGACTTCCTCCCACATTTCAACCGGGTGTACGATCAGCAGACAGACTTGCAGTCATCCACAAGCCCGCTGCTGACCCAGCTAAACAGTATAAAGGCTCACAGCAATAACCTGGCTGCACGCATCAAATGCCTCTATCAGAGCCTCTTCCCAAACCTGCCTGTACCAGAGCCAGCAGGAAGGCCGACAGCACTACCTCCACCTCAGAACGTCTTCCAGCAGAAAGTCTACGGCTGTGTGGTCCTGAAAACCTACAAGGAGCTCCTGTTAAATGTTTCTCGAGAACTGAGGACTCTCAAAAGCAAAATGTACATGAGGATCCAAACAAACACATTTTTCTGAGGATGACCCAATACTGGCCACAGTCAGTTTTCATCAACACTTCCAATCACTGGGTTGATAAAGACTTATGTAAAGGATATGTGAGTATGAAGGTGGCTGGTACATCAGTGTAATGAAGCCTATTTATGTTATTTAATATTTATTTTCTTGTTTCTGATAAGAGGATTGTTGATCAAGTGTGTGAATGTATATCTATTAAAGTTATGTATATTTAATTTGTATAATATGTAATGTTCTACTTTGGTGATATAAACTTATTTGCTGTATAATTATTAAAAGACACTTGCAGATGTACTTCATTTTGATCTTCATTTCTGAGTGGTTTGCATCAATTTTCAAGTGACTGGAAAAAGGACAATCTTAAACACACATTTCCATGCACTACATGTGTCTTCTTATTCGCCAAACTCAATTTGAGTAACAATATATCTGTTTCTCTACTTTAAACAAAGATTGTCTGTGCAAAACCAAAAAGTATAGTTTGTGCTGGAAGCATCATATGCTGTGTTGCGCACAGAATAAGTCCATCAAGAGGGGTTAAAAGAAAATCAGGAAGCTGCTGAGACGCTGACTGTGTGATATCAGCTCAGAATGACGCATGTGTTCAACACAAGGCAGTATTGGATAGGAAAGATTTCATGAAACTGGCGGGCTGTCTGGCCAGTCACAAGGTGTGGGTGTGTGTGGGTCAGATAACTGTATGTGTTGTTTGCACTCTTGCATCCTCATATAAATGGAGACGCAAGTGTGTCAAGGGTGCGATGGGGAAAACAGAAGAGAAGTTGAAATTCAGCAGAAAACCCCTTTTTTAAATAGATGAAAAACAGACACTGCACACAAACTTGTCATCTACAGCCTATATATTTATAAAATAAAATACCAAATATATTTGTTTGAATGAAGTAATGCTTAACTAAACTTTCCTCAGATCACAAGCTCTCAGGAAACTGGAAGTAGATGGGGGATTCACTCTGGGTCATGAATCAAGTTCCATGTTATAACTCTGCTTTATTTATAGCACAAAAACGGAGGTTACCTCAGGACAACAGTTATTCTTCAGTAGGCAATCATTTTCACTAACCACTTATGCTTATGCTTTACAAGACCACAGAGAGCTATACAGTTTACCACCCTAGCAGATACAGTATTTGTGAAAATGAAGACACCTTGGACTAGTCATAAGTCTTCCCTGTAAAACACTCTCTAATCCACCTGACTTGGAGAAACACAAAATAACCTGCACAATTTCAACAGCAACACAGGGAAAACATGCAAAACCCCAACAGAAGTGGACAGGCCTGGCAACTGAACCCAGCACTTGTTGTAGCTGCTGTAACCATTGATCCACCTGTCATCAGCACATCACTATGAAAATGTGTTGACTTCTGCAACAGCAAAACAATGTATACATTTAGTCAAATGACTGTGTTCAAGGTAAAGGACAGTCCCGACTGACAGAAAAAAATACATGGTGCAGGCATGAAGGATAGGCTACTTCTAATTGATATACTGTACATTTGTTTGAAATTCGTGCTGAGCGTCACAAATCCCCAGCTTTAAGATAATGTCGATTTTATAGGTAATAACTTAAAATAATGGAGTCCACTGCAACCTGTTTCGGGACACATTACAGTTGTGTTATGATCCTGTGTTTGGTTTGTTGCTTTTTTTGTGTTTGTGCTTTTTCTCCTCTCCTCTCTGCAGGGCATGTGTGTGGCAGGGGGCGTGGCTGGCTTCTCCAGGTAGCTGATGAGGCACTCCTGTATCCATTCACCTCATCACTCTCTTCATATACGCCTGGTCTTCACCCTACTACTCTACCAGATAATTCCGTCATGTGTCGATAGCGTGCAACAAGTTTAGAATCCCAAGTGGACATTTGTTTCTTAAAACTGTGGAAGATTGTACCTGACGGTATACTGTACGTATTTGTGGTGCTGAAAAAAAGTGGCCAGAGGTACGTATATCTCTTGAGACCAGGTTAAAAAAAAAAACATCAGCGTGGCCTCCATCAGTGGGTTCCATCTCCTCTGAGATGTTTAAGCTGAGTTATGAGTCACTTCCTGTTTGGAGAGTTGATAAAATGTTTTTACTCTGTCCTAAAAGAAGACAGAAATATGTTGGGACTGATTTCTTCCTCTGAGGCGTTTTAATGAGTTCAGGCACGGGCTTTTATCCATAAGAGATGCCTTTTAAAAAATAAAAAATAATAAAAAATACATGAATGGCAAAGGTGGGCTTTGAACTCACTTCCTTCAGATTGCGGAGCAGTTTCTTTTTAAGTTTAGCTCTCAGGACTCTGAGATGTTATCTCAATATTTCAACCAAGGTTCAACTTCACAGAGTCACCTCCCTTTTGTGAAGCAGGTTTTAGGTTATTTCATGGATAGATAAATGCATTACACTATATTAAAGGGTTTGATTGGTTATCACTTATGTCTTGGAAAGTGTTAAGGGGTTTTCAAGGATTATCTGCACATATAAGATGTTTTAATGGATTATCTGCATGTTAAAGAGTTTTTAAAAGGCAACAAAAGGAAAAAGACAAGGTTGATGAACGTGAAGTTTCTTTTCTCTCATTTTGATCTTGTGGTTATCACCCCCAGAGATGGTCCAGGGTGGAACAACAACAACGTTTACAAATTTCCACGGGGAAAAAAAATGAATTAACACGTTACATTTTTTTTTGGGCTGGAGGCTGTTCAGCTGAAGGTTATAGAACTTATTCAGAATTATATTAACGTTTCTTTTGTGATAAAAAAAAAAAACATAGTATAGTATGTCGAAAAAAGTCATAACATAGAATGTCGAAAAGTCCGCAATTAATATTAAAGAGACTGTTCTTCCCAGAGAAACACTCCCAGAGGTTGTTTAAGCAGTAATTACAAGCTATATTAACATTTATAGCGGTGGCTCCCTCTAGTGACAGAGTAGTTATGACAGGAGCAAAGCAGGAAGAAAGGTGACAAACTGGCTGTGTTTTTTAGCAGTGAAAAACACAGTATACTGTATAACTTAATGCTGATTCTAACAGTTCTATTTAGGTTTAGACCAGAGAGTACGGGACAGCATGCGGAGCATCATGCAACAAGTCAGACAGGTAAATAATGAGGGTGGTGAGTGTTAGAGATTTACTATCAAAGGTCCATGTCTGTAAAAGTGTAATAAAGAGAAAGATGCTGTGAACAATAGTATTCTTAATTTGAAGGTTACAGAACTTATTCAGAATTAATTTAATTCAATTTTATTTATAGTATCAAATCATAACGAGTTGTCTCAAGACACTTTATCTATCTATCTATCTATCTATCTATCTATCTATCTATCTATCTATCTATCTATCTATCTATCTATCTATCTATCTATCTATCTATCTATCTATCTATCATTTAGTGCAACAGTGGCAAGGAAAAACTTTCTTTTAGGCAGAAACCTCAGACAGACCCAGGCTCTTGGTGGGCGGGCGTCTGCTGGTGCCGGTTGGGGGTACGATGAACAGTGGCAATTATAGTAACAATAAATATAATGGAACTATGACTAGAAATAGTAGTTGTAGTAGTTCAGGGCGTAGCAGGGCACCAAGCAGGACTACGGTGGCAGCTGCAACCATGATTTAGGTGCCACCCTAATCCAAGGAAAACTGCAAGGCGAATGTAGGCAACCGCTGCAACTCCTCACTCCCTAACTATATAAGCTTTATCAAAGACGAGAGTTTTAAGTTTACTCTTAAATGTGGGTATGGTGTCTGCTTCCTGAACCCAGACTGGGAGCTGGTTCCACAAGAGAATTGCCTGATAGTCAAAGGCTATGGCTCCCATTCTACTTTTAGGGACTCTAGGAACCACAAGTGCATTCTGGGAGCGCATGCAGTGCTCTAGTGGGACAATAAGGTACTATTAGTTCTTCAAGATATGATGATGCCGGACTATTAAGACGTTTGTAGGTCAGGAGAATGATTCTGGATTTTACAGGAAGCCAATGCAGAAAAGCTAATACAGGAGAAATATCTCTTTTCTTAGTTCTTGTCAGTACACGTGTGCGGCATTCTGGATCAGCATCATATCATAACGTTTCTTTTGTGATTAAAAAAAAGACATAAAATAGAATGTCGAAAAGGTGATAAAAAAGAGAATATAGTGATGAAAAAGTCATAGTATAGTATGTTGAAAAATTTAGAAATTACGTAGAACTATAATCAGGTGGAGGTTCATTATCATTTAACATGCTTTCCATGTTTTGACCTGTGGAGGGCAGTATACACTCATGTGATGGTCAAATGATGCTTCGTGAACCATTTTCTTTATTTTCTGAGCTCACTAGATGGCGCTCTTTGTTCAAAGAAAAAGGTTAAAGGGACAACAATTCAGTGTGTTTTCAACCCTTTGTTGAAGAGAGAGCCCCATCTAGTGGACTCAGAAAAAAGAAAAAATGGTTCACAAAACTTCATTTGGCCAGCAACTATTAAAAAATGAAGAGTAAGTATACATCCAACACAAATACTCAATACCTGTCAGTGCAGTAACAACAAAAGCTGATGACATGGTATTAATAAAAGCTTATTTTATTGATAGTGATCATATGAACTTGACGGGAAGCATGGTAACAAAGAGAGGGGAGATGACAACAAAGGTCCCCAGCCAGAATCAAACTGGGGTTGTTGTGGTCATTGCATTATGGTATACACTGTAACCACTATACCAACTGAGATTACTGTTCTCAAAGTTTCTGCTAATAAATTTGTATATTTACCACAAAAGTCACATTACCAAAAGATTGGAATAATAGTTGACTGATAATTGCTCTTGAGATAAGCACTGAGAACTTAAGTTTAGCTTGAAATTTTAAATTCTGATATAGTTATTCAAACGTCTGACATGAGGCTACAAATGCATTGTGCACACGTATTATAATTTGGAATACAGTAGAGAGGGTTTAAGGGTAATTAGACAAAACTTTTCACCATCAATCATGACAGTCTCTCAAGATTGTATGATACCTGAGAGACCTTTGATACAAACTATATTAAAATGTATCTATGACTAAGTGTTTAAAAAAAAAAAAAAGTATCTTTCTAAGTGGAATCAGTCTGCCCTTCTTAAATAAGGACTGATCAGATAATGCCTTTAAGCATTTAATCTTGCATTACAGCACTCCCATTTCCTTTTTCATCAGAAATACACATCCTGAACTGAAATCAGATCTGTTTCATGGGGTTTTTATTGTGCAAATGTTGTGCAGAGCATGCACCAAGTGTCATATTTGCAATATGAATAAAAGGCATTTCAAATAATTGTATTGCTATTATTAGAAACATTCAGGTAAAGTCACACATTTACATCCCTGATTATTAGTAATTATTATTATTATTATTATTATTATTATTATTGTTATTATTATTAAGAGTTATTGATTTATGACATTGACATGTTTAATTGTGCATTCATATTTGCATGCATAGAGACATAATGCCTGCTACTCCAGACATGGATATTTGATAATTGCTTTATCCAACTACTAACAGGATGGTTATTTGACTGATTATTTCATATTATTGCTTACAATCAAATAAACTACTTCTACTACATCTGCACAATACATGTTTTCATTGCATTTGCATAGTTATTCAAACATGAGTAAGGCATATCATTCAATGCAAGCGCACAACTGGAAACAACAGACCGTGAAACCATAATTTTGCATCTTCACAGTTTTTCCAAAGTCACTGCAGAGTTTAGTGTACCAACTTCACTTACACAAGGTTGTTGTGTCCATATTCAAAAAGCGAATGTTCATTTTTGATTCAATCTCAAAGCCATTCAGCAACTAAAAAAAAGAAGAGTTATTCATTGTTAAAAAATTATATTGCTGATAATTTCACTGTCCTTGAAAGTGGTAAGGTTGATTTTTATTTTAAAGTAGCTACAAGGAACTTTTTAAATGTTTCTGAAACTGTTTAATTTTCCATCTGATGATCATAAATGAACTGTAACAGCAAACGAGACTTAACAGTGAAAAGATTGCTGTTTTTTTTATATATAGTTTTTATTAATGCCTTTGCCCGGATCTGATTTCCCCCGCAGACGAGACGTGTGTAACTTGAACATCTCACATTTACCAACAAAACGTACAGCTAAAGACCGTGCAAAACATTTCAGACCGTCCTGCCAACCTGTATACATTTTAACATCAATGTACACTGTAATGATTTTTCACTCTAAAGTCACTGAAAGCTGCTGCTGTTTTATTCCTGTCTGCTATCTGCAGCGGGCGGGGCTGCTGCTCAGTCCCCCCCCCCCCCCCCCCCCCGCGACTGACGCGCGCTCACACCTCAAACACACACGGTGGAGGCAGGAAAAAACGGAGATGAGACGTACAGGATTACCTAAATTGAGGACAGCCATGCTCGTTATTGTAAGTGCAATGATAAGTTGAAGGCACGTCAAACCGTATGAAGGTATGTCCCAGCCCAGGCTAGAGTAGGAAATTAACTAACAATATAAAGATCAACAAGCCACTGACAGATGTTCAAATTTGATTCATACAATAAATTATGTTTTTTTGTTTTTGTTTTTTTTTGTCTTAAATCCACCAGCCATTTTCATATTATGCCAACATTTGCAGCATCCTGAGCCTTTTTGGTAAGGTTACCTTCCTTTTTATTTTTAAAAAATTATACCAAAAAAAAATCATAACTTTTTTTTGCAATAGTCACTGTCTCTTGCAACTTCATTGCAACAAAAATACAAAAGACATTTTTTTACAAAAGCTCCAGCAAAATCAAGCATTTGGGGCCGCAACAATCTCAAAAAAAGGCAGCGAAATCCTGGAGGGACTGATAACTTCTTGCAGTTCTAGTAATTACCTTAGTTGCTACAACAAGTTCTTGCTAATGCTTTGGCTTGTGACAGCTAGAAAAAATCTTTACAACAGCAGGTGTGGTTAAAACACTACAGCTTCTGTCCAAAGGGGCCGCAAGAATCAAAACAAACTGAAAGTTCCTCGTAGCTGATTTTATTGGAAAAACCAAAAATTCTAAACCATGTCATTTAATATGCTCAATTTCAAATATATTTACATATTTCAATGCACTTTTAAAAGTATCGTAAATAACTAAGAAACTAGCAAACATATTTATTATAGTGTGTATTCTGTGTACCAACCTTAAGGAAATGCTCAAATGTGATTCCCTCATAGAATTCATCAGGTTCCTGCATGTGAACAGTGAAGTTACAGACAAACATTGAATCAAACTTAAAGTTATCTTGAGCTATACTACAGCTCACATACCATGTGGCCCATTGAAATACTGGCCACCTCCAACATGGCTGCATCAGCTATGCTTTTGGCTGTGTCCTTCTCCAGTGCCTCGCTGAAAGATAACAGTTCTTCCACCACCTGGACAGATATGAACAACAAGATATAGGTAATTTCATATCTCGATGAAGATATATATCGCAATATAGCATTTTTTTCTGGTAATTCAATAACTAAATATAAAATAACCATATGGTAAAGCCTATTTTGTATACTCCTGTGTGAATTAAATACTTGAAAAATGAAAAGAAGAGAGTATTTTCTCATTTTATTACGAACATTGCGATGGAAACAATATAGAAAAGTATATATGATAGACATGTTTATATTGCTTTGACAATATATTTCATCATATCGCCCAGCCCTACCTTTTTCAAATTCAACATAAAATGTTTCATTGATGCTGATAAAAACAGACACAGATAACAGTAAAACCCACATAATAAACCTAGATGATTTCTTCAGATTGTGAGTAGAGATGGTTGTAATCGTCACTGGTTATAGGATGACCTAAGTTCATTTAAAAGGTTTAAAACTTCATGAGTTTTTATCAACAGAAGTAAGCAGAGGCTTACGTGTCTGTATTCCTCAAGGGTTATCGTCCCGTCGTTGTCTGCATCATGCATGTTGAATAAAACTGCAGAGAATAATGATACAAATGCATATAATAAACAAAGCTATCAGTTCAACAGCTGTGTGTCAGCCACAGATAATGTCAGGCATGTGATCATGTGATTTGAAGACACACATCTCAGTTTGTCCCTCCTGATGCTGTCACGCTGTTCCTGTGTCATGTGCAGTGACGGGGGCTTGAAATGGGACATAACCACCAGAAACTCCTTAAAGTTGATCTCCTCAACTGTACCCTCGCCGTTCTGCCGGAAGTTTCTAAAGAAATACAGAAATGAGCGTACAGATCGTGCAGTTCTGGCAATAACATGAAGCAAATTCTTGAATCTTATCTCGCTCCACATTACAAGTTCAAGCAACTTTCTAACCATTGTCACTGTACCTTCTGTCAAAGAAGGCCTCTATGATCTGCAAACGGATAGGATTGCATGCTAGATCTGGGATTTCATTGAAGTGATCTCTCCTGTGGATGTAAAGAGGATTTAAAGGTGTGGTATATGGTGTCACACACTGTAATATGTAATTGTGGCCACAGGTTGCAAGCTGTACGTGCAAACATAAAGCCTGTGAGCTGCCAGGCCGATTGGGTTAAATAATGAAATTAAAATGATAATAAACTTGTAGGTGTCACTGAAAAATTCACATTGCACTACACAATACTTAAAAATCTTAAAACTTACAGCAGAGTTTCTTCATTGTGGCTCAACTGCTTGAACCTATTATGTAGGATTCCAATCTGCTCAAATGAAACTGAAAACAGAAAAGTTATTTTGTTAAAGGTCCAATATGTAATAAATTTACTATAATACATCCAAAAACGACCTCAATGGAAAAAAAAAAAAAAGTTGAAATGCTATCTTTTCTGACAACAATGCTAATGCCAGTATTTTCTCCTATGACATTTCCGTTCTGTGACAGAATTTCTGTTTGTGTTTTGGCCTGTGTGTTGTTATCAACTGCCCAATTTGACAGCAAGGCTGGGTTGACAGATATACCTGTAAAAACGTAAACCCAGTGCACTACATCTGTGACGGTAGTACAGCCATGAAAGCAGCAAACAAACGAAGAGGATCAACAAGATGGATTCTACCCGACATTAAAAAAAAGTGTTTTCTAACCTGGTTTGTTACGTCTCTGGTCACCAGAGACGTAACAAACCCCGGGTAAATATTGGAGATATATCCCGAACACTATTGAGACACAGCCAGTAAAGGGACCCCGACTGGTCCTGGCTAACACCGGCATGCTAACCCTGCTAACAGTTAACGTTACCAGAGCGGTTTCTAAGCCGAGGAAGTGTGTCTGTCTGGCGTGTGGAGAGGACAGCGAGGTTGTTGTGTTTTTAGCGGTTCCTATTGTAATCAGCAGTGATGGGCCAAAAGTAACGGAAAAGTAGTGTAAAGTATTACAATTCAGAGACAGTAATATTGTAATATAACTAATTACTCCCAAATGACAGTAACTAGTAATCAATAATGTATTACATTTTGGAAGTAACTTGCCCAACACTCTCTGTCAGTTGGGTACAGAGCTCTGCGTGAGCATGGGCTTTTATGACTATCAATATAGCCAGCATCTAACTTTAGCTACTCAGCTTTGCTGTGGAGTGATGTCTGGCTGTGTGAGACAAGCGTCTAGCAGATTGTTGGATGCTCTGGTCTCAGCCTGGCAACCTCTGTGAACTTCAAGTCTGGGGAGGAGTGGGCGGGGGAGACCACTCTAGTATTTTGAATTTGTACTGCAGTAACTATTTTAAACACTAGCTGTTAGTATTAGGCTACATATTGCACCTTTTAAGTGTGCATGCATAAATAGCCTAAATGCCGCCAAAAACAGTGAGACACAAAGTAAACATAGAACTCTTTAAACCTATTAAACATGAATCATTTTGACATTTAAATAAGTTTGTTGAAAATCTGATGGTAACAGCTTTTTATTCCTTCACAAGTTTTACTCGAGGCTTTCAAGGCATGCAGATTTGAAGATTCATATTTTATGTAAACACTTTGGTTTGCGGTTGTCTGTCACCTGCAGCTGCCAAACTCACCTCTATCATATGAGGCTACAGGTGAATTAAAGTAGCTATTGCTGCTTATAAAAAGTCATAATTTGCAGGCACATAACCCTTAGATATAGCCATATCCCCTTCTCTTAAATGGTTGTAACACAGTCATATGACATAGTAGCCTAATATAAAATAAATGCCAGATATTGAAAGTTTAGGTAGTCCTGGAATAGGGGGCAAGAGCACTCAATGATTGCACATTGTTTGACAATTTTACAGTAAAAAAAAGCAAAAGGTGGCCTGAATGAGCACTAGGTGTTAAAGGGTTAAATTGTTTTGTCAAAGCTTTCAATACAGTGCCTGATCTATTATTAACTGTACTTCCCTCTGTAGACTGGGTTACACTTAATGTAAATGTAATTGTAAATTATTCATTACTACTGCACCACGCTACTGGTTTTCCTTAGAGATGCTGGACATGAGTAATTAAAGGCAAATAATGATCATATCTTTACTTATGGCGTTGAAATTCCCCTTTAAGACAAGACTGGATTAAAATGAGACTGAATTCAAATAATATTTCCGGTGCAGTGAGCTCAGCTTCTGGTTTTCACACATCCTACATGTCTGACTGCTGTGATTAAAAAGGAGGTGCTTAATGCCAATGCAAACAATAATAATGATGACTATAGTACTCACAGCCCGTCGTTTCCGCCAGATCAACGTATTCTGGTTTACCCGGTAAGGACTGTAGCGCACCCATACCTCGGAAAAAGATCTTCCACCAGTCCGGTTTTAACTGGACCAGAGACAGGTCAGAAATTAGCCAAAACTGTTGGAATTTGGAAAACGGATCTCAGAGGGTCATGTCTCAGAATCATCCATCGCCACCTGAGTGTTTGTACGCCAGACTTGTTTTCCGTTTGCGGTTGCCAGGCTGGTCTCATCTCTCTTTGCAAACGACGCAGGCTACTTCCGTGACTACCGTGCTGGTGACGACACACATTTAGGAACAACAGGCTGCAGTTTGAATTATTTATCTAGACTTTTTTTCATTTATTCAGAGGCTGCGACCATTGACTGTGTTTGTTTATAGGCTACTGTCTGTAGGCTACCAGCCAGGGAAGATGGAGAGTAAGAAGGTAGTTCTCAGATGTCATACACGACTGAAATATTACGTTTCAAACGGAACTCTTTTGATAATTTTTATTCACATACATTTGTGTCATCATGAATTATGACCAGGCTGCAATCCATTTAACTCTGCCAGTTCCACAGGTGCACCCACCTTTTTTTGTAACTCTCTTATTGAGCTGCAAAACATACAGGTAGGCTACACTCACAAAAACATATTTTAAATTCTGGACGTTTCAAGGTTTCTTCCAAAAGTATGAAACATGTCAAGCTGAACTTCTGAGAAATACAATATTTATTTTGATCAGTAGATAATAAAAACATGTATTTTAATAGATATAAAGTCGCTAGATGATATCCCATGATCTTCATCAACAGGTGGAATTTGACACTTGTCATAGAAATCGACAGGAAGATAGACAAGTTTGAATGCTCCTTCAAACCTTGTACGGAGTCTAATTAACCACATGTCCTGCATTAGGAATTTTAGATAAGCTCCAATGTTTTTCAAATGTATTTTGCTTGTAATAAATAAATAAAATGTATTTGTTCATGCGTATGATCTTAAAGAGCTCAGTCACTATTTGTGCAAACTGTCAAATGTAGGATTTTATCCAAAACTTCCTGATGTCGTGTCCAATGTTTATTCTATTTCTGACCTTGTGAGATTTTGTATTCCAGTTTATGCAGAACTACAATGTGAAAATGTGATTTTGTATTCCAGTTTATGCAGAACTACAATGTGAAAATGTGTCCAGAACACTATAGTATCTGAGAAGTTTCCATAAATTATCACAGCAGTCCTGGCTCTGATTTTTGAGCTTTGAAAGAAACCTAAAGCAACATTTACATAAATGAAACAAGTTACATGCCAAATATATTATAGATTAAAACTATGTAGTACTAAAATACACCACATGGTGGTAGTGTTTTGTCAACTATGTACCACCAGCAGAGATAAGTTATCCCTGAATCCACTTTTGTTTTTATTAGAGGTGTGTGTGTGTGTGTGTGTGTGTGTGTGTGTGTGTGTGTGTGTGTGTGTGTGTGTGTGTGTGTGTGTGTGTGATTACAGTAAAGTGCCATTATCATCTCAGTCACTTGAGGGTAGCATTTGTGTTTCCATATTATGTCATTCTCTTTACATTAATTGAATTAAAGGTAGCCAGTATTCAGTATCAAAACAATACATACCATACATTTTCAAAATTCACCGCTGTTTCCAAAGCTGCCGAGCCTCACCGTCTGTAACTGTTGCATCCTCCAGTCATGAGCAATTAGCTGTCATTGCTAATAGTGAAGCAACAGGCCTTGTAAGAACAATAGCAACACAATTTAACTGCTTGGAAAAGAATCATCGTATCGTACTATTTTATCCTACTAATCTCCATTTCTTTACATTTCTCTTAATGTCAGATGTATGTACTGTATAATAGTCCTGCACAATACTCTGTTCACACCTGAACATTGTCAAGAAATTGTCACGTTTTAAACTTAAGAGCTCAACAGGTTTTGTCACCTCTATTAGGAAATTTGAAATCTCATTATGACACTAATCAATTATCAAGTAAATGTAGGTGCAGTAATAGAAGAGCACTATATTGGGAGGTTACTAATGCTCTTTATACTAGTTGCGATACAACTAGGTTAATTAGAGTCGGCCCTAAAGATTTAATTATCTGCGTGTGAGAGCTCTTTATGTTCTCTGTGCCAGTATTGTGTGACTGTGATCAAATGCATAATAACATTTGTCTGCTTTGTGCAATGCAGTAAAACAAATAACTATGCTGTAGATCGTATATTTGAATACCGTTCAAAAACGGGGGAATGCACAAGGTCAAAGACCACATTCTTTATGACATATATATTGTAGATTTAGATTAGGTATGTTTTGTTAACACTGTGCTGTTTAGAATGTGAGCAACCTGTAAATGAAAAGTAATGATGCTTTTCATTTTAGTTTTAAAATGCTTTACGTATCTGTAAGCCATTGGGCTCTGATAGCTGAGAGTAAAGGAAGATGTTCATGGTAGAAAGAGGTCGACCAAATCACAACATGTTCAAATATTTTCCCTGTGCAGAGTAATTGATGCACCTAGTAGTACACGATCAATCGGGCCTGGACAAAAAACAATACATTTTATTTTCTTGATCTGTCTCTGCCCTTGAAATGTTCTTTCCCATAACATTGTCTCACTAACAAAGCATGTTATGGTTGTGTGCTTTGTAACTATTACTAAGTGCACTACATTTGATGGCTTGAAATTGATTCGAATAAAGACTCCGCTTCAGAGAGAGAGGGGGAGAAAATAAGGAGGTGTCTGATACAGAGACAAAAAGGGGTGGAAAAGTGTGGCCAAGGAGAGAGGGCAGCCTGAGCCTGTTTTGCATGCACAGGGGCTTCTGTGGGAGAAGGAGTTGACAGGGCGCCGCAGTGCTGCCTCCAGCTCTCAGACAACAGCTGCTCAGAAAGAGGAGACGTCCTGAGGGTGCTGCGACATGCCTCGCTCTTTCTCCATCTTTCTTTTCACCTGTCTGCTTCTTCTTTTCACCGAACAGACATATGCGAGACACATGTGCAATACACTGACTTCTCCACATTCCCACACATCTCTTTCTCAATGCCACACACACACACACACACACACACACACACACACACACACACACACACACACACACACACACACACACACACACACACACACTTTTGCATAATGACATGGGACTTCATAAGAAATTGGCAGGCTGCCTGTGCTCAAACAAAACACCCAAAATAAACCAGGTAAAGCTGGATATTTGATGGGATCTGTTATTTGTTCTACTTACTTGGAAATATGTTTATGATGAATAATTATCAGCAGTAACATGAAAATGAAATATTCTTACTCTACTGTTTTCCAAGCCGCTGATGGCAAAAATTCAAGTAGTACTGTATTAACATCAAAAACTATTTTTATTTATTTATATCTGCATCACTGTAATTTGGTTACTTTTGAAGTTTGTGTATTAGATTTTGATCCATTTCCTAGAATAGAAAAGAAATTTTGGCTGATTTTATCCACAACCTGAGAACCTCATACTGCAACATTTGTATTTCTATTGTCACCACGTCGTGTGTGAGAGTGATGTCTTTTATATCACAAAATAACATTGTAAGATTGTTTGATGTGACAGCTCAAATAATTTAAGAACGATGAAACCTTTTTCCGACACAAAAGCTCATTAAATAATCTTTAGCAACTATCCCCATATTTAGCATGCATTTAACATTTATTAAATGGTTTATATCACACTACAATGTAATTGCAGGCAGATATGAATTGATGTATTTGTCAACACCCATAAGAAGAAGCTGGTGTATAAACAGATAATGTATTGCAACACAGTAAAACAGTATAATGATATAAACTATGTCCTCATAGGAGAAGTTATAATTGCTGGCAAAACATTAATAAGCAATAAAATACATCCTTACAGCTGCATACAACTACAATATAGTGTGTTATAAACCATTCATTAAATGTTTGTATACTGCTTATACATGCAAAATAGGTCTCATATCCTCATATCAAAATGTCAGAGAACCTTTAATTTCACATTAATACATATTAATTAAAACAAAATGAGTGCATGACAAATGAATGGTCACCCCACATTTATATGCATGCTATACATTAATAGAAATGGATTTAAAATCAAATCAGAAGACAGCTTTTGTTTGGGTACTGTTATTATTACTTTCACAACTTTAGAGGTGACCCAGTTCTAAAATCAAAACATCCAGACGGGATGCTGAGAATTTAGTATGAAATAATTACTGTACCTCATGAGAGGGATACTAGCAGAAAAACAACCTTCTGTCTATGTGGCTTATAAGAAAGTTAAATATATTACAAACCAAGATGTTGTGTCCAACTGTAAGTAGGAATGACAATGTCATCTTAATCTTATTATACTCATTCTACTGCCATAAATCAGGAAAGTGATTTCACAGTTTTTGTTTCAGTTTGCTTTTGAATTGATAGCACATAAATGGACAGAAAGGTGTTTCTTTTTTACTTTTTGCCCTTGGTTTGTCAATATAAAAATGGAGAAGGGATTGCAGAGGCGTGAACAGGGCATGCTCTGATCTCCAGACAGAAAGAAATCAATTTCTGAGTACAAGCAGTTTCGAGACAGCCAAAGACGAAGTTAAGTTACAGTGTAAAACAGTAAGGTTGTAGAAAGGTCAGTGAAGTTTTAGAAATGTAAAAGTAGTTGTATTGTGATCAAGAAGACTAAGGATGAATCCCAATTCTCCCCCTTAACCCTTCCCCTTCGTCTTACCCCTAGCCCTTGTCCCTCGAACCAAGTGGTGAGGGCTAGGGGTGAAAACATACCCCTATGAAATGGGACACCACTTGGTTACGGTTATGTCACCATACGGTATTGATTGATTGATTGATTGATTGATTGATTGATTGATTGATTGATTGATTGATTGATTGATTGATGAGTTATACATTTGAGTGCCTTTTTATATGTGTGTGTGGTTTAAATAGCTGATAATCGTTCTGTAATATAATGTGTTTTTATATAATGTTTTTGCCTGTTGTGTTTACTTTATTGGGCAATAAAGACAGATTTTTGTTAACAAAGAAAGTGTTTCTGAACATCAATCACATTCAAAACAGTGATAACTGAAACAGATATACAACACACCATGCACTGTGTATAAAAATATGTATTGCAAACAAACCTAAGTAGTACACAGATAAGATCATCTGCACCACAGAAGTGAACATCAAAGAACTATAAAATATATACATGCATATGGCACTGTTGTCAAAAACCCATGCAGTAGACATACACACACTTGCAGACGGCATCTTGGAAGTTTGTGATCAATACTGTATGGTGACGTAACCGTAACCAAGTGGTGTCCCATTTCATAGGGGTATGTTTTCAGCCCTAGCCCTCACCACTTGGTTCGAAGGACAAGGGCTAGGGATAAGACGAAGGGGAAGGGGTAAAGGGGAGAAATTAATTAAAAGTTTAACAATCCATACAAACTATACTATCCAGTTTCAAGTGATGACTAAATGGCCTTTTCCCCAACAACTCCTTTGGGGGGAACCCTCATCTCTCTCAGGCATGATAGGAGATGTAATCCTTCAAGTGTGTCCTAGGTCTGTTCTGGGGTGTCTTCCCAGTTCGTCATGCCTGAGGACACCTCCAAACAGAGCCTGGCATTTTGATGAGATGCCCGATCCACTTAAGCTGGCTGCGTCCTCACAGCACAAAGAAGCAGTTGTTCAATGTTGCTGCTTTCCAAAATCACTGAGCTCTCTTTAACATAGAGGGAGACAAGCCACCCAGCGGGGAATCCTCATTGTATCTGCAATCTCATTATTTCTGTCAGTGTTTGTGAGGATTTGAATGAGGACTGACTGATCAATTGCGAGTTTTACTTTAGCTCTCACTTCACTGCCACATGCTCATACTAGGCCTGCCAGCCAATGCCCATAGCTGATAATCAATCTCACAAACCATCACAGCTGAACCTCTCCACTTGTGGCAGCTGCTCCCTCACCCAGATTGACTAATCCACCTTTTTCTGCATCACATTCAGCTTTAAAACTCTCCACTGAACATCAAAGGTCGCAATCCTTTAAAGCCATAAGGAGAGAATCATCCACAAAAAGCAGAAATGCCACCAGAGTGTCACCAAATATCAAGTGTCCCATATTTGCATTAAATTCTACTTGTTCTCAACATTGTTATTACCTCCACCAAGGAGGTAATGTTTTCGGTTTGTCAGCAGGATTACAGAAAAACTACTGGCCTATGTTTTCATGAAAATTGGTGAAAAAACGAATTACATTTTGGAACGGATCTGAATCACAGGGATGGATACGCAATAGCAACTTTTTGGCCAGCAGCACATTCAGTCGTCCATTCATCAGCCAGACAGAAACGTGATGACCAAGCACTGATTCTCCTTTGTTTTTAATTCCAAATGATTAAGTTCACTATTTAAGTTTTCTTTCTTTTTTCTCTTAAAATACAAGAGTGAGTTTATTCCAGTGTCTGAATCCTCTCTATATTTGACACTGGTTGATTTTCTATTTTTATTGTTGGAACTTGTTAGGCACTTTGGTCAACTAGAGTTGTTTTTAAACGTGCTATATAAATAAAATTTAACTGAACTGAACTGAACTTCAGTTTCACAGAGCCTTCATACAAAAGTTTTTTAACATTAGATGTAGATTTAGATGCATACAGATGTGATTTGTGAACAGTTTAAAAATAGTAAAAGCTAATAATGATAAAGCTAGTTAGAGTCAATTAAGTTTGTCTTGACTTCATATTTAAACTTTCATTTTTAAAATGATGTATGAATGTAAATAGTTACTTATAATAACATCAGGGATATTTAACTGTGTGATGCCATCAAGCAACAGCCCGTCCCAATTTAACCCCTGATGAGGACTAATTAATGTGTTTAGCAAATGTAACTTGGGTAATGTTGGTAGGGGTTGAAGAAGTGTATTGTAAATTTATACAAATCTAACAAAGAGTAGGGCAGAGCCTCTAATGTTTGCCTGAACTTTGATGGCTTCCACTCAGTAAGGAAATACTTCATGGTGGGTGTGTTAGTCTGTAACACAGCTTCCTTTGTAACAGCAAAAAACTCAGGTATTAATTATGTGCTTTTTGGTCTTGGAAGTAATGCTCTGTTCCCACTGTAGCTAGTTTGCAGAGCACGCTAACATTGGTACCTTACATTAGAGAATATACACACTGGTTAATCCATTCCTTTCACTTTTGTTTTTGTCTTTTTGTGTTTTTGTTTTTGAAAAGGCTAAAAAATAGACACAGTCCATTTTCTTAAAATGCAGAGTATCTCGCTACAGCTCCTTGCACACTGAAAAATGAAAAGTGTAACAGACCTGCCATCACGTCAAAAAATAACTTAAGGCTGCTAAAGTACTGCTATAGTACTGAGGTTACAGTAAGCCAGAAGAAACCAAGCTGGTTTTATTCTGCTATCAACTGTATAAAATTTGGTGTTTTCCTGATGCTCCTAGGAAATCCTAAAATAATAAGTATGCTATTCGGCTGTGGAAAAGTGCTTACAGCATGCCCTTAGGATGGATTACCTTATTGGCCACTGTCTAAAATAAAATGTTTATTGGATAAGGGCATGCTGGCCTTGTTGTTAAGCAGGCATGCTTATAGCCAGTGTGTGGAAGTTATGCTCAGCTTTAACTTTTACTACAGTAATGTCTTGCTTAGATCTTAATTTAGGATAGTGATGCTTTAACCTATTTTCCCTTAAAGACCCTTTGGTAGGTTCATTATTGGAAATCTAAATCATGAACTTTATGCAAGTGTATTGAGCTTAAATATAAATTCCAATGATGCAAAATATGTTACACTAAATTACAGGAAAATATGCATAAACTGATGATAATACATGCAAAAATGTCCATTTGAAGTACAGCTAAAGTAATTTACACCTTCAAAATTCCCCTGCAGTATATACAGTCCGTGATATGCAAATGTTTTTCTATCAAAAGCAAGGACAGCTGTTCAAACCATAAGAGAGGGAATATTGAGCTGATGAGGGGCGTCACAGAGGTGGTAGACTGTATATGGCAGATGAATATGTGATGATTGGACAGAGCACAGAAAACCTGTGATTATAAATTACAGTCGACGCATCTGGGCCAGGTTCTGTCTCTGGTGCCGTGATTTGATTACTGATTTGAGATGAAACATGTTTTGTTGTGTTTTACATTTGATCAATAGACGTATTCAATAGACGTACTTATATGATATATTCGACAGATGTGAAGTGACCCCCAAGCCAATTTGAAAACCCTTAAACCAGTTTCCTAAAACAGCTTTTGAAAAACTGCTGTTCCCATTAACACCAGTGCAATGATGACTACCTGCTGTGATGGAATTAATACCAATGATGTTAGATTGTGGTAATTTCATTAACAAGACTAAGAGTCAATATGGGGTAATATTGGGTCAATCCATCCAACAGTTGTCAAGACATCTAACTCAAAACAACAAATATTAACCTCATGGTGGCACTAGAAGAAAAGTCAGGGGCTCACCAGTGTAATTGTGATTCATCGTCCAGGAACCCTGAATGTCTGTTTAGACATCTAATAGATGTTGAGATATTTCACTGAATAATTGAAAAGTTTGACCTGCTAGGGTACTGGATCACCATGTCATCCTCTCAGGACCATCAATGTCTGTATCCAACAGTGATATAGTAATGTAAAGGCCAGCAGGAGGCCGTTGTGTTGACTGTTCTGCATGGCAGTGCAAAGGATCATGGGACTAGGTTATTAGTGTTGTTTAAGTGTTTAGCTTAAGTCTGTAAATAATGTTCTGTTAGTGTTTTTGTTAAACATCAACGTTACCTAAGTTTTAGCCTTGATAATGTGTTCATATTTGTTTACATTTGTTGGGTTACCAGGACTGAAACACATATCAAGGCTAAAACTTAGGTAACGTTGATGTTTAACAAAAACACTAACAGAACATCATTTACAGACTTAAGCTAAACACTTAAACAACACTAATAACCTAGTCCCATGATCCTTTGCACTGCCGTGCAGAACAGTCAACACAACGGCCTCCTGCTGGCCGTTACAGTAATTTAGAAGTGGTGGGTTCACAGACAGACTGACTTTCTCTATCCATAGGGCCACGCCGCTGGCCTGGCTAAAAAAACAACTTTGTTAGGAATATGCATCACATAAGTACAACATAAAGAAAAATAATTGAGCTCTAAAACTACATTTTGACACATGGCCCTCATAAAACAGAGATCCTTAAAATAGTCGAATAAGCAGGACCCACTTTAGTTGACGTACGCACCCGCGTACTCGCGCACCACGTTAAAATGGACTACGATGCGAGCGCTCGCCTTCGCCGCTGTGTTTGGATTATTGCCTGACGTGTTCTCGCCTCACCTGTCTGATCAGTAAGTTACATGTTCTTGTGATGTTGTTAAGACTCAGGACGGACATTTCTTTAAGTTGATAAACTCTCAGTTTATAGAGTTTATAGGCACGTTTAATTAGCACGTGTAATTGGCTAGCTGCGACGGCGAGTTTGCGTTTGCTAGGCCTACTGTCAATTGTTATTAGTCACTGCTGAACTGTGTCAAGGTAGCTGATTGTGTGTTCTGTAATCCTGTTTATGAATATATTGTGGAGTAACGTTGGGTAAATTACACTGTCAACAGAACGTTTTGTAGTAGGCTACTTCATATTGTAACGTGACGCAAATGTAACGTCATCTGTTCTTTGACGTCTATAGTAGGCTATAATACCGAAATGAGCGTTAACATGCCTATTGATAGTAATTTGCTTTATTATCATTACTGATGTGATTGCTTGTGTTTATCCTCAGAAAGGCCTAGTTAATACGTTGGTAGTTATGGCTAACCTAACGTGTGTTGTACTGTCCTATGTTTCAGACCACGTACACACCTAGGCTAACTTTTGATGTCATAACTAGGTCTACTGTATTGCTGTGCTGTATTAAGGAACACTAACTAAACTGCTAAAGCTCCACCTGATTCCTGTCTAGTGTGTTCTGACAAACACCCCAGGCCGAGTGCTATCATAAATAGTCTTTTATAGCCCAAACCAGTCGACATGCGAGTTAGCAATCCAGCCTTGCGAACATTGTAACAAACTATTTCCCTGGATATATATTTAAAAAAAACTGTAAAGCTACAAAATGAATATTGTTGTAAGTTAATCTTCAGCAGGAATGACTTCTCTTTGAGCCTCATACAATTTTTCATACTTAACATGGTGTGATCAGATGCATAACCCCCCACCTAAACTATTTGTTTCTGTCACTCAAGATTAGTGTTTCTCATTAATTTCGTTCTGGTATTTGAAATCTTTTCCATAATCCATCCATCTGTGTTTCTGCCCTTCTTAAACCGTCATAAATAGATCGGATGTCAGGACATGGGAAATGGCATCTTCAAGATGAACTAAAAGAGACTCTGCGTCCTCAACACACCAACAAGTTCTCACACAAGGTTTTGGTCATGTTTTTCCTCTTCTTTACTGTAAAAACTGCTCTGTTTGAGTAGACATGATCTGCTCTAGTTGTGTGAAAAATAGGATAAATATTTTTGAAGGTTTGAATGCTCTGTTATATTAATTGTCAGCATTTAGAGACTTGAAGGACTATGATGACTTGTGTCCTTAAGGACTTGAGATCATGATTTGAATTAGCAAAAATGTCAGTGTTGACTCCCTCCTGCATTATTCAGATCTTACTTTGGGCACCTCCTTAACCAGAGCTAGAGTGAAAACAAACAGGGGTTCTGGGATCAGGACTGAGAACTGCTGTTATACCAAGGTGAGAAACCTGACAAAACAGTTGTTGTTCAACTTAAATCAAATCCCTGTTTTCCAGTCCACTCTTTTTTTGCTGTGCTTGGTCAGTAGCATAATCAAAATGTTTTCCATGACATATGGTGCCAGTCCCCAGCAGATGAAATCTAATGATGTTGATTAGACCTCCCGAACTTTCTCTTGCACTGGGTCAAATTCCCCTTTTATCCAAGCTGTGTTATAATTTGCAGATTGTTATTAACTTTGATATTCAAAGTACAAAGCATTTGTCCAGTGTCCAGATATAAGGCCCTAATGCAATTTACTGTACTTGTATGTTCCTAAAATATGGTGTCAACCAGTATATAGGAGTATAGATAGATAGATAGATAGATAGATAGATAGATAGATAGATAGATAGATAGATAGATAGATAGATAGATTGTTATTGTATACAGTGGAAAGGTAATTGTGTTGGCAAAGTAAGTCACAGTAAATTCCCCTTTATCTATTTGGTTAAAAAGTCACATCATACAACACAGCATTCCATTCAATGCATTTCAATTTGACTACTGAAGGTTAAGGCTGTATTTGTGTAAGCAATGCAGTATCCCATTTTAATAACATCTTTTGAAAAACAACAATTGCTCCTGGTCTGAGTACATAGCAATTCTTTGTATTTGACCTCAGACAGTACAACACACTCATGTAAGCTGACATAAAAATGCATTGTCATGAGCCAAGGTCAGTGCTGTGTTAGTAAACACACAGTTCCTCAGCCATACCTGCCAGGAAATATACACTATAGGAACGCAGGAATGCTTTTTTTAAACAGCAAAAAGATTATCGTACCAAACTATGAACCATCACTGTGATTTATAAAGTGTTGGTTCAAACTGATGTCAAAGAATCAGAGATGTCAACGCATCGTTGTATTTCCTCATCCTGAACAATTCCTGTGTCTGGTTTGCAGCTTCCTACAGGGGGAGCTTCAAAAGAGTTTTGGCCATCAAGGGAGTTTCAACTGGTTTCATCCTTGTCTTCCTGTTGCTCAGGAAGCAGGAAGGACAGGAAGCATTCCACAGAGACAGCAGCTTTGTAGTTTGAATAGACAGTGGTTAATATTTAAATCAAACAAGAAATAATCTGAAGAGAATGTATTTTTATGGGTAATATACTGACTTGTGAATGGGTTTAGTAACTATAAAAGTAACACCTGTAGAAATTCAGATGCTTTCTGAAAGGGCAGTGTGTGTGGTTCTAGTGAAAGACAGACACATAGCTATTTCCTGGTGCCTAAAAACATATAGAGCCGCCCTGGATCTGTGTCCAGTTAATGCAGGTACTGGATGGAACAAATATTGTTTTGTATGCTCACCTTGAAGCAATTCTTGGAATTGGTTTAGTCATGGAATTGGTGCATCCAAAAGCGTCTGACTCTTATTTAAAAGTTGAAAAGAATCCCCCATCCCTCCTGCTCTGTGCTGTGGTCCCTCTGCAGTTAGTGCGAAATTGTTTGTGACCTGTGTCGTCTCCTCTATCCTTTTATTCACTTTCCCACACTGTGTGAAAGGCTTGATGTGCAATACTTTAGCAGGAAGGATGGGCTCTTGAGCAGCTTTATTATGTTATCCGAAGCTCAGCCTCTCCCTGGGTCCCTGCTCAGCGCTCAGAAAAGACCTGTTGTGTGGAGATACCGGCCTGTCACGCTGTGCTCTGTGGCGCGGCGGTGATCTGCTGTAATGTTTACCTGCTGCATTGCAGTCAAGGTCAGTGGATTGGCTGTAGCCCAATTTAATGGGCATCAATTGAGGCCTGTGTGAGGGAAGAGCTGTTGAATGTTTATTACACACACAGACCAGCTTGTGTCTGTTATTTCACCCACCACCTTTTTGAACTACAGGCTAAGATGGATGGGGATTTAGTGGTCGGTCTACTGTAAGTAATTCTCCTTAGTGAACTGGGCTTGACAGGAAGTGTTGATGCAGTGATGATGAGCTCCTGTAAGTCTTCTTCTCTTGTCATTATTGGGCTTCACCACATAAGCCTGTAGAGATCTGTTAGGGCAGGAAGTGTGAATTAAAAACACATTGTAAAGCTAAACCAACAACATATCTACCGGGCTTGTCTGTGGTTGGCTGGACATGTACATACAAGCTGTTGGATGCAAAAACATGAAGAAGAGGGTCGAATGTATTGAGTCCCCTTTTTAAAGAGCTTTACCTGTGTTGATAGACCCAGGCTAACCTTTGCTGTCATTGCTGTCTGGCGTCTGTTGTGTTCTTGCTGCAAATAGAGATTTTAATTGTTTTTCAGGGTCATTATTATTCAGTCACAGTGTGTGACGCCGGCAGTAGATCCATAATAAAGGAGCAGTAGGGTAATCAATCACAGTGTCGGCAGCAACACTTGACACGTGGCATCTAAAATCCAAAACGCGTCAGCCATATACACAGCTCTGTCGTGCTTTGAAGTTTTTCCAAATTAGTTTCAGGAAGAAGCTTCAAGGAGAAATTTGCAGTGATCTCCAAATCACAGCCCTCTTTCATACAATATTACATTAGTTCAATCAGATTTAGGCAGCGGGAACATTCAGCTGATGCACCTTTTTATACTTTTATGCACCATCTCACTCTCCAAAAAGGTCTGAACAGTGGAAAGTTTAACATAGATTTTTCTGATATGTTTGCATGCCCATACCATTTGATTTCTACATTAGCAAATAAGTTACAAAGCTCAAATTGTATATCAGGAAGCTTCATTGATTGAAAGTGACTGAATTATAAAAATGTTTTGCCTGTTTTGTCTTAAAGACAAACTCCGCTTTTAATCTAAAAGGATTGCGTGTTTAGAAACCAGGATTTTCTTCCAAACAGGTGTAAGTAAATGAACATGGGGACGAAGGGATCACTCAGTGTCTGTACACACTAACATAATTGATTATGTAGTCGTCTAGATAGCATGTTGTCCAAATATTTAATGATTTTCAATGGCTGCCACATGAGAGTAGTGACCTAAGTTGTGTAGACATTGTTTCGATCTTTCCAGCTGAACCATTCTTTAGTCCTCTATATAGAATGTCCTCTATAGTAAATAATTGCAGACAAAGCCATAGATCTGAGAAGAGGTCTAATCAGGTAAAATAAGTGAGACAACTGCATGTCTGTATTGACAGAACAAGAGAAGAAAAACAACTAAAGCTAGGTTGAAGTTTTTTTGTGATATGTTTAAGCCCAATTTATATGATATTCAGCTGCAAAAGATCACACAGCTGCATGGTGCATACCACAACCTAATGTCTGTTAACTGTAGGCAACAGCTTCAAAGTTCTCTGTGATACCCTGTCACTTCAAAAGGAAGTAAATAAAGAGAAATCACAGCTGGCGGGTTATTGAGTAGACACATTGTTCTGTTGTGTTTACTGCTCAGTCAAACAGGTGACAGAGAAGGATTTCTCCGTAGTGACAGGCATGCTCTCCAAACCGTTTCCTTTTTTAGCTTTTCAAGAAAAGCTAAGAGAATGGCCCTTTAAGTGTGCAGCTAGAGAAACCACTATGTGTGCATAGGCTGAGACACAGCAGGTTGCTTTTATACATTAGGTTTCAATCCGGATTAGCACCCCCTGCTGAATAAAATAGATCTTTTTGTGACACAATTAATGTGCAGTCATGAATAATTTGTCGTTTTTCTCAAGGTGAAGAATTACTTCAGTTAACCGTGTGTGTGTGTGTGTGTGTGTGTGTGTGTGTGTGTGTGTGTGTGTGTGTGTGTGTGTGTGTGTGTGTGTGTGTGTGTGTGTGTGGGGGGGGGGGGGGGGCGAAATAATATTATAGTCATGAGAATTAGAAATGCTTTTGTTGGCTAAACTAATTTAGTTTTTAGACTTCCTTATCATGAAATCAGTTAGGATATAATTTCTCACAATAAGCACACACGCACGCACACAGCTAAGGATTGGTCACTGTTTGCATACTGCATTTAAATGTAGAATATGGTTTATAGTGAAACATCGTTGAAGTCTATATCAACCAGAATTATACATTGACAAACCCTGTGAGAAAAGCTGAACGTTTAATTCAGCCAATGCAGATATGTCCTCCCTGTTTACCTCATTCCTGTTGGTTAATTAACTAAATAGCCAACAGCTGATGCCAAGAATAAGGTCAAGTTCTTGTTTTCCCCAATTAGCGAAAAGCAAAGAATGAGGGCTTGGAACAGAATACATGTTTGGCTGAGGCATATGTGGGCATGTATTTAGTCAAATTAAAAAAAAAAAAGTTTTATTATAAAAGCCTGCATGTCAAGTTCCTAATAGCAAGTGTAAACTTGATCTTATTATGTCAAACGGTTTTGTCAACATGCCAAAACGTGTGTGTTGTAAATAAAGAAAGCTTTTTATATTTTTTGATATATTATTTATGGTTATAAAAACAGTTTTGTCTGCACATATTTTATTACTGTATCAATTTCTAATGCTAGTATTGGTCATTTTTATGTATCTTTGTTTAGTACAATAAAAACTAAAAAGACATGCATTTTGGGATTGTGGACCTAGTAGTATTTTCTGGACCATAGCTCCACAAAGATGAGACTGGTCTTGCCTTTAAATCTTGAGCACCATCACAGCATGCCATATTCTAAAAGCAATAGGAACTTGATGGGATCCCATGCAGAAGAAAGTAGTCAATCAATATGTGATTGTGGCACAACCCTTTCTATGTGGATCTGCAACGTACACTCACAAAATAATTACTGAAAAGTATGATTTATGTGAAAAGTCATTTTCTGCGGCTAGGCAGACAGTTAGACTGAAACAATGTGCAGGTTGACAAATAATCTGCCTTCTGCCTACAGTGATTTCCCAACCACAAGGACTTAAAGGTCCTTCTTTTTCAACTTCTTGAAATTCTCCCAATTGTGTACCCCTGTTAGATGACAAATGTAAACCAGCCAGAGTGGGGTATTCCATAATAATAAAGTGTGTAACTAGGCTATGGTGGCAGCAAATCCTAGCTGTAAACATGACAGATGGGCTGAGAGGAGAAGGCAGTGACCCCCTTGATTGTTGGGAGGGAAACGACACAGATGTGACAGAAAACAGAAATTTTGACACACATAATTCTAATTCAATTAGTGGACAGGGTGGAGGTATAGACACACTGGCTAGTTTTGCTCGTCCTAACAGACTTTTTCCATTGTTTATGTCATATTCTGATGACGCCTAGTAGTACAATTTTCCAGGACACATTTAATTGGCTAAACAAATTTTGATGAATCCATCTATTCGGAAAACATTCTAGTGGTTTCTTTCAAAACTAAACTCTAATATCTGAAAAAGTCAGCAATGTCGTCTGCTATACAGCCCTCACTAGAAAACAACATAAAACATTTCAAAGACAATGTATGCATATTTCTTTCTGAAAATATTATTTGTAGATGACGGCCTTTCATTATTTCATTTTAGATTGCTTTATCATCAATGGTCTTATGTATGAGTCTAAAGCACTTGACTTTCAGGGGATGATAGGTATCTGGAACGCTCAAAATGACTTTGTTTATATTGACAGCCTCTTTTGAACCTTCAGCATCTATGTTTTATATCACTTTCACAAATTAAAAAAATTGACCTCAAGTAGCAGTAGCATCTGGGTGTCCTGCTTCAGAAAACACAATACAAAAGGAATCCCACTACACACATGCAATCTACATGATTGCAGGAGCAGTCCACTCTTGGAAACTGATCTCTCTATGTGACGTCAGAGCTCATGTCCACGGATGAGATTAATATGGCAATTGCGTTGAAAGACCAGGCTATTCATGAGAAGTGTTGATATATCAATCTTGCTGATATATCTAAATCAGACAGCTGCTGTCCGCACATAAATCTTCCTACTTTGATTGAACAATGCCATGTCTTAATTGACAGGGCACTACAGGCAGAATATAATCACCTGCAGGTTGCATAATAAAAAACACACTGTTTTGCATTCCTAAGATGTGACTGAGTGAACAGTTTAGGGATTGAAAGATATGACACACATGGAGATAAGGGAAGGACATGTATGGGAGCAGATGGAAGGCTGTTGGAGTAAAGACATGAAAACTAAGAAGGAAAATAAAGAGAAAATTAGAGCCAGAGAGACGGATGTAATAGCTTATCCAGAATGGAGTTTCGCCATTGTTATTCATAGAATGGCATGCTTGGATTAGGAGAGGTTTCTCACTCACATAACATTCTCGTGGCCTGAAATTGCCACTTAATTCAATGACAATGCAATGAGATCTAGCATGATTACAAGAAGAAAAAAAGCAGCATTGGCAAGGAGCTGGATGGTATAAAGACATATTTAGTTATATTACAAAGAGGGGGAGTGAACATCACACAAGTAACATTTTTATTCAATTGAAACTTTGCATTTAATCTCTGCACCACATTTTTATTTTTTTGCATAAACTGCATATTCTTTTTTTTTTTAATTGCATTTTGGCCTTATTTGAGAACTTAAAGTGGAGAACGAGTATGAAAATGAAATTGGTGCAACAAATCTGGGCCCGGTTCAAACCCATGTTCCGGTTTCATGGTTTGTTCCTCAGGCCAGTAAGCCACCAGGACACCATAATCCCTTTCTTCACACAGTTCCCCTTGACATAAAAACACTGTTAACATTTGCAGAACCAAATCGGGTTCTACCAGAATCCTCTAATAATGATTAATAATAATAATGACTAATAAGTTTTACTCAATTCATCTTTAATACGCAATCCTACTAGCTCTAGATAAATGACTTGCTGCAAACTTGCATTCTGCAGTAACAAGCACAGACTGAGTAATTTTATTTATATATATATATATATATATATATATATATATATATATATATATATAGTGCACATTAACAGACATGCATTGAAAAAGTGCTACATTATAATCTCTCACTGGAGTTGCAATGTCAGCTGCAAAGTATATGTAAGCTCTATCATAAAAAAAGTTAATGTTAGCCAGACTTGTATTCACTGTGGGAAAGGAAGTTTGAGATTAGTATCCCTGCATTTCTGCACACCCACCTCACCACACTGTAAACCTGCCTCTCAGAAATAAATCTCAGTATCAATCAAACATGATTTTGCTTCTTTTGATAGGAGAGATCTGTGTGTGTACAATCCGGAAGAATTATAAGACTGAGTCTGTAAAGCTCAAACACAACCAGATAAGCTTCGCTGACTGCAAGTTCTGGCAAAGCATCTGACCATCCCTGTGGGCACTGATGGCCGGTGTCCTATCAGGAACAGTCCTTGTCCGGAGGCATTTTCCAGAGATAACAGACTCGCTGGAGAGCAGGGACATTCAGCAGATGAAAGGTCTGGGAGGAGCTGAATAAACATTGAACTCAATAATTTTGAATTTGCTGAGCAAACTCTGCATCTCAGAGTAAAGCTTATTGCACATGCAGAAAAACCTTAAGCTGTACATAAATCAAACAAATCATTCGGTACCTTAACAAGAGCTTAATAGATTTAATTTTGAATAGTATCCTGTATAAATGTCTCTCAGACTGACATCTTGTCAACACTGCTCCTCTGTGCAAGAAATTGATCAGTGACGTTAACAGACGTGCCTCTGCTTTGATCTTATTAATTAATTAATTAATTAAGTAATTGATTTAATTAACAAAAGTCCTGTTTATGTAGTAGTTAAACCAATAAAGCACTGCAGAGCAATGCATGTCTACTCGCGATGAGTGTAAAAGACACGACATGTACAAGAGCAACATTTCAATCCAGAGTGGGCCTGACTGCAGCAAAAATATTTATAAGCAAAAACAGTAAATAAACCCTCGGCTTGGAAATGAAGGCAAAAAACTATTCATGCATAAATACATAAATGCATAAATTGTCTTGCAATGAATTAAGTAGAAACTTCCTAAAGTAATCTTCATATAAATAAATGTTCAACCTCAACTCAGCTCATTCAAAGCTTTATCATTTTTCTCCCGTTCGTAATGTAGGTAACAACGTTACACTGCTGCATCTGCTTCACGTATACAGTCGGGATTTCCCGTCCTGTTTCACTGTGGTAATTGAAACTGTGCAGGTGTGAGGCCCAGTACACAGGGACTTCATTAGTAAAGAGAGAGATTTTACCTGACCCATTTTCAGAATACCCTGAGTGCTACAGGAGAGTTTATTTTTTTTTTTTTTGACATCCCAACTTTTTTTTTTGACATAAAGAAGAAGGGTGATTCATTTATTGCTATGGCGTATGAATCCATAGAGAGAGTGTCTGGGTCTTTTCGAAACCTTGAATCTTAGAGGTCTGCAAGTATAAGGTCAGTACGGTTAGTGATAAATCTTAAGTATTTCTCTTTTAAACAACAAATGAATGTTTTTTGCCCAAAGCCTGTGTATGATATGATTAATTCACAAAATTTGGTTTGTTTATGCTACAAAAACATCACATGAGGATGCAGTTAGAAAACTCGGATCTGCCAAGCTGAGACAGACAGATGCAGATATTTTGAAGATCTCCCCGCTGATGGATTTATGCAGACGAGCGCATGGAATTATCTAGTTTGGAAATCTTGTTCCTTTGAGCTGACTGACCGCTCACTGGAAGGAAGCAGGCGGACATGAGTGGAATAACAAGTGTCGCACAGATGGCAATCATCATTACTATTGCCGGATGTACGATACACCTAATGAAAATAATAACAGGGTATTCATTGTAAATAACCTGTTAAATATGTAAAAAAAAAATAAGGAGTTATTGTTTACCTGCACAGAGGAACAAACAACCTTGACAACAACCTTCTGTTTGCTTGATAATGATTTTGTCTTTGGTTTGTCACAACTTAATTCAATTATCTCTGAAATTAAACTGTTGTCTGTCCGCACTAGTTAAGGGAAGTTGTTGAAATTTCACAACGCGGTGTTAAACTACAACTGAGACGCTCATTGAGAGAATATGCACTGAGACTGTAGCATTCAAGATTTTATTTGTTGTTCTTAAGGATCTTTGGTTTATGTGAGGGAGCTTGACAATGTTTTTCTCTTTGTGGGGAGAGAGAGAGCTTTGTATGTGACAGAAACTTTCAGGTGTATGCAGGCTTAGAGTATGATTCATTGTTATATAACTTTCTGTCTTATTAGGGCAAAATGTTGAATTTAGCTACGTTCAACACAGAGATGTGTGAATTATTTTTTCTCCAGACATTAGCTGTCAGCTGTGACCAAAGACTTACATTTGAAGCCTATGACTTGTTTCGGTAAGTAATGATTATGATGCTGCTTTCTCTCCGATAAAATTGTCCTGGAGTTTGTGTCCAATCCTTAATGAGTCTGGAGTTGACAACTGGCACAGACGTAATGGGTCATGAAAAGCTTATTTCACTCTGTGGCAAGTAGGCAGGCAGATTTTGATTCATCCTAAATCTGCATACCTAATTTACATTTCAAAAGGCAGCAATCCTTTTAATTTCCATGAAATTGGGTGTATATTAGAGGGGGACTTAGATACATGGAATACACGATTCAGTCCAATAGGATTCTGACTCGGGAGGACATCCCACGTGGGAAATAACCATGCAAATTATTGGTGTCGACCTATCTTATTTTTTTCTACCATTAAGCGACATTACCTTCATAATCTTTAAAATCAGTAGCTTATCAGGCAAATACATATTTAAAAACCTTAATACTGTCTGTTTGTATAGCATCATCAGAGTTTTATTATTATCATTATTATTTATTTTATTATTATAATTGACACATTTTTGTACATCTTAATGGTTTTGCAAACACCCTCAGTGGCTTGCTTACAGATTTAGTGGTAGCTGTAATGCTTAATACAGCAATATGGTATTGCCTTTTACTTCTGTTGCCCTGGGATCAGAGTCTAAATTATGTAACTTCTTATTCTACTCAGATGGATCATCCTCTGATGTTTCCTGGACGAGCCAGCAGTATATTGTGACCTAATTTTCCAAATACACAATTGAGTGCTTACATGACAGATATATGAATGTAGGTCAACATTTTATGGGTCAGTCCTGCCAAAGTGCTCAAGTAAATATATACTGTTTGTTCTGACTACATATATTTTTTGTAGTTGTTCATACTCCATCTATTCCCTGCTATTTCACTGAGACTTATTCCTTTCATTTTAAACAAAGAACATGGATGATACTCAGATCACACCAAACTGTGTGTCTGTAATATCTGTGATCCAGAGGCTGGTATGAACCCATGTGTTTCTGTATGAGAAGACCTTCTCACAGAAATAATTTTTCACATTAAATTACCTCTCACATGAGTTCCCATGTGTTTCCCTGAGACACTGTCACCACAAAACTGATCAAAGAGGTCACAAATTTATTTTGCCCTATTGCCTCATAAATAGTTCCCTTACCTCTGCCTGTGTTCCATCCAATTTTAAAGCATGCTCTTGTCTAGCCTAAAGACAGTTTGTGCCCTTCTCTTAACTCAAACAAATAATTTCAGTGTGACAGAAGTTTCACTGTGACATTTTGCCATGCCACATTACTGAAATATTCCTCTTTAAAGTCCCTTGTGATCTATGTTTAGCATCTGTTCCATGACAATGCTCTGTATGCGGTTTCATTATGTGCTGCTACTGATATGATCAATCAACAGCCTTAAAGTGCCCATATTATGAAAAAAATGACTTTTTTTTCTGGGATTATTTTGTGTCTGGTGCTTCCACACGCATACAAACATAGAGAAATGGAATACCTGCAGATGAGGGACATGTAAGTAGTTCTATACAATTTTTTTCTTTTGTAGATTATGGTGAACTTGTGTGTGTTGTAGCAGTGTTTTGCCATTGAGAACAAGGTGGCTAACCGCTAGCTTCTAGCTAGTAGTCCTTACCTAGCTACTGTGCATGTGCAACTCCCAACAAAGATGGGATAGAAGTGTGATGCCTCACTTTGTAGCTAAAACAGAGACCTTAACACACAGGGTGAAAAGAGGAGCTGCAGCAATGTGCAGTACAACACAAATATGGTGTTTTTTGAAAATTAAACCATGTAAACCTATTCTGGTACAACCTCAAAATACAATTATGAACCTGAAAATGACCAGAATATGGTTGACATTTTGGACTCTACTCTTCACTGGTTGTCAGTAAGCTCGATCAAGTCAGATGTTAAAGCTGAAGAAAAGGACAGGGGCATAGTTTGTTGGAGAAAATAAACCCAAAGATGTTGAGGGCCAAATAGAGGGGACAGAAATCGCTGATGATGAAAGAGATGACAGAAGATTAACAGGATGGAAAGATGAATTGGTCTTGCTTGAAGGGCAAGAGAGTACAGAAGATGGTGGAACGCTATTGAAAACAGAGCTACAGTAGAAGGAGAACGAGCTCCACTAAAACAGAAAGAAGAGGTTAATCAAATTGTAGCGCACAATAATGTCACTGTGGAGAATCTCTAGTGTTTGAAACTAAACAATGTTTCATTTTTCAATTAAATCTCTTTGACAAAGACAGGGGATGTTGAAACAGAAAGATAGCTTTAGAAAAGTGAGATAAAAGAAACCCGAAGTAAGCAATTACACGGTTAGTTAAAGAAAATTAATGAAAACAGTTCATTTGAAAGGTCATCTGTAACTCCAAAGCCGTGACAAAGCTTTCTCTCGCTCTTAGACGTTCTCTTCCTCAGACATGTATTTGAGAGAAACCAGGACAGAGGAGACACAGGTGTTTCTGCTAACATCAGTTAGAGATTCATGGAAAAATAAAAGAGGAAGAGGGTTCGGAGATGCAGCTTAATCCAAAGGCCACTTTTAAGTAGGTGTTTTTTTCTTTCCGTATAGAGACTTCTTTATATTAATTTTCACAGCCTGGTTTCCTCGACTTTCTTTTACAGCAGATGGGTAAAATTGTGAAGTCATTGTCTTTCAAGAGAGTTTCCACTCTTGTCGTGGACATGATTACGGACTATGATAAGAGACAATATTAAAATATGGGGACTGTCCTTGTCTGGCCATAACAGCCAAGCAAACCATGGTTCTAATAGCTGAAGGGCTAATTGCAATGTGAAAGGCATTCTTAATGTTTTATGACTCAGCTCTGAGAAGACGATTATTTTCAGATGATCATTTAAAGGCAATAATTCAAAGATGTACATTTAAAAGCCATTTAATTGAACATATCCTACAGCTGTCTTTGGTTCTTTTAGTTGTTTGGCAAGGAGATTTAATATTGGAAAGGAGATTTAATATGCTGAGTCAGAAAAGTTTTAAGTCGATGTCAACACAAGACAATGTTTGACCATGTAAGCCACTGGCTAACACTTGTTTTTTTCCAGGGAGGTGTCATTCAAATTCAAAATAAACTTTAAAAATGTACCAACTCCATATATACTAATATTAGTTTCATATAACCTATTGTTTTTGCAGTTTGTATACAATAGATCAATGCAAAACGTCTGCCACTGGAAGTCAACCTTTGAAAGCCACTGCTATAACCATAATGTGCTTCCAAAGATGTAATAACATTCACCCTCAACAGCACACTACAAAATTGTATGCATGTTCACTTTTTTGAGTATAATCAATTTTGTCATTTAAGGATAATTATTTTTTAGTGCAAACACACCACATACTCAAAGTCTGCTTAAAATGAGTTTGGAATAAGAACACAACTATAGTTTGATTATGTACTAGTCTGTATCGACCACATTTCATTTCCAGGATTGTTCCGCCGGAAGTCCCTCATTTCTGCCTGATGTCCCTCACCTTCCGCTTTCTTTGTGTTGACGTTCTAAACTCTGGTCGATTTCTGAAGACTATGGTTAACTGCTCCTCAGATCTCTGCAGGGTAAATCCAGACAGCTAGCTGGACTATCTGTCCAATCTGAGTTTTCTCTCACACGACTAAAACAACTTTTGAACGTACATATTTTTTCACCAAAACAAGTTCCTTCCTGAGGCTATTTTGCAGCGGCACCATTGCTCCATCTAGCGCTTAGCGTGATTGTGATTGGTTTAAGGAAAATGCCAATAAACCAGAGCCCGTTTTTCTCCCATCCCGGAATGCTATGTGGACTAACCAGACCCTCCTCCTCAACGCTGTGGAGGAAAGTCTGGCAATGCTAAAGACTAATTATGTACATACAGTACATACACATGACAAGATTTCTAAATGCCTTTAAAAGTTTAAAAAGAAAAGAACAAACTGCTAACTTCTCTCTGCTGAATTCCATGTAGCTGCTCCAGTTTCAAGGTCCTGGTGTTGTGCATGCTGGCTCACTGTCGCACTGTCATGGCTTACTGAATAGAACAGAGCCATCGTTAATTGGATTAGTTGCACCTGTGCTCTTCCTACTACAATTAATATATGTCAGTTACTGTGTCCCATCCCATACTCCCACAATGCACAAAATAAAATGGAGGAGCAGCTCAGAGCTAGAAAAAACAAAACAACTAATTGAATGGTGGTGAAACGGCTCGGAAAAAAAACAAACCCTAACTAATATTTTTTGGGGGGGAATTTGTCAGGTTAATTACTAATTAGCAGTGGCATTCTAAAGTCACAGTTTGACGTTTGACAGAGCATGTATTGTATTATTTCCTGATTTCTTTCTAGACTTACTGCAAGAACAGTATTCTATAAAGATGCAATTGGTATGTAGCATGAATTTAGGACTGTGTGTTTGGTGATTTGTCTGATATTTTGCACTAAAAACAAACTTATCAGAGGGAACAAAATGTGTTCCAGTCCATCCAGCTCCTCTAACAGTATTCCTTTAACCCTGAGTTCTGTCCCCTTCCAGCAGCTTTGCTCCAGTTCAGCACTTTATGTGTAGAAATGGGCTCAACTTTATGTCTATTTGCAACCTACTTCCTGCACATCTCCTTCCTCTCCAGAGTGGGGATGTCTGGTGCGGTCGACTAATACTGCTGTTCTTCTCCCTGCAGACAACACATCTCTCCAACACAGTAGTGTCTCAAGGCTGTAAAGGCCATTAAATACATCAGTTGGTTTAGGTGTCATCAAGACTTTGTAAGTTCTAAAACTCTTATCATTTATCTACATTTATTTAATGCTATGGCCAGTGGCGGAGCGGGAGGGTGGTTTCTGGGACTCCAGCCCTAAATGTTTTCTCAAAAGCCCTGAATCTTTGAGGGTTTTAAAATAACTTCAATTTCCCCTCAGTATCTTTGACTGAACCGGCAAATCAATGGAGCAAAAGTTCTATTACTGTGGAAATATCGCCATTCATTCTGTTAACTCTACTAAAAAAGGTTTCAAGATTAGTAATGCTGTTTACGACAAATTCCTACCCTAACCACTGTACATTATTAAATAGCAGCATCAGGCAATGTTTTACCCTTTCTAGGTGGCAGGAGTGAAGATGAGTCATCCTCAACATTTGTTGTGTTCTGGTTGCAGAATGATGAAGACAGTTGGAGAACAGTTAGATAGAAAACAGGATATAGGTTCTACAGGATGATCCTTTTCCTTGGCAAGTATCATGTTTTTCCCAAGTGACACTTGGTACTTGGTAGTGGTACAGATTTTTAGGTCCTATGACATGCTGCTTTTTGGATGCTTTTATATAGGCCTTAGTGGTCCCCTGATACTGTATCTGAAGTCTCTTACCCGAAATTCAGCCTTGGTGCAGAATTACATTCACTAGAGCCAATCGCACAATGAGCTTTCCTTAGAACATGCCATTTATGTGTCTGTAGCTTTAAATGCTATTAAGGAGGAGAGAGTGGAGGGCAAGGTGGAGGGTGGGGGTGTGGCCTTGACCAACTGCCATGCTTCAATTGTTTGCAAGCCATGATGTCTCTCTTTCTCATGGGGGGGCCAAATTCTCTGGACGGGCAAAGCAGAAAAAGGGAAGGTAACCTTTCCTCTTATAATGTCATAAGGGGACAATTCCAGATCAGCCCATCTGAGCTTACATTTTCTCAAAGGCAGAGCAGGATACCCAGGGCTCGGTTTACACCTATCGCCGTTTCAAGCCACTGGGGGACCATAGGCAGGCTGGGGGAACTCATATTAATGTTAAAAAACCCTCATAAAGTGAAATTGTCATGCCATGGGACCTTTAAGGATGGTGTGAGGCTATCAAAAGAAAGCTGTTGACCTATGACATACTGAGAGTCTTCATACCTGGCAATGTAGATGTGCTTGAGAAACACAGCATTAGCTTATATTGGTCCCATAGATGGAAAAAATAAAAAAGAGGAACATGAGAAAGTTGCAAAACTGCCACAAAAAAAAGAAAAGCAATTACAGCTTGAATTTTTCTTTTGGAAAATGTAGTGGTGCTGATTTGTATGCCACATTATCACATTAAAACTTTTGCTTTTAGTCCATCTTGTGTGAGAAAGGGATGTGCCAGGTACTTTTTTTTTCGTAATGGAAAACCAAAAAAGGTACCAGGTACCATGTAATGGAAGAAATGCCATCATTGATCGTGAACAAAGCTGTCAGTGCATTATGGAGGTATTTGGGTAATTGTTTTTTTCGCAATCAAACTCATCATTCTGGAAAGCCTTAGCACACTCTTCTAACTGAATGGCACCCCAGCAATTGTCAGTTTTATACATCCTGACAAGAAGATGGCAGTTATCCAGTTTTAAGGGTTGCTAGAACCGCAATGAGAGCATCTGCTGCTTCATTAAGAAATCCAGCCAGAGGACGTTCTCTGAAAATGAAGAATCAACAGACTGTGAAGACTGTGAAGCTTTAATTGTAAACAAAGACAGTTTTTTATATTTAGTGTTTCTCAACAAAACACATTGTGTGCATCCTTAAGGCCTAACAAACATTTGTAATGCATTTTCAAACCTCATAAAGCCTTTTTGTAAACCTCTGCATTGTTGACATCAGCTTGTGGGTTTCTTATCCTCTTTTATTGGCGCAATGCTACCTTTTTTACAACACATTTCCTCCTCCAACTGACAATATTACATCACTCCCCATGCTTGTGGTGTGCATGTGCATCCTTCCTTGTACTGTAGCCTACATGTGCTGGTAAAACAAACATGCACAGGGCCCTTATCATGAATCATTGCTCCATAGCACAACTAGTGGTCAAAACGTTTAAATCCTGGTTTTATTTCACGAAATTACAATCATAGGTATTGTCATATCTTGGATCACAGTCTGGTTCACCTTCTCTGTCTTTCCAAGGACAAACCCCAGCATGTTTGTGCTGTCTTAGGCTGGTGATTGGCTGTTAACTGAATACTGCATGATGTGAGGGCAAAGGGGAGGACAGGAAGGAACACCACTGACCCCTGCATAAACTAACCATCTGTTCACAAACCTTACCTTTGAGACGCTGATTCATCAAGATTAAAATCAAGAGATGGTAGCTGGCCCAATCAGCTAATTTAAAAGTCTCCTTGAGATTTGATCACAGCGATTGTGAGATAATGAATTTCTTCTAACAGTGGAAAACAAAAGGCTTAGCCACAGTATTAGTCAAAGCCAGAATCTGTGAGCCAAAAATGTAACCTGCAATTCTTGTTGAATTTTCAGTGCACATGTCTTCATAAAGCCCTCACGGTCAAGTTGATCAAATGCAGACCAGAAAACACTGACATGCCCAGGGAATGATCAAATGTACTGCCTTAATATATTTCCACCACTCACTTTACAGCAAAGACTGAAGTATGTGTGGAGAAAACAGCTTTATTACTCCAGAGGCAACCGACCCAGGGAACTGTAAAATTGGTCACAGAAATGGTATTGATCTGGCTTTTCAAAGCACTGTTGTGACTAGACTTGTAATGCTCCTTTTGTAAATGCTCCCTTTCTGCTCCGTCTTTCCCCCAATCTACCAGCTACATGTGATATCATTATACAAAGTGTGAGTAAAAGTCATCTTCAAACTCTGTATGTGATTAAAAAAATGTATTAGTTTTAAGGTAGTTTATTAATAGAAACCTTGAGGAAAATGCCCTGAAGAGTCAGTGATGGAGATTTCGCTACAAAGATTAAACGTTTCCATAATTGATCTTGAGTTATGTAATGGTACAGATGCATGTGAATGCCCATTTACAGTACAGAGTGACCTTGTGGGAAACAGGAATGGTCCTTACACAGATCTCCACCTGGGCTGCGCTTTAATGGAATGGGAGACGAGGAGATGAGCCAGTGCAACCAGATTGTGCAGACAATGACTGATTATCTGGGGAATGCTACCTAACATAATGTATTACCGCAACATGATTTACTTTAGTGCACAACAAGATTCCCAAGGGCTAGCGATTTAGCCTCAAGGTCACGGTTTGGGGCAGAATGCAACATACGTATGAGGAGCTTTGTGTCAACAATAGGTGAACAAAAGAGTAAAATGCACAAAGAGATCCATTTTCCTTGACCTTGCATGTATGAAAAAGTGTGGTTCTTTACATCGCACAACTATGGATCCCATTTAATGGAATCCTGACCTCCAAAGACAATTCAAGAGCTTCTCCTGCATCGTAATATGTTATTCCAAGGAGTTCAATTAATCTTTACAAGACTGCTGAGAGTTTGTTTTTTTGAGAGATTTTATGAGAAACAATGCAGAAATGCAGAATACATACATACAGTACACCTTCCTGCCATACAATGATTCCAACTGCCGCTTCTGGCATTTAACAGGGCTCACTGACTGAGTCTGGCTTCAGTCTCTGGCCAAATGGCAGCATATTTAGTGTCATCACCCATCAAGCATCTGTCAGTCGGCTGTGCCTCTTACCATGATTGATGGTCACCCCCTGGTGTATAGCGAACAGCAAGCCATCCAACCACTGTGTCACTATCCGTGGTTAATGACCTGCTCGAGGGTTTCCATGACTGAACTAAAAACAAAAGTTGTCTGAGCCTACCATCACAACTAATGCACTTTTAACACACTCACAGATAGTATATGCAAACAAATGAAGCTCAGCGTGAATTCTTTAAGGAAGACTTCTAAGCTTTCATTCACCTCTCTCTTTCCAAAACTGATCAGCTGATTCGGGACGTTCACTCTTCAGTTAAACCAACCAGAATTGGCCATGAAATCCATGAGCCAATCGCATCATAGCATCCCTGCTTTTAAATCAGTTCTTCTCTCTGCTGCTGTCAGATGTCATTTCAGGCAAATCGTGCAACCCTTCTCCACCGCATTCACCTCCGGTCATCATCATCCACGGCACCCTGGGTCCTGCTCTGGAAGACCGCTCCTGTACTTCCATCCAGTCTTCAGGCTCCTTCACCACCACCAGTGTCTAGACGCCATCGGGGGATATGCCTGCTCTTGGCTTCTCTACCCCTTATAAAAATGATTTACATGGAGTCTAATCGCCATTTCAATATCGTGTGACGTGATGAATAAATGTATTTATTTTTTGCACCTTTCAACGAAGTCTCCCCTGATTGAAATGGCTAAATCACTTAATATGATTATTTCAAGACATGGTGCATTCTTTCTATTATCCATAACTGCAAAGTAAATTATTATTTACACTTTATAGTTTGAGTAAAACCTTTTCTAGCAGAGATGTGTATCTTGGCATTTTATACGGGGATCAGACTGTGGCACATTTATCTATCAGGGGGAATCATGTATTTATTTATGTTAAAGCCATATAGCTTTGTGTGTGTTGAGTGTGTGATAAATGTGCACTTAATGCTTATTCTTGGTGAAGGTCATTAACTGCTGATGTTTCATTGCTAGATGCAGTGGGTTATGAAGGTCTACTCCAAATGCACTCAAAGTCCAACAATTTAGTCCTTGTGGTAAAATGGTTTTTGATGTAATCTGTGCAATGATTTGCTGTGTGGGACAAAGACATTATGCTTTAGCAGCGGTCCACAATAAAGGAAGAGTCAGTTTACACACTAAAGTAATGTTTCAGCCTGACTGTTGCACTTTAAAAGTGGAAAATGAGCTGAAAGGTTTACCAGAGAAATCTGTCTTCTATCATCTGTAAAATTAGCTAAACTATTTAATCCTCATTGGGTAAACCCTGTATCTGTCCCAGAGCTACAAAGGAGAAACTATAATTGGATATTGTAATTAAAAGTAAAGGAAACGAGTGTACAGCAGTGCACTCACATTTACATCACATCAAAAGTGAAATAAATAGTTCAATGTGCGGACGACAACCAAGTGGGAAATGAGGTGAACAACTGGATGGCTGGTTTTATTTGATACTGGATAGCTGTTAGTTTGTACGTGGCTGGGGAAAAGGATAAAATACAAATAAAATCAATATAATAAAAAAGCAAGAGGGAGATTTTCTTTCTCCAAGTATTCTCCCTGCATTTTCCCAAGAGCCCTTTCCTCCACCAGGCCTTGCTACTGAACATGAAGATACCCTTGACGCTGTTTTCCTCCTGTCAGGATGTTTTTGTGTCTGCTTCGGTGGCAGCCGTCATGTTCTCCTGATTGTTGGATTAAATAGACGGGGTAAAGATAGAAGGCTAGAGATAGAATCGACACTCTGTCCTCTAGACAACACGATGGCAGGTGTGTCAGTTGATGTGTGGTTCATTTAATCACGTCTGGTGACTTATTTATTTCTACTTGCCACTAAACTGATCTGATGCAACATGTTGATTGGACGGAACGAGCAGATTCAAACAACAATGTCAGAATGTGATCCACCGTGACAGACATCTTTATGTTGAAATGTAGATCCATCCATTAAAACATCCCTGAGTTGAAATGCAATCTGCTTTTCAGCATACAGTAGGCTACATAGATCAATTGTAGTAATTATTTTAAGAAAAATGGAATCCAGTCTGGTCAGTGTATTGTAACTTCTTTCAGACAAGCCATGGTAAATGGTAGCAATGGTAAACTAAGGATTTCATACAATCAGAATGGCATTTTTTATTGGGAAAGTATGAACCAAAGAACTAAACTCTGCATATAGTAAAATGTTTGCTTCTTTAAAATGCTATAATGAATGTTTATTATATAATATACAACAATGGACAATAAATCAAGTGACTAATGTGGAAGGGGTCGCTCATAGTGACAAACCTACAGATAATTATCACCCGACTTTGCAGCTCAAATGTTTCGGTGTCTTTTAATCCCTTCTCTTGGTTTTCTGACCCGCAGCTGTACTGTTTTGGTTCACTCTCACTTTCACGCTCTAATAGCCATGTTTTCGGCCGCTGCAGGCAGCTGTTTTCAGCAGGACAGTTTTCAAAGCCCACCTGCTCAGCACCAAATGGCAGACAGATACAGTTAGAGACTAGCTGGTGATATATTATATACACATCTGCTGTGGATCAACATTGTTGATTATAATTGTTTGATTATTGGTATGATATCTTAGTATCATATCTATATATCGTATCATATATGATATCTTAGTATCATATCTAGTATAGTAAAACGCAGCTATCAGTGTCCACTTGAATCGCCATGTCTCTAAAACATTTTGACCGAAGGACTGAGGTACAACACAGACAGGTTTTGTGAGACTTTTTGTTTTTGTTTTCTCAGGGGATACCTAGTTTTAGTCCTCTCTTTGCAGGGCTGTTGGAAGGCATGTTTCCTGCCTCCAACATGGCCAATCATAACTCAGGATTTAGGAGTCCGCACCAAGAATGGCCAATCAGATTTCTGTACCACCCTTAGTCAGTCCCCAGACATGCCCCATGCAGGCAGAGATATTCAGAGGGGTACAGCAATTGATGTCCTCATTATATTTTAATACATCACTTGAATATGTGATGATGTAAAATTTAAACAAGTACTTTTAGATGCTCAATTGGCCCTCACAGGATGCAAGAAGAAATGAATTACACCACTATTGGTCATGAAGATTCGTGATTAATATTTCATCAGGATGCCAGGGAATTCTCACTATTGCCGTTATTGACAAAGCATGCCATCTGCCACAGCAATAGGTAATTTAAGGAATTAATCATAATCTGTTGTCACAGACGTGAACAGAGAATGATACAGTAACACTGCAAACAGGCTGCAGACAATACCCAAATGTCTGGTTGTCTGTTCTCTAAAAACAAGCAATACGTTTACTTTCTGAGCTCAGTGTGTTGCAGTCTGGCCTGAGGTCTTCCATCTCTACTGGGTGAATAAGTATTAAATGCAATAAATAATATGTTCCAGAACTGAATTTTACACCACAATGCCATCATAACCCTCCTCAAACAGCGCAGTGCATTAAACCCTTGGTTAACGTATGACCTGGAAAGTGGTACAGTCCGACCAGACCAAGGACAAATTAGCGTCAGTGAAGTTGACTGAAGCAGGTGCAGAGCAGGTGCTCATGGTGAATGTAAATTGCGATAAAGCATTTTATAATCAAATATTCATGAATCACTGTGCATCACAGGCCATGTTGTACGCAAATGTCTAATTGCCAATTACACCTGCAGCTCACAGTCCATGAATGTGAAAACGATTATCCAGCAATATAACAGAAATAACTGAAATGCATGTGTTAGGTCATTTCTCAATATCTCTTTTAATGAACGTGTTTTGAAAGACAGTTGAAGGATCTCTTCTGTTAGAAGATAAGTGTTACTGTGACCTTAAGGAGAATTTAATGAAGAACACCACGTCCATCCAGAAAGAAAAAAAACAGCTGTGGAGATTATTGACATATTAAGAACCTACTTTATGGTGGGGAAACAAGAAAAAGCAAACTTCTTTTATATATCAAGTTCTCCTCTACACCCTGTACTCTCTGAATGCTCCTCTTCTAGAGGATACTTATATATATCTATTATATTAAAAATATATATTATAAATATGGCTGTTCATATTACATAGCCACATTTATTCTGCTCTTTAACAATGCAATATATTTCTTGCCCTGCCTATGCACCACCTGTCTATACTTTATATATCACATTGCACTTTTCTGCTTTTTTTGCACTTCTGGTTGAACGCAAACTGCATTTCGTTGTCTTTGTACTTGTACACACAATGACAATAAAGTAGATTCTAATCTAATCTACAAAAAATTTACATTTTACAATGTTCCTTTGTTTATTATAATGTATTACATTTGGAAATATTTATTTTGAACAAATATTCAGTAAGGCATTTTATCTGAGATTTGACCACAAGTTGGAGTATTTAAATAACATATTGACGCTGTCCTGTAAAAAACATGTACCGGTATACGTATCTCCAAAGTGTCTAAGGTAAGAAAACTCAAATTTTTTGCTGTGTCACAATTCACATTATCAATTTTTTTTTTTTAAATACTGAGTACATGTTTTTAACATGCGCGGAGTTTGCGGGGGGGCAGGGGGAGCATTGCCCCCCCTGGCGGCTGAAACGGGTAATTGCATTGTTTCAACAAAAAAAATAATTGCATTCTTTAAAAAAATTATATATTATAAATATCTTAAATAAAACAAAACAACTAAATGGTGGTAGGTAATACATCTGATTTCATATACTCCTTTAGTAAAAAAAAAATTCAGGGCTCTGGGTCATGTGACAAGTAACGTAAGTCCAGCGATTCTCAGCTAGCATGTAATACCGTTGTAGTTACCTGGTCGGACTCGTTACACAAAAATATGGACATAAGGAGATTTTTAAAACGTTTTAAATGTGTGGTCTTAAAAACATCCCAATTGTGGCACAGAGTTATGACGGTGCGTCTGTCATGTCAGGTCATGTGTCTGGTGTGCAGCAGCGCATCAAAGAGACTCACCCCTACGCAGCCTACATACACTGCTTAGCGCACAAATTAAATTGAGTGCTTGTGGAGTGCTTTTCCGTGAACCGATGTGTGAAATCATTCCTGAGCATTATTGACAATGTGTATTCACTGTTTTCGGAACCGTCAAACCACCAGAGATTTATTGAACTCCAAAAATCCTTGAATGTGAAAGTAACTGAAGTAGTTCAGCCCAGTGACACGAGATGGGCATGCAAGTGGAGATGTGTGAAATCAGTGAAAAGTCACTACTCTGCGATTACGGAGTGTTTGAGAGAAATTAGTGAAGAGGGAGAGAAGTGGTCAGCGCAAGCCAGTGGTATCCATGACTTCATGTCAAGCCTTGTTGTGTTTGAGGAGCTACTGCGTATGATCCACGTTACGCACAAGGCCCTACAGTCATCCAACTGCACACTGTCCGAAGCTGCGGCCCTTATTGACAGCCTGAAAGCACACTTCGTATCAAAAAGGCAGGCAGACTCCTGGAGCGATGTGTGGAAGTCAGTCAAACAGTTCTGCCTGGACAACAACATTGCCGTGCCCAAAGAAAACACTGATCGTCAGATTCACGTCTCTGTAAGTTTGATTTCTCTGCCAAATAACTGCTTTAAGCTATAGAGAAACTCAACACACTGCTTTCAATATGCTGTCTTTTGAGGGATGGGGACGGGGGGTCCCACTGATATAAAAATTAAAAGTGGGGAGTAGGCTATTGTGTGACTGTCAGTTGAAAATGTTCCGTCTTGTCACACTTATAAGAGAAAGGCAATTTTGTATCTATGCATACTGTAGCCTCTCACATGGCGTCTTTTTTATTTTTTCCCCTTGTCTCAAAATGTTTTAAATGTTTCATGAAGTACAACAAAATGCGAAATATAACTTGTTTTTTAATCGCTCTCATTGCCACAATGTGTTTTGAAAAAAGGAAAGAAAAACTTTAAAAATCTTTTCGTTTTGGTTGAAGATAATATTTTAACAAAAGTGGTCCGCATTTTATTGCGTTGATCCTAATTGTGTCCGAAGATGCGATGCAAAGTCAAGTGGCTTACCTGTTTACTAATAGAATGATTGTATTGTTGTACTGTTTTTTCTTCTTCTTTGGGTTAAAAATAAATATATGTGTTTATTTAGCATGTTTGTTGTGTCCATATGTGTTAGTGCTGTGTTCCCCAATTGATAGCCCAGGTCCCAGCTGCTACAATGATTTTTTTTTTTTTGCCCCCCCTGGCTCGAATGTCAAACTCCGCCTATGGTTTTTAATCATAATGAGTAGAATTTTCTCAACAAATTTGAAGAGGATCACCAAAATTGGAGGTACATGGTTTTCTTTGAATGGTGACTCTATACTAAAATATATAATTTGCATTATTCAATAACAAATATTCTCATTCTTTTCATTATCTCCATATTGTTATTTTACATTTTTTGTCTGTCTACACTATATGACACCTGCATGTGTTGCTCTTCCTAAGGTTTCCCTCTTGAGTTTTTTCTTTATTCATATTTGTGAATTTGGGGCTATATAATTAAATAGACGTGACTTAATTATCCACTGATTGGGAGCTCAGATGTGAATGTATTGCTGTAAAAATCTAAGTCACATTTATGCCAAGCCTCCATCAAACCCAGAGAAAAGAGATCAAAAACAGTAGGCATCTGACACTTGGGGAGGTGTTACAATTCAGATCACATAAAGGCAGTCTGTTGTGCGACCTCATACTTTCTGAAACCAAAGGTTCTGTAGTCAATTACAAAAGCAATCAATAATCCCAAATTAATCTTTGACGGTAAAATGTTTTGATGTAGGTGCCACTGATGAGATTTTTGAAACTTTCTGCACTGTTAGTTTTATAGATTGCATTTACCATGCAGGGAAAATGCTGTCCCAGTTTGTTTATTAAAATATGATCTGTGTTTTCTTAAGATAAACATGAATCTCATTAAACAAGTAGCTAGTTAGACAGCTCCTCAACACTTGATGAAAGTGGATGTGGAGTGGATCAAATAATGGAGACGCCCAACAGTATATGAATATCAAGTACTTGTGACTGAAAAGCAATTGGAACTTGGTTGTGTTGCCTATTGTATGTTTTACACAAAGCTGTCTAGATCTTGACTAACTAGGAATTCTGGGTAAATTAAAACTAAACAAACTAAAGAACATGGTTGACGCATTAAATGGCTCAACTCCCTTTACTCCAGCAGAAAATGTTCTGCTACTTGAAAAATATAACAGTTGCAAGATGTTTCACTGGAATAATTCAATACAATACAACAATACAAATAACTCCCAGCAGTATACAATCTCTATGCCGATCAGACCTGCAGAGCTGAGATGCTTTGGCTTCCTAATGAGGTCAGGCTCAGGATAGTTCCTTTAGACAAATGGAAACAACTGAAGAGGTGAAATCTACTGTATATTTCCAATAGGTTTCTCATGTTTTTCTCTTTTTTGTCATTTGGTGCCACTGGTCAGCAGATGTCACTGATTGTTACCATAGGCTTTTAGTTAACCTGGGGTTATGGTGGCAAACCTTTTTAGGCTCAAAATACCATATATCTGTCTTATTGTTGTGAAATGGTCTAACTTGCATTAGATTGATCAGCAAAATTAAGACTGGCGTAACACAACTGACCAGTCCAAAATATATTTGTGAAACCAGCCCCAGGCAACAGACATTTAAGGTTGAATCTTTGGATTTCTCCAAATCGTATCCAATATTGGTCAATTATTTAGAGAGATGACATTGCTATTGCTCAGAATACCAACTATTGTTCTCCACAATACCAGTAAAAGTAGTAAAGTTACAGTAAGTGTGGGATATTTCACAATGCATACTTTTATACTGCAGTGAGAATGAATGTGCTGCCTTACTAGTCCATGATGGTGGTTGATTACTTTTTGTTTGGGCCCTCTGAAAGAATCAGTCTGTAGAATTTAGAAGAGTTTTCCTCCATCCAGCGCTAAATATTCCCATCATGACTTCCTGGATGTCAGCAGCTGTGGTTTTGATGTCTCTTCCCTCCCTGCTGTCAGGTCTTCTGTCTCTGTAGACAATCCTCAGTCCTCCCTAGAGGCTTAATTTGATGATGATAGGATGAATATCAGGACTGCGGTGCTCTCGACCAATGTCAGCCCTAGGCCGGGACGATTCTCTGAATGACCGTGTCTCCTGTTTTCACCCTAGCAGGCATATGTTAGCCTTCTACGTATACTAGTTGCAATTGCATGGCCATCAATTGCAATACACAGGTGACTCTCACTCTCCTGTCTCATAACATATTGGCAGGTTTTGGTGTGAGGAGTTTGGGAGTGACTGAACTGCTCAAAGAAGCTTTCCCGGCTTCTCCAGAGAATAAGAAACATCTTGGTTCAGCTGTTTTTGTTTTAATTGGTAGACTTTTAATAAAGGTTATCCTCAGAAGAATTACCTATACATTGGTTTTGAATCATTTTACTTTATGTTTATGTTAATGTTGGTTTGAATGATATTTTGAGTGATGTGATGTTTTTTACAACATGGTTCCATGTGTTGTATAATCATGTAAAGATTAAAGATTAAATACTCATGAATGCCGTTTCTGTGTCGGATATGTAATAGTGTCATTGTGTTTGAAATATGCTGCAAACATAAGCTTTACATAAGACAAACTACATTAGGACATTTAAAACAATTATTTAAATCAACATATCGTTTTACGAACAGCAAATATTGCTGTATTTAGTATAAAATCACCAGATATCTGTGCTACTATTCACCATGTGTTTACACAGTTTTAAAGACTGTGAAAGATTAAAGTCTCAGTGTGAGCCATCATACCTATCATGGTGTGTAGGATGTGAGAGAAAAGCAAAGCCTGTTATTCAGTTTTTGACTTTTTCTTGTGTGAATACAGAGCCAGCAGGAGGCTCAGGTGCAGCAGACAGAGACAATCCCTTCACATTCAGACGGGAATAGACCTGTCAGTCCTGTAAACCCTTGAAGAACCAACCAGTGGAACCACATACGGCTCTCTCAGCACGCACCGCACTTATCTGGTGTGAACCAGGGTGGAAAGATAGTAACATAGGGCATCGTCATGCAAAATATAGGCATTCTCAACCGGTAATGTGTTTTCTGAGGGTTTGCTTGCACAAAACATTCATCACATTTCAGTGATTCATACAGCTGCTTCCGAACAAAAAGTCTGCGTGTGTGCTTCTGGGTTGAAATGAATAAATATGTGTGCTGCCTGTAACTGCCTGTAAATATGTGTGCTGCCTGCTCATTTCCAGAAACTAGATTTTCCTTTAAACCATTGTCAGTTTTTAAATAATATGTAAGGGGGGTATAATCCCCATAAATTCTTGGCCTTCACAAGATTCTTCAAAAAAAAGTCTTTACATGGTAAATATGTTAATATAAGGTCAATGTGCTTTGATAAGTGAGTGAAAAGGTACTTTGCTTTGGGTTGGATTTGCTGCGGTCAGCTAATGTCATGTCAGTTCGTGATTTAAATGTAAATAGTTTGAAATTTTGGGAAACAACCATATTCCTTCTTGCTGAGAGCCAGTTGAGAAGATAGATACCACAGTCATGTCTGTACAATAAATATGAAGCTACAACCAGCAGACGATTATCTTTGTTTAGCATAAAGACAGAGGGCTACAGCTAGCCTGGCTCTGTCCAAATCCACCTACCAGCAACTTGAAAGGTCACTAATTAACACATTATATCTTATTTGTTTAATCTGTACAAAAACGTGAGTATAAAGGGACAAACTGGGGTTTCATGGAGGGTAATGTACTTATGTTACTGGAAGCAGTGACTTCCTGGAGTCTTGGCGCTAATGTGAGGTTACCAAGAAACCAGCGGAGACTCCAGGGGGAATAAGTGAGCTGTAGAGATGCAGGCATATTTTGTTCCCTTTGGACACAGCCACTGTTTCCCCCTGTGTTCAGTCCATGCTAAGCTATACCCATCTGTTGGCTGTAGCTTCATATTTATGCAAGATAACATAAAACTAGATATTTACTCCAAATTGCTGTGCAATGTAGATACAAAGAGTGCAAATATCATATTATTATTATTATTATTATTATTATTATTATTATTATTATTATTATTATTATTATTATTATTATTATGTTTTTTTTTACCTTTATATATTCAGGGAAGGTTCATTGAAAGGAAGCCTCTTTTTTGCAGGAACGCCCTGATCACATTCACACAGGTACACATTCATACCTGTAGGCTGCCCAGTACAACCACAGTCTGATCAGCTCAGTTTTGGGTAAGTTGGGGAAAGGGCCCTGTGGTGCCCTTGGGCAGTGCTGGTAATGAGGAAGGGGCAAGTGCTGCTCTTTTACTCTACCCACTGCTGGTGCTCGCCTGTGGCGTGCACCGCGCGCACACACACACACACACACACACACACACACACACACACACACACACACACACACACACACACACACACATATGTATGCATGAAATATGCTTGGTACCAAGTAGCCTGAGGCTTAATTACATTTTTCAGTATCAGTCCCTCACCTTCCATTTAGCCCACTATGCTGAGGCGCCCCATAGTGGCAAAGAGCTCAAGAGCCTCACTTGTTGCGATACTTCTTATTTTTAATCTATTGAACATGCAAACTTTTATATTTGTCCAAACGCATTTTGAGTTGTGTCAACATTTATCATACAGACTGGTAGGGTGCAGAAAAGGAAGATAATCACATTAGTTTGGAAACGGTCAATCGACTCCGCTGTGACAGAGGCAGCAGCAGTATGGTGTGTATGTGTGTGTGTGTGTGTGTGTGTGTGTGTGTGTGTGTGTGTGTGTGTGTGTGTGTGTGTGTGTGTGTGTGTGTGTGTGTGTGTGTGTGTGTGTGTGTATGTGTGTGTGGGCGCGTTGCTTTGTGAGAGCCCAAATGAGGCTGGAGCAGACAGCTGGAGAGAGAGGATCACTGCCTCATTCAGCGTGTCTGTATCAGACGAGAAGGGGGTCACCCAGGATTCCCTTGACTCGCTCTCCAGGAAAAATAAGATCCAGTTTGTAGCCCACCTTCGTTCGGATACTATCAGCTCGTATAAGCGCTGCCGTTTAGATCGTATTATCGATTCGTTTTTTTTAAGAAGATGCCGAAACGGGGAAGAAAAGTGAGGCAGATTATGTCATGAATAAACAGTTTAGAAGAACAAGAGGCGCTGTAGAAATAAGTGAAACCAATAGCGAAAAGGTCGATTTAGTACAAATATTTGTAAAATGAATTTATCATCTTACTTTCTTTTATAATGCAGGATATATACGTGGATAGAAGAATGACAACGTAGCCTTTTTATATATTTGATTGCATCAGTTAAAATAATAGCTAATCAATATCTGAATAGTCATCAGGCTATGAAGTATAATTTTTATGTGGCATTTTCTATGAAATGGCATGCCCTATTTGCTTTATTCCTTTCTTACAGTAATCTGCTACTGGCTATGCATTTAAACCAAAGGCGATTTACAAGCTGCATTCTTGGTTAAACACGCAGCCGAACGCAACGTGATTGTGTTCATATTAGTAGGCTATTATCGATAATATAAAAAAAGACGAGCGTTGAACTTTGAAAAAGGGGGGTGGGGGTGGGGGTTACTGTTTCATTTGTTTATCAGGAACAGTAGCAAATGGTCTGTCTTGAATCTCCGGAGAGCTAAGATATATGAAGATCGCGACACAGTTGGTTTTCCCTCGCAGAAATGCCAGTGCGTGCTGTGACCACCAGGTTCATGTACAAGGGACTTTGCACTATCCCAGATGTCCTGTCCTACCGGACCCCTGTTATCCTGCCCGAGGATGAGGTTGAAGGTGAGTCTTGTTTTTTATTGTCGGTTGGATTGTGGTTGCATGTTCTTAATGTAATGTTAAAGAGTTGTTAACATCTAAATGCAATGTCCACCTGACAAACTAGTTCAGCACCCTGGAGAGCTCCAGCCGGTGTGCGCTTCTTTTTCTGATTCACAAATCTGACTGGACACTTTCTTCTGGTAAAAAAATAAAAAAAATAAAGGTTCAGTAGTACAGATGTTCATCATTACCTTTAAATGTTCCACAAAATCTGGGATATATAGACAAACTATATGTTGACATATGTATCTCTGTTTCTGTCATCTCGTTCTGCATGTTGCTGCTTCTGATTTTTGGAAGAAACGACACAAACACCAAACAGTATTTTTTTTTGGCATTTGCACATCAATTCAAAATGTCACATCATCCTCTAATAATTACACTAAATAGCTAATAATCCTCACGATTTTAAGCACATACAGTGCACCACACATGCCAAGTTCTCCATACATGGACATAGTCACAAACGTGAGTAAATTACATTTTTATACACAATGCCATACCTGCTGGCTATATCCATAACACCTGTGAGACTTGATTGCACCGGATTTTGTTCAGTCATTTAATCTTGAGCCAAGAGACAAGACTTTAGGAGACAAGGCTTGAAATCTGCATAAAAAAAGTGGAGTCTGAAATAGAGAAAAGGGTTGTGATGAATGGCAGGCTTACAACTATAAAATGCATATTACAATACCATTTCTAGGAAATCTATGGCAGATAAAGCCTCATTAATAAGATGGGAGATTGATTCATTTTGAGTCTTAAATGACATCCTCTCATCTCTTTCCGGTTTGTTTGATGTGTTGCATTCTGTCATTAATTAATAAGAACAACTATCCATAGCACAGTGTTGTACTTAGGCCATTCAAAAGATTCATTGGAGCATTATGTTCATTTTTGCTATAGTAACCATAGTGCATAGCTGGTAAGAATGGAGGTTTTGTTTTGGCAAATGGTCCTCACAATGAGAAAGCACAGCTGGCAGTGATTTGGAGTGAAGCCCGGCAGACTACAATAAAGAGATAACTCAGATCAGATTTGAAATCACCAAGTCTTTTATGCGAAGGGAATTCTATTTCCCCTTCTTCTGTCTGTAGGTTGCCCGAGCCCACAAGTGGCTGCCTGCCCTTCCTTTGAGCCACTCATTTGACATTGAAAATCCACTAACTGCAATGACGACATAAATGTAATTAAAAGGTTGGCCATGGAAAAGCAAGAATTTAGAGCAACAGTAAAACGTGAGGGTTGTGTGTTGCACGAGAAGCCGTGCAGTCAATGACAATACAGCTTTCAGTTAATGGAGAAATCTTTTCAAAGTATAGTTTACTAACTGAGAGCCATTAAATATTCAGAACAGAACTGAGGCAGCCCATTCAACCGTGAATGTTTTTACCTAGGGAAGACTCAATGAGCACATAATGCACTGCTACATTTATATGGCATCACACCTTGGCAGCGCCCAGGGTAAACATTGCTCTACCTTTTGTCTGCTTGTAGTTATTCAGGGAGGTATGAGAGTTTCAGAAAAAAAACTCTTCCTATTACAGATCCTCAGACAGACTGAATCAGCAACCTCCCACTTACTGTCAACTACACTTTACACTACAACTGCTTCACCTTAACACACAGTGTGGGAGTTGCTGTTGTAGGTCTGCAAACAGCACTGCAGGCCAGTGTTTCTGAGTGAAAACCGCTCCCCTTTTTCTCCGAGCTCTGCAAATCAGCCAATAAATATTGTTTCATCCCCAAAATCTTTAATTACTGCGGGGCAGAAGTTCCCTAATTGCTCAACTAATGTAATTACTCTCCCTAATCAATTTATGATAATAGCTTTTTTTCTAGTAAGGTGTATATTTACACGCAGTGTAATTTTTGATCATTAGAGAAACAGATTACAACACATGACTGAACTGCTATATATTAAGCTTTAGGAGATGACTACACAAATAACACTAGGAATATGCACAGTAATGTCGTGTCTCCATTTTGACTTCATGGAATTCAGACCAATGAGATGAATAATTCTCAGACATTAATCCTGACTGCAGTTCAGATTACAGATTTTATATAGGTCTATTATTAGCTGGTCACTATACCCTGTTGTTAATTACTGTTTTCTTTAATACACTATTTTGGTTTCACTCTCTATTGTAGTTTTATATTCACTTTTACCTAAGTCATTCTGTATCACCTACACAATGTCTAATGTGGTGGTTCAAATATAATAACATCTACTCTTCTTATAAGCATTTTCACCTTACCTTACAAAGTAATAATAATAAAGACATATTTTGCAAGTAGAGACCATGAAACCTAAAAAAAGTGAGCACAAACCTCTGTGACTTCTGTGATTAAATCAACAAGAATTTCTCTTGGTGACATTGTTGCAGAGACATGCTGTCTACCCCACTGACAAACACAACACACAAGGACAAAAGGACGTTGCAAAGAGACAGCGCATGTCAGACTTTGAACTGTACATGAAACACACTGCCCTCGATAAACAGATTAAATAGTTTAGTTCAGTTTCCCCTTTGGGTAAAACTGTGAAGAACGACATATTATGCCAGTGAACCAGCAGAATGTTAAACAGATTATTATGAGATGCACAAAATATTTTATTAGTGATGAAGGTGTTTGATACTGTATCTGCATGGAACAGGTGACAAGTTACAATTAGCTTGACTTACATGTAAATTAGCCACACTTGAACAATTGGGTGAACAATGATGAACTCGTAGGGAAGGTGAGAGCTTCCGCAAAGAAAAACCACATCTCTCACCTCTTGAGATCAGAGAAGACAATGTTACATATCAAAACATATTTCTTGAGGGCATTAACAAGATCATCAATCACTTTGATGTTTAAGCAACCAGCCCACCACCTCAGTTAAATACTGAAGCCAATGCGGAAGTGCCTTGAGCTGCAGTTTCTCAAATGGCAACTAGATGCTGTTTCAGTAGTCTGGCTCAAAGGATGAACATGCAAAAAAGCCTGACACATGTTGCTCCCCTCTGACCATCCCCGCTATTGGGGCTTTAGCATCGCCCAGGAAAGTTGTAAATGGTTTAAAGAAATGCAAACAAGCCAGAGCGTTTGTTCCCTATCCCAGAATAGATAGGTGGTGTAGCCAGACCATAATGCAGTGCTGACACAGCGCTGTGGAAATAGTTCAGGCAATACCAGACTACTGTTTCAGTAACACTCAGTTGTAGTTGTATTCAACTAACGGAGACAACTCCAAGTTCTTTTATTGAAGACATTCGTGCAGAATTATTTTTTTTTTTCTGAAAGACATAAGGGCCTCAATGGATGACTTAATATTCTATAATGTGTCTCTTCGTGGCATTTAAAAAGTGATTTTAAAAGTAAAAAGTTATTGTAGCATGGAAAATAATTGGAAGACACTTATCATCATTTAAAAAGAGATTAAAGGACAATTCCGGCGCAAAATGAAACTAGGGGTTAATAACATACTATGTGTACCAAGTTGAACATTCTCTGGGACATGCTAATCGAATGCGTCTCTAGCTTTAAACAAGCTACCGCAAACCGGTGGTTAGCTGCTAACGCTAGCTTTCTGGGCAGATGGTAAATCGCTATTTTATACCACTAACAAGGCTCAAAATAGCACCACACTTCAACGGTAGAATTTTGTACGTGTACAGACAGTTTATTAAAAAGATAGATCATAAAGACAGTAGCGTTCATGTTTACATGCAGGCACCATCTTGGAAAACAGTCATGAGCAGTCGAACGACGAACGCTGTGCAATCAGTAACCAGTAACATAGCTCAAACACAGCGTTCGTGATTCAACTGGTCATGACTGTTTTCCAAGATGGCGCCCGCATGTAAACATGAACGCTACTGTCTTTATAATCTATCTTTTTAATAAACTGTCTGTACACAAAGTTCTCAATGCTTCAGTTTACATGTAGGGACCCTCATGGGTAGGTTCATTTTGTGCCGGAATTGTCCTTTAATGACAAATAATTATTAACTGGCACTGATGGCAATAATGAGGATTGAGGATGAGGATACTTTATAAAAAATGCTTTTTTATTTTTAGCATCATTCAAATGTAAACACATTACTTAATTAAATGATTATAATTAACCAATAAAGCGTGGATAACTATACCAGTTAAATGCTCAAGACTGCATAGAGATTATCTGAACATCTTTGTAATCCCGCATTTGTGATCTTTAATCTGACATTTTATGCGGATCACAATCATATCTGCAATATTAACTGTATTTACCATGAACCAAATTGAACATTGGTTGCAATATTTAGAGAAATCTTTATAGCAAATACATAAACAGTGACAACTACAGACAATTGCACTGACTGGAGACACTATTGTTTATGCTGGGTGAGCTTTAGGGAGGATGATTAAGTAATCCCAGCTCTTTATGGAACTGCAGTTTCCAGGGAATGTTTTTTCGAACAGATGGTTGCTAGGTGGGCAGGGTCAGTGGCAAGGCTTCTTGCCCTTTTCTTGTCCTTGTGTCATGCAGTTGTCATAAACCCTGACGTGTCTTCAAACCATTACTGCGAGCAACTGTATTATTGCTTCTTCTAAAACAGTGCATATGCTTATATATGTGAAGCCTAACCCTCTTATCCAAAACCTGATTAGTTTGAGCTGTAATTATACAAGCTTATAAACGGTTTACCTTGGGCATTTGTTGTTACCATAAGTAATCTCTCTGTTATGGATATCTCAGTGGAAAGAAATTACTACTTTTTCACTAATGCTGCTTATTTATGCCAGTGACATAGCAGCGATCACTATATTATTCATGTTCAACACATCCATTTATGTGTGTATTTACCCTGTGTGAGAGAGTTAAACTCACTGAGCATCATTTTGTAAATGTCTATGTCTATGAATATTATGCTGTGCCAAGTGTGTGCCCCTATTTAATGAGCGCAATATTCAAGGTCCAGAGCCAAGTTCAGTCCATTATACGTGAATGACTGAGATAACTGAATACATCCAAGATACTTTGACAAAAATACATTGAAATTTCTCCATTACCTTTGATAATTACACTCACAAATTAAAACCAATGACAAGACAATATAATAATTATATCAATTAACTTGTCAATAATTGTTAAAATACACACTAAAACTTACAGTAAACTGGCACACACTTAAACAACTGCACATACGCTGCACCTGGTGTGTTGAAACTGATGAGATTCTCATTTTATGGCTCAACAGTCATGACTTCCCAGCAGTTACACTCTTGGAGGTCTCTTTGAGTTTCTATCACTCCTCGGTGCATCACTGACAGAGGAGGTGAACAGTATTTATAGATCACAGTCAGCAGGAGAATCCCCCAGACGTTAGGCATTGTAGCAGAGTGTAGACCGTCTTCCACTTTGTATGCAAAGCTGTCTGTTTTTGTGCTTACAATCGTGTGTGTGTGTGTGTGTGTGTGTGTGTGTGTGTGTGTGTGTGTGTGTGTGTGTGTGTGTGTGTGTGTGTGTGTGTGTGTGTGTATGTGTGTGTGTGTGTGTGTGTGCGTGCGTGCGTGTGTGTGTTTGTGTGTGTGTGTTACTTTATTACAGTTGTCAGGGATCTATAACTGTAAGTATACTGTACACAGAGAGTTTTAACAAAAACATAAAATCTATTCTACTATTATCCTTCAATATAACTGGGAGGTTAAGAAGAGCTGCAGGGTAACAAAGATTCAACTTGAGGCTGCAGCCAACACAGTAAATTGAAGGGTTCACACGATGCCAAAATGTGATGGGCCTGTCTTAATCTCAAACAGCCACCCCTCCGTCTCACTGTAGGACATATGGACAGAAAACATCAGTAAACAAGACCTTGCACTGCAAATAACAGCATGTTAATCAGCATGTTTCCTTGTTTTTAACTTAACCATTATATATCATTATTTATTATATCATGAAAAGTGTGAGAGATCTGGCCAGGAGAAGCAGCTTCATAAAGGCATATAAAGGTTACAGATGAATTTAACAAAACAACATAAAGCCGGACAATACCATCTTATAGCAAAAGAGATCAGTTGAAGTAAAATCTCTACTGACAATATGAGTAATAAGTCATTTGATTTGGTCATGCAAAACAGCAGCAACTGCTAATGAAGTCAAACTCTAATTGATTTGTCTAATTGCAACTTTCCCAAAGAGATCAGGTCACGTAATCTCAACTGAGCCTGCAAAGAGCTGCAGGTAGTGGGAGTATTTAATACTTTTGACAGCAGGAGTTGTTTATCTGCAGGGCTTGTGCAGCACGTCTTCACACCGTCTCCAGTGACTGTGTGTGTTGTTTATAAATGTAATAATGTGAAGATGCAGTATATCTGTAGTAGCAAAGAAAGACAGGCGTAAACGTGTGGGACCTGTGATGATGGGGTGATTTATCATTTTTACTATTTGTACGTGTTGTTATAAAACGCTCCACAGGGGCAACAAAGTATGGTATGGTGAATCATGTCTTGTCGCATCATGATTAATCATATTGTATTTTTGACTAATTCAGTTCACACCGAATCAGTTGAAATTGTATGAACTGTGTGTGTCCAGTGTGACACCTCTGTGATATTTTGCAAAAGGCTGGTGCTTGCGCAGATTCATTGAAGGTGTGTATGAATGAGGTATTCAGTACAGTGTTTAGTTCTAGAGCATCCATACAAGTTAAGCATATACTTGTAGCTACTGCAAGTGGTTACCTGATTACAAATCTAGCATCCTACAAACTTAAATAAAGCCCTGTTTGACTGTTATTGATGTCAGATTTTATCCTACGTATTTTGGGGTTCATAGTCAGGCAGAAATATCAGTTGAATTTTGCTTCAAGAAAATCATGTTCTTAGCAGTTGCTGCACAATTTAGAGGTATTCTCACAGCCCTTAATATTTATTTGTATGTTTGCATTACTCTGATGGTATTTGTATGATGTGTACATACATTTACTTAATGGAGCTCTCTGAGCTGCACAGCATTTTTATTTTTGTAGCCTCACATGTTTTTCACCTTTCATTATCAGAGTGAAGGAGTCATAGGTGTAATCATGTCATTATTGATAACCACCTGGGAGGGGCTCTTATTTAATGAAAATAGTCTAATCCATCTCTCAGTGAATAATGTTATCTTCCTTTTAACCAATTTTTGGTAACTACTTCAATAAATAGCCTTTTGATGAGAAACCCTTTTTCTTCATTTAAGGAAAACACAAAACCCCACAATCTTTACTTTTAAGGGGAGAATGTTGATTAGGGCAAGTGACACTCGTAATATGTTCTCACCTCTGGACTTGAATACTGAGGTTTCTGTAAAAACGTACTTAATTTAGGATTTTATTTGAGATAACATTGTTTGGTTCCTCATTCAAAAGACAACACCTGTTTGCCCTGAACCCCACGCATTTTCCAGTATATTCTCCAGTGCATAGGAATGATGCAGACAAGCTCTGTTTTAGGTACTTTCTTTCCCCTTATAGCATTCATAGCAAATTTACAGAAACATCTGGTTTCACAGAAACTTCCAGTTCAGCTAATGACCGATTAAGCAGAAAGCCAGGAGAGCCATTTCTTGAAATATGGCTAAAACTTTGATAATTTTCATATTGTTATTTGAAATTTGAAATTCAACAAAAAAGAAAAGTCACGTATCCAAGCAAACACAACACAAGAAATAGTAGGACTAGCAGCAAGCTAATGCTAGCCACTTCAATGCCACACACGTCTCAGTTGAAATAGTGGGACCACCAGCAAATATACAGAGCCTGGACAGCTCCGTATGTTTAGACATCTTGGAAACATTGTGATACTGATTCTAATTGTGATATTGGAAAACAAATGGCTGAACAACATGATATTCAGTCTGCAGTCTTGAAACTTTCTGAAGTCCTCTCAGCAAGTGAAATAATGTAAGGGACACCAAATGTGGCATGGTATCTTTTAATTACAGTTTGGCCACTTAAATAAAAAATAAAAAATAAAAGTAGAGGTGATGTAAAACATCTTCCTCCTCTTAATGCCATGTTGGTCTATGACATGTCTTTATCTGGATCAAAGCCATTATTTGAAATGTCCCCAATTATTTAGGTGAGCGAGCTTCCATGGCCTTTCTGCCCCTGCCTGTGGCACAGACACTGCCAACGTGCAGCAGTGAGCTTCTTGGCATTAGCCCTCGCCATGGACTATTTCCATGGATGTTTTTAGCTGCACCAACAACCCGCATGAATCACTCTGTTGGTCGGTCAGAAAGGTCATTCTGATCTGTTGCTCCTCATGTTCTGTTTTAGCTCACTTGGAAGGTCAGCAGACTTTTAAGTCCTGTGTTTAGATCTCAGTGTTGGCAGAAGTGTCTCTTTGATGTATGGGACACATAAATTCAAGCGTATTACGAAACTAATTGTATACAGTATAGCCCCATGAATGTACAAGTTTCTGATGTCTTAATCCTTACGGGGAAAGTTTGGGATTGGGGCAAGGAGTAAACTGTGAGCTGAGAAGGATGGGGAGCACATGCTAAAACATAAGTGAAAGACAGATGATAATCAGTAAGTCAAATAAACTAAAACAAACTGCTCTACATTGCAGAATAAATAAACATAAATAAGACTGTTTGCTCTCCAGGAAACAATCAGCATGATGATTCTGTTGGCAGCTGTTGGTCTCACCTGCCATGAAATTGTCAGTCAATATTTCATTGTACTTGCATGGCAAACTTTGATGAATTGCTCATATCACTTTTGTTTTGTATACTTTTGGCCTCAATTGACCCAATCCTACAACACTGGTAATCCAGGATTTACTGAAGGGTATCAAATATATTCTTGTGCAACAAAAACAAATATTTCTTCTGCAGCCCCCCGGAATTTATTTCAAGATGATGCAGCACCTGTCACCAGGATGTAAAGAATGCACATTATCAGAAATGAAAAAGAGATTACTGACTGATTTAGAAAAGGCAGCTACACACTAATGACACAATGCACATTAGTTTGGACCGCTTTATTGAACTAACTTTGTTCAAGAAAATAGATTGTTTTTTACATCTGAAGTCAACAATTACAATACAGTATGTTGTAAGCTTCATATAATCTACCTAAACCAAATAACAGCAAATTATCTTACTTGTCATATTCGTTATCTTTGCACAGTATGATTATTATTATGATTTTGATATCCATGTCATTGACCTCTCCAACACATATACCAAATAATTAGTTTTCTATTTGTTGAATCTGATTTGTGACAGATTTGCCATTGTGGACACACGCATGACCATGTTTTACCCTTGACTTGACTCTGAACACTGATGACGTATTTTGTTTGTTTGCCACTATCGCAAAGACTACAGACACTCTAAAACATTCTGACATATTGGTCATAAAAGATGTTAGTCACAGATAATATTTTCCAACGTTTTATCAGTCAATATATTGTCACTGACTTGAACAATAACTTATTTCACACAAATATTAATGTTTGCTCAGTAGTGTTAAACAAGCTGGTATTTCAGTTAAAGCTCTGAAATTGCTATCCTCCTATCAGCATAATGAGCCCTAAAAGGTTTGGTCATACATACCTTATTTGCTTGCTGCTGCAGGGGGAATGCTGAATTAATTTTAAAAAAGAAATCATGTGATTACATACAGTACAAGGATATCCATGGCCTGGCCTTGACTTAAGATAACCGAGCTGATGCAGACAGAGCAGTGCAAGGTTACGCTGATCAAGGACTCACGGTCGAACAAAAGCTGAGTCTGTGAAAACTGGTAAAGGTGAGTTTTCACCAAATCTCACCTTTACCAGTTTTCTTTTTTTAAACAACAATGGTGGCGGTTGTGTAGTATCTTATAGTATCTTATACTCTGTACGTTTGTATGTACTGTATGTACTATGTCTACTGCATATCTAAATGCATTTGTTTCATGCTTGTAGTTTGCAGGCATGAGCAAAATGCATTGTTGTTGTCCTCAAAACACTTCACGATGATGCTTTTAAAATAATGTATTATAATAGTCGGACATGATAATGTCAAAACAATTTATGTAATATTATTACCTTGGTGAAGCTTATAATGATCAGTTTGTGTTGAGACTGTATCAGAAATATGTTGCATGATATGGTGTGTTGACCTTCTGCATTATAAAAAAAAATGCACTTACATGTGGCACTTTGTAGTTGGCTTATTTGAAGCTAATGCACTTCTACGTGATTCTTGCTGTTCTGAGTCTGTACCTTAATGGTTGAATGCACTTATTGGAAGTCACTTTAGATAAAAGCGTCTAAAATGTAATGTAATGTAATGTAATGTAATGCATTCCGGTATAAAAGAACTTTTAAAAAAACAGACGATAAATTAAATATGAGATTGTAATGGACCAACCTTTTCAGAGACGTTAAGACATATGACCCTAGTGTGTAATTTAAGAAAAAAAAATCACTCCTCATGGTGCGACACAATCAGTAGTCCAGCCGCTGCTCGGCTGGCTCAGTGAATGAATTATTTGTCACTGGCGCCAGGGGTCATGACATTGAATCTAGGGTGGTGCTGAAGGAAGATAACAAAACTCAAGCAGCACTGCTGTAATTTAGACAAATATGTTGTGTCTGATATGTCAAGGTTTAGTACAGACAGTGACACTTGTTCAGAAGGACCCCAATGAATGTACCAAAGACCAAACGCCTCTTGCAACAGTTTCTTCTATTTAGGCTATAGTCTGTCACTGTGGGCTATCACTTGTAAACTGTGGTCTCTCTGTCATTCATGTACACAAGATGGATGGTCAGTGCTTGGACCACTTGTGGGCTTGAATGCAAATTACAACTGGTGCTTTTCCAATCACATACTTGCATGCAAATTTCTCCGTGATAGAGTCAGTATTAATTACATGCTTTTAATCCATATGAAGTTAAAATAAGGTATTAGCAAGTAGTAGCAGTATACAAGTACATCTTATAACTCAATATAGATGAGTCTATGTTTTATTATATTAATGTTTAATGATGTAGACTGACTGAGCCTATATACAGTAGGCTACCGTGCCTGGTAGAGGCACTTGGCGGTGTCCTTGTCCCACTGTCAATTGTTAATTCCAATGTTCATTTATTTGTTCTTCTCAACACTTTTTCCTTTCCTGCTGATAATATATCAGGCTAGAATTGTACATGTATCTGTTGGTATAATTTCATATCCTACATGTTGCCTTGTTTCATCTAATGACACGTGACTACTGAGCAAGCATCAAAGAGTCTTGTGTATTTGAGGCTCTACATTAAAAAGAGCCACCGGGATTCTGTGCCTTTGATGTGCAATTGCTCTTTTTACCACTTCAAACAGAATACTGTAATCCAGGGTGAGGACAGGAGCCAAATGGCAATGTTAATGCATTATTTCCCAAAATTGTAGTTAATGATAAACACATTAACCTGCTCACTGCCTTCTGTCACAACCAATTGTGCTGTGGCTAACAGGTGTAAGCTGTGAAGGTGCCTGTTAGTATACATCTATAGCAAACAAAGCCAGGCAACAAAATACATGTTAATATACACAGAGACCACACTTTATCTATTCATTCTATTTATCTATTTTAATGCAACTCAGGAAAGTACTACTGTGCACATATAGTATATAAATAGTCTCCAAGTTGCTGAAATATTCAACTACAGTTTCTCTGTCTCTCTCCATGGTGCTGAAACATTCAACTACAGTCTCTCTCTCTCTCTCTCTCTCTCTCTCTCTCTCTCTCTCTCTCTCTCTCTCTCTCTCTCCATGGTGCTGAAACATTCAACTACAGTCTCTCTCTCTCTCTCTCTCTCTCCATGGTGCTGAAACATTCAACTACAGTCCCTCTCTCTCTCTCTCTCTCTCTCCATGGTGATGAAACATTCAACTACAGTCTCTCTCTCTCTCTCTCTCTCTCTCTCTCTCTCTCTCTCTCTCTCTCTCTCTCTCTCTCTCTCTCCATGGTGCTGAAACATTCAACTACCGTCTCTGTCTCTCTACATGGTGATGAAACATTCAACTACAGTCTCTCTCTCTCTCTCTGTCTCTCTCTCTCTGTCTCTCTCTCTCTATCTCTCTCTCCATGGGGATGAAACATTCAACTACAGTCTCTCTCTCTCTCTCTCTCTCTCTCTCTCTCTCTCTCTCTCTCTCCATGGTGATGAAACATTCAACTACAGTCTCTCTCTCTCTCTCTCTCTCTCTCTCTCTGTATCTCTCTCTCTCTCTCTCTCTCTCTCTCTCTCTCCATGGTGCTGAAACATTCAACTACCGTCTCTGTCTCTCTACATGGTGCTGAAATATTCAACTACAGTCTCTCAGTCTCTCTCCTTGGTGCTGACACATTCAAATGCAGTGTCTCTCTCTCTCTGTCAGTCTATTGTGCTGAAGCTATTGAACCTGTCCCTGCTTTTAATGAGGATTGGTGGATCAGAACTTTTGACAGTGACTGTAAAGCTTGTTTTATGGTTCTGCGGAGGTTCCATGCAGAGCTTTCACCGTAGCCTACATAAGTGGCCTGATGTTTATACTTGTGCGCTGGTGTGTGCATCGAGCCGGCGTGTGTGTGTGTGTGTGTGGGGAGTGGGTGATAGAACGAGGGAGAAGTGAGAGAGTGACGACGATTAGCTCTGGAGCGAGTAGCGACTCTAGAGGCATAGTGAGAGAAACAAAGTGTCTCCCCTGTGCTTTCTGACCACAATCTGTAGCAGGAAAAGTTAACCCTCTCCTTGATTGCATGTTGTTTATGGAGGAGAACCAGGAAATGAGTCAGGGGAAATGCAAAGCTACCAAGCCACGGCCGAGCGACGTGCGTCGCTGCAACGTGTAGTTACATTTTTTGTGAGGTGCATATCAGGCTATGGCGTAGGGTCTGGCGTAGACGCAGCGGGGTCTGCGGGGGTACGCCGTCGATTCTATGCACAACCATAAAACGGCCTTAACCATAAGCCTCCCCATAAGTGGAGGCTGGTGTATAAACACATAATGATTAGAATAAGTCTAGTTGAAGCTGTAATTGCTTACAACCATTGAATCTTAATAAACACTTGTCCATATAGCTGCGTACAACTATTATAGCGTGTTATAGACCTGTCTTTAATGTTTCTATACTGTTTATAAATGCTAAATAGCCTGCCTTGCCATGTCTCTTACTCTCAGCCCCAAGTTTTTTTTGTTCATTGTTCATTTGTCCATTCTAAAGACCAAAATGTCTAAAATTGGCAAAAGTTCTCAAACAGGAGTAAATAGTGCATTTGTTGGGGACTATTTTCAGCTGTGGATTTGGTGCAGTAGTAGGCACTTACAGCAGCAGGACCGCGTATGTGGATTTACTCAAAATAAACCACCATTTTCATCGTAATAAATAAAACAGCTAATTGATTTGTTTTTAATTGTTTTTGGACAACAATTGGGCTCTATAGTACAAGGAATAAGCTACAGTATATTAAGATTTGGCTATACAGATCATACTTGTCAGTAGGATGAAATCGTTGGTTTGAAAAGGAAATTGAAAAGGAATAATTGACTATAAGGAAAATTAAAAAATATCACCAGCTTTATCCTTTAATTCCTCTACTGTATTTGTAACAAGAGAAAGTTTTAAATTCTTACTCTTACTCTTGCAATTCCAACTCTTCAAACACTAAATATTCAAATATTCCTACTGATTTAAACGTGTACACACACATATAATTTAAATCAACATATGCAACTGAGCCAGCCTGCTGTTACTCATTGTGAAGTTGTATGTGAACAATCCATATAAACATGCTATGCATCCATTAATATAATTCTTCTCCCAACAGAGATACGTGAGGCTTTCAAAGTATTTGACCGAGATGGGAATGGTTTCATCTCAAAGCAGGAGTTGGGGATGGCCATGCGCTCACTGGGCTACATGCCCAATGAGGTGGAGCTGGAGGTTATCATCCAAAGACTTGATATAGATGGTACGTTTCTCTCTCTCTCTCTCTCTCTCTCTCTCTCTCTCTCTCTCTCTCTCTCTCTCTCTCTCTCTGGATCAGCAAGTTCAAAAGGCTGTTGCATATAATCAAACATATGAGTTACACAGTGGCATGTTTGTATTTCTGTTTATTTCATCAGGTGACGGACAAGTTGGCTTTGATGAATTTGTCACATTGCTTGGTCCTAAACTCTCTGCTGCTGGAATGCCTGATAAGTTCCATGGAGCAGACTTCGATTCAGTGTTTTGGAAGGTATATGTTGTCATTAGTGTCATCAATCAAGTCTATGAATTTTCCTTTATCCGTGTCCATTAATCCATTCTCTTTCCTCTTTTGAGTAAGTTTCCCTTCTGGCTTTTCTGTTGTTGCGTGATACCGAACCATCTGTTTCAATTAAAATTACTAAACAGAAATTATTATTATGCATTATATTCTAAGTGCTTCTTTGATGACAAATTTCCAATTGGCCTTGACATACTACACCATTCTGTTAATTAGTACGTCACATGCAGTATCTTCATATCCTTGCATTTAGTGCATATTCAAATAAATTAGTTTACCAGGAATTACCATGTACTACCACTGTATATTATTGTCCTACAACTTATTTGTGTCACTGAGGGACTTTGAGACCAAAGTCTTTCCTCTGCTAATTAAACTGTTCCTGGTGTTTTATGTACCCAGTGTGACATGCAGAAACTTACTGTGGATGAGCTTAAGAGACTGCTTTACGATACTTTCCGTGACCACCTCACCATGAAAGACATTGAGAACATCATCATGACTGAGGAGAGCCACCTGAACAGTCCAGAGTCCCATGTTGACATTGACAGTATGCATACAGATGTTGTTCAAACATTTCTAAAGCTCTGTTAAGACACTCAGATGTGCTAATATTGTTTTTTTTTCTAAATCTTTCCACAGCAAGCCCAACACAACAGGAAAAACACACGTGTGTGCGTAAAAGCCTGATTTGTGCCTTCGCCATTGCATTTATCATCAGCGTTATGCTCATTGCAGCAAATCAAATGCTCCGCAGAGGAATGAAGTAAATACTACACCAGCTGGTTACAAAGAGATTTAAGGACGGACAATGAAGAAACAAACATTAACCAAAATACTTGACTGTTTTTGGTTTTGTTCAATGTTTTCAGACCCGCAATGATGCCATCACAGCTTATCTCCTTATTGGACCAAATTACTGTATGTCAGACAGTGGTTTCCACAAATCATAGCATACCATGTTAAAAAAAGAGAGAATGAAAGACATTTCAAGGGCTGATTATTATGCTACAAGAGTGTGTCATTGATTTCTAAGAAATTAGATATGAAAATAGACTGTAGAAGTATGTCCTGTAGCAATGGCTGTGCAGTGTCTGTGAAAACAATTAATGTTGTTGATGAGAACCCAATAATCATATTACTGCTGTTGGTAAAAAAAGCAATACAAATGTGTTGATGGGCTGCATATTAAGTAGCTTTAAATCACCTACGAAAGCATATAAATGACTGGGAACTGTCTATTGTGTCTCTATTAAATCTTTGTTTGTTTTAGCGCCAAGATTTCCAGTCCAGAAGTCCAAGACATCTACCATCTGCGATCTTAATCGTAACAAAAGAGTAGCCCCACAAAACACAAATCTGTTGAATGAAATATTTAAAGTATTTTGACAACTTTTTAGCCATGCTAGAGGCATGGCTCTAGGGATGACAATGTCAGTCTGTCAGTTGGTCGATTCACCACTTGGCCTAGACTGAAATATCTCAAAAACTGTTGGATGTATTGCCATTAAACTTTGAACAGACACTTCTTATTCCCAGAGAATGAATGCTACTGACTTTAATGATCCCCTGGCGTTTCCTGCAATGCCACCGGCAATCAAAGTCACTTATCCTGTGAAATATCTGCACATCTACGGGATGAAATGGCACATTTGGTATAAACATGAATGGTTCCCGAAGGATGTATCCCAATGAATTTGGTGACCCCTGAGTTTTCCTCTGGCATCACCTAGAGGTTGACATTTGTGGTATTGAGTGAAATGTCTCAGGATGAATTTTAATAACTTTGGTGATCCCCTAATTTTTCATCTAGCCACACTTAAATCAACCTCAGCTGTATTTTATGCTTACTGCTACTTAGCAAACGTTAATTTCCCAAACTTTCCACCATGCCAATTAAAAGTACAATGAGAACCCAACAGTTGGAATAAACTGGTGAACAAGCACAGGAACCCACTGGACAGCGCAGGTGAAAAGAACGATGGAAAGGAGAGTAGCAGGTGGACACAGCCTGTGACCCTCAACCACACGCTGTGTACGCCATGTCAGCTGATCCCAGGGGCCATTTCTAAAGATGTCACGGTTTTCTAAAAAAAAATATTGGTTTGTTTTAAAGCTCACAGTGAGCCTTCTTGGCTGAACAGCTTGATTTGGAAATTGACCAGCTTTTGTTCCCAGCTAAAAATGTAGTTGTAAGAATTAAACTGAAGTGAACAGTAAAGTCCAAATAAGAGGCAAAACACAGCAAGAAATTAAAAAATCTCTCTAAGAGATATCATACAAGAGTGTATGAAGTCTGGGCTTTTTGCATTTATGCAAAAAGCCCAGACTTCAAGACAAATGAGGATCAAACTTGTTAAATGTGTTTCAGAAGAATCAGATTCAGAAAAAGGTTTATTGCCACAGTAAGTTACACTTACGAGGAATTTGCCTTGGTGATTGGTGCATACATAAACAAACAGACATATTAAACACATCATATCAATCATACACTCACAGTCTGCCAGCGATAACATATGACAACATAACAAATGCTGCATATTTCAAATCTGTGCATCTAGGCAACAAAATGAGTCATAATGAGTCACACTGAAAGACAATTGATTTGCTGTATGGCCTGAGCTACCCTGTGATTAAAGTCAACCACGACAAGTTTAGAGCTCCAACAAAATGAATTGTAATATTTATAGCAAATAGCAATGAAGGATATTCAGTTCACACGACACACTTGCATGTACATTAAACAAGAAATATATGTGTGTTCTATGTTCTGTGTTAATTTTGAACTCTGGTCTATGTATTCAAATAATTATGCAATTTGTAAAATCTCAGTATTTGACATTTTTCTGTCGATATTTGTGGACCTGTGGACAATATCAAAATGCTAAATACTTTGACGTATGCTGTGAACAATAATTTAACATATCATGAAAAATGTTTTCTGGCTTTTACATGGACCACCAAAACAACATATTGTTTAAAGTATAACATGGTTATATTTTCTTACTTGGAAAAGTGGTACATCGAATCTATGTGATTTTATTATGAATGTAATCTCAATGTTTTTTATAAAACAAATAATGCAAAAAAAAATATCAGGTTACTGATATAATTTCCAGGTTGACTGGCCATTCAGAAACAAGTTATTGTGTGTATTAAGGTCATGCACTTACATTAACTTTTCTGATTTGTTAAGATTTATTTTTTAGAACGTTTTCTTTAACAAATATTTAAAAGTTTTACAAAATGATGTATATTTTTTCTTGCTCTTTTTATCTTAAAGTTTATCAAAGCTATATCACAAGAGAAAACTTATTTAAACAGCAAATATCATTCTGGCAATAAAACAGATATTTTATCTCATATATAGTAGCTGGTTATGTATGAACTACTTATATGACATCACATTACCTCTTCATGTGAACATATCATGTAAGGTATGGGTTCTGTGTGAATGTAAAATAGTTATTGTGCCAAATCTTGTCTTTAGACATAAGTAATTATTGTGTCCTATCGTGTATACTACAGTGGTTTAATGAGCAGATTTATGTACACTCTGTTGACAGATTGTCTTAATTGTTATTAATTGGATTTCGTAGATGTCTTCTGTTCTGTGCTTTTGTCATTTGGAGTACAAACAGCGCTATCATGCATTGACTTAAGAGTAACTTTAGTAAGACTTCTGGAAAGAAGGAAAATCCATTATACAAAGTCAAATTTGGACAAAAATGAATCTGATGCTAAACGTAGTTTTGAACTGAAATGACTAATCCGTAATTCAAGTGATGTATTACCTTTATCTCTCCCCTGTAAAAGTCAGTTTAACTTTCTAGTTAATATTTGTATCATCCTGCTGTGACATTACTAGTGATTTCAATGTCTATCGAGAATATCCAGCGCTGTTTTATTTCTGTAACTGTTACGGCACATGTAGAGGTTACTGCATCAATTATACACTAATGTAAGTGGTGGCTATAGATGCATGTCCAATAAAAACTAAGGCTTTAAAAAGGAGCTTGCTTTTTGTTTTTCTGTTTACAAATGTGACATTGGTTGCATATTAAAGCTGGATATGACAAATCTCAGATCACTGATTATCCTGGTGACAAAGCAGAGGATTAAAATTAAACTAAATATTATTTCCATCTGCTCAGCAATCCTCTGTTTCATTCGGGACTACATGACATCAAATGTAATTCCTTAAAGGAGTCTTACGGTTAAGTCACTCTACTTCAGATTAGTGGAGCAATCAACAGCAAACTGCCAACATTTAATTCAATTATAAGGGTTATTATGCACTGTGTTTTATGTAAATATAACCATTTACTCATTTTTAATTAGCTTCTTTTTACTGTTAATTGTATTCTTAAACAAGAAACTTAACATCTACAAGTACAATGTAATAAATAAATCGTTCTTCTAAATTAAACAAATATGACCTATTCTGTGCGGCATAAAAAACATGTTTTTTTATTCTTCTTTTTAAAAAAAATGGCAACATTGGCTTTTTAGAATCAACTTGAAACCTCATTAAAAACTGAAAACCTTCAAATATGTGACACAATCTCTTAACATGCAATCTGTACCATTCCTCCTTCAATGAATGTCCCATATCCACTTAACAGTGATGTGAACCACAAAGTGAATATCTCAACCCCATTCTGTGTTCACTTTGACCTTCCACCCGCCTGGAGGAGGAGGCAGAAGAGAGGTTGGAAGGTCAGGGATGGAGAGGAGCTGTTGAGGTATGTCACTTTCTTCTTGGCCCTCTTCGCTGTCTTGCTTATCTTTTGAATCTCTGCAGATATAAATAATGAAACAGTTGAAATCTAAACCAACAGGAATAACCATTAGCAATGCTAACCATGTATGAATAGGTGTTAAAACAAAAATGAACGTGCATACCCTTCGATACTGAGGGAAGTTTGCTTTTTTTCCCTTCTGGAGAGCCACTCTTCTATACTTCGCCCAGGCATCATTCTGTCTACAGAGTCCTCTCTGCGCTGTCTTTCATCTGAAAGAAATAACATCTTACTCCTGTCAACATATCACACTTATGTACACAGTCATCTGGGCAAAATGCAGTTGACAATTTGTACTTGTGTACTATTATTATTAATAGTATATTTTTTAGGGGAATTAATGAGAAAGGGCTAACCGGTGTGCTTGCCTTTTTAGTCAGTTTGTTTTAAGGCCACCTTCTGCAGCATTACATTTGAGCTATTAACAATCTGGACTGTGTTGATCATGTGTGACAACTGTGAGTGCAATGTTGAATGTTCACCTTATTATTAAAGATACATACAATTTATATTTGCAAATGATATGTGCCTTAAATGTGTGGAATATTGCTTTGGGCGACTGTGATTTATTCATTTAAAAAGTGCTCAATCATGTGGTAGACAGCACTACCCTTTGGTTACAGCTTACCTTCCACCTGTCTTTTTAAGTTAAACAGTTCCTCTTCAGACATGTGAGAAAACCTGCAGTTAGGGCCAAAATCACAAATTCCTAAAAAAGAAGAAGAAAAAGCCAGGGAAATGTTTACTATAACAAGGTATTTAATAGAATTCCCTGGTTAGTGAAAAAATGTATGGTTAAACTGTTCCGTTACCTTTTTGGAGAAACTTCCTGCAGGGTTTCTTTGTTTGCTCATCACACAGAATGGCTGAAAAGTCTGTCAAAAAAAGTATAGTGTCGTCTATGGTTGTTTCACTTGTTTGTATAATCTTCCATCGTAAAGTGAACAGGTGGGCAGCCAAAATGGCATAATGAAATGTAAGCATGCTTAATTCTCATAATCTCATAAATAGGTTTAAGACTTAGCATTTTAAACAGTACATTGTAATAGGAATTATATAGGATCACTGTCTAGTTTAAAACAAATACATATACACTAAACATCATCAGTAAAAACATAGCATGTAATTTGACTTTCATCGCAACCACATCTCAAAGGTCCAAGGACCAAATGCAAGTCTCACCTCTAAAAGAGTCATACCAGGCCTTTTTAGCTCTGTGATGCTGAACACCGTTCAGATGTTTTTTCCTGTTATGCATATTGTCCTGAAAGGACCGGTCACAGTAGTCACAGTAGTATCTCTTCCCCATGGTGCAGGTTATGTGCTCAAAACAGCAAGATGTCACCTTTTAAATTGCTGACAAAGACTGTAAACAGAAATGAAATACATTTACATAACTGCTCTGTCAAGACATGGTGAATAGCTGTGCTGACTGAAATTGTTTCTGTATGAAACTGAGTGTTATGTTATGTATCAGTATGCACTAGATGATTCAAAGCCAAGTTTCTAGCCAAACAGACTGCATGTGTACAATTATCAATTATGTTGTTGATTATTGTTCTGATTAATGGATTATTCCTTTAGTCTAAAAATAATTTTAAAAAAATTCCCATAGCCCAAGACGACAACTTCAAATTGTAGTTTGTTTTGTCTGCCCAACTGAAAAACCCAAAGATATTCAATTTTACAGTGATATACAGTAGAAATGTCTCACATATAAAAAATAGTATTACTTATCTGTTAATTTACTAACTGACTAGGTCCTATCTTTTCAGGACTGGAAAGCCACACAAAAAAACAGTCAGAAGTACATAGCAGACCCAATTTACCCGTAATTATGATCATAGTATGGATCTATTTTATCAATGCCAGTTTGTTTACATCTACATTAAGTAAGCATGGTCCCAATCGTTTGTTTACTTTTGTATTTGCGATCACGTAGCCTACAGATTTGGCCTACGGCAGAAAATGACAAACTGGAACCAGCCTAACATCTACAATCAACAACACTAGCAATATCATAAACAAGTGGTAAGCAGCCTTCTTTTGCTGCCATCTACTGATTTAGTATTGGAGGTGCCTTTATTTTGAATTATGCATTGGTATGACTTCCTGTTCTACTGTGAGGACACAATAGGCTCGTTCAAGATGAGCCAGATCTGCGCAGATCTGCGCAGAATCGATCACCGGCGATCGCCGCCCGTTGCATGCCGGTTAGATTTGTGTCCGACTTGATCCCGACTTGCTCTGACGTCATGCATACGTAGCAACGATAATCTCACGAGAGCAAGGCGGCCGCAGTTCGGAGACGCAGGTAGCGCAGTTGCTTTTCACCGACTGCAAGACCCAGGCGGACACAAGGCATGCTGGGAAACGCCGGCCTCTCAGCTGATCTAACAGCTGATTGGTTCAGAATCGACAACATGATGACGTTTTATATAAACATTTTATTGATTTTGAATCAGAGGGATTTTAACTGCTGTGTGTCTGATTTAAAGGCTTATTCTGTACAAATCACATGCTGTGTGGCTGATAGTTATGTTTGGAAGTCAGAGAGACTAAATCTGTTCAGATTACAGATCATCTACAGTCTGTTGTTATAAAAATCAGCAACAGATCGCATGTAGAGCATGTTGACAGCTACTCTGTCATAATAAGAACAACTGGAGACTGTGTACAGGCTGATATATGGGTCTGATAACATTATATTAAATCAGAATCGGACCACAGTGTTTCTGGGACTTCCTGTTCAGCCTGCAGGCTGCTGGATACGGCTGGAAACTGTCCGACTTCACAGCGGACTTTTGTCACCGCCCCCGCTGCTGCCGCCTGCTCTCGTCCACTTTACAGGCGAGGAGCAGTTCATCTTGAACGAGCCTATTCATTGTGAAGGTACAAAACTCTTTAGAAATATACACACTGAGCATGTAGCAACGAACAGTTTGATGCTGCTACAAACACTTCCCCGGATAACCCAGCGAAGCAAACGTTAATATTCCTTAACATGTGTCCGTAGCGTTGTTAAAACTAGATGGTTAAGTAGCTTACATGCTGCTTATTATTAACGTTACATGTTTACTTAAAATCCCTGTGTTATTGAATGTAAAAGTGTACAAACCATTGGCGAAACAGTGCTGCCCTCCTCTGTGATGTTTGAAAGGCAACGCACAGTAGCCTATGTCACTTTAGCTTACTGGTGTAAAAAGAAAAAATGAAATCCCATGGATGTATTAAGAGAACAAATCCACACGTTAGGTTATTTACTGCTAACATCCGCTGCTCCTGGAGCGGAAGCGTTTATCCCAGCTTCCGTTCCTGCGCAATACGTCGTCAATCCACCGTCATGGCGCTGGCTAAGTCCGTCTACAATCTGCTCTTCAGGAGAACGTCCACTTTCGCTGTAACCATCATGGTTGGAGCGGTCTTCTTTGAACGACTATTTGACCAAGGTGGCGACGCGATCTTTGAGCAAATGAATCGCGGGGTAAGTGTGTCCTTTTTGGTGTTTTAATGCTTGTTTTATCCTGACCTTGTAAGCAGAGGGCGAAGCAGTGCTAACGTTAGCTAAGCTAAGCTATCGAGCAAACGCGTCCTTTTACAACTTCACAACCTATCCGTGCATATATGCAATGTCTGACTTACCTAATATGTGATTTATTGTAGAAACTATGGAAACACATTAAACACAATTACGAGAACAAAGAGGAGGAATAGAACGCCGCGGGGTTACCTAAAGGCTGAAGCGCAACTGTTGTCACGCTTCCGTTGTTCCTGGACTCGATACCTGAATCAAACATCAGTCAACATGGACAATGTGCTCAAAGTCATGCCTAGTGGGACCTGTGGGAGCTGATCCAGACCACCATGGAGAGGGAGCAATGGTTCCTGTCACCTCTTCCTCCACTTCCTGTTGTTATTTGTAAAGTGTTCGTTCCCCTCACATATTGTAGCTAAATGGTTAAATTAAACTTGTTAATGTGGTAAACATCTTGTAATGTATTGATTTATCATATCGGATGTATTGACATGCATGTGTCAAAGCATATTTTTTTAAATTAATAACACTGTTATAGGCAAACGTTTAGGCACACAGCCAGCCACATTATGTCTTCCTAAAGTCTTCATATACAAACTGAGTTAATTGGTAAGAGGACATGGAAGGGTGTTTGCATAATGTAGTTATAGTTTTTTATATTATAGTTTAACTGATCCTTTTCTAACTGCATGGTTGCAAGCTTTTTAAAAATATGCAATGATTTGTGTCCTTTCTATAAGATACCAGTTTTTGGGGGTTTTGACAGTGTATAATTTCGTGGATATTCTTCCACGTGAGCTTGATGTGTGGTACTAATGCATAAAAGAATACAAATCAAGTGCAAGTCATATTGGAACTATTGTAGTTGGTCAAAATCATCTGAATAAAAAGGCATAGCATGGTATTAACAAAATACATAGGCCGGCTGATTCAGAGTTATACCAGTAATCAGTATATGTTATATACAAGCCCTTTTTAAAGTAAATTATACTTCTTATGCAACAAAGTATCTCCAAACGGCTGCTGTGTGCCTAGTGTATTAGCTACAAGTACATACATAATACTTTTTAGCCCAAGGCTGACTTATATTTTCACTTGGCAGGGAAAGAGCATCCTTATTCTAAGACGGATTCTAAAGAGAAGCCTTATGTGCCACAAATATTGTGATGAAAATATAATTAAGTAGTTAAACTCAACTTGTCTGTTGACATAACATGATAAAGCTGTTATTCAGATGAACCTGTATGTGTAACCTGTGGTGCTAAAGATCCAAGGTTGTCAGTTATATGATATTGTATATTGGCCTCGTCGACAAAAAGTAGTATGATCTACAAACAGTAGCTACCAACTTCTACCAAAAATAATCATGTAACTGATAAATCATTTGCTTTTGCCTAAATGAAATCAAAATGTACACACAGAAAATGATCTGCTTTTCATGCCATGCCAGACCATATTGTTTCTGTCAATGATGAAGCCATGTTATGTAAACAGTTATGGCAGGGTCAGGCAAGGCCAACATGCCAAGTATGCTTAGTAGCAGAGTGGTTACTGCACATGGCACAAGACATGCGAGGCCAAAACCATTACAATTCATTGCATACAACTGCACCTAAGCCTCAGGCCTCTGGGGGCACACTAGTATTGCTTGTACCACTGAATGATAAAAAACTGCACTGCTAACATTAAAGCTATCACCGATTGCTCAGTCGATGCCACACCCTGGTTTGATTCCTGTGAAATCAACAAAATAATAGCACCAGGACCCAGAAACGTTTGTGCTTGCAGTGGACAATCACCCAAATAAGCTTTGACCATGAAACATGAATCTTACCAGGGAGGCGATCAACTAATTTAGAGGCACAACACAACAACACAAAGGAGTCTTACTGTTCACACTTAAAGCCTGAACCTATTTTTAAAAGAGTGTAAACAGTGTTTTTATGTAGTGTACAACTATGGCCCCGTCCATACGAAGACGTATTTCAATGCAAACGCACATCTTTTGCATCGTTTGGGCCGACTGTCCACATGAATCCTGTAAACGCACTGACCGTAAACGCACTTTTTTGAAACCTGGTCCCAGGGTGAATAAAAAAAAAGCCGGCTCACGTTTGGCTTCATATGGACGGCGAAACCGCATACGTGCGTATCGATGATGTCATCACCACACACCTCGGACTCAAAGCTCCGCCTTCAACCCAGCTGACTGCTGAGAGAGAATTTATCAACTAGCTCGCTAATCTGTCTGCTCATCAACTCCTTGAACGGATTATAGTAATTTTTAGCACCGCTTATTGTAGAAAGGCTACCGCAAGAAAAACGTGTAGCTAGATTATCAAAAAGACATCGGATCATTCATGTTTGTTGACTGCCGATGTTAGCTAGCAGAGCTAGCGTTAGCGTTAACGCTAGCTCTGCTAGCTGCAATCATGTCCAATAGAATGTAAACAAAGTTTACATTCTTTTTCTAGGTGGCCTTTATATAACGAGCAGTGGTGTAAGTTATTAAAGTCTAGTCCATGGATGTCTTAAGCTAAGAGAACTAGCTAACAGTCATGTTATGAACTTTTATATACTGTCTATGGTTATGAAAGGAAGTCACTGAAGGCTGCTCTTCTTCTTCGTTCCGTTAATTTCTGTAGCAATAACAGCGCCGCCTACAGGCCTGGCATATGAAGTACCGTGTTGAGTCATTTACATATGGATTCATGTGGATGTGAATTTTCTTGAACCGAATCCAGGGAAGACGGATGCGTTTTCATCCTGACGTCTTCATGTGGACGGGGCCTATATGAAGCAATTAAAACCCTCATGCCCTCAAATTTTGTACCCTCTCACCCTCTTCGTGGCAAAAACGTACACGCACACAAAAACTGCTATTAAATCATTATATATCAATATTTATTTCAACTTTTTTTTTCCATAAATCACTTAAACAACTTGTAACTTGCTCAAAACTACCAAACATTCAATACTTTTCAGGATTTTAACCCTTTAAATGCTAGTTGAAGTATTTCAACTATTACAAAAAAAACACAAAAAATGATATTTTTTCCATATAATGAATAATATGGAGATGGGGCTTTGGTGGGGATTAGAGACTTGGATATGTCAAAGATAAACTATTACTATATACTAATGCAATCAAATCAATTGTGTTGCTTATCTTTGACATATCCAAGACTCTAATCACCACCAAAGCCCCATTCCCCTATAATTTATTTTATGGAAAATAATTAATGTTTTGTTGTTTTTTTCATAAATAATTGTTACTTCAAAGAATTAAAACTGGCATTTAAAGGTTTAAAATCCTGAAATGTATTGAATATTTGGTAGTTTTGAGCAAGTTACAAGTTGTTTAAGTGATTTATGAAAAAAAAGCTGAAATAAATATTGATATATAATGATTTAATAGCAGTTTTTGTGTGCGTGTACGTTTTTGCCACGAAGAGGGTGAGAGGGTATAAAATGATCATTTAAGTATAAAGAACATGTAAGAGTAAAAACCACTGGATTTCAAAAATTTGACTAAAAAGAAAGGTTCTGACAAAATGTCATGCCATAAGCAGTAACACAGCAAACATTATCACAAAATGAAAAAAAAAATGTACAAAAATGCCCGAAGAGGGCATGAGGGTTAAAGGCTAACAGATGATGAGTAGAGGTACCTTAGCTAACTGTGACCCATCTGAAGGCCTACTCGGGAGTGGTAAAAAATCCTAAATCTAAAGCATTCTACGCAGCCAAAAGTGAATACAGATTCCAGGAGAGAAATCTGAATGAACATTATGGATGCATCATTCAGAAGAAAACTGAAAGATTTTTCTAAAACAAGAGGAAAACAATTGGTTCAAATAGGCATCATTGTGTTGCAGGACAAATTGTTATGTTGTAGTTGCAAATGTTTTTAATCCAAGTCAAATTGTAAAAACAACATCTTTTAACCAACCCCATAGCCTAGTAAGCCACAGGCTTACGCCCAGATCTGACAAATATTGTATTTCAGGCGTGAGCATTTTTTCACAAAGTGTCCTGAATGTTGGATGAACATTTTTCTTCATGTTGTACCCCAGGATGGAAGACTCTCCAACTGGCTGCCAGGGCAGGAAACGTCTGTCCTGAATCTTTTGGGCTTCAACCGCATCTCCATCCTCAACACAGATAGCTTTCATCGCAGCATTTCTTCTCCTCAGCTCATTTACCTCCTGTTTCATTCTTTCTCTTCCATACGCCTCTACTCTGGCCCAGAAGGTAGCATTAAAGTGCTGATAGAGTCTCCAGTCAGCCCCGTTCCACTGTAAAGCTTTGGCTCTCAACTCCGGGGTCAGACAAGATACAGATGAGCTCCTGCGAGCATTGAGTTTAAAATATATGATGTCTTCCATAGTCCAACACAGTTTGTCCTTAAGCAGGATAAGAGACTCCTCAAAATACTCTGCTACGAGAACCAAATCAAAATGCTTTGATAAGTTATGAATATCCCTCATGACACGAGGATCATCAGCTTCCAGGTTGTTGTCAAAACCAAAGTCAAAAAAGAGCAGATTTTTCAGGTAGAATGAGTTAAAAGCCTGTGGGCTGTAGAAGGTCTGAGGACTGTTTAGAAACTCTGCCAGTTTGTTCTCTCCATTGATCCTCCATGTGAGAGGAACTGCTCTGTGGTAATAGTTGAAGGACGACTCAAAGAGATCCACTGGGTCACGTAAGATGGTGATGTACACAGCATCTGGAGGCAGGAGCTTGGCTACTTCTTGATGGTCAAAGCGCATGTGGTTACAAATAATGTTGAAACAGTCTCCAGGCTTGTAGTCCTTCACCTGGGAGCACAGGAAAGGCGATGGGTAGAAGAAGTCATTACGCCCATCAGGTAAGGCAAATGTAAGCTTGTGTTTCTCTCCAAATCTAAAGAGGATGTTGAGTATGGTGCTACTGGCAGTTTTGTGGGTCTTCATAAACATGATGTCTACTGTGGGGGAGCACTCTTCTTTGCTTGGAGAAGGCGTGCTCACATTTTCTTTCGATTTTGCTATGCTTAGAGGACACATGTCTTGTTGGGAGCCCCTATAAACAAAATATATGGATAAGAAAACAGATCAGCTGACTTTACTAAATAAAATAATCCTTTGCTTTTAAATCTTTACCTGATCTTGACTTGGGTTGGCTTCATCAAGCAGTACAGCACCAGCATTATGTTGGTCAATAAAACCCAGAGAATCAGCCTCCGTTTTAGTGTGCACTTATTTCCTTTGATGCCAGACATCATTAACACCCAAATGTGAACCTGAAAATGAAATTGGAGACTATGTATGTAGAGGAAATCATCACAGGGAAAATTCCGATAAGGCTTTGAAGTTTTGATACACATCTTGCTGGATTTTGCTGTGTTACTTTTGTGTTCTCATACAACTAATGAGCACAACACTAAGCTCATAAACAGCTGAAACGCCCTGCAGCAATTCAATACACACAGGCAGAATAATTACCCCCTTACCTCGCCTCATCCCTCAATACAGCAGAGTAATTATTATGCATTCACAGAAAGCCCAGGCCTGACCCATTTAAGTTAAATGTAACACGGTATTTATTGCTGATAAAGAGAAGAAAACATGATAAACTCTAGAAAAAGAAAAGGGGACATCGAGAGGAGACAACACAGTTCAGCAAAAAAAAAAAAAACTGCTGCATCATTCTTTCTGTCAAATGAAACACAGGGCCCCCATGTATACACTATAAACATGTTTATGGTGCTTGCATTACCGATTACCGTCATAACAAAAGAAATGGAAGGAGAAAAGAGACACATGAAAAACACAATTTAGGCACAAGCATCTTTAAGTGCTCATAGCATTAGCGGAGTTTGACATTCGAGCCTGGGGGGGGGCAACAAAAAAAAAAACTCATTGTAGCAGCTGAGACGTGGGGAACACAGCACGAGCACATATGGCCAAAAAAAAACATGGTGAATAAATATATATGTTTATTTTTTTAAAGCAGATTTGAAATTACATTGTAACTATTTAACAATTCGCCCTTATTAGCGCAATAGACAGACGGTGGCGGAATGCCCAGACACTTAAATTTAACTAAAATGTAACAGTGAGCAATCAGTGTTCAACCTACAGTCTGTTGAGATGCCTCTCCAAACGCAGAAACCAAGCGCAATCACACCATAAAACGTTAAGACGCGTTAAGAAAAAAGCTAAAGATAAATGAATATACATGACATTTAGTCAACCTTTATAGCAACGTTGGCACGGTAAGATGTCCAGACTAGTGCAACAGTAATTATCGTTTTTTGCGTCGACAACGGTCTCAGGTGAGAGCCAGAGCCCTGAAAAAATATTATTTTTACTAAAGCAGTATATGAAATCAGATGTATTACCTATCACCATTTAATTGTTTTGTGTTATTTAAAGTATTTATAAAATATCTGGTCATACCAGAAGTAGGCTAATTATTCCACTCATTTTTGAAACAATGCAATTACCCGTTTCAGTGTCACCCCCCCCCCCCCCCTCCGTTTGGCTCATAGTAAAAAATGTCTAAATACTGTATCAAATAAGTGCTTCTACCATTGACACTGGACAGATGCTTACTCTTCATGCCACTTCTTATCTTTAACACTGATACTCGTCTAAGTAGTCCTTTTGTTACATTTGACTCACAGAGCAGTTCTAGCACATGAGGAAAGACAATTTGATTAAAGCATACACATATGCAACATGTCTTAGCTTAAAATAACAATTATGTAGACCCATTATCCTAAAAAAAAAAAAATGTAAAACTTCTTTTCATAATTAAAGCAGCCTGAGTATAAATGACATTGTAAAGCAAAGAAGGATACAACGTGTAGAAAACATGCAAGTAAAGAGCTTTACTTACCTGCAGATGAGAGCATTAGCAGTGTCGGGGTGAGGATCTTCTGCAAGGTGAAAGAAAACCCTCTATTGTTCAGCATGCTGTACACAATCCCTGAAATCATATCCCATTGGCTGTAGGGACTGAAAGAAGTCAGATGTAATGTCTCCTCCCACAGGGGACAGAATTGTTTTGAAAAAAAAAAAGCCATATTGTTGAACGCCACACCTCTGGGGCGACCCGTAGCTCACCTGGCAGAGTGTGAGCCCTTCGTAATGACCCAGGTTGGAATCCGACCTGTGGCCCTTTGCTGCGTGTCGTCCTCTCTCTCTCTCCCCCCTTTTCTGTCTGTCTACTATCACTATCTAATAAAATAAGTAAAGCCCAAAAAAAATGATCTTAAGAAAAGCCACACCTCTACAAAACATAATGTGTAGAGTAGAGTTATTACTACATAACTGTACCAATGTGTATTTGCCATGACATATTTCCCCCAGCACCAGTGGTTGTGTTTGGAATCTAGCTGGACGGAGAGTAAACCCAGCAGGGTCTGCTTGGTCTCAACACAGCTGTTTTGTGTTGTGGGGCTGGCCGACTGTTTTTCTTTAGTCTCCAGATACCTAGGACTCAGGTGCCGCCTCAGCTGCTGTTGACTCTGGCTGGGGCAGAATTACCTCTGATTTTATAGGTCACACAGACTTGGCACAGAGAGCCCACTAGCTTCTGTCTTGTAATGGTCGTAGTTGTTGATGCCATTGACTTTAGAGTAGGTCAGCGAGGACAGCCAGGTCTACATCACTACGAGAGAAGATCAGGGTTGCATCTATCCAGTCTAGTAAGGGATGCCTACAATGGCAGAAGCTGGAGTTTATATAACTTTAAGGCAGCAACAGATTGTCTTGAGATATTATGTCATATGTGTCATTATGTGTAACTTTTGAGTTTTCAAAAATCCTACCCCAACAACAAAGAAACTTATATATTTGCAACTCAGTGTTGTTTAAGTAAATGTTTTTGTCTTCAACATCCACAGCTGCAACAATAATAAACATAATTCAATTTAATGTTGACTGTATTTTATTGTATTTATCAATAATTACATTTATTTTACAACTGTACATAATATGGTATATACTATATACTGATACAGCAGTGACAAGGAAACCAAACTGAGTAAAACAACAGGAAATACAAACCAAAAGCCTGCTTAATTACTTGAGATGTGCCAAGGTCATTCAAGGTGAGACTAAAATCTAATTTGCTGTTAGAACACTCAAACTCAACCCTCCACACCGATTAAGGCAGCTTCTGTATTGCTCATATTGTGTTAAATTATGACACTGAGACTGTGACAAAAATGAACGTAATGACTTTATGTCAAGCTATTAACTGTTGTAGTGTTTCCAAAAATACTAAATGTGTTATTACGCTTTACAAAAAGTTAAATAAAACACTTTGATTCATAGTTTTTTTAAATGGTATTATTTTTACAAAAGGTATAAGAACATTTTACAGTATTCATTTCTAGTCTTAAAAAAAGAAACATTTCAATTTAAAAGACATTTTCCATTCTTTCGGACTACACTGGGCAGCACACCTTACAGATTATTCAAAGGCTAGGGGCAGTGTTGAAACCAGAGATACTGACAAAACCAGTTTTTGTTTTAAATTATAAATCCTCTAAGAACATCAATGCGCGGGCTTCATGAAAGATCAAAAGAGGATCATCGGATCTGTGACGCTGCATTTACTAACATTGTAATGTCATCAAAATCACTATGCTGCACAATAATACTCTCTTGATAATCTTTGTTCAAGTAGATTAATAAAATGACACAGCATAGCAACAAACATGAATAATAATTTACAATGCCCTCAGAGTGTACAGTTATAAAAACAAAAACTTACAAGTTGTACAGCCGCTGTTTGCTTGTGACAACTTGTAAGTTTTTGTTTTTATAACTGTACACTCTGAGGGCATTGTCAATTATTTTAGCATGTTTGTTGCTATGCTGTGTCATTTTATTAATCTACTTGAACAAAGATTATTAAGAGAGTAGTATTGTCACTTTGAGTGACCGCTACTTAAGACAAACTTTACATTGAACAAAACATACAGTGTGTCTTTTACCATTAAAAAAAAAGCACAGGACAAGTACGCCACCTTTGGTAACCATACATACACAATAAACGTTTCTTAGCCTCTATTGAAGAATTACATGCTGTATATTAGAAAGGTTCTACGTTTCGAGGCATAAACATTTGCTATGAAGTTCTATAAAACGATAAAATGTGTTTTTTAAGCTGATTCTGAGGATTGCCATAACCAAATTTTGAGTTAAAACTCAAAAGTAATTCTAATTTAGATCAAACAAAATCTCCAAAAGATCTCCAAAATCATTGTGGAGGTGTTTTAAACACATCTATCAGTAAAACTACAAATCTTTCCTCCATACTGTGCAGCCCTACAAGCCAAGGACATGCATCTTCCTCTACAAAGAGCAGTTAGCAGGTAAATATGGTGGAATGCTTACAGACACACTGCAGTTAGTAGTAGCAGTAGTGTTGACTCAGTATACAGGCTTGTAGAAAATCTGTCCACCAAGCAGCCTGCGTTTCAGCTCCCTCCACAGCAGGCTGCGCTCTCTCTGGGATCCCTTCATGAAGCCACGGTTCTCTTGAGCCCGGCGAGACAGATAAGGAATGACCTCGTTGACTGGGCCATATGGAACATACTTGTAGACTGGGAACCCTGCTTGACCTGTTTTGAACATAGAGCAAGGAGACACGTTTTAAATCAATGTCAGCTATCTCCACCGTGAGTGCATTCCATGTTTCTATTAAGCTGACAACAGCTAATGAAGTTAACTGTGCTACAGAGCAACTGGGTAGGGGGGTGGGTGCTGTCTGACTCCATAATTAACTCGGTAAATTGCAATAATGGTGCAGTAGATTAAAACTTTTTTTTTTTAGAAATGAACTTATGGTGAATAAATATTGTATTAAGATACCACCAACATGTACAAATGGGGGTTTTATATTACATATCAAGTGATATGCCAAGGTCAAACAAGCCCTGTCGTCTTATTAGTAGAAGAAAGGTAAGGGCAATCTACAATACACCATTCCACTTGAATAGCTGATCACCAGATCATTGCTAAATTGTTTAAACAGCAACACATTTTTTTTTTTAAATCAAAGCTCAGTGGCCTTTCCATTAGCATGAGGTTGAAGTAGTATCTTAGTTGTAAGTCTTCTGTATCTCACACATTTAAATAGACTGTTGAAATTGTCCTTATGATGCAAAGAGATACTTTTGTGTTTTTTTTTTTTTTACATACAGATAATCTTTAATTTTGGCACAACTTAAAAGGCTATTATGCATAGTAGTATACTTACTGTTTCTTAAATGTGTACACTTAAGTCCCTGCTGAACCAAACTGACATAACATTTGGTAATAGAACAGTTACGGACATTGAGAACCTGGAGTTGCTTGTTCCCAAAATATCTATAGATTGGATTGACAATTTGTAATGCCAGTGGCCTCTTGAGTGTTAAAATAGCTGTGTGTAGGGACTACGTTTCTGTGGAACCTCTATGGCCACATGACTATGTGATGTAAGCCTCTGTGATTACATAACTTACTGTTTACTTTTAGTATCTGAGCTGAGTGCAACATACCTAGCGGGAAGCTGATCTGGTCACACATTCCTAGCAATTGTCCAAAATAAACTTTATTCTCAGTGGGTAAGAGGCCCATCTCATTCATCCTGAAGAAAAAAACAAACAGAAAAAACATGAATGTTAAAGGAATGTTACATGAAAAGAGCTAGAGTGTAGTATTCCACCACAGATTTGGCAATCATATTCTTTAAATCCTATAATTGGTTTGAAAGGTTGACAAAGACTCACTTATCCTAGACATTAGTTTAAACAATTAGGATTAATCATTTATGAATAGATGGTTTTAGGCTTTTGTGTATGCTCAAACTAAATCTGCACAGAGCATATGTCAAATAAATGGTCTTTGAATTTGTCATGCAGGCCGGAGACAAAACATACTTTTCTAGGGTAAATTTCACTGTGTCCTCATTGTGAGTCGCAACCATGATGTTTGCTTTCCTGTTGTGTTCGATCTCCTCCAGCACATACTCCAAGCACCTGGACAAACAACGAGGCAGATGGTAAGGATTTAGACATTTTCTAGCTGAGCCATGAAGGGCCTTGATAATAATGCAAAACGTACTTGTGATACATCCTGTTAGTGGCCTCATAATCTGGGTTTATTGGGTCTTCGTAGCCAATCTCTTTGGCCCGGTCTCTCTCTTGGTACATGTAGGCTCCGCGCACCAGCTTGGCACCAAAGTACCAGCCCTCCCGTCGTGACAGCTCAACATCCACAGTTACATTGTCATAGGCTTCCTAAAAGTATTACAAACACAAAAGGACATGATTAAAGGACAGGTTGCCTCTATGGGTACAGAAACAAGACTTGGGGAATGTGTCAAACAAATATTACTGAATAGAAAAATATGGAACTTCGAGAGCTACCTGTAATGTCCCCATATAACATACTGTACAGCTTTATTGACAGTGAAGAGGAGCTTGCAATTGTACACAAACAATAAAATCTGTTTCTACCCATATGATAGGCTAGTAACAACAATAAAACCTACTACATGTTACAAAATGTACAAAACAAAAAAGATCATTTGGGTTTTACAGTTGGGACAAACAGAAAGGATTTGTAAGTATAAATAATCAATAGTAAAAGTTGTCATGATTAGCTGTAATCTTACCTTGAGGTAACACTGGTAAGTGTTGAAAATGATTGGCTTTTCTCTGTTAAATTTCCTCTGCATTTCCAGAGTCAGTCGACTAATAGCTGGTTGGAAGTACGTCTGCTCGGCATCAACCATTAGCCTCACCCCATTCTCCATGGCATGCTGGTACAGATGCACACAAAGATTTTTTTATACAGTTCACATGGCTCTATAAGTGACACATTATTTTCCATTAGGGCTGGGCAATATATCGATATTATATCGATATCATGATATGAGACTAGATATTGTCTTAGATTTTGGATGTCTTTTCCTGGTTTTAAAGGCTGCATTACAGTAATGTACTTTTCTGAACTTACCAGACTGTTCTAGCTGTTATGTCTAGTTGTTATTTGCCTTTTCCCCACATAGACATTATTTCCACATTACTGATGATTATTTATCTAAAATCTGAGTGTGAAGATATTTTGTTAAAGCACCAATTGTCAACCCTAGAATATCGCCGCGATTTCGAGGTATTTGGTCAAGAATATCGTCGTATCTGATTTTCGCCCAACCCTATTTTCCATGACAAACAATTCACTTCAGATTTCCTTACATTCCTTGAACCAGGTCTGATTGCAATACATACATTTCCTTATTGCCTCATAAAATGATTTACTAGATACACATTTATTTGTTGTGGTATCTTTACCTTGGCCAGAACGTCCACTCTCTGTAGCATTCTCTTCATCTGCCTCTCCTCCTCGGCTGTAAACTTGTTTAGCAAAGGTTCCAGATGGCCTGTCTGCACAACCAACACACAAAACATTGAATCATTGGCATTTGCTATTTTAAAGCCATCTTTATGATCAGGATAAACCTGCTAACTATCAGTATGTGACAGGCAGGGCGGGGTTTGGGTGGGTGGGGATCAGAGTAGAATGAGTGCCACTGACATTTTATCTAGTTTCCTTTTCAAACTGATAGAGTTTCTCAACTCCCCTTAATAGCACCGCCTACATGAACTTGTGTACTAATGCTCGACTTATACCGACTCTGTAGAAATGTACAGAGTACAGTAAGTCCTAAATTATATTATCCTCATCAGAACAAATGTTAACTTGTGGAAGAAGATACATTTCTTGTACAAACAAGATTTGTATCAACTTGTTCCCACAATATGATAAAGAAGTCCAAGTTCTAATGGAAAATAAATGCCTTGCTAACATCTATTTTACTCATTTATTTACATCACTATCTGTTTATAAGAACATTAACTGTATAATTACCTTTATCTGTAAAATTTCGGGGTTTGAAATGTGAAGTTCAAAACGTATGTTGCATTTCTCCCCCTTTAAAACTGGAAAATGATCACCTAAAATATGTGTATCTGCTGTCAAATGCTGTATCATTTTTGGAAATATGCCCTTTTTTGAAGATAATATTAAGGGCTTCTGTGTTTATTAGACAGGTCACAGTGTACAGATAAGATAAGAAATGACCAGACTGATTTAAACCGACAACCTTACTGACGTACTGAACTGCCTTTTTTTTCCTTTCAGAATCTGGGCACAGCACCAAATATTTACATGACTCACCTCAAGGTTTGGCACCATAAGCAGACTGGAGATTTTTGTTGTATCCTTAATTAAACTGTTCCAGTCCAGCAGATCTATCGTTCTGGCAATAAGATGTGAGAAACTGTATGTTAAAATATGTTAACAGACGTTTTTTCCAGACAGTTTTTCTACTGACTAAACAGGGATGCATGTTTTGGTGTAAATGACACAAAAGTATTAATGTGAAGTATTCATGGTCATCATTTCACTATCTTACCCTGACAAGCCCAGCTTTTCTCCAGTAAACCAATTCTCTATGTCATCCTTGGCTGCAATACCCATCTTAGTCAAACTTTCCTACAAATAAATATTTCAGAGATTAAAAACAAATATTGCAGATGATGATTGTTTTAACAAATGACATGGCACTTGAAATCATGAAGACTTGGACACAACTAAACATCTTAGAAAGAACTAAATATTATTGGAGGACACAAGTATGGATGGATGAACATACATACATACATACATACTTTCTGAAGGCAAAACACACCTTGAGTTGTTCCAGCTCCAGCTTTTGTTCCAAAAGCATCATTTCAGATTTTCCCTGCTGTTCTGCAAGGAAGTTAAAGAACTGTCTCCATTTAACCAGGACTTCTGAAAACTGGAGCTGTTCAAACACAGAACAATTCATCAATGACCAAATTATAATACTGCATTTGAATCATACTGTAAGCTGGACATATCAGTATTTTATTCACAGAAAATGACAGCTCTTGTTCACTGTTTCCTTTTTGTCTGAGAAAGTTAAGACTGTGTGACCTCACAGTTTCCCTTTTGCCTGGATGCTCTTTTAGAATTTCAGTGAGAAGACTGAAGGCAACTGCTAGAGTTTGTACACAATAATGTGAACATTTAATCATACTAATCACCTGGCATTGACTCAAAACCATAAAGAGATAAATAAATGGCTAATGTTTTATTTACCCATTACCGTGTAATGAATGGTTTATGGTTTGTTAGTGTTCAATCCAGCAGCTCTGGTGTTGCCAATCACACTTTTCTCTTTACAAACTTGATCTTTTCTAACTTTACAATCAACACTGTTCCCAGCAGCGTGCACCTTCCAAAACTGGCAACTCACTCATGTGCAATATCAATATTTCAAATATCAGTCCCTCCAGAAAAACGCGGAGTTTTTTTGTGATTGTTGCGGGCAAAAATCCTTGATTATGCGGCACGTTTTCTTAAAAAATGCGATGGAATATGCGGGATATTTATGCCATTTTATGCGATGAAAATGCGGGAACTTGCAAAAATTGCGGGAACTTGCAAAAACTGCGGTTTGATGAAAAAGAGAAAAAAAAGTGATTCCCCAACACTGTGTTCTCAGTAGGTGAAATTACATCACTTCATAACGTTCCCATGTCAACAGGGGAAAATGGTTGCTCTTGTGTGAAGTAAATGCAACATTTTTCAACTTTCTGCTGAGATATATGTGACTTTTTTGCAACGAAAATGCGGGGATTATGAAATCATGCAAGCCCTGCATATTTTGCGCGGAAATCGGCAATTTATGCGGCGAAAGTGCGGCGTATTTGAAAAAATGCGGCCCCCGCATAAATATGCGGACTTTGGCTGATTATGCATTGAATTCTGCGATTGCATAATCGCGTTTTTCTGGAGGGACTGGGCAATACATTGAATACTGTGAATTCAACTGTCTACTTATTACTTATTATATTTAGTTTTTTACTGGTTACTGCTTTTTCAGTGGTAGTGCCTTTTTACAGTTATATATATATCTTGCATTTTTACTGATGCCTTGTGATTGTACTATCCCCTTTGCTGCTGTAACACTGCAAATGACCCCACTGTGGGACTAGTAAAGGATTAGCTTGTTTTCATCATATCTAAATTCTGTAATATTAACTTTTAGTTGAATTAAGTTAAACTTACAAGGAACTGTGGGCGTCCGAGAGCAGTCATTTTGATAGCAGAAAATCCATCTGCTGAGGCTCCCCCTGAAATTGATAACACATTTTATTTCACTTGATGTTGTACAACTCTCCACTCATTTTATTGGGTGTAATTTAACACTATCATTTTTATTGCAAATTTACTTTATTTTTTTTTCACAATAGTTTTAGTGTTTGTATAGCCATTATTCTAATAGCCAAACTTACATATTATATTTCTCAATGGCTTCCTCAGAAACATTACTACTTACCAGAGGCTCTAATGCAGTTTATGAATGTCTCCATTTGGTTGTCACATTTGGACTCATCTGCATAGAAGTAAGTACGAGCACTAATAACCCCTCCACGCCTGTCCCCGAACTGACGATGGGCTTTATACTTCTTCTCACGATGATCAGCATCTGGAATAAAGAGAGGGTAACGTTAGCTGCCACCACATATTTTTGTATTAATTGTTAGCTCACTTGGAGTTAGATGTCTCCATCACATTTGTATCAATGGGGTCATTTAAACCATAATATTCAGAAATTATACGGAAAAAAAACACATCTTCAGAGACAATATTCAAGTTATTAAAAGTAGGTTTTCTCTGTTTTACAGCCTGACTGTGTAATCAACATAATTATTTTAATCCTACAAGCGTTTGTGTTGAGTACTGTATATTTATTTATTTACTATTTATTAATGCCACAATAAATGTATCACAAGCAAAAATTATTTAACATTCACAGTTTATTAATGATCCTTTTAGAAATGAATGAATTTGAAATGTCTGTCTAAACATGTATTTCATCATGAGGGATATGGCAGTACTACTATTATCATTAATATTACTGCCACAGAGAGTGATACTAAGAATATGTATTAAGGAATTCCTCTTCCTTACTGATAAATGAACGTTGATTATAATATCAGACTTTGAAACAAGACCAGAGAAAGTGCTAGTATGTGAATGATATACTTGAGTTTCTTTCATTAACCCAGTAACATGAACCAAGTGTCTTCTCACTGTACCCACTGGACAGGACATGTCAGACCCAACTAAATCCAGATATAACCAGTACATTCCAGGCTAGACCGCATGACTAGACATACCAACACTGACACTCGACTAGACGTGTGTTGCGTTCGGGCCAAGCTGAAGCAACTGAAGAGCAAAGGAAACTAGTTGTTCAGTCTTGCCAGTCGCCAGGGGTTGCCTGCTAACTGTACAGCAGTTATTTAGTAGATGAAGCATGCAGTGGCTGATTGTGCAAAACATTTGGAAATTGAACATTTACAATACAATACATACAATAAATCAACTGATATACAAACCTGGACTTTCTTTCTCTGCTTCAGAAACACATGAACTGAAAAAGAAGGGAGAGGAATCAGAATATAACAGCAAAACAATGCATCCCAGTTTACTTTTCAACACAACAAATGATTGTCTAAAAAGAGATTATAACATCTATATTTTCACTCAGCTTGTCTACCTTCTCATGTCACTTACATTGTTTTAAATCAGTTAATCAACCAGACAGTATGCCAAAGGTAAACATGGGAAGGTCTAAAGATTGTTCTACTGCGATCTAAGAAGACAATTTTTAAAAAGGGAGAAAAGGACAGAAAAGGGTTTGTATGTTGAGGAAAGGCACACATAAAATTGTAACCAGCTGTGTGTTTTTAATGCACTTAAGATGTCTTCTTTCTGTGAATTTAAATTTTGATTGTGTATGTCTGTGCTTAGTTTGATAATCCTTGGTTTAAAAAAAAAAAAAATGGGCTCATTTCCTCCCCTGAACATTGCGTAACACTCGTGCGTGTGCCCTACGAAGTGATCCAGCACATTTCTCTAAAGGCTGGCAGCCTTTTCAGGCGGTACATTCCCCAGCTGAATAACCAGCTCAACCAATCAGAGGAGAGGGGTCTGTTCCAGCCAACCAATAGGACAGGCACTGTTTTGCTTCTAGGTATGAGTCCAATCTGTTTACAGCCTGTTTATGTGGAGGAAACGTACTGTTTGTTACGTGACTGAAATTAAATTTGATAACAAACATGACAGAAGCCAGACCTGAAGAGATAAGTTAAGAATGAACAGTATCAAACTATAGTTTATTGAATGCTGTAATGTCTGTATATAAATAAAGGAGTCAAAAGATAATTTGCAGAGACGACATGTAATGTAGACAAAATTCACAGAGTCTTACACTAAAGTGGGCTGACTTTTAACACTGTATTTCAAATATCTGTGTCCTATGTTTTGAACAGTGAAATTAGCCTTGGCAGTCAGTTGTTGGGGGACCAAGGGCAAACTGACCTGTTGGGGCATAACGTTACTGTAATGTGCAGTCACAGAGCCATGGATGCATTTAATGTGCCCAATAACCTTTGATAAAAACGTTTGGTGTAAAGGCCATGACTAAAATTAAGTCTAGTAGTTATACTTAGTTATTTTACTATTAAATAACGTTGATTTATTATAATGATGCCTCAATAAATTAATTATTAATATAAATAGATTAATTGCAACTGTAATTGTTCTTTCTGTAATTGTTCTTTCCAGTGTGCAGCTCCTATTACAACCATGAATGCAGAGGGGGGGGGGGGGGTCTCTCTTTCAATGGCCTCTTCAAGTTTCCCAAGTTTTTTTAAGGGTATTTCTTTGACTTTAAAAGAGCATGGGTGGGGTCAGGAACATTATTGTTGTGGAGCATGTGATACTGGGCTATACAAATAAGCTTGACTCAACAGGCCTTGTGAGTTTAGTATGTTACGTAACTCATAAATTAACTGTGCTTGGTTTAAAAAAGCAGTAGCCTACAACATTCCTATGTGAACCACAAATCTTTATGGGAAAGGAGCCTACATTGTAGCCTTTACTAAACTCCTGGTCAGTCTGTTGTAAACATTACTTACTCCATTTCCTTGTTCTCTGCCTCCTCTTGTGTCAAGTCCTCTTCAACGCTATAGTCCAAAACTGCCCCCACACCAAAGGCCTGATTCTTCTGAATTAACGGTTTGATGGAGTTGTGGTCTTCCCCTGCCACAAACTGACCATAGAAGGTCATCTTCATCAGCTTCTCAAACATCCACTGACCAAACACCTTCTTAATCAGCTCCATCAACTGAAAACAAAGCAAGCACAAAAAGTTATTATATCTCAGTAGTTAATATTGAGTATAATAGCCTAGTGGGGTGGTGATGGTGCAGTGGATATGACACGTGCCTTTGGTGTAGGATATCCGGGTTCAATTCCCACTGCGATACATCAACCAATGTGTCCCTGAGCAACCCCTAGTTGCTCCAGACACGGCCTCTAACATATATGTAGCAATTGTAAGTCGCTTTGGATGAAAGCGTAAGCTAAATGACATATGATGTGATGTAATGTAGGCTAGTTCATTACATGACTGAATGTTACGGACTTGTATATTCACTTTTTTACGCAGTTATAACTTTACAATTAGACTAATAAAAAAGTAAATAGAAAAAAAGACTTGTTCTTGAATCAAAAGTTCAACGTTAACTTTTGAACAATATAGCAACTCACCTTTTTGTTCTTTTCAACTAGGATGTCAATTGTACAAAGCTTGAAGACCAGCAGACTTCGAAGCAGTTCAATGCTTCCCTTGCTTCTGTAGGCTTCCTGAGTGTTGTCGAAGTCGATGTGGATTTTATTTAACTGCATGTTTTTAACGTTTTTGGTCTGGCTGATGAGTTCAAGCGGCACAGCTTCCACCACGGTGCACCCATCTATCTGTCGATCTTTCTCTTCTTGGCGCTTGGTGGATGCCACTGTTGACCGACATCTTCCAGGTGAAATGCGTATTTTCCTGACGTTGCCCGGGTTTGCCCGCACAAGAGATGCTACAAGCTTAGTGTACGACATGGTTTCCTTTTCTTCCACCTCGTATCCAGAGTATCCACCTCGCCGTGGCCTCGTCGCTATGATGTTGCCTGTGCAGCGCGCGCTGGGCAGTTTATATTTCAGTCATCTCGCACCGGGGGGTGGTGCCCGTGGTGCCTCATCATACATCACATGTTAGCCACATCACGTTGCGCGCGTACACATGGCTGCAAGTGCGCGTTCTCGCGCTTGACCTCGACGAGATTAGTTTCATTTCTGAATGTATGGATCATTTTCCTCCTATAGCGGTCTTCACAAAAAAAGAAGTTAGGTTTAACTGTAAAACTCTTAACGTATATCTCCCCCCCCCCCCCCCATACATTTGGTTGGTTGCAAACATCTGACTGTCTGACTACTAAGCAAGCAAGGAAGGAAGGAATACACAACATTTTTATAGCACATTTCACTCAGATATGTATACAATTCTGTCCAGTCTTTTGTGCCAGTAGCAACAACTGAATCCTGCATGGACTCTGGTGCACATAGCCTTATATTCATTCATTAATATGTCTATTGATAGACAAAGATGAATAGATTGAGTAGATTTTGCTTATGTACATGTATGTATTAACAGACTATATGTTCACTCATTCAGATATCCAGTGCAGATATCTAGGGGCAGCTGTGTTTTACCTTATCTCTATTTCAGTGTGTATTATTATGATCTTTACCTCTCCTGTGTTTTGGTCTTGCTGTTGCTGCTGAATTTCCCTCAGGGGAATTAATGATTGGTTTATCTTATTTAATTTGATTTTATATGTTATGTTGTATGGCTGCACTATTACATGAAATGAAATCAGATGTTTTGTGAATTGTTGTATACACATTTCCTCAAAATTCAGTCTGACATATTTGTTAAGTTTGGAAACTGGGATCTTTACAAGAATTTAAAATAAAGTCCTTTTAGGTTTAAACAAAGTATGCCATGCAGCATGAGTTTGTACCAACGAGGCAGTGCACAGCGCTGATGTCTCTCCTATGCCTCCAACAAGGCCCTTTTAATAAAATAAAATAAAAATCTAATGCAACATCACGGCCTCAGGCAAAACATCTTTCACATGGGTTTAGTACAGGGCTAATTGAATTGCATTGTGTATTCTATATTGCATGTGTAGGTGTCATTCACCCCCTGTAGTTCCGTTTATCCAACAGTTTGAGATTTTTATTTGCAGCCACTTTGAACTTGCACAGTATGTTACCCTTCTCCATTTAGATATTTTTTTGTATATGATCATCATGGTTTTCATTGAAGTGAAACTTCATATTTATTAACAGCATAGATATTCCCTTTTGATGCAGATGTTTTTTTTTCTTCAAAATCAGATCATCTTGTTTTGCCAAATCCAAATCCAAAGTTGTTTGCCCAAATCGTGACGTGACAGCAAGCTACCATGACATGTCCTCATTCTCAATAGGCTTGTTTATATCAAGCAATGTCATAATTACTATGACCATGTCAACAATATTACTGTAAGTTTTACCAGTAGTTGTCATTATTAATTGTGTGTTTCTTAATGAAAATTATACCCATTTGTTTCTTTGTCAGAGCAATTTCAACCAGAGACCTTATCTCTGAAACTTCCAGAAAGAACCAACCAGAACATGATGGAGCCAACACAGAGTTAATGTGAATGGGATATCAGTGTTTTGGTGATAAGTATGCTGTTTCAGCAGCTGCTCTGGTGGCTCATGGAAGTGAGGGAGGTATTACAACATGCTGATAGTCTCGAGTGTTTTTAAGATTTACAGCGGTTTTTGGATACAGCTAAGCTAGGAGTTACACCCTAACGTTACTTCTAGCATTATTATGAGTTGGGATCATAGACTGTATACAGTCTATGTATATTAATATACAGTATGGTTGGGATACAAAAGCCAATAACGTGTTACTTTTCTATCCAATGGGAGGCAGCAGTGCATAACCCTCACTACTGTCTGCCGGAAATGCGAAGTAGGTTAGAAGAAGCCATAGCGAGCTGCTTGCTGTTGCTAAGACGGAAGCAGCGTAGCGTGTTGAACTGTTAGCATTAAATCTACGAAAGGAGGCGCCCTTACTTATTTTTTAAAGGTAATCGCCCTTTTGGTAATTTAAAGACTTTTAATTGCTTGCATTTAATGTGTACTGACCAGTCATTTGTATCTTCAAGTGTGAGAAATATTGGTGCATTGTAACGTTAGCCGAAACAGACGCTCGTCAGCCCGTCTAGCTGACCTTATCAACAAAGATAGCTAGCTACACGTCTCGGCTAACGACGTTAGGCTAACTTTCAAGCTACAAATGTCAAGCCGAACCGTCCGGTTAATGTATTATGTTATATGGTCACTTACTAAGGATGTAGTAGCTAGTTAAGCTGTTGCAAAAACCATTTGTAAGACAAGCAGCCTATCGTATAACGTTAGCTAAAGTTAGCTAGCTAGGCAGCTGAAGGCTAACGTAGCTAGCTAGCTAGTTTAGCCGTAGCCTTAACAGTAAGAGACTACGGTTAATAATTGACAACCACATTCGTTTGCTGCCTTAAAACTAACGTTAACATCACTAACGTTATTAAAACTAAGGCGTTAACCAGGAGCTCTCAAGATTGTAGCTAGCTAATGTATTAATAAAATCAATCAAACTTCTCAACATTAGCTAATGTTCAACTGGCAGGCAACTAACTGAACAGGTTTGGTTGGTTCACCAACTGTTGTTACCGTGCGCACCACACCTGTAGCGGCAACACCTTATATTATCATATGCGAATTTCAAGGACCGGTGTTGTGCCGAAGACTGTTCCCCCGTCGGTATGCGTTTCCCCCTGCATTAACCTGAACCAAACCTTATCCCTAACCACGGAGGGGGCGCCACCATGGGGAACGCTAACGTAATGCAGTCCAGTATTGTTTTTTATGTTAGTGTTAGTTAGTGTAGTATCTTGCGCGTTCACCACGATTAACGTAGCTAGCTAATACTAATAAATAGCCCGTTGTCTGTCGAGTGTTCAAAAATAAAAACACCTGCAGTGTATTGAAACGAAGCAGCCCTGCCATAAATAAATTTGTCATAGTTAAAATCTTAATTTGTTGGGGACATTATCAGTGGTATATTGATTAAAATCTATGTTAATATGTAAGGCTACTAATTAGGTTTGCATTGTATTGTACATTTTACAAAAAACTCCTTTTTTTTATAGCACTAGCAAGCTTGTACTTGTTTTAATTTACCTCACTGGAAGGCTGGTAGATGTTTATGTAAATACCCACAGGTGACACATTAAAGGTAACACCTGAACAAATGAGTCAAGTACCAGAACGCATGCAGATGCTTGCCAGTGGGACACACAATAATGATGAACACGAGGGAATCATTTGCCAGGGCCTTTACAGTCACCACATCTCAACCCAACTAACAACCTATGAGCAGGGTTCGTACAAAGTCTTATAACTTTGGAAAATGCTTAAAGTGCTCATATTATGCTTTTTGGCTTATATCCTTTCCTTTTATTGTGTTATATATCTTTTTTTGTGCACGTTATAGGTTTACAAAGTGAAAAAGCCCAAAGTCCACCCCAAAGGCACTTAACATATCCAACAGAAAACACTGTTCACAAACTGCTCCAAACAGCTCTATTGTAGTCCAGCCTTTACTTCCGTGACAACTGTGCGTCACTTTGTAACACACGTTATAATGCTCACCTAGCTGCTAGCATGGCACGCCCTCATACTCTGCTTCTAACTGGATAGTAGTCCTTACCTAGCTACTGAGCATGTGCGACTCAACAAATATGGAATAGAAGTGAGATGTCTCACTCTGTAGCTAAAACAGAGCTCAACACACAGGGTGAAAAGAGGAGCTGCAGCAATGTGCAACAAAATATGGTGTTTTTTTGAGAATTAAACCATGTAAACCTATTCTGATATAACCTCTAAATACAATTATGAACCTGAAAATAAGCATAATATGAGCACTGTAAGCTAATTTTATCTATACGTTTTCGAGTTTAAGAATTAGGGCTGGGTGATATGGCCAGAATCTTCTATCCCTTCTATCATTTTGAACTTCAGTGCAAAATGAACGTGCAAGGATCAGAACGTAAAGTGCTGTCCAAATGACGGAAATATTGCCGTAAAAAGTTTTGCCACTGTTTTTTTTGGAACAAACACTTTCACAGGGGCACTAATAAGCAAAAATTAATTAAGTGGGATTCATTTATATATATATATATATATATATATATATATATATATATATATATATCTATCTATCTATCTATCTATCTATCTATCTATCTATCTATCTATCTATCTATCTATCTATCTATCTATCTATCTATCTCCATCCAGATCGATGTATCGTTACACCCCTATTCATTACCCTGTGTTTTCAAGTTTTCAGGCTTTGATCCGAGGGCCTGTGCCGTGTTTTGAACTCATTTGCTACTATCACGGATGCATCCTTGGTTTAGAGTTTTATTTTTGTCTAAATTAAGGAATTGGAGGCGGATGGACTAAGTTTCGGATTGGAACTAGGATTAAGATAAGGACAACTTCCACAGCTATTTCTGAAAGAAAGAAGTGATCTTAAAGTCTCCAGGTGCCCCCATTCTGTGTCAGCAGTGCTACTTTCTCAACCACCATGTCGGATGGCCGGATCTATGTGGGGAATCTTCCTGTGGATGTCCAGGAGAGAGACATTGAGGATCTCTTCTACAAATATGGAAAAATTCGTGACATAGAATTGAAGAACAATAGAGGCACTATCCCTTTTGCCTTCGTCCGATTTGAAGACCCACGGTGAGTTTTAGGGATGGTCTTTGGCAAGTCCAATCACATTCCCCTTCTTGGATACCTTAAGTTTTATAATATCATCTCCAGTGACTGGCAGCAGGGAATGGATGGAAACGGAATTTCCAGGTCTATGTCCGCTAGTGAAACAAGCGTACTTTGGTAAGGAGTTCTTTGCTCTCTTCTCTTAGGGATGCAGATGATGCTGTCTATGGAAGAAACGGATATGGATATGGAGACTCCAAGCTGCGTGTGGAGTATCCTAGATCCTCTGGTGCTAAATTTGGTCCAATGGGAGGAGAAGGAGGTGGAGGACGTGGTGGTGGAGGAGGAGGAGGAGGAGGAGGAGGAGGTGGAGGAGGACCTAGGGGAAGATTTGGACCCCCAACCCGAAGATCTGAATTCCGGGTCATAGTGACTGGTAGGTGGACGTCATGAGTCATAGCCAGTTCATATTTCTCTCTTTCACTGCAGCCTGGAGGTCAAGGGGATTGGTAGCATGGTGGACGTAAGAGTCGTAGGCAGATATGTTTCTCTCTCTCTCTCTCATGGCGGATTGGAAGACAAGGGGACTAGTAGAGGACGTAAGAGTTATAGGCAGATATGTCTCTCTTCCTCATGGCGGACCGAAGGACAAGGGACTAGTAGAGGATGTCATGAGTCGTAGGCAAATATGTTTCTCTCTCATTGCGGACTGGAGGACAAGGGGACTAGTAGAGGACGTCATGAGTCATAGGCAGACATGTCTCTCTCCCTCATGGCGGACTGGAGGACAAGGGGACTAGTAGAGGACGTCATGGGTCGTAGGCAGATATGTCTCTCGCTTGGCGGACTGGAGGACAAGGGGACTTAGGACGTCATGAGTCGTAGACAAATATGTTTCTCTCTTTCATGGCGGACTGGAGGACAAGGGACTAGTAGAGGACGTCATGAGTCGTAGGCAGATATGTCTCTCTCTTTCATGGCGGACTGGAAGTCAAGGAGACTAAGTGGATGAGGTCAAGTCAGCTCCTTAAGTCCTTAAAAACGAAACCGTAAAACTGGTCATTTTGGCTGCATAATCCCAAACACCGACTATAGTGACTGGTAGGTGTGATTTTTGCATATCATTATTTGTTGTATGCTACATTTATCTCGTGTTTATACAGGCATGTTTATACAAGCTGTAGAATTAGACTGCTTATCTAAGACCAACCCCCTTAAAGTCTAAGATTTATATAGTGGCCTGACTTGACCGGTCATACAAGAGCAGATTTCTGGAACTACAACACTGGGGTTCTGGTCTAAACATATTGGGGTTCACTGAAACATTCATCCAATAATTTAATGTGAGCTTTTACATTTCAATTGTTAAGATCATGCTTCATAAAAATGTCTTTAAACCTATTGGTAAAGGTGTTGTTTACCTCAAAGGGTTTAGACTTTGGCCAAAAACGCAACTTGTCCCTGCAATGATTTGAAAGTGCCAGGTAATTTATAGCAAGGAAGTAAGTTTTGTCCCTATCACTTATTTTTCTCATTCCAGGGTTACCACCAACTGGGAGCTGGCAGGATCTGAAGGATCATATGCGTGAGGCAGGAGATGTTTGTTTTGCAGATGTGCAGCGTGATGGAGAGGGCGTAGTGGAATTTCTCCGTAGAGAGGACATGGAGTATGCGTTACGCAGACTGGATCGAACAGAGTTCCGCTCTCATCAAGTGAGTTCCAGTGCTGATGAGATTCAATTGTCCCTTTTTCCTTTTTAGATTGTGAAAGCAACAAATGGCCTATATTTTTTTTCCTTTTGCAGGGTGAGACTGCTTACATCCGCGTGTATGAGGAGAGGGGCACTCCCAACTGGAATCGGTCGCGTTCCCGCTCCAGATCCAGAGGTCGCTATTCACCTCCCTACCAAAACCGAGGATCCCCGCCTCCACGCTACCAATCGCCTCCACGCCATGCTATGTCGCGCCATAGTCCACCCCCCAGGAGGCACCCTCCACAGCACCATAGCCCCCCGCCACGTCATTACCGGTAGAGTACCCCGCCAGTTATAGAGGATTTGGGGAAAATGTTTTGTAATTCTACTTTTATTTTTTATTTTTTTTAACCCCAGGCCTCTCTGTAGGATACATCATTATTTCTTGCTACATACATTCCATGGTCATGATCACCTGAACAACCCCCGCTCCTCCCCACGGCCTTAAAGATTTCTTTCTTTGTAACACCCATATGTGTTATCTGGAATCAGGATTTGTTTTAATTTTTTTTTAGTGAGGTAATTGGATTTGATTATCATATAACAAATTGGAGGTTTCTTTTATAAAGAAATTGTGGGTTGTGAATAGTGTCATACCTTGACAGGAATTGCAATGGTTATTGTCCAAAATTATTGACACAATTCTGCAGCTATCAGGATAAAGGTCAAACTGCTTCTTACATCTTGACATGTTTTCCCCTATTGTATGTCTCATTTCTGTAGCTTTAAGTATGAAGTTTTTGCCAATCTAAGAACCTGTGAAGCTAATCAATATCCTACTATGATTTAAAACATGTAAAATTAGTGAGCCTTTTAGAGTAGTGACACAAGTTGACCGTGAGCCTCGCCTGTCATATTTTTAATGTGTGAACCTCTGACCGATGTGGCCTGTAGGTGGACTATAATTTGTATGCATCTCTGTTGTTTTTTTCTTTACCAATAAATGCAAACTTTTACTGGCTGTTCCATTCATTGTCCTAAAGATTTTAGTTTAATTGTGATGAAGGCAAGCGGTAAATTACTTGAATAGTAAGCTGTCAAATATCTAACACTCAAATAGTATGGTCTGTGAACATACAGTATATCTGAAATGTAGCTTTTTCAACCTTGATCTAATATACGGTATAGCATGATAGAAATGTAACCCTGTTGTGGGAGACATGACATGAATTGAATTGAGCAAAAGCTAGTATCAGGCTTTGATATTCTCTCTGTGTTCTGCCAGACAATATATGAGCTGTGGTGGAGGGATTAAGGGGGATCTTTCTCGAGCTTAACTTTGGAATGAATTTTTACAGAGAATAAGGACTGTTGTTTTCTAGCTCTTCTATTAAAATCACATGAGGAAGGGATCTCTTCATCTCCATAGATGAGAAATAAACCGCAACCAAAAACTTTTACAATGAACAGGAACAAAAACCTATCCTTTAAAGGCCAAGTGTACAAACAAGCAAAGTGATTTTAAACAAGGCACCAGTGCTAACAACATACTGTATACTAACTTATGTATGAAAGTGTTGAAGTATACATGAGGCACATGGAATGCAAAATATAATATTTTTAATATGCAATAAATGAATTATACCAGGTGACAATTTGAGAAGACAGAAAAAAATAAATATTTATTTCCAGTGGCATTCACTGGAATTGTACCCCATACGATTTCATGTGACAAATCAAATTGATATTTTTATCTTTCTGTTCATTATAATCTGTTAAGCCCATATACAGACATTGTATTGCATTTAATAAATATGTACGAGCTTAGTTTCTTTTTGACACGTATACAGAAAATCTTCTGACAACAAACACAGCAATACACAAACAGCAATAATCCATGTTGGCATGTTATGTTGACACATTAGCAGTGATAACGAAACACTGGTATTTAAGCCACAGTGAACATGGGTGTGTTTTGGCTATTTTGCAACTGTGAGTGGCACCAATCATATTTTCTGACATACTTATGCTGTTATCTAGCCATATAGATAGTTTTGTTTGTATCTGCTGAGATTTTAGGACATCCATCTGGAATGGAGGCACTATGAGACCTTATTTGACCAATTTAATCTATTGACATCGAGGTCTCCGGCCATCACTCTCTGACTCCGTGGCAGGAACCCTCATACATGCTTTTATTACCTCCCGTTTGGACTACTGCAATGGAGTCTTGTCTGGGGTCCCCAGCAAAACCCTAGACAGGCTCCAGTATGTCCAAAACTCTGCCGCCAGGGTCCTCACCCACATCAAGAGGTGGCAGCACATCACCCCAACCCTCATCCACCTTTACTGGCTCCCAATTAAGTCCCGCATCAAATATAAAATCCTCCTTCTCACCTATAAATCCCTCCATGCCCTGGCCCCACAGTACCTCTCCGACCTGCTCCATCCATACACCCCACCCCGAAACCTGCGGTTCTCAGATGCTGGCCTGCTCTCCATTCCCCACGCCAGACTCTGTACCTTTGGAGACAGAGCCTTTAGTGTGGCAGCCCCATCCCTCTGGAACCCCCTCCCTACAGATATTCAAAATGCTACATCCCTGGACATTTTAAAACAACTCCTGAAACACCACTTGTTCACCATAGCCTACAACCTCCCTTTGTGTAGCCACTGTAATTCTGTAAAGTGTCCTTGGGTTTCATGAAAGGCGCTATATAAATAAAAGTTATTATTATTATTATTATTATTATTATGATTGTTTCTGGAAAGATACAATGCCATTAAAAGTTAATTTTCAGCCAAAACCAAACCAAAATGAACTGCATGGCTACATACCACTGAACTAACCCTTTAAGTGTAATAACTTGACCTTACTTACTAGACTGTGAAAACCTGATGAGGGCTTCAAAAAGATCACATTTACAAGTAGCTGAAGTTACGACAGTCAGCAGCACTATACTAAAATGGACACAAACTCTTGTGAGAGGAGGTGTGCAGTAGTAAATCTGGCTAACATTACAGTCTGGCCAAAAAGTCCTCCAAGGAACTGGACGGCACCAGATAAAATCCATCAGGCAGAACACAAGTTGGCTGCTTTTTCAATTGAATAAAGGAAGGAGGTAAGCCTATCAAGGTGCTTTCTGGCTACACTGGCTCTACAGAAAACAAAATGTAGCTGAGGAAAATTGTCGAGGCTAAAGTGAATCCATAAATGTAATACTGGCTTAAGCCTCAAATGACTGGCTGACTCAATGAGGTTCAGCAAGCAGAGCTCATTTTCATCCTTTTCAACAGGCATGAACACTGGGATCTTGAGGTAATAATGAAGATAAATGCACAGTTACTCCAGGAAATATCAACAATTATTGTAAGACTTGCTGCCAAAAGTATGGCCATATAAAACACTGCAATTGAGTGTGTTAAAGACAAGGCAACCAAGAGCCGTTTTCTCATATTAACTCTGGACAAGATTGGCAGGGCAAGACAAAGGCAGATAACTATGTAACTGATATCAAGGTGAAAGTGACAAAGAGAAGTACTGGGTGCAAAGGAAGCATGCTGCCCTCACTGCTCACCCCTTTAGGTTCACCACCACATCAAAATTAACCACCAAAGCAACTATCGCAAGGCTGCAAGGAAGTAGAATCTGTCAGCCATCTGTAAAGCTAAATTCTGCAGCCTGAGCAGCATTGCGTTATTTAAGGTGAGAAGAGTATCTGAATTAACCAATCGAACCAGTATCAAGTACCAATCTGCACAGCAATGAAAGCTAATCAATGCATAGAGGAGATCAGAAATAAAAGAATGAGAACTTGGTACCAGAGGACATGGCGCAAACTATGTGCAATCATGCCAGATGGCACAGAGTTCACAGGTTTGGTCTGGATATCTTGCAAGCTTGCGTGCATCAGAGGCAAACACAGAAGGAGGACCATCAAGCCTCAGAGAAGCCAGCGAGTGGTCCTCAAAATGGCTGTTGAGAAGCTAACCACACATGCTACGTGGAGAACACAACCTTCTGTACCTCTGGCGTTTACAAAACCAAATCATCTAGTAATGCCAGATATTATTACTAAAATATATATTCAAGTGCATCACAAGATGTCTAATCATGGTAGCTACAATGTCAGCAAAAATTATATTTATGAAAATATGCTCAAGTGCATCACAAGATGTGTGGTGAGTTTAACTAAACAAAATCAACCTCGAAGAACAATACAGTGAAGAATTTGGTTGCTGTATCCCTGAAAAATGGCTCAATTTAAGGCAAAATAAACAACATCCCGAAGCTTTTTCAACAAGGGTACATTCACTAGGTGAACAATGACGCTTTAAAAATTAAAAATAAATTTACTGGCAACAATTGCATCTCCCCAGAATATAGAAAGGAGCAACTGGGAAGAAGTTGTTATGCAACCATCATAGAATATTGACCGGTTGTCTTTTCAGTACTTACCAAACACTACATTTCATTAACATGTATTCCTTTCCTCTTGAATACATGACTATTGTGTTGTTGTGTCAGTATCTCGAAAGAATTTAGCTTGCACAAAGAAACATGGGAGCAGCAGCAGAACAGCAGCATCCTGCATCACTTGTTTTCTATGAGCGTCTGCACTTTGTTGACCAAGTCTCGAGCCATCATCAGGACCTGCGGGACGTTGTGTCGCTCTGCCATTTCTGAGAAGAGAATTTAAGCACCATCGTGACTTACAGGAGGTAAATTGCTTCATAATATTGATACTATTTAATAGTTTTTTTTTTCTCCTTATCCTATATTATCATAGCTGAAATATCATCTTAATCAACTGGTTAACTTTGCTTCAACTGATTATTAGAATTGTATATCAATCTAGTGTACTTATACATAAGCTCTGGTAATTGGTTACATTATTTCCACCATATTGTAGCATTTGTTTTTATCTTATCTCGTCTTACCATTAAAGAACTTGATGATGTCTGTGAAGTCCATGTTATTTTCTAGGATGATGTCTCTATACATCTCCACAAGTGCCAGAGCAATAAAGAGCACAAAGTGCTTAGAGGAGGTGTACTTGGCTGCCCAGATTGTTTCCCACACAGAGTACACATCATCATACACCATTTCTGTGTAAAAAATAAACAGATTACATATGTAAAATGCTAAATTCTCTTTAAGAAGCAATTCAAGCAAATGTCATGATGCCTGCTTTTGCCACCTCTTTTGAAGTCAAGTAGAAACCAACGATAACAGAAGTAGAAGTGTGTGTAGTCTCCATTCTGCTGCATCAGTTCAAACAGCTCAGAGTCCAGGATCTATTGGTATAAAAACAAATTGTCATCATTACTCTATAGCTTTGGTGTATATACATGCACATGTGTGTTGGTGCACATATATGCACATACCTGGATAAGAGAACGCATATTGGCAAAGTGAGAGTCCATGGCACCTCCATGAGGAAAATTCTGGTTCATCCTCTTCATCAGCTCAGTGAAACAGCTAAATGCCATGACCTCTGGGAAGCACACACATTTAAAAAAAAAAAAGTGATTTAGACATTTATGTACATTTAGGCAAAGTGTATACCGACAGAGTGTCACTGACCATCGTCCAGAATAACCAGTAGGGGAGCCAGCAGATCACACATGCCCTGGACGTAACCTGTGTCCAGATGCTGCCACACGTAACTGCAAAGACAACCACAGATTTTTCAGATTTTATTGCACAGTTGACTTCATTTTTCACATTTTATTGTTTTTGGATAGAAATTTCAGAGATATTTAGCATGGCGGCGCATTTACCTGCACATAACGTTACGCAGCTTCTCCAGGTTCTCAGGAGTGAAGTACCAATATGCTCTGTCACAACGTCTTACATCTTTGTCAATGCGATGTAAATTGATCAAGTACATGTCCAGTGTTTCTTGCTACAAAAATAATAGTGAATTATGTTAGCCCGTGCTGACGATCAAAAGAAGAAGTACGTCTGTATGTAAAGTGTAATGCTTACAGAATAAGTTTGTTCTTCTGAGGATTCGTCGTGATTGGTGTCTCCTCCCACCTCTGCAGACTCTGGTTCAGTGAGCACATTTTCCAGCTCAGGCTCCTCTTCAGAAAGGCCCAGGTCGGTGCCCTCAGGACTGGTGTTACAGCTTGTGTCCAGATGGTGATCTAGGACAGGGTCCTCTGATGCCATTTTCTGTCTTTGCGCAAGGGAGACAAGGGGTGCAGCGAGACCAGCCAAAGGCCTGGCCTTGATATCGTCAGACGTCACACATGTCCCTACAGGAATGTCCTCCATTTCCAGGGCAGAAGGAGAGTCATCTGAATCTGCTGTGTCTGGAGACTGCCGAGATAATGAAAGGCTGCCCCTTGACGCTGACTGGAGAGCGTTCAATACTTGTCTGACAGGTGAATTTGAACCCGGTTTCTCAAACGGAATTTCTACAGCTTTTTTTACTTCAGCCACGTCACAAACTGTTGCTACGGCATCCTTTCTTTCTGACTCTGTGGCCTTCTTTTCAGAAGTCGGATCAAGTTTTTCAGAAATCTCTGGCTTTTTTTCACTCTCTGGATTAGTATCTTTTTCTGCTATAGGCACCGGTGGACATAATGGCTCCGCTTCCAGATCTTTGCTCTTGTGTGCTTGAAAAATCAAGGTCTGCCCGAGTGGAGGCGCTTGGAAATATTCATTATGAATCTCTCTTTCTAGCTTTAGAACATTAGTGCTCTCTGGAACACTTCTTAAATTCATATTTGTGTCTACTGCTTTTAAATCTTCAGATTTCTTCAGATTTGTTGTTATAGCTTTTTCTTCTACTTCAGGTTTTTCTTCAGATTCAGATGTCTCTCGTGACCTACTGATCCCACAGTCTTTAACCACCTCACCTTCTGAGACTGTCTCCATCTTTGTCTCTGAAACCTCGTCCTTGGCTACTGGGTCCATTACATCCTCCCCTCCTGACTGTGGTCCAGTTGTAGTTTTGTCATGTAAGACTTCTGAGGCTTCCTCTGACTGCTGAGATCCAGATCCAACAGCAGATTTTGTAACAAGAGGGCTGTTTCCTGAAGCTGGACGTTGATTTGACAGACCTGTGGAGGAGGGGCTGCTAGAGGGAGGTTGTGAGGTGTCTGCAGTGTCACTCGTGATGTCCTTCAGTGGATTATTGTGCTGTACTTCTCCTTCCTCAGCCGTGGGCTCAGTCTCAATCTGATCCACTGCCTCAACCGAGCCACATACCTGGTAACCAAAGGAAAGTGGTGAACATGCAATACATTTAGTATCCCATAGCAATGACATGGACAAATGTTACACCAATGGTTTTGCATGCGTTAGCCCGTTAGCTACAAATCAGATATACTACTGCTGCAAATATTCCAAGGCATAAGGTACGTTCTAAGAATGATATCCAACCTTCAAGGCAGCATTTGGTTTCCATCTATTTCATTACTGCATTAATGTCTTTTTGAGATTTGAAATGTGCATACGATGTAATATGTAATCCATCACAGTGAACATTGCATCTAATTTGGCTTTCATTGCTCTGGGAATGGCAACGTCAGTATAGACAGAGATATCTCAAAATCTATTGGATGGATTGCCGTGAAGTTTAGTACAGACTAGCATGTTCCCCAGAGGATGACACCTATTGACTTTGGTGGATCCCCCTGACCTTTTCTCTAGTGCCACCTGCAAGTCTGCAAGTTTTTACTCATCCTGAGAAATATCTCAACAACAGTCATTTTGGTAATAATCTGACTTTTCATCTACCACCACCATCTGGTAAAATGTTTGTCCATTGAATGATTGATGACAAAATTCCAGTAAAACTAAAGGCAGCCTCACAGAACCAGAATACACAGAATATGTATCTTTCATTTTTAACTTTCTGACAACACAGCTCATCAATGTGACTTCTTTTTTTGCCAGTGAACTATGAATTGTCAGACATATTTGACAATAACATAACTGTGACAAATAATTAAGGTGGTAAAACATTTAATATCACTCTTTACCTAAACCAAACAAGTTTCTGCAAGTTGATTTCAATTCAATTTTAATGGAAGGTAGTAAATCAATCTATAAAGTAATGATATGCTTTGGAAAATGGAGGACATTATAGTAAACTATATGTAAGTTGTAATAAGTGTGGGCTAACACTTATTACATGGGAAAAACACTGGCGTTAGAGATAATTGTGATGTTCATGCTTATGGGAAACTACCTGTGCGCTGCTGGTGGAATCACTTTGGAAGTGGGCATTCTGTTGCTCTGAGCTGCTACTTAGAGACGACTGGAGTGGAGAAAAGCATCACACGGGAGACAAAAAGCAGAACTGTCAAGCAACTTCCTTAGAAATGGTATCATAATACTACAAACAGTTCTTTTTTGTCTGTTGTGATAATGGTGACATAATGCAGCACATTTTATGCCAAAAGGTCAAACTTGCATCTGTACTGATGGTAGAGTCCCGCTGCACTGGTCCTCTTTCCACACTGGCTCCAGACGAACATCTGGCGATGGCCTCAGCATGTTTCTCTCTCTCCCTCTGGCGGACAATGGCCTCACAACCATGCCACTCCTTCATAGTCTGCTCATACATGGTCCGCATCTGCTCGTCAATCTGAAACAGAAACCTCTTGTAAACAAAGATTGTAATGGTTTAAATTTGTACCTTATAATGATACAGTCTGACAGCACTACCTCTAGCCGGCATTTCTCAGTCATGGTAAACTGGTAGTGTCCCAACAGGAAGGGCCAGACCTCTTTGCGTAGTGAAGGAGCCACACCACCAAAATACACAAGCCTGTGTAACTCTTCTTCCTTATACGCCTGGACAAGATTAAGTCTGGTATTTATGAACGCACACTGAAATCACACACTACTTAAGAGAACCATTTACCACTGTTAATTCAAAGCTAAATATATCTCATGGGATGGTGTTTCGGTGTGAATCTTACAGAGCTGTCCTTGAGGAATTGGCCCCAAACCTCCACAGAGAGGCCTCCTCGGGCATCACAGGGCACATTCTGGTCAACTATAGTGGTGTTGACCAGAGCAGAAAGGTGGGTACGAACTGTGGACAGATGACGGCAGTATGCAAGCCCTGGAGAGGAAAGATAAATGTTTTCATAATGACATGTTCTATTGTTTCCCCAGGAATTAAATGAGTTCCCAATGAATGAAAGTTAACCAACAGTTCTTTGTACTCACATCCATAGAAAGCACGGGAGATTATCTGGTACTTCATTGTGTCACAAAGGAGCTTTAAGGGAGCCCTGGTAGAAAAGGTGGCAGAAATGGCACAAACTTAGTTAATTAATTAATCTGAATTTATATTTGAGCCTGACCATAGGAAATACTTACCTTTCCTGATTACAGCCATTAGGCAGTGAGCCATCAGAGGAGCCATTCTGTGAGCAGGAGGAGCACGAGGACTTTCTGGGTGTCGGTTGCCACATGTTCACGCCCTGGTCCATCAGCTCCAGGGCCACTGCACAGCATGAAAGCCCTTATCATTACCGTTGCTACTGTCATCATCATAAGCAAGTAAAACCAGATGAAATTCCAATAGATGTGGACATAACAAAAAAATATGGAAAAAAACAAACCAAGTGAAAGGATGGAGATGGAGATGTGTCTTACAAATTACTGCATGTCCATGCAAAGTCTCCTTATTGTCGACAGGACTATAAGTGAAATGGACACACAGGCCCTAAATAGGCAGATATGAAATGCAGCAGTAGAGAGAATTTCATTAGAAAATGTACACTGACTATATGCGTAGGGAAAACAGATTTATCCAAACTGAAATTGTCTAATCTGTAAATCAGTATTAAGAGAGAAATGCAAGCGTAGATGTAATTGCTGATGATGTTTTATTAGATTAGCTCAGGGAGGCAGACTTAGGAAGATTAAAGACACTTACTGAACTCCATCTGATTGCCAGGAAAGAGGATTCGAAACACATAATCCGTTGCTTCATCATCTTCTTTATCGGATACAGAATCACATGAGCTGTGTGGACTCCTCTTTCGCAGTTTGGGGAAAACCTTTCCCTGGGAATGGAAAGGCAACAGACTGTTACAAAAGATCATTGTTCTAGGTAAATGTAGCATCATTGCATCAATTATTGAAAAAAGGAAGCCACGGAGGTATTTCATTATCCTCTGTTCATGCTGACCTTTCCTCTCTGATTCCAGAGCGGTGGGTCCAGCTGTCCGTGAGGTAGCAGGCCAGTCTCCAGGCAGGTGAGAAACTGGAGGAGGTGGCCTCCTTTGGGGAAATGTAGAGGGGGTCTCTGGATCCCATCCTGGCTCACCAGCACTACCGTCCCACCACTGTTCACTGGAGAAATTAACAATGAATAACAAGATGAATAACTCTTAAAACTCCTACTTTCGTTAACTAAAACATTATAAAGGGGATTACTGTACCTTGCTGATGACAGTGTAGATACACAATCTCCTCCAAACGAATTGTCATAGCATAATCCCAATAAACACTGAAAGAAGGATGAGAGAATATGAGCCATTGAGTCAACTATGCAAAAACAAGTTTGTTTTTATTAGATTGGGTTTCATCGGCCTAACCTTTTCTCAGAATCTAGCTCCCCCACATTGCCATTCATCAGCTGATTGGGCGTCCATTTCAGTGTCATGAGGTCTGCAGTTTGATGTAGAGAAAGGTAGCCTGGGATGGCCTCCATGTCATCTCTCTGCAGACACAAGTTAGAGCTTTCAAATCACAACATGTCTGCAATACGATTTAAATAAGTTAGGTATAAATCAGTTAACAGATGCACCCAAGAACCCCAGAAAGTAAACAAGCCTCTCTTAAAGGACTGTGTTGTTATTGGATTAAAAAATATAAGGCAAAAGGAAAATATGTACCGGCTGCACCAGGACATTGTTCTTTCCAAACAGAAGTGTGGCTCTGGAGTTTTGGTGGAGTGATTCAACATAGTCCCTCACCCACATGAGAGGGCGATCATCCATGCTACCACTGGACTGTCTCTTCTGGATCTGATACAGGTTAAGAAGACATCAGAAGTATTACACAGTAGTTTATAGCCGAATAATCTTGCATAGCCAGCCTTATTTCCACAGCGCTGTGTCAGCGGAAGGGGAGAAGAAAGCTTGACATCTTGTGCGTGAGAGATGTGCCGGACGTCAGGCTTTATCCCAGCACTCTACATTCAGTAACCAGACTAAGAGCTGCATTTTCAAGTAAAATCAATTAAGTCTTTCACTATCTCACCAGGGCAGGCCGTCTGGAGGGTGAATCCTGCCGACAGTGGCCGCTGTGGATGCGATGCCGCTGCACGAGCTCGTCAGCAGACGGGTCCGTCCAAAAATGGTCTGCAGTCTTAACTTTGGTGTACTCCAAAGCACACGGGCCAACTGTAAAACAAGATTCATCAGTTTATAGTAATTTAGATATTTTAAGTTCTGAATAATAATTATAAACTAAAAGTTAGTAAGTTAGAGATTTAGTGTGGTCCATGTGACGGTTAGTGCGGTTTATCAATACCCAATAGAGATGCAAGAATTGGTCCATCTACAGGATCCATCAGCATGGCTTCTTTCTCATAGAAGGCACTGCAGAAAACAATATTTAGAATATTTAGAACATTTTACTATTTTGAAATCATAACCTGTTTGCATGTCATAGCTGTAACCACATAATATGGGATGTTGACATACGGTGTCAGGAAAAAGCAGAAAAGCTAGAACAACAGAATGGTTTGCATAAAAGATGTTGAAAAACATTGAAGTTGAGATACACAAAAAACTAAAACAGACACCTACTGTTGCTTCTGAGATCGGTAAAGGAACCAGTTCTTAAACATGCAAAATGATGGTATTGAATGGCGGATATAATCTTCTATAGCCAGTATCTTATAATTGCATTGAATGATGTATAAGAAATACCTGCTGTTCTCCACCAAGTACAGGATAATCTTGTCCAGGAGCTTCTCCATCAGGGCAGTTCGGATCCACAGGTGTTTCAGTGCCTGAGGAGGGAGGTAAGCCAACTTGGATTGCCGACTGCGGTCATTACTCAGTGAAGAGTTGTTCTGCTTGCTGAAAAACAGTACAAAAACCTGACAGATGAGATGTCTGTTTAGGTTGTTATTAGAAATGAACAGATATATAGGACAGGACGAGGCATTAGGATGCATTATAGCTCATAAAAGTAGAACACAAATGGGGAGAGATATACAAGACTAGCAAATAATTATTTTATGTCACTGCCATCTCACAGGAGAGGTTAACATCTCACCTGATTTCGATAAGCTGTTCCAGCTCCTGGACCTTGTGGCAGAGTTCCTCCGCAGGAGAAAAGGTTTTTGCCGCCTTCATGAAGAGTGCTGCGACCTTGTTACTGCACAGCAGGCCTGCAATACGACGCTTCAGTCCATGGAGCATGCAGGCCTCCACTACAGCTACACACACAAACACACAGAGCATTAGTCAATATTTAGATTGTTTTTTTCTCCAATTCAATTTTATTCACGTTATTGTTTCCTAAAGGTTGTATATTTTGCCTCTTGCCCTTGAGTTTTGTTTTCACCTAATGAGCACAATATAATTTCCTCTTTGTGAAAGCTTCAAGCTTCAAGCCTTAATAGTTGTATTACAAATAAACAGGTGAAAAGCAAGCACAGGTGGCACAAGTAGAAATAGACTGGAATCTGCCTAACACATGTCTCCTGTTGCTAGGATATGAGGGATGTGCATCACACATGCCTCACTCCTTGTTAGTATCAACACCTTTAAATGTTATTAGCCTACATCCATCCATCCACATTATATATATATGTATATATTAAATATATACGAAGACATGGCTAATAGCATCATGGAAAAATATTGTTAGGATTTATATACTGCTTGAACAGACTGTAATGGACCATTTTGCACTGTGAGTATGAACTCGTAGGCATCTGATCACAAATTGATGTCAACCATCTGCCCTGTACATGTCAATGTGGTTGTAACAACTACAATCATGTGGCTTACACCATGTCCTGTGCTGTAATCTCTGAAATTGGATACAAAAGGCTGAACTATTTTAGCAAAAAGAAATTTTTCAAAAACAAAATGATGCCACAAAATGACTCTCCTATTTACTTTGCTCTCCCTCTTTATAGCCCAATTCTTAAGTTAATGTTAAGCATTAAGGCTAATGGAAAAGGCCTGCAGCATGTATCCTGATTTTTGAAACACCCTGCTGCCCGAGAAAAATGGCTTATTGTGCAATGTAATCACAAAAAAAACATTCACCGCAGAAGGATATGATGTGGCTGCTGTCTGCGTGCACAAATTTCCTCGTTACTGCTTCTTCCATAATTTGTTTCACCTAAGAGAGAAAGGTACACGGTGAGACAAGACTGAATCTGTCTGACACAGTTACATAAGGTGAAAGAGAGTCAAAACAACAAGCACAACAGGAAGCAATAGGGGAATACGTTACAAGACGATATGAAGAGCAACGACGGAGCAGTGCAGTTCCACAACACATTTATGAGGTTAACATAAAGAGCTAATTATTGTGTAAATTAAAGCACCACAAATGTTGGAATCTTTTTAAAACTATAACACATGCATTAAGTCCTTTTGTCTGCTTTCAGATCTCATACCTTCAACTTGAGCATGGAAAGAAAAGCGCAGAAACCCTGAGATTTCCCTCAAGTCTCACATGTTGTTGTTTTGTTTTTTTACTGTTTCTAGATGTCCTGGAGGAATTTGGTTCTTGACACCTACGACTGATCCTCTGGGATGTTGCAACTGACATAGGGCAGGCACTATCAAATAAGTAGCCTACAAGTATTTTCTTCTCCAGCTTAAAGGATGCACTCCAGCAATTAAGTAATGCACTTCCATAAAGTTGGAGTTGTTTGTTGTTTTTAAATGGTCGCAACTGAAGCAGCAGAGGCCAAAATATCCCCTATAGTCCAATAGTCCCTTATGGCTCAAACTCCCAAAACACTGCATCTTACACTTCGCAGTGTAAGATAGGCTAATGCAAGTCGGTAATGTTTCAGCGCAAGATTCTTCCTGCCAGGTAAATGTTGTTTATAATGTTTATAATGGCTTTCTTTTATACATTTGTAGTCTCCAAGCCAAACCTGAGATAATTCTATTAAATGTCAGCTTTTTTTTTATCTGGCTTATGGTCATTCCATTGTCATTCCTGTCATCCCCATCATCAATGAATACATGTTCAGAGGTTGACATTTAACACTGAAGTAAGTATTGATTGTTACTTACTTTAGCAAATGCACTTGTAAACCATAACATTTTGGTAAAGGTCATGTTCTACACAGTAATTATGTTTATACTCAACATGACTGTATTAAGTGTGATGCTCTGTGTCTGTGCTGTATGTCCATGAATTAAGATGATTTTTCCCGCCCTTTTTTGATGTATGAGTTATGTACAAAAACTGAACCACAGAACTGCAGATTAGATAGCTGTAGACCACAATTGTTTGTGCCCCTGTAGGGCGGGGAAATTAATCAGCGATCACAAAAACAGAATTTTGCACATTACGCAGTGTTTTTGCGATTGCCGGCGCTCATGTGAAATATGACAGCTACAGTCGCTTGGAAAATAGCGTTATGGACACTGAATTTGATGAATTTACTGTTTATCAGACCCCAGATGAGACAAGAAGCTAATGCTAGCTAACCCTGCAGTCCCTCTGCCTTTGACTCCCCGCTGCAGGAGACGCTGTATTCACTGTTTAAAACATTTTCTAGGTTGGTGGGGATGCATACCGATCAAATCCAACATGAAAAACATAGCAATGTTCCCTCAGCATTTTGTTTTGTTGTTAAACTATGTAAAATGAGCGTTGATGTTAAATCACCTGTTTCACGTAACGATTTTTCCTTAGCGGAACTTAGCTAGCAAATAAGCCCACTGAAGGCAACATTATTGTTCATATTTGGCACAATGTTTAGTAATGACAGTAGTAGTGGTCATTGTGAGTGAAAATGTGATGTGAAATGTATATTCTGGATATCTGGTATCTGGAATTGTTATTAACCGACTCAGTAGTAAGTAGTTTTTATTCTGATCCAAAGGCTCTTTCTGTGAGAATAAGGACACTAACATTATATCCTAGAATGCAATTGTAAGATGATGTTTTTTTTTTTGAAATGATTGCAAATAATCCCCCCCCCCCCCAAAAAAAAAAGGTTAATAAGTACTTGTGTTAAATAATCGTGATTTCAATATTGACCAAAATAATCAGGATTATTATTTTTTCCATAATCGAGCAGCCCCATGTTCCTGTTCTTCGTATGAATAAACAGCCTGAAAGAGTCTGCTTTGTAATAAACAGGCACACATGTAAATACTGAAAATCAATTATTTTAGTTAGGCCTATTATGTTTAAAATCTATATATCACAACAGAACTCCTCCTTGCTGCAGGATCTAGCACCAGAGCCGTGGATGTTTGAGAGGCAATGAGTCACAGGTGAGGGGGAGCACGGACACGATAAGACTGGAAACACCGCTCTTCCTCAGCAGCAATGAATAAAACATCCTGTTTTCTCTCACTAGGGAGTCACGGAGTCACTGAGCGGTTTGGAAAGGTCTGAGGTGTCCATTTTTAATTTCTATGTCCAAATGGCTCATAATTAACTAACAAATCACAGCTTGGGTTGGACTCTTTTGCATTTTATGGTTGCTAGAGTACACACTAAAATGCCAATGAAACAGATGCCAAGGTCACACCTTTTAGTTTGGAATAATAGATGGTGTGTTATAGAAATGTCAGTTTAACCATGATTTCTTCAGAGAGAGAGAGAGAGAGAGAGAGAGAGAGAGAGAGACTAATCTAGGATATGAAAAAAAGCAGGTGCATGGATAGAAAGAAATGTAGGCCTATCTGTACACCTTCCTTAAATGTGTTGTTTTCCATCTAATATAACATCAGCATCCTCACCACCATCATCTGTATCATTATCATCATCATCGTCATCATCATCATCATCATCATGACTATCATCGTCACCCATCATTTAGTCTAAAAGCAGTCAAAACATGCCATTTTACTGGTCGCCTAATTGCATCCGCTTTTAGTCTATTATGTAACATAAATTGACAATTTTATAATAAACAGGACTGTGGCGTAGTCGTGGCTCAAACCCGATGAACGATGTCCACACACACACACACACACACACACACACACACACACACACACACACACACACACACACACACACACACACACACACACACACACACACACACATACACACACACACACACACACACACACATTGCTTGCATCGCCAACATAAACTGTGACGAGCGAGAAATAAATACAATGAAACGAACCTCTTTCTTCACATTGCGCAGCAATTTCTGACGCGTCTCGGCCTCTGTCACGAGAGAAAACATAATGAATGTGCGGATCAGATTGCTTGTGTGGGAAATAAATGATGACAGGTTCACGACAGGAAAATAATAACGGCGGCTGCAGCCTACCTCCCATCGCTCCAGAAAGGATGTAGCGGCTGACACGCACGGCTTTTTTTTTTATTGGAGAACGTCTTCTTGAAAGCAATAAAGACAACACTGGTTAAAAGAGAGAGAGAGACTCCGAGATGTGCGCTGTGTTCTTAGCGACTAAATTAAACCTATCTGTTACCTCTCTCTCAGCGAACCAACACCCCTTTAAAGTCACAGTAGCATTACATTGCGCGAACATCAGCCACACAATATTTTCAACTACCGTAACACAGCAAAGTGTGTTTACTGTGCCTAACTTATGTTTAAGTCAAATACACATTTGGAATATTTCCATGGAAGGTTTCATAGTCACATTATCCATACATAGCCTACTTGATTACTTGATTAACAGATATGATAATTAGGCTTCCTACAGTTAATTAGCCCCAGGTCAAATTATTCAAGGCCTCGTTAAAATAATTATTATCTTACCGAAAGTGAAAATTGTAGCCTACTATATTCTTCTATTCTATATGTGGCCTATAGCTTGTGCTGTTGTTGCACTGATTTGCTTTAAACGGTGTTCCTGTTATTGTGTCTACCCTCTGTACTAAGGGTGAACAATGCGGATACATTTCTATATTATAGGCCTACTACATGTGATTTTGTACCAGATATATGATTTAATACTTTTTGATTGATATAGGCTAATAACCAGACAGTTGGCTAATCCGGCTAATGAAAAAAGATATCAAAATAATGATTCACATTGATGCAAAAGCAAAAATCATATTCAAATCCAATATTGCCATAGAATTGTCGGCTATGCTCATTGATTTGCAACATTGTCAATGGGCGAATAAACCCAAAGATTAACGGGAAAATCATGGAGCATAGACAAATTTATATTATCTGACCACAAACGTCAACCTTAGACTGCACTAAACAAGGAGGCACTCACAAAAATACTACAAATGAAAATGGACCCAGAACAAAAACACATAAGAACACATTGTTTTCATCTGAGTCTTTTTTTCAGGGTCACAGAGCTGGGTCATCAGTGCCATATTAAGTCAAAACCCAACTGGATGAGAGGTAATGAGTATTTATGATACTACTAGCCACGACCTGGAATTAAAAGAGAAGGATGTCACATTCATTGGCTGCAGACTCCAGACAAGCTCATTTCCTCATCCCAGTCATATAAACACCAACATGAATGAATGCACAGACAGCAGGGCACACAATCTAAATTCCCCATCAGCAGTGAAATGATAAGCCTAGAGCGAGGAACAGGTTTTTAGATTGGTGTTGGGCTAGACACACTTTGCCTCTTTAACTGCAGACTGGTACAATGAGATGGGTGAACACGGGAGGATGTAGTGACATCAGTGTGATCAAATCAATTATGATGAACTGATTTAAATGAGTAAGATTAAATTCAATGCCTAGAAATTACATGTACATGAATTAACTGTATATTTTGGGGGGAAATTAAACACGTGAAACTGGCACATACATTGACAGTGTAGATGGGTGGTGAGCAGTGGTTGAGAAGTATTCAAATCCATGAGTATTAAAGTCTAGGTAGGCTACTATATCAGCAAAAGTGTTTAATGCAGTCGCAGAATGGTCCCTTGGAAATTATTATACTGATACATTAAGGTGTAAGCAGCATTTTGATGTTGTAGCTGGTCAATGGGGAACTTCTTTTTAAGTAAGCTATTTAACATATTGCTGGGTAGTCTCATTTATAAAATAATCATAGTAGGCCCTATGTAGGCCTATAATCTTAATCTGAAAAATGATTCATTATTATCTGTCAGAAAATTGTAGTAGTGGATACAAAGTACAATAATTCCCTCTGAAATGTGGTGTAGACGTTGCATAATGTGGAAATATTCAAGTAAAAAAACTCATAATTTTACTTAACTGAAAGTGCTTAACATCAGTGGATTAAAGTGTGTGTGTGTGGGGGGGGGGGGGGGTGGGGGGAGACCAGATGCTGGTAATAGTGAACTTTGTGAATTACTTTATACACACCAGATTTTCATATTTTTAACCAACACAGACTATATTCACATACTGCAGCTATAGCACATCTGTGGTGAGTTGGACGACAAAGGATATACATCAAGAAAAACAAGGAAGGAAGGAAGCAGACAAGGAGGCACAGAGGAGGCTGTGTGAGTGTTGAAATGGAACACTGCTTTGTTCAACAGTAGGAGGGGGGGGACAAACGAGCACAGTTTGCCTGCTGTAATCGGTGAATACAATCTGCTAGGGCGGGCAGTCCCGTTTTATCTCTGTCTGGCTGTGTTGTAACGTATCTTTCAAATATTTGTCTTTCCTGGAGGATTTCTATCAAGGGATGTCAAAGCGAGTACGAAGCAGAGAGGTCTGCGCTGATTGCAGTGCTCCGGGTATGATGTCAAACAAGCTAGCTTTATTAGCTGCCTAGCTAACCAGCTAGTCCTTACTACAATTTACGTCCAGTTAGCTAGCTAACCTAGTTAACGTTACCAAGCGCCGATAACCGATTAGCAATTAGCTAGCTAGCTAGATGGATAACTGTAAATGTTATTCTTGTGGAAACACTTGTGAAAATGTCATGTTTGTGTTTTGTCTGTGCATTCACATTAACTTGTCTGGTTCTGAAACTCTTTGCTTGAATTGTCTTGATTGTTGGTTTATAGTGGTACAGATAAATTAGCGTATTTAGCTAGCTCGCTAAGACTAACTTACTGATAACAAGTAGGTTAATGTTGTCGCACAACAGACCCACGCCTGGCTGCATTTGTGATTGGGATTTTGGATGTGTCGAAGACATTAGGAAGCGACCATGGATGTGTTATTTGTTGCTGTCAGTTGGCGAACATCCTCGTCTGGCTAGAATGTAAAGTTGTTATTCAAAATGAAAGCTTCAGTTTTAGGTTGTGTGTTATTAACCATCTAACATTAGACTGGCAGATTAACTAACGTTAACATTTGCATCTTGTTCTAGAGCCACGCTGGGCCTCTGTTAACAGGGGTGTGTTGATCTGCGATGAGTGCTGCAGCATCCATCGAGGTCTGGGGCGACACAGCTCTCAAGTCAGACATCTGACTCATTGTCCATGGCCACCCTCCCAGTTACAGGTGAGGAGACAGTCAGAGACACAAGCCCCACATTGCACAAGTGTGATAGATTATAAAATGGTTGACACATCATCAAGTGACCAGAGGTCAACCTTCTATGGATTCAGGTTAACTTTTATGTTGTTTCTGTTTTAGATGGTCCAGACACTATATGGCAATGGAGCTAATTCCATATGGGAGCATAGTCTCCTGGACCCTTCCTCTTCAGTAAGTGGGAAGCGCAAAGCCAACCCCCAGGACAGAGTTCAGTAAGTGCTGTTCAGGATTTTGATGCATCAGTGCTGGTTTTGATATGCTTGATATAAAGCTCTATTGGCAACATTGATTTTCATGTTTAAGGTCAGTGAACATGCATAATTGGCCCTCTGCATCATGAACATGACTCGTGGTCAGTCAGTCTCAAGTAACTTTGAGAAATGCCAAGACTTGATCAGCTGACATGCAGATGGGAATATACACAACAAAATGTATGTTCAGTTAAATGCAAGTGGCAATATCCTACCCATGTTGGCTATAGGGGGTCCATTTTGTTGATTAACTAAATGATCTTGCAAGAAAGTGAATTTAAAAAGGTTTATGCAGCTTTTCCTTTATGGTGATTTTTTTATTTTTATTTTTATTTTTTATTTTTTTAAACAAGCAGTGCGTACTGTAACCCAAAATGCATACAAAAAAAAGAAAATGAGAGTTGTGATGCAGTCACGCTCATCTGCTGCCAGGTATAAACACTGTGTCAGTCTGGTGTCTGGCTGGTGCAGTAAAGATAAACAGTTGGCCACATATAAACACAGCCATGCTGAGTCTGACCCTCACAGCAAACGCATTCAATCACCACACAACAGACAAAAAACAGACAGAGAGTACCAATTGCACCAAAACATGAGGCAGCTACCCTTGATCCCAAATAAAGGCTTCAAGATGAATGCTGTGTTATTGGGTTTTTCCACTGCAGGATCTTTTTAAAAGAGAGTAAGGTGCAAAGAAAACTGGTTTCTTTTCAGGGATTATACTTTCTGATGGTACAGTCAGGAGCTGTCATAGCAGTGTTATAAGTCGCTGAGCTGTCAAAAACAGACCCTGCAGCTGCTTCAACTTCCTTCATTAAACTAAACAAGGAAGTATTCTAGTGTTGATGACATGGGTTGGAGTTTTCTCGTTGCTTGTCAACGTTAAAAACAAAGTTAGCCTTTGTTTTTGACTTCCCCACTGATTTAGTATGCTGCACTGTCCTCTGTACAAAGATCAATGGAGACAAAGTTGGTCATGTGACAGAGGAAGGGTGGATGTGAATGTGTTAAACAGTCGGCCACTCTAATTGCAAGAGGGGGTGGGGTACAAAGATGGGGAGCTTCTAGCAAAAAGCTACCAGACAATTTTTTTTTTTCTCGATTTTTAAGGGGCAGCAAGATATCCAAAAACCCTTTTGAAGTGGTATAATGAATTACTTAATGGAGGAATTGCTTAGCCACCAGTAAAATACTCTACATTAGATTTGCAGATATTGTGTCTGATTTCAATGATAGACATCAGGACATCTCCAGTTAATGTGTTGATGATTGTTAAACAAACTTGTATAGTTGATTACAGTATGTGAGGTGGTAGTCACTTAAATAGTGATGGTGGTCCGGATTTTCAGTGTTCCTAGTGTTAGATGTGAGCATCTTTTGTTGTTTCCAGTCCCAACAAGACAGAGTTCATCAAGGCCAAATATCAGATGTTGGTGTATGTCCATCGGATGCCTTGTCGGGAGGATGACAGCGTAACGGCAAAAGACCTCAGCAAGGTGAGAAATGGCTCGTTTTTGGTTTTTTTGGCTTTTCTACATTCTTCATTTGCCAAACTTTAGATATAAGAATAACCCAACATCTTGCGAATAAAATTCTTCGAGTGTAACCAAGGAAATAAACAAAATGAAGCCAAATGTTTGTCGTTTGAGCACCAGTTGTTTTACCATTCCACAGCAAGTGATTTTTGGTTTATAATCATATCTGACCACTTCCTCTAAATTTCAGAAATGGTATTGTATGGCCGCTATTTCAATCTCTTCTTGGATTTGTGCTCAGAAATCTCTATTATTTCTTACAAATAATTCAAGGACAAGCTGGATTATACACATATTCATAGTAGGCATTTCAATAACCAATTTATTGTTGAATAACGGCAACGTCTTTGTGATTTTAGAAAGAGAAAAGTGCTTGTAGGTGTATGCACAGAAGACACCCAATGCACCCATAAACATATATTGTTGTATCTGTGCACCTTTTTAAAGGGATGCCCCTTGTGTGTTACTCACTTGCAATAATCTAAGTTTTTATCAAAATGATATTTCTAGCAGGATGTATCTAGTGAAGCCAGCACTGTGTGTGTATGCACCTTTAAAATAAAATTCACAATTAAACTACTTGTCGATCACCTTTCAGCAACTCCACTCCAGTGTCCGGACTGGAAACCTGGAGACCTGCCTAAGACTCCTATCTTTGGGAGCACAGGCCAACTTTTTCCATCCAGTAAGTGTAGTGGAAGATGCACGAAAACACATTTTGTGAGGTTAATGTTGACCTAATGCTAATGCTTCATCATTGTGGTGTTTTTTGGGACAACAGGATAAAGGAAACACCCCACTACACATAGCAGCAAAAGCAGGACAAATGTTACAAGCAGAACTGTTGGCAGTTTATGGAGCTGATCCCGGGGCTCTGGATTCCAGTGGAAAGACCCCCATCGATTATGCAAGGTAAAACTGGGCCTATGTTTTTAATTCAACGCTGGCTTATCTTTTTATTTGTTGTACTTACCGATGTTTATTAGGTATGAGCAGTGGGAAGTCTGTACAAACACTATGTAATGTTATGTTTATCATTTTAGAGATGCCACAACATGGAACGTATTGTTTGAAATCATTGAAGTGTATTGCAAGTCATAGTTAGTTCACGGGCCATCTCCCTCACACATGATTTCTGGTGAACTGCGCTAAAAACTCAGTGTTGGCTATGTAGACAACACAGCAAACTGCCAACAGTTTTCACCGTTGTTGCTTTTTATATGACTAACCTTTTAATGTTGCTGCAAGCATCGCCTTAACAGACGCAGCCCAGCTTACTAGTGGCAGGAAATGATACACATCCTTTGGAGATTGTACACAGACAATGCGTGTATAAAATGTGTGTTATTCATATATTAAGGTGTTAGTGAGGAAATGATGCACATTATGAAAAGGGAAGTGACAAAAGTTGGTAGAAACTGGTATAAAAAGCCTAGTTAGGAACTGGGAAAAACCCAACTGAAATGGTTAAAATATTTTGCATGCCTTGCGCAACAATGAACATTAGACACGGACCCAGTGGCATTCTGTCAGTCTGAGAAATTCAATAAGAGTATGACTAACTGAGGCAGAGGAGGAAGAAAAACTCTGTAGCACAGTGCTAGCTGACTCAGCTGGACTAGTTGGAAGTTGGAACGAAGACCTAGGAAAAATTATAGATAAAAAAAAAGAAACAAGATAAAAGTAAGCTGACATTGATTTGTCATGTTACTTATTAGTACACATATTTTACAAAACGGATAGATGGTCAAGACAATATCTGCATTGCAAAGAGATTAGAGCTAGAATCGTTGCCTAGTTTTAATTCAAGAAATCAAAGTAAAAACTATATATTTTATGGTATTTCTGGCATAACAGAGGCTTGGTGGTGTCTAAGCATGACTGGTCACCATGGCCAGCTAACGCCTACACACATTCTACTTCAGTTTTACACTCATTACTTAGAAACTAAGTTACCAGACCAACTTTGTACTCTTAATTAAACTTGTATTGACACAGTGTTTTGACATGGGTTAATTAAAATGAATCCTACCTGAGGCATTCTGTAGCCTTAGCACAGTGCCATATTTAGGAAACATAACCTTTTATTTTTGATCTGTGCAGACAAGCTGGGCATCAGGAGCTGGCAGAGAGGCTAGTGGAGATACAGTATGAACTCACTGACCGGTTAACATTTTACCTTTGTGGAAGAAGACCAGGTAAATAGGCACATCAAGCATAGCTTCTGGATGGCATTTTTTTTCTATGGTAGTTTCTCCCTATAATACCCTTGTTGTGTTGTAGATCACAGAAATGGGCAGCACTTCATCATTCCACAAATGGCAGACAGGTAATAGCCATTTTTTATGTCATAGTAAGGTTTGTTTTTCCGTACTTAATATATACAAAAGTTGAGATATTGTAATGCACAGAAAACAATGACAAGTGATATTATCAGCTCCGACAGGCTCCAGGTGAATATTGAATGCTATATTTTGTACTTATATACAAATAACAATCTTATTTTTCCCATGTTGCATTCTCTTGATGGATAAGGAATAAGTAAGTATGTTTGCCATTGTGTGTCTCTTTGTTTGTGTAGAACTTTGTTAGCAGAAAAATGATTAATTAGAATTTTTTTTTTGCCCAAAGCAGCCTGGATTTGTCAGAGTTTGCAAAAGCTGCAAAGAAGAAGCTCCAGTCGGTGAGACATTTCTACATGTGATTCAAGGTCCAAAATTCTGTTTCTATTCAATTATTAGAAATTCTGCTTTATTTTCTCCCAGCTAAGTAACCATCAGTTTGAAGAACTTGCCATGGATGTTTATGATGAAGTTGACAGGAGAGAAACGGATGCAGGTGAACAAAACTACAATATTTAATGCTTTTTATGCCTGCATTTCAATTTCAATATCTCAGATGTTATATCTTATTTTGTGCTTTTTTTTTTTTTAGTGTGGTTGGCCACTCAGAACCACAGCACACTTGTAACGGACACCACAGTTGTACCTTTTCTGCCGGTCAATCCAGAGTACTCATCTACCAGAAACCAGGCAAGTGATTGCACCAATGTTGCCTCGTGTTTAAACTTCAATTTATTGTGTGAATACTGGATTTAATAGTGCTGTCATGTTTTTTTTCTTCCCTTTTTGTGTTGGTACATTCATTTTCACAGGGTCGTCAAAAATTGGCAAGGTTTAGTGCTAATGAATTTGCCACCCTGGTTATTGATATTCTAACTGATGCTAAACGACGGCAGTGGGGTAATTCCTGCGACAGTCCCAAAGGTACAATATATCTTTCAGCTTTTATTTTTAAAAGACCTTGAATTTCCTTGCTAATGTTGTTTTGTGTTTGGCTTTTTATTAATGTTTGTATTGCGGTAAATGTGTTTATCAGCATATACACAGAAGAAAGCCTAAATTGGTGGTTGCAAGTAAGATGCAGGAAGTCAGTATTGAATTTTGCATTTACATGTGGACCACGTGGGCTCGGCTATATTTAGAATGTGGACCATATGTACTGATGTTTGTGAAGAAACTGTGCCAAACGCAGATTGTGGATTTGGGCTTAGTAATGAAAACTCCTGCATTCTATAAATTAATAGCAAACCACATTATAGCCTGATTGTTGGGGGTATAATAAAGAAGAGCTAATCCGGATTTTTGGATTCAGTAAAAAAAAAGAAAAAGAAAAAAAAAAAAGTTCCTCAGCTATTTGATTTATACAGCTGTCTGTAGCCAGCAGGGCTTGTTTGATCTCTAATGCTTTGATCTGGTGGTCTGCATTCAGAGAGCGTAGAGCTGATCCTTAAGGGAATAGACAGTCGCCATAACAGTGAGAGCCAAGACAATGACCAGCCCGATTACGACAGTGTGGCATCAGATGAAGATCCAGTGTTGGAAGCTACCTGTGGTGACAGCTGCAATGATGGAAGGACCAAGGTTAATGATTGCTGGAACCTGCTACTATACTTCACTAAGATAGTTGATAGAACATCTTGCTTTACTCTTTTAAAACTGATCTAATGCTATCTTGTGTAACATGTTGTGCCGCAGAGCTCGGAGTCCTCTGACCTCTCTGATGGACCAATCACAGTACAGGAATTTATGGAGGTGAAGAGCGCCCTAACTGCATCAGAAGCCAAAATACAACAGCTTCTTAAAGTCAACTGTCACCTCAGTGATGAGCTGCGTAGCATGCAGAGCAAGGTTCGTAAATTCACATGTAATTGATAGGGAATTGTACCGTAGATTTTTTTTGTTTTTTACGACTGTGTTCAAACTCAGTATGCCCTCATAGTTTGATTTATTTCTCTTTAATTAGATGGTAGTACCCATTAATATTTCAAGAGCCATAATTTGTGGTCACTTTGCACTGGATTTCCGTAACCTTCTGTTTTGTTTGTGTTGACATTTTAAACTTGCGTGGATTTCTGAGGACTATGGTTAACCTTGTCTCAGATCTCTGCAGGGTAAATCCAGACAGCTAGCTAGACTGTCTGTCCAATCCGAGTCTTCTGTTGCACGACTAAAACAACTTTTGAACGTACACACGTTCCACCATAACAAGTTCCTTGCCGAGGCTATTTTGCAGAGGCACCATTGCTCCATCCTGCGCTTAGCGCCGCCCAAGACAATTGTGATTGGTTTAAAGAAATGCCAATAAACCAGAGCACGTGTTTCTCTCATACTGGAATGCTGTGGAGGAAAGTCTTGCAATGCGAGACTATATCTTCTCTGATACTTGCTAGTGTTGGTAGCCTTCCTTTCCTCTTGACTTTATAACACAGTTAGTGTTAAAGTTGAAGTCTGTGTGTGCAAGACTTGATCCTTCCCCATGTTACCAGGGACATTTAGCATTTTGATTTCACACAAGGACATTAGTCATTTATTTTCAGGTCATATCTGTTAGAATGTGTCAGACATAGCCACTTCCCTTTTTTTTCGAATTATACAGTCAATGAATTTGTAGTTGCATGGAAGACCAGATTTTGCCATATAAGGTCATAACGCAATACTCCAATTGCAATTGAACTTCTTCACTACTAGTGCTACAGAGAAAATGGCTGCTGTTTTTTCTGGATGGGGTAACATTCCTGTGGTAATAATTAACAATCACCAGACTTTCTCTGCTATGCTGCTCCATGAGACTAGTTCTTTGTGGTCTGAAACTGATTGAGCATTCACAAGTCTCATGTCAAAAGAACCAACTACTAATCAACAAATGTTAACCACAGAGTACATTATGATCCATTATCGTAAATCTATATAATCATCATACAGCCACAAACCACCTAAATGTTGCAGTGATTCAAGTTTGAATGTGGGTTATCAACTTTGCACCCACCATTCCTAAAATGTCATTAAATTAGATCTCTGCCATCTCGAGGCACGTAGCAACAAGCATTGGTAACAATCTAATATAACTATATTTCTATTTCAGGCATATTACGTCACTCGGATCCTTATTTCTTAGTAATTCAAAAAAGTAGATTTTCCCACTTAGCTCCAATGGTATTTAGACATGCATGTTTTTTTTTTCAGTTTTACTTGCTTAGGTTTGAGGAAATCCTCTTCTGTTAAGATTTTCATCACCACTCCAATACTATGGTGACACTAAACTCAACTCTCAACTCGCTGTTCTCATTACTTTTCTTGGTCAAATATATTTCTACTAAATACATCTGTTTTGGAGAGACGTGTATTTACACTATTTCAACATTTGACAATCATATTTCAACCTGTCTCTTATGTTTCTTAGGTGCATTTACAATCAGCTTTATTGATGTCTGATAGTGATCCAATTCGTCCCAAGATCGGATTTACACTTTGTCCAAGTGCCTGAGTGTAATGGGCTTATACTCTCTCACAGGCAACTAAGGGATCTGATGAATTCATTTCTACTTGCCTGTCTTAGTTGAACCTGCACTTTCATATGTCTCTTTGTAGCTTTACGTATTTAAAGCTAATGTACTTGCACTTACTACTTGTTGTCTGGAGTTTGTACCTTCACAGTTGAAAGCACTTAATTGTAAGTCGCTTTGGATAAAAGCGTCAGCTAAATGACGTGTAATGTAACATGTAATAATGTTGCCAAGTGTGTCATCTTACGGACCAAATTTGCACACTTAGAAAAAACATTGTGTTTTAAAAAGACAAAGGTTTGTCACCTACTTACCAGTTTTAGGAGATGGCAGCATTTCATTTGGTTTTCTTATATGCATCAAAATTCTTTCTCTTCAGTTTAGCCGAGAGACACAATGCACTGCCTCCTCCTGCTGATTTATTTACTCCTCAACCGTACTGCTTTTATCTGACAAATGTGGCCTTCCTCCATTCCAGTCCCTTATTATTTTGCTGACACAGTGGATCCTTAAGACATTTCCTAACATATATGCTAAATAGCCTCTAAAAGCTCTTTTAATACTTATGTTTTGCATATTGTTAATTTGTTACCTTTATGATAACTTGCATAATACTATGGACTCTAAGTCCTGTTTCCCATTGATCTTTTCAGTTTCTAAGTGCTGTTCATGTAAATAAGGGCAACCACTTAAACGTGAATTATACTGGCCGTTCCCAAGCTGGCGCGCGCCATCGTGACGTCAAAATGACGTCGATCTTACCACTTCTTTTTTTTTTTTCCAGCAGTGCGCGCGACAAAGCGGAAACAGAAAGCATGAACGAGCTCCTGGGCAACCGGATGCCAGGACTCTCAGAGTGACTGCAAGTCTATCTTGTAAACTTACTGGGTTAAGATGAGTTCTTTTATGGTGAATGAAAGGCTTGATCCGACGAAGTAGGTCATCCAATCAAATAGAAGCATTCACGTCAATGCTGCTGCCAGTTCTGCCGTTGTTTATCTTTTTCTTCTTCTTCTAGTCCGTAGAATGAGCAACGTCGGTAGCCGTTCCTCATTAGCGCCACCTCTGTTCAGGAGAAGACCGCAACTAGTGTCGCGACCACCACGCGTCGCTATAAATACTCACGGCAATCCCATGACATCACATTTGGATGCGGCAGCTTGCCAGCGGTCACTGTAAAACACGCTTTATGCAGCAGTTTTTCAAGGCGTCTTTGCTACAGGAATTGCAACCCAGTCAACACACAGTGTCAGCATTTCATTTGTCAAGGAAGCAAACTTTTGTTTTAAGAGAAACCAAAAACAAAACAGAAGTGACGATGAACTCGACATAGAGGAAGGGCTTTTCTCCCAGAGCTTTATTCTACTCTATTATTTATGTCTGGCCGAGCTTTTGTAAGGAGATCTTCCCCTTCCCCCAGCTAGTGTTGACTTGAGAGATGTTTTGTTCTCTTCAGCTCAACTCCCTGCAGACTGAAAACACAACACTGCGATGGCAAGCCCCCAGCGGACAACAACACCTCCAGGGGCCCCTTGGTCGACACCCACCCCGCGGAGGTCGCGCCATGTCCATGTATGAGACGGGTTCTTCTCCGAGGCAGTACCCGCACCGGGGGGAAACAGCTCGGCATGAGGATGGAGTCATTTTACAACCCTTCCCAACCAATGTAAGCACATAAGCACCGATGATCCTGCTGGATTGTTGTCACAAGACCAAATAATGATGCCTGGCTTGGGGCTGGTGTTGGTTTTTCATTCATTCAATCATTCATTCATTGCATCTCAATAGAGTATGCTCAACTTGGTTTGACCCCTTTCTAGATTGGGAGGGGTCCTTTGGGGACGGCTGCTTCCTCCCTCCCTACCTTCCCCTCTTCCCTGTCCTGGTCGTGGGATGAGCGATCTCGAAGGGTTAAGTACTGAAGTTCCCCTCGGTTCAGAGGCAGCCCCAGGGGGGACGGAAACTATCCCCCTGCTTGACCCCACAGTCTTCTCTCTCCTGCTGACCTGTTTCTTTAAATTGCTTTTTTATCAGTATCGCCTGCCTGCCTGCATGCACCACAGTGCCTCTGCTTCAGTTCAGTTATCTGAACAACTCTAGCTTTTTTTTTATCCACAAAGATCCTTAACCACAGCTGCTTTGGCTCAAGTAAACCTCAGAAGTGATGGTGAAATGTTGTACCAGAGAAAGCTGTTTTGAATGATCAACCAGCAGAGTCCAATATCCATGAAAGCTAGATAAAATGGCTCATCACAATGTGCTTGTTAGTCCCAGCCGCTAATAAGTGCATCAAGAGTTTACATCAGGGTTTCTTTGCATCTACTAATAGCATCCTATGCAGTACATGCTGTGTTACAACAGAATGACCTGTTGTATATTTCCTGTCTTTTTTTCCTCTTTGTCTGCTTTAAAACCAAATGTCTGATGGTGTGAACTATCAGAAATGCATGATTCTGATTCGTATGTGCCTACAGTTGCTCTGGTAATGTTTGTGCTAATCATATACAGTAAATATACTGTATTTGATTGATGCTAATGTGCTGGTGTCTCTATAGGGCTGCAGTCTGGAAGGACGGAGTATCATGCTGGAGAATGATTATGACTCTACGCCCAACCACTCTGAACTGGAGGAGACTGGGTAGGAACATTTTTGTTAAATTTGGACCCACATGTGCAAAATGGCACTGACTGTGACCCATTGTATGTTTTAAAACAAAGTCTAGATTTTAAACACTGTTTTTCTCTGTGAAGGTTTGTACATACAGTATATGTATATTCTCACCCATGATGCAACACAAAAAATCCTGCCAAAAAAGTCCAGCTAATTGGTCTTTCAAATGAATACATTTAAAACATTGTTGCTATACACCAACTCTTTTAAGTGATTTCATTGATATTAAGTTATGAGATGCATGCAATATCTTCTGAAATGAAATGTTGGAGGGAAGCAAGCAGACGGAACAAGAAATGAACTTTGAAGTTAAATAAATGGGAAGGTTTTACTTGTTTCTGGTGCTGGAGATGATGACATCCTCGTAGCAGAAGCGTACAAAGTTACCGGTCACGTGAAGAGAGGAAGAACCTAGACTAATATTAGTTTTGACAAGTATTTAGAAAGAGTCCTTGATTGGAACGGTCTGACTGTACAGGACTAAGTTAACATGTCAGGACTTGCACCTGTCTGACTTAAGCTTCCACTTGCAAAACAATCAGCATATGTATGAGCAAGAGCCAGAAGCCTTGCACATGTCATCCATCTCTGGTTGTTCTTTGCCATTTACGTACGTGAAGTGCCGATTATAGTCACTGCTATTGACTGTTTGATGAGTAGCTATACATAATGCAACCTCTACTGAATATAGTACATTAATAGCTAGTTTTATGTCAACTACTGTTATACCATTTTAGTGCTGTTTGGGCTTTTTGTCTCATAAAGGTTTGTTTTAGATGCCACCTTGTGCCCAGCCTTAAACTCTGCTGCATTGTTGCAATTCCATATTACATGTTTTACCAGAGGGAATGCTATTTCAATTAATTCAGTTTACTGCAAACCAGAAAAGAAATCCATATTTGAAATGGAACCACACTTGTTGTGCTGTTTAATAAATAAACCTATGTCTGTATAAGTTTCGATGCATATAGCTTAAAGCTGCGATTAAAAGCATTTTTCTTTTTTCTTTTCATTCGTAGCAGCCCTCTTCCAGCCTCTGAAGCAGTGGAGCCAGGGGAGGAGGGGGGGGAGGATGCCACCCTGCCATGCACAGAGGATGTCATCTGTAAGACAGAGCAGATCACCAAGAACATACAGGAGCTTCTGAGAGCTGCCCAGGAGACCAAACATGAAAGGTAGTTAATGATTCATAAATAATAGTATATATATATATATATATATATATATATATATATATATATATATATATATATATATATATACAGTAAGTCAACATTAAATATAATAAATGGTTAATAATTCTTAAAAGTCAAATCTCTCATAATGTGCTTTGAAGCAGAGCCTGAACTCTATATATTTCAACCACAACGTCATTCTGCCGAAGAGGGTAAATGGTGTTTCATCCTCTGTCTCAGCTGCTTCTAGGTCAGTGGTTAGTCGTCCTCAGGGCCCAGGACCCTGCCGCTTTTCTTTCATTCTGGCCAGTTAACCAGCAGGGGTGGAAAGGGGACTGAGTACCCAGGACCCTTACGTGAGGAGGGCCCAAAAAGATACTAGAAATAATAGCTGTGGATGTGGGGAGGGGCCCATAGAGGATACCTTTCTACAGGGCCCAGAATGTTGTGCTACGCCCCAGTTAATCAGTGACTGATTTTCACCTGACTTTCAAGGCAATTGCGGTTATATAGTAAACCAGCAGCACTCTGGTCCCAAAGACCGGCAGTGAGAGCCATTGTTTTTGAGCCTCATAGACTGGCCTCTGTCCTTGTGTCCTAGACACAGTGTGTCTGCTGGGGGTAGGCCTCGGGTCTTAAAACGCAGCTGACAGGAAACACCACACTACCACATATTCCCCTGTGACCTGCCAAATCCACAGTGAGTTAGTTTAGTCTAACAGGTTTCCTGTATTCATGTCCTGTTTTTTTTGTTTTTTACAGTTATATATTACTGTACTTAATTTCCCGGTTGAATCATGATGTGAGCTATTAACCATTTCACTCCATCCCAGTTTAAATATCCAGTGTAAATATTTAAAAAATGAACAGTGCCTACTTTAATAATGGTAATTCATAGAAATCATGTATTTCTTTGTTTTAATTTGGGGAATATTGTGTGACTTGGCTTGGTATATACCTGTGTGTTGGCTTGACTGGGTACTGATTCTGAGTCCTGGCCAAACCACAACCTTTTTCCAGCTGTTAGGATTGGCATCGAGAACCGGTTCCAACTTGGAATCGTTTAAAAAAATCACGATTGCAATGGAATCGTTTAAAAATCGTTTTAAAATTTGGTTTTGAATCCAGTCATCGGTTCCAAATTTAACACGCAGAAGTTTGGGTTTCCATAGCGTCCACTGTACTTCCAGGCGCTCGTTGCGTTTGTGGAGCACAGTAAGCGGGAGTTTTTACACTGAAAAAGCCCGGTAAAACTTTAAATCACCATTGAATCAAAATAAGATTTTCCTCTTATCTGTGAAATAAGCATGTGACCCGTTTCAACTCCTCAAAGAATTGGAATCGAGAATCGATAGGAACCGGAATCGAAAGGAAGAATTGGAATTGGAATCAGAATTGTTAAAATAAAAACGATGCCAACCCTAGTCATGGTGCTCCTAAATGTGCACAAATATACTGTAAGTATTAATATGAAAGTATAGTTTGTCCTTTCAAGTAATCAGCGGTCTAATGCAGGCTTTCACAGCTTGATTATTGGCTTCTGTTAGAATATTGGTCTCTTTGGCCAAATGAAACCGCTTCCAGTTTGAGTATGTCATGAAGTTGATGACAGCTGTTGTTGTTTTTTCTCATATGCCTCAACAACGGCACTGTCTACAAACCCAGTGTTGTATTTGCTTACCTTTTTGTGCTTTTGTGACACATTTCACCCTAGCTGGTTATTTCAGGGGTTTTTTTTTCTGGAAAGTTGCACCACTGAAATGCATATGTTTAGTTACATAATCAAATACAGTGGGTAGGCACTGTGTCTGACGTTTTAATGGTGTACTGGGAAAACTGAAGTTGTGTAAACAGCAGTGATATTTAAAAGTAAAATAGTTAGTATTCTTTGCCAGGTCTGTTGGATTAAACATGTTTAAGTATGAGGTACTTTGTCTATAATTTTATCAAAAAATTATTTATTTATTTATTTGTAGAATTTAACATTTCATATTTGAATACAATGCAGTGTACTGTATTCATAAATGGTGTTTACTGTTGCCACAAATAATATTACCTCAGGCTGCTCCTTTTTTTTTGTTTCATGATGAGGAATGTTAGTGGTAGCTGTTTAGCTTTGCTGTTGCTGAATATGGCCCAGTGGGGTTGATCATCCATTCAGCCTTTTTGTCTTTCGCAGCTTCCTGCCTTGTTCAGAAAAGATCTGCATGGCCGTGACAGAGATGGCCGCCCTGTTTCCCAAGGTAAGATGACTCCTACCAACAGTTTTATGTCCCTCTCCCAAGCAATTGATTTGTTTGTTTGTTTGAAAACAGCCAAAGGGAATTATTGTTTAGATCGGGTAGGTCCTGTTCATTGCATTACTTAGTTTTATATTTACCATATATTGGATTACTTTGTTTTATGTTTACTCACACACACAGCCCACTGACCACAATGAGGGTTTATTTATTAACGTTGTCATGTCAGTCCCTTATCGAGTCTCCATCATCCCTCCTTTCCCTCACAGCGGCCGTCCTCGGAGACTGTGCGAGGGTCTCTGTGTCTGCTCACTTCAAGTGCCAGTCGGCTCCATGGAGAGTGCCAGAAGGCCGTAGAGCACAACCCCTGCCCGTCGGACATCCAGCTGGTCACTCAGCAGGTCATCCAGTGCGCCTATGACATTGCCAAAGCTGCCAAGCAACTTGTCACTGTGACAACCAAAGAAAACAACAACTAACTAAAACCCAAAGACATTCCTGGTGCACCCAAAATTGTTCATCAATGATGTTGCTAATCAGTGTTACCCCCCCCCCCCCCCCCCGTATCACGGTTATAAAGAGTAAACAAACCTCTTTAAAACAGTGGGACAGAATCTGTTACTATCCCTAAAGCCCACTACAGACTAACCCGATTATCTGCCGTCAAACAATCTGGCGAGGTCAGTGACTCGATTCTGTGCGGTGTGTTCCGTGCCTTCGTCCATTGGAGGGGCCATCGGCCTTCATTTTCGCCGATTTGTAGGGCATAGTCGGGAGGGCTCAAATGACCAATCTGATTGGTAGAGTGCTAACCCGGAAACAGGGAGCCAAAATGAGCGTGACTAGAGTTTCTCAAAATCTGACAAAAATCTTTTAAACTGACCTTTGTCGATCTGAAATGAAGACAGATTCAGGAACTGCACGGCCTATTTCTCGCTTAAAATGTTTTCAGAAACACGTTTCGGTGAACTATTTTAGTACAATTTGAGATTGTATTCTGAACGAGTCGCCATCAATTGCCGTTTGAAAGATCCAAAATCCAGAAACAGCAGCCAGACCCACGTGCGTCCAATCAGCTGCCGGTTTTCGTTTTTGGGCGACAATACAGATTAGCGCCGCCTGCTGTTATAGAGACGTATTACGTCTTGTCTCCTCGGTGTGTTCTCTGGCATGTTTTGACCAATTCGGGGAGACTGATCAGTCCAAATGCCTTTTCTGCCGATGGTCGCCCCGTCTGGTCTATGTGTAGTGGGCTTTACACAAAGAGATAACCGTTTAATCCACACAAAATCCAAAAGTGCAATGTTGTGTTTATATAAAACGATTAGAACAACAAGCAGTTGAGCCTTCCACGTTGTAGGTTTCCACGTAGAGGTCATCATTTGTGCTCCTTGAGGTCGGTTGTCTGGCATGGCTGAGCTGCCAGAGGGGACAAAAACCCGCAAGACACCTGGCCTCAAGGATCAGAAGAGATTAACCTTAACCTACACCAGTGTTGTCAGTTTTTTTTTGCTTTAGCCATTTTAAATGTCTACAGGATGCAATGACAGCATTGTAATCTTGAACCATTGTGATGCCACTTGCTTAGAGTTCAAATGTTTGTTTAGTAAGCAAACCTGTGATTATAAAAGTAGCTTCAGTGCATTGAGCACCGTGTAAGGCCAGCAGTACCAAGAGTGTGCAAACCTTCATTCCATCCAGCAGTTCCAGCAGGTGATTTCAGTAAACTGTTCACTTATGTATCAGTCATTTTTGGAGTTGTAATGTTACAGCCATAGTGTGTGTGTGTGTGTGTGTGTGTGTGTGTGTGTGTGTGTGTGTGTGTGTGTGTGTGTGTGTGTGTGTGTGTGTGTGTGTGTGTGTGTGTGTGTGTGTGTGTGTGTGTGTGTGTGTGTGTGTGTGGTCACAGAGATGGCCTCAATGGCCTGTGTGAAATCCATTTTGAATCAATTTTAATAGCATTATGCAAATATATAAGATGTATGTATCCATTTAATTCTTTATCAAAAATAATCCAAATGCTATTCTATTTATAAACCGTATGTCATACCTCTAAGAAAATATCAATGTTTATTTTCATAAGCTTTTGTTTAACACGATGCTCCTCACAGACTAACTTTTGTTCTGAGGTTTGGGACGTCTCAGCTGGCAGTAACGTGGGCACCTTGGGATCTGTGTTTATTCGGTGTGATGCTGTAACTCCAGTGTGTTAGATGCTACCTGTGGTCACATACGTACAGCTATGGTTTACAGTCACTAGTGAAGTAGAAATGTGCCCTCAAAGTTTGGGTACCTGTCGTAGAACTTGGGTCTAATGTGTCACTCATTGTTGTGAGATCAGTTTCAACCAGGGGTGGAAAGAGAACAAGAATACCCTGCATAAGTGGAGTACAATGAATTCTATGTTATTCAAGTAGAAGAAAGAAAACGTTCTCAGAAGGTTGATAAGAAGGGAAAGAGGTTCAAATGAAAAGTCAGCAAAGGACGTCCAATAAGTATTAAAGATGTTCAGTACATATTATTACACCATACACCTGAAGAGAGATATTGTCTCGTGATTAGCCACCAGTTACTTTAATTCTCCTTTTTTTTTGCACTGATTGTAATGCAAAGCTATTGAACGTTTTAGTAGAGCCTAATCATGTCCATTATTCTTCAACATTCAACATCTATCTAAAGTTTGCTAACATTAGCGACCATAAGCTATAGTAGCGGTCATACCAGACCAGTCTATGTACCAGACCATGTAATGCTGCTTTGGCCAAACCCCTGATGAATTGAGCAATTGTGTTTTTTTTTTGCTTATGAGTTCAACTTTTAATTTGTAAGAAAATGTATGTGTTATTTCTAGTTTCAAAAGTTGCATAGTCTCGCTTTTAAATCTTTATTTCAAGGCAAGGCAGCTTTATTTGTATAGCACTTTTCAGCAACAGGGCAATTCAAAGTGCTTTACATGAAGACAATCAAAATACAAGAATAAAAGTTACAGTGCAGTATAAGAAATTAAACATTAAAGAGCAGTTAAAAACAGTTATATAAAAGCAGATAAAATAAGCAACGAAAGTATAAGAAATGGATAGTTATTTAACGAACCAAATCAAAGCAAAATCACTAAAATGAAAGTAAAATTACAGATTTAAAAATTCTAGTCGATTAAGTGAACGAACGAGCTACCCGCAGTAATAAAACAGCGTGTTTTCAGTTACTTTCCACCCCTGGTTTTAGCCCTGACATTTAATCCCATGTAACCTATAGCCTGCTACTACTTCTGTGGTTGAAAACAATCCCTGCCCTAGGTTTAATAAAGTATAATTCATACCTCAGCTAGCTCGTTGTCGCGTGTGTTGTGTGGACCAGCAGCGGTTTTTAACACGCCCATGTATAATGTCCCACCTGTTGGAGAAGGACGAAAGTGATAGGGGCTGGTGGTGCTTCCCCACCCATCTGACAAGAAAAAGAGTTCCGGGTTCTTCACAGCCGAAAGCTGCTCGCGATTGCCGCTTTATCACGGCGATCTCACGGCGGGGGACCATGTCTCTTTTACTGGATAACCAATTCATCGAGCTGCCTCCTGACAAGGCGATAGACACAAAGTTGTTCCTGGATGCTGTGTCTCATATTCCTTCATTTTTTGGTGAGTACATACCTCCACCTGAACTCGATAAAACGCATCATTTTGTGCTTGAGACGTCGCGGTGTTGTCGCTGTCACGGTCCATACTTTGCTGACTAGTTCCTCATGACACGTTCAAATGACTTGCCGCTAGTTTGATCTCAGGACGTGCTTATTTCAAAACATACTAGAAGTGGAGCTGCTGGGATACGGTGCTGATCCGACCCAGCTGTGGCAGTTCAGCCAAGAGAAACTCTTTGTTTACTCATTGAACAGCAACATTGGCCTCATTGTGTCTTAACTGTTTGACTTTGCAGTCACTGCATTTGCCTTCCTCTGTTTGTACGTAAAGGCTGATCTGTTAGCCCCCCCCCCCCCCCCCCTCTGAGCCATGTGTGATTAAGTCATTCATATTTTATTGCTTTGCTCTCAAATGTCTTCTTTCCCTTTCAGACTGCTTGGGATCAAACATATTTTCAGTGATCAAATCAGACATTAATGGCAATATTATGGTAAGATGTGTCTGTGTATTTTCATGCCACTGCTAGTAGTGCATTGGTGTGTTTTCATACTACTGTTAGGAGGAATATTTAAATATGAGCTTGAGGTTATTGGTACAGCTCATACAATGCAAACTCAACCCAAATGTGCATTTTCAGAAAATTAAAGGAGTGTATCTTAAGGATCCCGCGAAGTATGTCTCCCTGCAGGACATTGTGGAGGCAGAGCGAGAAGCCCATGCAGCAGAATGGCCTAAAGTTGGAGCAACATTAGCTCTGATGTGGCTGAAGAGGTGAGCGCACTCCCTGGTCTTAATGTTATGTTACTGTATATGTTTAACATTCAGCTGCTGAACTGAAATGTTTTTACTGGGTCTCTCCTGCAGGGGTCTCCGTTTCATACAAATCCTGCTCCAGAGTTTGGCAGATGGAGAAAGAGATGAAAACAACCCCAACCTGATTCGGGTTAATGTCACCAAAGCCTATGAGCAGGCGCTGAAGAAATACCACGGCTGGGTTGTTCAAAAGATTTTCAATGTGAGGAAAATGTCCCTTTTCCTGTAATTCTTAATAATTTATGGAAATATTATACTAGGAATGTACAAGATCATTAGCCCATACATTAGCCCATTTGAAGCTGTAGTTTGTGTTGTTGGGTTTGTTATTTTGACTACCACAAACGCCTTATTCTTTGCTCCTGTATTATATTTTACATGTTAATATTGTGCCCATGCCCTGTATTTAACTTTATCTTTCTTGTGTTATGTTGTGAGCATATTTATTTATTTATTGATTTATTGTCTCTTGCAGGTAGCGTTACTTGCAGCGCCCTACAAATCAAACTTCCTCAAGGCTCTGTCGAAAGGAGAGGAAGTGAAAGAGGAGGACTGTCTGATAAATGTGCGTCAGTTCCTGGTTAATTACACGGCCACTGTAGATGCCATCTACGAGATGTACACAAATCTGAACGCAGAGCTGGACTACACGGTTTGATGTCCTGGGACATCTGTCATACCTCTCAGGTGTCAGACAAGTCCAGTTTCCAAAGGTATTTTTAATAAGATTTGTTTATAGGATAGGTAAATAGGATTTGTTGTACTAAATAATACTACCGTATGTTTGGTTTGTAATATGATGGATCGGTCTTGATTCAAACCATTGTAGCAGAAGGTTATGTTTTTCTTGTATATCATTTCAAGTAATTGCAGCATTGTTACAGCAAAAGTGCAGCACTCTTATCACTGTTATGCAGAATGATGTGTGTGAGTTCCTGCTTTATTGATAACATTAACAGGTGGCTTTTCACTTGTTCCATCAAGAGAAGAATACACTATAGAGTAACACTGTTGTCACAGGGAACCATTTCTGTTACTTCAGATGTCCTCTGCCTCTTGAGCCTTGGAGTTACGATTTCTAGTCAAATTTAAGTTGTTTTATATTTTAACAGCCCATTTCAGGTGTGCATTAATCCACGTGTGCCTTGGCGTTTCTGTACAAAAACACAATGTTTTCAAGCTCAGAATCAATGTGTTTGCAATTCTATTTGACCTACAAAGCAAAAGTTAGCAGAGCCAGAACAATTTTTCTTCTGAGAGCTTAACCTGTGTCTGTGTTGAGTTTGATGGTGTGGTTGACTTCTTTGTTTTGTATGTACTCTTCTGTGGCCTATTTTGTTCCTATTTGTCTCAATTGACCTAACCTCTTTTACACAAACATATTGTCAAACAATGTGTTTCCTGTCAGCAGACATCATGCGCCCACTTATTAATAACTTATTTATTAGATCTGCATTTTCTGAATACTTCTAGATGGAGTGTTTGTGTTTTCAATTATGAACTATGATCACATTAGTTCTTATCACAACATCTTAATGTGTGACTGAAAATAAAAAAAATAGGTGACACAACTTGGTACGACTCTTAATGCAAATCACACTTACAGTTCATTCATTTTACTCTAGGTGGCGATATTTACTTTGTTTTTGTCTTTTTTTTAATCACATTTGTATTTGAGCTACTGCATGAAATGTTTTAAATTATGTTCAGCGATACAAATCATACACTAAATGCAACGTAGATACAGTTCCAGTCTTTGCTAGAGCTTACATTTTTTCTGATTTATATTTATAATTTTGCAAGAGTAGGTTTGTACAAGCTCTTCTGGTGGACAACAATTTTTATTTGCACTCAACAAAATTATTTCCCAGGCTGACTGCTGAAAACTGATTTTGAACACTACTTTTTCAAACGGCAGTAAATTTAGAAAAAAAAAATCCCTTCTCTTCTTCATGTCTCCTAATCCCCTAGATCAACCAACCTTTTCCTCTGCCCAGTCTTACTTATCTGAGTGTCCCAGAGGCTGGAGTGGCTCTGGTTGCTCTCCCAGAGGAGCCTGAGCTAATCGCCTCTGAGCTAGAGCAAGAGGAGCATGTCTGTAACCCTTTAGGTTTATCAGCAGAGCGGCCTGGCCTGTCCCGACTGATAGATAGGATGAAAAAGCTCCAAGCGAAGCCAGGACACAATAGGCTAAAGACAGGAAATCATTTACAACAATGCCTCAATGACAAAGCCACTGACCTTAACTCTGAAATATTTGTTATCCGCAATGAGGTCATCAATTGAATATTGCAGTTTTATTCCCAGCAGTGAATCTAATGCCATTATTCACGCCATCTAGCTTATATATTTTGTAATGGTGTGTGCTTTTTATGTCTGTGATGACCAAAACGCATTACTGCTATAGGATCCAATTTAGGAGGACAAATGAAGTAAAATAAGAGGTGCAGGCACGCTGCCATCCAAGCCCATTTCTACATAATGTCAACAGTAATATTCTTGTGGATTTATCTTCAAGAAAGCATGTATTTTTCATACACAAATGTAATATAACATTCATTTACACATATGTATTTTGAAGTATTCAATGGCTTCTGCCTCAAGCGTCAGCCATCCATCTAGGCTAACGTAATTCACTGTGATAACAAAATTAGCACTTTCAACTCATTTATGGAGGAACCAGGCCAATATCTTTCAGCTAAGGATTGATTTACATCACATTATAAACCTGAGATCCTCCAGTGAAAAGAAAGATCTTAATACAAATGAGATCTATGATGGAAAAAAAAGACTTGCCAGGTGGTTAAGCCTCAAATCCCTTTGCAATAAAACTAGAAAAATGTCCCATCTCTCCACAACTAGTTTATCATTTATGAATATAATAAAAAAAACATTCTCAGCTGCATGTCTGGCAGATAATAACTAATAATACGTAATAACACAAACTATGTGCTGGGTTTAGAAAATCTCATTTATTTGACAATCCTTATTACGAAGAGGCAAAAAAGGATTGAGGGATTGGGATCGTACATTGCAAAATGTAGTTATTTCAACAACATCCTTCATGGAGAGCGCTCGCATGTTCATATATAATAATTGCACTTTATAATTATAGACAGTTTGCCATATAACTCAACAGGCTGACAGAAATAAATAGTATTACATAACCAGTGCAGACACACAAAGAGCTACTCAGTCATACATATCACACCATCAGAGATTATATAGCCCTACAAAGAAGATAGTGTAAATGATTCAGGTGACCTGCTCTTCAACATGGCACTCATACAGTATATACCCAGGTGTTGTGCAACAGAGTCACAACCTTCCAGAGATTAGTTCATTTCAAATAAAAACGAAATACAACCAAAGGGCACATCTAGCTTGGCCTGAATTGCCACAGTGTTGATTTGGATATGCAACAGTCCAAATACATTGTGCTGAGCATGACTACATTAAATCAATCAAGATGTTAAATTATATAACTTTGTCTGTGGCTCCATAACAAAAAAAACCATATATTCACATTTCTATACAAATGATGAAAAATGTTCCCCCATACAGCGGCCAGGAAATTTGCATCATATTGCAGAGGATGGGGCACTGCATATGTGCACAAAAAGCCACAGACAACCAAAAGTTCAGTAAATAGTTAAGGAATGTTCAAATAAGAAGCCATTTTATGTAAAAATATACAATATATTCACAAAAACGGTTACCAGCGACCCTTGCTAGATTCAAGTACGTGTTTTCAGAAGGGTACCAATGATTATTTCAGTTCACCACGTTTGCATTTTTGTAAAGGCCTACGGGGAAAATACCTGCAAAATATACAGATCATGGAAAATTCTGATTAGGTGCTCAGCATCAGTATTACAGGAGGAACAGCAGGCATATTTGATGGCCATTTAAGATATAAAAATAAAACATTAAATCCATAAGCTAAACCTGTATCTTTAAATCATGATTATCGTTTACCTTTTCAGGCTCATAACACAAAGCCTTCTACAAATACAGTACATGCACAAACTAAAAAGGCATGTCTCATTCTCATGTGTGTGTAAGCTGACACACCATTGTCTATAAAAGGTTTGTCACTTCTGCGTTCCGTTGTGTGGCAGCATGCCATATCTTATCTGTAGACGGGGAGCTGGATGTGGGTTTGCTGGTGGTGTTCCAGCAGCTGAGGCATCCCCATGGCTTCGTACCCACGGCCCAGCATGCGCTCTTTGATGCAGGGAGGCTGGATCTCACTGATGAGGCACTCCAGAGACTGCAGGCTGCTGCTAAGTACTGCAGCATGGCACAGGCTAGAACTAGGCAGCCCACAACAGAGGTTTTGGTCTGTGCTGTAAGCCTGGGTATGAGGAGGCAGATGAGGGTGGAGCTGTGGCTGGTGTCTCTGTGGGTGGTGGTGTTGATGGTGGTTTGGTTGGAGATGGGGATGGGACAGCCCCAGGTCTCTAGGCCTGGCTGCACATGTACCCATTGCCAGCACCTGAGAAGTATAACAGTCACTATCAGGGGTGGCCATGACACTGTCCCAGAGAGGAGCAAAGTACTGTCCGACAGAAAACTCCCCCTGCATGGCGGCACAGTTCAGAGAGGAGCCGCTGACTCGCTCCTGTCCAGCCCCCATGCTGGCAGGATGCGGCCTATAAGACAGCTGCGAGGAGCATGGCAAAGGGAGGCAGGTTTCAGGAGACTGGCCAACCCTAGCCTCTGCAGCTCTGTGCCTCTGAGCACTGTTACTCATGCTGTACATCCTCACTGCTCCCTGCTGATAGGCCTGCTGCTGCTGGATTTGATGTTTATGCTGCCACATTGTGTAGTCTCCTTTCTCTAAGTACCCTGCTTTGGCTATGTCTGCACTTTGTGTAGGTAGCACTGCCCCTGTAAATGCAAGATTGCTCTGGGGCTGCACTCCTAGGACAAAGTCTGTGTCTGAATGCGCCACTGCAGCCACAGCCTGCAGAGAGGGGCTGGCTCGAGCCTCTCCCCCCAGCTGCAGGGCCTGGCTGTGGGGAACTCTGCTCATCTGCCTCATCAGGCTTTGAACCTCTGCCAGCTCAGACTGGGGGGCCAGGCTCTGATCTCCGGAGGCCATCCCTGCGCTAGAACAAAGTGTCTCAATAGGAACATCATGGGGCTTACATGAGCTTATATGATAGGCCTTATGCCCGTGTCTGACTGTGTAGCCGTTATTCAGAGGATTATTATACGGTGCCACAGAAGTCTGGGTGTTTGCAAGTTTAGTCCTCCTGCCCTCAGAGTTTTTCACCACACCTTTGACTACCACAGAGGCTTTGATGATGCCCAATAAACCCTGATAGCCTCCTGAGTACGGGTGTGAATAGGAGCTACAGTGTTGGCCTGTGGTGTCTAACCCGTTGACTGTTTTGTTAAGCTGTTTATGTTGTGGCACCCGGATGTCAGACGGAAAAATTTTGATGGACAGCGGGCTGTTGGCGGTCCTCTGGGCAAAAGCATCCAACTCTGCAGGAGATGGGTACCGAGAAATCATGGAGGCTGGCTCGCCTGGGAAGAAAGCAGACAGAGACAAGTGATTAGTCTACAAGCAGCCCTGAGAAATCTTGTCTTTTCCTTTCAATCTCAAAGCTGTTTTAGAGAATAATGGCAGACCTCAACATTCATAAACTAATTTTAAGGAGGCAAACACTTCCAGCAGTGTTGTTGTACTCGAGATCGGTCTTGGTCTCGAGACCGGTCTCAAGACCACTTTTTGAAGGTCCCTGTCTCGTCTCGGAATTGACCGTATTTTTACTTGCTTTTATCTCAGTCTCAGACAAAGACGACTCGGGATTATATTTCAAGACCGGTCAAGACCACAACTGCCTTTTGATTATTTTATCAAAGCATTCCTCATGATAGACATATGGTAATAAAAGAGGTGAATAAAGAAGAATATGAAATTGTTTTCTATTGTTGCCCATGGTTAGCATTTTCTACATTTTATCGTGTCATGCAGCGTGGGACTCGCACTGGTCTGGTCTTGACTCTGTCTCGATACACTCTGGTCTTGGTGATGACTTGGTCTCGGTTTAGGTGGTCTTACAACAATGACCTCTAGCACTGTTTGATCAGTGCTTAAGTTAGTTCAACCCAAAGTTAGTTTACCCTGGGAAATCAAAAGAGGGGATTGGCAAAAGAAAAGGGGGAGGACCTAATTTTACTCAAATGGCTCCAATGAGATTTATTTGATGGCATTTAGCTATAGGAGCCAAGAGGAACCTGATTGAAGTAACTACAAAAAAACCCGACTGTAGTTAATCATTTCTAATATCACTGCTGAATATTTCAACAATTTTGTTTTTTTCAACAATGCTAAAATAATTCCTAGCTGATCCACACCCTACTTTTGGTTCTTTCTCTCAATAATTTTGTAATCATTCGAGCATCGTCAGTTCCTCCCGATGACATTTGGTTCCACTTTATGCTTTTATGAACCTGAACCAATTCTACTGTAAAAGCTTGGAGCCCTAACTGTGAAGGAAAAGTTGATGCAGATGGAAAAAGAGCAAGAGCCCTGCAGATTGAATTGTGTGCGGGCAAAGCCGACGAGACAAACTAAGATTGGATTTAAACACTATTACTCTGGCAATTTCATGGCTGCTTAACTCCTAGCGACAAAGGAAAGGTGGAAAAGGCGCCCCATTCAAAAACAATAAATCACCTGGTAGAAATTACCGCCACCTTTCAGAGTGACAGTTTTATAGAATTCCTGACATAAAAAGAAAAGGCACTAAAAATGAACCTAGATCGGCGGAAATCATACCAGGCAAAAGAACAAAGCTGTAATCTGCAATGAAAGGGCAAAAAATAACAACAAAACACTTCATTTAATTTTCAATAACAAAACCAATTCCAGCTATGCAGGGGAAAGCTCACTTGTTGTTCCCATTTCAAATTGATTTGGGAGTTCATTTCATTTCAGGCCTACAGTGTGAGCCTCCCGACTGTGAAAATGATTCAATCTACAAGATCCATCTCATGAAAGAAAGAAATTGGGTGTTTAAAGCTGTAAGGTGGAGTGTTCAATCCATCCAGCAATCTCCCAGCAGAGCCGAAGGAACAGCACCATGGTGCTAGGAGCATGAATGAATTCTACAGAGAAATGCAACAAAGCAAAACACTGCTTATTATGTATCACAGTGTAGTGCTGCTATAGAAAACCATGACATCATGGGATGTTGAAAAGGTGTTCAGATTGTACACAACATCAAGATGTGAGAAAGAGCCTCGAGGTAACGGGGAAAAAAACAGTTGCAATAATGGTTTCTGGCCTTTGGCCAAAAGCTGAATATGCATAACCATAAACAAACAATATGCAGAAGAGGTTCATATCCACCTGAAAGGAGCTTAGATGATGAGAAGCGATGGCGCATTTAAAAATATCATGAATCCGACACACACCAGCATCGACACCACCGCACAAATCTTGTCTATTTTCTGCCTGGGATAATATTGCTCAATTACCAAAAGATAGATCATTTAGCTAAACAAGCATTTTAGCGGTTGCTTGTTCAGTAAAATGTCGGTGTCAAGCCCTGCATGCTGCGACTGGCTTGCTGTTCCACCAACACTTCAAACACTTTGAATGCTAACACCTCTTCACAGGGTGTCTGATATTGTTAGTCCGGAGATTACAGCCCTGTCAGAGCCATGGAGACACAACACAGCTGCACTTCCCACTGTGGCTGCCTTAATGTGGCACTATGGAAACCTCATTAGCAAATAGGCCTTCCCCACTCTGCAATCACATATTAATCATCTGAGGACCACATATGCATAAAAAAAGAGGATCATTTTAGCTGATCCTGACAGAAGCAAGCAATGCAAAGTTAAAACTGAGATCAGAAGCACCATGACCAGCATCAAAGCTGCTCTAAATTGCAACCAGAGGTAATTGTTTCAATCTTGGGGACTTTATTACCAAGCAATGGTGTTAAATGACCGTAAACTAAGCACAGCATGTTTACCAGCCAATAGCGACTTTCATGTGGTAGCAGTAAAGAAAAGTATATCTTGAAGTCATTCTTCACACAGTATTAGCTTCCTTCACTCAACCTTCCTGCAAAACAAACCCAAGTCAAATAGTGTTTAAAATGTGTGGTTCATTAATTACAATCTGGGGCTATGAGAGCTGAAGTTTCCATTTGAAAGTGCCAAGAAGGCAAGAGCCTAGAGGCTGCTGCTCTCACCCAAACTCTCAACATGAGGGCACATGCATGCTAGTGAAAGTGATAATTGATAACACGTCACTTCTATGGTGCTCTGCAGGTGTCCAAAGAGGTTATTTGCACCCTCACCCCAGATCATTTTTGGCCTTTATCCTGAAAACAAGCAAACAAACAAGTAAAAATGTACAAATGAAGCCAGAAGCCCAAGCTTCTTAGCTTCTGCAATAATTATATTCAGTCAGCTATTTGGCTCTTTTAAAACCCAGGCATTTGGAACCCCAGCACAAAAATGTAAATGTAAATTAGTAAATATTTTCACCTAGCAGATAAAATGGCTGAGCTACAATTTCAACATGGGCTGGTTCCTTTAATCATCCCATGCTGCCTTTAGGAGATGATATTATTCATGTTGATATTAAAGTAGGTTTGTATTAATACATGTTTGCTATGTAATTATAAGCATAGGCCAGAAGAAATGTTCTGCATACACTACAGACAAACTGAACATGTCTTGAAACGGGTCAGCATTTGTGTGTTAACAAAAACAACTGCTTCTCCTTTAGATTGTCAACTCTACATTTCTTCATGAAATGGTTTGCTGTCTTTATTTATTGAGAGGCACTGTAGTCACACAGCTAACTTCTGTGCTGTAAAATACAGATGAGAAATGAAAACAAATATGAGGCTGTTCACATGACAACGGGGGAAATGGCAGCTATGTGTTGTCAGGTAAGGAACGGCGCAGAGATAATTAGCAGTCTGACCTTAAGCACTTAATCACCCTGAACCTTCAGACTGCACGCTGTTTCACTCTTCAACCCTGACAGGAAGCACAGGCGCAGGAGGCAGACGAAAAACCGCACAGAAAATAAACGCCGGCCACTTTTCGCGAGCAACCTCGTCCGAGAGTGCTTGCAAATTTAAATTCTTTGACCCTTAACATTTTCCACCCACTTGCTTTTTGATTGACTTTGATTGTAGGTTACGTAGGATTGAAAAAGCTGGTTTGTATTTTTCTTTTTCGCGAAAATCTGCATAATGACACTGATGTGTGATGCATCTCCAACCCTAGATGGATTTAATGGTCCAGTTAGGCTTGAATGTTTTCTCGGTTGGAAGGGGCTCCACACATTAAACATGCTGCTCAACTGTTGTGGCACCACGCTGAGTGAAACTGGCACACTTTCACAGGAAACACCTAATCCTGATTTCCTCTTTCCATGCAGGGGACGTTGCACAGTTGGGGGCGGGGGGCCAATTATAAACCCCATCACCACTAGGCCTAATTTAGTGTGTGTGTGTGTGTGTGTGTGTGTGTGTGTGTGTGTGTGTAAAAGAAAAGAGATTTTATAAATATTAGCATAAAAATATTCAGGAGGGATAAAACATTGGGTATTTACCATACCGTGGTATATATATATATATGGTCTTTCATTACCCTGATTCCACCCCCATAAAATCCCACTCAATGCTTTCTGCCACTTTAAAATGAGCTAATCTTTTTCCCGTGGTCACACTTGAAGCCATTTCCCCCCAGATTAGAGCAGAGACCTCATTGTCTCGGAGCGGTTTCAGTTAATCACTAATTTATGGGCAAAACAAGCCCCGGAGGCAGGGCTGAAAACGGCAGTTGGACATGCTCATTGCTTTTCCAAAACCACGGCTTCCAACTATTAGCCTACATACCCAGAGGGGCTAACATAAGAAAACCATTAGAATGACCACTACATATGATTCTCACGTGAGATAAAATAAAACAAATCTGAAATTATTCCTTGTTAATATCCATACGTGCAGGCTGAAGTGCCAGGCAAAAATCCCACAGGTCTTTGATGTTATGCTAAAGACTTATAGTGAAACATTTTAGTGAGATAATATGTACGAGCGTCTAATCCTCAGCAGGAACATGGCACTGAGAACTGGCAGTTAATTACAGAACAGTGCTTCTCAGGCAGGCATAAATACTTGTTTACCACACCAATGATCCTGATATTTAAAATACTCTGACCTACCTTAATAACCAGGCACATTCCCATTGCATTTAAAAATCTATGTCTCTAATACCATGGCAACCTCCTGTATGCACCCAGTTGGCCCAATAAGCCCAGTCATTAGAACCATGTAATTAATTGGCCCTGGCTTCATTCATCTCTTTGAGCGAGCTTCTGCAATTGACTATCTGCTGATCAGTCACAGAGCAGAACATCAGAACTAGCAGCTGCTAGGCTCTCCCTCTCAATTCAGGCCACACATTTAAAATAAACTTATTTTTTATTTTGCATCATTTATATCATTATATGCTAATTATATTGGATATTGTAATGGTTGTCGTTATTGTGATAGATTGTTTCTGTCAGTTTCCATCTTTCAATTGCATTTTAAACATTCAAGCAATACAGATTAAAGCTGAATTAATCTATTTTTTGGCCATAGATCATTTTAGTGACTCAGAAGAACTGAATGTGTGTGAAATAGCTGGTTCAGTAGAAGGTACCAGACATGAACTCCAACTCCCAAAGTGCACTTCGATGAAAAACATCCAGTCACAGAGCTAACATTCTGTTACGTGCACCACTAACTGTGGGCCAAAGCTAAAGCTAAAGATATATATAAATTAGATATTAGTAATAGTAAATGTGTCATCAAACCAAAACAATGCACTGAAAGAAGCCTAAAAAGCTCATAGTTGAATGCCAATTCTCTGGGTTTGTCTTACACATTGACTTACACATTGAGTCATTTGACTCAACAGACTTATATGAAGATGCATTAATATTCATTTCCCATGGGGTTAAAAGAATATTGCCAGTTAATGCCTCCATGTGGTTTACTCAGCCTAGCAACCCAGAGGACCATTAGATAGAGATGGATGAGGCGGTGAAAGTAGACATAGAAGACATGCTCACACCAGAACATATGCTCTTAAATCTGAAACTAAACTCTCTATTCACAAACTTCTTCCGTAAACACAAAAAATAAAAATACAGACACTCATTCACCCCATTTTTACATGCCTCCCTCTTTCCATGTCAGTGATCTCTGCATTAAGGGTGCTCACAGAACAGAGTAACATCAGGGCTGAACACTTAGTTATGTGTGCTTGAAGAAGCTCTGGCGAATACTCCTTTGCACCAGTGTCACTCCTCATTTGTTTCTGTGCCGCTTGGCCCAGCTTGGGCAAACTTTCCCCGCTCAGAGCCGACCCGAGCTCAGGCCAGCAGCGTGGGAAAAAGCATTTCCAGCCCCTGCTTTCAAGCTGAGATAGCAGAGAGAACAGGCTCTCATTCACTCTCATCACATAATTCCTAACGCTCGTTTCTCAGAAATCTCTCTCATGGGTTTGTGTGGCTGAGAGTTTTCGTGCCACGTGCCTTCCATTTATTGATAGCTTAAAATGATAATTGGCTTTCAAAAGTGCAGCAGCGACTGAAGTTCCTATTTAACTCAATCCAACAGCGACTCATTTAATGAAGAAGCCTGGGCCACACAGTCCGAGCTCCCATCGGCAGTCTATTCCCTGTGGTTGTGCTTGAAATGTCAGGCTACAGCTGGAGGGTGCTGCACTATACACAGTCGCAGTACATAAAACTCAAAAGGGGAGGGCAGGAGGCCCTGCAGGTAAACAGGATAAGAAATGCACCCCTGGTTCTGCCTGAGGCAAAGTAGGCCCTTCTGTTCCAGCGTTTAGCAGACAAGTGCTCCAGTGATTCCCAATTAATATTTAATAGCAAAAAAAGGAAAAAAAAAGGCATTCCACCTGAGGAGAAAGATGGGAGATGAAGCGGAAGAGGGAGAGGGAGAGATTTTCACCAATTCAAATATGAGTCAAGTTAGAAACACATTGTCAAAAAGGATCAAACTTCGTCACATATGTGACAATTAAGAATTTCTATTACTGCATTTAACCCATCCTAAGTATTAGGAGCAGTGGACAGCTATACATACAGCATCCGGAGAGCAACTTAGGGTTCAGTTTCTTACTCAGGGACACTTTGACATGTGGCTGGAGGAGCTTGGGATTGAGCCGCCAACCTTGTGGTTGAGAGGCAACCAATCTACCTCCGAGCCACAGCCACCCGTGCCATTGTGCGGCTGCAAGTAAAGAAGGAAGAAATAACAATGCAAAACACTATCCGCGCTTTTTGTCAATTAATTAAACCGTCTGTCACCATGACCACACAGGTGTTTTCCCTTATTTTTTGCTGATTAGACTTCGTCTCAGGATCATGTGGGAATGTATACATCTCCCAGACTCTCCTGTTAATCTTGTGGCACCTGTTAGATCAAGAAAGAAAACTTTTATGGTTCTTTTAAGTACATGGAGTTTGGTGACCTCAGAAACCCTCAAGCGCGGTTCCACCTGAGAAGAGGTCTAATTATCCAGAATAAGTGAAAACACCTGTGTGTACGTGCAGGTGTCACTGAAATCTGAGAATTACAGGGTCATCTGAAAACACTGTTGTGCCTTCTATACTTCCCAAACATACATTTACCATGTTTTGCATACTCAACGGAAGACCAGATGTCATGATGAATGAATGAATGCACAGGCTCACGCAAATGAAACAAACAAAAAAGAAACATTAACTGGCAAGTGATCAGTCAGATAAGACAATCCTGACCACATAGTCTAAGATAATATTGATAGTCAAATTACGGTTATTTTGTCAGAGACAAATGTGAATGCACGCAATGTTACTGGTCAATATGTACACGCTCTTGCTTTCAATGAGACCACAGTCTGAGCCCTGTTTCATTTCATTTACAACGATTCCTGTTTATGCAGTGCGGTAGCTGCTCTTCCATATCTCCAAATAAAACATGTTAAATTTATGACAGCATAAACTCAAAATAACAACACAATACCTATACCAAAAAGAAAATCTTTAAAGGACCAAATAATTCAAGACGTTTCATGGCTAAGTACATTCATAAGGCTGCAATACACACCCAGCAGAACCATTACACTGTAAGTAGTTATAGATCTTCAATATAGCTTCAAACCAGAGCCAGCAAAGAAATATAAAGGCATCAGCAAATATTTTAAAGCAACTGAGAAAAGGAAACCACAGCAAAATAACTTCATTTGTGGAACTATGATCTCATTATGTGAATCTAGACTGTCTAGGAAGAAACAAGGCAATTTGGACCACTACACAAATAATATGGATGCAGAGTAACCCACATTAAGAAAGCAGTATCAGACCATGAACCAAATCTGCAAACAAGTCGCATTCAATCAATTAACTGAAAGAAATCTAATCACAAATGTCAGTCCAAGTTAGGTTGAGACACCCACTCAACCTTTCAGTGACTGTAGTATAATCAGTCATGATGAAGGTCAAACACCGCAGACAGGGAGCACTTTCTGCACAAAATGTGAACATCATTAGTAACCCTGTACGTGAGTTGATTAACTCTGTAATTTTGGAGTCCACTTTGACCTGCACGCATATGCACTGCAGGAGCACACTGATTAGTAGCCCAATTAAAAGGCATCATCATCATCAGGAGGCCCATTATTTTGAATTCTAGAAGATTCGGAGCAGGTGAAATCTCAGCGCACCCCGCTAATACCATGCATGAGCTTCATGTGCACATGAACATGATTGATTAACAAGTAACTCACTAACATGACCAAGGTCCTGCTAATTACCAGTATTTTTCTATGTTACTGTCTATTTGTGGTATTTGTATAGTAGGCCTGCACGATTCGGGGAAAAATATGAATTACGATTTTTTTTAGCAAAAACAGAATAATTTCTTAGCACACTCTTTAACTGCTTGCCTTTCATGTCTTCAGCTGTCCTATCAAAATAAAGGCCGAAAATGCCCCATTTCATTTTTTTTTCATTTAAAAATTAAATTGGGAACAGGGTGAATAAACAGGCCTACTGTATAGTACTTGCTGTCTGTCCTCTCTGGCAAAGAGTCTTCTCGTGTGATATAAACTCACCTTTGTGGTTGCAAGGCTGCAGTGGTGGTACTGACAGCAGTAATGGCGGTGAAGGAACATCAAGGCTTTTGGGTGTGCAGGCCAGACGCTGCGACGAGTGATTCTGCCGTCTCTGGATACAGGCCAGCATGATAGTTTTCTAGGGCTGCACACAGCCTGGATAAACCTGCTAGAACAAATAAACAAAACAGGTTTTAACTATGTAGCCAGTACACATAACACCAAATGAAATAGAGATTAAAAAATACGTCTCCTAGTCTAGTCTACAGCCATGCTAGCGGTTCTGTGAGGCTGTACTTCAGGACAGCGGTGCTTTGAGCTAAATGTTAACTTTAGCATACTCACAATGGTAATGGTAACATGCTGCTGTTTAGCATGAACACATTAACCATGTTCACCATTAGCTAATTAGCACATTAGAACACAAAGTACAGCTGAGGCTGGTGGGAATGCCATTAGTTTTGCAGGTATGAGGTACTGTTAAATGTCAGCACCAAAATGTCATGGCAATCTATCAAATTATCAAATTAAACATAAATGTCAACTTCGTGGTGGCGCGAGAGGTTTAGTCGGACAATTAACACAGTCAGTAGGTTTCATCCTCTGGGGACCGCAAAAGCTCGATGGTGTTTTAAGCCCCCAACGTCTCCTTCCAGGCAGCGCTGCGACCGTTGACTTCAAGGCACCTAACCATAACCATAACCCTAACCATAACCATAACCATTGTCTAATCCTAGTGCCTTCCAGGCAGTGCTGCCTGGAAGGAGACGTTGGGGGCTTAAAACACTGATAAACACAGCAAAAGTCAGTGCCAAATCTTACGGCAATCAATCCAATAGTTGTTAAGATATGTCAGTCTGGACCAAAGTGGTGGAGCGACCGTCAGACTGAGACTGACATCCAATGACACGCCTAGCGTGGCTCATAAACCTTTCACTTCACTAGAGATTATTTGATCCCTAATCAGTTCTGTTCTCATGTCTTTTTGTGATTGCTTAAGCACAGTGTCCAGGATGACTGGAGGAAAAAGTAGATGGCAACTTTAAGATTGGAAAGACATCAAATTATGTGCAATACATACAGGTTGATGTTAGAAGAAAAACTGCAAGCTTGCTGGTAGACAACATTAAAACCCCATAGGAGGCTCTCCTCTTTTTTCGTTTTTCTACGTTACTTCACTAGCTTACATATATAAAAGTCTGCAACCACTTGGGTCCTTTTACTATATTAAAATTCAGGAGCCCCACTTTGAACTGCCTAGAGTGTGCATTCAAAAAAGTAATATCATATAAGGACGACTCCATCTCGTCCTTCTTCCTAGTTGTCATGATGGCTCTTTCCTGTTATCAACCTTGTTCTGTCGGTTGCAATAACACAGACCACTTACATACGAGGACTCCTGTAGCCTCGGGCTGTGTGTTTCAATTTATAACTAGTGCTGAGACCTGGGTTCATTCTGTAAATTTATGGCCGTATTGATCAGCAGAGAAAGCTAAAAGCAGCTCACTCCCTAAAATAGGCTGTGCTGTTTGCAGAGTTAAGTATTGTCAGAGGAAATGAGAGGCTGTGTCTGAAAGAAAAGGCGCCTCACCACACCATCTTCATTCTGAAGATAAAGCCAGGCATTGAGGAAATATTTCAGCGATAATAGCGTTTGACATTCTCTTTTATTATCTGGCAGAGTCACCAAGTATGAACGCAAGCACTGCAAAACTAAAAAAAACCCGGGGCTATCGTAATTACTTCTTACTATATATGAATCAGGTACCTTATAAACAGACGACTGCAATCTATGCAACAAAAATCACAGACCTTTAGGGTATTAATAGTCAGTCTAATAATTATGGATGGAAACACTGCATTTCATTACAAAGCAGTGGTCCCCAACAGGGATAATATAAGCCTGCAGCATACAGCTGTCAGATTGCCTCTTTTTTGCGTTTAAGGTTCTTTTTGATTTTTGCTTTCATTTCTCCCTCAGGGTCCAGAGGGCTGCTAAAGTGAGTCAACCACAGAACAGTGTTCAGTGACGAGCTGCAGAAACATGATTACCTTCACCTCAAAAGGAAGAAGAGACAGGGTGGCTTTCATTTTACTCAGGTGCCAACGTACACACACAAGAAAAGATTCCCTCACTCTTCCCTTTCTAGTGGAGACGCTCCCCTCCTCCGCTCATCTGTCCCTTGGTGACAAGCCCACTTCAAACTGCTCAGTGCAACCTGCCTCATCTGAGCACACACATCTGAAGAGCTAAAAGCCTCAACATGGTCAGATTTCATTTATAAAATAATGGCAATTTCACAACTCTTCCATTACCACACGTGTCAAGAGGGAGGTACCTGAAAAGGCAGAAGGAACACAAGAGAGAAATGGTTTCTCCAGGGAAACCCCTTCCTGAGCAAAAATGAGCTGTGAATTGGAATACGTTCCATTACTTCCATAATTTGCTGCTGGAATAAAATACATCAAGGAGAGCATTATAATTCAGAGAAGCCAGCAGAGTCTTAAAGAAAAAAATTTCACTGAAAGCATAAAAGGGACCTAGAAATGATGCATAAAGTGCAAGTAATGATGGTTTCTTTTATCCGGGTGTCTAAATTGTAAATTTAAAAAGGGATTTCATGAAAACTTTAGCTTAAAATTGCCTTCTGACTCTTGAATTACCCAAAAAAGGGGAAGAGAGATATGAGATCAAAGTGATCCCAAAATTCATGATATTATCTGGGCTAAGTTATCAAGCAATAACAATTCTCCAGCCCTCCATATAATGCTCTGTCTTGCACTTTATTACAATGTCAAATCAGGATATCTCACAATAGTGAGTGGCTGTGATAATACAGAAATTAGGGGCATGGCAACTGCAATGTCAGCAATCTTAAAAATGGCAGTATTCAGCATAGTTCAACTCAACCTTCACAAATGAGGTCAAGAATCTTTGTCATTAACATAACGGTCCCCTTCCAAACCAGTTTTCTTTAATTAGCTTTGCAATCAGCAACTAACCTGCCTTTTGCAAGACATTATAGAGGTTATAAAGTGGTTTACTTTACTTTGGCACTTCCCCTGTCTTACAAGTTCACATATTCAAGGACGTCTCTAACATGCATAATAAGGGGGGAAAAGCACAAAGTTTAAGCTGCAAGGACGTCTATAATCTTCTCCACTCTCAGGCGACGTTTGGGCAGCTGATAAGCGGTGTGGTCTACTGAGGGCCTGACAGGGAGATAAAGACATTGTGCCTTCCAGTCCATCTAACTGTCCCCCAAGGATGTCTTGGCAGATAAATGTATTTTTTTCAAGCCTCTTCCCGAGTCATGCAAATGCAAAATGCCCCCCCCCCCCCCCCAACCCCCAATGGCTCGTGTGTCCTGGGATCAGGAGAAGGTCAATGGAAGAGTCATAAAGGCAGTGACGGAGAGACTTCATAATAGCTGCTTTAATAGGGAGATAGCTAAAAACTGAATTTTAATAAGTTTAACAAAAACAGCATCCTTTGGCTAACTATATGGAGACCACTATTGATGTGTTGTCATCAAACTAGCACCATTCATATTTATGCTGTAATAGGAAGAAGTTAAACGTCAGACAATGTGGATCATATTTTTTGAGATAAGTAAAAAAAAAAAAAAAAAAAAAAAAAAATCTAAAATGTGCCATGCCTTGCATTTTACCTGTTTCGCTATACAAAGCGGCAGCACAAGAATAGCCATCAAAGCAGGACAAAGCCCTAAATTATACTGGGAGTCAGACAAAAGCATCTGTCATGACCTTCTGGAGCCTTGAGTATGCACAGCATCAAGGGTCAGAGCGAAGATAGAAGCAAATTGCAAAGAGGAAGGCTCCCTCCAAACAAACATTAAATGCACAGGCTCTACACACACTTTCACCCTGCCACATTCACACATACACCCCTCCCTACCATCTCAGCTCCTGTTAGCAGTTCTCAGAATCCTCAGTTAATAATTAGATGATAATGGAAAAGGTCTTAGACAAGCACCCTTTTCACTCTCTGGGTGAATTAGCATGTGAGTGCTATGCTAATGTTTTTCCTTCCTTCCACTCAAAAACTGCAGATTAGCAAAAGGAAAAGAGTACAAAGGCAGAAAAAAGAAGGTTAATTTAGGAGGAAAGAAATGATTAACAAAGAGCAATTGGTCATTACAGAAGAAAAGATCAGGTTCTTTCTTTGAATGAACAGGAAATGGACCGTGAATAACAATCCATTTACTTTATAATTAATTGTATATCACATATGGCTTTTATACTGCCTTAAACTTAGGCACTGCAGTAGCCTGTCAAAGTAATGGAGACCAGACAAGTAGTCTGACATACAGACAGAATTAGACAGCAGTGTTGCAGCAGCTTCTGGATTCATCTCTATACACCACACACACACACACACACACACACACACACACACACACACACACACACACACACACACACACACACACACACACACACACACACACACACACACACACACACACACACACACTACATTTTTAATAGAATCTATTACTTCTGGATTAGCCGATAAGAGCTGGCCTGGTTAAATTCTATAATAGTTTGCATAATTGGTATCAGAGTAGCATATAAGACAGACCCAGATTTCTCTCTGCCTCTTCTATAGAGGAAAAAAAGGACACAAAGGTTCACATACAGGATAACCAAACAACCCAGAGCCACTTTAAACACTGCAAGAGCACTCAAGGCCTGCATGCTGATAACAATGAGCCTTATTTCCATTGAGATTAGCTAAAAGGTATTACATCAGTGTTAAAAAGCGTTTCCTTCTCAATTCATGCGTAAGCACAAAATGTTATACAATTGCTGGACAATATTCAGACAGATGTCCAGAGCATTCAGTTGGGTGTAAATCACACAGCGTTAATGGCTGTGTCTGGGGAAAACATTAACATTACAGTTTCTCCCATGCAAAATGTTCATGTAGCCATCACAAAACAGTCTCTATACTATTTCACGCATATTTCCTTTTTGGGCAAAGGGCTAATGCATATTGAAATTAAACTTGTTTGTATATGTAACGTCCAATGTGGTCCGTCACCGTAAACTTCTTTTATACAGTCTATGGTTAACTTCTATGCCATTGTTAAAATGTTTCACTAGATCTTAAATTGCATCCCCCCCCCCCAAAATGTCAGAAAATGTCGATCAGTGTTTTCCAAAGCCTAAGACGGCGTCCTCAAATGTCTTGTTTTGTCCACAACTCAAAGATATGTAGTTGCCTGTCATAGAGGAGTGAAGAAACTTGAAGATATTCACATTTAAGATTTTTTATTCTCAAACCAATTATTAAATAATCAAATTAGATGGTGATTAATTTAATAGTTGACAACCAATTGATTAATCTTTGCAGCTCTAGTTCAACCACTTTTTCATAAGAAAACATTTTTTTTTTTAATCAAAGTTCCTTACAAATCAATGTCAAACGCAAAGCTGATATAATTTGTCTTTAGTACAAATAATTGCTGGTGCCTTTCCTAATATGAAAACTACATCATTAGGCATTTAGTTACTACTTACTTTGGCATGTACATTGTTACTGACTGTGCCTTCTATATTGCATCAATAGTTTGAATTTATTTGGAAATCAAAGTAAACTACATATCTACCTATAAATCGGGAACTCTCTGTGCGTGTGTCCCCACACATGCGCAGTACGCGCAAGCATATCTGTCCTCTCTGCATGTAGACAGAGAACAGTACCCAACCCTACTCGCCCGGGCCACATGGCTACGCGCTGTAGCGGCTTCTCCAGCAGGCTGAACCAGGCTCCCTCCTTCCCCTGCCTTGTGGAATTTAACATCTAACACTGCAGCAACAAATGATATGAAACGAATGACAGTCCAACTCCCTGGGATCAGAGCTTGCACCATTAATTACAGCAGCAGCTACTGCCAGCAAGAAGTATTAGTCTAGGATGTTTACAGTTTTGACAAACAATTAATCATTTACTTTGGAATTAATAAAGGGCCACTGCTATGAGTCAGTCTTGTATAGCAGTATTGGTATGATGATTAATGGTTAACCTAATATATCAGTATTATAATAACCAATATATAATATAATACAATATTGAACATGGATTTGTTTTTGTGAAAATAATAATTCTGACTTTATTTGTATACAGATGCTGAGAACACAATTTAGCCATTAATCCAAAGCTGCACAATTAAGTCTTATCTTCAAGAACTGCCTTGGTAGGGAGTAGAAAGCCTTGGACTGACCCATATCTGCCCTTGCCCACAAACAGTCCCATGGTAAAAAAAAAACACACACACACTGCATGGGGTGAAGTCTGGCCAAAGCCAAGGTAGCATGAGAGGGTAAACAGAGCCTTATCTTATCCTTATCCCAGTATGCACACTGAGACACGCTGTCAAAAGAGCTATGGGTATGCTGACCAGCCTTTAGAAAACCTTGACTTCAAAGATAACAGATGGTAAAAGAGTGCACTGAAGGTTTTGTGGAAAGATGAGTTCTTTTTCAAAAGACTCTAACTATGATTTTAATTGATTGTTGACCCCCATTCTCATCAACTGTTGTTAAAACAACGAAGACAAAAATGACAGACAGAAATTACTTTATATTACACAAAAACTCAATCCTCCCAACCCCCTTTACTCAAGCCCCGTCCTCTGGCTGTTGACTGTTAAGGGTCACTGATTCCTTCAAGTCATTAAAATCTTCAAGCAAACATGAAACTAATTAGAAACTGTAGAGAAAATGCTGCCTGTATGGCTCTAATGTGGCAGATAACCTAATGATAAGCTCTCTCCACCATGCATCACAGAAACATCAAAATGTTCTAGGAAGAAAAAAAAGGTCTTTTGATCTCCGGACCATCTAAGAATGTCATCATCTCGCTGCCTTTCTATTTAGGGCAAATGACGATGCATCAGTTGCAATTTGGCAGTCTTAATCATTAATTTGAAGTAAAGACTGAGTGCCATCATGTAGACAAAAATGAGTGGAGCTCCAAATAACCCCTGCAGTCCTGTCCCCTCCCCCAATGACCTCGGAGGCCTAGTCCTTAACCTTCCACCCTTAACCCTAATCTCACTCCCCCTTCATCCTATTAGAATGAAAAGACCAATTAGACAGATTTCAAAAGATGGCAGGCTGCCTATAATTACACATGACATCTCTTAGCAGATAAAAAAAAAGGTGATTGCAAAGGTTGCATGGGATAAAACTGCTAAGTGACCAAGCCACTGACATTATTTCTAAAAGAGGGGCAGAAGGGTTGGGTGCATATATATTTTCAACGTCATATTTATTATCAGTCTGGCTCCTAACCATAGGATAATCCGCAACACTAACTGTAGGCCTACACTTAAATCAGCCTTAAATTTAAAAGCTATGGATGACATGGCAGAAAAAGACATGACCTTAATCAGTCCTTGTACTGGCCTGGGTAATAGTCATCCAAGAAAAGGTCATTCTCGTGGTGAGCCGTTTCCTCCATTCAGTAATTCGGTAGGCATGGAGATTGAGCGAGCCTGGGGAAACTTCACAATAAATCAGAGCTCAGCTTCGCTCCTGAGAAGGCAAAGGGAAGCAGGCAGCCAAATGACAAATCCCTTCCCTTCACAGAGTTGGAATTACTGCTGGGGTGTGATGCGAGATCAGAGGGAAACCCCCATGGGATACCTGCACATGGACTGCTCATAACACCACGCAATTTACAAGCCTCCCAAACGACTCCAGGCCCAGGCAAAGCACTTTTTAAACAAACAACCAAAAATATGAATATGTCATTAAGACTACAGTCGAAACTAGAATTGAAGAACACAGTGGTGTCCAGATTATATGAGAAGAAAAATATGTAGCAATAAACATTCGCTGGCTAAGTAAAAGTAGCCAAACTGTAGATTGTATAGCAAATAAAGCCAACCAATATATTTACGATGAAAGGGGGATAAGACACTAACATTTTCTTTAAATATGCTTATAGGAAATCATAAGACAAAAAGATAAGCCTATTCCTGATATGAAAATACAGGAATAACCAAAATAATACAAAATAAACCAAGAGGGGGGGGGTGGAGGTATTTTTCTCGCTGGTCAGAAAAAAAGCCAGAAAAAAAGGGGACAATAAAACACCAAATTGCAGGCTTTCCTTCTCTGCCTCTGGTGGGAAGCTGTGACATCCCATCTCTCTGGGTAATAAAGGAGCTGGCACAAGCAGGAAAAGCATGCGGGGTAGAATTTCACACCTGGCCAATAATCTATATAGGCCCCTCTGCTGCGGCTAACCTTCAACCCCGGCTGCCATCGGTGCAGTGAGGTGCGATGATCCCACCTCCGGCTTCTAGACAATAGAAATGGAAACCTTCAGAGGCAGCCCTGAATGACCGATAATATACTTCAAAGCACTTCCCGTATCCACTGAGATGCTGACATATAAAGCGCCTTTCATTGCGCAAACCACCATCCCAACAAAGATGCCTTTTGAGGATGAAAAGGATGAGCTAGACATTGTATTGGCTCAGAACAGAGCAGTTTTCAGAAAAAAAAAAAGCATTTAGAAACTACAGATTTGTGTTAACCTATGCAAATGCTTAACTCATATTATAATGACCAATCAGACCTACTGTTTCCCATAGGTCTATTTAACTGTTGAATACATGTTGGCGAATAGTCTGCCATTATACATAGATACATTATTCTATAGGCCTATAGTGAATATAAATCACAAACCTCATAGTTGGACTCGGCCCATATAAATACACATTAGCCAATAGCAGGATACTGACATGGTAAGGGCGAGACGCTCCTATCCATAGTGCGCACTGGGCATTTTCACCACTTTAGTGCTGTCGACTTCAAATCAATGCAGGGCGAATCCTGACATCATGCATTGTAGCATCTTTACAACCCTAAATATTTGTCTTATAGCCTACTGTTATTGTCATGTAGTTACACAGCTACTGTTAAAAATCAATTCGGCTATAGGTTACAACAAAACATTGTCCGCACTGAGAAACATTTTCCATGAGCCCAAACAGTGCCCCTAAACATGAAGGATGGAAATAGAAAACATAATAATTGTCTTACAGAGTTTTGTATTATCATAAGGCTTGTTTATCTTTGGTTCGCCACGGCTGATTGGTTGTTCTCCTGCTCGGAAGGCGTATTTCCTCTGCAAAAGCAATCTCGCCACTGATTTCGCGAAACCTCCGGAGATATATCCATTGATGAAACTGACTCCATTAACTTTACATCCTCGACATATTCAACAGTCGTGTATACAAGATAATTTCACCGATTGTGTTGTCCGCGCAGCTGCCTGTATCTCATCTCGGCAGTTGACCAAGCTGTCTGTGCCACAGCGAGTGATGTCGGAATGGAAATGAGTCCCCCTGCACTGTTGAAACCGGCTCCGGGCCAATCAATCAAGGCTGTATTTGAATATTCCCACGGCTCGGCCAATCGCATGAAAGAGAAGGCGGCCGCTGTCGTGATGCCAAACCCGTCAAAGTAAGCACGTTGCTGTTTCGCGGACAGTTTTAAAGGAGAAGAACGTCTGATAAATTAGCCCAAAACAAATGCAAGCTTCTGGTCTAACTTGACTCCTGCTCGTCTGATCGGTTAAGAAAGATACGCATCGGCTCTGTAGGCTACAGTAGCCTATGTTTTAGAGCTCAGCCAATCAGCAGTGCTTAATTCACTCTTAATTGGATCAGGTGTGGCGTGCAGAGCAGAGCTTGAAGAGAGAGCTGCATGCATCACTTGGGGAAAGTGAGGTAAAGCTGGATTAGGAGCAATGATGGAAAAAACATTCCTATCTTTCAAGTAGCCTAAAGATAAATGTCCTCCAATCAAATGCGTTATGAGCATAGTAGGCTATAGTGCTTAGAATGCCCCCTCCAGTAAGTAAGTAGTTCCTCCAATAAGTGATATATTAGCCTATCATAAATATTATTATTGTTGTTTTTAATTTGTATGGGTTAACATAATAGGAATCTTTTTCTGTAGTTTGTCATTGTTGGCGTTGTGTATATTTTGGATTTTGGATATCTGTTTATTAAAAAATGTAGAGAGAAAAAAACTCCACTGCAATAGTTATTTCAAGACTGTGGTCTGACAGTAAGTAGTAAATCCTGTTTCTCAGGTTAGAAATATCTCAGGATAAGAGCTTGTCACGATTGGTTGCTTAGTATGCCATTTCCTCAGCAGTGTTAATGTGATTAGTAACACATGTGCTTCTCCTACTATGACAAGTTAAATGTCAGCTGTAAAAAAAGACCTATTGACCCCAACTTCCTTTGGAAAATAGCCAGACTAGCTATTTCCCCATTTCCAGCCTATATGCTGCTAAGCTAGCTTCCTGCTGGCTGTAGCTTCACATTTATCTGAGAGATAATGGTGTTGTTTTTCTCATCTAACTCTCAACAAAAAGGCAAACAAGCATATTTTTTTCCCAGCATTTCTTCATCCTCAAATGCTGAATTAGACTTTGAACACCCATTTGTCAATATTTAACATACACTGCTGCACTCAGGACTCACTAATAAATCTTCCCAACAAACGTGATGATGGAGACTAACCATCACAACAAATTCAACCTTTCAAATACAGGTGTTTTTGTTTTCTGAGACAGACAGTCACGTGCACACCAAGAGACTTGCAGCAGACAGAGTTTGACAAATTGTTTCTTTACAGCTTCCTGAGTGTCATTTTTAAGTATGAGTGAGGCCTGCAGATGGCAAATGAGGTTACCATGCCAACTAATGTCCCTATATTGAACACTGAGGAAGTAGATAAATTATTGTTTTCTAGCTGATCACATGTTGATGTTGTAATGGCTATACAGTTTATCGAAATTTAAAGGAGCCCACTGTTCGCATGTGCTTAAAAGCATTATGCAAACTCATGCTGATCCTTTGTGGTCAAACACATGATACAATCTCTATAATCCACATATAGTAATTGTTTAGGTTACAGGAGAATCATCTAGAAACCCTAACCCAACTGCCTCTACCTTATGTGCAGGCATGCATTGATGAAAGAGCAGGCATTCAAATAAATAGTAGTTATAGAGTAATTACAGAGTCGACCTTTGTTTTTGTGTCTGATGTAGTTGGGTGATTTACAGACATCCTTCAGTCTAACCTGCCTGTGGGTTATGATCAGTGATTAACAAATTAAGAAAAGATTTGTGTGGAAATACAGTTTACTTCTTTTCAATGATGCAAATAGCTAATAGTATTTTATGCTACTTTAATTAGTTTCTGTCTCCTGATAGGTGTTCTATGTCAGAGAGAAATGCAAATTCAAACCAAAATGGAATTTCAATAATAGGCTGATGCGTTGCAAGAGGACGGACACACACACACACACACACACACACACACACACACACACACACACACACACACACACACACACACACACACACACACACACACACACACACACACACACACACACACACTCAGCTACTAGTATACAAAAAGGAATGATCCAAAGGGTACAATTGAAATCCTGGACACAGCTAGATTGAATAATAAGCTCATAAGCATGACAATATCATGGTAGTCTTGCTCTATTGAAAGAAACTAAGCAAATGATTGACAAATATTATTGACAAGTATTATGAATGAACATATAGTCTTTATAGCGCTGTAACTGTTTGTTTCTTGAACTACTCTCATCCTGATTATCATTCTGTTTTGGTCAGGTCATCATGTCCTCATAGGATGTCAAGCTCTGCCTCTTAAGATGGTTCTCATCAGACCAGAATGTACCTGGCAGTGACAGTAATAAAGAGCTCCATCTGCGCCTGGCAGGCAGAGGCAAATGAACCAATTAAGGTCTGGTGAAGTCTCCTCTTTCACCTATTGGCAATGCCTGCAGCTGTCATCTTCATCATGATGAAAAGGAGAAAGTACAAGGGTAATTAAATACCATCAGTGGCCGGGGGGCACACCTAATAACTCTCTGTAACAAGCCAATAAGAGACCTTATTGCTTGAGAGTTCACACAACCCATAGCATGTTAATGGTGAGGAGAGCCACTTACTACACACAAACATACAGATAGTTAATAGGCCTGCCTGTTCTTCAGAAAAAAATGGACTTTGTAGAGAGACATCTGCAATAGCCCAGAGGCAAAGTACAAAAAGCCTCTATGCCACCTTTTATCTATCACAGTGATCTCTTCTGCTCTAGTCAGAACTGGCTTTCATGTGAACTCAAACACTTTGCTATGTTGGGTATAATGTCTGTTGTAGCATTGCCATCTGCTGGCAACAGTATGCTTGTGCAGCTATATTCTGAAGCACCTGTGAATGTGCAGTGCACTGCACATTGCCAGTTGTTAGTCGTTGAGTATTATGAGAGTCTTTTTGGAGTATGACATTCTACATTGAACACAAAGACCACCATACAGAATTTGCTGAAAGATAATGGTACGCAATCATAGTCCTAAAGTTCTTTGCGTATGCCTTTGAGTATGTATGATGTATTTAAAAGTTCCAAAGACAGGATTAACCTGATGTGCAACAACATGGTCAATTTAAATAGTCCATAGTTAAATTTAAGGCCAACCTAGTCTTGCATTGCCAGAACGATCTCCACAGCTCTGTAAAGGTCAACCCAACTCGCAACTGCCTTTGTTCATTGTGTTTGTGCATCCCATCCATAGTGTTGTGTCAACATGCCCTGCCCTTTTTTCTCATTTTGCCCATGAGTGTGTGTGCTGAAAAAAAGGTAACAAACAAAAAACACATGACCTCTTCAATAGAGATACTGTGTAGGTAGGAAATCATTAAAGCCATCTTGCATACAAAACCACAACCAATTCAAGTGGCTCTGAATTGCTGCCCAATAATGGAGTGGCAACAAAAAGCCCCATCAATCATCAGGCTAGAGTTAAACTCGGTAACGTCGTGTAAACTGTCAACTGTCAAGAAGATTATACTTAGTGAAGTGCTCAGAAATAAAGTAACACAGTTCACCACAAGGTTAAGGTAGACATCACGCTAAATAAACCCCACAAATGAAATAATACATTTTTGTAAGGGTTCGGGTCACGGGGTTTAACCATGGATGTATTTAAAGAACCAGAGAGGGTTTAACAGAGGGCAAACATCACACTATCCCCACAAGAAGTCGGCTAGCTACCATAGACAGTTAAAGAAAGCTACATCGTTTCCACGGCAACGCGTTGAAGCTTCCTCCAAGAGCATCATGGGAAACTAGCTACTGAAGAGGAGGGAGTTTCGAAGTATTTCATGATTAGCTACGGAACAACATATAATAGCATAGCTATATTAACATCCCCGCAACCAAATGATGTGAGCATAACATTTGAGTACAACCAATGTATTTTAATTGCTCAGGTAAGACTTGTTTTCGGGACCAATGCTCAGCGCAGTAAGCAACAATAGCTAGCTAGGCGGCTAATGCTAGTTAACATTGGCGATGTTTTTTGTTGGTTCAAACAATGGATAACATTAGCTATTAACACTTTAACATTGTCAGTACATGTCACGCATAGCTGTAGCTAAACATATAGCTAAGGATTCCATCGCATATTTCTAGCTAGTTAACGTTACGTAGCTAGCTAATCAAAATCGTTACATTGTAGCAAATAAAACTGTTGCTTGTCAGCTAACCTATTTATATTGTCTTGCTTGACTAGCTAGTGGGATCCTGCAATCTCGATAAACCCTTCCTGAGGGCATAATCAAGAGGAAGATCTGATGCTGTCTTTTAAACATGGAGCTAACGCTGGACGTTGTTTTGTCATCCAGCATCAAACGGAAGAAACCATGGCCGCGATTCTGTTGGCTTGGGAAGGTGAAAACAGTAAAAAGCATTTCAGCCAGAGACCCTAAAACTTAGCTAGCTTTCCTTGTCAGAAAACATGACTGTGACTTTGTGTCATGTCTCTCTTCAGGAGAAGGAGTCTGTGTTCCTGTTAGATGACAAACGGATCAGTGAGATCAACATGGTGTCTGGTCGCACCAAGAAGAGGACTCCTAAACTCCATCCTTTGCTCAACAGTGTGGTGACAATGGCTTCATCCAACAATGGTACAAATATTGTGTAAACTCAAAGCGAAACACATGTCACCTGACAATACTGAGAACACATTTCTTGTCTCTTGGGTTTCAGGTATGTGGCTTTGTGGACTTTTGATCTCAGGAGAGCTGTTTCTGTGGAACAGGGATAAAGACTTGTTGAAGACTGCTGCAGCAGTCCCAGAAGTAGTTCAAATAACTACTGCCGTTCAAGGTATGCACAGTACAGTTATATGTACATGTATATGCATTTGCTCTCCTATGAGACTGTAACATACACTCACTTGGAAGATGTGGGAAGGTGCATTCTTGACCCGAGATGTACAAATATTTGCTTCCATATTTTATCCTGGATATAACAATGGCCGCAGTTTCCGGGTGGGTGTTTGTAAGGCGATGTTTACTCTTTCTTTGTTTTTAACCTTAGCTGATCATAGAGTATCCTGATTACAGTTATTACATGAAATATTAAATCTTTAATCCTTGGATTTATGTTTTCACAGGGAACGCCAGACGACTGTCACTCCATGTTTCAGGGGATGGGATGCGTGTGCTCCTGGTAGCCATTACAGGGCAAGTGTTCCTGTGGGAGTGTATGGATGTCAGGGATTTGACGGGGGTACGAGATGGCTTAGTCAAGGGACACTGGGCACATATACAGCCCGTTGAAGACTCCACTCTGCCTTCTTCAAAAGACAAAGAAGCATCCCATCACACCATCTTTGCCAAGACAGAGGTCTGTATAATGAAAATAATATATATTGGACATACTGTGTCATACAGACCTGCACTCCATTTCTGATTTTCATTTTATCCATATTTAAAAAAATATATATATCATTTTATTTTTCTCCAAACTTAGTTTATGGGTGATGCCTGCTTATCAGCCTTTGTTTTCACATCTGGGAAGAAGTTAATCATCACTTGCCTGAAAATTCAATGGGAAGATGGCCATGTGAAAGTGGGGTGAGTGAGCAGGTGTATGTCAAAGACAGGACTCGTTGAGTATTACAGTAGTTAAAAGTACACATTTCTCTTTGTAGTTCTGTGGGATACAGCATACAGTGGGCCACCAAGACATACCCCATGTCTCGTCTCAAGCCGCCCTGCCAACCAGTGAAGTCCAGAGGGGCCTTGGTGCCAGCCTTCTCCCCAGATGGCCGCCTGTTAGCCATCGTGCTGAACCAGAGACAGCCTAAGGTGAGCATTTGGCCTGTCTATCTCTTTTTTCACATCTTCATGTGTTTTTTTCTCTCCAAAAATGTAAATCAAGATTTATGTTTCCTCTTGTTGAATGTAGGCTACACAGGTCCTCTTTGTGAGCACACAGAATTTTGTCTCCATATCAAGTGGCCTCGGAGGATGTGGAAGTAAGAAAATGGAGATCCCCTTTAAATACATAAGGTATGCATGAATAAAAATGGGACATCACCAACAAAGACAACATTATCATAATATACAATTGTATTAAGACTGCCAAGATATAGGATACCAGGAAATGTTTGCCACCAAAGGGTGTGTGGCATCATCAGAATGCCATGTGTCATAAGAACTACTTTCAAATCTTTGATGTACAGCAGGGTTTCTCAAACGTATCACTCAAAGGTCCACATCAGATTTTTTTTCCAGGTCAGAGATCCGGAACGATTGGCAATAACAAAATAACATTTAATCAACTCACTTTTAACTTTTGAGCAACATATATTTATGTTGAGTTCTCGGTTTTCCCACTCGACGTTTTACAGATTTGGGTATCGTTACATGAAATTTGGAACCGGTATCCAACGGTACCTTATTTTAAGCTTCATGCAGTAAAAGGACATTTTTGTAGTTTTTTTGTTATTACTCTTTTGTCGCTTTTTTTTTTTTTGTCGACATTTTTTTCGACTTCTTTCCAATTGTTTTTGTCTGTTTTCTCTAAGCTTTTTTCAACGTTTTTGACGCTTTTTTCAACATTGCTGCCGATATTTTTAATGTAGATTTAACATCACAAACAATTTATCGATCAATACAAAATTTATTTCAAACTAGAAAACATTACACTTCATAACGTATTGTATTAATAATACAAGGTTTATGGGCTGGGTCCGAATTAACTTTCCGTCCGGTCTGGTCCGGACTTTGAGAAACCCTGATGTACAGTGTGTATATATTTAGAAATGGACTTTACATATCTTCTGTTTTAGGTCCTACTGGGTGAGCAGTGTGAGCTGGTCACCAGGCGGTCTTTTCCTGGCCTGTGTTCTGAAGAGAGGCTCCCTTCTTATGTTAGCTCGCCTTGGGGGGCTTCTCACTCTAACAAGCTGCGGTTGCAATGTTGACTTTGGGCCTGCTCACTTCCTACCCCTGCACCCTCTTGTCACTTACCGGTATACCCTACATCACTTATTAGCCCTTGTTACAAGTTATTGATTTGTTTGTGCAGATGTTCTTTATTCTTAATTCTCTTCTCTCATCTGTGGTCATCTTTGCTATTGATTGCTTCACTTTCACTTTCCACCACGAGAGCCGAGTCATTGCCTCTCTCTTTTCTATTGTCCCAAGAATTGAAGCCTATATATCCAACGTGTAATGTTTAATTATGTATATTATAAGCTGCAAATAACAGTTATTTCCATTATCGATTATTCTGCTGATTACTAGCTTGATTGAGAGAAAATCAGCAAATCCTCACACTCTGAGAAGCTGAAACCGAAGAGTGTTTTTGTATTTTGGATGGAAAAATGACGATTATTTGTTTATCAAAGAAGTTGATAGTTGGCGATCGACTAATCGATCGATCAATTCATTGTTTCAGCATGAATATGTCTGATAAAAAAAAAAAAAGTCCCACCAGACTGGTCACTGTCAGTTATCATCTCATAGTCTATCCACAGTCCTGCTTATCTTGGAGCTGTTCTCTGATTCTCTTGATCACACCTACAGCCTGCATCAAAGAACTGTCTGGTCCTCTGCAGAGAAGGAATCTCTTTCCCAGCCACCACAGCTCTCAATCCTTTCCCCTTTGCAGGGCGCCAATGTCTGCAGATAAAGAGGCGGCCTCTTTGTCCAGCTCCAGCTTGTCTGTGCGGGATGTCCTGAGGCAGCGGTATTCTGTGACCTGGCATCCACGGCTGATGTATCTCATTGTGTCTGATGGCTACATGGCCACAGTTATGAGGGTGCTAGATAGGCCTTCTCCTGCCCTGTTGCTGACAGCACTTCTAAAGGACACAAGCATGGACCTTGAGAAGGCCAGTCGGATACTGGATAAATCACAGGTGGTAAACCAGGGACTTCTAGAAGTGGGAACAGGGATCACCTTCAGCTTTGTATGTACTTTCTACTGGACTATTTTTGACAATATGGTTTCCTCACATTCATTATTTTCAGATTCATGTGAGGGCATGGTTGGAATCCCTATCTTGCCTGAATCTTGACAGCAGCCTTGTTACACGTGGGCCCAACACCGCAGACTCTGTCATTTCAGCAGCCACAGATGGATCCACTTTGCCACTTTTCCTGCAGGATCAGGGGACACTGGGTGGCACCAAGGAGCTTCTTGAAAAAGTACAGGTCGGTCACATAGTTCATACACTAGAAATGTATAGCTTGGGGCGATCTCTAGCTCACCCAATAAGAGCGTGCGCCCCATGTAGGCTGAGTCCTTTGCAGCGGCCCGGGTTCGAATCTGACCTGCGGCCCCTTGCTGCGTGTCATCCCCCATCTCTCTCCCACCTTTCCTGTCTATCCACTGTGTCTATCAAATTAAGGGAAAAGCCCCACAAAATTATCTTAACAAAAAAAAAATGTATAGCTTTATATTCCTGTGTAGGCTATATACACTGACGGGCTACATTTACATGAAGGTAAAAAGCAGATTAGAAATCAGATTTCCTACCATCCCTACTGTATTTTTGTACCAGCATTAACATATTCTCAGTGTCTTAAAGTGTATATCCCCTTGTCTTATAACTTGAAAAAACGCAGCCTTCTCTGTTTACATAGCAATTTTGGATGTCAGCTTACTGCTTACAGAGAAAATCTTATTACTATAGTGCATGTGATTACCCTGAGCAATAATGTGTCATGGCTGCTGTATTAGTTGCTTGATTCACTTATGTTTGGTGTCTGTAACCTGCTGTTTGTTTGTGTGGTTTCCTAGACTTTCTTTGAGGACGACTCTGATGTAGATGGGCCGCCTGCTGGTTCTCATGTTGAGGATGGCGGCCGTCTGGAGTTTGCCTCAATGTTTGACACCCTCCACGCCCTGGACACACAGACTGACACTGGACTTGTTACTAGTCCAGGGCATGAAAAGGACTTTGTTGAAACAGAGAGGAAGACTCCTTTTCTTCATTGCGAACTTGGAAAAATCCAGACTAAGCTGTTAACAGCTTGGGCTTTTGGCATGTCTCTAGGAAATGCTGTGGAAAACAGAACTCGTCTGCTGAAGCATACCCTCTACTGTGTGGTGCGATTTGCTGCTTTACTCCATTTGATGCCCCGCTCCGAGGTCCACGCAGGGAAAAAGAATACCTCGGTTCCTACTCGCCTCCTACAACTTCTCAAAGCCCTTTTGTCTTTTCTTCCCTGGGATAGCAGTCACTCAGATGGGCCTTGCTGCCTGGGGCTGGTGGTAGAGCTCAGTAAACGGCTGATACGTCTCCTGCTGACCCCTCACCCTGAGTCCCTCCAGACTGGTCATTGTCAGTTATCATCTCATAGTCTATCCACAGTCCTGCTTATCTTGGAGCTGTTCTCTGATTCTCTTGATCACACCTACAGCCTGCATCAAAGAACTGTCTGGTCCTCTGCAGAGAAGGAATCTCTTTCCCAGCCACAACAGCTCTGGCCTTCCGATGCACATTATGTGCCTCTGTTACAGGATGAGAAGGAAGAGAAATCCAGTTTTGTACATCAGGCACGACCTGTCCCCCAGCGACCATCCAGCAGGTACAGACCATCTCTCTGGCTTTTTATGTGTCACTGTTTATCAGCAAATAGTCAGTTATTTGTTATCGTGGATGCCAGTCCTAGTCATTGCATGTCGTGTTTTCAGATTGTTGGGAGTGTGGCAGTGGGTCTACAAGGTCACCCAGCAGTATATGGAGGAACTGAAAAGCTTTAAAGGCTGTGATGGCTGGGAGGAGGAACAGCAACAGGTGTCTGTCATCATGTCCCAGATCCAAACAGCTCTGCAGGCTACAGGAGAAAGGATAGAGGAGGGTCCTGCACTGCTGAGTTACCCAGGTCTATAGCAAAAAGTATTTATCTAACTATGGTTATTGCACCAGCTACAGGAAATAAATTAGGTAGTTTAAAACAAACCATATGCAAAATAATTTAACTGTGGTTCAAATTGAAGAAAACCTAAAGAATTATGTCTAAATATGTCTGAATAATAATTGTTGTTTAGTAATTCACTCTTCTCCCCCCAGGTGAAGATTTCTTTCTGTGTGGCTCATACCCAAAAAGTGCCGATACATGGCGGTCACAAATTTGTGAGGAGAGTAACAAAAGTAAGAACCGCTGCTTCAGTTTTTCTAATGAAGTCCACCACAAGGTCACATTCACTCTGAAATGGTAATCGTATGTCTTTCTGATAGGCTGTGATCGTAGTGTCTTCAAGGAGACACGGCTTTGTCTGGCCCTCCTATACAGTCTGTTTTCCCAGTACCGTCTGAGAGAAGCCCAGGAGTTGGGGGACCACATGGCCCGCCTGATTCTGCACAGAGCTGGACACCAGGAGGACAACATGACCTGCATAACAGGTCAGCAATGGTCAATCATCCCTTAGTCTTTCAGAGGGCTTTCATGTGTGAGTCGGCTAATGGAATCAAGTTGTAAATAGCTCCTACATACTGATACGTCATGCAGTGCGAGATAACTCAAAAGGTTTCATTATGTCATACTGGCCTTTGAGTTGGCTTTGAATGTCTCACTGTCCAGGCTGTGTGGTCAAAAGATGTTTTCCTCTTTCGGGATGTCCTCTCTTTCTAAATGATGAATGTGATGAATGGGGGAGATCTTATTCTTAACACTGTTTATTGAGTTTTCCTTTTCTTCTCATACAGAGATAGAGGACAATCAGTACAAAAAGTACAATGTGAATAGCATTTACCATGACCTTCCCCCTGCCCACTCTCAGATAGTAAACTATAACATCATAGTAATATTTGTGGTATTCAATTTAATTAGGTATTCAATTTATTTAAAAAAATATATATTAAAGGAGAGATAGAGATTATATTCAGGAGATAGACATGCTATTTACACGGGCCATAGTATTGACCTGAATAAGGCTGCAGTGCACCTGGCTAAGTAAGGTTTCAGAAGCACACTGCAATGTAGCTTCAAGTGTGAGCATCATCATTAAGAGAAGGTCTATCTTGTAAAAAGGTTACAAAGTATCCCCAGCATCTGTCAAAAAGAAATGGCTTCTACTTGAGGTCAAACATAATCTTTTCTGAAGGTAAGTATGATGAGAATGGGGGAGTTGTTAATCTTTTTGGTACTAATCAGTCTGCAAAGAATGAATTAATCCAGGTGCTATAAACTGGGTGGTGGGTGGTGATGGTGCAGTAGATATGACACATGACTTTGGTATGGGGGGATCTGGGTTCAATTCCCACTGCGATACATCAACCAATGTGTCCCTGAGCAAGACACTTAACTCCTAGTTGCTCCAGTGGCGTGTGCGCCCTCTGACATATAGCAATTGTAGTCACTTTGGATAAAAGCGTCAGCTAATGCAATGCAACTGTGATTTTGCTCCCTGCTGATCAATAGTTTGACACAGTTGCTGCAGATATTTTGTTAGCATAATCTGCTGCATCACAAACGCCCTTCTCAGGATAGCTGTTTTAGAAGTAACTGATATGCCATGTTCACAGTCGCTTAAGTTAGCTAGTAGCTCTGCCTTTATGCCCTGCAGCAGACCCTCTTCCTTGCCCGTGGCTGCCGATCGACCTTCACAGTGACGCAGCTTGTGCTGTGGTTCAGACCCTGGGGAGATTCATGGCCTCTTATTTCACCAACCAACCCCTCTACATCCTGCCCCCCCACCACGTGGCCGTCCTGCCTCCAATACATCTACCTCATGGTGTGTTTCCATAATTATTTGTCAGTTAAAAAGATCATTTCTTAATGTATTACTATTTGGTAACATGTTCTTTCTCAGCCGCTAGTGTTGGGCGCTTGGTGCCACTGTGCCAGGTGGAGGTGGCTAGAGCAGTGCGGCAACAGCAACTGTCAGAAGTATGGACAGTAGATTACGCCCAGGACCTGCTTCTGCTAGGGGGTCTGCTTCCTGAGACTGTGTGGTTGGCTTATCATCTCGGTGACTGGAAGACAGCGGCCTCTCTGAGCCTGGCCTATACCAATTACTGCGCTGACCACTTTGACTTCACTTGGTCAGTGTGAAAACCATACATTATAATCAGGGAGTGAATGAAATGTATTCACTAGAATAAATGTACGATGTTTATTTTCATGAACATCTCTGTGACATCTTTTATGACAGGCTCAGGAGGAGAGAGTTCCACCTCCCAACAGCTTTAAAACCAGAAAGCATTTTTCAGGTTGAGTTGGAGTGTCTTCTTGGCAATAAGTCTGACTCCCAAGAGCGCAGACATAACGATGGTGACAAGAGTTTTACAGGTTGGTGAGACCTGACAGTTATAAGAAGTCCACAACACATGTAGAACCCTTTGATTTTAATCTATGCTTTGTCTCAACTCCTTTTTACTAGACCCTTCGGAAGGAGAAGACTGGGACTTGTTACAGGTTTCTATACAGGACATTCTGAAGGCTTCAGTCATGGCTGGAGTAAATGTTATGTCTTCACCCTTGTCTTCCTTGCTGGACACAGCCAAAGACCTGTGTTGTTGCCTGCCTCTGTTGGTGCCCAGTGGACTGTATCTGCCTTCCCCACCTCTTTATTGCCCTCAGCCTTCCCCCAACACACAGGTACATAACATAGAAGATTAACCTTTACATACAGTACATTTACATATATTCTATAATTAAATGCTGTGTGTGTGTGCTTAGGACCCAATAGGGACAATAGGGCAGTTTGCAGAAATTGCTTCACGCCACAACGTGTCTGGAGTTCTCCAAAGATTACTGTTACTTCTGAGATCTGCACGTTGTTGCCATCCTGCTGCCCAGTGGTACATCAGCCATCTGCGCCGTGCCAGACACATACTACACAAGGTACTTTCTAGGACTAAAGGGTACTGTATTTATCGGTTTAATAAGAGGATTAAATTGTGAGGCTGACATAACTGACATTCTTTGTTTACAATTTCATTCATTGCAAAATACAAACAAAAATATTTTCCTTTTTACTACACTTTAATTGGTTCATCATGCAAAAAGGAAATAAATAGTGCAAATATGTGATGTTGTTTTCAGATCAGGAAGAAGTACTCCTATCTATCAGCCGCTGAAGAAGAAGAAAAGGCTTTCCCAGAGGGCCTGATGAAGTTCGTCACCCGTAGTGGATTCTTCAGACACGGGCCTAATAAAGACGGTCACCTGGACCCTGACACCATTCAAACTATTAGTAAGACTCAACTCAGTGAATTGCGTATATCATAATCAATTATCTACTTTCAGGTAGTAATTATTGACTATATTTTCCCCACAAGTCTGTTTCAGGGAGCTGTGTGGTTTGTGCTGGATGCTTCATGTCAGGGACCAGCTCTCCATTTCCTGCAGGAAGTATCAGGCCGCCAGACAGCATTGTAGAGATGAACAGGTATTCCTTTAGTGTTTAATTGTGTAACATGGTTGTGTATAAATATCCTCAGCCATAGATGCCCTATGATGTGTGTATTTGTGTTTCTAAGATCCCTGCTGGTTCAGAAGTGAGATCTACCTGTGTTGATGCTCTCCGCTGGGCCTGTCGGTTCCTGCCTTTCTCTTGTTTCCTTAATGCTGAGGAGATCCTCCAGGACATACTGCTCAGCCTTGTGTCTGAACTTCCTCCTCTCTCTCTGGTGATGTGACTTGTTCTTGCCTTTTCTTGCATAGACAGTGTTTATCAAAGTAAAACAGAATGACGTTAAGTGGGTAAATTTATCATACTTGCTTGTTCTTCTTCTCAGGTGGCAGACACGCTGGTACGAGCCTTCCCAGAGGAGGAAGAGTCTGTCAGAGTCCCTCTGAGAGAGAAGTACAACTCACTGCTGCAGAGACTGAGGCGATGCAATGTCCTCGGTACAAACACCTCTGTTCATTAACAAGTTGCTTTAAGGCACTAAACAGAACTTAAACAGTAGGAATGCAGTTTTTTATTTAACATACCTGATGGCTCCATTTTAAATATTGATTCTTCATTTCACTAATAGAATCTATAAAGAATGTAATGAAAACTTGTGACGACCCCAGAGATTATTTCTTATGGTGATTTGCCGGGTCATTACGGCAGTCTTTGTGCTTTGATTAGTGTTCCCATATGACATGTGACAACATATGATCTCTATATGCTATTGTGGTTTAAAATCCTCAAAGCTTTGTGTATTCCTTTGAGTGAGGGATTTAGGATAATGTAATATATTGTATGTATTATCCATGACAATCCTAAACATATGTGATGTATTTATAGATGTTTTTCTGTTTGTTTTCTAGAGGGGGAAAGCCAGGAGATCGAGTCGATGATGATTGTGATTCAAGACAAATTCAGGCAGAGGAGAAAACATCTTGGGCGTTTGACGAGGCACCTGGCCCCCCCTGAGCTCCATCTGTGGGAGAAAAAGGAGGAAGAGGAGGACAGGGGAAGCAAACATGGGATGGCCGTGTTACAGAAACTCTCACTGGGCACAAGTTTGAGCACCAGCACCTTAACTGACTGTGGCTTCCCCCCAGTTTACAGTGATGGAGACACAGTGGATAATACATCTGAAGATATCTCTCATGAAATGCATAGCAGGGCAACAACAAGGTAGCCAGCGTAGAATACTAGCACTACCATTACACTGAGGTATCATGTATCTGTGTTGTGGCTTATTCTGTGCTCTGTGTTGGTCTTTGCAGGGGCAAAAAAGTAAAAAAGGTAAGAGGCAGAGAACATGCAAAGAAGACGGCTACTAAGATTGAAAGCGTCATTCAGGAGCAGAGTCAGCCAGGGAATGCCAAGGAGAATGAGCAGCCCTCCCTACCAGTGGTTGGCACCTGGGAGTTTGAGCTGGAAGATGATGAGTATCTAAATTTCCTGGAGCTCTTCCTCAGCTACGTGTTAGAGAAGGATAGCGCTGATGGAAGGGACTCAGACAGTGAACTACCTTTGTTGAAGTGCTTCTCCTCCCAGCTGCGGGAGAGAGAGTTGCATTCTCTCACCTTTGATGTGCTCACAACGGTTCATCGCCGTCAAAGAGATGTGCACCATCCAGCGAGAAAACACTTGGCCAATGATCCTCCAGTGTTCAGAGCCGGCTGCTGCTACAGGCCAGTGAAAAAGGATGCAACACCCGATCTGCAAACCTCCTCCGTCTGGAGTGAAGCTCCTGTATCCAGAACTAGCCTTTCTGTCACCTCTCTTCCTGGCCTGAGAACTGGCAGGCCAAAAGGTTTGTTTGGTCTCAGACAGCAGAAGCCTTTAAGGCAAAGAATGAAGGGAGGGCTCTTTGGTTCTGAAACTAGCCCTATTCAAAGTGCCTTTCCCACGGGGCAGCCTTCAGAGCGCGTGATATTTGGCTCCTCAACTTCTGTGGAGGCAGTGATTGAACTGCAGCAGGGTTTGGATCCTAAACTAGAGGCTCGGTTTCCAGAGCTGGGCAGGCTGCTGGAATGGATGGTACGCTGGGCTGATAGGAGGTTGCTACTAGGACATCATGGCAAAAAGAAGAAAGAGAGGGGAGGAGGGGACGGAGGAACAGCTGATGAAGGAGTAGTGATCCGTGTCAAAGCCTCAGCGCCTGCTGTCCTCACTTCTCTCAGCTTGCTTGAGCACAGGTACACTGCTCTACTTGGGACTGACCGCTACAGTGCCCACATCCGAGTTCCAGAAACCCAATGGACTGTAGCCCCTGTGCTGCAACCTGAGGTGGATAGGAAGCTGGAGAGAGAGAGCAGTGTTGATACAGGCTACCCGGGATCAGCCAACACTCCCATCACTGGTCTTTATCACAATCTACAGCAAGGAGAACTGTCAATGTGAGTGCCCCATGTTTTTATTTACAATGGTTTATTATTTTATTTATATAACAAATGACAGTAATTGGACACATGGTGGTAATGTAAAAAATGCAGCAGGAAAAATAAATAGGTGATCATGTGTAATTTGGAGTTTGATATGTTTGTTTTGTACTGATTCATCATTTGACGTGGTTTAATGTCCTGACCAGTTTTACTGTAAATATGAATAACCTACTGTAGTTATATATTATTTGTTTCCCTGCAGTGGTTCTCACATAGATGAACCAGAAGAACTGACATTCCACAGGACACCTCTCCCTAATGACCAGGATCAACTGACCTTTGATGCTCAGCAGAGACAATCCAGTTCACAACAACCATCTCTCGATGACTTAGATGTTACACCTGAAAAAGAAGGTAGACTACCTAAGTTATATTATCGTCAGTTACTGTTACTGTAATGCAGACTCTTATAAGAGAGTATATTCATTGATGTGTTTGATATTTGTAGGCAAAAGCAGTGACAGTGAGGGCTTGGAAGTGTCGTCCTCTGTTTCCAATAGAACCATCTCTGGAAGCATCTGCACACCTGAAACGGTGAATATTACCATTCAGGATTCCCATTCTTCATATGTATCAGCAATGATGTCCAAGCACACAAAACTGTTGTCTTTGTTTTTTTGCAGAGTTTAAAGCTTGCAGACCTGGAATTCTCAGAAAATGCTGAAGACTTGTTCAGCTCCACCTCTCTGTAAGTTTTTAAAGTAAACTTATTTACTTTGCAAGTATGCACCATGAATGTGTAAAAGGAGAGCTGTTAATTCATTAAGTCAGTGCCAAGATTATAGCAGAAGGTTGCTCATTATTGCATAATTCTTTGAGATGTTAAGCCTTACCATGTTATGTAATGTTAATGATAGTTGTAGTTACACATTATAGAAATAGAATACATAATTCCTGCTGAGTTATTTCATACATTCAACATGCAAACATACATAATCGTTGTTGACATTGGGTGCCTGTTTTGTTGTTTAAGCCACAGTCAAGCTAAAAGATTGCAAGACCCCCCACACCCAGAGCCCCAAGCTCATCCTACTGTCCAGCCTGAGGCAGCGGCCCACGCAGAGCCTTCTGGTTCACCTGGAATGCCGCTCCCCAACACACCTGTGGATCCTCCAAGCCTCCGGCCACAAAGCTCCACAGCTGGGGCACCCACTGCGGATTCCACAGCCCTCCATCAGCCGCTATCCAATCAGACTCCGCAAATGCGACAGCGTCTGGGTGAAGACTTATTCAGATTGGTTCAGGTAAGAACAGATTAACCAAAAGGAAAGGTTTGCACTCAACTGACTCTTTAGATTGACTCTGATCTGAAGTGTTTTTGTCCTTCATTACAGCATATCAACTACATGAGCCTGAATGAGGTTTTGGGAGCTTCATTTTCTAACCTGCAACTTGCCCAGCAGAGCTCTTCTTTGGCCCAGTCTAACATGAACACCTCACACCCTGATGTGCCATCATCTTATGCTACCAATGTCATCCCTCAACCAGATGCCTTACCCGTGCAAACCACCGTTTCTGTGCCACCTCAGACACAAGCACGTGTGCTAGATCCAAGATCCAACGAGCCTCAGTTCAGTCAGGCCCCTGTATGCATGTTTGCAGACCAGCCTGCCCCCCACAACTCAGGAAAAAACTCTCCAACAGGCAGCCAGCATCACACCATCAGGAATCTACACTCCAATGCTAATGGTGCAGGTGTAAATTATCAGGTATTGCTCAAGTGTTCTGTTAAGTTGTGTCACATTGTGCTTTTATGTAAACAATAACAAAATCTCAGTGAAACCAAGCTGAATACAATTTTCTTTGTTTCTTCAGGAAATGCAGCCACTCTCTGTCCAGGCAGTGTCACCAGAAATCCAGTTTCAGGAGAGCAGGAGGTTAATCCCACCCTCACAGGGGCTACTGGCCACTACTGGCACCAGTCATGCTTTTCACAGTGCCCCGGTGTTACTGCCTTCTAATGATAGCATACATAGTGCTCCTGCTTCCCAGGTCTTTGGCTTGAAATTACTTCAGCTTCACCGTCCTCCATTATCCCAGCAGAGTGCCCCACACTATCCTCAAGGCCCCCAGGTGCTTCACACTGCAACATCTGCAACTATAGAATCGCAGCAGCACAATTTTACAAACCATGACCAATCCACCTCCATTCCAAAAAGACAACTCAATTGTAATCCTCCACATGATCCAACTCCCGGGAACTCTCAACACAAGAGTCAGACATCGGAAAGATCTAGGGGGCAAGGGTTCTCCCTACTTCCTCCTGCTTTACCAGCTCATACATCTGCACCAATGCCGGGCATTCGTCTACTGCACTTTCAGCCTGTCCCACACAGTAACACCACGTTCCCCAAACTACCCTTACCACCTTCCTCCAGGCACGCTACTGTAATTGCAGCTCCGTGGGGAGACACACCTATGATCAAGCTTCTACATATAGAATCTGGACCAAAAATGGCAAGCTATACTTTCATTTTTTCAAGATGTCTAAATTGGTATGATTAAATCTTGCATTGTAGTTTATGTACAGATATCTGTCTCTGCCACAGATGGTTCCCGAGGCAGCACCTTCAGCCCAAATGACCTGTCTCATGTCCATGGAGGAGTTAACAAGTTCAGTGATCGGGAGGCAGATTGCTAAAGAGGCTCAACTGCGGTTGCTCAGAGTAGACCCTCCTCCTGAAAGCACTAGAAGAGCTACCACTTTTGCGAGCTCTAACTCCAGCAAGAGGCAATCGCATATTAGTCTCAGTGTTATTGATTTTCTTTTCTTGTTTTAGCTTTTATCTTACTATACGCTCTGGGTGTGTTGTGTATAGGCAGAAGAGGAGAGAGGAGAAGGTGGGGAGGGCAAGAAAAGCAGAGGTCACATTCAGACCAAATGAGTCTATCATCCCTACACAAGAGGTAGAAACATATTTTTTTCTAGTAAGGAGTATTTTGTGCTACTATCAATGCTTAAGTGTAATTCCACTGTCATTTGTTTGTTCTAATATATCTGCAGCCAACAAATGAGCCTGTAAATGAAGAGCCTGCAGCTCCTGAAGAGATCACCCCTGGACATGATGTTGCCAATTTTGCTCAATTTGGTTAGTGTCAAATACACGTTTCATAAATAAACTGATAGGTTAAGAAAGTTTAGGTCCAAAGCGGATTGTGATCACCAGAAAAAGCAGCTAACTATATCCAGTATGTTGCCAGTGGCCACACTTTACCAGCCATCAGAGAGAGGGAAGCGATATCATTTAAATATGGAGCTAACAGTCTCTCCTGAAAGACTTTCTTAGTGTTGTACAAAAATAGTTGTGTAAATAATGAAAAAAGAGAGCTTGAGAGGGATGTTCAAACTCATCTTCTCACAGCTGGCCAATCCCGGCGGGAAGTGGGTGTGAATGTCGGATTGTTGGTTTCAGAAGTTTGATGTTGTCTGTCACGACCCTCCCAAGTTCTTATGGAGTATACGTCTGCCTTTATTTGGTAGCACTAAAGAAAGGGTTTACCTCGAGGCACTCATGAAAAGACAGGTATAATGAATTTAATTATTGTATTACTTGTCAAAGAAATTGCAAGAAACTCACATCACTACATCTCAAAGGGAGGACAGAAATCTGCATCGTTGCAGTTTTCAAATTTACATTGATTGAATAAAGACGCGAAGATTGTAAATCCTTTTTTGGAACATTATGATGTCTCTTGATCTGTTGTTCTAATTACCTGTAACTCGCAGGGTCCTTTGACTCTTTGCTGACTGGTCAGAGATTATTGGACAGGGCCGTGTCCACTTCAGCTGAGCTCCATGCCTTTGCTTCCACGTGTAAAAGACCCGCAGAGTGCCATGATGCTTTCACCAACACAGACCCAGGTAAGTTAGAGTTTGGGTTTACGCAGTGTTAATATTAATTTTGCAGAGTTGTAATGTTATTGCATAATTGTTGCTTGTTTTTGTTTTTTATCAATAAGACATGCACAGTATAACATAAATTGGGTTTCTCTTTTTCTGCCTGGGTCGTTTCAAATGCATGCTTTCCAAAAAAAAGTACATTCTGAGAAAGTAACATGTGGATTATCTTTCTTTCAGCTTGTCCTCCCACACTTGTGGATAAAGCTGTGTCTGCCTCTGTGACTTTGAGTATCCCTAAATGTAAGTGGATTCAAAGTTCCTGGTACAATGATAGCACACTGCTTTTTATTTGTTGTGGATTTAATGAAGAGTTAAACATTATTTGTTTGTGTGTGTTGTCTCCATCCAGCACAAAGTTCAGGGAATCTGCAGTTTTGCGACAAGCGCCTTGCTCAAGGAACAGAGGAGAACCCACAGGAGCCAGAGAAGAATCTGGTAAGAGGCCAGACATACAAGGTGAACCCAGCAGGAGCTGTGAATGGTGCTTTTAGACTCCAAATCTGTGTCTGAATAGGTCTTTTTTCATTCCACTTTGAATACAACACATAATACATTAGTGCCTACCATTCTGTGTGTAGAAAGCAGTATAATTAGTACAAATTGATCTCCATCCAAAAAAAAGCATACATTGGAATTATGTTTTTTTTTTTCATGGAGGGACCATGGTCTTCATACATTCATGTTGGAAGTTGTTATATAAAACTTGCATTTGCGCAAGGGCTTACCTAATTAATGGGCAGTTTAATGAAGGCTTCTTTGTTTCTCTGCCTTTGTCTCTCAGGGTCTGGATGGCCGCCAGTTCATAAGTGTCTTGGATCTAGAAGACAAAGACCTGCATCAGGACTTGCCACCCTGTCTTTCCATCCGCCCTTCTTCACCTACTTCTGCTCAGCTTCATGTACTTGCGACTTCTGTTATTAGGAGTAGTGATGGTGATGCTGCGGCTCCACGACCCTTAGTCACAATTCCAGAGGATCTCCACTGGAGATCTCACACAGGTCTTCATATGTCTTTATATATTGAAGAGTCTAATGCAGTTATGTCTTTATATTGAATACTATCAGATCAATGGTGAAGCATAACTCCATTGGTTAAAATTTGGTCCAAATATCTGTTGCGTTATACACTCTAGATATCCCTGAGGAGTCGCCGTCACTCAGCCACATTGAGCTCACTAGGGATCCAGAGAGAATCACTCCACAAGACATGGACAGATATCCACCTCACTCTGACATCTGTCAAGCTGTAAAGACCCAGAGCGTTGGACCTCACAGTGCCTCATCCTCCACACCTCCTACAGTGTGGTTCTCCTCCCGCCTGTCAGAGCTGGATGCTCAGTTGGCTGCTCTACAGAACATTGCAGATTATCTGGAGATGGACTTTTCGAACTCCAGGATGGTACATAAGCATGTTGTTTTTCATTATTTATCCTGTATGTTATTAATGGCACCCACGTTTACACATGTTCTTTGAAGGCCGACAAATATATGTTATATATCTTTCTTTGTGTAGCTGGTGAACACTATTGAAAAGCTCACACCGGTTTTCGCTCCTGATGTAAAGACTACCACAGCAGTAAAAAAAACTGTCAGACTGACTGTCCCACACCAAGGTATGACCTACAACTGTTCAATCATCGGTAATAATAGCCAGAACCGCATTGTATTTTAAATGACATTTGAAGTCCTTGAACCCCAAAAACAAAAGTAAAAGTCGAATAGAGCACTGTAATATTGTTACCTATTAGACTCTGTTGTACATCCCCTGTCTCTAACAGCATGGCTACCACGACTGGACACTTCAACTGAACATGCCTTTGAAGAGGAAGAAGAGAATCAGGAAGAAGAATGTGTCCTTCAAAATGACTCCACTTCTTACAGTCACAATGCTGGTCCTTCCTACCTTCACACCCCTCCAAGTAAAGTTGCAATTTAATCAAACATTTCCTAAAAATGTTTACTACCTTAAAAATTGGCTGGCATAGTGCCAAACATCTGCTGTTTAAGTTAATGAATAATTAAAATGAATTATTTTTGATGGATTCTTTATTCTTGTATAGTCAGATACATGGTTATTTTCTCAGCAGAGTCCTAATGTTAAAAGTGACTATTTCAACTGTTTGTGTTGCTCCCACAGAAATGAAAGATAAGCTGACTGAAGCATCTGGAATATCACCTGTGTAGGTTTAAGTAAATCATATTATGTTATGACAAACATTAACTGTTATGGATGTGCTTACCACACTGTTATTTCTTCTATTTTACAATAGATTTACAATTCTAATTTACAATACCCTCTACCTGTCCAAATCTAGATGGGCAGAGGAGAATCTGGGTCAGACTGGGTTATCCGATACAGCAGAAATCTTAGACGAGTTGGTGAGGGAAGGGTATTTATCCCTGACTGACCTGGATCTGTCCACTTCACAGACTGCACACCTTAGCAGGTATGGTACCTACTACCAACTCAGTGTTGTCCAAATTACTATGATTTATCATTGAGCTTAAAAGTAATGTGACCCCCCCCCAGCAGGCTGGAAGAGCAACAAATTAGCTGGATGTCGCAGAAACGTGTTCTTCCAGAGGATGAGAGGAGAGAGCTGAGGATCTGGATGAGAAGGAAACACAGGGAAAGACTGGCTGTTTATCAAAAACACAGAGAGAGCCTGAGGGAGAGGGAGCACAAACCTTTTACTACCTCCGGAACAGTGGTGAGATATATTTCCCTCTTTACTAGAAATGATATTCCATTGTATGTTATTACAAAAAAAATTACATCCACATTGTTGTTCGCTTGCTCTGCCCCTGCAGACATCAGTAAACAAAAACCAAGCAACCATTTGGAGAACCAGAAAGGATAAAGAAAAGTATGTACCTGTTTACATTGTCTGTGCACAATAAACATGCATGTGCATAATATGCTTAACCGTTATTTCAATTTGATTTCATAGGTTAATGCTACTGGAGAAATACAACCAGAGGACCCGGGAAGCCTGTTCTTTGGCCACTGACTTTCCCACCAGTCCCCCAACACTACGCAATTCTTCACACACTGAAGGTTCAACAGTGCCCTTAACTACACGACCCAACTCTGCTCCACCCTCTGGTAGCACTCACAGGTATCTCCTTGCAACAGTAATCTGACCAGGTTTACCATTAATCATTCATTCATTATTCCACAATGATCAGATTCTGTACAGAACCAAACCTGTTGATTTTAAACATCTGGATTAGCTAGTAATGGAGGTGATATCATTTTCTTCAGTGTATCTGCCAATGATAAAAGAAGTCTTAAATCAGGACAAGCTCAACCCCACCCTCGTCCATGGACTGCTGAGATGCAGGGACGGCCTTCAGAGGATTACTACACGAGACTGGGACTACATAGACCAGGTACCATAATGATATTCAGCAACATTGGTGTCTTTAAAAAAAAACAAAAAAAAAAAAAAAAAAGAAGAAGCTTACAGAGATGATATGTTGATAAAACCCTGTATAATAATATTGAATTTACTAAACTTGTGTGAATTTTGTGTTAGTTACTTCTCTGCCAAGGGACCGTATGTCTCAGGTGACCAGACGTGGCATGCTCTCACACACAAAGAGCCACACTAAACTGCACACAGCCAGCCAGAGTGAGGAAGGGCGCCTAGGACACCAGAGAAAGACGGGGCCAAACAAAGGTCCTTTAAGAGGGACTGCTGTAGGGAGAGGGATCCTGAGGGAGCAGACGAGGATGGAAGAGAGAGAAGAGGTGAACTTTTGGGAGCCCACTTCAAAATTGAATAGGCTGCTGGGACCAGAGGAGTCTAACATAGTGAGAATCACATTAATCACATACTGTATTAGCCTTTATCTGAGACTATTTGTGACTTCTGTAGATGGAAAATAATGATGTGGTTCCATATCCAATTTCATACATTGTTGTACACTTCAGGTTTTGGCTGGAATGTTGGATGAGCAGGATGATGGTGCCAGAGCTGGTGTGTCAGCAATGGACTGGCTGGACAACCTTTCTGAGAGCGCCAGCAGCAGCCTCAGCAAAATAGACTGGGCAGCTATCGAGAGGATGGTGGCTGCAGAGGACGCTTGATTGTTACAAGGAATGAAAAAGCAATACACTTTGACACTTTTGTGTATATAATATACAGATTTGTATATTACTGTTAAACACTTCCAAGATGTTATGTGCCTATTGAATATACTGTAATTCGGAAGCATTTTGAAGTACAATAGTATACATTATATTTAGATATGTTTAATAAATTAGATAATGATCAGCAGTGATATTAAATATGGCAAGACAGATTGACATATTGTTTTATTGGTAAAGTAGGTCTACAATCATTTTCATATATAATTAGTAGAATACGTTGTCCTTTTCTGGAAAATCTAGGTTTGCGCCATTTAAGTGTAAAGTTTTCTACATTTATAATTTATTTTTGTATAGACTTGACTGTTCCAACAATAACATATCTGGATTAAAGCTTTTAAAAGCAGTTTTCATTTTCATTGTTGTCATTCTTGTCTATAGCCTGAGAGCTTCCCAGTGGATCACACCAGCATGTTTCAATATTTGACATATCTGAAGTTTTCAGCATATATCATACAGACTAAAAGTTCCAAAATCCATTACATGTTAGACAATTGATAGTTTGTTGAGTTTTGTTATTGCCTTATAGACAGGATTTTGCAGTGAATCAAAAGTCTCCCACACCAAACAGATCCCATGCTTTTTACCAGTCTTGTGTTCATCAACATATAAACAGTATATAAAGATCTTTATCATCTTAGTATACAAAAAGTGACACCGTATTAAACTTTTACTTTTTTTATTGTTTGTTATTAACTGGGCTTTGCTTCGGCGTGAACAGCCTTGACATAACATAACGTAAGACCTCGCTAGACTAGTACACACCGGAGCAGCCCATAGACAGTTAAAGAAAGCAGCCTGTAACAAGCGCAACAGAAGAAGAGGAAGAAAGAACTTCCGGAGGTCATAGGTGATCTTCGTATTTGAAAACATGGATCCAAACAACGTGAATGAAGGTAGCAACTTTTTGTCTTTAAGTTTTGTATATTCGTCTTACACGACGTACATGTATGTGCACGCATATTGGGCTGTATTTCCAGTTTGTCTGACATTTGTCGGCTAGCTACTTTACCTTAAAAGAAACATGTATCGTTGCTAGTTTTGCTAGCTTATTTGTTAGCTTATGTTTTCTGCCATGGTGTTCTCCAATTTCCAAAATGATCATCAAAGCATTTAACTGTAAAGTTAGCTAGCTAGTTACAGCTTTAAGTGTCCTGAAAATCTGCAATAATTGTCCTTCAAACGAGAAAGAATGCATGCTCCTAACCTTACCAGTGTTAAATATATTCTTCTCATTCAAGCTAAAAGCATACAGTTAACGTCAGCTAACAGCTTTCATATTTTTTGTATTCAGTTTAATCTCGACGAAGGCCTATATATTTTCTATTTAATACAAACAGTTAGCTAGCTAAGTTATGTGTCGATGGAGGAAGATGTTCAGCCATCAGTAACGTTATATCATTTCTATTCACTATTCATTTTGCTATTCAAGCTTATGTATTTCTTTCACAACTCAATACTCGGTATTTTACCTCTCTTTAGAGTAATTCGCCCCCTTCATCAAACATTACCTCAAGTGTTCACTGAATTATCACCGGTAATTAAAACTGCGTCCTGTATTCTTGGGAATTCACGTAAAAATCAGTGTGTCATTATTACAGCTTCCATGATAAACAAGACAACCAGGCTATGATAAACAATTTGCTCGCCTCCTTTGCAGCATCGGACAAGATGAGTGATGATGGAGAAATGGCATCTGTCATGGGATTCTCTGGGTTTGGTATGTAGGCTACAGTCCAAAAATGGTCAATCATTTTACAGGCTAATTTTATTTCTTATATGAGAAAATGACAATATGGGTTGTCTGATATGTTTCTTTGTTCCATCCAGGTAAGAAGGCTCGCACATTTGACCTGGATGCCATTTTTGAACAGACCCGCCGAACAGCCATTGAGAGGAGTCAGCTTGCATTAGGTAGGTTTACCAACAAGACGAGCTGTTAATTCTGTCACCAGGGTGCGTGTAACGGTTTACTGTAATTGTTGCTTCCTTAGAGAGGAAGCAGAAGGATGATCAGATGGAGGAGGAAGGGGAAAGCTCCAAATCAGTGAAGTCATCAGTACACACTCAGAAAGACAAAGCTGCGACTTCTACTTCCAGGTAACCAGAGATTTTTGTTGTTTTAATTGTTGGAGTGAGTACTATTTTTACAGTTTGGTCAGGCCCCACTGCCTCAGAGGTTAGTTACATGTATGTAAATCAAACGTAAGATAACATTTTGTTTTGACTTAGAATTATGTTTTGTTTTGTTTTCCTTTTAGAAAACAGGAGAGTGAGAGCAGCAGTGACAGTGGTTCCGATTCAGACTCAGAATCAGAGCTTATTGGGCCTCCGCTGCCTCCTCAATATACAGCCCAGGACGACGATGATGAGCATGTGCGACTGCCTCGCCTACCAGGCAACGCGGCTCACAGTGATGAAGATGATGATGAAGGGGAGACACAAGATGACGATGATGATGAGGAGGATGTACGTCTGAAATAACCCACTTAATAGTAGAAATTCTGAGTGGATTACAAAATATTTCCGATGGGTTCACCACCTGAGTTTTTATACGTTCTGTTGAAAACATCCAGTCTGTCTTCCTGCTGCCTTAAATAGGCCTTTTCACAGACATCTTGATTTGTCATAGTAGGAAAAGCACAGGTGTTACTAATAACATTCATGTTTTCTCCCTTTTTTTGCAAGTGTCACAATAAGTGTGATAGAGAGAAAGAATGCAAAATACCAGGACCCGGGAGTCAAAGCAGTTAAATATAAATTATATAATTGAGCTATCAGTGATTTTATTATTTACACCTGTGCTTTCCCTACCGTGACATGTCAGTCTTCAGTGAAAAAGACCTAGAAAGGCACCTGTTTGTCACCACTAGATGGCAGCACAACAAAATCGACTCAGTTGTTAGTGTTACGCTATACATGAGACTATGATCTTATGTTACTGAACAGTAATTACAATGTTGTCTCTTAGGCGTTTATCCTGTTTCTTTCTCATACCTAAATGTATGAGGCACTTGCAGCATTATTCAAAAGAGTGGTGATGCATTGGATTTCACATGAAGAGTATTAATTTACACTCTTGTCACGTAGGGAAATAAATGCCCCAGGTTGTGAGTGATATTTCTCAAATCCTAACCTTTTGCATCCAACAGTGTAACTGTTTCCAGTCAGTCATTTGCAGGTGATTACTGTGATTCCAGAGTTTTTAGTCGAACAGCCTTTTGCATGTTAAATGTCAATTGAATATTGGGATGAAATGCCACTCTATAACTACACACCTAATTCTTCAGTCTATTACTGTTTCCTTTCTTTATATTCATCTCAACCTTCCGCCCTAGAATCCAGTGAAGAAGATTCCAGACACTCATGAGATTACACTGCAGCACGGCACCAAGACAGTAAGGACTTCTTCTTTCAGCACTCACTAATTATTGCTTACGTGTCTCTATGGTAATGTATTCAATGACTCGCTTAGAAAGAAGAATAAGAAGTGTTGTATTCATTGTAAGTGGCTTGTAATCCATACTATATTATATTTGCATTATGCTCACACTAAAACATCTGGAGATCGGCATCAGATATTGGATTTTCAGCCAGTATTCCCAAACTTTGTGCTGAATTTTAGCAATAAGAGCGGGAGCAAGTCTGTTTCACTTGCTATTTTGTAGCAGTGAGAAAAGTGAAATCTCTGTATCATCAGTATAGAGCCAATCTGATATCCAGATACAGTGCTGATTGCAGATTTAAAGCATTTGAGATCTGAATAATTTGATCATTACACAAGAACAAACTTTAAATATTTGGCTTTTGTTTATTTTTGCTGCCTTTTTTAGAGAAGGCAGTGTAACTACACTGTCAAATATTTGTAGCAGCAGAAGCAACCTTCTAAAAGTTGGTTGGCCTCTGAGTTGTACAGGCTTATAGATTGTCATCTAGATTTAAATATAAGCTCATTGTCTCCTCAGGTATCAGCTCTTGCCTTAGACCCCTCTGGAGCTCGTTTGGTGACTGGTGGGTATGATTATGATGTGCGTTTCTGGGATTTTGCTGGAATGGACCAGGCTCTGCAGGCTTTCAGATCCCTCCAGCCCTGTGAGTGGTGAGTGCACTTCTGGGAATACAACGTGTAACATTAACACAATTGCTTAACATGTGGTTAAATAGTTCCATGCAAACATCCAGTACACTGAACAGTACACTGCATTTATGTGTGCCAAAGTACACACACACACACACACACACACACACACACACACACACACACACTTCTTGAGCTTCATTAAGCCTCATGTTAACTCTGTGACATCCTCTCTTTTCATTCAAAATGAGCCTTTCAAAAGCAGATGTTTGAGATATGTGGGTGTTTGTGTGTCTGTGCGTGTTTATTCTGTGTTTCACTGAAGCCATCACCAAAGATCAAATTCTTTTTCGGTTTTGGGAACCAGTGGGCTGAGCTGGAGCAGGCTTCCCCTTATTAACAGAAATGTACGCTACATTTAATTTGATTACCGTGTGATCCAATAGCCTATTTGGTTTACTAACAAGCTGGGCTTCATATAAAAAGCTGTGCTGCTGAGTTCCACTGTTTCTCTTTCCTGACCCCAAAAGAAAATGAGCTCAGTCAAACTAAAACAATGAGGAAAATTACCATTTGGTGCTATGTAGTGGGCCTTTGAAGATGCCAAAGTACGGTTATTAAAAACAGCATTGGTGTTAGCCTCACTTTTATTTCAGCAATGGAACTTTTTGCTCTATGTATGGAAATATTGATGCCCCACTTACCCCCTGATGTGTTAATGCTAGGCTATTTTGTTCCTATAGCTACATGTATCTATTGTTATTTTTTCCCCTTTGAAGTCCTTGAAATATTAAAAATCTTCTTCTTAACTATGTTTTGGTGCAGAAGTTTTTCTAAAATCACAACTCACAGATGGCTCGCAACTTATCAGCACCACAGAAATGCAATCTAAAAGTATCTTCTTTGCCTCAGATGTTCTCCTGATGTGTGTTGTGTGTTTGCCCTCAGCCATCAGATCAAGTCCCTGCAGTACAGCAACACTGGTGATGTCATCTTGGTGGTTTCTGGCAATGCACAGGCCAAGGTGTTGGACCGTGATGGCTTCAATGTCATGGAGTGTGTGAAGGGAGACCAGTACATTGTGGATATGGCCAAAACCAAGGTAAAGTGGTGCTCACCTATACTTGGGTCATATTTTCATAGTTTTGGCCATTGTTCACTTGGTTGTGATAACATTGTACTCAACCAAGTAATAGCCGTGATCTGTACTACGAAGCAAGATTTGGCGTAAACGAGGTAACTTCAGGTTCAACCCAGGGTTTTGTGTATCACGACGGTGGGTCACTTGTTACCAGGTAAAATCGCCGTGGTCACTTATGCTGAACACCCAACCTGGTCGGGAGCAAGTTATGTTGGAGATTAGAGATCGACTGGTGTAAAAGCACCGCCCACTGACCAATCAATATTCGGTTGATAACGGCGTCACCGTTCTTAGAAGATCCGGTGGAGCTCGGTGTGCGGAGAGAGAGAGAGAGAGAGGTGCGCTCATAAAAGTTAAAACATTTAGCGACCGTCCACCTCGTTAACATTCACTGATGGGTATTTTTATGAAAGGTATAGATTTTCAGCGGAGGGAATTACGATTAGGCTATTTGTCGGCTTCTTGAGCCATGTGTTGCCAATGCCACACATCGGTTTGAATTATGTTTTTATATTCTTTATTTGCTCTCACGATCGCTTCCCACTGCCAGGGTTGCAACTGATAATATAATAGGCTAAAGCAACAGCAGTTTATGGAAAGCACAAGTGTAATTATGGTCAGATCTTGTGCCTGACTGACGGGGAAGTGATATTGATCACGTTGTGATTTACGCATAACAGCGTCTGCTTTTTTTGCCAGCTTTCCTTCCTGTTTTAGGAAGCAGCGACTGCATTGCGTTTTGCCTGTAAAATTGTGTCTGTGTTCTTCATAGTTATGTAGAATTATAGTTTGCTCTTCTTATGTAAAATATGATGCTCTGGTAGATGTTTGCGATTGGTCATGCTGTGCAAACACCGCCTCCTTTTATGTGAACGTGCGCGTCGCTGGATTGGGAAACCCTGGGTTTATTGAACTAGTTGTTAACCACCGTCGAGACACAGCTTATGCAGGACCGCGGTTTGGTGAAGCCGGGTAACTGAAATAAATCCAGGGCATGTTGATGTTGATTCGTAGTACAGGCCTCAGGTAACACAGCGACAAGGTCTGACAGGGCAATAAACACGTGTGATCAGATGATCAACCAACAATTAAACCAGATTCTGGACCACCTTATTTGGGGAGAAAAAAAGCATACAACTACAGCAAGTACTGTTGGTCAAAGTTGAACCAAGAAGTCTGTAAGCTGAGATGGATATTTAGGACAGACAGTTCGGGCAATTATTTCACTGTTTCACTCCATTTTGTCTTCCAAATAAGTTCTGATCATCCAACAGCATGTGTTTCTTGCCCTGTCTGACTTTATATTAGTTATGTTGAAGCTTTCCCAGATTTCAGCAATTTTCTTGGTACAATGTTGTTGTTGTTGTTATTATTATTATTATTATTATTATTATTATTATTATTACTGATCAAATTGATGGCCAAAACTTTAAAAATAAAACTCAAGTTGGTAATAAACTCTGCGTCGAGGATTGAGCCTCTACATATGGGCACCTGTTCTAAAAAACAGCAGCCTAAACGACACTAAGAGCTGTGAGTGAACCAAAACAGTAACGTTGTGGTGTCATTTGATACATTATTATAAAAATATTGATTAAAGCCACTTTAAAAATGTTACAGGCATTTGTGTTTTCTCTTGCAAAGCAACAGCCCAAGAGTGGTTGCTGCTATTTCTAAACACAGGCTGGATGCTCTGCTCTTATGTTCTGTGGGTGGATCATGCCAACGAATAATGGTAGCAAGGTGTAGCAATGAGCTGGTCTGTTTTTGTGTTGACTAGCCAGAGGCAGTCTCAGGGGGAGAGGACCACCACATGCTTTGAGGACTGTCGTGGTTCATCTCTTGCTTGTACATGCCTCTCTGAAGGAGGATCCGAATGAATTGTTTGGATTTTATTGTGTTTAAGAAAGCCGTATTGGTGGTCACTAACCATCTGTGCCAGCTGCAGTGCATTTAGACAGTTTATACCACCCATATGAATTACTTGAACAAGTGAAGGCCCATTGATTGTGAGTAGTGTTTACCTGGATGTCCTACATTCTTGTCCTGCTCTGTCCCATCTGGAGCTGATGGGAGAGTTTGGTTCAACGATAATGCGTTTTGGCCCGCTGACAATGTCCCAGTCGATTAGATGTGTCTCATGTAATAATTAAGTCCTTGCTTCTACTCTGCCTCTGTTGACAATTACTTGCCTCCTACCGCATCCCGCTGTGCGCTGAGATATTTGCCCAACAGAGGCTTGTGTGCACATGCAATGATGTGTTTTCTAGTTTTAAAGTTGTTTTTTTTTATTATTTTTTTATAACCGTTTTCATAAAATCTAGGAAAATGGTGAAGAATCCTCGGCACAGTTTCCTAGATCCCAAAATCTTCAAATCGGTTGTCCAATCCAAAGAGAGAGAAACAGAAAAGGAGCAAAGCTGAAACCAGAGATTACTTGGCATTTTTGCTTCATAAATCATGACTTAAACTTGTATCAATCATGAGTCAGATATTCAAAATAGATTTTCTGTCAACTTGCTATATTGGCTATCCAGCTCCAATTTTTAGTTGGTCAACTAATTAACTACAGTTAAACCTAACAAAAACAGAAACCTGTTTAGCCTATGCTAAATGCAACTGTAATGAAAACAAACTGGACATACCGGTGTTATCCCCAATGAGCCACTTCTTGTTATCAGGGATGTTTCTATTCTTAGTGCTGTTTGTCATTATCATGCTCTATTTTAGTTCATTGTTAGTTTAAACATCAGTCTGTTTCTCTTTAGTCATTGGCAATTTGTTGTCCTAAACTGTTGAGGAAGAGAAATCTGATTTTCTTTTTTTAAAGAAGGTAGCAGCTCCTTCACCCTAATCATGAGGCTCTTCTGCATGATTCTGCCTATTTTGATGTTATTGCACAGAGCAGGGAGGCAGTCATTCACAGCCCATTGAAGCTTTAACCATTATATGAGTTTGTATTTTGCCATAAAGTCTAACAATGTTATTAATCCTTTTTTTGTCGTAAAACAGCAAGACTTGGGTAGTTTTATCGAGTGGTGTGTTTAAAGTATTTGACAGTAAACAGGCAGACCTCTCTTCCTGATGCACACATACCAATGCCATTTGGTCGACTTCTGCTCATGCAAGGCTCTGCTTTTCTTGAGCATCCTGTCAAATAGCGGTATGTCATGTCTGAAGCCTCTTTGCAGCACACTGAAGTGTTCCTCTCTGACCTGGCAGCGGGGGAGGTCTCTCTCTAGGTTATCCCACTTTGAAGTTATGAGTAATTCTCCACAGGACTACTCCAGCAGAGGAAATGTCTAAAAGTTACTCTTGTAGGAGCTCGCTGTTTGAAGCTGTGACATAGCCTGCTGCACTGCTTCAGAGTTCACCGGCTCAGTTGTAGGGCCAGGCCTATGTTGAGGAAGGTTACAATATGATCAAATTAAAGGTCCAAAAAGATCCTTTCCTCAAGAGAGAGCCCTTTTAAGTTTCATCCAGATCAGGCAACATAATTGGTGCCGTCCGGGAACTTTTGTTTGCGTAGTAGACTCACTCACAGTTGCCATGCAGTTCACTCTACACAACTCTGAAAATGCATCATCACAAAAATGTAATAGCACCCCTGAAATTATTAACTGGTGACCTTTTGTGCAGCAGTTTTGGCTTAAGATATAACAATGAAGAACAACAGCAGTCTCTGCACATCATTTGCATGCAGTAAGATTGCAAAATACGTCTTCATGAATTCACCTTCATTGGTTGCTCCTGGTTATATTTCACCTTTTTATGTTTCCACCAGCTCTTCCCTTTTGAGTTTAAAAACCGTTGAAGGGCAAATTGTAGCCCTGACTGTCTATGTCGCGGACTGGATCCACAGTAAACCACATGATTCACAGGCTTGTGCTGCTGCTCCTTATCAGGCCAGAAACAGTTTAGTGCCTGTTAAAAGTTTGTAAATTTAAACTTTCTTCTCTTTTCAGGGCCACACAGCTATGCTGAATTCTGGCTGCTGGCATCCCAAGATTAAAGAAGAGTTCATGACCTGCTCCAATGATGGGTGAGTAAATAAGTGTTGTGAGCTCTGAGTTGTAGGTATAATCAATTACCTTCCCTCTTTCTTTGTTATAGCTGCAATATGCTACGTACTGTAAACCTAAACCATCATGGTATAATGCATTACATTTTCAGAAGGAGAAATAGTCACCAAAATATCCACTCTATGCTCAGGCATATCAAACATGTGTTGGTTTACCACTAGAATGTGTCATTATTTTGAATTATTAGTAATTAATTGAAATACTATATCCTGCCACGTCTGTTTGCTGTTTCTAACTGTAAATAATTTTGCTCATTTTGTTTCATTATTCCATATGACGCCCCAGGAAAGTGCAAAAACACATTTTAAATGGTCTACTGTAGTGACACCCAGAAACAACCAAAACACTTAATTAATTAAACACTTAGTTAATCTTGTCAGAAATAATTTTTTGGTGTGGCACATTTATTTATAACATGTATAGACACCCCTCCAGAATATTATCATTACTTGTCCAACATTTATTCAAAATCATCCTCACTGGGCAACTATCTTGTGTATGTCATGTCCAAGACTTTGTCTTTGCTCTCATCCCCTGTCACCAGCAGGGAGTCCTCTAGTCCAGATTATGCCTCTGGAAAGGGTATCTTAGCTTGGCCTCACAGCTGTGCATTGACACATTGTACATTTTATACTGGATGTAGTCCAAATGCAGCCCTTTGTGTGTATGCAGTAATTTGGACCAGAGCAACACTGCTGGAGATAACAAGACCACACACACACACACACACACACACACACACACACACACACACACACACACACACACACACACACACACACACACACACACACACACACACACACACACACACACACACACACACACACACACACACACACACACACACACACACACACACACACACACACTGTACTGTATGACTGCAGAAGCTGTAATCCTTTGCCGTGTGTATAGGTGTGAGTGAATGTTTGCGAGCGTGTGACTTTGAGTGAGAGCACAGTGATGAGTCTAAGTGAGTGTGACAGGCAGCAGTGCAGAAACCCAGGGCTATCATTAAGTGGAAACAAGGACCTGGCTTTGTGGGCAGGCCGCGGCCCAGTGTTTACCAGTGTTACTGCTGTCCCAGATGTGGAGGCTGGTTTATTTAGCTCTTATTGAGGCTCTGGAAATCCTCCCCTGGCACGTTAGCACTGGGTGTTGCCCCTGGCCAGCTCACAGGAGAACAGCGGAGAGGAGCGCACAGGGAACCATTCAGGCAGAGCAGCTGCATGTGCGGAGGGCTCACGGCAGCAGAGCAGGTCAGCACAGCAACCTACGTCTCAGAGATGGAAAGAAGCAGTTACTGCCCACAGTGATTTACAGGTGAAAGATGTTGTCCATATAACCCCCATGTCAAATTTATCTTTTTGCACTTTTACTTATCACTTTGGTAATGTGCAGTGCCATACAGGGGCTCTTGGTGATGAAGTGCTGCACTTGACTTTCTTCGTCGAACCACTACCTCTCCAATTTCACACTTCTTCAATCAAAAGTCACTCTCATTCCTCCAGTGCAAACAGAACGTAGGCGCCAGGGTTTTAAACAGGTGCGATACACACTGATCACATTGCTTTAGTCCTTGTTTCTGTACTCATTTTCAGAGTCAAGCATTCATGCATTTTTTTGTGCATTGGTGAATTTTAGCATCTTTGAGAGTACAGTCTGAGATACTGTGAGCATAGCACCTGTGGCTATGCATAAAGCTAGACAAAAGGCAGCCAGGCATTTGCTGATCCATCTAGATATGAGGGGGTTCTGGATTTTACTTAGCAAATGTGTCCTGCTTCTTGGAACTGGCCCCAGGACTTAATTCATGAGGACTTCTTCTGCAATCTCAGTGCACACGACAGGCCAACTTCTGTATTGTCTTTTTTCCTTTAAGGTTTTATGGTCTAAATTGCTAAATTTAATTGGTTGGGATTTTCAAAAAAGAAAAATAATGATTTGATTTATATGTGCGGAAGTGTGTTTGCTTGATTGACCGGAGTTTCAGCTTATTACATTCATTTGTGGTCTTTTGCTCATCATTCTTTTGCTCCATCAGGCCCCCTTGACGACTGTAGTCAGTGGGCCTCTTGAGAATGGACCAGCAGATGGCCAATAGTACCAGTGGGTGTCGGCTACTGTCTGTGTCTGCTTAAACATCAGACCAACACCTAGGTTTTCTGTCTTTCTTCCTGTGTCAGCCTAGTTAGAGAGTCTTTGTTGTGTTTATTTGAATAGGTTATTAAGCATGATCACTGGACCGCCCAGCTCCTTAATTAAAGGTCCCCCTAGTTGTATGGAATCTCATTCATAAGAACTGCCTCCCAGCTCGTTGAATGATTTCATTAACCCAGACTTTTTTCCCCTGAGAGGAAGTGGATGAGAAGGAAGTACTGATGAAGCATAATAATGCAGCAGCAGGGTGGTAGTGATTGTCCTTACATACTGAGGGTTGAATGGGGCCTTCAGCAGAACTGCAACTCCGGTCCGTCAGTAAAAAGCAGTTGTGCTCGGACTGGTGTCAACATTTCACATTCTTCTGTCATTGTGCTTGAGAGTCGTGTGATTGTTAAGCGGCAAAATGTTTTCCAACATTATTCATTTTTGATCCAAGGGGGAAATATATTATATTGAGCATATTAAGCATTGAGCCCCTTTTAACTAAAGTATTTGCTGAAAGACTGAACACCTTTTTAAAAACCGCAGATTTATTTCTCAGAAAGTGAAGGCAATATGTGCTGGGTCTAATCCCAGTGGAAGAATTTCTTTGGCAGGATTGAACTCGAAGTACACTAAAAATATGGCTGGACTTTTGTGTTAGTCATGGTTTATGAGAGCTTTTTTTTAATGAACATAATCCTAAACGGTAGTGGCTTAAAAGTGATTGAGTAAATTCTGTTTAAAGTTAGCTTTGCATTAGTGGCTTTAAGGACATGATACTCCTGATTGTTGGTTTTACTTGATGTAGTTTTATAGTGCCACAGGAAAGCAGTCAAAAAATGTTTGACTGGAATTTTGGCCAGCGGAGCATAGGATAGGACAAACGGCGTCGTTCTAATTGGGCCCACATGTTAACTTCTGTTGAGTCTTAAGACACACTTGCGCATGTGCACACATAAATACAAACAATTTTGAGGAATGTTTCCAGGAGGTTTGAATGCCAGGGATTCCCTTTGTGCTGGCCTGTTGTCAGGGCTGCAACTGGACATGGATGTGCAGCTGTATGCAAGGAGACTCAGAGAACAACATGGCAGGTCCTTTCTGTCCTTCCTTTTTGCCAGGGAACACGTAATGTGTCTTTATCATGCACTCAAACCAATCACATTAAGGAATTATCACTGAAGTGAAGCCACAGAAATAGTCACACATGGCAGATTCATGATCTACTGCTTTGATACATCCTTGTAATCAATCATGTGTTTTTTTTTTGCATGTGAATAGGCACTTTTTTAGAGAGTTTTCCAAGTCAGTATTTTCTTCTCTCAACTCTCTCTCAAACTAACTGATCATTGCCAACATACTGATCTTGTCAAGTAAGTAGGTCATCTATTTTTCAGTGGTTTCAGCCAAATCGTTAATGATAGCTTACTTTGGATTTTTTGGGGGGAAAGGGCATTACTCATAGGTTATTATGTGTTATCTGCGTGACAGAACAGGGATGGAGAGTCAGGACTGTCATTACAAAGTGTGTGTGTGAGCATGTTGGGGCGATTCACACAGTTAAAGGTTCATGCACAGTCCATCTCATCTCCCGACTGTTACCCTCCTTACACTGCAAGTGTTCCATGTCCTGCCCAAGAATGCACATACCATACCTTTAAGGAGTGCATTTATCCCTCTGGTTCAATTCACAGTTATGGCTGAATTTTTGACTGACAGTTTCTTTGAGTTTTTTTGTGTGTAAATACAGTGTTTGTTTCTTTTCTTGTTGAACTAAATAAATGGCCACTTCCTTATGCGCAAGGCATCTTAACCAGATTGCTTGATTAAATCTGAAGAGCTGTCCTGACTTTTAGCTTGAGTCAAGCATTTTGTTCCTGTAGTGCGTGGTCTCACCTGTACTGCTAGGCCTTTATTAGGGCCCGAGCGCCGACAGTGGCGAAGGCCCTATTGAAATTGAAGGAATTAGTATTACTCTTTGTTATTACGTGCCATGAACCTTTTTGAGGGGCTTAACATACTCAAAAACTCACCAAAATTGGCAGTCGCATCAGGCCTGGTGAAAAATTTGATATTTTAATAGTTTAATAAATAGTCATTCAGAAATGGCTCGCTAGCTCCCCCTACAAACATTTAAAATATTGAGCCCCTGAAGTACGTTTCACGTATTTGGTATCTGGTACACATATGTATCATGTCAAGAAGTACAAAAACGTAATTGGAACCATACCCTTAACCCAACAGGAAATCTGCCATTTTTAATTGAAAGTTCGAAATTAGTGCGTTTTGGCCCAATTTCACGTGTTGTACTTTTATGAACTCCTCGTAGAGATTTCATCTGATCAAATTCAAATTTGGTCTGTGCCATCTTAAGACCTTAAAGATGAAAAGTTATTAAAAGAAAAACTTCGTCATGGGGCCTAGGCGGGGTGGCCCTAGAGCTCAACAGTCCCGCCCCTCCTCGGAGAGACCTTGGGTAAACACTGGGTTCCGGAAAAATCCGTATATAAAGAGTTTTAGACCATGCTTTAGGCTAACCAGCTACGACATGACTCATAAGCATACAACATATCATTTTGAGTGAAAAAACTAACAGAAAATAAAAAAGTCAAAGATACAAGACTGTGTACATATTTTCATTATTGCACGAAGGATCCACTCATCCCACAAACCACTGCGCACCACTGAATAAAGGAAGCTAACGTTTGTTTAGCTAACAGCTAATTCGGCTAGCCGCTAGCTGAAACCGCATGTAAGAACTTTAAAAGACCCTCAAAATAAAACCTGAAAATAACCGTTAAAATATATAACAGCTGTTACGTCAGCTGTAGCCTGCTTTTCCCAGTGTTTAGTTTGAATTAACGTATTTTAGACTGAATCAAGCTGTCAGCTAGCGGTTAGCCGAATTAGCTGTTAGCTAAACTAATATTAGCTTCCCGGTGGAGGCTAACGGCAGAAGCGTGGAACAAATCGTGATTCATACAGTGTCGTAAATCCTCATAAAACAGGATTATCATCTTGCGCATGACTGATCGCCCCTCCTCACCAGTATGAGTTCCACCAATCAGAGATATCACTGTGGGATTATACTCCAATTGTCAATGGAGAAATTGCATTGTATTTTTACTTCTGGAACCCGCTGTGGGCGGGACTGTTGAGCTCAATTTTGTGCGTTTCGCCATCGCCTAATGACATCTACAGGCCGATATTGACTCAAAGTTACAGCGCCCCCTAGTGGCAACAGAAAGTAGGCCTAAAAGTCAAGGTGCTATACTTTAACAAACTGCTAGAGATTTCATCCGATCAACCATCTCAAGACCTTAATGGAACACGCCGACTTATTGGGACATTAGCTTATTCACCGTAACCCTGACAGTTAGACAAGTCGATACATACCCTTCTCAACTCCGTGCGTGTTGTAACTCTGTTCCTGTTATGCCTTGCTGGGATCTTCGGAGTTTGAACAGCAGCGTTTAAAGACTAGGCTGGAGTACATAACAGAGAAACACAGACAATAAACAAAAACAAATAATTTTTTTTGGGTTGGCAGTGGGCGTGACTTATAAGTTCGACCAATCAAGTAGACCTAGGAAAAGGGAAAAGACCCTGCTCTGAAGTAGGAGCTAAAAAAGTCCCGAAATACGGCCAGAGGAACTAAAAAATCCCCAAATTTGTCCGGTGGGAACACGACGAAAAAAAGTGTTCTAGGAACGTTTTACAGGGCTCCACACTAACTTTTTGCCTTGCTTGCACTGGTGCGCCTAACTTTTTTATTTAGGTGCACCAGCACAAAATGTAGGTGCACCCAAATTTTTTCCTTGCGTCGCCATTAACGCCACAATTTCAAGGTCACCTTTTTATCACGCTCCATATACATTCATATATATCATGTAAATGATTTTAAACAAGAATAAGGTGTAGGTAAATACTTTTTAGTTTTAGCACAATCATACTGCATATATAAAAGTGCTTCACTGAGCTGCCAAACTAAAACATTTAGAAAACTAAAACTAGGTCTCAACTAAAACTGAGACCTCACATTTCATGGCTCAAAGTCTTATATTATCTTATCTTATATATATGAAATGCAAAGACAGGGTTTACTTCTTAGTTTGAAAATATACAGCTGAAACACATGTAAATGAAAATTATCTGAAATAAATAGCCTAGGATATATTTAAAAAATATATATCTCTAAGAAAGCTCCTTCACTTGTTATCAACAACAATAACAGACAGATTAAAAGAGAAAGAGGGCGCCCGGATAGCTCAGTCGGTATATATAGACTTTTACTCCTCGACGCAGCGGGCCATGTTCGACTCCGACCTGCGGCCCTTTGCTACATGTCACCCCCCCCCCTCTCCTTTCATGTCTTCAGCTTTCCTATCAAAATAAAGCCCCCCCCCCCCCCCCCCCCAAAAAAAAAAAGAGAGAGAGAGAGAAAGAGAGACAGAGAGGCGTATGCTAGGCTACTCACAGTGACGGCTGACTCGAATGGGTCCAGCATGGGTCTATGAACTATGACATTCTGGCCACGTCTCTCGCCCAGGTCCGGCTTTAGTTAGTTGCATTCAATAACTTCGTCTGTGTTTTCCGCCGTGCGGCGGCCACCGTTACAGAGTTAGCAACGGAAACACTGCTACAAATACAGGTTTCCCTCTCATGCTTAACAATATAGAGCTGTGTTAATAACAATTAAAACCGTAGACAAATGTCGCAGTGTGGACCGACGCTGTCTCTCTCCATGTTGCACGGGCATGTCTGTGTGTGACAGTGAGTGAATGGGGGCGGGGCTGTGCGGAGAGTAAGAGGAGAGATCCAAACACGGGCACGGCTTTACAGAAGAAATGGGTCATGTTGCAGCGGAGAGGACGTTAGGTGCACCGGTGCGACCTAGGAAAAATGTTAGTCGCACCCTTACAAAATTTGGGCGCATATGCGACCAAATTGGTCGCACTATCGAGCCCTGTTTTAGTTCTAAGAACTGCAAAAGTCCCTCCGGTGGGAAAACACCTTAATACGCTTGCAGCTCTGCTGAGCGCTACTTGGGCGGAGTGATATGCTTGCAGCTCTGCTCAGAACTGCAGCATATCACTCTGCCCAAGTAGCACTGCTTCCCTTTCTGAGAATATAGTTCCCAGTTTGTATACAGTTAGAAGATGGTTGTGTCTCAAGTGACGTTATTTGTACACGCTGTGACTATACAAATCACAACATATAAATAGGAACATGTTGCCGTTATTTTGTCACTTACTCGGAGCAGTAGGCTAGTTGGAGCCGGATACCTCCAGGATCTGTGCTAGGCTAAGCTAACGGTGGAGCCGTCAGACAGAGTTACCACACGCACGGAGATGAGAAGGGTATGTATGGACTTGTCTAACTGTCGGGGTTACGGTGAATAAGCTAATGTCCCAATAAGTCGGCGTGTTCCTTTAACAATGAAAAGTTATTAAAAGCGTTGAGTTTTCAAAGTTGTTGTAACAACACTTCGACATGGGACTGCAGGGCCAGGGATCCAACCACCAACTTCTGATTGGCAGGCGGCCGCTCTACCACTGAGCCACAGCCACCCCAAGAGTCTTGTGTGAGATATCATTGAACTCAGCAGAGAGTTCCTTTTTGATTGGTGATGGTTTGACCTGCCCCCTGTGCTTTGGCCACGCCCCCTTTTTTTAATAACTAATGACCCATTTGATGTAGTGGACTATTGTGAGAGGTTTCATGGAACTCAGTAGAGAGTTCCCTTTTCATTGGTGACCGGGTGCCCCAACCTCTCTACTGTGTAAAACATTTGCAATACACCATTTCCAACGCCGTACACTCCACCGTGTGCTCTGTGTCCGACCGTTGCACAAATGCAGGGTCACGTGGAGCGGCGGCCGCCAGTAACCCCCACGTGCACGGAGGAGTGAGGGCCCGTTAATTTTAGGTTGATTTTCTACTTTGGAGCCACACTAATAATGTTCATTTATGAATCAGTATCTCATTGTACCCACTTTGTGGGTTGAGACCAGTGTGTTTCTTATTTTGCTTTCCACTGTGTATGCTTCCTCCCAAAGCCTTCTGTTATTTCCCCACTTTATCTTCTTCAGCTGCGAAGCAAGATGGACTATCTCCCCCCTAATCCGCGTTTCTCATAACAGAGCCCTAGTTAGTCAGTCAACCGGCCATCAGGCAGCACCGCCTATCCCTATCACTGGAGTTTGACCAACAAACAACCTTATACAAGACGTACGCTTTTCTTATCCCTCTCTCTTCCTTATCTCATCATCTGGGAAAGTGAGTCTAGCAACGGTCTCCCCCACTAGGTCTGTAACCTGACGGACAGATAAAATCTGGGGCCTGGGGAGTTGTCACTCCTCACTTGAAGTGTGAACGACTGTGCTACCTTGTAAAGTGCACACGCATGACTGAGGATGTATGGGTCTCAATTTATTACATTCACCCCTCTGTCTCTGAAGCGTTTGTAGCAGAAAAAGGGGGCTGCTGATTGAAGGGAAAACAGGGTCGCAGGGAAGAGGAAAGGGTGCACAGTTTTTGGTGGTTTCTTCATGCAGCATGTGACTATTTTGACATCTCACTCTTTTCATTGCCGTTACTTTCCTAAAACAACCACATTCTCGGATTGAGATGTTTCCCTTCTGGAATAAAGGTGCAACTTTAATTCGGCAAAGCTGCAATTCATTTAAAGCGTAACTGGCCAAAATACAACCTAGGGTCTTTTTGTGAATGTACGTGAGTCAGACTTTAGTTTAAAAGCATATTTAGGTCAGAATCGCCACTTTTAAGATTTACCATATTCTCGTTTTTCGGTCAAATGGCCTTTTGAATGGGAGAGCTAGGGGCACTTTTATGCTAGCCTCAAACTAGCTATTTTTAAACACTAAGAAGGCTCAACACAACATGAAACTTTGCTTGATGTATCTCCATGGGCTCTACACATTAACGCAAGCATTGAGAACATTGTTTGTGGACACAGTTTACTAAAAAGAAAGGTTTTGAACAACTCACCGTAGCTCTTGTTGTTTCCGGTCACTGCCATCTCGGCAGTCAAAACGAGTCAATATCAAAACAAGTAGCAAAAGGTTCAGTATATCCCTTGTGAACCAGTGTAATTAAGGTGTAGAGCCCCTGGAGATCCTTCGAGCAAAGTTTCATGTTGTGTCGAGCCTTCTTAGTGTGTCAAAAATAGCTATTTTGAGGCTAGCATAAAGATGCCCCTAGCTCTCCAATTCAAAAGGCCATTTGACTGGAAAATGAAAATACGGTAAATCTTAAGTGGCGCTTCCATCCTAAATATGCTTTTAAACGAAAGTTTGAGTCACGTACATTCATAAAAAGACCCTAGGTTGCATTTACGCTTTAAATAACAATTCTAGAGCACCTATTAGAGCAGACAGTTTTCCCTTCCCTGCATTGCTCCTGTGTCCAGTGTCTTGCTCCTGACAGGTGAGGGTGTGCAGTCTTTGCCCTGTGCTCAGGGTTGGCTCAACACTGGTGGGCTCCAACCTCTCTGTTCTGTCCCCCTGACAGCCAGCAGTGCCATGTTTTGGAAAGAGCCCTTATGATAAATAGCATTCCAAGTTTTGTGTGCTACGCGAAAGGTTATGTTGTCTTTATTGGCTTGACAGACGCCGACAGTCTTCTATAAACAAAATAGAGATGTCTGTGTGAGGCAGCAGGTGGACCAATTTGTCATCCAGTCCATGGCTATCACTCTTTCTCATTCACTCTCACACATACACATTTGCACTTGTAATGGGCAACCTCCTTATATACGTGGCTTTTGCATCTTTCTTTCCAGTAAGAGATTTTTTGATTTATGAACTTGAAACTTTGGTTCATGTGGATTTAAACACAAGTATGCATCAAACTGAGTTTTATTTGACCCTTGCCAGTTCTCACTCAAACCATATGTCTTCAACTGGCATTTGTATCACGTTGTTAGACTTATCCAAACACAGTTGAGTGTGTGTGTGTCTGTGTCTGTGACTTTGTAGCTGGCCACGGAGGAATCCGTGCCTGGCTGTAAGTAGCAGCCCTGCCTGTATGTTTATACTCCTCTGCTGACCTCGTGACCCAAAGGTCATGATGCTCACTAAAGCAAGCAGTGGATCACAGACACATTTGGACACGCTCTGTCTGGCATGAGTGTTGGTGTGGGTGTGTGAGAGGTTGGCTAAACATGTTTGTGTGTAGCCAGGTAGTTCAATAAATAAATGTGGAGGTTTACGCCTCTCGAGGTCACTTGCAGTGCTGGTGGGCACCTCCGTTTGTCTTCTTTGTCATAATGTTTCTTGTTTATTAGTTTCTATATCTCTATTATTTTAGCATCTTTTTGTTTAATCACTGCATCCTGTAACAGGGACACATTTGACAATAGCCCTGAAAAGGTACAGAGTTAATTGATTTAGATTAGGTGAAATTGTGTGCAGCATCCCTTGCTTGGACATCTTCTAGACAGCAGCCCATGCCAACGGGGTCAAAGCGGAACAACTTGGTGTTCGCAGATCAATGTCCACTCTACGTTTTGAAATTCAAAGTATGCAGAAATACTGACAACTGCTTTGACTAAATACTCAAAGGCTTTTTGGAGTAACTTCATTATTTTTTTCTTAATAATAATAATAATAATAATAATAATAATTTGGAAAGTAGGGCTGCCCCCTCTTAGTCGATTAGTCGACTAATCTGTCGTTTTGGTCTTAGTCAACTAAGATTTCTTTAGTCGATAAGTCATTTTTTTATGCTTATTCATGCTTAATTACTCATTTCCAAGCAACTTATGAGAACATTTCTGGTGAACACAAGATTTAAGGTGGTGCTTTTGCAGGATTAATTTCAGAGAAACTCAGTTTTACAGATGGTTAATTAACTACATTTATGTTGCGCTTTTCTAGTCTTAACCAGCTCTCAAAGAGCACAGCGCTGTCGATTTTAAATCAACTAATCGACAAAATCATAAGTGTTAGTCGACTAAGAATTGCTTTAGTCGAGGACAGCCCTATTGGAAAGACTAACTGCAATGAATGGCTGATCTTTATAAAGTTTGCTCAAGTTTCAAATGTATTTTGGGTTTATTTGTTTGATTTATGAAAGACTATATATCTCTTCATTATGCATTGTTTATGTATAAATATATGTAAATTCTTTAGTTGAACGATGGGAGAATTTGCATGTGCTATTATGAAAGTTATTAGTTAATAAAATATATTTTTTAAATGACACCATTTAAAGCTGCAGTGGGTAGAATGCAAAAAAAAAATCAGAATTTTATGGTAATCGAGATCTTTTCCTGCAGCCTTTCCCTCTTCCCTCTGTCGCACATGCAATGCATGCACAGAACAGCTCTTACTCTCTGAAATGACCCGTCGCGTCTATAATATCTAAAGCCTGAAAACGGAGCCAAGAGGAGGTGCAGAAGTTTTTCCTCTAGACCACTTGAATTACAAAATGCTGAAATATTATTATGGAATATTTGCCCAACTATGGCAGCATAATGTGTCCAATGTTTTGAATATACACCTGTAACCATCAGGGATTCTTGTTGGGCTTACATTTTATGACATTTTGGAGAGAAAAAAACCTCTTTATTTGCACATATGCTGTATGAAAAGTCTGCCTTTTATTTCCTCCTTCTCAGTGGTCCAGGTTGTGTAATGTGTTAAAAGGTTTCATGGAGGCTTCAGACACGCCTGCCAGACTGATTTACTGTTCTGCTGTTTGCTAACCCCTCACCCTGCAACACATTGCTGCCTAACCTTATGTTCATGAGAATGGCTAAGGCACACTGTATCTCTATATGATTCTGATTTATTATGGTGGTGGATGGTGTTGATCACCAAATATGTTTTGAATAAAAATATTTTATGAGGGATTCATGACAGTTGGGTCAGGATAAATGAAATACTCTTGTCTGTCCGCAGCACTGTGCGCACATGGGACCTGAACTCAGAGAAGAAGCACAAGTCTGTGTTCAAACCGCGTTCCTTCCAGGGCAAGAAGGTCACCCCCACATGCTGCACCTACAGCCGCGATGGGAAGCTCATTGCAGCAGGCTGCCAGGATGGCACCATCCAGATATGGGACAGAAACCTCAGCGTGAGTCTTAAAACAACCACATACCAACCACCTCATTGTGCAATAGGTTGTATTTGTTATGGCCTCAGTCACAGAGTCATGAGACTCAGGTCATCCGGTCACAGGCCAGAGAGGTTAGAGTTCAACAAGTCACTAACACAGACCAGAATTTGAAATGCCTGGTTTTAAAATGCATTTGTCCAAAATGAGAGTGGTTGAATATATATTATTAAATAGCCTGTCTGACCTGTATTGACCCTGTTATCACACTAACCAATTAATAGTTGCTCTCATTCCATCCAAACTCTGAAGAAACGAGAGTCTACAGCCATGTTAGAGGCTCTGTGAGGCTGTACTTTGAGCTAAATGCTAACGTCAGCATGCTAGCAATGGCAGTACTAACATGCTGATGTTAAGCAGCTATAGGACCCTATTTTAACGATGTAACCGCGTGGCGTATGGCGCATGTGCATTTAGGCCGTGTCCAAATCCACTTTTGCTAGTTTGACGGCAGAAAAAAGGGTCCGGGCGCATGGTTTAAAAGGGTTGTACTTAGTGTCTTCATTAATTCATAGGTGTGTTTTGGGCGTAACATGCAATAAACCAATCAGAGTGTCATCTCCCATTCCCTTTAAAAGCCAGGCGCGTTTGTACCATGGCACATTGCTAGTATGATGGCGGATTTGTGTGTAACAAGCATAGTGTGCGCGCTGTGCATAAGCCTAGGCACATTTAACTAATTTGCTGTTAGAATAACAATGAAATGCTGCGACTTTAGACCAGGTTTTTGTTGGTCAATGGCGCAATCACTTCCCGCTGCCTCAAGGTAGCAATACGCCAAGAATTCACCTGAACACACCTCCCTGTAAGACCAGCCATGGGCGCAAAGATGGGCGCAAAGATGGGCGCAGGTGCATTTGCTATTTAAACAACGCAGGCGCTGGACAGGAAATTGACAACTGCGTTGGTCTTAAACTAGCAGTCACTTGTGTCGGGGTTAGGGTTAACACCAGGTGCAAGATAGGGCCCATAATGTTTATCATGCTCACAATCTTAGTTTAGTGTGGTCATATGCCAACATTAGCTAATTAGCACTAGTATAACTGAGGCTGATGGGAATATCATTAGTTGTGCAGGTATTTGGTCTTAAATCAAAGTATTGGAGACATTGCAATTTTGATCTGATGATGGCGCTACATGTTTAGGGATCACTAAAGTGATCTAATAGTTGTTGAGATATATCAATCTGCACCAAAGTGGTGGACTGACCATCAGACTGACATTGCCTTCCCTAGAGCCACGCTGCTAGCATGGCTCAAAATAGCTGATTATGTAACTGAATTAACTGACCTATGATGATGGAGTTGAGTTTCATGAAAGTTACTGGGAGGCCCAATCACAATTTCCCTCTGTACATTTTCCACTATTAGTTAATGAGATAATTAAGTGATCAAAGTGTTCCATTCTTCAGGATCCACATTGTTGAGGTAATAGTTGATCTTGGCTCCTAAGTAGCATTGCTCTCACTTATTTGGCTGTTTTCACTCAAGTGATTTGACCAAATCGTCACTGTGGATAAAAATGACTTCCATTCGGGGCTGCAGAATGCATCTCTTACCATCTTTCATCAAGGAGATCTTCTTGGTCTCTCGATTTTGTATTTTTTTGTCTCTGATAGTTACACCTTAACCCATTCCTGCCTGTCTAACCCTAAGTTTCTTTTCTTGATGGCCGCCACAGTGACACTTCTCTGGATAGTGTGTGGTAAGCAATTGGAGTGTGTTTCGCAGCTTACTGATCACTTTGTCTTTCACACACAAAATTCACCTTCACGACACAGATGTGAAGAAGCGGGAGAGGTGCGTTTTCTGTTGAAAAGGGCGCTTAGGGGACCGGCAGTACTTATAATTTAGTATTTTCAAAGGTGACATGTTGCAGGCATCATTGCAGTTTGGTATTGTCTTACATTATGATTTAGCTCTTTTGCAAAAATGGTTTCACAAGTTGCTTTTTTCATGGTGTGAGAAAAACTTCTCATGTGGATACTCTCCTGGGAGCCCTAAAACACTAAAAACTCCCATTTTAAGACAGTAACTAAAATTGATGGAGGGCTGCACAGAGATATTGCTAAATCTAGTATCTAGACAATATACATTTTGATTGGTTGGTCTATTTTCATGAACTATCTAGAGAATAGGAAGTTGTTTTTCACTTTATCTTTTCATCTGTCCAACCCCATATGTGGACAAGGTTGAATGCCTCTGTTATTTAATATGACAGTGACAATTAAGCTGCAGTTAGTGAGTTGGAACAGCTTGATTGGACAGAGGGGCTTATCCAGATTAGTCAAATAAGTAGTAGGCTACACGATAATTACTCCAACAGTCAACTTCAAAATCACGGGACACACAAAAAAAATTATTTAGATGGATGATTCCTATTGTAAGAGCTTTTGTGCTTACCCGTGTTGTATAGACGCCACTCACCCATCATCCCACCCCTGGGCTGCTAATAGCAGCAGGTTTCGAGTGATTGGGTTAAAGCTCTTCAAATTTATTACCCCTCTTTCTCCAAACTAAATATTTACCCTGTGTCCCATAGCAGCTTACAATAGGCACGTCTGTTGCCTGACCACTGGAGCCTGTCCTGTCTGAATGGCTCAAGAATGTAGTTGATGCCCTCTGGCCTAATCAGCAACCTGTGCTGCTGACTCAAATTCAGCCACAAGCCTAAAAAGGAGTTCCCTCCCCCTCTCAAAAAAGGCCTATCTTATGTTGTATCGCCACTATTACTCATGGCCAGAATATGCAGGCAGATTAATCCCAATCAATCATGTGCATGACCTTGATCTAGAGCCGAGCCCGAAGAGAAGCTATTGAGGATGACACATCGTGCTCCTGAACCCTGACGTGAGTTGATTGATCCTATGATGGGAGTCAAGTAGGTCTTTTTTAGTGGACTGCCACAGAGAGTGATTGCCTTCTGTCAGAATTACAAGACTACATTTAAATGGTTGCCAGGTAATGTGCACTCTGTGAAAGTTTGTGCATTGAGGGTGCAGGCCCTCATTCAAAAACATAACCACAGAGACCTGGGGAATGTTATGATGTCATTGGTGGACTTGGATGTTTCCAGACTTCAAAGTGGGACCCCAGAAGATGTGGTTTTTGATGGACTACTCGGTTGGGGAATGTTATCATGATATGGCAAACTTTCTCTTGTTTTCTGCTTGTGCTGGCTTTGTCACTGCAACCGATCCTTAATTATGAGAGAAACAAGACATCCCTAAAAAGTTATAAATCAGTCTTTTTTTTTATTTTTTATTAATTAATTCCTTTCAGTGTGTAGGAAGTCTTTTTTTGAATCGCTTGTGATTATTGCCTTCTTGCCAACTCATCTTGTTCTTTATAACATTACTTAAGATTCCACCCTTTTTTTTTCTAGTCACACACAGTTTATTGTCACCTGCATAAACTGACCACCAGTGCTGGTCAGCACATCATTTACAGTTACCGGCCTAATAGGACCCTCAACACAGTAATGCGACTGCACAGCATCAGTGTAAACTGTGACTCTGTGGGCCATAAAAGATGGGGCTGTGGAAGATTAAAACAGAGATCAACAGAATAACTTCTTAAAGTCCAATAAAAATGTTTAGAAAACCGTCTAGGATCTAATAACTGGCTGGAGTACATATACAAGCCTCATCATGAATATGTCTTCAGGGAATCAATCACCGGGCTATCTAAAGATAGTCTGATCGTAAACATGTACACCACATCTCAGTCCTGCAGCCTCCATTGTGACTTGCCCATGATCTTTTGTTATACAGTTTGTTCCTCCCTCCCTCAACCCTTTCTACATGTGGGGACAGACAGTCACTAAATGACCTTCGAGAGGTGCTTTATGCCAAGTGAATGCTAAAGCTTTCAGTGTTGTGCTCATTCCTCACCCATGTTTTAACCCTGAACAAAGGCTTGTGAACACACACACACACACACACACACACACACACACACACACACACACACACACACACACACACACACACACACACACACACACACACACAGCTTAACCATCTCCACTTGTTGATTTCCATGAAAGATCAGAGCAGCTGCTCAGGACTGTGGTTTGGCCACTTGATCCTCAGATAGTAACAGAGGTCAGAGTGAGATGTTACAACTGACTGCACAGTGGGCATCATTGAGTCTTTCAGGTGTGTGGTTGTAAAAGTATGGAGGTTGGGGAAAGGCAGCGCCTTGCGGTATTTATATAATGACACCCAGATAGTATGGTTATGAACAGTTGGCCCTGTGGTAGATTGATAGTCTGCTGCAGATGAAACCCAATACCGTGTTCCTTCAGCTATTTATCAGCTCCTGCTGCCGAATGAATGTATTCACAATCTTATATGAAACGGTATACTTGCATATCTATGTGGGAAAATTCTCTCATTGGCTCGCTGAATGAAATTGTGACAGTTTATCCCGGTGGGCCAGGGAGAAGGGCACAGTTTACAGAGGAAGTCACAAGGCGCGAGAGAAGTTTCAAACTGTGTATGAGAATCCGGTTTCACAAGCCGGCTGTGTAGATTATCACAGGAAGCAAACACCATGGCATCTACCTATGCCAGCCAACAGGATAGTAAATAAACACTAAAGCTTCCCCAACAGCAGTAACTGATCTAGAAATAGCTGGAAGGGTATATGTTTGCAATAAGCAGCTAGAATAACCACTAGCTACCTATTGAAGGCACTACTTTAACTGAGTGAGATTATTTATCAAATTTAAAAAAAATAATCATTTGTATTTCCTGCGACGTATGTTTTACTAATTTAGTGCCCTTGTGTCTGTTTTTTTTTTAATCGTAATTTACTCCAGAGTAAAACAAGGTTTCTCCTTTCCTCATTTGTCTGGATATATATATATATATATATATATATATATATATATATATATATATATATATATATATATATATATATATATATATATATCTCTTCTTGCAGTATATTTATGGTGTAATATCTACTTTAGATGTGATGTATTTTCACCCAGCAACTCTGCACCTCTTAAACAATACTAATATCTTTCCTACAAACCATAGAAATGTGCCAGGGCTATCCTCTCCACTAGACCCACTTTTATGGTGTGCCATTGAGCTGCATGCAACAGCTCATAAGACAAGATAATTACAGGAAAATGGTTCATCAGCTTACCCTCCTGTTCATAGTCCGCTGACCCAACCCAACCTATTTGTGCTACCATGCATAGATGCGCTCATAGTTAGATGAATGGAAATATGTGTTTGAATACTCTCCCATTGTCCGTGTGCACATGACATAGCGGTGGCAGTGGTCGTTGTGATTGTGTGATTGAAACGGGGACCCCAATGTCTTTGTTTTAGGCTGATAAAAGTAGTAGTCAATTCTCAAAGTCACCATGCACCCTCAAGGTAGAGTATTGCGTGTTTCACTGGGTTTAAGCCTTACACATTATGCTTTAGCTGCTGTTTAGTAGTCCCGGGATAGCCTGTGGTCTCGCTGTTTCACACCTGCTGTAAGATTAGAAAATGTACTTTTTATATTAAATTGACCCCTTGACTTTTATTTCTCAACCAAGTCAGTTTCTAAGGCAGCGAATAAAAGAATAGGAAGATAATCTCAGATAAGGAATGAGGAGAATGGATTTGAGTCAAAGGTAATATGTGAGTGAAATGATGATGGGAAGCAGAAAATTATCCCCGGAGAGACTACAGAGGCTAAATAGCCATGGCCTGAAATCCATGTTATCTACAGTTCAAGGTAACAGCGTTATCTGTCTCGTCCACGTTAATAACTTCCCTTCATTTACTTTGGAAGTGAAGTATGGCCTCGTTTCCTTCTTGTAGCATAAGGACACATCACTCATTCACCTCACGCTCCACTCGCTCTTGCTCTTTTTGCCAGCATTTCTCTATCTTATCTGTCTTCCACACTCTGTGCTCACTTCAAATTCCTTATCCACCTCTCTGAGTCAAAAGCCTGTATTGCAGCAATTCTCTTTTCACTGATTTATTTGCATTCCGTTTAGAATTAATGAAAATGTAGCTGTATAAACCAAGGTTATGTTTGTTTGAGTGTTAGCAAGCCTACTTCCCAGACTATTGCTTCACCACTGTCTTTTAATGATCGATCTCTATAATCTGGCTTTACCCAAGTAAAACTAAGGCAGTGGGAAGTAAATGTGGAGAGAAGACAGGCGTCATGGTATTGCAGTTAGTACTGAAACAATTTGATTAATTTGTTAGTTTATTTATCAAGCATACATGTCAAACATTTTCTGGTTTCAGCTTCTTGAATATGAGAATGTGCTGCTGTTCTTAGTTCTACATCTCTGTGCACCAAATGTCTTTGGATTTTGGACCGTTGTCTGAACAAAACAAGCAATTTGAAGACGTCACCATGGGCTCTTGAAAAATGTGCTGGACATTTTGAAGACTAAATGATCCGTTGATAAACCGTTGCATTCCTAATTATAAAATATAGAGTAAAATAAATCTAAAATTCTATATGCTATAACTTTCTACTTTAGACAGAGAACATTTGATTGGTTAGCAACCATACCATTTTTTTTTTTTTTTTTTTTTTTTTTTAACATTGCTGTATTTGTTTACTGGTTATCTAGTTTTTTTTACTTCTGTTCATTGTCCATATTTTGGGTTGCCTTTTAGAAATCTATTCTTCTTGCTGTTCCTTTGTCTTCGCGTGAATGTGTGAGAAAACAAGATAAGAGAAATTATTATTATTTCCAGCCTGGAGCTGCAGACCTTGGCACACACGACAGCACGCACAGTAGTACACCACTCACTCTGAGCACAGAAAGTACAGCGCACTGCTGGCCATCTTGAAAACAGCAAGTTAAAATGCTTCTTTGCAGGAGGGAACATTGCTGCAGTGGCTGGAACTAATTAAGAATATTTTGGATTACTTTTTAATTGGGTGTATTGTAATTGTTAAACTGCCACCAGCACTTTTCCTAAAACAACTCATTATCTGTTTTTACCCCATAAACTACACGGGCAAGATTTCATTCCCTCTAGCTTTGTAATCAGTCTGTTCTCACCTCTATAAAATTACCTCAACTGAAATGTCACTTAGCCTACTTGGTTTGCAGTGATGCGTGCTGACCATCGTAGCCAAGTTGAATAAGTTGACATTCTCAAATACAGCAACATGCCGAGGAAATGGTTACAATGGCCACATTCTACACATGATTTGCCTGACCATGATGGTGGAGATGTAGCCTAGGGGGCTGTAATACTTTGTGTTCGATGTGCACCATCCCTGCTTCAGAATTATGTGTACTCATATTTAGGGCTTCAATTTAGGATTATTTTCATTAACGATTTATCTGCTGATTATTTTTTTTCTTGACTATAGTTCATCATTTGGTCTATAAAATGCCAGAAAAGCCCAAGGTGACGTCTTGACCGATGGAGTTGTCCTTTAATAGCCTCTACACATAGACCAGACGGGGCGACCATCGGCAGAAAAGGCATTTGGACTGATCAGTCTCCCCAAATTGGTCAAAACATGCCAGAGAACACACAGAGGAAACAAGACGTAATACGTCTCCATAACAGCAGGCGGCGCTAATCTGTATTGTAGACCAAAAATGAAAACCGGCAGCTGATTGGACGCACGTGGGTCTGGCTGCTGTTTCTGGATTTTGGATTTTTCAAACGGCCATTAATGGCGACTCGTTCAGAATACAATCTCAAATTGTACTAAAATAGTTCACCGAAACGTGTTTCTGAAAACATTTTAAGCGAGAAATAGGCCGTGCAGTTCCTGAATCTGTCTTCATTTCAGATCGACAAAGGTCAGTTTAAAAGATTATCGTCAGATTTTGAGAGACTCTAGTCACGCTCATTTCGGCTCCCTGTTTCTGGGTTAGCACTCTACCAGTCAGATTGGTCATTTGAGCCCTCCCGACTATGCCCTAACAATCGGCGAAAATGAAGGCCGATGGCCCTTTCAACGGATGACGGCACGGAACACACCGCACAGAATTGAGTCACTGACCTCGCCAGACTGTTCGACGGCCGATTTTTGGCTTGGTCTGTAGTGGGCTTAACCGTTCACAGGAGAGGAGAGTGTTACCAGTATCGGTATCGCCTCCGATACTGCCTAAAACGCTGGTATCGGGAAGTACTGGAGTTTATGCACTGATCCGATACCACGTAATAAAGCCCTGAAGAAAATCAACATTAAAGTAGTTTATGTTCTTTTTACGTTATAACTGACTGTCAAACTGGATAATAAAAGAACGTTCTGTGGCATTCATTGTTTGTTTTTGTTCATGTTTCACAAAGAGTATAACCTGAGCCAGACCAACAATAAAGATAGAACTCATATCACATCCATACAGGTATAGTAGTATACAGTTGTTAAAACATAATAAAATATATGACACACTGGTATCGGATCAGTACTCGGTATCGGCCGATACGCAAGTTCAAGTATCAGAATCGGCCAACATTTCTTTATTTTTTTTGTAATTTTGTAATTAATCAGATGGTCGTTGATATTTTGATGTGACACTTATAAATAGTTGTTGTTACTGGCTGCCACTTGTTAAAGGATGGCTAATAATAATAATAATAATAATAATAATAAGATAATCAAAATGGCCCTGTTAGCAGTCCAGGGCTGCACATAAAAGGGTCTGATGTGCATTATTGGCTGGTAAACTGTACGAAGTAGAAATATTATTACACTGTTTCAGGTAGGAGCAAAGGGAAAATCAATCTGTCAGAATTTAAGGGCACCTAAGCTTGCCAAGGTAAATCTCTGTGGTCTGTAGCCTTGCTACAGAGTGCGGTGGGTACAGTTTGTAAGGTGGCTGGTATTTTATAAGTTGTAGTGGGCTTCATAGTTAAATATATAATATGGTGTTCACGAAGGAAATGGAAACCGTGTGTTATTTTGAAGACAGAGAATGAAAATGTCTTTTTGTTACTGCAGTGAGCAACTGAAACGACTGCTACTGAAGCAAAGCATTTGCACTTCCATACTGTAGTACATCAGGAGATTATATGGCTCTTTTTAATATTGAGGAGCATGAGTTCTATAATTAATGATCAATTACATCTTGTCTAGGTTGTCTCTATAATGTCCTTTTGAGACTTGTCTGTTATACATTAACAGTATATAGATTAATTAACTTCTGTATTTGCTCAAGTATTTCTACTTTTGTCACTTGCACATACCTTTTTATTAGACACAGACAAGAGTGAGTTGCTGCTATCATGACCTCCGTACTAGAATTTTACTTTCATAAACAAACCATTCAAATAGAATAATGAAATGGCATTTAACCTTTATTTGAACCATTCGTGCCAGTCTTCTCATAAACCATAAACTATATACCAATGCACTGTTTTCTATTTTTCTTCTTAGGTCCATACAAAGTTCCACTGTCGGCAAGCACACATTCCAGGATCAGACACTTCTTGCCTCTCCTTTTCGTATGATGGCGTGACTCTCGCTTCACGTGGAGGTAAGACAAAGACCTTAATCTTACAGTATCCTCCCAAACCCCACAGGGAGCAGTTGCACACATTAAGGTTGCATTCATCAACAGCCCAGCTCAGAGCCTCCAGATTTCAGGTCCATTCCTTAACCCTGCATCCAAAGTGATTGTTTTGAGCCGTAGATTCTCTCTTCCTGCGCAAAATAACAAGCCACCATCAACAAAACAGGAGATTCACAAGAGATGTACACAGAAACACTTGAGGTCCTTTTTGATATGTGATCTAGTCCAGAGGTTTCAAACACAAAGACAAACAGGAATAACTGTGCAAGTGTTGTGTACATAGTTCTGTTATGTAAATACAAAATAACTCTTACAGCCTTGTTGTATCTGGGAAAAAGGCGAAGTAAATAACTTCTACGACAGTTTCACTGTGGTGACTTTCAGTAAATATTACAATTTATAGATTACCTGTTGTCTTTCTAGGCGATGACACTCTGAAGATGTGGGATATACGTAACTTCAGGAATCCTGTGAATGTCGCTACTGGACTGACCAACTACTTTACAATGTGAGAATGTTTTAACTTTCATCCTAACAGTCTGCATGATTACTGGAAATGATGTATGGTTTTTGAACTGATGATATGGTATGTTTTTAATGTTCTCTATTAGGACTGACTGCTGTTTTAGCCCAGATGACAAACTTCTTGTAACGGGGACCTCTGTGAAGAAAGACGAGGGAAATGGGAAGTTGGTTTTCTTTGAGCGAGCTTCCTTTCAGAAGGTCTATGAAATAGAAGTCACCAATGCAGTAAGTCCTGCCTCAATCTCCACAGCCACAACTGCTCTCATTGCAAGATGTTTTTTTTCAACTGGTTAATATGATATGTTGGTTACAAACCAAAATGACCCAAAATAATGTGCAGTGAAAAAGAAACATAATGAATGCACAATGAAACATAATTAAACCAATGTGTATGTCTTTCCTCCTCCACGTAAGTAGTCTGGGCTCAAACAAAACTGCTGCCTTAAAATGTTTTTCCTTGTTATAGGAGAAGTGGGGCGTCGAGTTGCCCGCTCCTCATTTGCATAAAGTTGGCTGGATTCAACTTTATGCAAATGAGGAGCGGGCAACTCGACGCCCCGCTCAAATGAGAAGCGTCCGGCTTTTTTTTTTTTTTTGTAGGAGGGTGTAGACTGTTTTCTTTGCTCGTCAGTGGTCAGTGAAGATAAACTGGTGGCAAGCCCACAAGCGTGCAATGCTGGGAAGCGGGGCGATCCCATCCCTGAAAACAATGCGTGGAGTCTATTATTTGTTGTAGTCGTATTTATTAAATTCTAATAGCTACTATGTAGTGTAGTGTACTGTACACTGCAGGAGAGGGACAGATTTGTTTAGTCAGTAGCCTCTGTCATGTATATTTATGGAGTAAGAATCCTAGATACCCAAGTCTACAAAAAACTCCTAAAATATAATTTCATTTAATATCAATTCATGCAGAAAGAGAAATTCTTTTGTTTTTTTGTCTTTTTTTGTAACTCAAATATCAAATGTGGCAGTGAGTAGACATTTCCCTTTAAAGCACTGTGTTTGAAGTTGTATCTCTGCAGCATAGCAGAATATGTATTTTCTCGATCTTCACCCTGGGTGAAAGATTAACGTGGCGGTCTTTGGGGAAAAATACAGAGGAAGATGAGAATGAGTTATGGAGGGGAGTGAAGGCAAAGGAGGAATAAAGTTTGAGGCAAGCTAGGAGAAAGTGGAGTAATGTGACCTTCCCTTTCATTCCTCATTCCCACAAACCTTTGGCATGACAGCTATTGATGCTTTTATTTGTCTTTTGAGTTACATTTGAAATGAAATTATCCATTGCCACAATTGGCATGTTCCATACACATGCACTACACTTTCAAACACTTTAGCATACTATGTACTTCATACTAATCCTGCTTTCTCAGAGATCCATTTGGTGAAGGCAACCAGCCATAGGTGCTGAAATGAAGGGCAGAGGTGCTGTCTTCAGTAGATAGTATATTTTTGCTTCCTGCTCCTCCTCTTCTGTCCTTCCTTTTCAACAGCTTTAACACTGTGTATCTGTAGTCATAACAGTGAGATCTGACAGGGGCTAATGGCTTCTAACTTGGTTTCCCTGGCTAAGGCATGACACTTTTACATGGGCCACTGAGTGAACGTGTTTGAGAAAGGGGAAAAGAGACAAAAGCTGGGTTTGTATGCATCCCCCTGTGCTGCCAGCCAGCTGCTGTTAGCTTCCAAACCTTGGCACAGCATCGACAATAAGTGCACACCCCGCACAGTTGCACTGACTGAGGGGAGGGCAGACTGTGTTCTGGTTGTCCCATTTTATCTGAGATTTCAACTTAAACTGAATAATATAATTTGTATCGATTGCCATTTCCTTATCTAAATTACTTTTTTAGACTTTTAGAGATTAAAGCTGTCAATTTACAACCCCAAATCAGAAAAAGTTGGGACAGTATGAAAAACACAAATAAAAAAAAGAAAGTAGTGATTTTTAAATGTACTTTGACTTGTATTTCATTGCAGACAATGTGAACACAAAATATTTCATGTTTTCTCTGGTCAACTTAATTTCATTTGTAAATATACATCCTTTCCTGTCATTCAGACCTGCAACACATTCCAAAAAAGGTTGGGACAGGAGCAATTAAGGGCTAGTAATCAGGTAAATTGGTTAAATAATGATGTGATTTGAAACGGGTGATGTCAACAGGTGATTGCAATTATGATTTGGTACAAAAGCAGCATCCAAGAAAGGTCTAGTCCTTTAGGAGCAAAGATGGGCCGAGGATCGCCAGTTTGCCAACAAATACGAGAGAAAATTATTGAAATGTTTAAAAACAATGTTACTCAAAGAAAGATAGGAAGACATTTGCTTATTTCACCTTCAACAGTGCATAACACAAAAGATTCAAGGAATGAGGAGGAATTTCAGTGCGTTAAGGACAAGGGTGCAAGCCTAAGCTGAACAACCGTGATCTCCGATCCATCAGGCGGCACTGCATCAAGAATCGTCATTCATCTATAAGCGATATCACCACATGGGCTCAGGACTACTTTGGCAAACCTTTGTCAAGTACCACAATACGTAGTTACAGCCACAAATGCCAGTTAAAACTGTGCCAAAAGGAAGCCCTATGTTAACAGTGTCCAGAAGTGCCATTGACTTCTCTGGGCTCGGAGGCATCTGGGATGCACCATCACACAGTGGAAACGTGTACTGTGGTCAGATGAATCAGTATTTCAGGTATTTTTTGGGAGAAATGGACGCCGTGTGCTCCGGACCAAAGAAGAAAAGGATCATCCAGACTGTTACCAGCAACAAGTCCAAAAGCCAGGGTCTGTCATGGTATGGGGTTGTGTCAGTGCCCTTGGCAAAGGTAACTTGCACTTCTGTGATGGCACCATTAATGCTGAAAAGTACATTACAGATTTTGGAGCACAATATGCTGCCTTCAAGAAGACATCTTTTCCAGGGATGTCCATGCATATTTCAACAAGATAATGCAAAACCACATTCTGCACACATTACAAAGTCCTGGCTGCGGAGGAAGAGGATACAGGTCAAAATTACACCTGAAACACTTCATCACTTGGTGTCTTCAGTCCCTAAAGGTCTTTTAGGTGTTGTAAAAAGGAATGGCAACATTACAAAGTGGTAAATGCTTTACTCTTCCAACTTTTTTTGAAATGTGTTGCATATTGTGAAAAAAACACAATAAAAATCATGAGGAACACATTAAATGATGTGCTGTCATATTGTCTGCAATGAAATACAAGTCAAAGTACATTTAGAAATCACTACTTTCTTTTTTTACTTGTGTTTTCCATACTGTCCCAACTTTTTCTGATTTGGGGTTGTATAGAAAAGGATGACTGTTGAATTCCAAGTTGAGTGTGAGCTGGTCTGAAGTAAGAATAATGAATGATGCTGCGTTAAAATAGAATTGACTGAGTTCTGTGGATACTTTGATGACTAAAAGCACTAAGAATAGCATCTTTAGCATCAATATACTCACCGTCAGTACCTTGGTGTCCCTTCATTTAGGAGGAACAAAAGCAGCAATCTTTGTCCTACCATAATGGTACACTATTGTTTGTGCAAGGGTTTCTCAAAATGAAAACCACATTCTAGATGATGATGTTGCTACTGTATTTGTCTTCTTTTTCTAGATATCAGAGCTCCTATAAGTATAATGCTCGCTAAATAGTGCACTCCAATTAAATACATTTGACTTCTGAATGTTCAGTATTAATGGTGTAACTCATAGACCGTAGGTGGCATTATTAATTTGCACAACATAATCTTTATATGTCTGTCATTTACATGAAACAGTGGTCTACATAAACAGAATCAGCTGTAACATTTGCACCCACTTCACCGTGGTGACGACATCGCTATAGGCAGCATCAAAGAAAGACCTCAGACACTTCGGGTCAAAGAGTCTGTTTAGAACTTAACAACCCTCCTTCTCCTTTGCATCACCCCACGGATCTTTGTCTTCTCTTTCACTTTACTAAAGAGGCTGATTTTTACATTGGCCTTTCACTCGTTCCACCATCCACCGTTGTGAGAAACTCACAAAGCTTCAGCCCACTTTCACTGGAAAAACAGCAAAACTTTTTCCTGTCTGCTCAACCTTTGTGCTGCACATAAATCCAGCAGATTTCCCATAAAATCCCACCAGAAAAAAATTTAAGAAATGAATTCTAGAAATGGCTACATTCTGCCAATTGCTTTGGTTTGATATGTGTTAATTATAACCTTTTAAAATGTATATGGTAATGATTAAAATACTTCTATAATGCTTTGTTCCTCCAAAAGGAACTACAGCCGATGTAGTCTTTGAAAATATCCTATAAAGCCATTCACTATTTGTTGTTTCTTGCCGTAATATAACGTAATTTATTTGCTTTTGTTTACATTAAAGCTTGGATTTGTGGGTGAACATGTTGAGATGGGTGGCCACATGAATGGCACATGGGGCTCAGAGAAAATATGTTGTGTTGCTCCTACAAATATTTTAATTGGCTGTTAATGGTAATTAACATCAGTCGTTGACAACTGAGATCAATTACTGAGAGATAGATAGATAGATAGATAGATAGATAGATAGATGTTTAGAGAAGCATGTACAGTAGTTAGGGTTAGCTGCCAGATTGCCCAGCCCAGACTATTTTGATGCACATTTTTGGATTGACACCTTTCGTAGTATTTAACTGTATGTTCACATTTGATAGTTTTCATGAAATTTAATGATCTGGATTAATCCTCCCAAACTCACTGACCTTTACTCAATCTGGTATTGGTAGCTTTACCTCCTTTTTTAAAGTATAATTTTGATGCAGTGAAATTTAGTTTTGCTGCAGATCAGTTATTTCAGGTTGATATGCACTCTGTGAACCTGATGAATGTGCTATTTACTGTGTTTACATCAGCCGTCTGCTTCTCAGATGGCCTAAGAATTTAAGTGCAGTCTTTATAAAGTGGCGTCCCAGGCAGGCGAGTGAAAGGAAGGGCCACCAATCATTTCTAACTAAACAGTCTACATAACCCCAGACCTGGATTCTGGGGTACGCTTGGGAGCGGAGGCTGTTTTAGGCTCATTTGGTGAATACTTCAGACACTCTTAAGCTTATCTTAGTCTATCAAAAGGGGCAGAAACCAGGTGAGACCATGCTGACTATCAAAACACTGAGCTTTTGGCTGGATTTCAAATGGAACTTAAACCTGCAGCCCTCATGCACATTCTGTACATGTGTGCATGTATCACTTTGTGCTGAAAAAGAAAAAACGAACACTGGCCTTGGATCAGTATTCAGTAAATGCATCTAAATCCTGAGTATCTATATAGGAATTAGTATTGGCAGAGGAAAAAGTGGCATCAGAGCATCCTTAATATGATATGCTTGGTACATTTTGAAATCTGATATTAGTTTGACTTACAGGTGTAAGATTCTACAAACCCCAATTCCGATGAAGTTGGGACATTGTGTCAAACGTAAATAAAAACAGAATACAATGATTTGCAAATTCTTTTCAACCTATATTCAATTGAATACACTACAAAGACAAGATATTTAATGTTCAAACTGATAAACCTTATTTTTTTTTTGTGTGTGTGCAAATATTTGCTCATTTTGAATGTGATGCCTGCAACACGTTCCAAAATAGCTGGGACAGGGGTATGTTTACCGCTGTGTTACATCACCTTTTCTTTAAACAACAATCAATAAGCGTTTGGGAACTGAGGACACTAATTGTTTAGCTTTGTAGGTAGAATTCTTTTCCATTCTTGCTTGATGTACGACTTCAGTTGCTCAACAGTCCGGGGTCTCCGTTGTCGTATTTTGCGCGTCATAATGCGCCACACATCCAGACCTGTCTCCCACTGAAAATGTGCTGAAATTAGACGCGTTGTTCTTAAACTGTAGGACTATTTGCTTACGCAGTTGTGGTGAACCTTGCCCCATCCTTGCTTGTGAACAACTGAGCCTTTTGGGGATGCTCCTTTTTATACCCAATCATGCCCATTTAACCTGTTCACCTGTGGAATGTTCCAAACAGGTGTTTTTTTTTTTTTTTTTTTTAGCATTCCTCAACTTTCCCAGTCTTTTGTTGCCCCTGTCCCAGCTATTTTAGAACGTGTTGCAGGCATCAAATTCAAAATGAGTGATTATTTGCAAAAAAAACAATAAAGTTGATCAGTTTGAACATTAAATATCTCGTCCTTGTAATGTATTCAATTGAATATAGGTTGAAAAGGATTTGCAAATCATTGTATTTGCAATGTATTGTTTTTATTTACATTTTACACACCGTCCCAACTTCATTGGAATTGGGGTTTGTAAATGATCCAAATAATTAAATATTTGTTCCTGAAGAACAAATTCCTGCAGTTGCAGCTAAAGAATCATTGATTACCCATACTATGTATTTTATGATGTTTCTCTACATGGAATGGGATTTTTGTATAGGGAGAACTATTTTGGGGTCACCAGTTGCTATTTTCCCATGCTACACCTACCATGTCGTGCTTGATGGTCCTTTGATACAAATGGTCGGCCTTTCATCCTCAGTAAGAGCAGCCAAGCTTGAAAGGTATGAGGGAGGCCTTAACTCGATTCTTTCTTGTGGCATCTTACCCGAGTAAATCTTGCATGATGTAAAAGCCAGTTGTTCCAGGAAGGCAGTTCACACTAATTACAGACTCTGACATGTGTCCACTCAGTGTGTAGCTGAGGTGTTAGGTCTAGAGTTCTTCTACTGCATTCATTTGGCCTGTATGTAGCCAAGTCAGTCAGATTTGGATCTGCACATTTGGATCCACTCACCAGCACTTAAACAAGGAACGCAGCTGTAACTGTCCCATTAGTGCCGCATAACTTTATTTCATAATCAGTGTACATTTGGGCAAGTCGCTGTTGTCTTATTTGTGCCGAATCAGCCTTATATATTTTAATCTGACGGGACATAGAAGGCTGCTACTGAAGAACTGACTGATTAAAGTTTCCTCCTTCATGATGTGATGTAATTTTGTGGACATGAAGCGTAAACAGGGGTTCCTAGAGTATAAACACGCTGCTCTGAATATCTGGAAAGCAGTTTTACTGTTGGACTGGACTGAGCTATGCTTGGCACTGGGCTTCTCAGTGGATCCAGCTGGGGTGGGCCCCAATGAACGGTTCTGTTTTAGGCTGCTCTGCTCTCTTTGTTTGTCTTGTTTCACTGCTGACAGAATGATTTGTTTGGGTCTGAAGAGGTCGTTTTCTGCGCTTGGCTGGGCTGTAGTTACCTGGCTGTGTTGTTTTAGTTTTACTGCCGGATTTGGGTCGTGCTATGTTGTGATGCCATACTGTGTATTGGGTGAATTCCTCGAGCTTTGACAGTAACAAAATTCCTAACTGTTGTCTCTGCCTTCACTCATACATGTAGGAACTGTCTGTGTTTCTAAAGCAACCATGATGGTGCGATGTATAACCCATTGCACATTTACACTGAAGCACATCCACAGTGGGTGGACGTCAATTGTTCATGATGCAAACATGTTGATTATCAGTGTTGAGCATTGTATGGGAACAGCATCTCCCTCAGGAAAAATAAGCTGATTTTCACAGTTCTGAATTATTTGTTAAAATAACTGTTTTTATGTTAAGATAATAAATTGCAAACTGATTTTTGTTTGTGCTTATTAGGTCTGAGTAATTTATTGGAATTATTTATACATGTCATCTATGTACCAATGTATGAATGCAATATGTGAGTCCCATGTTAAGGACATCCTGTTTTCCAGATCTTCTCCCAGTTACAGCCGGCTCATGATCTAGTTGAGCAGATTAACCCTCATCTGGCCCATGAGCTACACACCCCCGAGCTGTTGGCCTGATAGTGTAGATACTGTATGCTTGTATGATGTTTGTGTAAAATGTAAGCAGATTGTGAGCAATTTTCACTTCTACTGGCACAAAGTCTCAATTTCATTGCATACTTGTGTAAAAAGGTTGGAACATGATTATGTTAAGTACATTTATTTACATGGTGAGAGAATTTTAATTTGATATAGAAAAATGGTTATATCTAATGTTTTATATGAATACTTGATGTCATATTCTATAGTTTTAATTGTAATATTGAAGTAAAACCAACTAGCCATGCTAACATTTTTATCTATGCACGAGTACTTCCTTCTTAGTACTTGTCTGTCCTCTTATGTGCATGCGTGCGTGACTCTTTCCCATGGTATCCTGGTGGGAAGCTGAACAGCTGGGCGCTAAGCAGCTTTTACCATCACAGAATCTGGACATCCCAGTCGTAGTCCTACCCACCCCCCATCCTACGCCCCTGTACTAGACCCCTGCCCCCCAGATTGCCTACTCTGTTCCACATAAAGACAAACACTCTCTCAAAAATTCTGTACAACTACTAGACATGCATACATGACACTCTTAAGCACAAGTCGTCAAAGGAGTTTGTAATGTGTGTGAGGAAAAGAGGCGCTACTGCAGGAAGTGTAGCTCTCTACTGTAGCTCGCATATCTCAGAATGAACAGAGGGTCTTCATCACTGTCCAACAACTGTGTAGATTTCTCTCTCTGCCCCTCTTTTGCTCTCTTTCTCTCTGTCTCTTTCTTACACACACACACACACACACACACACACACACACACACACACACACACACACACACACACACACACACACACACACACACACACACACACACACACACACACACACACACACCTACCTACCGCTGGATAAATGTGGTCACATTTGCGTATTGGCACTAGGCCATCTGTCACACACAGACTGAAGGATCCAGCCCTCATCTCAACAACCAAATATAGTCAACTAGAGCAGCAGAGCACGCTGGAACTGAGCCCCACGCCCCACTGTACCACAACCAACCTGGGTCACAAACTCACAATACTTCAGACAATTCATTCTGATTGTTAGCCGAGAAGCAGAAACATCCTTGCAAATCTGAAACAAAGTAGAGAAAGAATTTCACAACCTTCTGTGGGCAGCTGTCTTAAAGCATGACCTCCTTTCCTCACATGCGCCATCTTCAGTTACTGTACACAAAACACTTAACTGTATCTTGCTGTTTCTGTCTGTCTATTCCAGAGCGTCGTACGCTGCCTGTGGCACCCAAAACTTAACCAGATAATGGTGGGAACTGGGAATGGACTGTCCAAGGTCTACTATGACCCTGTCAAAAGCCACAGGTATGTTCAGTTTAGATCTTTTAGAAATAAGACCTTTTTATTAACAATTCTCATTACAAGTCTAAAACCAATAATTAATTTATCTGAACATATTCTCTGTGTAGCCACAGCCTGAAATAACTTGCCGCTATGCCATAGAAATCAATGGACCAAAAACTATTAAAAACACATGTATGAGCCACACTGTTGCAATAGATAATGTAATACCATAATTGAATAATTTGTTGCTGTTCCTAATATATGTAGAAACACTTCATGTCAATCATTATGACTTTTATGCATTTTTTAAAATGTTTTTTGGACAACAGTTGAGTTCTGTGGCACCATGGCATAAGTAATATTAGGCAGGTGCTACAAAGAATTATTAGTGCGATAAATTCATTGTTGGTTTAAGTGTCTTCGGGTAAATAAAAATTATATGTATGTATCAAATAACCGCATTTGTAACCAACTGGCTCTTTTCCAGAGGGGCTAAGCTGTGTGTAGTGAAAAGTCAGCGGAAAGAGAGACAAGCAGAGACGCTAACACAAGATTACATCATCACACGTAAGTTCTTTTATGCCTGTTCGAACACTCTCACAATTTGTTTCATCCATATCTTCTAAGAATAATAGAATTCGGCAGTTGAACTTAATTTCCCACTCTCTTGCCGTGCATCGACTTTTCATCAGTAAACAATTACTAAAGCAATTAAAGTGAAGTGCCTGTCTCAAAGCCCTCCAGCAGTTTAGTCCACCTTGAGCCACTAACCTATCTGCTCTTCACATGTGAACAACTGAGGCACATTGTGTTACAACAACAAGAGAGAAACATCACCAAAACACTGGCGGCCATGATATGACGAGTAGACCATATTCTGAGCAACCTTCTCAGATATAAAGGATAAACATACAAATCCTCGTTTACATTCTCTCTCACACATGCAGAAACATTCAAACACACTCTATCTCATACCGGAGGCGTTGCGAGGAATGATAGTGTTTCCCTGCTTTCACGGGCCCATTAGCTGATGGAGCAGGGTGTGGATGAGTGGATCGCCAGCCGCAGGACACTGTGCCACGTGACGACCATGTGGTCTGCAGTCACGCCGGATCACGCTAGGGACAGCCGCCTCTCCCACCTCTACTGGCGTGATCTCCTGCTGGTCCACACATCACACACGCTAACTACCCCCACCTGTCATCCTGTCATATCACCAACACACGAGGCTGTCATCTCTTTTGTGCGTGCCTCACGCTCCTTTGCCCAAAGACTAAGATCATCTACCTACACAAATGGAACAGTTCCTGAATCGTTGCCCCTGATTGGCTGCTAAGACCCAATTCAAATGCCATTTATTGTTTGGGCTACTGCAGCCACTTCAGATACATCATGTGATTTCATTGCCATGCCAACAGGGTGTGAAATAGGCAGGCATTTGATTGCCTCAAGCAGCGAGTGACGCACTTGATGCCCTAGCACTGGAAAATTAGAGGGGACAGGAAGCAAGTGATGGCCCATTGAGAAACGCGAGGGAATCTGTTAACAGTAACCTTTTTGCTTAATGTAGCATGGAGGAGAAGAATTAACACTGAACAGGGACAGGGCTCCTGAATGGAAAATCACTTTATCTAGCCCTTTACTAAAGTGTCTCTTTGTAACCCCTGAGGATAAGAGCAGAGCATACACTCACTTTACACAAGCACAAATGCTCGCTCTCTCACTCTCTCTGTCTCACTCGCACACTCTCTCTCTCACACACACACACACATACACACACACACACACACACACACACACACACACACACACAGGGGCACTCATTCACACTTACTCATGCACACGTTCACTCACACTCTCATGGATTTAAGTGCTGGGGGTCTTTATTGTGATAGTGTTCACAAAAGTGTGAAGAGTGGCAGAGTGATTGTCTGAATCTAAACATGGGGGATATAATGAATATGGTGGTGTGCACAATGGCAGAAAGGTCAACAGGTGTTGTTTTTGCCTAAATGCTGCAAATCTTCTGCAAGTTGTAGTAGTGGGTGAGATTGTGTTTCTGCACATATTGTATGAATACTCTGCCAAATCTCAGCTTTGCATATTGTCTTCATTTAGCGACCTAGCAGTATACATGACCTACGAAACTCTGAACATATTGCCAGGTGCCCTGCCTGCTTATTTGTGCGGCTGTGTTATGTGATCTTGCAGTTACCTAAGCAACTTGATTGTCCTTGTTTACCCTGTGTCTCCAGCTCATGCCTTACCCATGTTCAGAGAGGCCCGGCAGCGGAGTACACGAAAACAGCTGGAGAAGGACCGACTTGACCCAAAGAAATCCCACAAACCCGAGCCGCCTGTGTCTGGACCAGGTGAAGTGCTTTTTTATTTTTGCTTTTTCACAGAATAAACAAAAAGTAAGATTGGAAAAAAAAAAAAAAAAACACAACAAACACTGTCATTTGAATGTGATTTATAGTAACAAGGTACTGCAACAGTTCTACCGTTGTAAGTGTAGTATAAGTCATGTTCTTAACTGGATGAATACATGATTCAGTTTGAGGCAGATGTACAAATCCACAGTTGTTGATGTGTTCAGTATTATGCAATCCAGCTGAAGTCAAGAGCTATAACAGCACTGCTCCCACTTGGCCTCTCAAAGATTCATTGTAGCCTGCTGTTGTCTCATATTTCTTAACTGCTGGGACATAATGATGCATTGTGAACTTACTCTGGAACCCATGGTCAATCTGTTTGTATCGTTAGTGTAATAACACACGTTTACAAATGTCTCACCTGTGCACCATCATGAATACAGTTTGAGTTTAGTTCCAATAAGTCATGGCGCCAGACAACATTTCCTGCTTCATTGTATTCCAGCTGGCTCATTGCTGCTGTGTTTCTTGCTATTTTCGTTTCACTCAATAATTCCTTAAGTACGAATGTTCTTACAGCCATCTAATGCTAATGTAATCCTCGGTGCAATACAGTGTCAGTGTTTCTTTGTTTTACCTTACTGTCATGAGTTGTGTAGTGAAAATCTATTTAGATAATTAAAACACTGCTCAGCTAAATGACAGTGAATTAGGGATCCCTGTGTATGTACGTAAGAAAACATATAGAGTTACAGGTTGAAAGACACAAACTTAAATTGAATAGTCGTAAAATGAAAACGTAGGTCTGTTTTTTTTAAAAATAAGGTTAAGTACTTGCTAGCAGGCCAGTGGTTTTTAGACGACAGGCTGTCTTTATATTGTTTATCCTGTGTGTTTGTCTCGCACTTATGAACTTTGCATAAGTGGAAGATAATGTTTGGTGGTTGGCTGGATGCTTACAAGCAAAAGAAAAAGGTGCCTCTCAATCCCCCAAACAACTTCACTGTCCAACTCCAGCAGGAAATCCGTGTGTGTGTGTGTGACCGTGTTTGTGTGTGTGTGCATCCTATCCTTGATCTTTTAAGACAACTGTAACAATGTCGTCTCTGGAAAGCAGTAGAAACTCCTTTAAGTGCAGTAAAATACAACCAACAGCACAGAAGTACTGTAAATAGAATGCAAAAGATCAGTCTAGCTTTTACGCACTACTTTCTGGAGCAAGAACACAATACGTGTACAAAATAGAATTCTTCCTAAAATCATAAAAAATTGATAATGTGATAGTATGTCAATAATAAATTGTCATAATATTTTAGTATGCCAATTTTTTATTAATAAATTGTGTGTGTCTGTGTGAGTTGGTAAAATAGTGTGTCATGCAGTGTTTTCACATTTTTAACATTAGAGCAATTCTGTCATGCAACATTGAAAAAAGGTGTTTTTTATGTTCTAGTTCTAAACTGTATCTAATCCAGTAATCATGTGTCCTGACAGGTCGTGGAGGAAGAGTAGCAGCTCATGGTGGCACTCTGTCTTCATTCATTGTGAAGAACATTGCTTTAGATAAAACCGATGACAGTAACCCACGGCAAGCCATCCTACGTCACGCCAAGGAAGCTTCAGAAAACCCTTACTGGGTTGCACCGGCATACACGCAGTAAGAAACCCTCATATCTTCAGTTGTAAAAAAAAAAGATATATAAATAAATGATTTACACACTCCCTGTCCACCTTACTGTCTTTTCCTTACTCATCTTCTCTTATTTCTGGGTTTCTCTCATTAGTAGACAGTGTAAGATGAGTATCGGGGGTGCTAATGCTATTGTGATGGTATTTGGGTTTCTTCCTACCGGTGTGACACATAAATGTTTAAAGAGTTGTACAGTTTTACAGGTACACTCTTCACGCTGCAGAAAGGAGAGTAATGGACGACTTTAGATCGCTATCGGACTCAGACAGCTATGTAAACGTGGAGCAAAGTTGTACGCCAAATGAAACGGACTGTTTCACATACTGCAAGGAAACAATCTCTAGTTAAACATATTATATTAGTGATATACATTATAGTAGATCAATCTGATAAAGTACACCACTTTTGCCTGGTTGCAGAGCTCTCTCAAGCAGTAGGCTAATCGTCATTACCACAGGATCAGCCCTGTAAAGGCAGGTCTAAATTTGGTCTGAGTTAAAGTCTTCTGCACCATTTTGCTATCACATCTGCAGCCTGAACTATCTTAAGCCTCAGTTGGCTTGTGTAGAAGAAATCATTTGTCCACATTTATAATATTAAACTTGTGTCTTGTTTAATTTGTAGTTGTCTGAAAAGAAATGTTAAATCCAAACCCCTTTTTGTTTCCCTGTAGGACCCAGCCAGAGCCTGTGTTTGCAGAGGAATCGGAGGAGGATGAGGAAGCTGACAAGGAACCAGAGTGGAAGAAACGCAAGATCTGAGGTGCCTCAACTGCAGCTCATCTAAATGGAATAGCAGACAGGGTGGGCTTGTGTTTGTATATATATATATATATCACGGTATCCACGTTCTCAGGATCAATCCCAAAACAGAGTTATTGTCAGAAACTGTGCATAGGAGCATCAATTAAGTTACTAAAGTGGATAGTCCTGTCCTCCCTCTCGTAATGTTAGCATATATGTATTTATGTGCATGCTTCTGTGTTAAGGGGTAGCACATAAATGTGCAGGCATTTTTACTTTGCAAGCATAATATAGTTTTATACATAAAACTTGTCCTCCCATTACAATTCATCAACCTCTGGAAGAACTTGGCTTTTTACATCTGTTTTGTTTATATGGACTTTATTTTCATCATTTGCATTGTCTTCTCCTCCCACATCTCCAGAGTTTGCTAATGCCTCATAAATTGTCTCCAGATTGGGTTCATTATAACTATGAAGAGCAGTTTTCTAGTTTGTAAAAAGTTAATTGCAAAGACGTACACAAACTTGCAGCCAATTCTGTTCTTTTTTTTTTTTTTTAAGGGTTTACGCTTTTTAAAGCTGTGCAGTTTTGTTGGATGTTAAATACAAAACTTCAATCAGACATCTGCTAATTTAGATTTTTTCCGACATGCTGTATTTCACCTCAAGACCTGTATAAAGGAATTCGTTATGTCTTGTCAAATACTGATATATTTAACCCAAAGTGAAGCGATAGATCTGCTTTTACCAGCTGTTCAAAGGAATTATTCTGGCAAATATCTTTTTATGAGGCACTGGCTTTAACCTGCAGATATGCAGTACACCCACCGTACACCCACTTCTGGCCAAGCCAGCGTTTTGACTCCCTGCTTTTAATAAAGGTTTGACAGGCTGCTTTTTGCACAGTTATTAAATTGGTAAACTTTACTGCAAGTGCTGCAATTTCTAATATTGATGAATAAGTAAGAAATTATTTATATTTAAAATAATGGTAAGGTTCACTTCTTAGCTGTCTCTGTAGTTTTTAACATCATCCCTCAATCTTTGTTAATGAAGACTATGATATGCAACTTAAACATGAACTTACCAAATTGCATTGTATTTCTAGGTGCTCAAATTGCTTTCATGCCTCAGTTTTTAAGATAAAACTTAGGTGTGACTACAAACATACAGTATGTTTTTTCTTTGTTGCATTGTCTTTGCAAAGCAAATCTGGAAATAACTGTACCGTATAGCACACCTATAACGGAGTGGAGCCATTTCTCTGTTTTCTCTTTGAATGATCTGTACAGTGTCTAAACATACTGTAACTGACAGACAAAACCACAACATACAGATCTAATGGAACCCATGTTTGTGTTCTTTATACAATTATACATCTCTTTGCAATGCAACCTCTGCCTACAACAACAAACTAAATGTGAATGTTTGTCAACTGAAAGTAGTTTGTTACAAATTTTTTTTTAATTTTACTGGCAAGATGACGAGAAGGTTTTGACAACACATTTTCTGTTTTTCCCACCCAATTGCCCAGTAACTGATATTTGATGATTTGAGACACAGAACTCTTTTACACTCCATACCCGTCATTTAGCTGGTGTTTCTACTCAGTCACTTGCAATGGGCTTACAATTCCTAGCCAACCAAAGTTACAAGCCGACAATTGAATGTCTGTGTCCTGGGAGACTTCCTGTGGCCATAAAATGAATATGAGACAGAGAAATACCAGGACAAGAAATATGGAACGACTAAAACAATGAGTGATGTTTTTAAGAGCAACTGAAGTGGAGAGTTGAGAGGAGATAGGCTTCATGGGGGAAAGGCTGACGTCACGCTCTTCTTGAGAAAGAGTTCTCAGCCAGCAGTAGCAAGTGAGAAGTGACTGCTGTCTGATACACATTACCAGCATGTGATGAACCAGTTGGCACGTCGAAAAGACAAACTAAGTGTGGAGCTAAAACCATAGCCTCCAGGTGCAGACATTTTAAGCTGCAGACCCGTCATAGGGTCAGTTCATCCAAATTACAATGAAACATCTTCCCACAGTACCTGCAGGGGTATCTATCTATGCTCCCAATACAGATGAGGTGAAAACTAGTTTTTGTGCTGCTCAAAGCATTAAAACGTTTGAAAAACTCAACCCCAGATATAGTGTCCTAGTTATTCAGAATATTCCATAAACCTCTATATGATTAGTTTTCATCGGAACATCTTTCTACCCAAGAAATATTCAAAAAGAAAACTTTCTTTTTGTGGTCACAAGCAACGACTAATTACTGTCAGCTCTAGATATCCTGTAGGATCAAATCACATTGAACAACAACACTTCTTTCAATACTGTCCCTGTCTGTGGCACTCAGTCACAAGCCCATTGGTTACTACTGAAGACATGAAGTAAAAAAAAAAACGTTAGACATGCAATAACTTGTGAGTGACATTATCATTCATTAGAGCCATGCTTCAGGACACCTGGTAAATATTTGCTGTCTTTTCTCTCTGTTTTTGGGCCCTACCAACTCCTGAGGGAAATGTGTGTTTCTTTAGCTGCTAAATGCTCCACTTTGTTCACCAGCTAGTGAACTAGTTAGCTATTGCCTTTTTTTAATATTTTTTTTTTTTTGAGTTTTAACAGCTGACTACGTATGAAAACTGTGAAAAGGAAAGAGCATTAAAGTTGTGGACCATAAAACCAAAACAATGAGCTGAAAGACGCCGAAGCGCTCCGTAGAGCTGCAGAGTTGGGTGATAATTCTCTGTACGTTTGTCACTATGAGCGACCTCTTTTATGTACACATGGGCATTTGATCCATTATTTATATTAATGATTAAGCCTAAGCACTGAATAGACATGCCATATTTTTGAAAACACAAAGCATTTTAACATCATTGATTAAAAAACTCTGGTCAGTATTCAGAAGCCCATAATATTTGGTATTTAACTTGTGACTTGTATTACAAGAATCAAGACTTGACTTGGACTTGAAAACAGCTTGTCGTACCTTAGCTATACATCATGTACACACCTTGAGCCCCCCCTCAATGACTTACTGTTTGTACTGCTGCCATCTTCTCGTCAGCATTTACAGATCTTTGCACAGTGGAAACAGAGCGCCTTGATTTACTGTTCAGTGGCGCTTTACGGCTAGCTTTTGTTTACTGTAAGACCCTGGGCTAATGTTCAGGAATGCACGCCACACAGTAGAGGCCATCTCTCAAATTTTCATCCTCAATTTTACATGATGCTTGTGTAAATACATCACAGGCAAATTATCACCATCTGGCACCGGCGCATTATTGTACATGGCAGAATACCAGGAGACATGCTCATTTAATAGAAACAAGTTTAATTCTGTAAAAAGTTATAAAATGAATATTGTACAAAAATAAAGTTTGCAGAGAGCTTTGGTTCTGTAACACAAAACAAGTGAGACGACATGACAGGTTTTTCACAGAGGTGTTGAAACAATGAGTGAAAAAGAAGTCCAATCCCTTCTTTTATTATTAACACTGAGGATTTCTTCGCATCTTTACCTTTTGCTTGTTTACCTTTTAAATCCAAACCAGAAAGGAACAGTTGAGCAAACAGTCATGAAGATGAGAGGGCTAGTGGTCACAGTTTACACACTTTAATGTATGGTATCGGAGAGTAGCAAGGCACTCTTAAGGGTTCTGGGAAGTCTCCTAACTGCACATTCTCATCTGGAAAGGTTTATGGACAAATCAGTTGTTAAAGGGAAGATGATCCAATTGATGAGGTATGCTGTGATAAAAGCTCGAGTTTTTTTTTCTGCTCTCTGTGTAGTGTTTGGCCTAAATTCAGCTTGATGCAGTGGATTTGTTCTGTGTGCAGGGGGATTACACAGTAAAGCTGGCTTGCTTGCTGCTGGGTGGGCACAGATACCTTGGTCCCTAATCCGTGCTAACATCAAGACCTACCCGAGGACTCTCTTTGTTCCACTTAAAACGATCCCCTCGCAGGGTCTTGATGGGCAAAGCAACTTGCTTTTAAAGAGCTTCTTGTTTTCCTGGATTCATATTTGTGTATAGTTTGGGAATAAACTTGGCTGAACAAGTTATTACATGTAGAAAGCATGTTGAGGCTACCCCTCGTCTTCCGTCTGTAATTCCAAAACATATTCTTCTGTCCAAGCGTCTGGTCTTGAGATATTTACATCAGTTGTGCGATGACGGCCGCTACAGTTGCTAGATCTTCCTTAAACTGCCTTCACCAACATGCCTTTGCCTACAGGGATATTTGGTTAAGACTCATGTTAGAGGATCACTTTCAAATCCCCTTTCAGGGAGTAAAACCTGTCTGTCAAAGTGGAGACAGAAACACAAGCAGTCTTGTGAACTTTAAAGCCTATTGGGACAGGAACCGCTGCAAAGCCTTTGCTCAGAATTGGTGCAAGGCCAGACTCAGGTTTTGGGTAACGTATGCTGATAGGCAGGCATTCTAGCAGCTTCTGTACTCTGGGCATCAAAAGGTGGGTCCTAAAAGGCACCTGCAGATCCTCGGAGAGACCGCTACTCTCATGTTGATTTGAGATTTCAATTAAAAGATTTGTTGGCTCCTGTATGGAGTGACATTAAATCTATCCTGGGTTATTAACCTGACAATTGTCTCATAAACAAACAACAAAAAGTAATTTGCTGAGAGAGCAGCATCTGAAGTCCCCCCCCCCCACACCCCCCCCCCCCTGTGTTAGCGTGGTCACATCGGAGAACAATGAGGTGAAATGTCCCCCAAATAATCTACCCTGTCGTCTCTCAAAATTCTCCAAAACAACAGATCAATTCAATCGAAAATCTCCTATTGGTCCCCTTCTCTGTGTCTCTTTCTACCCTTATCTTAACTGATGATGCTGATGATGATCCTTTGGAGTCATGAATTGAGAAACTCTGGAATCTACAGTAAGTGAAGCGAATAAGCATCATTAGGATGTGCGGGAGAGTGTTTGCAGTTCTGGATCACCTCTTTTAGATTTTGCTTGAGAAAATGCTCCACATTGGCATCATCCAGGACAAACAAAGCTTTTAAATAAATAGGAAAAATGACAATTTCTTTCATAAAATGGATTGAAATAAATAACAATAAGTTAATTTGCATCTTAATAAATATACCTCTTACACACACGTGTGTATATATATATATATATATATATATATATATATGATTGGATTTTATGTAGATGCGTTGCACCAAAAGTCTGCTGAACTGTGGTGCGGTATTTGTCATCCATTGGCTATGAATGTAAATGTCAACATCCAGACTATGCAGTGGAAGTGATTTAGACTGCAGATGAATATACTCCTCAAGTATTCGCGTTCATCATTCATTCACGTCCTATGGAGTCATCTATGGAAAAACTGATGATCCTGGGATAATGAATTCCTCCATGAAAAAACAAGCCCAATTAGTCAGTAGTTGTTGTTTTTTTCACTGTCACCTTATAGGCCGCACAGTTAGCAAATATGGAAGTGTAACTGTCTTTTCTCCTGTGAAATCGTACAGGCCTCATACATTTCTGCATGTGTTTGATGGAACCGTCAAATACTGGTCAGGGGTTCTAAAAGACTGCGCATGGACTTTAAAGTTCAATGTACAGTTTGCTTATTTAACGGCTGTTCCATCATCTTTGACCACTACTGACAAAAATGAGACAATACACTCCCGCTCTGATCTCCTATGCCCATTTCCAACAAAGATCCCACCAGCTTGTACAGGTGATCCTTAGTTTACTGATGATGGTCTTATCTGTCACTTCCTCAGACACAGCCACACTTCCTGGCAGAATGCTTCTTGAGCGTGTGATACACTACATTGTCGTCCAAGAAAGATAAGTCATCGTCAAAAGCGATTGGTCGACAGCAGGTGCGAGAGGGCGTGTCCTTGTCCAACTTCTTGTTGTGTGTTAGGTTGTTGAGGATCTTGTCATAGTTGGTCTCCGCCTCCACGCAGGGGCCGCTGCAGTACCGGAAGATCAGCTCCTCCTTAGTCTGGTAGCCCAACCCCAAGTCCGTCACATTGAGGTGGACCTCCTTTAGCAAGCAGCCTCGGGTCTGCACCGATATGCTCTCCTTCCCTTTCTCGCCTCGCCCTCCTTTACCACCTCGACTACGACCACGCCTCCTGTCGCCATGTCCTCGCCTCTCGCCTCTCGTACCTCCTGTGTTTGCTGCTCCCCTCTGTCTCTGCTCCCTCCGTCCCTTGGATCCCCCGCTGGGCTCTGACGATCTCCGGAGTCTGCCAATGGTAGCCTCAATAAAATCCATTACATCATCAAACTGCTCTGGATAGGGACCTGCGATGTCATCTGAAAGATACAGAAGGAACAGATTCACTTATAAAACTGGTATTAAAATAATTTCATCACTGACATAGACGTTCTGAAATTTCACCAACATGGTTATCAATGATCTAGTGCTTTCAAAGACTGTATGAGCAGATTCAACTTTAAATATCCCTGTGGAAAAAAACAAAACAAACACTTCAGCAAAAGAACATACGAGTGGGTCGAAGTAAGAAATAAATCACATGTTAGATGAGACCAGGGTTGCAAAGAGTCAGAACATTTCCAAGGGAAGTTAAGCTTGGGAATTTGGAGAATATTTGCACAATCACAAATTTAAAAAAAAGAACTTAATAATGAAGTTATTTGGAGGAAAATACACATACAAAAGGAAAACAAGGTCTTTTGGTAAGTTTTGGTCAAAAGTATGCCAATTTAATTGAATTGTAACCATGCACTGCATTTAGCAGCACACTCTTTCATCACATGTACAGCTAATTGGCCAGTATCCCTTTAAATAGGAACTCGGCAAAGTTACAACCCTCTGCATGCACAGTGCATTCTCCCATCACATGCACAGCCAACACTACACTGTCTGAGCCAAAGGATGACATGCTTTTATGTAAGTTTTGATTATATTACTGGAGTGAATATATTTTGTATAAGATTTCAGTCAACCAGCAGATAGTAGAGCAAAGTACACAGTTTAAAACGTGTTAACACCTAGTTTTTGCTAGCTAGCTGTTACCATGTGGGATGTAGCTCGATTGAGCTAATTGAGGAGTTTTAATTAATCTATTTCCATTCATTCTTCATTAACATTTCTTTTATAAATTAGTTACACATTAGTTACACAGCCACACTGCACACAGCCCACACTGTCGGCTCGAATTTTCAAAGGACCTTTCCCTATTAGTTAACTTGCTGCCTAGCTTACTCCCCACGTGGAAATATCACACTTTATGTGTTTGACAAATGAATGGATTATGTTTGGTCATGATGAAAAGATTAGTTCTTATCTGCCTACGATATTGTAAATAAGCCTGGGCAGATAACCCCTATATTTCCATAAATTCCTGTTTTTTCCCATGGAAGGTTTCCACCTTGAATCTTCCTGGAATTTTGCAACCCTAGATGAGACAAACAAGTGAATGGAAAAATGTTTATATACAAAAACATGACATATAGGCAATAAGGAATAACTTAAAGGAAGAGAAACAGGGAGACAGTTGGCTCTGTCCAACAGTAACACAACCCTCTAAAAAAAAACCTCTAAAGATAATTAATTAACGTGTATGTTTATTTAATCTGTACAAATGTAAGAGCGGCTTGATCTTCTCATTTAACTAATGTTAATTGTAAACTAGAAAGCGAAAAAGCGTCTTCCACAAAATGTTGAAATACTCATTTAAATGCACGAACAAAGATACTTACATAACATGCAGAATTGAATAAATGCACTTCTATTAAATGAATTCAAAATACATGCTGACACAAATGCAGACAATGTCCATAAATACTGAGAAATGTGCAGATCAGAAATAGTTCATGCTGATTTACGGATTAGTCTCAGGCAGAGGAATGCAGCCCTGCTTTAACTCTTTTCATGGGGATGAGTTGGAGGCTCAAGGTAAGACGGTATTGTCAATTTATTTAGAGAATTGTTGTAGTCGGAAGAAGAACATTTGTAGACTCCATTTCGCATTCATAACATGGGCTGGAACGCTGCCTACATTAGGTTAGAAACTCACAGAACCTAAGTCGTTAAAGGTTGTTCAGCTATACCGCTTCAGTTAACCCTGCTTGCCTTTACACACCGATTGCATGTATTGATACAGTAGAACAGACCAATTACACCACCAAGAGACACAGTAAGAGACTGCTTTTCAGTCATTTAAATGTGTCATAGATGTCATTTTAGAATGCCAAGACTTCAAAGGCCAAATAAAAGGAAATCATATGCTTTGAGTCAGTTAGATGAAGCAGATTGTAATCTGCTCGAAACTCAAAATGTGCACCAGGACAGCTCCACCATCTGCTGCACGGAGCGATGAGGACTGACTGGAAGTCTTTGACCCTCCTGTGTTACATGTTGATTCTATTATGGAGTAAAGCTTCTCCTCTTCCAACGGCTGCAGCTCTGGCAACAATAACCTACGGATAAGAATCGTAAGGACATTGTTCTGAAATGAAACAATCGGTCCAACTCTAATTACGTTAACTGCATGTGTCTGTGAGTGTATGCATGTGTCAAGAAGTCACGGTGGTGGTGTGCGATGTCTGGCAGGTGGTGGTGGTGTGGTTAACACAGCCTCTATTGCAGTGTCACCTATCTCTCTTGTCTTACCTGCTCCTCTGGCAGCGCAAAGGCCATCTGATCCGCCTGTGCGCCACAGCTGATTGGGCCGCTGTTTGCATATCAGGTGAGCCTGGGACAATCTGTTTAGACACACCTGCCCTTTGATTTAGGCACCTCTTATTGAAGTCAGCTGGCTACAGTGTACACCTGCTGACAGACTGTGCCGGTGGAAGCAAACGGAGCGAAGCATGCTGCAAATTGTGCCATAATTTTGAAGTCATTGGCTGAATACTACAATGTCAGTCTCTTCGTGCAGCTGCTGCCTGCAGATTTTAGCCTTTAAACGTACGAGAAAATCTTTGACACCCGCAAACTAAAAGACCCATCTCCTCTTGGAGCTACAGTGTTGTTTACAGTATTAGTGCACAGTTAATGGTCTTGGGTTACAAAGCACATCAGTGATGTCACCACGGTCCAAACAAGAATATGAGGTGGCAGGACAAACATTTGTCCAAATGTTCCATTCCTTATCTAGTTCTTGGCTGCGTCTACATCTGTGTGAAGATAATACAGTGTCACATTGATCCAAACAAAATAAATTCCTGCCCACTGTCGCTGTTAAAATGAACATAAACACAGAACTCTCACTTGATGCTTCAAACGTCCTGGTGTTGTCCAGCCTCTTCCCTGGAAATTCCTGCGACCTGGTTCACACTGCCTTCTCTAAAAACCATGATTTCTGACTTTTGGCAGATGGGTAAAGGTCACGGGTCTCTAGAGGCAGAGGTGAACATAAACAAAGGAAGAAGGGGAAATGTGGAGAGGGACATCTGGGATCGGAGCTGCTCATACTCTTATTCATGCTGCTGCCTTGTTTTGACATCAGTGTGATGTAACCCACAGCAGCAATAAAACACAAATTAAGATCTTCCGTCTGATAACCTGCCTGTCTGAGAGCCTTATCAATGTAGGACTCTCCACTGTTGGCTCAGCACTGGCTATCACTTTGACTGCTGTTTCTCAAGTGTAATTAGTGTTAATTACTTGGCCAGCAAGCCAAATAATTCATGTCTGAATTGCCCTTATACAAAATGCCACCTACATTATGAGCTATATGTTCTACTCTTCCTCTCAACAGTCAAAACATGGCCCCCCAATTGGGCCAAAATGTGGGCCAATCATCCGCCATTCAAGAAACTATCACAGTGACTGCACATCACAAAATATTTTTTTCAAAACATGCCATGTGCCTTACATTGATCCTCCATGGAGATCTCCTGCAGGTTGTGGTCTTCACGCTGGAACGCTAGCTCTTCGTCCTCCACAGACAGGGACGTAGAATCACTGTAGCTGGTGGGGAAATAAGTCCTCTTGGCTGGCTGAGTGTTTTGGTAGAGAGGCCGTGTAGCAACAGAGCTCAGGAGCAACAAACACGTGGCCAAAACATCCCATAACTTCATCTTAGACTCAGTTCCTATGAAGAAAGCTGCAACAATAAGAGAGGCTATTTTATTTGAAATAGAAACGACAGAACTGATTCGAAATAAACTAAATAAATAGAATCTAAATACAACCACAGTCCAATCAGAATGTAGGCCAACTCTTGTTTATAATGAAGTCATCAAAGAGTTTGTAACGGTGTGGCCAGACTTACCCTGACTCATTCTGTATTAATAACTGTGTGTCATCATCACGTCAAGAGGCTTTGATCTTCACTTTGTGTCTGTCTCATAATGGGGTTAGTTGTAAATATGAATATTAGCGTAAACATACCAGAAAACTCTAAATAAATCAATCATTCGTCTTTTATGCAAATAATAATGTCCAGTTATACATAGACACAAATATAGAAAGATGTATGCGTAATGTGCGTAAAAGTATGTTGTTTTAACCAGCAGCCTACTATTTATTCCTCACTGACCTATCAGAAATAAAGATAATATAAAATGATATATTCATGTTGTTGGGATTGAGCTAGTTGTAATGAGGCACGGAGGGTGCGCCTCACATCAAATCTGCGTCGGTTAAAGCACGCACCAAAGCGTGTTGGCAACGATAGCCTAAATAATAGTGAGTTGGCCAGATGGCGATCCCTGAAGCTTACGTGACTCGGTCTAATGGCATGTTGAGTCTGCAGTAAACCTAAACAGCTATGCATGGATAAATACTGGGCTTAAACGTGCTATGCAAAAGTCCTAACAAATGCACAAGTTGCATTTTTCATTTTGATTTGCTATTTCAACGAAAATTACTGGTGAGGCTCGTATGTCCTTTGCGCACAAATAATCTGAGGATATGAGAATATTTTATTTTACACTCTCAAATGATAAAAGGAATAGGCTTATGTTGCTTTGCTTACCTTAAATATGGCCCATGCAGACCTGAAACTCGCTGGGCTGTTATTGTTAAAATCCAAAACCGAAAACGCGACTCATTTAGTGTCCCAAGCTGAATCAGCTGCATGAATCGTTCAACAGCCACAATCCAAAAATGTCCTTAAAACGAGTTCAAATTCGGTTCATGTTCTGATAGAAATAACAGAACAGCTAAGTGCTAAATGCACTATGTGTGTTTTTCATACTCCGATCCGGCGCAGTAACCAAACCATGCGTCTTTCCACACTTTGGAGTCCAAAGGTAGGTATTCAAGAGAGCGGACCAAGTGCCACTGCGCCTTACCGGGTACAGTTGCAGTCGCTGATTAATTGGATGCTACGTTTCCACGTTGGAAATCCGAGAGAGCTCCACCATCTCTGACTGAAAGGAGTCCAATGAAGACATCAGCGTCTCCAGCGCATACGCGGGGCGCAAAAAGGTGCACAATATCTGTTTCCCAGAGCGCAAGGAGCTCTTATCTGCCTCTTGATAAAACTGTTAGAGCGCCGTAATATCCAGAGCTGCGTTAAATGTTCATAATCGCCAACATCTGACAATATCTTGACATAGTAAACGACACAGATGGGGATATTTATTCTCCATTTTTCTCCGGCTCAGATAGTGTCTGTACAGCTCGAAGAGTTTCCACGCGCGTTGTCCTCATACTGGACCGAAGCAGGACAGATGTCTGTGCATAACACCGCACCAGTCGCAGAGGGCAGTTTGGAGAGATTTATAGTTAAGTGCGCTCTGACGTTTGGGGCAGTTGGTGTCCGCCCCTCTTTTATATATCCCCGCAAGAGCAAACAGAGGTCCACATAATTCTCCAAACCACCCCTGGAGCCCCGTTTGGACGAGCGCAGTTTTCAGATGTCTTGGGGATTATGTCACACATCCTCATGTCCTCGGATTAGATTTCAGTATGCGGAATGCGATTTGGAGATGTTCTGTTGCGATGCATGTTTCTAACCTGATCTTTGCGCACCGGTGTCAAGTTCCGTCTGATGGCTACACGCATCTCAAATTTAAGGGTCCCACTTCACTTGCTATTTACTAGAACCTATTTGTAAATACGTGAGAGGAGCATTTAGGGCACAGTGGACACTTTGATAGGTTATGTTAGCCTATAATGTAGGCAATTTATTCAATTCCAGATGTATTACATACTCATATACACACCTTGGAGCATGATCATTCAATAAGCGGTTTCTTGTCTAGGTGAGCCCGGGGCAACACACACAGACCACAAAAGAAGGACTGAACCAGCCATAAGATGTGGCACCTGAGAAAGCCTTTCCATCACCCTTCATGATTTACAAGTTTCACACCCGCCTTCTCTTCATCTTCTGCAGAACTGAATTCCACAGTCCTTTAAGAATTAAACTCATTTTGTGTTCATGTGCCAAAAGAGACCAGCTCCTTCCAGCAACTAGACACTTGCTTTTCCAAGAAGCTTTCTGGTTTTAATTTAACATGTGAAATGCAGCTAAAGATGGCTGTTCAATAAATGGAGAGAGATCCCAGCACTGACACTTTAAATCCATGCTGACTTATCTGTTATTCAGTGGTATTAAGGCTCATATTGTTTGCTCATGGACTGAAGCTTCTTGTCAATACATGTTTTCTTTCAAGCAATTTATGTGTGCCCTACCCATTCTTAAAGTATCTGCATGTTACTGGGCCAAGTCCTTATTGTATAGATTCCTTTCCGCCATGTTCTTACGTGGTTTCATTGTATTAACTGACAGCTACTAATGTTTCGTTTGTTGTAATAGAATCCTCTGAATTCAGGTAATTGTTTTTTGTAAATTTATGGTCACTTGGCCTTGACTTTTACCTCATTTGTAATTGTTTTTTTATACAATGGCAAAATGTATCTTTGGTGTTTAGAATAAGTTAATGTTCAGAGTATAGATTCACTGGTGAACTTCTCCTGTTATTTCTTCCCTGCTGTTACTGGACCAGATCCACTTCAACTAAGGTAGGGGGGGGTTGATGTTCATTGAAGCATTGGATGAGTATGATTATGTTCTATGTAGGTTAACTGTATGTTTACTGTGTGTGTTTATGCGCAGTGTGTCACCATTTGTTTCTCTCGAACAAATTGGATTATTTAACTAATGTCTTAAGGAAAGGGTATTTAATAATATTGCCTTCTTCATTCAAAACAAGTTCCAGACATAACTTTAAATTGAATGACCTGGATGTTCTGTATATGAGCTGTTCTGTCATAACTGAAATTGAGCCCAGTTTCTGTGATTTAGGTGTTGCAGCGGTCCGTCACATCACATTCTCCCAGCCCACCTGCCCTCACTGAAGCATCACACGACTTCAGGGTAAGTGGACAACTCAGCTACACTATAACCACTCAACATATTTCTACAAACCAACGAAAAAACTATTTGTTGGTTCAACAGGAATATTAAATTGTTCTGAAAACAGATCTCTGCAATGTGCCAGTGCATGCTGGGATAGCCTCCAGGCTCCCATTTACCCTGAACATGAATAAGCAGGTAAAAAGAATGAATGAAAAGAAATCATACTTATATAAACAAGTTTAAAAGCATTAATTTAATGTGAACTGGCATACAGCACATTATAATAAAACAGTGAGTCATTTGAAAGCAGCGCAGAGTGTTGTCAGGTCTCTGTGTGGTTCTTCAAGGTTACTTAAAGTGCAGTAGGAGCTGAGAAATCTAAATCTGCTGCTACTTATATTTACAATTACATATCTAGTTAGAACACTGATTTTCTAATAACAGAATTACATTCATTTATTATTAAGTGTATTAAATGCTTTGTTCCTCAAACTCTTATAGAATGGCTGCTATACATATCAAATATATCTGAATATGGAAATATATGATACATAAACCAATAATGATAATACAACATCTATGTTTACATAAATATATAAAAACTGCAATGAATGGTGATATATTTGTTATTCATTCTGTGTTAATAGTATTGTTTTAATATCCATGGATGGAAAATCACTTTAATTGCATTTGTAGAGGAATATCACACAGTTCATAATATTAGAGCTGAAACTAATTAACTAAAATGATTCAATTATTTAACAGAAATGACTGATTGGCAGCCGTTTTAATACTTTGATATATTTAAAGATAATAATAAACAATGTGAAGACATCACCTCGGGCTTTAGGAAACCGTGGTGGACATTTACAGACCAAACGATTAATTGGAAAAAAAATAATCAGCACAATGATCCATAATGGAAATCTCAGCCGTAATTATAATACAAATTACATTTTAACATATGGTAAGAAGCTAAATAATAGCATTGGAAACAGTTCCCAGTAGTCAGTGATGGATCAGCTGAATTGATCCATCAATCCTGTGGCCTTCCTTATTGTTATGACTTTGGTTGGTTTGCTATAATACATTTGATTAATGTCTGGAACAGATTTCACATAATATATATATATTATTACACTGCATATGACATCTCAGGCTGGGACGCAGCCTGTTCAGAGATGCACAGGGGCCGAATTGTTTATTGATATCATGCAGCAGTGTCACCAAAGGATTCCTCTGTGACCCTCCTCTGTCTCATACAGGCAGAGTTGAGACGATAATGGTCACTGAAAATAGAACCATCTCACAGTGGTTCCTTTATGTGAGAGCGCTGCACGGTCTGGATGGTGTCATAAGTCCCTTGAGCTGAATACTTGAGTGACTATAATAAATATTAATTTGTTGGGAGGAGAAACATGAGTAAGCTGAACGAATCACCACCACATGGGGTGTGAGGAAGAGACGCGTCACTTACACAGAAGAGCCCTCTTTCATTATTTGTGCCACTGATGGGACAAGCATCTCAATGTTTGATGTCAAGACGTCAAGCCCTCACAGAGCAATGGCAGGCCCTCAGATGGAAATAGCAATCACTCCCCACAGAGTTTATATGAACATATAACAATATTCAGACAAACAATCCAGATCGCTGCAGCTGTTTCAGCTTAATATACAAATAGAATTGTAAAACATAATATGAAACAAATAGCTAATGAAATTTTCTTTGTCTTTGGGATTCTTGTCTTCTTGTGTGTGTATCCCTTAGTAATGAGTTGTTTTGTTTAAATCAACAACTGGCAACATGATTATATTAATGCGTTTTCTGCCTCTTTATTCTATTAATCACTGTTGCATGTAATATGCAATAAAAGTGGGACATCTGTAGGCTTGTTTGGCGTGTTTCATTCCAACGTTGCAACGTCTTCTTTGATGAGTAAAATATTTCAACTCACTATGACGAGTCCCTCAGGAAGACAATGCAATAAATAACAAAGACAAAAAACAATTCACTTAAAGCATTATTGTGGTTTGGATGATTAACATTTGAGTTTCTATGAGATCTCAGGGGTACAACTTCATCAGTATTTGGGCCGTCAGTTATACTTACAAATCTCATTTCAATCCAGTCTGTCAATGGCACCCATTGAACAATCTTTCCCTCACTCTGTGTGTTGTTCCTAAAGGTGTTAGAGGAAAAAGAATAACAATAATAAAATATTTTTTTAAACTTTATTTTGTGTTGATCTGTCAAGCTTGTGTTGTTTGAAAAAAATATATAAAATACTATTTAAAATAAAATAACGGATCATTATTCAGGGGTGAAGAAAACTGAATATCTTACAAAATACTGAAATCCTTCACAACACCACCATGAAATATGGTCTGAATTTGTTTCAGGCCTCCCGGATTGCATTATATGATAGATTTTCCTTTCATTGTGTCCACCCTATGCACGGCAACTCAAACTCCACATTGCAGTGCTTTTGGCTTTAATGCCAATCATGACAGTGGCCTCTCATTCTGTATTCTGCATGTAGTTGTGTGCAGGAGTGCCGATTGTCTGCCAGAGTGAGCTCAGCTGTCAGTGGGCACAGGGCCCTGGATCACCCTTGGCACAGAGAGGAAGAGACAGAGAGCAGGTAGTCAGGGCAGATACTGAAGGATTCACATAGCTTTCAGCTGATCCATTAGGACATGCTACAATTCAGATGTGGCGCGCTGCCAAATGCCCAGCCATTGTGGCATTCAGAGCAGTATTTCCATCTGTTTCAGTCATTGCTCAAACATTTTATGAGTATTTGTTGGCATCATTCACGCATAGATTGTATGCGTGCAAAAGTATGCGCTAGCAGGAGTGTATGTGTGTGTGTGTGTGTGTGTGTGTGTGTGTGTGTGTGTGTGTGTGTGTGTGTGTGTGTGTGTGTGTGTGTGTGTGTGTGTGTGTGTGTGTGTGTGTGTGTGTGTGTGATTGTGCGTGTGAGCGAGTGTGTGTAAATGAGATCACTTGGTACTATCAAAGTGCAGGCAGGACTATGACACTGTTATAAATAGAAGGGAGGAAGTAAGGAAGGTTAAATCTCTCAGACACAGATACTAAATGTGTAGAGAGAGAGGAGCCATTTAAAAACCTGCATGTCCTTTGAGACTCATTTCACTACTGTATATATATATATATATTCATTATGTACATTTTGTGGTGTTCTCCTGCTATACGGTGTGAATGGTGGACTGAGGTAATTCAGCTCTTTAGTCTATAAACTAAGACTATACTGTATGGTCTGATTTGAAACGTTGAAACAACTCTTCCTTGTTTTCCTCTTAGGGTCAATGCTACATGAAGGCTTAGCCTGTCATCGCCTGCTATAGCTGCACGCTGTGTGAACAGCTTATTATTGGTCAAGGGTGAATTATCACCCCATGAGCAAATGGGAATCCAGTAAGCTCTCTCCCACGGACCAGTGACTTCATTGGGCCATGATGGAAACGATGAATTCAAGGTCCTTTAAGTGGTGGAGTGTGCTAAGAAAGTTATGAATGTGTAAGCATTGACGACACTGCTCCCTGCTATTATTATTATTTTTTTTATTTTTTTTTATACACCATTTACTAATACTGATGAAGGATTAATGGAATATTGTCCCTGTGTGCAAAAGGCTGCATATATGGGATACATAGATTATGACTATGAGATGCCCTTGGGACATCTTGGCAACTGCCCAAAAACCCTTGAAAACCTCCAGGCGAGTCTGCGTTCAGCTGTCTGCAAGACAAAAGATGAATTGAAATAAGACAATTCAGAGGAAGTGTGTGTGTGTATTATATTATATGTTGGGACATATGTCCAAACATGCACACAGCACTACGCCTATAGACACAGCAAGGGTGGTCTGTGGTTAGGCTGATAGAGTTGCACAATTCTTTTAATTCAGCCCTCCATCATCCTTCACTGCCTACCCTCAGCAGTCTGTAATCCTGACCAATGATATCTACCTGCCATGACTTTGACCCCTGACTTTCGGCAGCTGTCAGTGGCGCCCCTCATCGAAGACTGGACATGTGGGGACATTAGCGCTCCTCCTCAACGTGGCACAGTGTCAGACTCTATGCTGGCTTTAAGGTTTTTAGCATTCAAAGAGTGTCCATTGGGGCCTCCTCCTACTGTGTTACTAAACAAACAGGGCTGGCTTAGAGCTGATCACAACCACTGGGCAAAGATGAAAAGCTCCCTTGGGGAAGGGACACGGTTACGTTTCTTGTTGTCCGTTTGCTTTACGTCTCTGTATCGGTTTACAGATTTGAACCGAAGCTATTTTGATTATAACCTCTAGCCTTCAAACCTGCTCGCTGCACAGCTCTGCTAAAAGTGTGGCGCATGAAGCTGGGTCTTGACTTTCACAAAGCTTCCCTGTCCCAAACATAACAAGGTCACACTAATTGGAGAAGGAAGTGTTGAGGATGTCTTTGGGAAGGAGCGGCAGGGTTAGAGAGTGATAGCAGAGAGGGTCAGATCCTGTTTCTGCTCTGGTTCCCTGTTCTAATCCAGCCTGGTATGTGTTGAGATCAGAGCAGGTCCCTTTCACAGCAGCCATCCGGTGGCTGTGCAGTGGGACTTGCTAAGTCCCCATTTCCTCTACTGCTGCAAATTTGTTGTAGAAAGCACTAGATGACAGTCCGGCGCAGCCTCGGCCCGGGAACCAAGTTCATTGAAAGGAACTTAAAAGGAAGTGACCCGACAACAGAAACAGTCCCACAGTCCATTTCAGGTCCTAACCCCTAAGAAACATGGCACTAGACAGCTGTGTGTTCCCCTTGATGTATTTATGTCAGCCGCTTACATAAATACACTTTGACACACATACACATTCACACTCATACACGTGGGCCTGTGTGTAAATGTGCTCGCTCACACAGGCACAGGGACACACACTACATACACACAAATGCATACAGTGACACACACACACACCAAGGCATAGACACACGCATATCATGCTCCCTGTCAGTAATACCTAAAGGATATTATGTCTCTCAGCAGACTGGACAGTTGATCAGAGAAGTACTTTGATGTAAATCACAAAGTGCAGTCACCTTGAAAATTGCTTGCATTGTAAATATGAGGAGTGCTCTCAGATTAATCAGCTGATACACCGATTCATTTACAGGAGAGAAAAGCATTTTCCTTTGTTTATTTTTCTTATTTTTTGATGATGTCCATGCAAATCTGTAGCAGATTGGTATAAGGAGCACTTATTATAAGATTATATCACTGTAATGAGTCTTAATGTTGGCTCATTAATACAAAGGTGCTATTTGTTTTGTCTCTTACCGAGAGGCAGATGAGAAGATCAATTAATCCCTGTGTTCATTGGTCTCGGATGTCTTTAGCTTAGCATGAAGACTGATAAAAGGGGAACTACTAGTCTAGTGTGACCACTGATCAAACATTAAAAATACATTTTTAACAACTTGAAAGCTGTGGATTTTAACCACAAGTGTTCTTCACAAAATGTCAGAGAAGTCAGAGGTAGGAATTTCTGGCACAACTTCACCTACCGTGGCATGGGGCATGGGGAAGGGAAATAGTCTGAAAAGGTCAAAACTCCAGCAACACCAGTAGCACTGTATGAAAAACAACTTTAATGTGAGAACAACACATTAAAATGTACAAATATTTTTACGTTACATTATTTATTCTGCCAATGACTGGATACTTTTTTCCACACATCCAGGTTAGAAATGATATAATTACAGAATACACACACACCTAAGCATAATTTAGAATTCTGCATAAGTGAGTTTGAGAGGATTTTAATACTCCTAACCCATTGCAATCTGGGTTATAGCTGGCCAAGTACTGCTTTAAATGGATTGCCTTTTTCACTCTAGGCTGAAGTCAGGATCTCACATTGTACAATAATACAACAAACACACACACACACACACACACACACACACACACACACACACACACACACACACACACACACACACACACACACACACACACACACACAACCCAATTCTGCAAGCTGACTACACACAAATGCACACCTCTGTGTAGAACATGGCTTTCACACTGCTAGGGTTAGAAGTTCAGATTTTAACTGGGGCCACCCATGTTAAAATGCATAAACCCCTGGTCCTGCCAGGCAGTCGAAATCCATTAGGGACAGATGTGGTTGGAAAGGAAGGTGAACTTTTCCAGCCCTAAGAAATATGACTCATGATTATGCTAAACAGGATGTGGTGTTTCCCTGTGTTTTGTATTGCACTGCTATTAAATTACATGACCACCTTAACACTCAACAGACTTGAGTATTAGGAATATTAGCACATATTGTTATCCAGTCGTGCCACTGGACTAACACTGCTCACTTGTTCTTGTAATGAAAAGAAAGGTGAAATGTGGCGGCAACCTTGGACTTTGATTCATGAATAGCACATCACAAGAAGCTTACAATAGCAAACAGAATGGAGCTTACAAAGAGACAATTGGATGTAATGCCACGATAATCTAATCAGAGTAGAGGTTATGGGAAAGTTGACTTGCAGTGTTTATTTACTTCCAAGGTCAAATAAATTAGCAATAGCTACTAGTAGTATAGGTGGATCCTTGGATCCTAGATTAAATCAGCTGTAATGTGATATCAGATATGAACTAATTAAACGTTTTTTTATAACCTTGGTGGATATTGTATCTTATTAAAAAGAGAGTAAACATGATATTTGACTCCAAGCTTAATCCATGTAATACCTAGATAAAGAAATATTTAGCTCCTTCAGAACTTGAAGTGAAACTGTAGCGTGTGAAAGCTGATAAAAAAAAACAGACAATTAGGAAGAAAGAATGCTGTGATAGGTCTACATGTTTTCATCATTATCAGAATATGGAGTGCAGGTTTGTTTGGTAATCAATAATGTGTTTGGCTGCAAGGACAAGAATAACAAGAATGACAAGGCAGTGAGTCATTCAGGGCGGAGAGAAAATTTTAAACTATTTTCAGTCCTTGTTTTGAGTCTACCTGATAGCTGAAGTATCTCGAGACATACACTTGGGTTCATGGGGTAAGGTTCAGGTGTCGGACGTTATATTGCTCTAGGAATACTTTTGTCTAGCCTTTGAGAGGAAAAATAAGGTTTGTGAAAATGTCAAGTTCATAAAACACATTTAAATTTAAAGTGTGAATAGTACATTCAAATTATACTTATAATTATACCGGGGTCTAATCCATGAAATCTAAGGGCACTGATGACAGACTCTTGGAGGTAGGCGAGACACATGACAACATATGATTTTTTATCATGGCTGTAACAAGATAATCTGGCCTCATATCACACATCACTGCCATTCCGAGACACTTTATCAGTTTAAGCCAGGGTCTGAAAACACTACAGCTGTCTCTTTGACCTAGGACAGGCGATCTCACTGCAGGTTAGGATGCTGAGGCGGTTCATGTTACTAACAATTGGCATGTGCGAGTTTATGTGAAGAATCACCAGCAACACCGTTGACGCACCAAAACAGCTGAGAACACTACGGATGAACGGCAGCCTCGTAAATGGATGTGACAGATAGATATATGGCTGTATAGATAGATAGATAGATAGATAGATAGATAGATAGATAGATAGATAGATAGATAGATAGATAGATAGATAGATAGATAAGCAGATCCATATTAACATACTTTAGATATTTACATTTATATATACAATTAAGTAAGATATATAAAAAGTAAGAGATTAAAGTGAATGAAAAAAGGTTGCAAAAACGTTCAATTCCTGTATGGCAAGTTCAGAGTTTTTCACCCATTTTGTCATGAATTATAGGTCAGCCGAAGGGTCAATTATCCAACTCTTAGTGAGGATCAACACACTCATGCATTCCTTTAGGCCTGTTTTTCTGCTCTTTAAAAAATACTGTTTTCACCAGGGGGACAAGGGCGCAGAGGGCAAAGCTTTGGAAAGAGACGACTATCGTATTTCCAATACATTTCTTCTGAGAACAGAAGAACCTTCGTACCTGTCGCAAGTGTAAAACAGAGAGGTGTCAAAAGTGAAACGCGATCGGCATGTCTGACAAAGGGGAAACTGCTGTGAAGGATCAGTTCATAGAGAAAGACCCGCGTCCCCACAGCAGATGGGAGCTTTATCGTTATGGCCCGAGGGGGAGAGAGCCAAAGAAGAGAGATGCGAGACCACAAAAAAGGCTGGAGACATGGCTGGACTGTGACACATCGCCCACTGTGGAGGGGGATTTTACTCACCTGGCCTTTGGTGTGTCATCATGTTACCAGTCCTGTCATGAGCCTCCACCCTGTCCGCCTTTGCTGTATTGTTCTGTACTGCATGTGGACAAGGGAATAAAAGAGAATAGATAATGAAAAAGAGAGTAGTCTAGGCAGTGGGAGTGAGCTGCATTTTGGCCCTTTGTTCGTGCTGTATCTTTCTTCTTAACAGTACTAAAGTGAGGTATAAAGCTGATCAAAGGGCTGTATATGATTGCTCTGGTGGGTGTTAGAGGATAATTAGTTGGTAAGTCAGTGAGAGTGAATAGAGTGGGGGGGTCTGATGTGTTACAGAGGAGGAAAGAAATGATGCTGCAGATGAAGAAGCTCATCCAACAGTGATATCATACTTCATCATGCAGATATTGAAAAGACGCACCTGAGGACCGCTCACTGAATACCACACCTGGTTTTTATATCGTCCAATGTCTGTCACCATCTGTCTCATTCAAAGTAGCTACACGCAAAATCACCCTCTTGTATGTTGTACATCAAGACATTTCATAGATTTAATGACATCTTTTGTTACGCTTCTGCACAATGCAAGAGAATGGGAGAGTGTTTGTGTGAGATTCTGAGGGGAAGAGAGTGCCATAACACACCCCAGATGTGCTTAAGCCCAAAATAAGCAAAATCAAAAGCCAGTTGTACTGTGTTGAGTCCTATTTACGCTGATGTAAAGACAAGCCTTCACTTGCACCATGTAGAAATTGCGCATCCTCAGAATCAAACAGAGCAAACAACGGAGATGAAACACAAGACAGCTGACCAGATACTACACAACATTTTAAACAACTGGAAACCATACTACACAGAATTTACACAAAGGTCTATATGCTTCAGCTTTGAATGGGACCGTGTTTTGACTGAGGCATTTATAATATAAACAAACTCTGTAACAAGCAAGGATTTGGAAGTAACACTTAGAAACATGAGCCACTCGGAGGTCAGATATGACTTACACAGTCCCCAAGACTTCCACGTGAAATGCCTTTGTAATGGAGCTGTTTTTCTAAAAAGGGCCGTGCACACACACGTACACACACACGTGTTTGTATGTGTGTGCACGGTAAAGTGGACCTTGGGGTTCTTAACAGGGAGACTGAGTGAGAGAGCTGTGTGCCAGCCTGCTGGAAGTGCCTCGAGATCAAAAACAGTCCACCCCCAGGTGGTAAAGTTGAGCTCTCAGAGATGAGAGGTCACAGACACCGGAGTGGTCACACACGTGTCAGAACACTATTTACAACTGGAGAGGCCCACCTTAGACCACCTACAACTGCTCTTCCACTACAATACTGTACATCTGCAGGAGGTGCTGTGCTTCAGGGTCCACTAGGTGGTAGTAAAGCTCCATATAGAGCATCTCTTTATCATGACATCCTGACATTAATGGCTCTTATCATACGACAGTACATCGGTAATATGTCTGAACTCTGATCTTCTATATAATCATAAAGCTTGTGCTACTGCCTTCCTTGGCCAGAACTCCTGGACTCCCTCCTTAATGGGACCTATCCTGGTTAAATTAACGTTAATGAAAAAGAAAAAAACGAAGAAAACCATGAAAAGATGAGAGGACTACACAGACATTTACAGATGAAATGAAACCATACAAGTGTAGTTGGATACAGCTTTGGATGCGAAGTGGCCATGCATGTGTGTGCTTAACTATGTCATTAATTTGAAACAGGTCCATAACCTTTGGGATCCCGTTCAAGGCCGCAAACGACTTCAGTGTGGCTAACAGTATTGGAATGTGTGCTAGTTTTCTCCAGCAGTGAGGTACACTTACTAAATTTATTATTCAAATATTTAAAATAGAACAAAACTCTACATGCAATATGAGAGCATCATCTCTCATTGCAGTGCCATGAATATCGATCATACTCACTTACACTCATCCAAGTCCTACAATTCCATGTTTGGTGAGAAGACATGCTGTGAATTACTGTAGATGCTACAGTCACATGCAGACTAGATGACATGTAACATATTTATATGCCAACAATGACAGAATGGCTTATGTTTTCTTGTAACAAATTTAATTTATCAAATGTATTAACTGTTAACTTGTACAACAGAGGATAAAATGAAATTTAACACAGAGATTAGACAGATATACAATATGTATATGACCTAAATAAGAACAATTAACACAAATACAATAGAATAGGGAAAATTAAGTACTATACTGTATGTCATTTAAGTTGAAAAAACAAACAAAAAACACACACACTATACATGTGACGTGTAGTGGCGGTAGTATATGTAGTATATGTATCAGCATTTTGCTGGTCGCCTACAAGCATGGACATGTATGATGTCGCCCTCTAGTGGTTGCAAGCAAACATACATCCAGCAATGGACATTTGAGTGCATTAAATATTTACACCATAATCTAATCAAAACTAGGGACGATGACATTAAGAAGCCCTGATACTGATAGCTGTAGGGGTCACCAAGAGGGACATGAGAGGTACACTACATATTGTGACCACTGCCGCTTGGATGAGCAAGTGCAGCAGGGTCTTCGTACAAATAAATATGCATGAAACAATACCACAGCGATGGAAAACAGGAAAAGGAAGAGGACATGGAGCAAATACATCATCTAGAGGAAGTAGCAAGGTGTGTCAAAACACTTCCCAGACTATGAAAGAATAATGCATGAGTGCAAAAGTTTGGGTGATTGGTGTCTTGATTCATTACTGGAGCAACGTGTGATGTGCTGTCATCACCTCACAGCTTCAGCATACACATCCTCCAGGTTTGACGACTACAAGTCTCAACATATTGTATCAGACTGCAAATTTTGTTTCGCCAATGGTTGATACGGATACAGTAACAAAAATATTTTCACACAGGATAATTGTTGTTCTTACTCCTGACTGAGTCTGTTTGCCTTATACACTTGCTGTAAAGTGTATTCTTACTTTGACAGGTGTTGTATGGCATTTTAGGAGATATTGGCACCCTACAGTGCATCATCTAAAACAGTCCAACACAACACCTCCCTTGATTTGAATGGACTTCCTTTAGACAGGTTTGAAGAAAGACAATGGCCATATATATATATATATATATATATATATATATATATATATATATATATATATAATGGCCATATATATATATATATATATATATATATATATATATATATACAACCCCAAATCAGAAAAAGTTGGGACAGTATGAAAAACTGAAAGTAGTGATTTCTAAATGTACTTTGACTTGTATTGCATTGCAGACAGTGTGAACACAAAATATTTCATGTTTTGTCTGGTCAACTTAATTTCATTTGTAAATATACATCCTTTCCTGTCATTCAGACCTGCAACACATTCCAAAAAAGGTTGGGACAGGAGCAATTTAGGGCTAGTAATCAGGTAAATTGGTTAAATACTGATGTGATTTGAAACGGGTGATGTCAACAGGTGATTGTAATTATGATTTGGTACAAAAGCACCATCCAAGAAAGGTCTAGTCCTTTAGGAGCAAAGATGGGCCGAGGATCGCCAGTTTGCCAACAAATACGTGAGAAAATTATTGAAATGTTTAAAAACAATGTTCCTCAAAGAAAGATAGGAAGACATTTGCTTATTTCATGTGCATAACAATTAAAAGATTCAAGGAATGAGGAGGAATTTCAGTGCGTAAAGGACAAGGGCGCAAGCCTAAGCTGAACAACCGTGATCTCCGATCCCTCAGGCGGCACTGCATCAAGAATCGTCATTCATCTATAAGCGATATCACCACATGGGCTCAGCACTACTTTGGCAAACCTTTGTCAAGTACCACATTACGTAGTTACAGCCACAAATGCCAGTTAAAACTGTACTGTGCCAAAAGGAAGCCCTATGTTAACAGTGTCCAGAAGCTCCGTCGACTTCTCTGGGCTCGGAGGCATCTGGGATGGACCATCACACAGTGGAAATGTGTACTGTGGTCAGATGAATCAGTATTTCAGGTATTTTTTGGGAGAAATGGACGCCGTGTGCTCCGGACCAAAGAAGAAAAGGATCATCCAGACTGTTAGCAGCAACAAGTCCAAAAGCCAAGGTCTGTCATGGTATGGGGTTGTGTCAGTGCCCTTGTTAAGGTAACTTGCACTTCTGTGATGGCACCATTAATGCTGAAAAGTACATAGAGATTTTGGAACACAATATGATGCCTTCAAGAAGACATCTTTTCCAGGGACGTCCATGCATATTTCAACAAGATAATGCAAAACCACATTCTGCACACATTACAAAGTCCTGGCTGCGGAGGAAGAGGATACGGGTACTTGACTGGCCTGCCTGCAGTCCCGACCTGTCTCCAATAGAGAATGTGTGGCGCATTTTGAATTGCAAAATGCGACAACGAAGACCCCATACTGTTGCCTACCTTAAGACTTGTTTGCAGCAAGAATGGGACAAAATTACACCTGAAGCACTTCATCACTTGGTGTCTTCAGACCCTAAAAGTCTTTTAAGTGTTGTGAAAAGAAATGGCATTACAACATTACAAAGTGGTAAATGCTTTACTGTTCCAACTTTTTTTGAAATGTGTTGCAAGAACCAAAATAGGAATTTTGTTTTTTTTAAACAAAAACAATAAAAATCATGAGGAACACATTAAATGATGTGCTGTTGTATTGTCTGCAATGAAATACAAGTCAAAGTACATTTAGAAATCACTACTTTCTTTTTTTATTTGTGTTTTCCACACTGTCCCAACTTTTTCTGATTTGGGGTTGTATATATACTGTATGGCCATTGTCAATTTTACTTCATGCATGTAGAAAAGCAGAACTTTTACTGTCACAATGACAGTTTTAGTAGTATAGTTGAGACCTATCCAGTAAAATGACTGTAATTGATGAAGAGATCCATTAAACAGAACAAAAAAACAATCATTGGATTGAAGATTGAATACTGTTTATGTGATCTAACCATTGATTGTCTTTTACAAAGCATTGGAGTTCCTCAGATAGCTGTCAGTCATCACCACATAGCTGTATTGTTAATCAATGTAAAAGCCATAGAATAAAGAACCAATAGCCATAACTCGTTATTGTCTCAGAAAAGCTACGTCACAGCCCCTGACACAGTTCACTGCGTCACTGAGGTTAGCGTCATTGATAATCTCTCATTCCTCTGAGATGCTGTGTCATTAGCTATGACTAAATCTGTGGATTCTATATAAACAGGTCTGCAGGAGCCCTTAATATAAATGAGTAGTTGATCCTCTGTGCCATTAGATAATACTTTTCTCCTAATGACGGCCCTGGATGATTCAGAGTGTACCTCTAACCAGCCACTGCCTCGCTGTTGCTGATGCTGAGACACTTATGTAATGCAGAAAAATAATCAATATAACGACATTAAAATGAACAAGAGCGTACTGTGAAGGTGACTAGTCATTCATTTACAATTTGTCTCCTGTGGGATAATGTGTGGGAACTAATCTCTATCACGGCTGTGCATGGAGTTGACTACCTATAGAAGGGCATGTGAGGTGAGGACGACTTACCCACTCCAATGAAATTGTACCCAGACAAGGTCACACTTGAACTGCTGAGGGCAATTAAGTCTGATGATGAACCTGACTGGAAGTGAAACTGTCAAGTGACTAACTAAAATGAATAGGAAAAAAAGAAAGAAAATAGAAGGGATTGTGTTGAGGTAGATGGTACTTTTATTTCAAAACCTCTTGATATTGCCAACAACAGTTCTGAAATGCTACAGCGCTCTATTCTGTAATCAAGTGGACCCATTTAGGATCCTCAGCTCATCCCTTTTTGTGCTACTAAACCTCTGTACATTAAGAGAAATATTGACAGGGAAGCCAATCAATGGTGGTTTGAAGCAACGCCTGAGGAAGCTTGGCCTAAGTACTAGAACAATCACCAGTTTTGCTTTCCAGAAGCCTCTCTTCCCCTGACATGAGCTTACAAAACATTGATCTAATGGGTAAAGTGGACTGAACTGGGTAAAATCTGCATCTTGCTGGTCACTGTGTAGAAACGTAGACAGTAACACAGTGGTTGAAGTAATCCTTTGTAAATCCTGTAACATCCAAGGACCATAAAAGCAACAAGAGAGGCTTTTGAACACAGGTTAATTACACAGATTATGTTCAGACACCAATTGTGTTAGTGAAAACACTCTTTAAGAAGCTGACTTGATTTTTATAAATTGTAGCAGATATTACAATAAAAACAAGGAATAGTGTGGTTTAAAACCACTCTTCAATAATAAGTGGAGTGAAGATCATTTGAACTGATTTTCAGATTTTTTTTTAGATTAGAATGATAATCTCAATACCTTGATGTTTGACTGTGTTTGGGCCAATAACAAAGGGATTTCCCTACCAGATTTTTCCAAGCAGGAGTGAGAAGGCTCTGAAACAGCATTTAGACTATTGGGGTAGAGAAACTCTGGGAAATGCCACTGCCTCTAGGTGAATAACATTTACAAATAATATAAAAAAAATAGTTAATGACTTATACTTGTACAACCCATTTTATGATGTCTGGTCTTTGGTATCAGATTGACTACAACTTAATGTGGCTGCCTAATTAGCTTCTATTCATCCATTTATTTTCTCTTTTATTTTTATGCAATCAATATGTGGATTGGCACCTCACTTACTGCTGCATCCGAGTAGTCACAATTACTCACTAAGATAACAATTCAAAATGATGGACACGATGGCCATTGATTGGCCTCACTTCATTATTCACTGAGGATGATATGGTTTTTCTTGCCTTTATCGTCTCATTACAAAAGGTCCTTGTGTGACCTTTCCCTCTTTCCATTTTGGTTTTAAAGATTTTAGTTGGAGACTGTTTCTGACACAGATTCTCTTTAATTCTGTAGACCGCTGCTTGTCTCTAAAAAAACCCTGAGGGCAGACTAGTTCTCACGTACAAGCTTTTTCATTGAAGCGTATTTTGTGGGATGCATTTGTCCTTTTCACTCAGAGGGAGCGAAAGAGGTGACAGACCATTTTGACAGTAATTGGATGGTTGATTGTTGGTGTGGTGCAGTCATTTCCACCACAACAATCAACTATCCAATTACCACTCATATAGCCTGACCAAAAAAAAAAGACATTATTATGTCCATAGTTACTATTGAGAAGCTCTTGGTTGCTATTGAGAAGCAAAACGTACTTCCAAGCTGTGATACACCATATGGAATAATAACCTCTTACTCTCACATTCTCTAGTCTTTAATTGTCTTCCTCCAGGCTATTAAAAAATCAGCCAAAGTGGTGATACAACAGATTTTCCCGCACAATTCTTGCCTATGAACGCATCACATATAAGGGGTGCATGCCCCACCAGGTGAGCTACCCAGACGTCCGAGTTAACACCTCTCTGAGAATGTCCTCCTGTACATGCTTCCCTAGGAAACATCAGATTTTCTTTCCTGATGAAGTATACAGCATTACTGAAAGCTCTCTTTGTCTTAGCTACATAAAGACATCAGTTCAGCCTTGTACACATGATCCTAAATGCCCTCCAAGTCGATCAGCTGGTCATCACAATCCCTTAGTTAGCAAATGATTAAACAAGGCTTCAACACACAACATAGAAAATTAGAATTACCGCCTTGTGGTTGTATGCCTCCGCCATCCAGTCAAGTTGCAGTTCCCATCCATGTCTGTTCAAACTTATATAATGTAATATATGTAGCGACGACTGAACAAATTTATCTGTATTTTTTTGGCAAAATGAAAGTTAACACTTTACTGACATGATTCCAGTGAATCATTTTCACTGAGAAACATGTCTTCACTCATAGACTATTGGTTCAACGACGGTGCACATACTGTCCAATGACAGGTGGAATACCAGAGGAACAGGAGAGAGCATAAGGTTGTAGCCATTACAGTAGGCAATGCTTCAAATATGGATATTGCTGCAAATACGCTACAGATTCTAAAACATGGATGCTTCACACATATTTCTGCAGCACAGAAGATCTATCCAACACCACAGTTTCAAGGTGGGCACCCAAGATTAGTGTCACCCATTCAGTATCAGATGCGTCTCCCCTTCTGTTTCTGAGTTACGGTGTTGAATGATGGCCAGTAAAGTGTTTTGTGAGGTTACAGTGACCTTTGACCACTTCATCCTTGAATCACTTCATCCTTGAGTCCACATGGACATTTTTGCCAGATGCAATGCTATTCCAGGCCTTCCTCAGATATTATATTGACAAGAATGGGATGGATGTGAGGTCACAGTGACCTTTGACCACCACAATCCAAGCACTTCATCCTTGTGTCCAACTGGACGTTTGTGCCAAAAGTGAAGAGATTCCCTCAAGGTGTTCCTGAGATCGCATCCACAAGGATGTGCCTAAGGGATGGACAACCTAAAAACATAATGCCATGGCTGTCGCCAGTGCAGAGGCATAAGAAATCAACAAAAAAGGATAACATAACTAATATCTTCCTTCCTGTGTTACTATGTCAGAACTCATTCTAGTGAAGCTAACTGGTTGGAAACCAAAAATGTTGATAGGTTGCACATGCAGTGACCCAGAAGTGTAAAGGCTTATCCTCCACTTGCTAGATGGTATCCAGAGTGTAATCCTTACAGATAAAGCCCATTTTATAAGTTGCTGCATTTACTGACCTGCTTTGAACGGGCCAGGTGCTACGACAGTCAAAGAGGCCAGATTTCAACGTACAAATGGGGAATATTAAGGGCAAGAGGAGGTGCTGCAGATGTCTGCCCAGTTGTGCATGAGATGATAAACATTGGGATGCTTTTATCAGAGTGCTTTTCTCAAGATTCACCTTACACAAGGATGAGCAGTCAACAAGTATCATACTATGTAAAAGGATTGGTGCTCTTATAACCCACAGAGCTTCTCTTTGCAATTCTCAAAGTACCAATGGGAATCAGAAGCAACAACTGGGTTGGGTCATTTTTTCACCTCCCATGTAGTCAGCTATGGTATCTGGTGCACACATACAATTGTGCCACTGCCAATGAGTATTGGATCCACAGAAATCAATGCATATGAAAAGTACTTTGTAGAACACACACATTTACCTTCATTCATTAGGGGAAACCGAAATAGTGCAACATGCGATTGGTGTTTCAAAACATTTTTTCTTATGAAGCAAATTGTCTTTATAAAAAAGTTTAGATTTTACAATTGTTACCTGCCTCTAACCACCTTCCTACACAAACAACACACACACGCACACACACACACACACACACACACACACACACACACACACACACACACACACACACACACACACACACACACACACACACACACACACACACACACACACACGCACACACACACACACACACACACACTGGCTTGATCGATGTGTTGTGCAATGTGAGAGCTGTGTGTGATGGGTAGCCAGCAGGGGGATGGGTCATTGCGCTGCTGCTCTCTTTTCCATGTGTCTTTCAAGGTCTTTTCATATTCTGTCAAGCACTGGTAGCAGCAGCTTACTGTTGCTGTAGTCTATGAGAGAATCTCCATCTAACTTGGGGAGTAGAGAAGCAGTCATCAGCCTTATCCATTTAAACCTTAAGCGGGGTGGATTTTCACCAGCATTTTACATGCTGTAGAGCTTTGGTGTCTTTGATCCTTTTTGCCAGTCCACTACAAACACAGAGGTGCCCTGAAGAGGAGAAGGGGCTTCACTCTCTGGACAAGGTAGTCACACTTTTTTTTTTTTTAAATATAAACTTACTGTAATATATGACTTGATATTGGAACGTCTCTCTTTATTTATTTGCGGTTGTATACTAGTATGTAAAAAATGAAAATAAACTATACAAAGCTAATTTTCTAAGAGAGCATAAACAGTTTTCAATTTAGTAATTGTATCTTGGGTTGTTTTAAAATATGCAACTGCAGAAAACATCTGTGGTTCCCATACTTTTGCTAAAAAATACTTTTACAGCTTGCTTGTTGTACCATTTTTATGTGTATCTTATTAAAGGTATTCCTTCCCAAATGCAATATTTAATTTATCCCATATGCATCCGGTCGTTGTCTCACCAATGCAACGTCCTTTATAACATGATTTGGATATTAAATTATCACCCGCTTTGGAGCATAATGTCAAATCAAAACTGACTATAAAAGGAAAATCTCTGACAAACACACTTGTTGATTCGAAATGTTCTCTGTGTTATGCGTACCAATACATTTGTCAAGAGAATTTCTTCAATTAATTTACCGAAAGATCTGTTGTTTATGAACACATTTTTTCAATTAATATCCACTTAAGTTAAAATGATTGACTTTAAACAGTACCTGGGGCAGACAGGGCATGCTCTCCTTTATCAAAGCTTATTCATCTCCATCGATCCATTTGCTTTCCTTGAACACAACAATTTCTGAATAAACATAAACACATGCAATCATCCCAGTTTTTAAATCCTTGTAGAAGATGGCAAAGAGTGCATTTCACAGTCACATTAAATCATTATATATATTGGATTCATAGGACTTGAGCCTTTTTATATGAAACAATGCTGTCATGCCTAATAAGGGGAAGTAAGATGAGGTTCCTTTGATGCACAAGGCTTCACTGAGCACAACAAGAGCTTTCTGTTTGGACCTGACACCCTGCACATCCATGTGCACTTCCCCCATTGGGCTGTAATGTAATATATATGCTTATATATTCACGTTTTACAGGATAACAGAAACTGCTGCAACATTTACAACAAACTACATAGCAACAGGCTGACATTTCTCATGTACATGTATTACTGTATGAGTCGGATTCCCTACTGCTCTGGTGGATAAAGCATGGTACCATCACTCACCTTTGCATTGTGCATTGCAAGTTAACAACAGACATGATTCATAGCATGTACATGTTTTTAAAAAAAATGATTGATGCAATACATGATAGATGTTTTACTGCATCTTCTGTGGTAGAGAGCACTGTGCTATAATGGCACCTAACTCCTTTCTATAATGCAGATTAGAGGCAAGCATGAAGTGGGCTCATATAGGATGATAATTGCTGTTAATATTGCATGACTCAATGTGCACTCTTGATTCCATCCCATTACCCAAACATAGAAATCCCTGTAATTGGTGACATGGAACAGCATGTGGAAGTCCATACAGCCATTATCAGAAATGTCTCGAGTTAATCACCTTTTTGATAAATTGGCACTTATGCCATGCTCTGAAAAAGCACTGTGGCTGTACTTAGAATTACCATATAAAAGCTATTTAAGTCCATTAGTTCAATAATACTTAGTGTCTTACTTATCTCACTCTCTGACCAGAAAAGGCCATGGTTGCTTCGCTGCTCTTAAACTCTTAATGGGATTAATAGTGCATTCCATATATAGGGGTGGCCTTGACCAACTGCCACTTTGCTCGTTTGAAATCCATGATGTCTCTCTCTCATGGGTTGGCCAAATTCTCTGGGCGGGCAAAGCAGAGAAAGGGGAGGTAACCTTGCTCCTTATGACCTCATAAGGAGGAGATTCCAGAACGGCTCATCTGAGCTTTCATTTTCTCAAAGGCAGAGCAGGATACCCAGGGCTCGGTTTACACCTATCACCATTTCAAGCCAATTGGGGACCATAGGCAGGCTGGGGGAACTCATATTAATGTTAAAAAACCTCATTAAGTGAAGTTTTCATGCCATGGGACCTTTAATGTCGACCACAGTATATCACCTTTGGATCCCTTTAGAAACATGTACTGTATACCTGGTCTGTATGTGTGAGGTGCACACATTATTACCGCACCTCTTTTACACTTCCGTTATGTGCAGGGAATGGTGTATGCATGTTTTTTGTGCATAGGCATGGTTTATACCCTGGTGTGTAAACAAGACAAAAAGAGTCAACCTACCGACAGAGTGACATTGCCATCCAGACACCCATGCTGTAAGCAAGGCTGAAAAGTGCTCAGGTGTACAGTTGTAAGGCTTTTAACACTGTTTTGTGTGAAAGTAGTGTGAAGGTTTTCCCTATACAGCTTGGAAGTCAGACAACATAGACAGTCTGTAATGTCCAACCAACCAAACAGACATACTGTTAGTAGGCATTAAAACAGTACTGACTTTTCCTCGGAACTTAGAGATACACTGTTATATAATAATTATATAATCATTGTGTTATAGTGCCCACCAGTAACCCCCAAAACCCAACATTTCCTGTTATAAAAACTCAACAAAGTTTACAGTTGAGTTTTAGAACATCAACAGTGAGCTGGGAGGAACTGTGGGGATTTCCTCAGATTTCCTAGAGGGAAATAGTGGGCATGTTCAAAATGTGCGCACTGACCTGGTACATAAAAAAAACAAACAAAGATAAAAAGAAACAAAAAATTACAACAATGGATAAAAATAAAAAAAGTGATATAAAATGTAATGTATAACTATTAAAACATGTTTTTAACGATTACAAAGAAACCTGAACTAAGTCAAATCATCATGACATTGAGCAAAACTTACTCAAACTAAATTAAATGTTTATATGTGAAGGAATGGTATAAAGACTCAGTGTTGCAGACGCAAGCTGTATGCCATCACGTCTTAATTCATAGTCTTACCCCCAGACATTATACTTGTTGATCGTGATAAGTACTCTTACATAATGCTGGAGAGTTTAGTGGGTCAGAGGGATGGAAAGGAAGACGGGGTTTCTATGAAAGTCACTGGGACATGCTGTAAACAAAGATAGACCCTCTGATGCTGACATCTTTGTGTGTGTGTGTTTGTGTGTGTGTGTGTGTGTGTGTGTGTGTGTGTGTGTGTGTGTGTGTGTGTGTGTGTGTGTGTGTGTGTGTGTGTGTGTGTGTGTGTGTGTGGTTGTTGTTATAGAAATGGACATAGAACACGGATTCTATCGACCGGTGGATGTCCAGGCCTACGCTCACTACATTGTTGCCTTCTTTGTCTTGGTGATTGGAACAGTGGGTGTTACTGGGAATGCCTTGGTCATGTATGCCTTTTTCTGGTAAGTGAATAGGTGATGATGAACAATGTGGTTGTCTGTCATTGTAAGTTACAAGCCTTTTCTATAGCCCAACAACAGAAAAGGTTACGCTTGTTAACCTTAAAACAATTCTTATTTATAACTCCGCTTTTTTGAAATTATTATTATTGATTTGATGCTGCATCCTGCCTCGTGGATTTATTACAGTATTTGGTTTTTATCCAAGAAACTAGTCTGAAAAACGCATACCTGTTCTATAATTTAGATTTCATGCAAAGCCTTATTTTGACCTAACTTTCAATACATTAATCACACTTTGAGTTGGGTTTCTGAGTCCTGATAAATAGATGGAACAATTGTTAAAGGTGCTCTAAGCGATGTTGGGTGACATTACATCTTGTTGACGTTCGAAGTATTGTCAAACAAGCTCGCCCCTCCCTCCTCCTCATCCCGTCCCCTCCCCCTCCCTTCCGCGCACTAATACCTCCATGGCACTAACCCCCCAACCCCCACCACCAAATCCTTCTTGTCGGTTGTTGGCTGGAACGCTGGAAGACTGTTCGTTATGTTGTGTGGTGCAGGTTGGCCCAGTTTGTTTGTGTTGCCTTTTTTGGAGCCTGGGCTGTCTACAGAGACCACGTTTTTTTAACAGTGTGTTCAGGGGACAGGCAGCTAACGGATAGAGAGGAGATGTTTGCTGTATGTGACAAAAAATGTTGTAGCCTAAAAAACGCATCACATCGCTTAGAATACCTTTAATGAATTTCAGGGAAACAACAGGGAGTAAAGCATGATGACTCATGAGGCACGCTGATGATGCTCAAGTGCTGCTGACATGCTGCTTGCACGACACAGCCAGCATTGACTTTTATTCTCTACTGTAAATCTTAGAGAATAAATCAAAGTCAATTACAAGTTTTCATCACATTTTTGCACATGAACTGGTCCTATAAATAAGTACAATTTATTTATAGAGCGCTAATCACAGATATAAATCACAAAGTGCTTTACATAAAACATACAAGATGATACACGTTAAAAATCCAAAATTACAATTTAATACATAAAGAATAAAATGTAGACAGGTCAACCAAAAGCCTGTGTAAAAAGATAGGTCTGTAACTGATTTTAAGAGTCCACAAAATCAGCAAACCATAAGGGAGGAGGCAGAGCATTCCACAGTCTCGGTGCTACCGACTCAAAAAAACATTCACCACGGCTCTTAAGCTGGGTGTGTGAACAGTCAGTAGATTTAACAGTAGATCATGGAGAGTGAGCTGTCAAATATAATTGCAGTAGGTCCGCCACCTATGCAGATGTCTGACCATGTAATGCTCTGTATGGAAGTGATAATTGAATCCTATATTTGACAGAGAGATTTGAGAACAGGGGTGATATGAGACCGTCTATTTGTGCTATAGTAAATAGCCTTGCCGCAGCATTCGGGATTGACTGAAGGCGAACAAGAGCAGACATATTAAGTGTGGAGAACAGTGTGTTGCAATAGTCAGCACTATAAACAAATTCTTGGAAGTTTGCACAGTGCTGTACTGTGACTTCACAGAAGCTGTTTTTGTTAGATGTTAGCTGTTTGATCTTCTACTTAAGTAAAAGCCGCAGTATCTCACTCTAAAAATACTCAAGTCACAAGTAAAAGTCCTGCATTCAAAATTAAGTAAAAGTACAGACGTATTATTAACTAAAAGTATTTGTTATGCAGAATGGCCCCTTTTAGAGCATTATGTTAATGTAGATTTTTATATATTATATATATTTTTAGAGCTTGTTGATGAGCTAACTTTAAATATTCTAATAATAGTTATTTACAATATTACAAAATCAACAGCATATTTAAGATATCTGACTGGATTATGCTATAATACATTCTATATAATATATTTAATTGAATATATTTACATATTGAATAACTATTCAAAGACTATTGGCTAAAGGTTATATACCAGTGCCTAAGTTTTAGAGACTAGCAAAATAAACTCAAAGTCACCACTTTAACACAGTTTAAGCAGTTCATGTGATGCACTTTCAACCCTGCACAATACTCTCTGCAGTGTTGTGGCATTTCAGAGATGTAGAGCTCTGAATGGGAGGAAACAGTGTGTTCTTGCATTAGGAAGGATGTCACAAGCACAGGCAGAAAGGTCTTTACACAAGCCTGCAGGCATTCAATGGCAGGAAGCACCTCATTGATTTTCTAACTGTATTAGATCAATCAATGCATGAATTCAATAATTCAGTCATCTTCCTACTTATTTATATAGTCAACGCTGTGGTACATTACCACCTAAACCACATAAAGACGTCAAGCAACATCTTAAATAACTACTGCCGTTCAGGGTAATTCAATCAACTACTATGTGCTCCAATAGGTCCCCCTCTTTTTTTTTCTTCTTTTTTTTTTTTTACATTTAACACACATTTAGGACCAAAAACTCTGATGTCAATTTTTGCATTCTTTTTACTTGAAATTACTGTATATGAAAAAATATAGTTGAAATGACTGTCTGAATGTAGCATATATACCGGTGTGTATGTTACATACAGTATATACACTATGGCTACTCCTGGGTATATAGTATTCCCCTAAATGCAGTGAAGAACCAAGTGTTAGATACAATCCTGGCCCTGACATGTTTTCTGCATTAACATCCAACCTCCAGTGACATCTATCTAAAATGTTGCATTGCTCAATCTCCATTCCAGTCACACTTTAGTACATACCCACTCACCTGCATGTAAACATACAAATGGACTCCAACTAATCTGTCTGTAAAATGTTTACTATTTTACTCCTTTTTTTTACAGTCAGTGGGCAAAACTAGGAGGACAATGCCCATAGGCTAAATGGAGCTGATGTAACTATTTAAGTAAATATTCAGTTATGGCACTACACTATATGATCACTGGTCTAAGGTTAAGATATCCAGGACAAGGACACATATGGTATCATTGTTTTCATTTCAGCTGGAACAAATGTTCATTCACCATCTGAGTCCCTATACACTCAATATACCTTTTATGTCACAGTAAATACAATGTAATGTTCACTGACACAGATTACTCTGACACTTCAAAGACATCAACGGCTGCTATGAATTGTTCATATTCTGAAGCCTGCATTTACAAAAGGAAGAACTCGATTTAGGTGATCTTCAGGTTTTCCTCGTTCACCAAATAGAAAGAAGTCCTCACACATTGGTAGTCCTCCTCACAGCCTGGTACTGTTTCTGGGGGCTTGTTTCAATGTTACGAAGGATTATACAGATTGTTGCCAAAAGAGCAATCTGAGGTTTGTACGTGTGTGCAGTGACCAATTGCATGATAAAAGAAGGTCATCAAGTACCATAACCATGCATTACAACATGACCTACAACATGACCATTTGTGCCAACTCACAGCCTTAGAAAAAGCACTGGTGCTGCTTTGTTCTGGGAGATTTAACTTTCTGGTTGATGGCGTTTTCCTACTGTCCTCCCAAAAATACAAAGGTCATTTATAATTCTTTCCTGGTGAAAATCGAATATGACTGCCTCTTTTCATCCCAGCTGCTGAAGAAAATCATTGTCTAAAGGTATTGCTTGCCACAATGAGTCAACAATGGAGTCCACTGACTACTGTAATGGTATTGAATATGTGTTTGTGTTCCTCTATTTTATGTGCCCAGGAAGGTTTCAGTGTGTTAACTTAGATCTTGTGATTCCCCTGGTAAGAGTTGCAATCTTTTATCTTGGATGACTCTTTGATCTGAACTTGCTTTAGTAAGAGAGTAATGGTACTATTAAATGTGGGTGTATGGATGTGCCAATGTTATTGATTTCCACTGAATCAAATTAAAAGGGATGAAGGTTTGAGAGTTATTGGATGGATTTTGCATTGGCAAGGGACTTCTTTCACTTCTGCATGTCTGTACACTCTGGAGAAAAAGAATGCTAGAATAGCATGGCTCACTGGGCAAAATGTTCTTATCAGCTCTCTGTTAGAAATTACAAGTACACTTGCTGGCACATATGGTTCCCACATGATGTCACAAATTATAGAAACAAGTTGACACAATTGGTCTATTGATTTGTGGGATGCTGTTCATGTGTTACAGTAACAAGAAGTTACGGACTGCCCCCAACTATTTCATCATGAACCTAGCAGTCGCTGACTTCCTCATGGCAATTACACAGTCACCCATCTTCTTTGTGAACTCCCTTTACAAGGGGTGGATTTTTGGTGAAACAGGTATTTTTTTTCACATTCAATTATACAGTATGCACTACGAATAGCTACATTCTTTATGTATCTATCAATGTTTTTATGTATGGAGCTATAGTATGTATGAAATAGTACCAATTTATGTCAATAAAATCTTATGCAAAAACATCTGCTTTTACCATGCAATATTTTAAGTTATTTTCAGAATATTTGTTTGGTTATAATCTGTTGATGCTGTTATGTTTAGTCATGAGAAATGTATGTAAAATGTTATAGTAGTATAGTATTTAGCTCCTGAACCCCAAGTAACCTGAATTCTGAATTCAAACCTACACCCTGGGCTATATGAACAATGTGAACAGTGTGAAAAGTGTGAATCCCAATTTGAAGTCCTATCTATTCATATCACGTATGCTTGTAATACAAAGTCTTCCAATCAGAAGAAACAAACATATGAATGAAATGCTCTCTTCTTTCTTTCCCTCCACAGGCTGTAAAATGTACGCCTTCTGTGGAGCTTTGTTTGGAATCACTTCCATGATAAACCTTCTGGCCATCTCTCTAGATCGCTACATTGTCATCACCAAGCCTCTGCAGGCCTTACGGTGGACCTCAAAGAGACGCACTTGCCTCGTTATTGCTGTGGTCTGGCTGTACTCACTAGCCTGGAGCCTTGCACCCCTTTTAGGGTGGAGTAAGTACCTTTTTTTTAATTTAACTATACTCCGTTTATACCTTTAGACCTTACACTTCCTTCTTATCCCTCTTTATTTTTTCCGTCAAGGTTCATACATACCGGAGGGCCTGATGACCTCATGCACATGGGACTACATGACATCTACTCCTGCCAATAAAAGTTATACTTTGATGCTATGCTGCTTTGTATTCTTCATCCCTCTGGGCATTATATCCTATTGTTATCTGTGCATGTTCCTGGCAATCCGCCATGCAAGCAGGTAAATAAATTAACCTAGGTCAATATGCAGCTCTTTAAATCTATAGTGCGTAGTTTCTGTTGCTCCCATAAGGAATTCTAAGTAATGAGTACACCGCTTTCATCCACGCAAGCCTTTTGTGATCACGCAACACCCCCACCATTCCTCCACAAAATTGCTGGTAGCGTTTCACCTGTCAAATCAAGGAGGACACGGAGGATTAAAAAACATGATAGGCTCTTCAGAAGAGGTAATTAACTTGTAATGTTTATCTTCGTCTCTCTCAGCGGTGAAGTAATACGCATCACTCTAACTCAAGCGTGCAAATGTCACCGGACTACACCATTTTGTAAACATAGCCATACTGACAAATACAGAGACAGTTTTGTGGGCTTTAACTTGCTTTGTATCAACTGATTTGGCAATGGCTTGAATGTAAAAGACGTGCATTAATATAAAATAGTTGCGCACTACAGCTTTAATGCATTAAAAACGTGAAAAATACTTGAAATGCTGCTATTTAAAGCAAGTCTACTTAGTAACTGTACAAAACAGCATAATACCATTGACTCTACTGTCACATCTTCACATCAACAATCTCCTGCAATGTATTTCAGAAGAGGCCTGACATTACTGCAATGCAAATTGTTAAATGTAATCACAAGCATGTTATAAATTGTGATAGTGGCTTCCACATCTCCTTCTAGTCCTTTCCTTCTCTAATTTCTCTTTGTGCATGTGTGTATATTTGTCTGTTTCTCATACCCAGCTATTTCTTGCTTGTCCACCAGTAGCCTTCCATACACATTAGCAAATTCACCCCTCAGCGTAGCTGTTTCACATTTCAGGGTTACCCTTAAATATGTACTATAGGACACAACTAAGTTACAATAGAATATTCTTTTAGTATTTACCTTAAGGGCAACCTTGATTAAAGGAATACCTGGACACAATGTTAGTACTGCTCTCCCATACGGACCAAAGTATGGTGGTGGACTGGTAGCTTGAGAGGTGCCAAGGTGCTCTTGAGCAAGGCACTGAACCTCCGAACCCCCAACTGCTCTGGGTGCCTTTCCATGGGCAGCTCCCTCACTCTGACATCTGTCCATTAGTGCATGTATAGGTACTGAGCATGTGTGTGTAATTCAGACCTGTGTGTAATGTGTGTAATAACAACAGAGTGAAAACATTGGAATTTCCCCATGCGGGATTAATAAAGTATACATTATTATTATTAGTCAGTCAAATTCATGCCCTTGTTAACCTGCCCTCCCCCCTCTCCATCCCCTAGTAGCAGAGAGAGTGCAGCAGCAGAGGGGGATGTTTAGTTGAATAAGTTAGTCTTGTCTGCCTGACTCCTGATCTTTATCTGACCGAGGTTTGTGCAAGTTATTATCTACGGCCCCGACAATGGCTCTGAAATATCAGTAGCCTAACTGTGTATTGATAAATCCATGGAGCTCTCTGATGTGCAAATTAAATGTATTGAAGAAATAGGAAAAATAAGATGAACCCTGTGTATGTAGCCCGTCTGTTTGTTACATTGTCTGCCTTGCCGTGCCACGTGTTTCACTGTTTCTGCATTTGGGTCCAATGTCCTCGGTCATTACATAATAAAAACTGTCTGCAAACAGTATATTGAATTGAATTTTTACAATGTTTATTTAGCCACTAAGTAGACTTATATATTAACTACAAAAGCCCATTATTCCTTCTTCCTGTCCTAACAGAGATGTGGAGAAGTTGGGGAGTCAGGTGAGGAAGTCATCTCTGATCCAGCAGCAGTCCATCAAGACTGAATGGAAACTGGCCAAGATTGCCTTTGTGGTCATCATAGTGTATGTGCTTTCCTGGTCGCCCTATGCATGTGTCACCCTCATCGCCTGGGCTGGGTAAATATACACTATGACAATAGCTCTTTATGATCCAATAATGTGTTTGTGTACAAACAGGTAATTATAAGGGTTTTGATTTGGTTTTATATTCAGGCATAAAACATATGCTTGGTTGCACTGTGTAATTCATTTCAGCCGTAACCATTGCCCATGTTGCACCTCTTGTACAATGTCATTAGAGCTATGCAATAGGCCAAACTACATTACAAGTATAGTCACAGGTGATGTACAGTTCTACTTTTTAAAAACACTTTACACCTTTCAGATATGGAAGTATCCTCAATCCCTATTCCAAAGCTGTCCCTGCTGTTATAGCCAAGGCATCGGCCATTTACAACCCTTTTATCTACGCCATTATTCACTCTAAATACAGGTAAGTGCAGTCATCCAACTAATCAGTAACCTAAGCTTGGAAAGAATATAGAGGTTTTGCTGAGAGATCATTATTTTTCAACAGGAACACCATGGCAGAAAAGGTTCCCTGTCTGCACTTCCTAGCCCAGGCCCCGCAGAGGAGGTGCATATCAAACAGCGAGTCCTCCATCAGGGAGTTAGGGCTGAGCAGACAGTCATCAGTCTTCAAAACCAAGTTTCACAGAGTTTCCTCCATGTCTACGACAGACACAGTGAGTTTTGCCTCTGCACTAGGTTTTAAAGAGTAGAAGCAAACACAGGACATGACAGCAACATAAGTGGTGTGCTGAAATCAAATGCACAGAAAGTGATGTGTCCATTTTCTCAGAGTTCATTTTTTTGTGTTGGGTTTGAACGTTGTTTTGGTATAGTTGACTATTAGTTGCCAATACAAGGCACGAGCAATCATTGTGGAATTTAAATTACTCTCTTTTCATAGAAGCTGTACATATCCACATTAAACTGTTCTTATATATACAATATCTATCTATATAAAACTGTTCTTATATATACAATATCTATCTATATATATATATATATATATATATATATATATAGATAGATATTGTATATATAAGAACAAAAGATGTTTTTTTTTTTATTGATTTTTTTTTAGTTTTTGCCTAAGACACCCTTCCATTTAATCCGGGGATTGGGGATCCATTGCCGTTTCTCCCTCTTCTCCGGGTTAAATTGAAGGCTGTTTTATATATATATATATATATATATATATATATATATATATATATATATATATATATATATATATATAAAAGCTCTCATGTCCCTTGTAGCAGGTTTGGAGTGATCTGGAGCTAGACCTTATCAACCAGAGCCAATGTGTGAGGTCCAGCTATTCCCTCGGGGCTCTGAGTCAGTCAGAGAGAAAGTCATTTCCATTCCCAGGAAAGGGAAGCCAAAGCCAGGAACAGGTAGGGCAGGTGCTCATCATTATATTTGTTGATTTTAGATTTTAATAATCCCAGAGTCAAAGGCCTTATTGGCAAAATATTTTAACACAATAATGAATCAATAAAAAGGGCCATGTCATGTTGATTACTTTTGTATTTTATTTAAATTCTGTTCTAGATCCACATGCCAGAGCAAGAATCACTGAACAGATGTGACCACTCCCCATCACCTGAGTCTGTCAGCACAGTCATGCCATCGGCATTGGGGAAGAGAAGGGAGGAGAATCCTAACAGTTGGAATAAAGAGAACACACAGGAAGATGAGGAAAAAGAGGGTGAACATGAACAGAGAGAGGCACAGCAAGTTCAGAAGGAGAAAGAAGTGAAGGAGCCTAAGGACCTCATCCAGCCAAACTTTCTGGACAATATTGTATGTGTGCACTCCCAAGCAATCACCAGACCCAATTTAAAGAAAGTTCCTTTGGACCATGACTATTGTGAGGAAAAACAAACCACACAGAGCAGACAGAGAGAACTGTTGCTCAAAATACAGCCTCTGGACAGTTCTGCTCAAGGATTTGAGTCTGTGCAAAGATTTCTAAGCTAAATGCTGAATATGTTTATTTGTTTATGTGGCTATGTGTGACTGTGACACAACAAGTTAACACATTTGTTTTCTTTGTTCGAGAATGCTGAGGTAATCTTTTGAAGCAGCTGTCGAAAACTTTTATCTCAACTGTTTGGCAATGCAGTGCAACTACGTACATTTGTTTATAGGTTTTTGTGCCATATAGGTTAAGGTTTATATACACAACTGCTATAATAATCCTGGCACTCAATAGGAGGAAATATCATTCTTATATGAGGCTCCTTTTTCAACTACAAGGTCAATATTGTTTTTCACTAACGACAAAACAACGCATTTTCTGTGCATTTATATGGAACTAAGCTTTAGGATCTTTCCATCTTTATTCGCCTCCCTGTTACTTTGCATTCGGAGATGGTAGCGCATGGAAACAAAAACAGCAACAGCTAAAGTAAGTCATTCAAAACCTTTCTTTTTAGAAAATTGTGTACACAAACAATGTTCTCAATGCTTGCGTTAATGTGTAGAGCTCATGGAGATACTTGGAGCTAAGTGTCTCATGTTGTGTCGAGTCTTCTTAGTGTTTAAAAATAGCTATTTTGAGGCTAACATAAAAGTGCCCCTAGCTCTCCCATAGCATGGCCGTTTGGCCGAAAAATGAAGAAGAATACGGTCAATCTTAAAAGTGGCAATTCCATCCTAATTATGCTTTTAAACTAATGTTTGACTCGGGCACATTCACAAAAACAACCTAGGTTGCATTTTAGCAAGAGTAACGCTTTAAGAATTTTTTTTTTTTAAGATTATTTTTTTGGGGCTTTTCCCTTTATTGTGTAGTGACAGTGGATAGACATGAACGGGGGAGAGAGATGGGGGAGACACGCAACAAAGGGTAGCAGGTTGGATTGGAACCCGCGCCGCTGCAGGAAACATGGGGTGAATGCTCTTACTGGGTGAGCTCCTGTTAATACTTGTTGTTAACATGCACAATAATGCTACCCCAATTGTTTTTGGTTTAGAGGCACATGCTCGGTATGACACTGTCACAGTGAAACAATTACAAACAGAACCTTAACTTCAAATGACCGTTAAAGTTCAAAATATTATGCACTTTTGTCAAAATAGCCAATAAACAACAGTATACCAAGAGCAACTAATATTTATTATCAACTTGCAGAGAGAGCAAAGTTTGACTCTTGTTGGAGTGTTTCTTGTTTATTTCTGCGAGAAAGCATATTTTTGTACATTTGTTTATTTTGTAACTAAGGCTATCTATTGCTCATTTAAATGAGCAATGAGAAAATGTGGTAACTATTTCTTTCATTATTTCTCTATAATGCACCATAAGCAAGTTCACTAAGTATATAATGCATTTATGCATCATTGCAGAACTCATTATCATAATACGCCATATACCATTGTTTATCATATTTTGAAAGTTGCTGACATTATGTGCTGTATTATGAGTTCAAGCACCATAGTAATTAAGCGTTATGCAACCCAAAACCTTAATTCACTGCAGTTGCTAACAAAAGTAAGTTGTAGTGCATTTCAGCTACCAGATGTGGTAGGTCATGACGCCACTTGACACCCTGATTTATCTATTTATCATCCGTTCATCCCGATTTGAGGCTACATGTTCTCAGGAAACGAATTGGTACAGCAGCAATCACTAAAATGTTGCACCTTTTCCTTATTTGAATACTCAGTATTTGTTGCTATTGGTGCTATTGTTGAATCTTAAACTAAAAAAGTTATTGTGTATTTGTTGTGGGAAATAAACTTTTCATATAGCTCTCAACACATTTGTTTTGTCCCATCTTCTTAGAGTTTGCAAATACTAGTTGTTATGAATGGCATCCTATAACTTCCTATAATCTTGCCACATCATGGAACATAAAAGCCCATTATTTCACTTTATTGAAAAGCCTAACAGATATTAACAGTTTTATATTTGTACATGCATTATAGTTATAGCACATGCATGATTAAGATGGCCTTCCAGAAGTTGCACAACAAATGTTTGAGCCTGCAGAGCAAACATAGTATGTTGATATAATTATTTGTAAATCCACTTCGAAGTGCTGTCAGGATTCCGGAAGCAGATTGAGGTAAGATCTTTTTAATTGTTTGTCCGCATTGTTGCATGCATTAAAGAGCAGCAAATAATGTATACTAAATACAGATAAAGACTGTAGAGAAAGAGAAGGAGATGACATCATTAGATGCCCCACACTGGATTTGAAACCAGGACACACAGTGCATGTGAATTGGCCATCTGAGACACCAGGAAGACAGAAGTCCATTAATAATATGAATGAAATATTATTGAATGTATGACTTTATTAGCAGGGTTACATGGTACAGTTGCCTCAAAGGATGAGGCCATTTATTTTAAAGGGTGTTCTTCCTTCAAACTGAAACACCCAGAAAGTCCCCGGTTGAGATGTCTTTGAACTTTAATTCCAATATCTCCTGAGCCGTTTGCTTATCCAGTTATGTGAGGATGATTTAAAGGTATGTACTGCCTTATGCACTTCAGCGGTTCAATCACATTGCACAGGGTTTTTTTTCTGCTGGGCTTCCCATTTGTTTATAACCATATATTGACATGGTACACATGAGCTGAAAGAAAGCTCAGCTGACCAATGCTGTAGAATGTAAACATCTAGCTTCACTGGCTAGTTAATAATAATCTGTAGAATGTGTCATGCCTTTTACAAATGAATGTATGTTTTTTTAACAAAGTGTTTAACAAAGTATAAAATTAAAGGATACAATACACATTAGAGAGTTGAAATAGTCAGTAATGTTATTTCTTTAAAAAAGATTAAGACAGTTTAACAAAGTAATATTAAATAATTTCAAGTAATAAATTAATAGGACACATTCAAGCAAAGGGAGTAATCTTGGAATGCCTTGTTGTGGAAAAGCACAGACTGTGATTAAAATGTTCCACAAGCTACTCTACAATGCCGACACCCTAGTTTACTCATTCCTGTGCTGTTTGAAACTGTGGACCATGCTATAATCTTACTCTACCAAATACGTATGCAGTGTTTGACCTTTGTCTACATGACAAATGTCCAGATATGTAATCTATAGACTGACCAAAAATCACAAGGGTTTTCACCTACTGCTGCAAAACCTCTTAATCTCCTGCCTAACCTGCTTACTTTCAGTAGAAGACCAGAAAAGAAACTATTGGAACATACGAAATAGGTCTGCAACTAACGATTATTCTTTATTATTGATTAATCTGCTGACCTGATCTGTTAGACCATAATCTACGACAAAGACAAACATGCAATTATCACAATTTCATAGCTCAAACCATGCAGGCAATCATTGCCATGTTTGCTTAAAAAAAGGACTAACATTATTAATTATTGGCCTGATGGTGGTGCTAAAGGAAAGGTATAGCCAGCACCCTCTATTTAAAGAGTTTGGCCAACTAGGGAATCGAATGTTCTGAGCTATCCCGTTATGCAATTGGTTCCGAGGTGGTCACGTGTTTCGTTGGCTCCATGTTGTATACCAACATTAATCTGATTCCCATTGACATAGTGCAGGGAATAGTGGAAAGATGTAATAAATTATTTAAAAAATGACATAAATCACTGAAAAAATGCCCAACTGTTGCGCGTTTGGCTGCAATGAAAGACAGGGAAGTGGCAAAAGATTTCACAAGTCCCCCCGTGAACCAAAAAGGCAAAAAGTATGGGAGCTGTTCATTATTGTGTGAGGTAAATGTCAATTTCTCTCTTCAATATGATAAATTACAAATGTAGTAATACCATCGTTAATGTGTTACCATGCTGTAAAAGAAATTCTGACACTGCTTTAGAAATGAATGAAATTTGAAGTTAGCCAAGCCTTATGCTAGCGTTAGCTTTTTCGCTAGCTAGCACTCCATGTACCTAGCTAAATGCTTGTGATCTTGCCATAGTCATATGGCTTTTTGTCTCGACCGAGTCCAGGTGTCTTTATTATGTTCATAATAATATTGGAGGGAAAGTGAAATGCAGCTTGGACAGGGATGTTGTTCAGCATTTCATAAGTTTAGACAGCTAGCTAACGCTACGCCGACGTTTGCTAATTATAGCACAACAGCGTTAGCCTAACCTGCTAGGTAAATATTACGACTGCCTTTGGAGTTTCCCATGTCTGCGTCCATGTTGTCAACATAAGACCTATGGCGTTAGTGCTCCTTTTGTACCATAATTTTATTTAATGAAATATTAAGCTTCGCTCCTACGAGATGGGTGGGTTTTTGTTACGTTACACACAAAGCTAACTGGCTATGCTAGTGGACATTAGAAAGGTAAACACTGCTCAGAGACTTACTGGGTGACTGGTCACTCACTACAATGGGCATTTTTTAGAGGCCCATTTACAATATGGAAGGTAAATATACACTGGAATATTTCCATAAGGGCCTTCTACATATTGGCAAATGTTGATAATAACATGTATGTGCCTGTTTATGGCGAAAATAACCAATTTATTTCAAGATAGCATATTTGCCCCATAGGGTTATACTGTAAAGTCATCTGACGTTGGTATTCAATATGGCGCCCATGATTTGAGTTGGCCAAACTCTCTAAATAAAGGGCGCTGGATATATCCACAGAAAATTGTATGGACATTTAATACAATAATCCTTCTTAAAACCTTGTTTTTATATTTCGACATTTTGAGTCACATAACAACTTGAGAGATCAGTACAAAAGAATAGTGGAGCTAGCCAATAAACACTGGTAAAGGACTATTGTGATTGACAATCAACATTTATTTTGTTCTAATTAAAACTTTTCATGGTCAACTCACAATTTTCAGTAAGTTTTTATTTAATTTTTTATCTTCATTGCCTTGAGTTGGCTTTATGAAAACCTCAGCCTGAGGTGAGATGCCATGTCTAGGTAGACAAGAAACAAGACAACAAGATGAAGATAAACTAGTCACTTCTTACCCCTGGGCCATAAATTGCTCAGTGGCTTTAAATTCACAGTTACGGTATCTGCATATAAGCTGAGAAGCATGTGCTTTATTCGCTGACCACTAGAGAGCATACCAACGCTATGCCACAAAAATTGAAAACCTGCTTCACTGCCATATCACAGTATTCAAAAATAAATAAACAAATTATAATAACAATGATGCACCTAACAACGTTGCAAACAGCTTTACAGGGAATATGAGCACACAAATGCAAAGTGAAAACACTCAATGCAATCCCAAAAGACGTGCACACAAATAATTGATGTGGAAATCTGCCAAGACAATTGTATTCATATTGCCCAAAATTACAAATCTCCAAGGGGCTTTACAATCCATACAGCATACAATAAATAGATAGAGTACTTTATTTATCCCAAAGAAAAATTGCACCGCTACAGCATCCAAATCACAGAAGAACCACAACATAAAGAAGAAATAAGTAATAAAACCCAAAATAACCATGACTAGAAACTGAACTACAACGTACTTTAATGTAAGTGATGCATTGTAGCTTAACTGTAATGCATTTTGTATTTCCATGCCCAAATATAGGCTATATCTCCCTCATGCATTCCTATAACTGCTGACAAATATGCTTTCTTTGCAACTTTCTTTGACTCAAAAATATGTCTATCTATCTATCTATCTATCTATCTATCTATCTATCTATCTATCTATCTATCTATCTATCTATCTATCTATCTATCTATCTATCTATCTATCTATCTATCTATCTATCTATCTATCTCAGTATAACGCACATTTTAATTTAAAATAAGCTTAATCCAATCAGGTCATATATCACAGAGTAAGATATGTTTAGGATAAAATATAGAGACATTTAGGAAAGATGCCAAAGAATTAAATCTCCAAACGATGATGGAGTACAAGGTGGGGGTTGTTCGATTAGCTAGATAACGTTAGCTGCAGCAAAATCATTTCAGATTGGTAGGTTTTAGTGATTAAGTCTTTTTTTTGCATAAGTATTGTGGAGGGCTAGCTCAATTGGATGTAGAGCTTGACTTTCTGGTAACGTCAGGGTGTTCCATAAGTAGTCTCACTTTGCCAGACTATCCACTTTCTCCCACGGTGGCAAGCCCATCTGCCGGTGTGCTGCCTTCAGTTGATACCCCCCCCCCCCCACACACACACACACACACACACACACGCACACTGCTGTGAACCCTCCTACCAGCAGCCATAGGACTGGTTTATATGCGGAAGTTTCAGTTCCGCTCAGTCCAGTTCATTTTGAAACTGAGAACAGACGGACTAAAGTCACGCTTCTCTCTCTGCACATCAGACCCGGCTTCACAAGGCAACGTGAGTACTGTACAGTAGATATGACTAAATATGTCAAATAATGACACAGGGAAATGTACGTCACTGCTCGTGTTACCGTTATATTGTTACTGCTTTATGTGCCTGTTACAAAGTTGCAATTAAAAGAACATATGCGCATCGAAATATGTAGCCGTCTACTTAAAAAATAAACAAACGATTTGTTATAACGTTACTACTCCTAACGGATATACACAATTGTTTTATTGACAAGTAACAAGTTGGCTAAAAAGTCTATCAGAAAAGTGCACTAATAATGTCTGACATGTGTTTTATGTCACACCCACTGAGACAAATTAAGGTTCAGTTTCCGTGCTTAAAAAAATAACCGTGCTGGATTGTACAGACGCTAATGTACGGTCTCCAAAGTAAACACACGATTGAGGACAACCTGGGGAATTATCACTTTGTCCCATGACTACAATTGAAGCTCAAACGTTATGTTAAAGTATTACCCAATGAGTTATATTACATTTAATGGTCTAGACTTACACACTGAGTTAAGTGTTTAGTGAATTTAAAGCAGGCTTTTGAAAAGTAGATATGTTGTTATGGATATACTGAATGTGTGATGTAAGAGCTTGCTCTAGCACAAACGTGTAATCAGTTGGTGTACAAAAAGTGTGCAATAAAGTTAGGTTGGAACATGTTGTCCCACTGACACTGGGTATGCCAAGGATATTTAACGACAGGCCCACATTTTACTGTTCAAAAGTTTTTTTTTAGGTACATGTTTCGTTATTTGTTCATGTAAATATACTTTTGGTATTGACAAAATAATAAATTATGAATGTAATAGCACACAAGTGAGGTATAGAGTAAGCTACATTGTGAAAACATACTCCACTCTGGGAGTCAACCTGGCCTACAATGATGTCACCAGGCAACATTGTCTCCTGAAGCATTGTGAAATGAGCATGACACCTGAAACTCTGGCAAATCATACCCTCTATGTTCACCAAAACTCAGAGACATTTTCTTTCCAGTACGCAAAGATTTCTAGAAGGAAACACAGCTGTATTTTGACACAGGAAGTGGAAAGAGCATGGAGTTCAGGGTAGTGGATGGCACTTACTCTACATTTAACCCTGTTGACCTGTGTTTGATTTACAATTAAGAATGCTTTTCGGCTGTGAGCAGAGTTTTAATTTTCAAGCAAAGTTCTGAATACAAAGTTATCCCACATTTAACATTTAACCCCCCTAAAACCCTGCATGTTCCAAGTTAGCATGTCTATTATTACTGTAAATTCATCTCAACCAAATATCAAACTATTTGGATAATCCACCTACTAATTAGATCAAGCAAGTTAAAATAACATCTACAAGAACGTGTAAATGTCTGAGACCGTAGATAGCTTGGTCCGTAGGTCCCATTTGTGCTTTGCTGAAAGGATTGTGTTTATCTTGTTTTTGGTGTGAACGTGCTGAAATATTAACCACAATAAAGTGCCATTTTGACAGGATCTTGAAAGATAAGGCCTCAGTGGAAAATAACCAGAATTACACTAGAACGAGCTTAGAGAAAGGGTTGATGTAAGTACTGCTGATAAAATGCTTGTGCAGGGCTCAACTGTTTTCCTCAGTTTGGGAACACTGAAAGGTGTGTCTGCTCATGTCTATGCATGATATCATTAGGGATTGCAAAACAAGCAGGGACATGTGATGAGCCTAATGCTTGTTCTCTTAGGGAAAATAAATGCCACTGATATGTGGGTGATATGAGTGTGATCCAAATTTCACCATCAACATTTCTTGTGGTTTTACTGAGATGTCCAAGTTGGCTATGAAATCTAATACTAAAATAATCTGTTGTGAACAATTGACATGGTTGTAACAGAGCTATTCAATGCTGTGTATTCCTCAAGGGTTTTTTTTTTTTTCTAACAATGAGAGCTTGTCATAAACCCATGACTTTTGGTAGGAAATGTAAGTATTTATGTGTCTTGTGTCACCCAGTTTCTTATATTACATCTGCTGCAATGTGATGAGTTCAAACAGAATGGGTTAAATAATTGGGCAATACATTGGGTGAGGCCTAGTCTATCAACGTTCCACTTCCGGGATTGCTCCGGCGCCGCCCAAAATTCCGCCGGATGTCTCCCATTTCAGCCAGATGTCCGTTACCTTGGGCTATCTTTGTGTTGGCATTTTAAACTCTGCTGGATTTATGAGGACTAAGGTTAACTGCTCCTCTGATCTCTGCAGGGTAAATCCAGACAGCTAGCTAGACTGTCTGTCCAATCTGAGTTTTTTTTAATATTTTTTTAGATCCAATCTGAGTTTTTTGTTGCACGACCAAAACAACTTTTGAACGTACACGTTTCACCAAAACGTGTACATTATCCTTCCTGGGGCTATTTTGCAGAGGCGCCGTGACTCCATACGGCGCTTAGCGCTGCCCAAAACGATTGTGGTTGGTTTAAAGAAATGCCAATGAACCAGAGCCTGTTTCTCTCCCATCCCAGAATGCTGTTTGAGTCGCCAGACCCTCCTTTGCAGCGCTGTGGAGGAAGGTCTGGCAATTTGGGACTAGGTGAGGCCTTGTAATTTCCCTAAAAATAAATGTCTTGGCTCACCTCAACCCTTGGTCACCTTGAAGATGGAGACAGCTGTCTTTAATTGGTTGCTTTCTTATTATAGACCTGCAAATTCTGCATGTGTGCACGTGTGTTTTTGTGTTAGGTTTGATTGTGAAAGTGTGTGTTGTATAAATAGTAGAGCTGTGTGCTCTGTGCCTTCCAGGTGACCCCCCCCTTCTATCACTTTCACATGTGACTTTATCCCCCCCCCCCACACACACACACACACACACACACACACACACACCCTCTATGGCTTCTCTGCTGGCTTCTTTAAAGAGCCAGTTCCCCTCCAGGCGATATGGTGAGACAGTAGGCCAACCCTCTGATTTGATGTGTGTCTCGTACAATTGACCAGGTGATGGGCTACAACAGGTGGTGCTGTGTCCCTGAGGGAAATTGTGGGGGCAGCATGAAAAAAAAAAACTCAAAATAACATGCCTCTGGGATGACAAGGCATTATTATTCATGAAATACTCATCAGGAAAGTATGTTTTCTCTGCACTGCCCAGCGCACAAATGTGCGAATATTTCTTTTTCAAGGCAGGCACTGAAACAGTAGTCATGTTTCCATCTAATTGTCAAGCGAATTTTAAGCAAACTTTTAAAATGTCTCAAAAAAGAAAATAAAAAAAGAATATGTGAGTTAGAAGCGTTTCCATCAACTTGTTTAGAGCGAATAAACTACACCACGCAAAGTGTAGTTTTGTCACAAGTTGACTTTACACATGGTTGGAGATTGCAAACCGGCTTGCTAAATCAAAGAGTTTAGAAGCTAAGTTCTTTGGCTAAATTGAGAGAGGTAGCACTGTACAAGTTGGCCATCTGTGCAGAATACAGGGTTGTGGCAGAGACATTTGGTGTCAGCAAGACAACCGTACAACGGTGTGTTTGCTACGTCACTAACTTATTCGGCAAAGCTGTTTCCATCTCCTATTTTGCGCATTAACTCTTTTTCGAAAAAAGGCAAAAACCACCTCAAGCGAACATACAAACGTTTTGCAAATTTGAGGAAGTTTTTTTGAATTTTGCCGTTTCCATCAACATTTTCTAATGCGATACTTCAAAATGTGCATAAAAATAAGTTGATGGTAACATAACTAGTTAATTGCTTAGTTTAAGAAGTCACATTCACACATGTTCTTCCAGCCACAGATTATGTAGTAAAAAAGTAAAATCTGCTTCACCAAAGCCAGAAATAAAAGAGCAGATACTCAAATGTCAACAAAACTCTTACAAAGAAACTCTTAAATTCAGCCCCAAATGAACGTCCCCCTGTTTACCCCCAATTTCCTTTACTATCTATTCCAATTTTTTCAACAGAAAGGGCAGACCTTTAGTTCATTACATCAGAACTATAAGTCTTAGCTCTCTGCTTCTCAGTTTCCCCACCAACCACCAACAATAAACCCATCTGTTCAGAGTTAGACTCAGCTTTGTGTCTACATTTCCCACTTTTCCATATAATTGCAATGTACTGTATGTGACATATAATGCTTGTGGGTTAGCCTTTGATGTCATGTTTTCATGTCAACATCCACCCTTCCTGTTGGGGCAGGGCAAAGGTGATCTTTTTCCACATGATGTGTTTTTTCTGAACTTGTGCACAGAGGCTCACAGGCACACAGACAGACTTACTACAGTCTGTTAGCTGAATACTCATACCAGATATTAAAGTGTACTCTGCAAATATGGTTTACCAATTTCCTCAAATATTAACCCAATTAATGTAATAATGCACTGAAACATGTGACTGTACTTAACCTCAGTCTCGCTTCCAATAAAGCTTCAATTTTTCAGGGGAAAAGGAATGCATGACAGGCAGGACTTAAACCAGTGAAACTTAATAGAGCATGAAATATTGTACTGCACCAAATAGTCTTCACTGTGTTTAACTTTTGGAACTGTCTATTTGATTTGAATGCACGCATGTATAATTCTGATATGGGATTTGTATCCATCCATGAGGTAATGTAGTTGATGGTGCATTCAGCCATTGAGATGTTGAAATGCAAGGCAAACCTGCTCTCATTCATAGGGGTTTAGCAGGATTTGAATGCTTATTAGATATTTCATATTAAAGTTTCAATCTTCTAATCACCATTTCACACCCCCAGGTATGAGTGCTAAGGATGATACAGGTACAGGACTGTTAACTAGACCACTACTGGGAAGATAAATACCAAGAATTATCCCAGGAGATATGATGCCTTTTCCTTCCAATGCCTAATTTTCAAAATGCTTCACTTGACTGGTTTGATTTTATAATATCATATGTCTTGTAAGGGCAGGCTAGCAAAGAGTATCATAATCTAAGTTTATTTTTTAATATAGTTTGTCTTTGTCTGGGTACAGTTGTCAGAACATATTTCACAAGCAGCAGTTAAAGGACACTGAGATCATAGGTGGTCCAAAGTGCAGATGCAGTCCATCTGATCTGAGATTTTTTTAAGGTAAACAAAGGCTAGTCAGTGCTTACGTGCTATAAATATACCTGACTTTTCCTTCTTTCTTTTTTAACTACTGTGGCAAGCCCCATTTTGCTGGAGGAGGCATCAACAGTATTTAATGCTTATTTGCTCATAAATGTTTTTTTTTTTTTTCATTTTAGAAGTTTAAAATATTTATTGACAATATATGAATGCTTTTGTTGCTTTTTACGTTTTTATTTAACAACCATGGTATAGTATAGTGTATACGGTAGTATATATAGTGGAGTAATCCATTCTGAGTTGTGCATCAAAGGATTTTAACACTCTCATCGGGTAGCTCTTTGACTTCTGGTTGCAAATTAAATCCTGCAATGCACACGTCTTTATAGGTTATCTCTTACTCTTTTGTTTGCCAGTCCAGTATACCTGTTCACTAGCACTTTAGAGGATATATTACATATGATATATTACATACTCACTATTACCCCCATTGTAAATTGCATTGCCTAGGGACTACTTGAATTAAGATGGCTTCAATGTGATAAAGTTTAAGATAGCTATAAGACTGTGACGGTAGCCAAAACAGGCTTGGAGTTTACAATTTACAAAAGAATGTAAAATATTTACTGTGTTTCAGAAGATGTCCTAGAACACAGTGGTGGAAAACAAGCAATGGCAGACCTGTAATCTAGACTCATCAGAGGAATGCTTCTGTTTGGGTTTAGCAGAATATGCGGTTCATAGTGCTCAACTTGAAAATAGTCATCTTTCCTAAATGCCAATGTTGGCTGCACGACAATTATAAATTACGTGATACGCTGTTTGTTTACATCCTCTTTTTCCTGGTATTCTCTTTCTCTCCTTTTTGTATTCTCTCTTGTGTTTTGTGATATTTATGTTAGTGTGGAGAATGTCTCTTGGTGGATTTTATCCCACTTAATATGGGTTAAAACACAATCAAGTGTAAAATATATTTTCTTCTGTCTCTAGGTAAATCATGAGCAGCAGCTACAGTGTCTCCCTGGCTGGGCCTGCCCCCTGGGGCTTCAGACTGCAGGGAGGGAAGGACTTCTGTCTGCCCCTCACCATCTCACGGGTGAGTGGAACACACACACACACACACACACTCGCACTATGTACCCATCACTCCATGACAGTTACCTCTGAGGAATGCTGTTAATGCTCACTATGCCCTGAACGTGCGTGTGCCATCCATCTCCTGTGTGACGATCATTGCTGGATTTAGACACCTTCTCCAACAGCTCATGGCCTCTGTCACTCAGTCCCCCACAGTCATGACCTACCTCCCTTCAAGGCTATGACTACTGTCATCACATGGCTACATAACTGAACCGCAACCACAATATCGGTCAATTAAAAAAACTCCCTTAAATTTCTCGACGATTCATAAACGTATTTAGAGGATTAAGTATATACTGTAGCTGTTAACGGCTGCTGTCATTTTAGTCATTCAGATGAGGGATGGTGCGTTAGTCCTGATGCAAGGCACCGGAGACTCTGTATACTCGGCCTGCAGTGGAAGCATCAGAACCTGTCCTTAAACGGCCAATCTGAGTGAAACTCTAGAAAGCCACACTGGTTCTGTAATAACTATTTGGGAGTTTGGGCCACATAAATTCAAACTGGGATTTGGCTCTGGTTGACCAGGTCCTGTTGAGCCCTCTGCTGGGAGAAGGACTGCTGGACTGGAGGACCCACTGATTGAAAAACATGGCTGTTTATCAGACAGTTCCAGCTTCAGTTTATACAGTCAAACTGTTTATGTTCATGATGTAAGGGCCTTCTATGCTTGTTTCACAAATTAAAAAAAGTGTGCAGTGCAGCTTACTATTAGTGTGTCAAGTAGCAGTCTCTTTCAACCCACGGGTCTCTGAAGTGTCTCAATTATAGTAACGGTGTTTCTTTTTTTTTTCGTCTCACCTTTTTGTTTCAAATATATTTATTGTGAAACATTCCATTCAGCAAAGGAGTTCGCATGGCATTTACATGTTTCCTTAAGAATAATCAAAGTACAAAAAACAGTAACAGACATCATACAAACAGTAAGAAAAACATTGACAGAAGTAATACAAATTAAAAATAAATAAACAAATAAAGACCCAACATAGCATACCACCCCCTCCCTTTAGTAACAGTGTTTCTTGTCAAATAGGATTAAAGGTAGGCAGCTTGTCTTTTATCAGTGAATTCCTTGCTTTGACAACAACTCTGGCTGCTGCAGTGTTATTCAGTTCATGCTGCTTCCTGTTATGTAATTGTAATCTCCATGTTATGATCAAGGTCAGTGACTTTGTTTATTTGTTGTTGGCATGGCCAAGTTCCAGAAGTTTAAAGGTTTTGCATGGAGAGCAGTTACTTTTTTCGAGTGAAAATACAACGATAAAAGAAGGCCAGCATAGCTGCTCAGATGTTTAAGTCTAGCCACTATGATAATAATGGAATGAATGACATCATGTCGTCATAATGGCATGTAGCTGTCAGTAGACATATAGACATAGTATATCTCAAAAACAGTACACATATGAAGTGCATCCACACTTGTGACCTGATTAGATGTTGGATCACCTTTATACAAGGTATATACAAATACAAAAACTCCTAGCCTTTCCAGAGAGAAAGAGGACAATAAAATCAGCATTCATTGGCCATTTTACCTCTGTTGGCCTTTGAATTTTGGCATTGGCTGTTGAGAAAACACAAGATGACTACACAAGATGACTACTCCATTTTTAACAGCTCAATGCAGTTTTACTTTGCAGTAGCATGAGTGCACTGACCCTAATTTTACACAGAATCTTTACCATTTATACTTGAATATACTTGTCTTCAGTAGAGGTAAGACGTGAATTGATGACAATGGTTTTTCAGTTGATATGGTACGCTCCACAAAAAAAACTTACAGTAAAAATGAAAAGCAGATGGGCACCTGACCCCTGACTGTGATATGTGCCATGTCATGTTTTACTAGAGAGTTTTAAATAAAAAGAGACAGGTGAGTTGGGAAATGTATCAAAAGAAAAGTCTGACAGAAGTCTTGAATCTGTTAAAATCACTAGTGCATGTAATGTGGTAGTTTTGATTAGTTCTTTTGTTTTGTGGGTTATTGTGGCATGCAAGCTACTCTATGGATTTGTGTCCACCAGCAGTCCTGTGTTGAGTCATCAGTGGTGTGGAGCATGCCGCAGTACAGCTGAGCCAGAAAATACGACTCTCACAGCTTTTCATTCCATCACATTGTTGGTTAGTGACTATGAATGGCACCATACATGGCTCAGATTTCTTGTTATTGTCCAGGCGCCAGGAATAAGTCTCCCTTTTGTCTATTTATCTTCCAAATCCTAATGTCACATAAGGCACAGCCAACATAACACATGCTGGACGTTTGCTCTTTATGTTGTAGTAAAGATGAAAAGTTTATATTTCCATTATCATACATCCTTTTCATTAAATCTGATAGATGTCAGATCTATCAGTAATCTTAAATAATCTGTAATGATTGCTTTAAATAAGTTAAATGAGTAACAGTATTTACAAAGGGTTGAGTAGAAGGTACATATATGGAAGCATCTGCCAACAGTTTAATCATTACTTCAGTTCCTTCATTAGCTCAGTAACGAGGGAATTGTATAGATCACAGGCTTACTTTAAGGTTCATTAGAGACCCACAATGTTAAATAGACTGACTTTGCACATTAAAGCTTCTATTTATCTATCTTAGATGTGATTGCCATGGAATAATGATGTAATGACTTTGCATATGCTTACCATATGTAATTGATCCAAAGATAACAGACATTACAGTACCCTATAAAAGGCTGTTTGCTTGAAAGATAACCACGGCTTGTTGTCCTGAAGCCTTTTTTAAAGGAATATTTGGCTTTGGCCTAGTAATAACACTAAATCAAAGTATGAGATGGAGCACATGCCATAAGTCAAATGTTGTGTGTGGTATTGAGTTGAATTGTTTGTTAAAACCAGAACCACCCAATAATGTATGTGACTTTATGGAGGAAGGGCCCAGTTATGTACATTATGTGTGCAGGTGTCCGCCTTCCTGTTCCACCAGACTCTTTCCGTCATCAGCACCTGTGGGTATTCAGCTCCTTTTTAGGTATTTTTTGGACAGTCTTCTACATGGGAAAGACTACCACTCAAAATTCTATTATTTTTGCATTGCTTAGGAAAAAGCAGAAAATGTCTACTCAAAAGACAAAACGTAACACTGGAGTGAATCTATTACACACAGTAAATTGAGTTAAACAGTTTGGTCTTACATTCACTGGACTAACATTATATTTAAAAAAATATATATTATGTAAGAAAAGTTGATCAGAACTGAAGCTGAAGTAATAACTAAGAAACAATAACTCTCCCCCACCCAAATGTCTGGTTATTATAGGTCAGTTGGGGGTCAGCACAGCAAAAATGTCCTCTCTCTGTTCCTCTCTTTTCCCATTGACCCCTCACTTCCCCCTCTTGTCTTTTGTGTCCTTTTGATTGTTGTTTTAGTGGCATGTGATACTTTGAGTGAACATTATCATATTTTATAATCTATAATCTAATTTTAGCTCTGTGTTTGCTGTAGGCTCTGAGCTTCCAGATTTGTTCTTTTTCAAGCACCACTATCATGTGTTAATATGGTGAGGGTACGTTCACTCTCAAAGAAGAGGAATGTGATGATGTAGTGTATCTCGGCAACCAAAATCAACACTAGGGGTGAAAGTTATTCTTTATGCATTTGTTTAAGAAAAGAGGATCCAACAGAGGGGGGCAGCTCCACAATGGGTAGCTGGCAAATATTATTAGCTAAATAATAATAATAATGGTATATCTATATGTTTATTATGAGATATAATAGTATCTTGAGTTAATTATTAGAGCAAAGTGGACCAAATCCTTCATGAGATATGCTTTGTGGGTTTCCAGTGAGAAACTTTGTCATTGGCTACTTGCTTTACATCACGGAGGTGCTGAACTTGGAAGGCTTACCACAACTTGGTTGCACACACGTGCAACCAAGTTAGATTTGTGGAGCCAACAGTGAGGATAACATCCAGGGACATTCAGCTACCTAACAGTTTTTAATTGAGAATGAAATGATTATAATGTCACACCTAAAATATAAGCAGTTCAGAAAATATGCTATAATCTATCTATGCCATTAGAGCAAATCTGCCTCTTGTAATTTTGTCAGTGATTTACAATTAATGCAGAAAGAAGTGTGTATCTTGTTTAGCTCACTGGATAAAGAACAATCTGTCTCACATTCAGCCATAACTTTGGTTGAGGTCCAGTCCAGAAAAAATTAAATCAAGCATTGAAAAACTCCCCTGGCATTTCTGGAAACTATTGAGAAAGTTAACTTGTGCTGCATAGCTGTCAAACAGTTTGTCTGTATTTATCTGACTCTTGTAGTAAAATATCTAATTTTTACACGGAAACTGAAATTCAATAGAAACCAGTTATGTCTGTCCGGTATTTCATAGCCTCGTGAATATATGCTATAATCTATGGTTTTATGCCAGGTCCTGAAGATGTGTTCAGGTTACAAATAGTTTTAGTAGAAAACAGTTATCTGCAGTATGTGTTTGATCCCAGTTTGATCTCCCTGGTGTCTGTCTAGAGTTGTATATAGGGCATCTGCTTTCAATCTCCATATATGGCACAGCTATAAAGAATAACCAAGCTGTCTCTTGATTTTGATTTAGATCACGCACACTATTTTTTTTGTTGATATTTTAAGGAACAATCCACTTGTTCTCAGTTTGAGAAGACATATGGATGAGCCCATATTCTGTGAATTCAATGACACAATAGGCCACTGCACATGAGCTGTCTTAATGGCTGCAGTTTGGACTACAACCTACGTTTATTGCTGTGTTTTAAGGTCAGTTGGAATAAAGACATCATCAACAGTGATAGGCACTCATGCTTGATAACAGGCATCCCATGTTACAAGCTCTCTGGATTAAGTTGCAATATAAATGCAGTCCATTTAACATTTTCCACAGTCACTGAAAGTAAAAATCATCTTGTGTAGTCATGCAAAATATGTATTAGTTTTCCAGTGGCAAGTTATTGTTCCATTGATGAGCCTGTGTTGTCATGTCGTAGCTTCTAAAATGCAGAGCAACTGTATATTCTGCTAATAGGGCAGTAGTAGTCCGTTTGTGTCAGCCCAGTCATTAATACATTAAACAGCCAGAACATTTCAACACTCAATGATCATAATGCCATTTGGCTGAAACTAAAAAAGCCCAATTTAAACCACGCAGGAGAGTTTAATACATAAGGATGGAGGTGGAAACCAGCACTTGCCCTCGGCTCAAACCTCGCCACGACTAAAAGCCTTTTCATATCATCTGCCTCAGCAGTACTCGTCAGCCAGGTTTGTTTCTGACCTGACTAAAGAGCATTCGGTATTCAGTGAGGGGCTGATGCTGGTATGTGTTTTTTTGTTTGCGTTGTCATGACAATTTGACCAAGAGCTCGTACGTAGGTCCGCTTGGCATCTCGTGTTTTCCAGCAGCCTGATTGATGTAGTAAGAGACTGGGGTCAAACCATGACAACGGCGGGTCTACCTCTGTTCAAGTGGCCTTGATTGCGATGTTTGGCTTGGAGTACTTGCTATTGGTCCCCTCCCAACTGCTGTATTGCGCCTACTTCTCATCTCTCTTCCTTTTTTTTTTTTTAAGTTTGTGCAATGTGTTGCAGGTGCAAGCATGAAAGAGAAGACTTCTCTTGACAATAAACTGTACTTTATGGCTTCTGCTTGTGCTAGCCCAGCAGGTTGCTGTGCGCTCTAATGTTCTCCTCACAGATTCATCCCAGAGATTCTGCAGCATAAATTATTTCTTTTTGATGAGCTTTAGCTTTAGCTGCTTTAGCCTTGTGTATTTGTAATGACATAATGTTAGGCCCAAGTCTTTTCCATATAAGGTTCTCTATCTTAGTCTACCCTATGCAGACATGGCATGCATCTCACAGGCCTCCAGCCGTCACCACAAGACACTTCCTGTAACATGACTTCTCAAAAGTGAAATGACCACAGCCCTCTCCCTTACTCCATAATTTCACTGAAGGAAGGAAGTTAAACCAGCATGGGAGATGATTTGTTTCCCACTAGTACTGAAGTGTTGTCCTAAATGTGTTTGGTCTTCTTCTCCCATAAAGAGTTTTGTGTGAAATTTAAAAGGTTTGACGCAACAGTAAATCAGTGGTTTTAAAAATACAGAATTGATCTGTTTAGTGTTTTTTTTGGGGGGAGTTTTGGCAGCAGCCACTAAACAGAGAATATCTCTGGCACTGTAGGTCTTAAAATAAGAATCTATTAGCTACTTAACAAAGCTGCTTTCTCTCCTAACAGTCTCTCTGTGTTTTACCAATAATGACTCTTATAGAATCTGTTATATTTCTTCATTCATTTATTGACTTATTAAAGATAAGTTGATTACTGAATCTAAATCTTAACAGTTTTTGGAATGAACCAGCTTTTTTATTTTGTTATTTTCTTTTATGTCTGTATTTGATTATGACGGTATAACAGATGGATTGAAGACACATGGAAGCAATGAACTGTTATTTTTTCTAGGCTTCTGCTCCAATTTTTATAGTTAGTCGACAAAATCCCTCTGAATTTCTCTTAATCTCTTAAGACAGTTAGGTGAAGATGAAGTTCTTCTACAAATACATTTATACTAGGAATACATTAAAGGACTTTTTAGCTAGTAAAATCTTAATCGGTGTACTTTAGGATTTGCCATAAGCCTTCAGATAAATCTGCCAAGTATTGTGCAATATGCTGTTTTAAAGCTGCATTTATAGGAGCAGAGGAACTTACATGTGTAGTTTGGAAGAACTAGCCATTACTAGTAACTGCACAGCAGTAAAATCAGCAGTGTGGAGAGGACCACAGGAGCACAGCAGCCGCATCATGTGGCTGGAATCCCATTCATGTAAGCGCAGTTGGAAAGACACTAGAAACATCCTTCTCATCTGCCAAACTAACATAAAGCCCTAGCTAGTAGCCTTTTTAGTCTTTAAATTAAAACATTTTGTGTGTAATGGCCTCTGTGGACTTTTTCTATTTGACCAAGCAATATTTTATTTATTTTTTTTTTAAGATATATTTTATTAATTTTAAACAAGCAACAAACTAGCTCAGCTATTACCAACATACAAAACAGGGGGAAATCATTCACACACAGAAATTGCACCCCACATGTTACATCACATAACCTACATTGTTGATTACAACAAAACATATATATATATATATATATATATATATATATATATATATATATATATATATATATATATAAAGGGGGGGGGGGATTTCAAAAGAGTTATGACTTGACCAAGCAATATTTAAAACAGTAACTTGTGTTTTTCACAAATGTGAATTAAGTGCACAAATGACATAATGTGATGTTGTTGACAGTATTTGGTGAAGTCATGTAGCTAAAACATCCTGTTCTTTTGAGTGAGTTGGAGTAGCACAGCCGAAGTTCCAGTTCATTACTTACAGTATCTGCTCTCCGTCACGAGTGCTTCAGACCTCTCTTGATTTATATTTATAGACCGCGGATGCCAGGGATTCCTACTGTAACATCTATTTGTTTTGTATCCATGTGAGAAAGACAGTTTTTGACTGAAAGAAGGTGGGATTTATAAAGTGCTCTCTGTTCACCGCAGACTGAAGCATTAAACATTGAGGGCCACATTTAAAACACATATTTTTATGAGAATGTTAAAAGAATGTTACAAGAGTCTTCTCCTCTCTTCATGTCTTGAAATAGTGTTTGAGGAATTTCCATATATAGAGCTTTATAGTATTGTCTTTTCTCACATCCATACAAGGAGAGAACTTCAGATCGCCTTTTCCCTCTCTCTCTCTTCCTCTCTAACAAACACACACAGAGAGGGAGATGTGAGGACATTGAGAGCGAAGAATCCATGTGTCTCGGACGTGTTCATCAACAATCCAGCAGCTTTTTTTTCTGCCACTGACCTCTGGAGCTGTCTAGTAGAGTAAGACAGAGCCAGCAGCACATGCCAGTGATCTCTGAAGAGTGCTTACACTCTCTTTATTGGCTTCTGCATTTGAAGAGCAATGAGTTATTTTATTAAAAGTAAATGAGTCAGGGCAGACTCATGTGGCAAGTGTGTCTATGCAGGACGCTGAGTGAGTCAGTTGAAGCTGTGTTCATGCCTGCGTAGTGAGTACCCTGCCCTTTGTGAGTAACACTTGGCATGTGGCTGCACTATAGGTTTCCAGGACGTTGGTATGCATACATCAGCCTGAGCTATGCATTCTCCACTTCCCGCTACTGATCTACGTGATAATGACACGAGGAAAGCAAGGCTCCAGAGAAAATGTGTAGGGTCACTGTCACTTCCTCATTCTTTTACTCCCTCCCTCCCACTCTTTTCCCCAATGTCATTATGAGGGTAACACAATGGCACATTCTTTATGTCTCATTGGCTTCTTTTTTTAAACCAAAGGGGAAGTCTTTTTAGAGTTAGCTAACCTGAATGCAACTCTTTAGCAGTGGGGAAAGGAAATATCTTGTTTTTTGTGTTTCTCTGCCTAAATCAGGGCTTGTTCATATAAATAGCTACTCTCAAGTGTGTATGACTGTTTCATGCATTTAAATTCTATTGGTTCATAGAATTGTATCGTAGCTGGCAGTGGGGGGAACATTTACTACTTTCTGACATTTAAGTTCCAATTTTATATTCAACACTCACTAGAGTTGACAGTTAAAATCACTTTCCTCCCGTCATGCTTCACACTCTCTTCATTATACTCTTCTGTCGCTCAACACATTCATAGATCTCACCTGAGCTGGCACTTTATGTACGTGTGTGTGTGTGTGTGTGTGCTTCCCATGTCCCTATTTTAAGTGTTTGAAGCTTCAGGCAACGTTAATTCTTTTTTTTCTTTACACTGCTGAGAGATAGAATAGAATATACAATATAGAATATCTTTTTTGTCAATAGCACATAATAGTGCACAACATTATGGGTGAGTGAATTAGTCCAGTTAAACTGTGTTCACTGAGGTCAGACGACATAAAGATATGATCCTAACAACGGCAGCATGACATAATAAGTACACAGTTCTTTTTTGTTCCTGCTTGATTGCACAGGTTACGAGCGGTAGAGTGATTGATGAGGTGTGCACAGCCTTATGTAATCACTGGTTGCTCACCACACCTGGTAAAGAGTCATCCCATCGTCATGGTTTTATTACGTTACTTCCTGTGTGTTAAATGTGAGTGTCAGCGTGTTGGAAAAGGGATAGAAGAGTGATAAACTTCAACCATACCTTACGCAACTTCCTGGTAGACAGACACTTGTAGAGCTTTAAGCTTTCAAACCCTTGCTACCATACTTGGAAGTATTGAATGGTTCTACCTCTCAAAATGGGGAGACTTTTTATATTTCCCATGATAAAAGTATTAAACCTTTCCTACCTTTTTTATTTGCTTTGGAAAATATACAAAACTCCGGTTGCTGTTTAATTTACATTATAGAAATACCGGTTTTGCACAGCATGTACTCAGTGTACAAAGGCTTAGAGGAGCCAAATACACTTAGCCTCCAAAGGAAAACCTGCTTTAAACCAAACAACCTGTGTACTAGCACCTTTCAGCACCACATTAACAGATGAAGAACACAGCAAAGAAAACCTTGAGTTGATGTAAATAAATGCTTTGTGAATACTCTTCTTTATTTGGTGCAAATATGTCAATGATGAGCTTCTTTTTTAATGAATGTTTTGTTGTGTGTCATTGCAGCTGACTGATGAAGGCAAGGCAGCCAAAGCCAAGATGAATATTGGAGACATCATTCTGTCCATTAATGGCATTTCCACAGATAGCATGAATCACCTAGAGGCACAGAACAAGATTAAGGCCTGCACAGGCAATCTCAGCCTCACTCTACGAAGGTAACAGTTGCACACATGCACATGCACAACATAATCTATGGATTTCTTCGCTCAGCAATGGAATGCATACTTTAATGCATACTTTGTTGATTTTGCCTATCAGTGTGTATTTAAGCCTGTTTGAAGAACTTGTACAGATTTTGAAGCTGAATATTCATAGGACAGTGAACAGACAGAAAGATGTTTATTTGTGCTTTTTTTATTATTTGAAACAGATGAACTCCTGTTGTGCTAATTTAAAACCGCTCAGTGTTTCTGCCACAGAAATGTACCTTGTCATCTGCATTATAATTAGACCATTGGCTAGCAAGCATAATATTGGCTTTATATTGATTCCATTGTGTTTTGAAAAGTTAATTTTAAAACATAGCAATTGTACAGTTTACAGTGTAGCATCACATTTCAGACTATATTAAAAAAAGAACCATCTGAATTATGGGTTATAAGGTTACAGAGATGTTATTAATGAATGGTTTACACATGCTCTTCCTGGCTGTGTAGTGTATCAACTGCTGCTCTGCTTCTCCCGTTAGACAAAAGGAAGATCCTGGTATTCTGGGGCCCTTGAGTATATTAAAGTCGTAGTGCAGTACTAGGAGCACTTAAAATGAAAGCCCCTTGAATATAGCGCTCCGTAAAGCTGTAATATATGCCTCAAAGAAAAGAAAACAGGGATTCAACTGAGGTTGCCGTTAAATTTGTCCACCAAGGAAAAGTTTCTGTCCAAACAACTTTTATAGTCTCTGTACAGGAAGGTCATGTTTCACTCTTTGGAGGCCTTGAGTTGGTTTTGTGGATGAAGAAATAGCTTTTTCACAGGCAGCAATGTATGTCAAAGATCAGTCCACTTAGCTCAGAACTTGCTACATGGAAGATTAATTAAAAAAAATAAAAAAATAAAAAAAAGAGTGAGTCCTCTTAATGAATTTAAGCCAAACACTGTACATTTTCTGAAGCCAAGCGTAAAGAAGACTAACTTTAGTGTGAGACACAAACAAATGGAGGCGAAGCACGCACACACACACAAGCTGTAAAACATGTTGACAGAAAAAGTCAAAGCCTGTTTTGCATGTCCTGTCATTTCATCACCACATCAAAGGAGAAAGGAGCCTCTGTGTTTTAATCGTGGGAAAATAGTCCTAAAATAGCCCTGTCCCACAGCTGCATGTAATCTACTGTGGGTAATGGCTGCACAATGAAACATCAAACATTCTGGTCTCACAGGACATGCAAACTACAACTAAAATCACCCACTAAACAATAAAGGTTTCCTCCTTGCAAATAATACATGATGGTTTGCTTCATTCTGGTGCCATTTTTCAGAGGATGGTTTGCATGCTGTTGGTATTGCATGTCCTTATTCAGTGACACAGAAAAAAAAATATTAAAACCACTTTACTGTGTATTTAATATACATGGCTCAATGTTTTTTTTTAATCAAAATTGATTAAAAATGGATACTTTTTACTTGGGACTTGAGAATTAAATATATTATATGTGTGCAATGAACGGTGAAGAAAATGGGATTAGACTGTCACACTGACTGCTATGCTGTTGTCCACTAAAGTAACGAAGCTCAGTATAATATATGTAGTACCGTAAGAACACTGTTTAACTAGAATAATTCTCACTGACATGCACCACTTTCTCCATCCATGTTCTCACATTTGATTTATGCTTTTAACGCTCACGGGTAAGACTTTTCTTATAATAACATTCCAAGAGTGCTAAGAGATGATTAATGTGACAACAGTTTAGTACCATTATGTCACTTTGTCATTGTTCACATTCTTTGGGCAGTTCCCTGAAATGACACATAAAAAAACATTGTACGGTAGTCACGGTTTCAAAACCACTAAAATTTTCTGTCATACCGTTCCCAAGGTATGAGCTGTTTTATATGAGTCTTCAAGGACAGAAAGTGCAGGTTAGAAATCACTCTCCCTGCCAGTGTGCAGTGTGTTTCAAAATAAAATACATTGTATTCAATGGAAAGTTTTTTACCCAGACATTTCAAAAATAATACATTTATAGCTGTCATTGCAAGGTTATCATACCGTCAGAATCTCATACCGGCCCATGCCTAACCTCTTTTCACACTAAAGTGCTCAGCTCTTCACTATCAAGGGCTAGATAATATTGATAATATTGTACACATTTTATAATATAAATTGAAGTCTGAAAGCGATAACGCCTACAGTTGTACATTAACTAGTGTACATAAAATAGAAGTAGTTATACCACAGTGACACATCATGTTTCCAAGTTGTAATATACAAAAAAAGCTTCTAAGTATTGCAAACCATGCAGTCTTTCTAGCCAAAAAAGACACTCACAGTCATTAATGCCAATATGTTTAAGGTATTATTTCATTGTTGCTAGGTGAGGGGAAACATGTTTTCAGAGAGGAAATGGGCTTGGGGTTTGGAAGTACTCTCGTCATCCTGTCGTCAACTGTCAAGATGAGTCTGAATGCGCAAAGAGCTGTTATGTATTTTGTGACTGAGGGAGAAACCGGGTTTTCCTTTCCAACATTGTGGTCTCATGAAAACATGTCAAAACAACATCTGACAGTACTCACCAACTTTGGCTAATACAGTAGTTTTCATGAACAGAAAAGTTTTTGGTTTGGGAGTGAGCTCCACTTCAGAAATGACCACCACACACAGTCCTACATGTTAACACATAAGATTGACCTCAGCAGAACATGCTCCATTTAGGTCGATACAGTCACAAGCTTGTGATAGTGATTTTTATCAAATCATGTTTTCCGGTCTTTCATCCTTTGACATGTCCTCGCAGTTGATTTATGGTTACTTTTTGTTCTACTATCATGGAAATCTGGTTGCTGAGCAGCTGACAAGTTACCCCAGGCGGCTGTGGGAAGTATGATAATTGATGTTTATTTATTGTCATTGAAATATGCAGCACAGCGCAATATTCCCAGATGTCGTGGCTGGCTACACCTGGTTCCAAAACCTCAAAGATCATACATATTAACACCGCTAGCTCTTCGATCCCACCATCTTCTCATGTTTTAAACAGGAATTTGTGTCAGCTTCACTTTGTGTGCTTTGGTACATGCTGTTTATGGGGAAATAGGACAGCGTGAAGCTTTTGGAAAGTGTTAAGTATGTTGAATATAGTATCAATCTATCAGATGAAATGCTGCCTGACAGAACAAATCAGTAACTGAATGTTCATTCTCATACATGGCCAATGTGCATCCAACAAGTCTTATGGAATGGTTATAACAGGGTGATGTAGAGGACAATCCAATGCAGCCTAGAGCCCCCACTGACTCCTGGCTGCCTTAGCCAGATGCGGTGTGGTGGTCGGAAGAAAAGCAAGAAAGGATGGGGGCTTGTTATTGCATTGCTTGGACCTGTCCTGCATTAAAAATATATATTAACTAGAAGTGCAGTTTATTCTGTTGTGCTTTACTGCATCCAGAGATCTGACCTCAAGAGAACTCATCATTCCCCTACTTGCTTTATTCATCAAGCTAGTCTTGATGCAGGTTTGATTGCTAAATGCAATAAACTGCTAATTTAAATAGCTTCTGTCTAGTCCTGTGGTTAACTTTGATTCCACTATTTGCTTGCCAATACGAGCACACGTATGGGCATGATAGGGCACATGGAAATAATTGAATGGTATGAATGCCTGTGACTCCTGATATGGACAAGTGCACTGGGTTCCTACTTGACACGTGTACAGACACAAGCGAGTATCCAGGCAACTGACAGCAGCAACAGGCTTCCCTGTTACATGCTATAAGCTTTAACTCTGGAAATAGCAATCACGTTTCTGTCATTGTTAGCACTGTCACAGTTTTATATATTTGCCCCTTTTTTTTTTTTTAAACCATCAATCATCCTCATGTGCTCTACTTTAAAACACAGAATTACCTCCTGCGGGATGCTCATTCTTGGTGTAATATGAGGGAGCAGTGAGAAGAGGGGGAACATGGAGAGACAGGAAAGATCATGTGCCAGACTCAAGCTGTGAGTTTTGCCACTAAGCGGATAGGCTGGCTGCACAGAAAAACAGAAAGAAAATTTGACATCACTCTTTTGGAGTTTTTGTTTTGCTTTCCTATGTTTTTTTTCTCCTTGTTTTCCTTCTTCTCAATGCTTTGGCTCAAATTTTCATGCAGCGGTAAATCTGAGGAAACAGATTTTTTACCAGGTCTCCCAAAGAGTTTTAACATTTATCACACAAGTTAAACATAAGATGGCAGGCCCTGTTCAACAATGTTTTGGAATAATGTATCCTGCGCGTGACATTAATAGCGTGTGAATTTGACTCGTCTCTACCCTCCCATCGTGTTATATCTGTACTAACTCCCAGGCTGCTTTACGTAATATGATGAGTGAACAAAACTGTGTCTAGATATTAAAGCAAAAGACGGTGACAGATGCTTGGAAACAGAAGATTATTTAAGATGTTTCTGTGGAACCTTTCCAAAATAAACTGTGTGTGAAGGTCAAGTAAAAACAACTCAGGGGAAATTTAAAGGCTGCTCTTATTTGAGCAGCTTTCCCTCCATGTTAAAAAAAATGGTTATGTGAGTCTGTTAGCTGGTAAGACGTCTGTGTGGCGAGAAAGCTGTGACTATTAGCCTCTCCTTCATTCAGTCAAATGCCATATACCAGACTGTTTCTCTTGGCGCTCAAAGAGACACGGGCAGGGTGGAAATGCGAAAGTCTGCTTTGCCCTGAGGCTAATTCCTCCAGTTAACCTCCTCATTCTCTTTTTCTGGCGTTGTGTGTGTGTTTGTGTGTGTGTGTGTATGTGTGTGTGTGTGTGTGTGTGTGTGTGTGTGTGTGTGTGTGTGTGTGTGTGTGTGTGTGTGTGTGTGTGTGTGTGTGTGAGAGACACAGACAAGTCGACAAATGTTGATAAAAACCACACTCAACAATTTCTTTTTTCTTCCAAGTACAATTTTGCTTTCAAGATAATGTTTATTCATACCTTGCACTTATTTATTAGCTTATATAGTATACATTATTTAAATGTGGTCCATAAATAAATCTTGTAGATATCAGCATCTGTAATCTCATAAAACAAGGCATCCTGATTAGATTAGGAGGAACCAACTGAAGAGTGCTCTGGTCTGAGCAAAGCCATGACTGTATGTTCAACAGGGGCAGGATGTGTCTGTATTACGAACACATCCAGTAGCACAAACTGTGGTACTTTGACATCGAAATGATATACTCTATATGATTTAGTAGGTATTCATGTATTGTTTGCCAAAATCACATCCTATGTCCACTGAAGTCATGGCTTTTCTCTATGAGCATCTAGCCTTTTGAATAACCCTGAGAACAATAATAGTTGATACATGAAACATATACTTCATTAACGATTTCATGGAGCACAACTAAGGGATCCATTATTTTATTTTTTTAAATACAGTATATAACAGGTTTCTTGCAACTTCACATATTGGTTTGAGTATTCAATAGTAAAGCGCAGTGTGTTGCAGTTATTCCATTCAAAATCCTTTAACAGAAGCCATCTCCAGAATGAAAAGTAGAACTACGCAGATTAACATGACGCCAAGTCGACGCCTTCCGTCAGAATAACAGACCAGTTGGTGCCATGATCCAGTTACATTGAGATTAACCATGTACATGTACACTTGGATGCCAAAAAGTAAATACATGATGCTCATATGCTCACACACCCACCCAGTGTTTGTCTTTTTGTCACAGCAGAACAAAGGCAGGTCCAGCTAGGCAGGGAGCAGGACAGCACAGAGGGGCTGAGCTCAACAGATGTTCGCCGGACCACCCTAGCAAGTGTTTGCTCAGTTTGCTCTGGGAAAAGAATGATAGGGAGTGAATCCGCCCAGCTGCCCCTCTCTGGGCCACTGATGGCAGATACACACTGCCTCATTGTAGACTGGGTCCGCATTTGTAATGGAATGTGCTGTTTGATCTTTAGACCTTTTACTGTTTCCCTTGGCATAGCCTGCTGCTTCTCCATAAGCAGTCCAATATTACAAGTACATTGGAAAATAAGCATACTGTATATTCGCTGCTAAATGGAAACTAAATGCAAGTGTGGGCACAGATGACATAAACATCTGGTTGGAGGGTGGGGCTCTTTAAATACCTGATGCCAAACTCAGTTGTTGCGTCTCGGCTAAGTCAGAAAGGAAATGCTTGAGAGTGTGTTGACTGTTTTCTGAATATGGCAGAGAAAGGAAGGACAATAGCGGACATACCCTAGCTCCTGGTCCGGAACCTGACTTGCTGACTCACTGTCTGTTTTTTTGTATTTTGTTTTTAATGAGCAATGAGGGACACATTGTCTGCATGTCCAGACCAAATATAGTACCTATTGTTAACAAAGGCGTCTGTCTGAATTTGAGTTTTAAAGACACTTAAGTTACCTGACAGGAACTTACATTTCCCTTGTGTGACATGGAGTGGGTTTATGGTGCATTGCACTCATGATGTTTATTAATACACTTATACATCCTTATGTGTGTATTTTATTATTTTGATATTGTGGTAGACAGTGCTTGCAAGTATTAAGAATGACACAAAAAGAGGGGATGAAAGGTTTGTTGGAGATTTGCCAGTTTTCTATCCAGAGCATCTTAAGAGAACAGACAAACGGACCACCCCCCTCTCCCATAAGTGATAAAACTGGCAGCTGCTTCAATCATAAGTGTAAATCAGATGTACGGCGAACTTTGACACCGGTCTGCACATGGACGCCCACTCTACAGTAAAGCGTGTTTACACGTACTGGTAGTTTTGCATGTTTTAGCACCTTAACTACAATTACATATAAGTATTGGTAACCATCTTCAAAAGCACTCAGATTTAAACATTGCCTACTTTCCAGGCTGCCATTTGTTTCCTTTCATTTCAGTGCACAATAAAAAATAAATGTTAACATTAGAACATTGTTTGATAAAAGTAATCAATCCATCACTTGAAACATTTAGGTGCATTCGTTTATTTATTTATTTTAAATCAAAGATACAAGTGTATCTCTACATAAATCTCTAACAAAGAAAGAGAAGAAACATTAAATCAACATTGTGAATACAAATTAATAATAATAATAATAATAATAGAAAATTAGACCAGTGTTTGGCCAAGAAAAATACTACTTCATAGGTGACCCATCATATGCAACAAAATATCACCATTTCAAAAATGTTGCCCTGAAGTCAGTCCACAGCAGAGGACACAGAATAATCTGACTCTTTCTCAGTCCATCCTACAAACTGAAGTTTGACTCCCATGGCAGTTAGCATGTCCAGACCTTTAATGTACAGAAATTAAACGGTATTGCAAAAATGATGATATGTCATAAAGATGTTGCGTGTGCAGTGTTTTTTATGATTTTCTTTCTGTCTTCACAGACCCTCCAGTGCCCCTAAAGATGGCGTGCCTAAGGTATGAAGTAAATATTCACATAAAAACTTTATTTTACTGTAACTAAAGTCCATGTTGTTTATAAATATTATACACATTTATTAAAAAAGAGCATGCTCATTGTGCCCTTCTGAGATGATGTCAAACCCCAGATTGCCTTGGCATGTATAACTGACCTGAGAGGCCACATTTTATAGCACATCTTAGACTTGTATGGCACAGGCATGACTTTCATTTATACAGAAGTGTGAAAACACCTTTGATGTGATTGTTGTGCAGTGATTTTTGGAATGCTGGTTTACATGCATGAGTTGATTGTGGATTTGCTGTTTGTGCATGCTGTGTGTCTCCACCTTTCATCCAGGATGAACCTCAAGAAATCATTAAGCCTGTCCCAATCACTACCCCTGCCCCAAGCACCACATACACCAAGCCATTAAGTCAGCCCAGTCCTGCATACAACAAGACAGCCCGGCCTTTTGGCGGGGGCAGCAGTGTGGTCACAGCTTCTTCCCCGGCTGCCCCCTCCATTCCCTCACAATCATCCGCTTTCAAGCCAGCTGCACCTTCTCAACCAGCACAGCCTCCATTTCTGCTGAAGTCAACCATCCCTGCCCCGGACTCAGCTCCAGCCAAATCACTTCCCAAGCCCAGCCCTGGTCGCTCCACCTTCCCCTCCCCATCTGCCTCTTCCGCCTCATCTAACTCATCCTCTCCAGCCAGAGTGACAGCCCCCTCCTCCAATCCTAATGTCCCACAGCCCTCTGTCTATAACACACCTATCAACCTCTACTCCAATACCAATGCTTGTGAGGTGGTCATGGGACAGAGACGAGGTCTTTTGGAGAGCCAAGGGCTGTCGGAGAACTTCAATGGGTAGGTACCATTGATCAAACCCGGTTATCGTATGTTTTCTTCATGTTGGTGTGCAAAAGGGTAATATTTGTACACTGTGTGCTTTAGTTAGCAGGACCAGAAGGAGTTGTGGTTCACAGAGGCCACAGATTAGTGGACATATTTGCTTTACAGTCTGCCTAAAAGAAAAGAAAATATTCTATTCTCCTCCTCCTATACAGTACCTCATTCCCTATGTCATCCCAAAATATGCGTCTCAATTGAAAAGCTAACATTGAAAAACAGCCCATCACCTATGTTTTCACACATACAAAGAATATCCGAGGCATGCCGCACATCTTGTTTGAATCTTCTAAAGGGCAACCGGAGGTAACAGAGTCTAGACAACATGCTAACTGATGCTACTGCCTGCCTATCTATAATTGACAGTGTGGTTCACAGCACTGCCAAACACAAAGTCTGCCCAACAGGCACTGCTGGTGCAACACTTGTTTTTAATTAGCCAGAATCCTGGCAGCTCTGTGCTTCTAGGAACCAGGGACAGAGCCGAGTGTGGCTGGACTGGGCTTGATTTGGCTCTCTGGTTGGGTTACAGTAGACTAAGCTATGTTTAAGTGATTTGCCACTCTTTCTTTACTCTCTGTCACCTGAAAAAATAGGGCACTGAGATCTGTTTTCAAGTGAGCAAGTGGCTTCACACTTGCATACATCTGTGAAACCTACCTACAGTATATCTGTATGTGTTTTATAAAATTACAAAGTTAACAGCAGTGAGAACGGTCTATTCAGCAATGTTTACAATCTGTTTTTTCATTCTGGGTTTGATCAGATAACCTGCGGGAAATGTCAAAAAATTAACAACAAAACTATTTACTTTAATACACCATGGAGATAACAAACACATTCATTATGAGTTAAATCTTTCTGTTGCCTGAAACCTCGGACTGTCAGCTGACAGCGGTGGAGTGTGCTTTTGCAGCATTTGTGTGTTTGTGTTCTGACCTGCATGCTTGTGTTTGTGGCTTGTGTTTGTGGTTTCTGTGCATTTTCTTAATGCTCTCAGAAGGGCCTTTCTCTTAAAGGGCATGTGTTTCAGACTATGGTCCATTTCTCAAACTGCTCTATTCATGCTTCTTCTTTGCTTCGATCCTTTTGCGTTTACCCCTTCTTTGCCTACAGGAGGAAGAAGTGACCGCCACCAAGTTAGTGCTGTGAATGATAATGCATCTGCTGCAGTAGCTTTCTAACCATGTGGAATGTGATTACAGCCTTCACATCTCTCGGGTTTATGATTACCAAAGGCTTGCTTGCACCTCTTTGAGCTAAACCTCACAAACCTCACATTCGTGCTCATCCACTCACAGTACATGCTCATCTCAAGGTCCAAACTAACTGCGAAACTCCGTAAATAATCCATCTCATACTGGGTCAGCTCATACTGTTCATTCGTTTTCTCAGTGGCATCAGGCTCTGGGTGTTAGCTAATATTGTATTTACAACCCGTGCAGCTAGGCCTGTCGGCAAACTCGGCTGTGTATCTGTCTAGCTCTTTCTGCTATTGTTGTCAGTATGTTTACTCAAGGCCAGGCAAAGCTAAGAATAGACTGACTTGTGCTGTCTTTGATCATCCTTCACCTCGACTCACCTGACACACACACACACACACACACACACGCACACACACACACACACACACACACACACACACACACACACACACACACACACACACACACACACACCACACAGATTAGTAATTGCACATACTTGGACTTTTGACATTAAATTGACTCACAGTTTGGAACAGCCCTTGAACTAAACTGTGCATGTAAACATTTAACACTTAAATTCATCGCATTCTAAAGTACCTCAAATTATTTTAGGAAGAAAAGCTGATCCCTTATTTCAAAGCACATTACTCCCACCTTGTGGTGAGATGTGGTCACTGTCACGTTCATCTCTCAAACACTCCCTGTTGTAAATATGCAGATTGCATGTTTAATTTCACCATTTTAGTATAGTAAATCTAACTACTCAGTTAAGTTCTATCAGTTAAGATGATTTTTTTTTCATTATCTGACTGACCTCTACTTTTTTTCTAATAGTAAGCCTCAGAAAAGTCTTAAGTAAGTCCGAACACTTTCCCCATATAAACAGTGCAGTGTCATAGAGTTTACCTATCATTTAATGTGACTTTTAAATTTGTGACCGTTTTTACCTTTGTACATTTTCCTTTACTACTTTGTCATTGCTCGCCTGCAGAACTCCACCTCCAACTAGACCTAGGAGGTAATTGTGAAATCTCACAGCAGTTAGGTCAAAATGTGGAACATGTATCTACAAGCTGCACCCTTGATTGAATGTTGAGCACTCGTTGCATCATGGTTGATCTGACTGTACAGGAAACCTAATGTGGAGCCCGAGGGTCATGCATCCCCACTGAGTGACGCCAGCAAGAAGCGTCTGATCGAGGACACGGAGGACTGGCACCCACGCACCGGCACCTCCCAGTCCCGCTCCTTCCGTATGCTGGCTCAGCTCACCGGCACTGAAAATGGTGAGTACCAACCTCAGTGTGCTACAAAGGTTGTTGATGAAGACTCTACAGAGACTTATTGCAGTGCATACATTTTAGGAATTATCTGAGTATTGTAAGGCTCAGCCTTATATTTCTGTCAGTTTATTTTAGAGCCATTAATCCTTTGCAACTTATTATCTTAAGAATCGTTTATATGACTTTTATTATGTCCCCGCTTTATAAGCAAATTTATTTTGTCAAAAACGTCATTGGCTCTTTAGATTACAGTGATATTATAGTTTCTTAAATTGTAGTACTTTGAGGAAAGCTTTCATCACCGTATGATTTTAGTTTTTCGTTTATATGACTGTTTTGCTATAAGTGACATTGATGGTTACATGAGCTGGCGGCGGCTTTGGGCCTCTCTCCATTCATAGGCGTTGTGTGAATGTGTATCTGTTGAACCGATGCAAAATGTCCTTTACAGTAACTTGGTTATTAGAATGAAGTAAGATGAGAGATTTCACCGTCTCGTTCTCTCTTTTTGTCAAACGATGTTACCAGACTGGTGTGGGATATGTGATGTGCTTTGAACATTTGATGTATATTCAATCTGCCTGGTGTTTCTGCAGCTGTGAACAATTGTGGGGTATTTTCGGGGGTCCTAACAGGGTCTAGTTTTCAGGGATTACACTTGCTCATTCAGTAAGATTAACCTCAACCAAAGGTAGAGCAGAGATAGAGCAGCAACCAGTAGCAGCATTGTTTTTAACAGTGTTTCCCCGTATTCTCACTGACCTTTTATTGTACATTTTACTTTATTTATTTATTTTTGTTTTTTTTTCTTTCTTTACTGTTGCAGAGCAAGGTCAAGAGAACAGTGGAAAGAAGTAAGTGGTTGGTGGTTTTTAATATAATATATCATTTTGGTACGTGGTTGTGAGTGTTCATTCAAGTCTCATTCAAGTCTGTTTTTTATCTGTGAGTATTTTTGCATGTACTGAATGTAAGGCATCCATTTCATGATAAAAATAGTAATAATAATGATAATGTTTTGATCATAGAGGTTTCACATTCAGAATTGGCCCTCAAAGAGCTCATTTAAGCATGTCTAGGAGTCTGTGATTCAGAGTTAAGACCTGATTTCCTGATCTTATGGCCCCACAGTATCACGCTTAATTTGAGGCTTAATTTGGAGAAACCGCATTTAGAGCTCTCAGAGGAAGACGGTTGAGTGGAGACAGCCATAGACTCAGCATAGGCTGTGATTGCTACTGCTGTTCTCAATCTTCGATTTAATCCGCAGTAAACTCAGTTTTCCCTCTGTACCAGATTTACAACCAATCAGTGTGTCACTCACTGGAACTTGTGGGTAATGAAGTGGTATTTTGGGTAATAGCAGCCCTGCCAGAAGGAGATTCCTGCTCTCCTTCTGTTAGTGAGATCTTGTTCAGTTTACTCTTTCTTAAGAGAGGGCATATTACACATCTCCCTTGGCTTGGCTTATAATTCAATACACATCTGCAAGGAGAAAGTCTATGATTTTATATTCATCTCCAACTGCATGTTTTTGTGCTGTTGTATTTTTCCCCTCACTTGTCCATGTAGTCCTTCTTTTTCGTTATCTTTTACTTTTCTTCTACAATCTTAACCTTTCCAACTTTTCTCCTTTTTCCTGTTTTAATCTTGTTTCATGGGGCAAATCAGAGCGAACAAGTTGGACCCAGAAGCTATAGGACACATGTACAACAAGCTGAGAGATTGGCATCATGATGTTTCAGCACGTTCACTAAATGTGTAGTAGGCACAGTTTTGTCTTGTCTTGTTTAATGTTTTATTTATTTCATTGGCACACTATAATAACTTATTAAATGTCCCAATTCCAATGGTTAAACAACAGAATGAATGAAAAATGTTTTTTGCACAAGCAAACAAATTCTAGTTGTAAAAGTTGTTTTAAAATACATATTATCTTGCTATACGCTTGTTATATTTCAAATGAAATGCATGCATTCACGTAAATATGAATGTGTGCTTGGAAATGCAACACTACAGTATATCGCAGTGCACATGCATACTTCTCTGTAGCATATTGTTTATGTCCCAGCCTCCACTCCTCTGCACACTTTCTATAATCTTATTGTATCTTATATATTTTATTTTTCTGAGCATGTCTGTGTATTTGTCCTCTATTTTCTACACTAACCAAGCAGTTTCATTTGTCAGCTTTTGATCATTTTACCTCAATAAAATCTTTACTTTCTTTCTTTTCTGCTGTTGCTTATTTCTTAATCTTTCATTCCTTCCTCTCTTCTTGCCAGGCAGAAAAAAATAAACTTGTCAATTAGAAATGTGACGTAGGTGAGCAGAGGGTTAAAGTGCCTGTACTCTACTTATTTGAGCAATGACACAAACACTTATATTGTTCAAAATCATATATGATTCTGTTCTGTTATCAGCAATAGTTCTCTAAGCACTGTTCAAACATTTCCACCATAAAAAACATACATTACAACATACAACATTTGTCACATAAATCAAAAGCTTCATATCTGGTCCTGTCAAGCATCATTCAAGGCAAATACTAAACATGTAGCTAATGTGCTAAATTTAAACACAGAATGATCAGCCTTACAATAAAAGAGCTCAGGTTTCTCATCATTTAGATTTTACACAAGACACTTAAGCAATCTGTCCATAGATGGCGGAAAATCTTGCACGTGAGAAATAAAACCAGCGGGTGATTGCATTGCATTTCCTAGTCATGATTCTCATGTTATTCAAACAGAAACGCCCAACAGGCAGGATAAGAGAAATAAACGACATAAGACATGATAAGACATAAAACCATAAATCCTTGTTTGACAGCACAATAGGCTCTGTTGTTAGTATCATGCAGTGTGCTGTTGCTGACAACTCAAACAGCTTCAGGGTAAGAAATTGTTAACCTGTTGGTGCAAATCCTTTGCTCAACCGGTCTGTCTGAGTAGCAACATGATAGTTTCTGAATGATCTTGTCTTTGTCCGGTTGATAGAATAGAAAAGAAAGAATAAAACATACTTTATTGTCTACTTTACAGAGTGCAAAAAAGCACGTGAAAAATCGGCTATTAAAAAGAGTACATTAAAACATTGATTGGGATCTTCTGGGCCCTGTTACACCTATACAGTATATGTCCCCCACGAATAGCAGCTTAGTTTGTAACTTTAAGGACGTTTTTAAAGGGCAGACTCACAATCAAATATTTAAGATTCAATCAAATGGTGTATAATTAGAGAAGCAGATGTACCAAACTGTATTGAATCAGTAAAAAGATGTTAAGAAATGTATGCAACACATTGAGCTCTTTGCTGCCCACAGGAGGTCCTCAGCTTGAAACAAAAGCTGTGAAACGTAATAAGAGATGGGGACTAGAAATACTAATGCTTCTCATTTTCTACTAAAATATATTGTGCCTCTTTTGTACTGCCATGGGAAAAGAAACTTCAACGCCTCAACTTGTCTCCATCTTTGCTGTTTCAGGAGAATAAAAGCAATAACCACTATTAAAATTATACCACTGGTATTTCCAGAAATGATAGCAGGGTGAGCTACATGTAAAGCTGATACCTTGGCATCACCACCTGTAATTGTTTCCTTATGTCAGTAATTGACAAAACCATGGACCGTGTGCAGCAGTGCATATCCTTATTTGAAAGTCCCCCATAATTGTCTTGATTGTTTGCATGTGTCACTGAGAGCCCGACCAACTGACTAATGCAACTGCAGTTTGTACCTGCAGTTGCATTAGTCTGTACTGGACGTTCATTTAGACTGGTGGCATAGTCCCACTATTAGATGTCTTTCTTATTCAGGAATTTGCCACAGTTTGTGCCTAAATATGTTTAACTAGAAGAAACACGGCACACAAATATACCAGATGGTAGGGTAAAGATGTGACCATGGTTTTGTGTGACACTGGTTGAATATGTATCATTGGTAGAGTCAGAAAGAGCTTCGCTGCAGGAGTGTTTTCACTAAAGAGATGATAAACAAATACGGTATATGTCTACAAATATATAAGTGTGTGTGTGTGTGTGTGTATTTGTGTGTGTGAGAGAGAGAGAGTGAGTGCGTGTGTGTGTGTGTTGAGGTAAGATTTATACGAAATATGTACATCTGTTTTCTAGTGAGGCAGTTGACAAAACCACTCCCGCTGTTCACACCATGCCTGCAGCAAAAACATTTTCCAAATCTGCAGCATCACCCAGGAATGGCAACGCCTTCCCTGCTTCCACGTTCAAGAGCCCAGCAGCCCAGAAGAAACCTTCCTTCCAGCCTGGAGGCCCACCAGGTAGAGCAACACCTTCAGAAATCCTCCCCTACTTCTGTTCTGTTTACTGACATTTAAATGGTTGTAGTTCTATACAATTTATTTTGTGTAGTTGCTTCTTTTAGCCTACAGAGGGCAGCCCCAATCTTTTAAATCACTGCTGCTCAGCCATTTATTGCAGGTTTAATACCTGACACTAAGCCATTTAAGATTACGAGCTCTATAAAAAAAGCAGAGGTATTTAGTTAATGAGCTCAGCCTATTGGCTTTTCCCAAGATCCCTTAAGTTAAATAGATTGTGAAATAGAGAATTATGTATTTCATTTTGTGTGAAGGCTGCTCTTTAAATCCAGCAATCCCTGCCACGAGCCCTCTAGGTGGTCAGGGTAAATATTTGCTGAAAGGCATCAGTCAGGGGTCATTATTAGCAATATTAAGACACAAGTATGCACTCATACATGAACAGATGCACTATGTGCCCAAACGTATTTCCCTAGAGGCCTTTTTAAGAAACGGCTGCTGAAAGGTGCCACAGGAAGAGAGCAGGAGAGGCCACAGTTAGTTCTCTGTTGGCTGTGGTATTTATCAGATTAACACATACTTGAGTTCAAGTAAATAGACACATATCTCATAGTGGCCATGTGGAATGTGACCTTTACATGTATTTACATGGATGAATAATCTGGGCACTTTAACTGCAAGAGGAATATTTAGGCCATACCAAATAAATATTTTTAAGACGTTATAATCACATTAAAATTCTATACATAGGGGCTTTAATCAAATACATATTTAGTTTAGTTTGTCAGAGTGACTCCTTTGCATTGCTGTCCTTCCTCTGTCTCTGAATTCAAAGAGACAGAACAGACAAAACAGAGATTTGCAGTCCTGCCCTGATTCAGTTTGTCTTCTCATGTTGACTTTTTTTCCTCCTTATCTTCCTTATACAGCAAGACGGCAGTGACTGACTCCCTTTCTGTCTTTATTTAATGTGGTTCAGGCCTTAGTCTTTGCTCTTGCCAAAGGATTTGTTGAGAATATTTTGCCCCACTGACAGCTTGTCACCATCCAACTCACTGTGCCAGCTTTCACACAGATAAGGGCATATAGTGCCACCGAAAAATATTTTGACTCCAGCATAATTCCCTGCATCAATACCGTATTCAATTACATTTGATGTGTTGCATCCGGTTTTGATATTTTCAGTTATATACAGTATAACGGTTATATTTTCTGTTAAATTTTCCAACAGATTTAACAAGGTCTGAATGCTGTCTCAAAGCCTTCTCCATACTGACTTTCTTCTTGTGGAGAAATATAGAACATACAGAATACTTGGACTAGAAGTAGTCAAATTGAAATATATTAATACATAAACATATTGGAATCAGCCTATAAAATATCCTCCATGATGTGTATGTTTTTAATTGTAAACTCCTTCCAGACTACCCCCCAAATTCCCAGAAAAAGTACTCTATTTAGAGAAAAACTATGGCCCTGCTCAGGAAGTGTTAAGTAATTTGGATATTTTAGGCATAACTATGTTTGATAATGTCACTGGAAATTGGCTAATGGTAGTTATATCAACAGCAGCTCTTCAAATTAACCATAACAGGAACATTATTTTACCAAATAATTCCCAATAATAATAAATCTCAGAGAATGTTCTTTCTATTCCTATTTGGAGCCCATATCTCTCTCCATCACACTTACTCTCTAGTATCTCTTTCCTATTAAACTCACTCCTACAGTCTTCACACATCCCTGCTAGGGCCCCGCTCTGTTTATTCAGTTTATTTGCTCTCCGTTACAAGGATATTTAGGAAGCACTTGTCCTTTGACCTCCCAAGTCTTTAATAATGGTGCTCTCTTTCAATAGTGTCTCTGTCCCCAATGCCTTTACCCTTGAGCGCTCCCTCTGAGGGCAGACAGCACTGACCTCTGTCCAGGATGCATCTTTGCACTGAGAGAGAGAAGGATACATTGTGCATCCTCTCCATATGTTTGAGATAAGAGGAGGAGGCGGGGGGGTATTTTTACAGGTGTCTCCTCTGACTCTGGGAATGTGTTGTTTCCCCTCAGTGGGAAAAATTGATCCCTTGTTTGGGATGGGTGGGGTGGCTCTGTCCAACCCAGCTGTCTCATGCTTCAGGCATGGAGGTTAGAGATCATCAAATCATTCCCATTCATTATTTGACAACGCACACCTTAACTGTGCACATACATATGTTCTGCTCAAGTAATGCTAAGAAATTACAGAATAATGGATCAGTGTGAAATAAAATAATAACATTTTGTCTTATACTTTATCTTGTACACTTTTTCCATTTGAATACTGACCCATTATTTCCCCTGCTGGCTTAGGTTTTCCTAAGGGTGGAGCAGCTCCTTCATTTGGCAAAGTTACCAACCCTGCACCCAAAGGTCCAGACCGCCCCACCCCACAGCCACATCCGCAGGACCTAAACTCTCTGGTGCAGCGGGCGGAGCACATCCCAGCCGGGACACGCACCCCTATGTGCAACAAGTGCAACACTGTCATCAGGTAAATAACAGCAGAAAAACTGCATTTGCTGTAAGAAAACAACGTAAAATTCTGCACAACTTAAACTGAGCAGAATTTCTGTTCTGCACAACCTAAAGACCAGAGGAGATAGACTGCTTTTTACATTTCAATAATTTTCCTCAAATCCTCTGTCCCTTATTCTCACCAGGGGCCCATTCCTCGTGGCCATGGGCATGTCATGGCACCCCGAGGAATTCAACTGTGCTCACTGCCACTCCTCCCTGGTAGAGCATGGATTTGTGGAGGAGAGGGGCCAGGTATACTGCGAACGTTGCTACGAGCAGTTCTTCGCTCCCACCTGCGCCTGCTGCCACCAGAAGATTCTGGGGGTGAGTTACAAAACTGAAGGGGATATTGTTCTCTGCCTTAGTCTACATCCACTGACAATTCTTTCTTCACTAAAACTATAAACACCAGTCACTGTTATTTATCACTAAAAGAAATAACGCAGAGGCTGGTTGCTTAAGCCATTGTAGTGAATGTGATTATAAACTGAATTTAACCATTGAAACAGATGCAACCCATGTACATGATCTGTTACAGTACAGATAATTATGAGAAACAATATGATCTTCAAAGTCTATTTTAAATCTAAAACTATTTTTTACTGTCCTTAAGTTATTTAATGTGGACTTTATATTTTTTTATGTTTTATGTTTTCGGGTTGTCTGTCTGTACGTCCTCACGTCTGTACGTCCCATTCTTGTGAAAGTGATATCCCACGACCCCCTGGAGGAAATTTCTTCAAAATTTACTGAAAGGTCCACTTGGACTCAAGGGTGAACTGATTCGATTTTGGAGGTCAAAGGTCAAGGTCACTGTGACCTCACGTCTGTCCCATTCTCATAAACGAGATATCTGAGGAATGCCTTGACGGAACGTCTTCAAATTTAGCACAAACATCCACTTGGACTCAAGGATGAACAGAATAGATTTTGGTGGTCAAATGTCACAGTGACCTCAAAATGCGTTTTTCGCCATAACCCAAGTATTGACAGACCAATTACGACAACATTTCACACAAATGTCTAATAGGACAAAATAATGAAGTGATGACATTTTATATCCAAAAGGTCAAATGTCATGGTGACATCATAATATTCTGCAAAAACACTTTTCTGTTCTCCATTATTTAATATTATACTCAGGAACCGAAAGGGAGATTGTGACCATATTTCACATTTGGTCGGTTAATGAATTTGTGACACTAATCTTGAAACTGTGGTGATTGTATAGATCTTCTGTGCTTCTGAGTTGGAGATGTGTGTGAAGCAAGTGTATTTCACCAGGAAATACACTTAATACATTTTATTAAATTGCTTCAAAGTCTTCACTACTAATTTTATGAGTATGGACAGACATGGATGTAAACTGCAACATGACTGGTTGCAAAGGCATCCAACCGCAATGCGGTAATTCTAGTTTAAATTTAACCTATATTTATTTTGGTATAGGTCCCATTGAGATTAAAAAATCTCTTTTTCATGGGAGTCCTGGCCAAGATAGGCAGCAGCACAAGATAAAAACAATAATGTGATTTTAAACAGATACAAAACAAAAAAACAGACAATACTACAATATACAGTATATAATCCCAAGGAACAAAGTACAGTACATGCCGGCACCCCAATGATTCTGTCTCCAGGTCTTTCAAAATGGATTTGAAAGTATTCAAAGAAATCAAACCATACAGTTTTAACAACTTCAACACTATGTTCTTCTATTTTCTCTGCAGGAAGTCATGAATGCCCTGAAACAGACCTGGCATGTGTCCTGTTTCATCTGTGTCGCCTGCAAACAGCCAATCAGGGGCAACACCTTTCACATGGAGGATGGACAGCCATACTGTGAAAAAGGTACATCAGGAAGTCCACAACAGTAAAATAAATGTAAAGAAAAACATGTGCGCAAACAGAATAACATTTTGTGAATGTACTATTCACTCAGACTACTACAACCTGTTTGGATCCAGCTGCCACGGCTGTGACTTCCCCATCGAGGCAGGGGACAAGTTCCTGGAAGCTCTAGGATTCACCTGGCATGACACCTGCTTTGTGTGTGCGGTAGGTCCAAGAGACTGTTTTACTCACAGCAACAACAACGGTCAAAAATAAGAAAATGTTGATAATATTGTGTGAATAACAACACTGCTCTTTTCGCAGGTCTGCTCTACTAGTCTGGAAGGTCAGGCGTTCTTCTCCAAAAAAGACAAGCCTTTGTGCAAGAAACATGCCCACACTGTTAACATCTGATCTACCCCCGATGAATATGATTGGGATAGGGCAACGGTGTCAGTTTACATCAATTTATATTTCATTTTCAGAACTATTTTCATAACTAACATTGGGTTAGAGGATCCACTATAAGCTTTATTTTTGCTCTTATATTGTTATGCCATGTCAGTTTTATAGATGGATATGCCGGAGTACATTTCAATACACTGTTAGCCCCCTGCCAGTTTAATATACAAGTGGATTTTTAATAAACACGTGTTTGTGCTGAGCTTTTTCTTTGTGCTGAAGGTGTGTTGAGCTCTTGATGGGCATTGTTTGTTTGTTTCATACAGAATAGGATAGTTTACTGCAATGACCTACTGAGCCCCTCGGGGGTCACATATTAGAACAAGTTATTGATGTGGAAAGGTATGCTATTAGTAAAGCGAGTGAAAGGTTTAGAAATTATAATTATTTAACATTAGGAGGAAAAATTATTTATTTTTGAGCAAGGATTACTCAGTCAGTGTGTTCTAGCAACAAAATGACTTCTGGCCTTCAGAATAAAAATGGGAAATTTTAATATTATATTTCTATTTTTTATTGTTTTAAAGTAATGTGGTGTGTAACCTTACAGCAGTGTGTAAATAAGACACTGCAGGTCAAGTTTCATTGTTAATGCATAAAAATGATACGTAAGGATAACGTCTAGTCATTACAAAGACGATCTCATAATAGATCAAGTAGTGTTGTTTATGTATATTTTGTTATGCCTATAGTTTAAGGGGTAAAAGCATGCTTTCAATGAATACCCACATTAAACTGTACTTCTTCATTCTACTAAATGCTGCCATTAAATGCATAGAAATTAAATTCTTGTTAATTGTTTTTCTTAAACATTGAGGATCTGAACAATCCGCTGTGGCAATGTTTATACCGTGTTCTACCCACCAACTATCACCTTTGTCATGTTGAAATCTCATTGATAATGTTTTTTGTGATGTTTGATGTAATTTGTTCAATTAACACAAAACAATATACATCTTAGTTTTCCTTTATCAAAAACTTGTGCATTGTATTTTGCAGTGAACACTGTGCACAAATAAGCAGCTCTCTCTCCCTACGTGTGCACAGCAGTGAAAACAACAATCAAAGCTCATGAGTACCAATATGTATAGCTTTTTTTTAAAAACTCTATCTTAACCTATTCTTTGTGTCTGACACTGGACTAAAACATTAAAAAGCAACTCTTCTTCCTGCACCTTGTTTATGTATTGTGCACATGCACTTTTAAAGTGTGTACGTGCATAGAAAGCACTGCAGCAAAGAACTGATGCATATTTCTTGGTATGTATGTGTATTATAAATCTGTAGTTATGACAGTTAATTATGCAGAGATGTTTAAGAGGCAGGCAGACAGGCACCAGCATGAGCTTTACCTGCAGTGAGAGGTAAGAGTACGCATCTCCATGGGGCACAGGAGAAACACACACACACACACACACACACACACACACACACACACACACACACACACACACACACACACACACACACACACACACACACACACACACACACACACACACACGGTGCATTCACAATTCAATTCAGTTTGGGTTATAACAGTCAAATTGTTTAGGAATGACAGACAGCAGGACACACATAATTAATGTTGAGTGAATTGAGACATTATGCGAGTGTTATTGGAGGATGTGAGCTGAGCGTATTGACGTGCACTTCTCCAAGACGTCGGAGGTGGGAGCTGTGCGCAGGACGACGCGAGATTTAACCAGCCCCAAATAACGCGTGGTACACTTGGAAAACTCTGCCGCAAGACAGGTCAGAGAGGCATGCAAACACAGCAGAGCACGGTAGAGTTCAAAACAAGACAAACTGGGATCCTGTCGAGCTGCTGTTGAACCGAAAAGGAGACGGTAAGCATACTTTACCTTAAAAGAAAAAGACAACACCTCAGTAGGCTAATCTGGTTTGGGCTGCAGCAGTTAGATTTGCGGTTGGGATTATCAAGATGTTCTCACTGAAACCAGAGGGCTCCGTAATTTGTTTTCCGTGCTGCTGTTCATTAGAATTCAACCGAAGTGCTTGTGTTGCCGTCTGCGCTGAGTTTGATGCTGGCAGCAGCTGGGGGCGATCAGCGGGACCTCCGACACTGTTATTGGTGGAGTCTGTGGTGATGATGATGGTGATGCTTATCAGTTTGGTGCCATAATGATCGCCTCTCAGTACATCTTATCGTCTGACTTGAGGGAGAATATCGCTTCTGAACCTCGTTAAGATGAGATGCAGTTGAGTTGATAGGCGTCATTGACTTATTGAGCTGAAAATAGTTAAAGTACATTACATTACATGTCATTTAGCTGACGCTTTTATCCAAAGCAACTTACAATTAAGTGCTTTCAACTGTGAAGGTACAAACTCCAGACAACACGTAGTAAGTGCAAGTACATTAGCTTTAAATAAGTAAAGCTACAAAGAGACATATGCAAGTGCAGGTTCAAGATTTGTTTTTGTTTTTAATCCGAGGTGTAGTCGGAAGTAAAGAAGGTCTGTCCAGTTCAAATAAAAATATGTATGAGTTTTAAAACCCCTGGTCATGACTTCAACAGCTATAATATGGCTGATAAAATAGTCCCACCTCAAGGTCCATTTAGTAGCTGTTCTGGAACTTTCGATCATATCACATCATTTTTATCACCAGTAACAGTTTGCCCTGTTGCCCTTAAATGTAAAGTTGAATTGTTAGGGCTGTTGAAATGAATCATTGCATCGTGATGCGGACGTAGCCGATTCTGTATCGATGCACAGACAGACATTAATCGATTATTGCCTACTGATGTTAGCTGTTGATTTTCCGCTCGCTGCTTTTTTTGTTTCTGCCTTTTGAATGTTGTCTTCTGTGTTTGGACTCCGTTACATTCAGGAAGGGTCTTTTTAAGACTAGATACAATAAAAAGGGGAGTTTATATATATCTGCTTTGAATTTTTCCATGAAAACCATAGCACTATATAATAATATAGAGGAGGTGACGCATCGTGATTTTGAATCGTTGACAGGATAATCGTAATCAAATTGAATCGTGAGACCAGTGAATATTCACACTCCTATGAATTGTCAATCCAAACCAAACTGGGCCTACACTCCATCTGCTGTTAAAGATCAATTGATGTGACTGAAAGCTACTATATGGACGTTGTAGTGAGATTGTGTTCTCAACTTCTGCTTCCAAAGTCAAGATGGAGCTTTAAACCTCAAGCTTTATGATTCTTGTGCTCATTTGTCAATTAGGGATTCAGATTGTGGTCACCAGTGTAGAGGGAGTTTCAACACATGTAGAGTGCAGGAAAACCCCACTGTGTGCGTTAATGTCTGGCAGCGAGCTAACGACTCCATCGCCAGTCAGTGTATAGTGGCATGGTGTCAATGGCAATATTTGACTGTTGAATGCATCGCACTACACCTCTCTGTGCTCTGCAGTTGATCACTGAGCGTCAGTGAACCAGAGCTGAAGTCTGTGACATCACTGAGCTCCTGATGTTCACAACAGCATCTTAGAGCACTGTGTACAACCTGCTACACCTTATTCAGGTCTGTGGTGTTGTCTTTGAATGCACCAACCACCCTCTGACTCTCTACAGGACAGAGCAGCTCATTGAAGCAGAGCTGAGTGGGTGTTTTGGGGTAATATTAAACACAGAGAGCAATCAAACCTCCACCCAGTCCTTGCCCTGGCTCTGGCCCTGGCAGGAGTAACGCCTGTCATTAGGCTTACACGATGGGGATGGTATGTCAAGTGAGGGTGCATGGCAAGGCTTTGTGGTCTACCGCAGACTCAAGTGTTTCAGCTTTAGGACATTCTGGCACGGCTAACACAGAATGTGTGTATGTGTGTGTGAATTGTACCAACATGCAGCATGAAGTCAGGCCTTTCAAATGGGGTCCTCACAGAGCTCTGTACTGTATGTAGTATAATGTTGGTTAATGGTATTCCAGAAATTAAAATCTTAAACTGAACAGCACTTTCTGTGTGTGCACTTGTGGGCTTCTTAATGCACTTCTATGCTAGGTTGATTGAAACCACCACAAATGAGAAAATGAAGGATAATGAGACATGACACATTTCCAAAATATGTAGGCTTGATGGAAATATGGCTGCAGAAAATCATGAAAGGAAGGAAAAGATAGTCCTATGAATGACTAGATTATTTATTGGATTACAGGATGTTTAAGTATATTGTATATCCTGCCCTTAAACCAGAAATCAGAACAAACTGTATTTTTAATACATCACAAATATGACATTACATCTTTTGCAGGACACCAGCTCCTCTTAGAAACTGCTGCCCCATGTGAGCATACCTGTAGCCACACACACACACACACACACACACACACACACACACACACACACACACACACACACACACACACACACACACACACACACACACACACTCTCTCTCTTTCACTCAGTCATTCACTCTCTGATGCACGTAAACACATGAACAAACACTCATGATCTTAGGTGGATACTTGCCTGAGTCTGGATTTGTCCATAGGGCTACACTTAGTAAGCTGTAACCCTTCACCCCAGTTTCCTCCCTTTTTATAATTACAGGAAATGAGTCCAGCCAATCAGAGAAGAGATATTTGGTGCATATTAACAAGCTCAATGGGAGCAGTATTGTAGAACTGGACAGGTAATGACCAAGTATGGGGGAAGGGGGAAAGGGTGTTTTCCAAAAGGTTTGAAAGATGTTAGACATTGAGGAGCGTAAGGTTTGCAGATTTCTGTCTGAAAGCAGAAGAAAAGTAACACTGAAGTTTTGAGTTTATCACCTCACACTCCAGCTTTAAGCAGTCTGTCATGTAATATGAGCACAGTGACTGTCAGACGGATCAAATGCTGGAGCTACAGTATATCAACAAAGACAAACTGTCAGAGATTCAGTCCCAGGCAGACTGTTCAATATCTTTACCAGCTGCCAGCAAATTCCACACACACACACACACACACACACACACACACACACACACACACACACACACACACACACACACACACACACACACACACACACACACACACACACACACACACACACATACATACACACACACACACATACACACATACACAGACAGGACCATCTCATATCAAGGCTTTCCACAGGTATGGCTTTTCCATCTGTCATTCATTCACTGATTTCTGCCAGTGGTTGGCTGTTCTTCCCATACACTAACACTGTCCAGTATCTCACACTCATACATGCCAAGGGAAAGATGCAGTCACACAGCCTTATTTTCTTTGTAACAACAACACTGTCAACACCAATGCTGCCTGTGATTCAGGTCTGTGCTTGCATTTATTCCAGACAGCCTTGTCCTCTTGAGAAAAGGTAGTCTGGGTAATCACTTTGTGGCCAAAGTTCTTTACCCGAGTTTGAATTTTCAACTTGGAGATAAACTGATCACTGAGAGAGTATTACCTCCTCTAGCTCCCATCAGCTAGGAAGTACATGTATAATGCAGCTGATCATTTTCCACTTAGGAATAATCTCCTTCTTACCTGTAGGCTCCACCAGCTCTTTGACAATTAAATCAGCGACTAGAGCTGAGTACAGATGCCCGGCTCACTGTTTCATCTATAATCACTGAAGAGAGTCAAATACAGGCAACAGGAATTACTTCAAGCTGCAAGCTGCTCTGCTCTTTGCCTGGAAGGTCAGCAACCATGTGAGAGAAAGCCGACATCCTGTTATTAGAGAGAGAGAGAGAGAGGGGAAAAAAGGAGAAAGAGGTACAGGATGAGTGGGGGATGATTGAAGACCGATGAACAGTAGAGGATAAGGGGTACTTTGCATGATTGGGTGAAAGTCAAAGTGGGGAAGTGACCTGAGCTTGAAATTTAGTCTGAGTCCTTTCAGTTAGAGATGGCAGACATATGAGCTCCTTCTAATAACTTTACTTTTTTTTTTCTTCCAGAGAAAGACAAGTGCTGGAGCGGTAGCAGGGTACAGTGACAGGATGCTTTCTGATGACCTATGTGTGGATGGTGAGTCAAGCTCTCTCTCAACAATTCCTATAAATTGAATGACATAGCACATGCTTTTTCTGCAATGTCTTTTATTGTAAAACTGAGACATATTGATAAATGTTCAATATAAACTCTCAAATGTAATTTAGAGTGCTTTCACTTGATGTTCGAACCCAATGATATTGTGAGGAAAGTGAAATCCAAAGCTAAAAGCTGTATTGATCGAGATAGACTGAGTGTTGATTCTCCTGCAGTAGAGATAGTATTTGGCAGGGCTGATCCTGTGTCTGTTTGTTAGTGTGTTTTCTGATTATAATGCCGTCTCGGCAGCAATTTGCCTCCAAAGTGGCAAGCTAATTGACTTTCTGCTGAGCATGTGGATGGCTATGTAAAATGAACCCTACTGACTATAATAAAATCCTGTTTTCTCCACTAAAGTAGCAGGCCAGACACAGACTCCGTCTACCGACTGGAGTGCCGGATATGAATGAGATCAACATCTGATAGAATGTAGTACATTTTTGAAACTCTCAGAAGCTTTGATTTCACCTGTGTAATTTACCATAGAGGTGCAGGGCTTGTGTAGCAGTGTGTGCACGGCACATCAGACACCGGTCCGGTCACCGCGAGTATTGTCTGTCAGAGTGACAGTGGCTCTCTGTGGTGGGATAACTTACTTATGCAATTTTTTAACGTTACATAAAGTTAGCAAACACCATGGTAACACAGAGCAGAGCCAGCCCCTGACCTCAGGACAGCTGCAGCTGCAACGGGGAATTCAACCCAAGTTGGTATGCTCGATAGCGACTTTGTTGATTGTTAACGTTGTTGTTAAAGGTGCAGTAGGTAAGACTTATAAAACTAACTTTCTGTCATATTTGCTGAACCTGACCCTATGTTCGAGTAGAACTACATGAAGCAGGTAATTTAAGAAAAAATCCAGCTCCTCTGGCACCACCTACAGCATGTAGTGTGATTTGCAAAAATCCACCGCTCCCTGTTCAGATGCACCAATCAGGGCCTGGTGTCTAACTGTGTGTCAATCACTGCTCATGCACACGCATTCATTCTCCCTTGTGGGGGGAGGGTCTTAGGAGACCGTTTTGGGCTTCAGCGGAAAGAGGGGAGGGACTGAGAAGTTGTCGATGTTCAAATGTTTTGGCTAAGTCCTGGATCTTCACAATCCTACCTACAGCACCTTTAAGTGTTTGTTAGCTTGTTAACGTTACCAGTTAGCTAGCTAATGTCAGCCTGTTTAATGTTAACGGTAACGTTACAGTTAACAGCTAACGTAAACGAGTCAGAAGCCGACGTTTGCATTTACAGTGAGTGAGCTGACGATAGCGTTACGTTTGTTCGAGTCAAAACTCTGCAACAGCTCAAACATGTCACTGACATTACCACTTAACGTTACTTATTTACTCCTCTTCATCCCCTGTTGGACATAAGGCTGCAAAGAGATCTTTCCATCGCATTTATTCCCTGGCAACATGCTGCGCATCTCCCTGTGACAGGTGCATCTTGTCTAGCAGCTCCTCCAACTTTTAGACACACCAGCTAGCAGGGATGTTTCTAGCCCCAAAAGGGCCAACTTCTTAAGAAGGACAGCACTGTTGTTGCCAACTTGGCATTTGCTTGTAGTGTGACTGATTCACCTCTAGTCTCTAATCTTTTCAGATGAATTTAAATAAAAAGGTTGATGATTGATCATATAATCAAAGAGGCTTTATTAGCATGACCATATTGACACACATTATTGCTAAAGCACATAAACAGGAAAACATTTAACACATTTACATACAATTGTAATAATCATTTTCAAAATTGTTACTGTGTTATTTCTGTTTCAAAATGCAGCAATGTAATTTCATACATTAGCAGTGAAATTAATGAATGCATAATAATCATGATAATCGTGAAACCGTGATTATTGACTATAATCGTACCAACAAAATCTATAATCGTTGCATCCCTAGTCAAATAGAAATATTTGGACATTTTGAGTATATGCATTAAGTGCATTGCAGGACAAAGAAATCATTGTTCATTTCTGACTCTGAGCTCACAGATGTATGTTTTTGCCCCTGGATTTCAGCAGTAAACAGGCGTGCTGCAGGGGAATCAGGGGATTGCATCGTTTAATTAGCATTCCTTTTACATTAAGCAATGAACTTGCCACTACAGGACCTATCATAAACAGCGGAATATGCTGACACAGCTCCAACGTAGGGACGTTGGGTGTACAGACGGGAGCCGAACCCATGCAGGGCTGTGCAAAATAGAGTTACTGTACCTAAGAGAGGACAATAGCAGCCTGTTTATATGTCAGTAGAGGCTTGCTCTGACTCCTTTTGTGACAGTGACCTGCTGGCAGGAAAGTAAAGAGGGCCGAGGTTTGAGTTGGAGAGTAACTCACACCCTTAAAGAATGTCAAGAATCTGTGTGTTAAAGTTCACACTGGATCACCATCTACGGCAGGATCCTGGCAAATAAAAGACATCTGTGTGTGAGTCAGTGTCTGTGTGCGCATACATGGGAAAAACGAATATAGAGACAGAAAACAAAATAATATTATGCAGATATTATTACTGTATTTGAAAGTCATTGATTACTTTTTTTGTTTTAAGAACTAAGTTCACATAGCAAATTTAACGGTGTACACAGTCTCTCAGTCTCATGTACAGTACACGCATAACTGACAAGCAGGTAGCAGGCAGGATGTCAGCCCATCATTATGCCCTAACTTTGTGGTTTATTAAGAAAAGAGAATCCCAGTACAAATCACCTGTTTCAGCTGAAAGGGAAAGTCCGAGATTCAACACTCATCGCTCTGTTAGTTCAGCGCCGTACCCAGCTGTGACTCGGTGTGTTCTTTCGCTGATACAATATTGGCTCAAGGTTACTGGAGTATGTTTTGTGACACTTGCTTAAAGTTCATAATTTCTCATATCTCCATAAAGAAGGGTTTTCTGTGCACCACACTCAAAACATATCAACGTGATCTCCCTCGACAGTTTGATCTTTCATCAGACTGATCTGAAAAAGCTTTGTTCTGAATTCTTGCACGTCTGCTCTACCATACTGTAGACCCTATTCGGCACCGTATCCGATTCTGCAATTGAACCTCATGCTTGTCCGCTAAATAGCAAGTGACAGCGAGTGCCACTCAGACTGAGAAACAGAGATGGAGAAACAGATGAAGTCAATTTCTGTCTTGTTCTTGTTTTTCCTGTTGCTCGGCCCTGTGTTTCTGATGACAGATTGCGAAATAGGTTTCATATGTGCATTTCTTTTCCCCCATAGATTCGGGAGAGGGCATTTAGAGTCGTACATGCGAGGCCGTATGCAGGGAGATGTGCTGACATCAGAGCTTTGCATTTTTAACTGGAGGATAAAGGCAGATGAGGAGGATGCTGCAGTGACGATTCAGATCAAGTCGGGTTTGCATAGATCACATCAGGTGAGTCCGCCCTATGGGTGCCATCATTTATCAATGCGACACTAATCCCTTAATCAGAGGCTCCGGCACATCCTGGAGCAGCAGGACAGGATGGAGTGTGTGTGGAGTATTAAAAACGATATTACCTAAGCTGTCTTCACAGTGTTTTTTAGAAATCATATGTTCATTTGAGTGTATTTCACCTTCCGTTGTTATGTTTGGCTCACAATGGCGCACTGCTTTATCTAGAAACAGGCCACACACACACACACACACACACACACACACACACACACACACACACACACACACACACACACACACACACACACACACACACACACACACACACACACACACAATACTACATCACATTCCAATCCCTGTCGGGTTTTGGCATTGCTCGCAGGATTAGGGTGCCAGCCAAAACAGGTGGCAGGTGACAAATTCATGTCAATGCTTCATGAAAAGGACTTTAACATTGGATTAACTAAATTACTATTGCAAACAAAAGGTGAGTCATGTTTCTGTAGCTTGCATGTCAATTTGTAGTACTTGTCAACCCATATTTGGTGTATGTACAGTATGTCTGCCACATCCCTGCTGGGTACTTTCGACTTATTACAACTGTTGTTCTTTGTTGAACCAGTTTAGGGTTGTGGCACAAGTTATCATGATTTTCCAGACTTTCCCTAGTGACATTTTTAATGTTTATTTTTGACCAGTTCTCTTGCAGTTTGGCCTGAGATACCTTGTCCTCTTTGGAGCTCTAATTAGTGTCTTGTGTTACTTTGAAAATATCAAAGATGGTTAAACCCTTTTTTCTAGCTATAAATACTGCTACAGTAACTGGCATTCAGCCTTATATGGCCCACATTGGTGGCAGTGTGCCTGATACAGATACAGACTTCCTTAATGGCCTCAATTGACCGTATGGGAAAACAACACTTTCAGCTGCTGGATGTACTGTTTTTCAAGGCTTGGGCTGTATTGTAGCACTGTATTATTTCATATTTGACTCATGAAAACATTCTCATTTATACTGTCATGTTGATTTGGAAACCTACAAATAGATGTGTGACATTACAGTTCAAACAAAGACTTGATTCAAGCATTTTTCTGCTTTTCAAATCAACTTTCAGAAGGAAAAACAAGTTAGCCACACCAATCACTCATTTTTCCTTCATCTTTAGTTACGGTTTCTGTACAGTCTGAGAGGAGGCCGGTCTCTCTCCTTGTCTATCCAAGTCTGGCCTATTCGGTGGCTCTGAGAGCTTTACCCAGAGGAGAGGCTGGATCAGATTACAATAAAAAGAAAAAGAGAGAGAGTAGCAGCTAGCTAACCTGCTACAGCCTCGATTGTTATTGCAGGTGTTCAAGAGCAGACACAGCTGTTAATTACCTCTACGTAGGTGGACACGTTGAGCTGCAGTCACACATGAATGGCCTCATACATGTACATGTTGGCACGCCAGAATACACAGATTAGGATTTAAGGATCACAAGACAGTTTCAGGGTCCAGGCTCTTGGTTATAGAATCCTCTCGATGAATCTCATATTTGCTTTGGCCTTTTTGCTACATGTATGTTTGAGGAAGGCTTAGTCCGTTTCATTCCCGCAGCCTAAAGCAGTCAACCACATCTGTCCACAGAGCATTGGAAATGTATAATATGGAACATTTGCTTTATCCGTGCTGTTAGAACGACTGTGTATACGAATGTGTGCGCACATGAGAGTGAGACCAGTCTATGAAAATGCTGTTAAATGGTCTTGAACAAATGTGTATAATTTGTATTTGACATTGGGGGTCAGGGGCGCCTGGGTAGTTCACCTGGTAGAGCATGCGTCGATATACAGAGACTCAGACCTCAACGCAGCGGCCACAGGCTTGGTTCTGACCAGTGGCCCTTTGCTGAATGTCATTCCTTCTCTCTCTCCCCTTTCATGTCTAAAGCTGTCCTGTCAAAAAATAAAGGCCTAAAATGCCAAAAAATAATCTAAAGAAACTGGGGGTCAGCTGCATATATTCAATTCCTTCCAAATTGGCAACCAAGTTGATTATCAGCTCCTGCCCAGAAGTGTTAAAGTAGCATACAGTATAACACAATAATCACAATGTATAATTCAGGTTATTTATTGGATTTCTTAAGAAATATTTCCCGTGTATTCAGTAATACGGTTGTTGTTTAAAGCCCATAGTTGTAGTGAATTAGATTCCAGATAGATGGACATGTTGACATCTGTCCATTTAATCAGTATTGGACAAGTATCATACTTGCATAAGGGACAGGCTGGAGCATTCATACCTGGTTTAGCTCATCTCTGTCTGTCTCACTTAGTGCTGCTTCAGCTCCTTCCTCTTCTTGTCAACACACATCAATCACATTATCATGCTGTATGCTGAAATGGCATAAAGGGTGATGAGCATTCACTGTCAGAGAAAAAAAAGGCTAAACAAGTGGCTGTTAAATTGAGTGACTAACCTGCAAGTGATACTTGTTTGAGAAATATGTTCATGTGAATTACAACAATAGTAGTTAGTTTTTTTTAAACAGCCCTTTATCACCAGCGTCTCTCTTTTAGAGTTTGTGTTCACTCCCTAAAATTTTACGAGGTGTGTGTGTGTTTGCCTGATCGTGCTCGCATTTGTGTTAGTGAACAGCTGCTCCTCCTTTTCTCCACCTGTGTAATGCGGCTTTGAATAACACAACAGTAGTTCTCTTGTACTTCTTGTAAAGATCAAATTTAATTAACGATTGCACCGGTTTTGAGCACACAACTCTCTCTGGCAAGCAATTGGAAGATAAGCGACGTTTGTCTCGAGGGCCAACATGTTGTGGCTTTATTGGTTTCCTGATTTCAAGTTTAAGCTGAAAAGGCTTGATTTTTACACGCATACAAAGACACACACAGTGTTCTGCTTCTGGACACAAAGTGGTCAAGGTGGTGGGTGTTCCCCACCCTTTTAAACCTGTTTATTTTACTTTTTGAAAGTGCTACAAATTAAGTAAGTAACCTTGGGTGGACTGTTCTGTGGGAGTACACATGGGTGAGAAGAAGGGAGCTGAGAAAAACCTTGAATGTGAAAATGACTGGAACTCTGAGGGTTTTCAAAACAGAACTCAAGATTTTATTACACATACCTGGACAACTAAGCGCATGGAAAAAAACAACTCCCTGCGTGTGCACATGCACACACATGCATGCACTCAACAGCTGGGTTGTTCAGAGAAATAATAAGAATAATGTAAACTAAATAGAACAGAGACAACTCCCGGCCAACAGAGCCAACACGTGTCGGCAGCTTCAGATATATGCAGAACCCCTGGTCATCAATCACAGACAGGAGGCCCTCAGTCTCGCTGACAGGCTCGGACAGAGAGGAGGCAAAGTTTTTTTGGCCGCTTTCTATGTGTGGACGGGCCGGTGGCGGCTGTGTTCCCAGACCCGACTACAGCTTCTTGAGTCAGGTTTGGTTGAGATTCCCCCAAGGCGTTTAAGACTGACTGATGACGAGGCATCACATCAAACCAATGTCAACAACTGAGTAAAGCTAATAGTCGTCACTTGTCAATATGGCCCGTTGGCAGTGTTCACATACGTCCTCATCAGTGTTGTTTTATTAGGTTTTGGTGTAAGCTGCGGATCCTGAAAACCATATATGTGTGTTGTGGGAATATTCTCATGGTGGCTTGAGAGTTTACTGGTAACATTATAACTGCAAGCAGTAAATTGGCCTAAATCAAGCAAAACAGAGCAGAGGGAGACAAGACAGTCCTGAGGGGCCAAACTGGAATTTAGTCCCTAAAATTGAACCTGACTCGGGGGTTGGGGGATCCTTTGGCTAAGACTAAGCCCCCAGGGTTTTTGCTCTGAGGTCTTACTTCGTCTGGAACATGTCTGGAATGTGTGTGTGTGTGTGTGTGTGTGTGTGTGTGTGTGTGTGTGTGATGTGTACTACAAGGGAAGCCTACTAAGTGTATGGATCTGGAAAAGGAAAGAAGAATTAAGAGTCAAGATACAATAATGTTCATTTTCTTTAGTCTAGTGGCTCTCAACCTGGTGGTCAAGGCCTCTAAGGGGGTTATGAAGTATGTGTTAATGGTATTTTTTCTATTTTCTGCCTCTCTTTTGTGACAAACTGTATTTTTCAGCCTCATTTGACTCTTCATTAATAGAAAAAAGTTTATTTACAAGGGTTGCTTGTATGACTGTTTCCTTGATAATCCTGTTTCCATGCTACAGAGCGACTATGGCTGACGTCCACCTCCACAATACATTAGAACTTCACCCCAATCCAGATATTTCTGTCACAATCATATTGTGGAGTTAGTATACTCTCGTAGTTTTCTGTGCAAACTTAATTAAACTGCACTGCAAGTGACTTCTGGACTCTGGTGGTTGCCTGGACAGAGCCAGGCTAGCTGTTTCCCTCTGCGTCCAGTCTTTATGCTAAGCTAAGCTAATTGTCTCCTGGCTCTAGCTTCATATTTAGATTTTAGAGTACAGACATGAAAAGTGATGTTGATCCTCTGAACTACTCCTCAGCATGAAAGTGAATATGCGTGTTATTCAAACTGCAAGTATTTCCTAATCATGTTATAATTTAATTTATTGGTGTGCATGAAAATGCAACCACAGTCTGTCTTTAAAATCATAAATTAGACTTTTGGGAAGACTTTCTTGAACTGCTCTGGATCTATTCTTTCAGTTCATATGTTACTGCAGAAACCCAAGCAGGCCGTAATTCTCTTGTCCACAGACACAAGTTAATACTGTGGACCCAGTACAAACGGAGTTCATCATCATCCTGATGTTCTCAACCCCCCGTGAGTTGACTGGATGTCTCACTGCATCCAATCGTTTCTTCACCCACTGTCTGTCTGTATTAGACACAGGGTGACAGGACAGCTGTCTGTGTGCCTCGTCTTGGTCCATGTTTGCATGCACAAGGATGCATGTGTGCCTTTGCAATAGATCTGGCATGGCTAATTAATGTTATGTGGCTTGTTTGACTGAGTACGCGGCCTCCCGTGTCCAGTCTCTGATCCTGACACTGGACCCAAAAGGGGAATCATCACCAAGGAATGTGGCAGGCTTTGATCACAGGGCTGTCCAGTGGGGGAGCAGGGTTAATGCGCTGTGTGAAAAGGAAAACATGACAATCAATCAAGCAATCAATCAGACTTTATTTATATAGCACTTTTCATGTAGCACACACACACAGAGATACACACACATAACACAAATTTGCATCCAACTTCTCTCTCTGAACTTCAGGACCAATAATTAAGACCTTGGTTTTCTCCTGGTTGAGCTGGAGAAAGTTCTCTGCCATCCATCATTTGATATTTAAAATACTGTTTAAAAGGACATCAATTGGCGGGAAACACGGCCATATACAGCTGTGTATCATCACCATAACTATGGAAATGTATGACGTGCCTCCTGATGACGTGTCCAAGTGACAACATATTAAAGAGTTGGACCTAAAATTGAACCTTGAGGAACACCACAATCCATTTTATAGCTTTCTGATGAGCATTCCTCCATGGTAACATAGCATTTTTTTGTCAGGAAGATTTAAACCAGTTTAAAACAACAGTCCCCAGAGGCCAACCTGCTTGTGAAGTCTGTCTAAAAGAATTCCGTGATCTACTGTATCAAAAGCAGCAGTAAGATCCAGTAGTACTAACACAGAGTTTTTTCATATCTAAGTTGCACCTGAGGTCATTTAACACCTTGACCAGTGTCGTCTCTGTTCTGTATTTGGCCCGAAAGCCAGACTGGTATTGTTCAAAGATGTTGTCTGAGCTCAGGAAATCATTTAACTGATTAAAAACAAGCTTCTCTAAATTTTGTCTATAAACGGCAGATTGGATACTGGTCTGTAGTTACTGGGAAGTGAGGGGTAACTGTAAAATTTCCTCCAGTGGTCAGTTGTCAATCAAATAAGTTTCCTGCTGTAAAACACAAAGCACACAAATTAACTAATTCATTTATTATGACTTAATCTTGAAGGCCAAGAAGCACAGATGACTCTCGTAAACAAACAGGAACCATGATGAGTCTATAATTACTCACCATGACATTCTTTTGCACAGAGCCTTCAGATAAAAGCTCAATAGATCATAAGAGTAAAAAACCGCTGATCGGCATGCGCTAAAAGATGATTAACGTACCGCACTGTAGAAGATCATCCTGACATTTTGTGACACTTAACCCAGTTCTCAGTCAGCCAAAACATTTTAGAAAGTAGTCAGTATGCAAAATGTTTCTCTTGCCGCATCCTGGCATTAATGATAAACATATGTTAAGAGAGAACGCAGTCTCACATGCTTACATTTGAAAGCTCATTTTAGGTTTTCCTGTCAGGACTGCTATGGCTGCTCTATAGTTCACTATTTCACCTTTAGACTTTTAGTTCAAATGATACCTGTGGGGTAATACCCAAGGACCGGATAGGAATATAGAGTCTTAGATGTTTTAAGGATCCAGGGTTCATACTTCTGTATTGGGTGGGTCTTACAAGGAAATGGGCCTTGTATCAGCCCTGCACACCAGCTCTAAGATAAAGCTGTAAAGGAACAGAAGTCCTCTATAAGAACCTGTAGAGTGGGAGGAAATGGCCATCCATCATGGATAGCATGTGGTGACATGTCTGACCCTCTCTCGCTCTCTCTTTCTCTCTCTTTCTCTCTTTCTCTCTCTTTCTCTATTTCTCTCTTTCTTTCTTTCACACACAATGCTGGTAGTCTGACTGCCAATTATTCCCATCAAATCACATTGTTTCCTTATTAAATGCCATTTATCACTACGTCTTGGCATACTTTTACCTGTATTTTCCATCGACTTTTTCACTTTAATAAAATTCTCAATTATACTAAATATAGCTCAGGTACATAATGTAATAACTGACTGAAAGAGGAATACAAATGGGCCAATTCTGTAAATTTGTTGAAAAAGGAAGCATTGCATTTTTCTTTTCTTTTTCTACAATCAGTGTGATCATCTGATTTGTTTTTAAAAAGCATCTAATAAATGTAAACTTTTCTGCAATATGGCATAAGTTTCTGCCGTGCACATTACAAAAGTGTGTTGGGCCAACTCGGTATGCCTTTTCTCCAAGTCCAATCCTCTGTAGCCTAGCAAACACTTTTATATTTAGCAACATAAAACTGTAGACATAAAAGTATTATATAAATATAATTATATAAATTAAGGATATCAACATTTTCTTATGATGCGCGATAATGTGCAGGTTCTCATTCCAACAAAACACTAGAGCATTGGTTTCCAAACTGGGGTATGTGTACCCCCAGGGATTTACGAAGTGACGTAGGGGGTGCGCAAAAAAGAAAATTCATATAAGATTGCGGTGGTGGGGGGTATGTAGATAGAGGTTGATAGTCTGAAAGGGTTCGGGACTGTAATAGTTTGGGATACACTGCACTAGAGCATTGTGGTCTTACTGATCAGTTCCTCCTCTGTATTTTCAATCTGAGTTTCTGACAACACAACACAAGCCAAACCTTATTGTCGGTTGGAATTAAAACCTGCAGACTCTCAGCCCTACACAGCACATGGATCCTTGTTCTACTTCATCACTCAAAGCAGAAACAGAAAGGGAAAACGTGTGGACGTTTTAGTCAAATGTAGAATCCTTGTCAATTCAACTTTCCTCTCACAAACCTCCCCAGCGAGGACTCTTTGCCTCTGCACCATGCACCGTATTTTATCGGCGAGCCCCATAATCCACCACAGCTGCTCAACTGTAAATACAATTAACCCCAGTAATTGTGTGATGTTGACTTTGGATTTTGTACACTTTCTCACTGACTGCCGGTAGCCCGTGCTCTCTGAGGATGACATCATGGGGTTTCAGGTTGCCTGCTGTGCCTTCGGTTTCCCAGGGGGTTGAGAGGGGGGGGGGGGGGCGTAGACCTGGATAGCAGATCCATGCTGTGAATAGACACTCATTCCCTCTGCTCAGAATGATGCATACATACACAGTGGACTGACCTATCTGCCACCTCAGCTGTGAGCTCAGAGTTTGTTATTGGCTCAGTGAAGATGTGTTGACAGATGAGGCAGATGTGTGCTCCCTCTTGTAGATAGTGTTGTTTTCAAAGTTGAAAAGCTCTGGAATTAGCTGAGTAAAGAGAATACATTGATATCATGGCAATCTGGTGAGATGGTTTATGTTTAAGAAGCCTGTGTTGTCAATTAATGAATACTGTTTTGTCTATGATTTTACGTGTGTTTTAAGTGTGTGTGTTTTATTAGGGAGTATGCAGTGTGTGTGTGGGCCTGCTCATATTTTTTATTCCCCCTTGTTTTCAGAAGAGGGGGCTAACAATTCCCTCTGGAAGAGAGTGCAGTGACCAGAGCCACATTGAAAGCTGTCTGGCCAGCATGTTTTAAAAGTGACTACCTCTGCAAAACAGAGTGATTCAGAACAGAATTAAGAAGCCAAGGACAATGCCCATGTTTGTTATGTGGACCATTTCAAAACCACCAAAGCAGTGAGGCCTCTTTTTCCAGGCAGCGCAGAACATGCTCTCCTTAAGTGTCAGTCATTCTGTCAATTATCTATTTTAGTTGTTCAAAGTCACAGGAGCCTGCAAAGTCAACTTCTTCCACTGGGATGTCAAATAAGCAGTGTGGCTCAGCTTTCCTCTGTTTTATTTTTCCACTCCCCACATGGACACACCTGAGGGCTATTTCACAAAACCTAGATAGCAGATTAAGCAGGGATATTCCAGTTATCCTGGCTCATTTTAACCTTGACTCGGTTTCACAAAAGCAGAGGTACCTAAGTTACCATGGAGATGTATTCTGTGCAGCTAGCCTGCTCCTGACCAGACTAACAGCCAGGATTTATTAATCCTGGTGCCTTTTCTGTTCACTCAGCAGTGTATAGCAGTTTTACCTATATAGCAGTTTTACCTTTTTGTTATTAGCCTGCATTAAAATACAACAGGTACATATTGCTGTTCAGTTAAGCACTGTTATTATTTAAGCATTGTGACCATTCTTTTTTATAATTATTCATGTGACAGTCATTGTTGCTGTTATGTTGCTGTATGAAAATGGTGGTTCATTTTGTTGTTAGAAGTTTGATGAATATATGATGGCAGTTGTTGAGATAATTAGAAAAGGCTGATACAGTTGCAAGTTTTAAATGAAGTCTGTGATGAAGGATAATATATAAAGTGCAATACACTTTTGTTAGTGGTTCTAATAGCAGACTGGTCAAAGACCAATACACCGTTATTACTTAAGTTGATTTATTTATTTCTTGTATTCTTTAACAATAAAGGATTGTGTATATTACTCTAACATGTGCATTGTATTTGGCGTTCTTAGCACACAATTTGTGTTCTATCCAGTAAACTGGGACTATAATTTGGCAGGATTGTACAATTATAAAAACCTATCCTAATTGTACAATCCTCCCTAATTTTAGTCTTACTTCACTGGACCAGTAACTTAGTGTAGGCTACTGTATATTCATGAAACGGGGGAAATAACTGTTACAATCATGTTTACAGTGTGCATTGAATTTATCACCTAATTATCTTTTATAGTTTCTAGATTTCATAACGAGGATCCTCGTATATATGGACATAGAAAAGCAAAGCCTATACTATGTAAAGAAGGAAACTCTGTCTCTGAACGAAGAAAAAAAAACTGAGAAAAAGCGTGGCAGAAGAAAATATATAAATAGATTTACGAACGACTGCTCTTAACTGAAAGCATTCAAGGAGTCACTTGTCATTAGCACAAACAAACAGTTGTACACGTGTGCCTTTTTAAAAGCGAGCAGTCAAAGTTAATATGTTACTTGGGAAATGTATATTTTAGCCCATGAGAGAGAGGAAGAGACAGAGGGAGAGACAGAGATATTTACAGTACGCTTCATATTCTAGCACGATAGATTAGTGGTTGTAAGGCCGGTCACAGACTGGATGTGTCGCGTGAGCATGTCAGCTGCGTGGCGTGTCCGTTTTTATTTCGGCTCCCATGTTATCAGGTTAGAGCTTGCCTGTGTGACACGCACGGCTCGAGCCGCGCCGAAAACGGGTGACACGCAAGCGTGTTGGAAGCGTTTCCAGGCAAAATACAATAGGAAAAGATGTTTATATGTCATTTTGACACAAATGCATATTAATAAATGACATTTTGATGTTTGAAAGTCTCTAGGTTTTGACATGAATGCAGATATAAATGTAAAATATAAAAAAAAAAAATCGATTTTCAAATACCTGTCAATACTGTAGCCTATTTTGCCGTCAATACTGCCGACATTGTCTTTGCTGTAATCAAATCAGTAGATTAGTAGATTATTATTATGTTTAACATGAAGTATACTGCTTGAGTGCAGTAAATCAATGGGAAACATACTAACACATTCAGTCGGTCTGCGATCATCTGCCACGCTTTCTCTCGCTGTTTTATTACAGCGGTCTGGCTTCTTTTTTTCAAATAATGTGTTTCACTTCATCATACTTCCATGAGAAGCTGCTGCTCACTCTGTGTAAAGTATGCACAATGCATATTCTCCTTTTTAGCATCCGTAAATCTGTGATCGACCTCACGGTTTATTAAGGAAAGCCATGAACGCACATCTATCCAAATTACTTCATCCTGGCTTGACCTAGTCCTACCTCCTCAGCCTGGCTTAGCTGTGGTGAAACGCACAAAGCCAGGATGCACAGATAAGACTAGGTCAAGCCACGCTTTATCGGTTATCCTGTCCTGGATTTATAAATTCTGCTTATGTGAAATAGACCCCTGGTGATGCCAGCCACTGGATCAGCTCAAAACACACACACACACACACACACACACACACACACACACACACACACACACACACACACACACACACACACACACACACACACACACACACACACACACACACACACACACACACACACACACACACACACAAAACGGAGGCATTTTAAAGAAAATGCTGCCTTTTGAAACTTTATTCGGTTTTCTTGTTTCTGCAGGGTAGTAGTTTAATATTAAAATGTGATGGATAGAAACAGATTTAGCAGGTTTATGTATTTAACTGTCTGACAGGCAAGCTGGAAAGTTAAGGATTGACACTTAAGGATTGAACACACTTAAAACAAGGTCTGAAGCAAGGGATTTGTTCGTAATCCTGTATTGATCCATCCGAGACGTGCTGTCTGGTGACTGGACTGACACTCTGCCATACCTACATGCACACAGTCACGTTGGCTGCATGCCTCACCACATCTAAGTATAGAAGTTAATACAAGCAGAGGCCCATTTGTGGCAGATTTAATGGTACCTAGTGGAGTCGTTATCTGGGTCGAGAGTGGGCAATTCTGCCATTCTGTTTTTCAGTTTAAATGCCAGTCCCAGAAGTGTATGCATTATTAGCTTGTTGTTTGTATGCCTGTGTGGACATTTAGCGGCTGCTGACTAACACACTGCCTCCATCTATCCTAATCAAACTAAACTGCACTAGAGGGAGAAGTCAGCTACTTTACAATAAGTAGCCAGCCAAGGTTTGTTTGAGCACGCTGGAAATTGTTTCATTTTGATTGGCCAATCTGGAGGCCTAGGACTGGAGGTTAAACAGGTGTCTAAGAGGATTGCAGAAATGAACACTTGATTGTAACACGTTGCTATGTACAATATTTTTTATACACTGGAGTAGCTTGCCAATATAAGTGCTATAATTGGCTATTTGGCCAGTGGCCTGGTAGAATGGAACTGGCCAGTGATATGGGAAAACTTTACACACATAACTGCATCTTAAAGGTGGACAAAACACACTAACAGGTACACTCATGTGCATGTACGCACACAAAAAAGAAGAAAAAAACCTCACAACTTGCATTCTTTAACAAATGCGTACTATTTCCCATCAAGTAATCTTGGATAAGTACTGTACTGACTGTTTTTTTTTTATTTTTTACTCTTTATTTGGCATTTTTCTTATTTACTGCACTGACTGTTTTGCTGCAGGTGGGTGTTGAACAAGTGTTCCTCCTTTGTCTGAGATACAAATATGATGATGATGATGATGATGACGACAATGTGTGCGACAGTACTGAATGGTTTCCCAAATACCTTCCACTCTCTTGTAGAGTAAAAAGATGCAGCCATGCAGGGAGCAGTGTTCAGGTGTGCTGTTAAAAGCAGCTGTTAAACGCCTTATTGATACAATTGATACATCTGTAAATAAGAATTTGAGAGTGAGTCAGTTTGAGGTAGATTTTGTTGTAATTTCCCAAAGACCCACCCACACTGTATAAGCATTGACTTATGGAATGAAAGGACTTTTAACTGTATTTGGCAATGGATCTAGTAAAGATACAGAAATGCTACTAATGATCAGTATATAGCTATAGAAGTTGACTTTCTACTGCATGCTTGCAGAACATATGGATTCTGTCCAAGTAGAATTAATTTCAGACATTGGATGATTAGAGGTCGTCTTCAAGTCACCTAACCTTACCCTAACCCTAACCCAACCATTGCCTAATCGTAGTGCCTTCCAGGCAGCGCTGCCTGTAAGATGACATTGGGAGCTTAAAACACCTCACAACGCTGTCTAAGCTTTGTCAGGTCATTGTTTACCAGTCAATTCAAAACTTTCTCTGGTTGCATCACGGAAAGTGTAGGATTGAGGATTTTTGGAGCCTGACCCATACTAGGGACATAAAATCAGCAAATCTCAACCCTCTGGTGGAACCATTTTTTGTGTGTGTAAATGTGTGTCACAAGTCCCCTTAGTCTATGAAAGTGCCCCTCTTAATAAGTGTAGTAGGAGTTAACAGGTGGTCTCAATTTAAATGGTAGATGCAGCCAGCCTGTTTGAGACACCTGTCACCCCAAAAAAAAAAAAACATCAATCGGTTGGAAGAACCCAGCCAGTGACCTTGGTGACCAACTGGGGTGCACCACTGCTTTACAGGATAAATGTCTGTCATGAAAGAATCCTGGTCTCACAATACAACAGAGTTAAATATATACATAAGAAAATAGACATCACAGCAATGACTGACAATGGATTGAACATGTTGGATGATGAAGAAAAGGTGGAGAGAGTGAGTGAGGGAGAGGACAATGACTGGAGTGTGAATGAACACCCAGTCGAAACGTGTGGTTGCATTCTCGCTTTGTTCCATGAGATCACAGTTGTGGCAGATGCAGGGTAGACTGGGAGCAGCTGTTTTGCTCTCTGTTCTCCAGTTACAGACGCTGGCACTGCCTGCACTCTGGGGATGGGCAAAGGGGCACGTTGTTGAGTCTTTAATAGTGTTTGTTCTCTGAGGGTGGGCACAAAGAGTCCTCAGACCCAGCAATACTTCACCAGTATTCTTGGCATCGGAAGAGAGGGACGTGGCCGAAGGTGTCAAAAAAAAATGGGACTGGTGACAAGACATAACAAGCAGCTGGTCCCACTCTCACAGGACCCATGGCGCCATTAATTACACTGACTGGGGAGGCTATGGTGAACTCAAAATATTATTGGAAAGTGCATTGAGTTATTGTGCTTGTCAGTGGAAGTCAGATCAGGTAGAAATCACTCATTGACACATCTAATAGAGGTGTAAAATTGTAAGAATTAAGTCATACTGACAAGTCACCTGGAAAATGTGGTCTAACACAATCTTGTTTTATTGCAAAGGAAAGGAAAAACTGAAAGCTCTGAGAAATGTAAACCCGGTGTGCCCAGCTGCCTGAATCTGCACCATGAAGATCGAAGTTATAATAAACAGTTCTAATAAAGCGTACAATTAGACCTTACTGTCCGGCATTATTAATTTGTTTTTGTGTAGCCAGTGTACAACATGAAGCAGCTAAATAAATGTCATTTGAAGTTCAGTTTAGAGAAAGAGATATAGTTTTGGAGCTCTAAAATACAGCAGTGGATTCAAAGCCTATAGCTTAAATTGCACAATCATGATCACAATAACCAAGACTTGTTATTGCTGTTGCTGCAGAGAGCAGAAGGTTTGAAGGTGGAAATGGTCTAATGAGATGCTTCTGCCAACAAGTTTCCAGTCCTCACAGCCAGTAGCTCGAGTCGAGAGCAGAAAACAACCAAATACAATTATTTTCAGAAAATCAACACTTTTCCATGGAGTCAGGGTGGAAGAAATGCTTCTTGCCAACAGTGTTGATCACAGATAAAAGGAAGAGGTGTATGATTCATAGTCCATATTTCTATAGTACATATTCAGTATATCAGCAATAATATATTATGATGCGTTCATGCCACCTGGGAATATTGGACCACCCCCGTGATTATGTTGTTTTTCCGACTGCCAGCGTTCACATGGTCGGGATGCGTGTTCTTCTTCTTCTGTTATATTGACGTTTGGCATAACAACTTGTTCCATGACTGCCACAAACTGTTGGGCGTAGCCTAAAACATCAGGTGTGTGAAAACATGGAGGCCACAATAACAAAGATTTGCTGCCGTTTTCTTTATGTGAGCATACAAACAGCCCATCGACAGGTGTTTGTGTTATCTGCAGGACGACGAACACGGATAAGGTCTTGTTTTTTTTATACATAGGCCTATTTATGAATAATTTGAAACATGTTATGTCGGTGTATGTTTCTTGGCAGAGGCGTTTGTCCACAATAAACAGTTTGTCATTGAAATATTTTCAGTGAACCAAAGTCGCCTACATCAAATGTCAGTTGTCAACAACCAACTGGGAAACTGTTAGCAAAATCAGAACCTCTGATTCCCACATGAAGTGACGTGAAAATGTTTGGGGGAAAATGTTTTTCCGATGCCAATGAACGCACGGTTAGATATAATGGCCAGGCTGATTTATCGGTCTAGCTCTGTCATGAAGGCCTGGTGCTTTGTAGTCATTTCCTGCAAGCCCTTTATTCCACATCAGTTAATTAAGAGTCATCCATGACTGACCTCTGATAGCGTTTCTTATTGAATTAGAAAATCTATATTATATTATGATAACATGTCAATGAAATATGATAAAATGTCAATGAAATGGTTAAGGAGTCAAAGTGTTTAATACATTTGGAAGCATTGCTCTTGACATCATGCATGATTCAAATTCACCTTCAGCTGGTGTTTATCCACCTACTCCAGTAGTACTGTTATTTAACTTTGGAAAACTAAAATTAGTTCTCCTTGCCAGCGGAACGCTCTGATGGATTAGTTGCCCAGAAGTAATAAATACCAACACTGAAGCCAAGAGATTGCAATTTCAGAGGATATGAGGGGGAAACTGCATATTATCATACATCATCCATAAGATCTGCTTTTTGTAGGTTATTCCTTACTCCTGGAATGATTTGAAACACCGGCTCATATTTTAAAAACGAGAGCCCAATTCAGACACGCAGTCTGTTCTCTGCAATTTTAGTAGTGGAAACTATGTCTGTGGTTGCATCTGATGATGCTCGGTCATAGCCGGGGCTGCCTGGTGTTGTCTTCCTCCCTGTCAGCAGTGTGGGGATGGTGCCCACAGTGATGCTCACTTACAGTAAGTGAAGGAGTGATGTTTCAGAGATGGATAGCATTTCCAGTATTTATCGACTGCTTCGAGGCGGCCCTGGATGACACTGCATTCAGATACATTAGCGGAAGAGGGAGACATGACAGGCCTGTTGGAGGGAAAGGGGGTTGAGAAGTGAGGAGGGCAGACGTTAAGACATCACCTAGCTTATAGTCTGACACAGAGTCATTGATCGCAGCCGCATTACTCTCTGAGTTGCTTCCTGTGTTTTCATTGTGCTATCATTGGATGAGAGCAAACAACAACGTCAGGGGGAAAGGCTACTGATAGCGCCGTATCTAATGTGCTCTGATCTTAGGGGAGAAGGATTTACATGTACTACTATAGAATGCCTAATAATCTATGTCTGGATGCCACTGAATGCACTATTACTGATCGAATGAGAGCAGTAATACTTACAATAAATTTTCTCAAAACACAATTATAGTGCATGCACACACAGTTCAGTGCCCAGGAGTAGTTATTGGTTCAGATTTGATAGTATCTTGTAGTGGTAGTTCATATTAGCCCAGAGTCATTCTATTTATATCAGATTTGTTATTTCTAGGAGCACTGCAGTGAATGTCATGTTGAGAAAACGCATAAAAGCCTAATCTGTAGTAGTTTGACCTTTTTATAAATCGACAGAACAGTTTCAAAATAAACATTTTGTGTTGAATGTATAGGTCAAGGTCCCTGATAACTTCCCAGAGTAAACCCAGGAACCTGCAACATGGACTAGTGAGCGAAAGTAAGTAGAAATGTTCTGGGTTTTACTCAGCAAAATAAATTAACTTGTGTGACGTCTCCACTTGTCTGACACCTAAGAGGAACATGTGCATGGACTGCATGATTCTTCTGGTAATTTCCACACCACTGCACAAAGTGCTGTCCAAAGTGCTCCATAATTTCACACAGATGTGAACTATTAAGACAAACTGTTGTGTATCTCATGTGTCACTCCCTCACACACACACACAGTCCACCACAGACATCAAGCGTGTTATTTGTTATTCCCACACTGCAGATATGAATAGTTCAAATTATGTTGGACTCATAATAAAGGATAGTTTTTGTGACTACATTGTTTTACCTTCAAAACAAATGTGGTGCCTAAAATAATAAATATTCCGCTATAGAAATATTTATTTTCATCTACGGAATAGGACTGTGAAGTGTTTATTTTTTGTGTGTGGTTTAAATGTGTAATACAGCATCAAAAGGTTCAGTGTAATTTTTGTTAAACATTTGTTTCGAAGAGGAAATACAGTCAGTCAAGCAGAGAATTGTAAACCAACTTGCTTTTCCCACAATTACATGTTTTCTGCTGAGGCTCAACACAAGATGTTGGAGAGTTTCTCCTAATTAAGGGAAAAGGCGCCTGATTGACAAATGAGCTCAGGGTGAGCCAGCCAACCAGAGACAGGGTTTCCCTGCCAAGACTGCAATACCCCTGGGTTTCCCATCAGCCAGGGAAGCAGACGGTTTAACGCCAGTCATTGGATTACTACACAAAAAATAATGGGATTTGTTGTTTTCTGAGTGTTGTTATTGATTGATTTCCTCATACAGTCCATGTATAATTTCTCAGCTTGTGCACGTGATGGAGATTTGATTTTCCTCTTTATCATATCAGTCGCAGTGCAGTTGCATTCAAACATCCACATCTGCTCTTGCCTATCTAACCTTAATGACTACGGGATCGACATAGACACAATAAAGATGTGTGTTTATGGGGATTATCATCACCAGGGTTTCTCTCCAAGATGAGCAGTGTAACAGCTGAATGTGGATATCTTTTTTGGCATCTGCAAATCTCTCCTGGACAGGATTCCCCCTGAGTTGGGGGGAAATCCTGAAAAAGTACAAGCTTAGTTAAAGTGTGTGTGTGTGTGTGTGGGAGTATTTTTGTTGACGGGAACAACAGACGCATCTGTTTAGATTCAAGCCATCTGTATTTATCATTGGTTGAACTCCGATACAGAGCGGCTAAGGGATAAGGTCATGAAGAAGAAGAAATGTGGGTGGAGATGGCACCTGAGTGATGGAGTGTGATAGTGAAGAAACGCGTATAAATCAGAAAAATACAAAACTTGAAACTAGCAAAAGAAAACTGGAGCATAACAACAAAATCTACATGACAAAATGAGACAAAGCATGCATTACTGGCACCACAACTTCTTGACTATAGGCGGTGCCAAAAAGTAGTGATGTTGCGCTCTGTGCCAAGGCTTCGAAGTGTGTCGAGAAATCCCGGAAGTTTTCCTTGAAGCGCGTGTCGAGGCTTGTAATATTTTTAGACAAATGACGTCATTGATGACATCCGAAGCCTTGCTGCCCGTCCGTACCAGGTGGCACAGGCCATCTGCCCAGTTAAACCACTGCCACTTTCCAGTTTAAGAATAGTAGGGGAGCACAATTCAGAAAATGTCACGATTCGATTCACTATCGCTTTTTAGGCTCAAGATTCGATTCAAAATCAATTTGATTCAAAAATGATTCTCAAACGATTCACAGTATGTAGTTACTTTTCCCATGTGATTGCAGTAGACATACATTAAAAAAATATATGTGTGTGAAATAAATACCATTATAAAATAACTAGAGCAATGTGTAAAATAAATATGGACAAATGTAAATAAGCACAAGGGAGACACCACAAGAGCCGGGCCTGCTAGCGTCGGTCATCGCGTGCTCCGAGCAGCTCCAGCGCCTCTTGTTTACTTCCCCGCCATCCCGCTCCTAAAAACAAGAACACGTCTCTTCAATCATAAACGGTCTTTCTCTCCAATAGTGTTTTCCGTGTGGCTTTCCAGCCTCAGCCTGCAGCGTGCTCGCTTCCGTCTTCCTCCTTCCGGAATCAATCTCAATCTGAATCTCCCCCACAAGTCTGCGGTACTGAGTTAAATCAGCGTCCATAAACATGCCCCCTCATGTGTCATGTGTCAGTACTGGCCCTATGGGCTAACTACATCCACCCCTAATGAAGACAGTAGACATATATCATAAGATATATATATGATATTATAACAAAAGTTATTCACTTTGGAGGAGGTCATTTTGCAGCTCCTTGAAAAGGTCAGGCACATGAACGTAGCACAAAATAACTCTGAACTGCACATGTCCTTGCTGGAATAAGCATGCTGTAGGTTCAAACATGCAGTGTGACACCCAAATGTGTACCTATAGTGTGTTTCCAGCTCAATGTGGTATTAGCATTCACAGATGGAGAACAATCCACTTCGGCAAAAGGTCACTGCGCTTGATTTGCTCCAGCATCAAAATAGGACCTTAAGCATCAACGGCTGTGAGACTCGTACATTACAACTTGTGTGTGTCTTTGTCTGTCCAATAAACTAACGCCTCATTTCATTTACCCATTTAGGCATTAAGTTAATGTAATAACTGGCAGTCATGTGCATACTAAGGGCAATTGTAATTGTATCTCTTCATCTCTCTCCTTGTTCCATTGTCTTTTAATTGCTGTCTGAGTGAGTACTTATAGCCTCTCAGTGTTTTTTCACTTTAATTGAGGTTGCTCTTAATCATCATCTGCTGACTGACAACAAGGGTGAAATGTATTGAAACATGTGAACATTTCCTGATTTAATTTCCAAAAAGCTAAGGACTAAGTGCATCTATCCAAAATGCTGGTGTTTTTCTGAGATGACAATTTAAAAGCCTAATCACAAGTTTGTAATCCAACCCTCTTAGAATAAATCTGCTTTTGAAATGCTGTTAGTGACCATGCAGTCAAAGATCTGAGGTGTGTGCTGTATCACTGTAGCCTTCCCACTACTTACAAACGCACAATAGAGCTTTCAGCACTACAGCCAAGAAAGGGGTGTGGGTGTGCATGGAAAATATGCGCGGAAGACTCCCTCCTCCTGCTCTCGCCATGTACTCCCAACAACACAGAGCAGGTAGTTTGACCAGAGGCAATGGGCCAGCCCCTTCTATTAATTCCCTCTGAATTATAAAGCAGTAAAACTAAATTTATCCAAACACCATTAATCACAATGGCTAAGAGCGTCTGTTTTAATGAACAGAGTCTTTCTGGGGGCATCTACGGACGGTTAATTTGCCATTTAAACCCCACCTGTCTGTGTCAACTAGTCTGTAGAGAGGTGCATTAATGTAGTCCAAAAGCTGTTCCAAGGGTTGGGTTGTATCCATTCCTTCATGCGTTGGTACAGCCAGGAAAGGGGAATGTTAAAAAGACTCCAGTGTGCAAAAGGCCCTGATGAATAACATACAGGCTTTATTCCTCCATATAAGCTGTCAGTATATGGAATTGACCTAATTGGTTCTTGTTCAGTTTGCCTTATCTGTGGATTTTGAGTTAACATATTAATCAAATGAAAATAATGACTTTGGCATTTATATAAATAAAAAAAGAATTGTGGTTTAAAGACACTTTACTTTTGTGGCATTGCAACACCTTTAGATGACAGTATATGCTGTACTCCCAAAACACTCTTACTTATATTATTATAATAAACTATTCGATAAGATCATATTGAGATCGTTATTGTTGACCAGTATTGATCTACATTGAAGAAGACTGTTGCAATTGGTTAGATAGATTGGTCACAGATTGTGAATGCTGTGTGGTCAGCTGAACTTTTGCACTGTGTTTCCACCTGTGAAGGGATCACTGAGGTTCATATCTTGTGGTAGTTGGCTTGCTCTGATAATGGCCAGAGACTGAAAGCTCATTTAGATGCATGAAAGTGATGGGAAAAGGAAGAATTTATTGGTTGTTTCTGCTGAAAAAACTGATGACAAATGAAAATTATTTGTATTGTGAAAAGACTTTTGTTATAGTTTTTACGTCTCTCATCTTTATTTTAACAGAAGCGTGATGTGCTGTCCTCCTAACCACAAGACAACCTCGTTCACTGTATAATGGAGAAGAACGGTGTCCGCTTGCCGCTGGTGATGGAAGAACCTTTCGACACATACCATTTTTTAGCCAACATTTATATTTTTACTTAAAATTGGTAGACATTAGATACTGCAGTTTTAAAACTAAAAGAATCTGCGTACACGCCAACTCATAGACTTGACTTTTCATGTTCTTTTCTTAATCTGTCCCAGTCACCTCAGGTTCACACTTTCCGGTTTATATAGTTTTTGACAGATTTGACACAAACCATGTCGTCCAAGCTGCTCTCTTCGTTAAACATTTCCTGCAGCTTTGGTACGACATTCCTACACGCGCTCAGTGCACACACACAATTAGTGCTTGTTAAAGAGCATGTGATATGGTAAATACACGACCAGTTTCCCATAATTGGAGCCTCCTGTGAACTTTAGAGGAAGCAAGTGCTCTAGGGGACTTCATTCTGAAAGGTCTACACTGGGACATCTTAACCCCCCCCCCCCCCCCCTCCCCCAAAAAATTTAATGCATCCGTCTTTTATAAAAGCTAAACTATTATCTCTGCTCATCGTCCATTCCTATTCTTTTCTTGCATTTTGTTTTCTTCCATTTTTTTGACCATATTGCTGTCCTGTCACTTCCCTCCCTGCTGGTTATTTAGCACTTCAGTGGCTTGCAGGACTAATTGGAGCAAGAGACAGGTGGAGCCACTCTGTAGCAATCAGTCTTGTAAGCGGTGGGGCTATAGCTCACACTGGGCAATCTTCTTGTTTTTGCAGTGTGAACAGTGGAAGGAGGGCATGAACTTTTGACACACTCATATATGGGGCCCCTTAGCAGCCTGCCAGGCTTCACCTATTGTGGGTTAATGTTAAGCCTCTCTATGTAACACCAGTAACTAAACCTCTCTCTCCATGAATATGCTTGGAAAAAAAGAGCATGTTACTTTTACGTTGAAAAGGTCTACATGTCATTTAAACTCTTGTGGTGCTTCGGATTCATAAATATGCTTACTTACTTTTGTTCACACGTTTAAAGATATGAGATGACACTGCTCTGCACTGACAACCCAGCATTATTACTTGTCTATAGGTCCGCTTGTCTCGCTCTCTGTCTTTTTCCCCATTTCTTTGTGAGTGTGTGTGGTAAGGTACCAGTTCAGTAATGATGTGTCAGTGTGAGCGTGTCCACTGTGCGCGGACATGTTGCAGTATAATGCAACCAGGCAGGTGTGAGGGTCACAGCCAGTTTGTAGACCAGCGTCTTAACCCCTGCTGTCTGCTTTGTCTGACTGTCAGAGTAACCCCTTAATTAGACCCTTTGGTTTGCGGTGTCTGCCCGACGCAGCCCAGCGGACACTCGGCAACAATCCCTTCATTAAATGCTCCTGGTTGACTTGGCAAGAAGAGCTTCGCTTTTTCAAATCCTGCTGCACAAAAGCCATGTTAAGAAAATCTCAAATCTGTAATTTTTCTCTTTGAATTGTGAGCACCTGTTCCTCTTTTACCATTACTGAGAAACAACTGTGTGTAATCCTCGTTTTGTAGTATATTTCGAATCACCAAGTTGCTCTGAATGGTTAAAACATCTCTAAATTTGTGTCTAAATTGATTTTCTGTCTCTAAATATAAATCAATGCAAAAAAGCATCCAACTGTTGGTGCTCCTGGAAAAGCGTGTTTCAACATACCTTGGGTGTAAATACATTCATGTAGCATATGTCAAATGTGTAAAACATTGCTTCCATGCTTTTTCTCCTCTGAAATTTCTTCATCATTGCAGCAGATCAGAATGATTCATTATAGGTTTACACACTGCCGTACAGTGTGATTCCAACAAAATGTTGCCTTTGGTTTGGTGTATGTTTGCAATGTGAGTACATACTATTATGTAAGATGCCATAGTAGAATGATCAAGTGGCCAGAAAATGAATGGGAACAGAGCTGTGAGGGAATTAACTTAAGTACAGCCCGCTGGCAGCCAGGCCTGCAAAAACAAGAGGTTTACTCAGTAGAGATCCAGTAAGACCTGGCCCAGTGACCTTCAAGGGTAGAGAGAGAGTGAGAGAGAGGGAGGAAGGATTTCATTCTGGTGTTTTTGGCCGGTGCATGCCCAGACCGCGGAAAATCACAGAGGACTTTATAAACGGGACCTTCAGAGCCGGACAGACACTTCTTTACATAGAATCCATCTGTAAGGTTGCGTGGCTGTTTGGTGCTCATGGGTGAAACCTGAGCCACAGGTGTTTTAGGTGCAGTCACTAGTTGGTCCACAGAAAGGGCCTTGTGCATTGTAATCACAGCCTATCGGTTAGCTTTAGTGTTTAGTAGTCAAATATAAAGAGATTACAACATTTCTGTACCTCCGAGTGATTTGATAAGGTTGTCGTGAAGAAGCTACATCAGTAGGTCAAAAGAAAAGTAGCCTTTGTGAAAATCTGACCAGATTTGCAGCTGTAGTTGTTTAATACAAGACTCACTTCAGGGTTTTTTCACAGAACTTGTAGTAACAGAATAGGGAGGATGTAAAACATGTTCTGTAATGTGGCATTTTGCATTAAGAAAAAAAAGGGACATTTAGTTGTTTTATGTTTCTCAATTGTGTTCTTTGTATTTTATGATATTGATGAAGAATATGATTTGATTGATATCCCATGCATTTACTGTGGGTGTAAAAATGTGTGTGCTATATATGAAATACATATTACCTACACGCCCTGTATCTGTATGCATGTCTGAATGCAGTAAATTCAATTATGTGGATACATGTTCTCTCCTTGTTGTCTGTAACACAGAGTTATGAGTTTATACTGTAAGCATTCTTCCGTTTTAAAAGGTTAGATCCTGAATTAATTGTATTTTTCCAGAAGTTATACTGGCTAACAACATGAATATTGGCAGAAAGATGTTGATGTTGATGTTTCAGTGTTTTTCAATATCTCACTACATTGTCACACATTGAAAGAGACAGTGAGACAGAGTGAGAGAATGAGACAGCGTGACAGACAGAGGGAGGGCGAGGAGGGTGAATCTTGCTGTGACAGCCTTTTCACTCCTATGAATGACGTTTCTCTTCCCCCTCAGCATTCTTTGGGACTTCAAAGCGTCAATCTCAGCAGAGTGATTTGGCCCTACCATTGTGTGAATCTTGAATATTCATTAAGGCCTTTTTTTTCATGAGGTCTGAGACTCCGCATTGGATCTGCAGGGATCTCACGCTCTATTGCCATTATTTATATATACTGTATTTATAATGTATACAACGGTGGATAAAGATATTGTTTGATTTCTTGTGTGAACTTGAGTGTTTGGATTTTGATGGATAGTCTCCAGTAAGTTTCATGCTGTTGACTAGGCTACGTCAGATTTTCTTCATACTCCTTTTTCCTTTTTGTTCTTTTAAAAAAAGAATTTACAATACATAATTGGCGTGTTGTCAGACAAAGACTGTTTCACAATGCAATTTATAAACTGGTGGTTGAAATGCAGTGATGAAATAATTAGTTGAATAATCAATTCATCATTTAAGTCGTTTTTTTAAGCAAAAATCCAGAACATTTGATTCTCACATGTTGTTTTCCCCTTTTGTGTATCACTGTTAATTAAATAACTTGGTTTTGGACTGTTGGTTCGACAAAACCAAACAATCTGAAGATGTCATCTCTGGGCTTTAGGTAATTTTCACTATTTACTGACATCAAATGAAGTACAAAATGATGAATCTATTAATAACACATTTGATATAAAGATTAATGACAGTAATCAAATAAAGTTGCCGCACTAGTTCTGCTCCATCATACAAAATATGGTAAATCATTGTTTCTAATAACTCAATGATGAGAGGAAATCATCTTTGTCTAGCTGGATGATGAAGATGGTGTCACGCGTTCTCCACTCTTGCACCTTGATTGGACCATCTGGGCCAGACAGCTGTGTTGCCACGGTAATAAACTCCTTTCCATGATTCAATGACAGCAGTTTTAACACTAAGCTACTGAAAATCCTCCTAATTTCACAGAGCTGGGGGTCAGTTTGGCCCCGGCTGGAACATCGCTCATGATACGCATTCCAGCTCTGCCCCGGAGTAATTTCATCATCTGTGTTCTGCCGTGGCTTTTTGTTTCACAGGTTAGCAGTGATTTTTCACAGTCATCCATCCCGTTCTTCTTGCTGTATGATGAAAGGTACGCTTGCGCCTTTTAAAGTCCTTCTCTGAAATAAAAAACGTGGTTCATTTTCACGGTGCATTGTAATACTACTGCAGTATTATTGTAAGGTCTCTATTTCATAAGAAAATGTTGCCTTATGAAATGGAGACAGATTATTACAAACAAGCAAGCTGCAGTTATTGATCTCTGACTGCTGGAGGGCAGAACGTGGGGGATACAGAGTTTGCAAAACAAATTGAAAATAATCTCACAGCTAAACAACTCCCCTCACCTCCCTCCCAGTCTCTCCCAAATCAAAACGGAATGCCCGCTGTACACATAGAGTAAAGCACAGTGTCAGCAGAAAGGTTACCTTTACATGTGCCATGACGACGTGGAGAGGTACTTGATGTACATCCTGCACAATAACGTCTGATGTGTTTATGTGGAAACATTTTTTAATTTTTTTTTCACAAATTGTCTTGAAAGATCAGAGCTATGCTGATGTGCATAGTGTTTGCAGTGCAGACAGTCTGTGTGGCATGTGCACAGCTGCTCAAGTATGCTATTATTTATTTATTTACACAGGCCTAAGTAAGCATTTTGATCTCAGGGTTTTTTGTTGGGCGGACCTTGAGTTTTTGAGTTTGCGGACATTGTAGAGTATTGTCAAAAAAAAGGAGAAGTAAGCAGAGGGTTTATAGTGTTAATGATCAGAGATCAGAGGAGGTTCGGTGTCAGGAGCGCTGAGGTGGAGCTTTTCAGTCCGAGAGCTGAAACCACGGATCTATCTTGAGCTTTTACATTACATTTTAACTGGATTTAGGAATCTGAATTCTGTGAGTACAAAAAAGTAATTTAAAAGCATTTGTGACACTGGGGGGAAAAAAAGTATTTATTGTGATACAGCAGTTTATATGGTAATTATTGTGCATAAGAAAGTGTTTTTTGGATCTGTAGTTCTCACTGGCTATTTATTAACATAGCAAAGAAATATTTTATTGTAATATAAATTGTGCACGTCTGTAATAATTAAACAAAGTACTCCAATAATTTAGCACTGCACTTTTCATAAAGTTTGGAGGCTAGCAAAATAAAAAGTGGAAAAAGTCAAAGCAGTAGATAAAACTGACTTTTAGACCATAGTATAGGTCAATGTTTTGACGCAGCTTTTGAATCATTTTCTGGCGCCTGCGTATCTAACTGACTGTTTCTCATTCTAGTTGCAACAAACATTGTGGCTTTACAGAATGATCAAGGTGCTAAAAGACTGATTTTTTCAGCACTATTAATCATCCTGTAACTGTGTGTGTGATGACGGATGGGTTCTGCAGTTAAAATTCTAACTAAGAGAGGAAGGGGAAGTAAAGAGTTAATTTTACTGAAAGCAAGTCTTCCATCCAGTCTGCTCCACTTTCAACCCCCTTTATGTGGTGAATTGACCCCCACCTACAGAGCTGCTCACTCCCCTGGAGCCCCCATCCCTGTGGGCTGAGTAGGCTGTCTGAGAATACAGGGAGGCTCCACGCTGGGCATTTGATGGAGCGCAGAAGGGTGTGTGAGGTTCACTGACCCATTCACATTGCTCCCCATGCACTCGTGCTCCAGAATAGGCTGACTTATCACATGTAATACACAGCGCTGCACAAATCAGGAGTGACAGCTATAGGGCCAGTGGAGCACTTGAGGGGAGAAATGGCTTCTGGGAGCTGGTGTTCCCACCCAGTCAGACTTTAAGAGGGGACAGGTGTGGGGTGGAGAAGCATTTGGCTGCTGTTGTTTTGCCCTCCTCCATTACTGCTATAACACCACCTGGACTTTTTTTTTGTGCGCTTCCCATTAACCATTTGGAATGGATAAACATCTCTCTCTTCAAGGAAACAGTTTCTCTCACTCACAAGGATCTTACATGTGTGATTGTGGAAATGCAGCCATTTCCAAGATGTTTATGGTTTGTGTAGGTGTTGTAGTAGACTTGATGTAATCTGTCTAATGGCTCACTTCATCCTCTTAACTTGTAACACACATAAATCTTCACCACTGGAATGTGTCCCTATTGTTATCATTATTTATTTATTTTTTTTTGCGGTATTGCATGTTTGCGTGTGTGTTGGATTAGTGTGAAGTTGCAAAGTTGTGGCGGTGCCTGGAGGTGTGAGCTCTAATCACCTGACGTGTGAAGGCCTGATCCCTGTACAAGTGTTTGTGTTTTCACCCCTTTCACCCACACAGACTCACATGAGGAACTGAACGCGATTCAGCCCACGCCTGAACTTTAATACCAGACTCTTGGTTACAGATTAATGCCTGGTCTTGCCATTTACACAGCACCTGTGTCTGCAGCTGTAGTTCCATACACATTACATGAAGACGGGGTTGTTGAGAGGTTGTTTGCTTCTTTCATTGTAAATTCTTGTTTTCTTCTTTTTAGACTGTCAGACAGATGAAGGTTGCATTTCAAGGACTTATTTTACTTATCTTTTTCTACTTTTTGTAGGAGGGTGGTTGTTAGTTTCAGCCTCACATTCGTCCTTTTGGTGAATTCAAATATGCAAACTTTAAATGTGGAGTTGCATTGTTAAACTTTGACTCTTCACAGTTCTTCCACTTTGCCTACTTTTTGTTTGTTTTGCCAGTAAATGACAGTACAAATCATTATAGCAATGAAGAAAAATACTGGTAATGTGCTAGCTGTTAACATCTGATGGAACAGTAACTTGACTGAATTCATTGGAAATTTGCTAATGCAACAATTCATTCTCTAAATTTATTTTTAGTTGACAGACACATCATTTATGTCTGGCAGAATATGCTTTAGCAACTCAGCCTTTCATACCAAAGCGGACACACATAAAAACACACATCAGGTTGCTGAGCCAGCATGGATGACCCGCGTTGACCCTTTCACACCAACCACAAGTACAAGTCTTGTTCTGGGTTCTTCCTTCAGGGCAGCAGACACTTCTTAGCTCGGTCTTGCAGGATTTAATACCAGATGGTTTTTACCAAAGTATATGTGCATGTCCTCTGTAAGTTTATACTCCTTAGTTCTTACTGTAGTTTCTGTGTCCCTCTTGGCATGCTGTGTGTTTGTATGCCTGTGGCAATAGCATTTCATGCTTTCACTGCTGCCTTTCACACCTTGTTCAGCCCCTGCTCACATCCACGGCCCTGCTGCCCCCTTCTTTCTGTGTATGAGTGATGTGAGATTCTTTATTGTGTGTGTCTGTGTGTGAAAAAGAGAGAGAGGCTGTACGTGGATTCACATATACTCAGCTGTTCCCTCTGTAGTGAAGTGGTCATAGAAAGGGCTGGACAAATAGCACAGCGAGAGAGCAACTAAGTAACACCCTCTTTCCCCCTGTTTTCTCCCCCTCTTCTCTGTGTCTGTCTCTCCCAGGCTGTCAGTGTGGAGTAGTGCTGGAGGCTGCGGGGCTGCTGTGTGCTGTGGGAAGTTCCTGAGAGTGCAGAAAGGCAGAGTGGCAGTCACTCACAGAGAGACACTTGTACAGAAAGTGGACTGGTGGTATTTCACGGAAGGATATAAAACCCAGTCTTACACCTCTGCCTCTTTGCACCGTTGTGTTCGTTGTGGCTGCGCCTCAAGGATTTGAAGGAGGCAGGCGACTGAGGTTGGTGCTTGTGCTGGAGTAATGATGGTGGTGGGGCTGCCTCAGGAGTGGGCCTGGCAGGCTGTTCTCCTAATGACTGGACTGGCATCACTGAGCCATGGTTCTGATGGTGAGTACTGTGCTAGATGGCAGCTGTGTGTTTAAATGCCATCACTATTCTGCTGACTTTATGTTTTAAGTCAGTGCAAGGCTGATGAGGCCTTTATTTGATTGCGTATAGTTTGTCACAAGTTTGTAGCAAGAATTGTATAAGTGTATTATATGCATTTATTATATTAATGTAGATGAGTTATATATAAATATGTGCATATTGTCATTCTTAGGCATCTACATTGTGCTTTCTGGTGGGAAACCGTTATATGCACTTTCATTTTTAAATTAATTATAACATTTTTCTGAAGTCAGAAGCATTATTTCACACATTTTTATAGTGACAATTGTCAGGGTTGGTGGTGCTGTGAGGTTATGTGCCTAGTTTTTACTCTGCAGTATTTATGAAAAGCAAAAGCTATTATGATCTCCACAGGGGCTACCATGAGAACGGGTGTGCATTTATCTGCGCCCCCCCCCCCCCCCCAGTCATGTTGAATTGTTTGAAGATGAACAGCCAGTTGTCTTCTACGATGAATGCCAACAGTGTCATTGTGCCCCGTAAGGTTGTAAAAGGCGGGGAGGGTCGACAAGCTCCCAGCCTCAAGAAGATGACACTTGCACATTTGTTCTGTTTCTGATCACAGAAAGGAGAGAGACATTGTTGGACATGAGTGTTAGTATACATAGACAGTATAAAAGAAGTGGACTTAGCCTCCTGGTCTGAAATGTGAAGCCAATGCAGTAGTGCCTTAAACCTGCATTTTTTTCCTAATGACCAGCAGGGGGTAACTCCACTGGTTGCATAAAAAAGTCCAGTTGTATAGAGTTGACCCTACTTCTTACCTTTTTTCTAATGAGCTTATGGTTTCAATTGCTAGTTTTGCATTTAGTTCATTTAGTAAATGATGGTCCCATTTAGAGTAAAATAGATGATAAAGCAGGGTATGCTTTAATGCATGGCTACCTTATGATTGACTAGCGACTTGTCAATCAGGACAGAGGCTTAGCAATGCATGTCCATGGCACTATTGGCATTTAAATAGTCGTGACCTTGTTTTTGGGTGTTGTTTGTGTTTCTGTCTTAGAACTTTGACCCTTTCACAGTGTGTTTTCAGTTCATTAAAGTTAATTGTAACATTTTGGTCTCCTAAAAATGTTTTGTTCGGATGTGCTAAAAGACAGGAATTGGCTGTTCATTTTTTTTCTAGTAAGTACATTTTGCTTTAAGCCGTTTTTTTGCTTGCCAAAATTAATTAATATCACAGTTAACATAAATTACAGATGCACCTTGCTCACCAAGCTAGCTAGCGTTAGCTGATGACTTAGCTCCACCCTCTCATCTAAATATGGTCACTTCTGGCTCAGAAAAAACGAAGATGGCAACGGGCAAAATGCCAAACTTGGGTATCAAAACGGTATTCCACAAACCAATGAGTGACATCTTTGTGGCTGTGTCACTTCTTTTATACAGTCTATAGTATTTGATGTATGCATATTAAAACATGTAATTTAACCATTTATTTAAAGGAGAACTCCGGTCAATTTTTACGTTAATCTTGCTAAATATAACTATGCGAGACCTGTCTATAGCAAAAACAATTAGCGCAACAGCAGCTACATAGACGGAGCTGCTGCAGCTAATGCCCACCGCTCCCACTTAGCTAAACGGCAGTTATGGGGGCATAAGCTAAATAGTGCCTTTGTGTATCTTAACAGGACACAAAATGCAATTAAAATGTCTGTAACATGAACAGGGCCCTTACATGACAACAAGATGCATTTTCAACATTCACCTACCCTGTTAGCTAGTTAGTCAGGCTTCAGTAATAATCATCATGCAGCAGTCCCGTGTGTATTTGTAGCATATATATATATGGATATATATGATATATATCCATTTTGTGTGCGATCCATCTGGCGTTGGAGAGTAGTATTCTCTGCCGACAACCATCACGAGAGCGCCCGCTGGTCTGGAGTATGTCCTCCGGAGGACCGGTGATGCCTTCGCGGCACAACACCCACACGAACACCACCAGTTGCCCGAAATGCGTGATCTTGGAGCAGCTGCTTCATCTGCCTGTTGCCCCTCTGTCTGTCTGGTTCTTTCCAACTCTTGTGAGGCCAGTTCTTCGTCTGTATACTCAGGTTCGAATAAATAAGGACGACCATCAAACTCAAAAGCCTCTTCCATATGTTCAATATCTTCGATATTCTCCATAGTTACGTTACTCCAAGCTTCTTCCCTTGTGAACAGCTCCGCTCTTCACGCTACACTGTACGCTCCTCCGACCTACACTGTTATTTATCTTGCTACAACTGAATTCACACGGGACTTCAGCACGAGACTCCCGTTAGCCGTCTGTTAGTGTTTTACTGAACAAGGCACAGGCATAATTCTGCCCGTTTCCATGTAGTTACATAGTCAATAAAATGCTCATAACCACTACAGCGCTCAATTACCTATTTTTGAGGGGAAATAAACACCCCAAAAAAACGCCGCGAATGCATCACCGGTCCTCCGGAGGACAGCCACGACCAGCGGGCGCACTCGCGATTGTTGTCGGCGCGGCAAGCGAGGACGGCGGGCAGGAAGCAGAAGCACGGCCGACGTCGTAAAACTACCACAACGATCCCCACAGAGAGAATACTACTCTCCAACGCCAGATGGATCGCACACAAAATGGATATATATCATATATGCTACAAATACACACGGGACTGCTGCATGATGATTATTACTGAAGCCTGACTGAACAAACTCTGTCCCAGACGACAGCTAGCTAGCTAGCAGATAACAGGGTAGGTGAATGTTGAAAACGCATCTTGTTGTCATGTAAAGGCCCTGTTCATGTTACACAGACATTTTAATTGCATTTTGTGTCCTGTTAAGATACACAAAGGCACTATTTAGCTTATGCCCCCATAACTGCCGTTTAGCTAAGTGGGAGCGGTGGGCATTAGCTGCAGCAGCTCTGTCTATGTAGCTGCTGTTGCGCTAATTGTTTTTGCTATAGACAGGTCTCGCATAGTTATATTTAGCAAGATTAACGTAAAAATTGGCCGGAGTTCTCCTTTAAGTGGACCAGTCACACATACAATCTTTGCCTTTATAATCTTTAAGTTTCCCATGGTGGCTTTTTATTAGAGCTGGATTGATTGATGATTGATCAATCAATTAATCGAATAGTCAATCGGCAGAAAATGTATCTGTGGCTTTTTTATAATCGTTCTTTGTCTTATGTGGTAGTAAACTGGATAAATGTAGGTATTGGACTGTTGGTTGGACAAACAAGCCATTTAAAGAAGTCATCTTGGGCTTTAGAAAATTGTAATGGTCCTTTTTAATTTTTATAGACCAAATCGTTACATGTGTCAGGCTGTCAACCAGCTTCTGGGTGAACACACACACACACACACACACACACACACACACACACACACACACACACACACACACACACACACACACACACACACACACACACACACACACACACATACATACATATATGCACATTGTTTATAAATATTGCCATTAAGAGACGGTCTGGAAAATGTGATCATATGACCATTGCTGCAATTGCTTTTCCATTAAATGATAGAGGATGTGGCAGTTAACTTTAATTTGTGCTATCATGATGCTGCAATGTCCTTTTGTTGGTATACTTCAGTTAGAATGTACTCATAGTGTATGATGAATAGTGTATACATGTATATGTATAAATGTTTGATGTAGATTAGTCAGGGTGTTTTCTTTTCTCATACAGTAAGAATGTTAAAAACAAAAAGACATCTCCGACCAAAGCTTTAACAGTATACAAAATTGTCATTGATACATTTTTGGAAAGTTTTTAATAAAAGAAAGCTTTTGTAAAAATTCAAAAACAGGAACAATAAGTATGTGAATATAAATATAATCAACCTCACATTAGTGTACAAAGAGATTGATTTTAATCTTGGTTACAAAGAGATGCTTCACTGAAAGTGTCACAAATAAAGACCAGCTGTAAAATCCCAGACCGACTGAGTAGTTCAGAGCTAGCTGTAACTTTCGCAGTTGGTCACAAAATACCTCAGCTGCTGATGAATGTTTCTTCAGAGAATTTCCTTTATTCTTATCTGAGCAGACTGAGCTTGTGTGTTTAACTTCTCATCCACTATCAGTCCAGCGTGTTTGAGGGTCACTAGCCACACACATAAAAAGGATGTGGGAAGATGGAATTTAAACAGAATCATGTGTGAAGAGTAGCATTGATTTTCATTCTTCCAACAGTCTAACTATAAAGTGACAGGATGCAAAGTTTCTGCTTGTTCTGCCAGTGCAGACTGAAGCTGTGAGCCCTCTTGAAAAGATTTCATACTAAAACTCTTCCTGCAGTGTTGAGCTGGATCAGTTTTACTCCACTCTGTTTCACCAATACTTGAGCCACCAGTTGCTTTTTCAGTTTCCTCTGTGATCTGATCTTTCTAAAGGTCTCCCAAATGAGTAAAACATGTGGGAGATTGCCCATAAATCTAAACAGCACGGTCAATTTGCCACCTGTTTCTATAGGCTGGTGAGGTTCACAGAGAGTAGATGAGCCCTAGCCTCATTCTTCCGGCAGTTGAAATACAAAGAAGTTGGTTGTATGTTCAATAATATACTTTATGATGGTTATATTTGTTTTTGAATTATATTGGTTTTGACTAATTTCCTCCATTCACGTTTTTGGTTTCGTTTTGTCCCATGTTTGGAACATAAAACTGCTGAGTAACCATGAAAACCCAATGTGTCTGCAAATACAAATACATGTTCTACATTGAGATGGTGAGATTTTGCAGGCCAAACACCCACTAAGAGAGACACTGCACTCACAAACGGAAACAGTTTTTAATCTCATCCAATGACATGAAAATACAGAAGGCCAACAGTTCACTTCACACCACATGTATACTCAACAGGACTCTTCTGAGGAGCCATTTTCCAAGTACAATGTGTAGTGTTTTCCTTCCCAGCGATCTTCAAATATTTGATAATGTCAGTGTGTCTCTGTAGGAGCATTCAGAAGGGATGTTAGTTTTGTCTTTATCAGCAACCATCTGTTTTCTGTATCTCCGCTTCAGTTACACCAGTGTGAAGACCAATTCTGATTACAGAACTTCTAGTTTGAATTTATGAGAAGGGGAAATAGGATAAGTGTGATGTTCTGTAAGGGTCGTTGTATTTGTACTTTAAATTCAAAGTATGCGATATCAATGAGAACTTGTTGTTTTTTGGGGTCATCATAGAACCGGTTTATGTGTAACCCTGCTGATGATGATTCCAAGTGTAGGACATCTATCTAACTACATGGATACAAGGTTTCTTAAGAGAGAAAGTGTTACGTAGCATTGACTACATTTATCGCTCTTTGGAAGAAATCTGTGTGGAGCTTGAGTGTTTTGGAATAAGGTCCGAGTTTAGTATGGTGCAGTGGTCCACAAGTACAAAACAGCAGCAGTTGGTCCTCGGCAGGACCAGGCTTCTCCAGCCTTCTGTGTGTTGCTTCCTGTCAGGATGTGGATACGGTTCCCCCACACAGAATTTGATCCCTAGGCAGATGTGCTGCTCCAGCGATCAGGCGTGCGCGTGTGTGTGTGCGTGTGCGTGTGTGTGTAATAGTTATTCATGTGCACCACATGAGTATATCTGCCTTGTGAGATGCTTATGGCTACTCATTGTGAGGTCAGGAAGGACAAATAAAGTGCAAACTTTAAGAATTGCAACTTCTAAATTATGAGCTTTCCCAATGCATTAACACAGAATAATACAGTAGTTTTGGTTAACAAGAAAAAACGTGTATTGTTGGAAATTCAAGATTATATCAAGCTAAAACATATATGTTGTGATTAAGTTCTAAAGATGTTGAACAACCATGAGGAAAGACCACTTCTTTTGGCAGTGGTGATGTTGTGGGGTAAAATGACAAATTGTGGCTGTAGTCTCTCAATATGTCTGTAATGGAGCCCAGCATTAGTCAGTGGCTTGTGGCTTTTTCCAGTAAGTCCAGACCGAATGGATAGATAGACGAGCAGTGAGATGAACCGATGAGCATTGTGGGTAGGCAACGTTAAAAAAATATATATCTGGAATTTCACAAGAGCAGGAATAAATAAGAGAAGATAAGATGGTGTGTTGGGAAGAGTGCCACACAGACAGACCACACTGTGGTCAATACAAAGCCTTGGTTTCATAACATGCCAGCCTTCACACCTGTTCTGTGTGTGTGAGTTTGTGTTTCCATGTATCTTTTTTGGGGGGGCATTTCTGCCTTTATTTGATAGGAAAGCTTAGATATGAAAGGGGAGAGAGGGGGGAAGACATGCAGGAAAACCGTCGCAGGTTGGATTCAAACCCTGGACCTTCTGCGTCGAGAAATAAACCTCTACATATGTGCGCCCGTCTCTACCAACTGAGCTAATCGGCCACTGCATGTGTCTTTTTGTCTGCATATGTGTTGTATGTTATTTAATGTAATGTGAACGTTAGTTTTTTTTAATTATTGGTACAGTAGGTTCAAGTGCTGCACTGTTATTTGGAAGTACAGTACAAGGGAAAGAAAATATTATTATAGTATTTACACAACTGCATAGAGACTCACAAATCCATTACAACATATTATATACAAACTATACATGAAAGGGAAAAGATGAAAATAAATATGGAAATTGTCATGCTGGCAAAAACACACTTTTTTTTACAAAAAGGATCTTTTCTAATCACAAACAATTTTTTCTGATAAATGCATGTTTTTAAAGAAATGAACGTGTATGAGCCTCAAAATATGGTTAAGAGAGCTATCCACCTAAATCAGTGTTTTTTCTTACCCTTTCATATGCAAGATAATTCATGCATTCATATGTAGGGTTTTCTGTGATTTATCAGTGATTTCAATAAATCTCAGTGTACAATACAATACTTGTTTCCTTTATGATGCAAGTGTGTGTCTGTCTCTGTTCCTGGCATTTATTGGAATATAGCAAAAGTCAGTTTGTCTATGTGTCTGTTGTGTGTTTGACCATTTTGCTGTGGATATAGCAGCTCTCTGCTGTATTCACACAATTGTGGAAAGTTTTCTCTGTGCAAACATTGTGAATCCCTGACACTTGAGCTAGTTTTTTCTGAAGGTAGGGTTGGGGTACAATGTGGAGCAGGGTCTACGGCAGACAGGTCCCCTCCATAAATTTGTTGTGGCATTATTGCTGCGGGTCGTGCAAGCCTTCAAAGTGGCCGTCTCATTCCTCCGCAAAGGCAGTCTGGTCACGGCCGGTAGACACAGAACAGGTCGCTAGAAGCTGCACGGGGGAAACGGATGACCTGATGTGGGTGTAGCAGCAGCAGAGATGGAACAGAGAGTGTGGAATGTGCTCCTTTAGACACATGCTTGTGTGTGTGCGACGCATGCACAAAATGTGCATGTGTGTGTGTCTCGTGTGGCAGAGTCCTTTGAAGCCTGTAGGGGGTTAAGAGGGTGCGGTGGTCGGGTGGAGGAGGAGGTATGGCCCCTTTGCAAGTCGGCTGTGACCCCTTCGGGGTCAGAGTGCACTCTGGAGACACTGGCGAAGATGTCTCCTTTGAGGAGGTGATTTATAATGGCCACCTGGAATAACTTATCTCCCTTTTCTCTCATGTCCTCCTTTCTGCCTGTGATGAACAGTCTGTGTGAAGGTCTCAGCTCGCAGATTAAATGGCTGTAGTGCTGTAAAGTCGGCTCTTGTGAAACAACCGTGTTAATTGGAGCACTTTATGCAGAGTTTTATTTTCTCAGGCATGAAATTCCCCTGTCAACATTTCACTCCTAACTTCACCAACATTGCTGTTAATGGCAGTAATTCTGTTTTGCATTGATTTCCAGTTATCTCTTGATGGAAAAACCACACCCAATACCATAACAGCATATCTATTGATTGCCAGTGCCTAGATTATAACTTCGTCCCAGTCACACACTTCTACCTCGAGTGCACAGAACCAACCAATATTTATCAGAAATTATATATATATATATATATATATATATATATGTGTGTATATATGTGTGTATATATATATCACTGATTCTTGAGAGTCGGGACAAAACACGTTTTAAAAAACTTTTTTTTCAAATACACACTATATCAATAAGAGTTATATGTTTCTGCAGAGAAAGATCTTAGCTATTTAACCATGTCAAGGAACAGGTTCTAAATAAAAACACATTTTTAACAAATAAACATGTTTCCCTTCAGAACTGGCTTTGTGTCAACTCCGTCAGACACACTAAAAAGTATACAATTTTAATTTTTCCAATCCAACAAGAATCTTAAATTCGGAAGTATGTTGTAATAGTGTTTAGTTACTCTGATATATAAAAAGAATACAATATATAAAGTTGAGTTGTGATTTCACACTATTCTGAAAACCCAGATTTCTAAATATTTGCATTTTCAAACTTTGATTTTAATTTCAATATTGTAAAAACAAATTCCTTAAATAAATAAGACATAAGAGGATGTAGATCAGATGGTCCTTTAATACAAAAACAACATAAACTGAAGGAAGAATATTTTTTTTCCACAAAAGATTTACAAAAACATACATCTGACGCTGTTGACAAAGATCTGACGGTGTTGACGAAAAACTGACGGTGTTGACAAAAAATATGTGTGCATTGATGATTATTGAACAAATGTGCTTTTTAGACACTACTACTAAAACTACTTATTAGAATATTGAACTTACTGTAAAGCAAACTTTAATAAACATATTGCACATACACCGTTTCCAACTATCAAAAAAACAATAAGGGAAACCAGGGGCCCTCCTCCCCCTCTGTTTTCATCTAGCTCCCCTAAACCACTTCCTGCTCTCCTTTTTCTCATCCACTTCTTCTCCTCTTCCTTTCCTCCTTTGTAAGTAGTCATTTACTTTAAAGTGGTGTGTGTGTGTGTGTGTCTGTGTGTGTGTGTCTGTGTGTGTGTGTCTGTGTGTGTGTGTCTGTGTGTGTGTTGGATGTGTGATTGCCCTGCACTGCCTACTTCATACTGGGTGTGATCTTAAATTGACATTCCTTGACAACAATACTGCAACACATAATCTGTAGCTTAGAATCAGGTTCAATTAGCTTACTTAAGAGTTCATTTTTGCCTAACCTGCGCTTATGCCTTGAGCAGCAGGCGTCGGACATGCTCACGCTCTATGAAGTCCATCACATCAGGGGCTCTCTCCAATACTTTCTCCAATTCCTCTTTGCCCTGTCTCCCATCTCGTCTATTTGTATTACTTTTTTGTCTTTAACTCTCTTCTTCCATCTTTGTCTTTCCTTCTCTTGCATAGCATGCTTGCTCTCTTGGTCACTGTTTAATTTTTCTCTTCTCTTTCGTTGGTACTCTCTATTTCTTCTCCTTTGCTCCTCAACTGACAATTTCTGTCCAGCCATTCTTTCCTACAATACAAATTGAAATAATGACACATGTACTTGAAAGACTATAGAATAAGATTTTTATTTACTTGACATGATTGATTGACTGATGGATGAATGGATGGATGTAAAATCCTCAAGGTGCGGTATGTAGTTTTCATAACCAGATGTTGTTAAAATCTACACACTGGCTTCTCATCTCTCTATCTCTACATATATAAATATATATATTAAAGTGCTGGGAAAGTTACACATTACACAATAATAAGCAGACCACTGCCTCCCCATTGTCTACAAGTCAGGTGCATATGGTTAAATAATGTGATGCATGCTATGTACGTGCATTTATGTGTAAATAAAACCCTGAAATAACATTTTAACCCTTCACTATATTCACAAATAATATTATATTTGCACATTAAGAGGTTATTGGTGGATTTGTCAACTCCGTCAGCTTACAGGTCAACTCCATCAGACATAGAACCTGACGGAGTTGACGTCTGACGGAGTTGACGTAAGGGCATGTATTTTCCCACCAAAACATGTATTGTACACTGCAGCTAGCTAGTTTGTCCTCTGTTGCTAGCTGTCCCAATAACCTCACTAAAATGCTTAAATTCAATCCACTATGGTTTAAAAAAAGTATCTTAACAGAAAGATGGTATTGACATGGTGCAGCTGTGACCATAGGAATATTGACATTGTTTGTCTAAAATATCAAAAAATGTAAAACATACGAGAGCATGTGTGGTAGTCTTGCATTCACCACAGGCAGGGAGATGAAAAGGGGTCCTCAGGGATATAGCTGACCATGCTATTTCCTGATTTAATGAGATTTATGAAAAAATCTGACGGAGTTGACAGAAACTGAGGACACAACTTTAATAGGTAGATTTTTGTGGAAAATATTGTTTGACGTTCACTTCATGCATTGTTTTTTATATTTATAACACTTCTTTTTTATTTGATGTATATGTTTTCACAATTGTAGAGCTTTTTTAAAGTTTTATGGGATGGTTAATATTGTGACCTCTTGCTGAGGACAAGTGCAATAACATGGGCCTTCTAACCACAGACCATACATTTAAACAAATTTTCCCCAAAAGGAAAAAAATATATATTCTTAATATCACATAGGTATATACAATTCCTTTAGATTTAACTTTGTAAGTATGTCAATCATGATGAATTTCTTCATTTTTGATGTAAATTAGACTTTCCTATGTGGGACATGTTTTGTCCCGACTCTCAAGAATCAGTGATATATATGTGTGTGTATGTATATATATATATATATATATATATATATATATATATATATATGTATATATATATATATATATATATATATATGTATATATATATATATATATATATATATATATATATATATATATGCACACATATATATATATATATATATGTGTGTGTGTGTGTGTGTATATGTGTGTGTGTGTGTGTGTGTGTGTGTGTGTATATATATACAACCCCAAATCAGAAAAAGTTGGGACAGTATGGAAAACACAAATAATAAAAGAAAGTAGTGATTTCTAAATGTACTTTGACTTGTATTTCATTGCAGACAATACAACAGCACATAATTTAATGTGTTCCACATGATTTTTATTGTTTTTTTTTCAAATAAACAAAATTCCTATTCCTTGCAACACATTTCAAAAAATGTTGGAACAGTAAAGCATTTACCACTTTGTAATGTTGCCATTCTTTTCACAACACTTAAAAGACGTTTAGGGACTGAAGACACCAAGTGATGAAGTGTTTCAGGTGTAATTTTGTCCCATTTTTGCTGCAAACAAGTCTTAAGGTGGGAAACAGTACGGGGCCTTCGTTGTCGCATTTTGCGCTTCAAAATGTGCCACACATTCTCCATTGGAGACGGGTCGGGACTGCAGGCAGGCCAGTCAAGTACCCGTATCTTTATCCTCCGTAGCCAGGACTTTGTAATGTGTGCAGAATGTGGTTTTGCATTATCTTGTTGAAATATGCATGGATGTCCCTGGAAAAGATGTCTTCTTGAAGGCAGCATATTGTGCTCCAAAATGTACTTTTCAGCATTAATGGTGCCATCACATAAGTGCAAGTTACCTTTTCCAAGGGCACTGACACAACCCCATACCATGACAGACCCTGGCTTTTGGACTTGTTGCTGGTAACAGTCTGGATGATCCTTTTCTTCTTTGGTCCGGAGCACACGGCGTCCATTTCTCCCAGAAAATACCTGAAATACTGATTCATCTGACACCAGTACACGTTTCCACTGTGTGATGGTCCATCCCAGATGCCTCCGAGCCCAGAGAAGTCAACGGCGCTTCTGGACACTGTTAACATAGGGCTTCCTTTTGGCACAGTACAGTTTTAACTGGCATTTGTGGATGTAACTACGTATTGTGGTACTTGACAAAGGTTTGCCAAAGTAGTCCTGAGCCCATGTGGTGATGTCGCTTATAGATGAATGACGATTCTTGATGCAGTGGGAGGGATCGTAGATCACGGTTGTTCAGCTTAGGCTTGCGCCCTTGTCCTTTACGTACTGAAATTCATTCATGAAACATTCCTTGAATCTTTTAATTATGTTATGCACTGTTGAAGGTGAAATAAGCAAATGTCTTCCTATCTTTCTTTGAGGAACATTGTTTTTAAACATTTCAATAATTTTCTCACGTATTTGTTGGCAAACTGGCGATCCTCGGCCCATCTTTGCTCCTAAAGGACTAGACCTTTCTTGGATGCTGCATTTGTACCAAATTATAATTACAATCACCTGTTGACATCACCTGTTTCAAATCACATCATTATTTAACCAATTTACCTGATTACTAGCCCTAAATTGCTCCTGTCCCAACCTTTTTTGGAATGTGTTGCAGGTCTGAATGACAGGAAAGGATGTATATTTACAAATGAAATTAAGTTGACCAGACAAAACATGAAATATTTTGTGTTTTACATTGTCTGCAATGAAATACAGGTCAAAGTACATTTAGAAATCACTACTTTCTTTTTTTATTTGTGTTTTCCATACTGTCCCAACTTTTTATGATTTGGGGTTGTGTGTGTGTATATATATATATATATATATATATATATATATATATATATATATATATATATATATATATATATATATATATAAATATATATATAATTTATTTTCTTTTTTTCTTAATGGGACAGAATTGGCTTTAGTTTTTAAGTTAAACCATCAAGGTCACATAGCACATTCTCTGACTCATCCCTGACTCTTGTGGTACAACTAGTTATTCTCAAAGATCCTCCTTTTTTCTACATCTAACATACTTAATGCAAGAGCAGTTTATTACATGCTACCTTTTCTACTTAAGCTGTTGCTTTTACTTGATAGCATACACTGATGACCCAGGTATGTGTACCTTGGTTTAAGACTGTTAAAGCTTGATAATCGCCCTCACCATCATCCCTGAACTGGTGTAAAATGGTCATATGCAAGATTTAAAAAAGAAAAGTAGTTTTGAAAAAAACCAACCCTGATTTTAACGAGAAAATAAAATCACTTATACCTTGCCAATACTATACTGTAGCTGAGGCTTCCTGGTTATGCTCCCAGCTGCTTGATTGGAAATAGAGCACGGTAGTTGATTTGTGTCAAAATGTTTTGCTGTTTAGTTTTTTTGCATCAAGGTCACCGGAACCCAGGATACATCACTGATGATGTGTCTGAGTTGCACCAGAGGTGTATGTTAAGAAATCAGATTCATTCTGGTGTGAAAATTGCAATGTCTGTTTAATTCCTATGTATTAATATCATTATAGGAATGACACACAGTCCACAGTCACGCTACCTCTGTCACCACGGAAAACTTGAGTACAAGCGTGGGAGGAGGAGGTAGGAAGTGTCACAGACCACGCTGATAGTTCTCAGTCAGAGATGACAAACGCGCCCCTGAAGACAGCCCATGAACTGTCATCACTAATTCAGCTACATTTATAAGAAAAAAGCTGAAGCCAGTGCAACGTGCCCAAAGATGCAGTGCCACTGACGGTGACGAGCTGTGACTGAAGGTTTTCCAGCTGGAATAATAAATTGTGTGTGTTTGTAGTTTGAGGAACAGCCTGTGGAATGTGTGGGGGATGCAGATCAGATTTCGGGGTGACCTTGAGTGTGCCCCGTCGCTGACACAGCGAGTGTGTGTGTGTGTGTGTGTGTGTGTGTGTGTGTGAGAGACAGAGAAAATAAAGTGAGTGCAATTATGTTATTATGTTTGTGAAAAACAATGGACTACTGTGGTGTATTAATGATAATAATAACTTAATCTTTTATATCTAATATACCCAAATCTATTAAGTTATGTTTTAAGTCTACTTACTTATAGGGCCATCATCTCAGTGTTGCCAATTTTATACCTGGGTGATTTATCCCCTTATCAATGTGGTGTTTTAGTTAAGGAATGCGCTCTGTTAGTAGAACTTGTACTAAACGTAACAAAGATGGCTTCTCCCTTACTGTAAGCCTCCTGCTGGCTTTACATCCTATAGCCTCTTTAATGGCCTGTTGAATACACAGTGACTCTGTAGTAAACCTGCTCTTGTATATACCAAGCATATGGCCACACTCACACACACTCTCACACACACACACACACACACACACACACACACACACACACACACACACACACACACACACACACACACACACACACACACACACACACACACACCTTATGTTACCTAAAGTTCTAGAGAAATCACTGCGTTCTGTACATTTATAGCATGCATCCTCTGCTAACCTTAATGCAAAAACTTAAGCCCCTCATGTCAATCCTAGGAAGCTAGTTGTATGCTGAGCAACCATGACAATAAATTACTCTCATTAAGGCTATTGTAAGCCTGTTGTAGAAAAATATTCTTGATATGCATTTACCAAATTATACATAAGGTAGGTTGGATAATATATAAAGTATTTGCTACTGTATATAAAGTGCCCTGTGTTGTCTAGTTTAAGTGATTAAAGTGAGTTGTGAGGGGTTAAAATGCATGTGTTGTAGTGCCGTGTCAAGTCGTAGGCAGCACTTGTTGTGCAGTGTGTATTGCAACCAGATATGTGCAACCAATTTGCATACTGCACGTTAAACTGTGCACTACATGATTTGAACAAGTTTAACAGAAAAAAACAAATGAGGTGCATTTCTGCATTTTTAAAGTGATTTCTAAGGCAGTTGCTCTTGATCATCCAAGTTTCCATGTTCACATTCGCTCATTTACTCCAAAGCAGTATTCTAGTATTCTAGTATTCTCCTGTAACAATTCTCTCCAGAGTGAGTTCACCGCCTTTGTCAAAGTTTTAATAAAAACAGAGCTGATATGGACAGAATGTAACTGAACGTCTGACAACTTCATGAAACATTCCCATCTTGCATGTTTTTTTACTTTCAAAGCAGATGTGATAGACAATCCAAGGCCACTGTGAGGGAGGATTAGAGCACCTCCCCAAACCTCCACTCTGACAGAAACCGTAACACAGATCAAGTTGGAAGGACACAGAGTACTACTCAAAGAACAGCCAGTGTATTTATACTGTACCACAATCCGAGTCAGCCTTTTCATCACGTAGTTCTCTGGAGGATTACACATGTCTCTTTTTCAATGGCTGGTTGGCTTTCAGGCTGTTGCACTGCTTAGATCTACAGTACTTACACCTCTTATAGTGAGACCCATCCATAGTATAGGAAGCTATTCTTGGATTGTATGGATGGATGGATCTAATGTAGGGATGTACACCTGTGATGTCTCCGCTTTCATAGATTTATAGTTGCTTGTAAACGTTCTTTGTTATGCAAATTGACTCAGGATTTTCAATGCTGATGAATACTTGATCTTACTGTTCTTGAAATCTCCAGTTTTTCTCCAGATTTAAATATTATAATGAAGAGAGCATAAGAGAAAACAGAGAGAGTGAAAGGAAGACTATCCATCTAGTGTGGCACAACACTGTTCAGCTCTCTGACCACAGAGGTCTTCAGGGACGAGCTGCTGTCTGAACTGGTTTTGTTCTCCTGATGAATGTATGCACCTTCAGTTACTTAATAGTAAGAATAAAAAAGGTTGCCCACTGTATTAATAACCATTCTTAATGGAAATTCACTGTAGGAATTTCTAATAAAATAATTAACACGTATCTGTCTAAACATTTGACTATAATCATTATTAATGTACAAAGATATAACTGTGGATTCTTCTTATTATAAAAAAAAATGAAATTATAAACCGGTGGTTAATTGTTATTTCTTTCGGGATATTAATGTTTTAAAACTCCAGTTGGTGCCTAGTTATTCCTTCATAATCAAACATTTGATTATTGTTACATGTACACTACTAAATAACTTAAAATGGTATTACCTTCTTCTAAGCAGACCTTGGATTTATTTAATGTTCAGCTGCAACATTTAACACTTTCAAGGATGAACAAGTCCAGAGCAATACTATTTATCCTACACCTGGTTTATGTGAATACACGTGAACTGCACTTGGCTTGACTCCGTTTTAGTAGTTCGCTGTATCTATTGCCTGCTGGAAATGTTATTCCTCCTCTCAAAAGATCATCACATATATCCAGTATGTCTGTCAACTGTTTTGTGCTATTTGGAGATTGATTCTAGGATGGAAATGATATCTATTGTGCAGGCAGAGTGAAAGAGAGGTAAACAAATTACAGGAAGGTTCTACTTGTTCTGTTTATTTGTTAGTATATATGTTCTAAAGGGTCTCAGCATAGACAAATGCAGTATTTACCAGGTTTATTTAAACATTTGAAACTTGATTATCAGTTCTGTTGACAATAAATTATACTGTTGGTTTGATAGAAAAGAGAGAGCTGATCAACACAAATAAATACCGTTAGTGATATTAAATATCTTCAGGCGTGAAAGTTTTGTATCTGCACCAAATATGGTTGATAGATTCTCTTACATACAGTATACACAATATTACATTAATGCACTGCTCACTCACACACATTTCAAAAGTACTATACACACACACACACACACACACACACACACACACACACACACACACACACACACACACACACACACACACACACACACACACACACAGGCACACACAGGCACAAACAGGCACAACGCCTTCTTTCTGGTTCTGGTTCCAGACTTCATGCAGGTACATTGAGTCCAGTCCAGAACAGCAGGGTTGCTTTCAGCAGCACATATTCACACATTCTGTGGATTGCATTGCCATGGGAACGGTGCCAAGACAGACAGAACTATATAATTAAAAATGCCCTTTGGCAATTAGAAGAAATGTTGTTTGGATCCTTTGATTTATTCCATCTTTAATGTCTTTAAGGAGCGTCCAGATGTTTTGGTCTGCAGTGGTGCTTAGTCCAGTTTCTTTCTCTCTCTGTACAGCCAACATGTTGGACACCATGCTGCTGAAGAACGGATGGAAGGGGGGATCGGAGCGAAGGGCGGAGATGAGCAGCAGCACAGCCACAGTTTCAGCTCAGAAAGTGCTTTGGTGTCACTGCTACAACCACTGCCCCCAAGACTCTGTCAACAATACTTGCATGTATGGTGGAGCGCACACACACACACACACACACACACACACACACACACACACACACACACACACACACACACACACACACACACACACACAAACAGACCTCTAATTACCCAATTAGAAGTGCACAAATGTTTACTTTATCTGCATTCTTTAGTGAGATCTCACACATATTAACACTTTCATCTCAATAAGCAGTTTCAATACTGTATTTAGATTCAATAAAATACTATACACTAAATAATCCCAACACTACTGATGATGATGATGATGATGGTGATGAAAAGACTCTGAGACCATGTTCACTGATATGATGATGTTATGTGCATTTGGGTAGGTCTGATGGTTACTGCTTCACCATGGTGGAGCAGGAGAAGGGGGGTCTGGTGCTACACACTGCAGGTTGTATGCCTCTTACCGGCTCCGAGTTCCAGTGCAGAGTAAGTCAGCTGTATGTGTGTTTGTATGTGTGTGCATTTCTGCCTATTTCTGCACTTGTCCGTGTATGTGTTTTCCTTCTTCATGAGCCGTTGTTAAGCCTTTACAAGCTTTTCCAGACTCACCACAGCTCTTTTCGAGACCTCTTTAAATCAGACGTGTCCAGCCCCTCTATCTTTACACACAGTGGAAGAATGGAAAATGTTCTCATTAGGAATAAGTGTGGCTGTAAATATTCGCTACTTCTGTGTCTTCATTAGTGTTGTGTAGAATTAATGTGTGTGTGTGTGTGTGTGATAGGACACGGGGACTGCACGTTTGAGGAGAGCTATCGAGTGTTGCATGGATCAGGACTATTGCAACAGAGACTTGCATCCTACTATTCCTCCACTTATGCCGTCAGGTAAGACGCACTTTTGTACACACAGGTTTTCACACACTGAAATCCTTCCCCACTGAAGTGATTTTTAGACCAGGCTCGGTCAGGCCACGCTGGGTGGTGATGGGTAGTGACAGTTTAAACTGTTACAAACCACAGTGTGGTGCAGGAGTGAAGTGGCACATGCAGCTGGGGGTGTGTGTGTGTGGGGGGGGGGGGGGGAGAGAGAGAGAGAGAGAGAGAGAGAGAGAGAGAGAGAGAGGCAGGTGAAACGGAGCCTGCAGACTCGGCTTGTTCTCTCACCCTCTAATGAAAAGGACAGCCTCTCCCCGGGGCCTGCTTGAGTTTCTTGCCTCGGGACGGATGTGAGATATCTGTCCATCTGTTACTCCACAACACACCAACACACACACATTCCTTCTCTCTCTCTCTCTCTCTCTCTCTCTCTCTCTCTCTCTCCCTTTCACACAGCCTCACACGCTTCATTGTGACCTTCACGCACACAGCAACAAACAGATTTGTCAAGTCAGTTGGAGAGAAATAAAAAAGAAAAGAAAAAAAAGACAATTCCATTTTTCTTTTTACCATATGGGTGCTATTTTCATAGCTTTGGCCATCAGTTCTACAAACTATGATAGCATGGTACTCACCAAAGTAATCACTGAGATTTGAGAATGTTTTGGCTAAAGCCAGAGCTATCCTTTAACTCAATGCAAATGCAGAGTGTTCATAGGACACTTTGCTGTCCATGCAGTCTTTGTCCAATAGTCCTTCTTTGTGTGTGTGTGTGTGTGTGTGTGTGTGTGTGTGTGTGTGTGTGTGTGTGTACACCATGAAGTATCCCGCTGTGTTTGTGTGTATGATTGGCAGGAGCACGGCAGAAAGGCTAGAGCCCCAGAGCTGCTTTCAGCCTCTGGGGTTTCTGTAGCGATGTCAGTGTGACAGCTGATCTGTGGGATTCAGGAAGGGGGATGTGATCGATCACACGCTGTGAGAGAGAGGGGGGATGCAGGGGAGGGTTAGAGGGAGGAAGGGGAAAAGGAGCTTGTCCCTGCCAATGGAAATTAGAAAGATGTCGGAGCTGATAAAAATGAACAAATGACTGTCACCACCTTCTCATCACCTCTAGTTTTACAGGCTTTCCATCTTACTTAGGACATGATTATTCAGATTTAGGGGTGGTAGGATAATAAAAGTGCCGTGAAAATAATGTGAATATGTCTCCCTATTTTTTAGATAACGATGACAGTAGTATTCAGTACATGGCTCTCTTCATTTCAATCACAGTCTGCAGCATCATCCTGGGTCTCCTCCTCGTCTTCTTCTACTTCAGGTAAGAATCACGTCTCGTGCTTGTATCAACAAATTCACGTTTCCTGTTGGGCTGTTAGTAAACACTGCATCACCTTTATTGTGGCAGATATAAGCGTCAGGCGTCACGACCACGCTACAGTATCGAGCTGGAGCAGGAGGAGACCTACATCCCCCCTGGGGAGTCACTGAAGGACCTGATAGAGCATTCCCGCAGCCTCGGGTCTGGCTCCGGGTCAGGCCTCCCTCTACTGGTAAGAAGTAATAAGTGCATCTGGCTCAACATCACAAGCTGAGCACTTCTGGAAAAGTAATACATTACTGCATTGTCCCATATGTTTTAAGTATATATGTATATGTTAAATATAAATGTAAAACATTGAATTGGAGTGCAATAAGCTATGCGTTATATCAGAAAATGTTAAAACTATTCACACATGTACAATTTCCGTAACTAATTTAACTTTTTCAAGAGCAGTTTTAATTAAATAACATGTTTGTACATTGAGACAGAAAATACAAGTGTTTTTAAAGGGTAGTTGCATAATAAATCACACTTTTTTTCTTACAATAACCTGTTGCCAGGTGCAGCGCACCATCGCCAAGCAGATTCAGATGGTTAAGCAGATTGGAAAAGGGCGATACGGAGAGGTCTGGATGGGCAAGTGGAGAGGAGAGAGAGTTGCTGTCAAAGTCTTCTTCACCACAGAGGAAGAGAGTTGGTTCAGAGAGACTGAAATATACCAGACCTTCTTGATGAGACATGACAATATACTGGGTAAGGAGCTATAAACTGAGAGTAAAAGAAGTAAATGAAAAAGGACTGACTTAAGTGTCGGTGTGTATCTGTAAAGAGGGAGTGCTTAAATAAAGGTAAACCCCCAGGGACTAAGAAATTGTTTCTAATATTGACCTAAATCATTTGTGTTATTTTCTATGTACACTCACATTTCTCCTGTCACCCCGTCTTTCCAACCCTCAGGATTCATAGCAGCAGATATTAAGGGAACCGGCTCGTGGACTCAGCTCTACCTAATTACAGACTACCATGAGAATGGATCTTTATACGACTACCTCAAGTCCAACACCTTAGATGTCAAGGCTCTGCTGAAACTGGCCTACTCGTCCATATCAGGCCTCTGTCACCTGCACACTGAGATCTATGGCACACAGGGCAAACCAGCCATCGCACACCGAGACCTGAAGAGTAAGAACATCTTGGTAAAAAAGAATGGATTCTGCTGTATAGCAGACCTTGGACTGGCGGTCAAGTTTAACAGGTACAACATTTTGTACAGGACTTTTGAACACTCATTTTAATACCATACTCACAATACAGTTCAGGAGTCTCTTGGAGATTTTCTGAAACATCTTTATTCCATTTCTCCTCCCTCTCTCAGTGACACCAACGAGGTGGATATCCCTCCCAACCTCCGAGTTGGGACAAAGCGCTACATGCCGCCTGAAGTGCTGGAAGAGACCCTGAACAGGACCTACTTCCAGTCTTTTATAATGGCTGACATGTACAGTTTTGGCCTCATCGTTTGGGAAATGGCCCGACGTTGCATCTCTGGAGGTCAGGAAAAAAATCTATCTTTAAAAAAATCTATTTTAAGCATGATCTATACATGTCTAGATGTTTACTTAATAGTAATACTTATTCCAACATATATCTGTTTTTTATGAAGGCATTGTGGAGGAGTATCAGCTGCCCTATCATGACCTTGTGCCCACTGATCCGTCCTATGAGGACATGATAGAAGTCGTCTGCATTAAGAAACAAAGACCTTCATTTGCTAACCGCTGGAGCAGCGATGAGGTATTCTAAATTTTGGGTTTTCCCAATACCGTTTTCTAACCATGCATATTTAGACTTAAAGACTTAATATGTTGTAATGGCTTTATTAATGGTATTGTTATGGTTATACATACTGTATCAATATTTTATAGAGCGGCAATAAGCCATTTAGACCTGGGGTTGCAAATGGCTTATCAGAAAGTGAGTTATGAGTCATGGGTTTCTCACTTAATAAAAAGCCATCAGATCTGCAGGTATAAATGCAATTGAGTGGTTAATAAATTCATTTAACTGGTCTTTTGACTGATTAAAGAGCTAGATAAAAAAAGGCATATTCTGCTGGAGGGTACACACCTGCCGGAAGGGCTTTTTCACAACCTGCAAACCTCAGAGTTGTCCTTAAAAATGGCTTATAATGAATTATTAATCAATAACCAATTCATACATCACAACTTGCAAACCCCTTTATAAAAAATATTGTTTTATTCTTATGTACATGCACGTGTGCTTTCAGTGTCTACGGCAGATGGGAAAACTGATGTCCGAGTGCTGGGCTCACAACCCAGCGTCTCGCCTCACAGCGCTGAGAGTGAAGAAGACCCTGGCGAAGATGTTAGAGACCCAAGACATCAAACTGTGACAGAGAGTTAAGAGAGATGCTCTCATCATCAGAGACTTGTCACTGCCACTGGCAAAGCGCCACTTACACTGGCCAATAGAAAGAAGGGAAGATAAAAAAAGAGAGACTGTGAACGATAAGACAAAGGAAATACTGACAGCGAGGATGAGTGAGGATGAGTGATGGCGATAACGGTAGACAGGGAGCCAGAAAAATGAGGTAAAAGATTTATTATGTCAGGGGAGATCTGCCTTCCTGTTGTCTGAGCTGCCTCTGACCAAGTGTTCAGGTTGTGCTTTCTGTGAAAGCCGAGTAGTTGTCGGGTCCAGACTGTACCATAGGGCAGGAGGACAGGGAAGGAGCACTAAAGTCCTTCTCATTAGTTCTAAACGGAGGAAGCTCTGCCCTGCTAAAGCCATATAGCAGTATTCTATGTACAGTCTTTTGTACTGTCACAGCTGCCTTTGTGTTTCTTTTTTTGACTGTCACTGTCGACCATCCAAAGAAATGTCTAATTCATGCTCAGTGACCTCATTGTCAATTATATTATTATTATTATTACAAAAGAAAGTAAGACTAAATTTATGATAAATCATATGTCCAGAAGGAACAGATATTTCTATATAGTATTCCCATGTACATTTTATTTCAATATTAAAATAAGACCTCTACGTGAAACATGTATCATCATTGATGAATTTGTGAAAGTTGGTTGTCCTTCAGAGCTGAGATGAAGGCCTTGCTCTCCCTTTCCACTCACAATTCATTTGTACATAATTGAGCTGAAATCTATTGATAATTATTGCCTTTCTGGATGTTAAAATGTGTTTTTGATGATTTGTGTACAGAATATGTCCCGTCCACTCTACCACTATGGCATGTGCCTTATTTAATCTGTACATATGTGATTAATAAGAGTGTATGAGTGGATCTGGATAACATTCCCCCAATAAAAACGACTATGCGTCTCAAAGGCTTGTCTATTTATGTCGGAATGCTGCCATAAGATTGACGTTATTAATCTCACAATACAAACAAACAAGATCCTCATGCTCCATTTTCAATGTTGCATATAAATATAATTTATTATTAGTCTTAAAAATTCTTTCTTACACTTTGTACAATAACTTGACAGATGAAATGCAAGCAGTTGCAACATCATGAGTGCCAGTAACAGACAGGCTACATTCTCACTATACACAATAATAATCATGAAGCTGAAGAACAACTAGGGAACGCAAAAGGCTAGCCCACTGAGAATGTAAAGATTGTTTCAGAAAGATGCAAAGTTTGCATAGACGGCTTTACGAAAACTGAGACAACTGCCGTTAAAAAATAAAAATAATCAAGACCCAACCACGTGGAACAGTCACAAGTGCTGCTGCATCAAAGGAATGTTGCATTTACAACTACCACTATTTTTTATGTGCAGTCAGTGTCATAACATTGATGGCTTCTGTCATTAATGTACAAACACAGAAGTCTGAGTTACAATCTCTGTTCTCCAAAACACAGATGAGAGTCATTCAGTTCTGAACACAAGAAATGACACTTGATGACGTTTGATATTTAGTTGATCGCCCTCTGTATTAAATTTAAACCTTATACACTGTATGTCAACTATTTGGTACAAAGCAGTCGTATTCAGTTGCATTGTTCCTACAAAAATATACTTATTTGATTCCCTTTTTCTACCTCTCCTCTCTGCCTGGTCACTTTAATGTAAATGATATCATCTTGAACAACATACAAATCATCAGCATCAGTCATAAATTGTATTCAGTTTGGGAAAATTGTCTTGATCACAAAATGACCTGATAATTAACCATGCAAAGAAAGAAAAATCATAACCAATGCAACTTATCAAAAATATTTTAAAGATCTAAAAAAAAATCCTTTGAAAGAAGCACACATAATTAAAATCAATAATTATACATGACATGAATAAAAAGTATTAATAGTAGTTACTACAGCAACACTAAAGCTGTAAAATGGTTACATCATTGATTTCCTTCTGTACATGTAAATGAGTCATTACTGCAAGAGTCCACCAGGAGGTGCTATGATACAGTCAAACATAATGAAACAACAGGAATCAAAATGTGAGGACACTGCAAAATAGTCCATAACAGGCAGCATGAATACAAAAAAACATATGTATAAATAGGCATATTATTAAATACTATTTTATGACAGAACACATACTCGTCCATGGAGTTGCTATGGTTTTTGGAGAGTGAGAGATGCTTCCTTTGATTCAAGCCTTGCTCCTTTGACCTTTGATAGCGTCTCACTACTCAGACTGTTGTCTATGGCAAGGGCATCATCCACATATCCGCACAGCACATCCAAATAACCACAGAGCTGTTTCCAAGGAAACTAGAGCCAAAAATATCAAGTCGTTGTACCAGAAAAAGAGACAGAGGAACAGCCAGAGAGAAATGACAGATATTCTTGTTTACCCTCCAAGTTTTAACACCTTTTGTTGCCAATGTTTAACTGGGTCATGGCTGAGTAGACCTAGCTGTTTCTTTCTTCTTGCTTCTCTGAGTGTGCGCACAAACACCCCACCCCCCCCCCCACCCCCCCCCACACACACACACACACACACACACACTGTGATGTGCATTTGTCATTTTGATGCCAAATGACTCGCCTGTTTTTCGCCGTCCCCCTCTCTTATTTTCTTTTTATGTCTTCTTCCTCCCTGGAATGTCACACTCCCTGGTGGACAGATGTCAGTGTTCAGTCGCAGCAGGAACAAGGCTATCATGGCGTCCCATCTCCTCCAGTACCTGGGCCAGACGACTGAGGTTGCCATCAGGAAAATGCTGGGCCTCCCACAAGTCCAGGATTACTCCCGTAGGACTGGATTTGGTGGCAAAGTAGTTAAGATACCTGAATGAATGATTATGACAAAACAGAGAAGGATGAGTAAGAAAAAGGATTTAAATGGTTAACAGATAAGAATGGGTTTACTTGAATTAGAAGATAGGACTTGGCTGGTGTGCTGACATGGTTTAAAAAAATATTTTAAACATTTTTTAGCTCTGCAATCTATACACAACAGGGTACCTCTAACGCATACATTTAAGTCTCATTTTTCATCATATGACAAGACAGAAAAACTGGTTTGCAATGTAAGAATCAATTATTTAATTTTGTTATAGATCTTTTTCTAAAAAATTACCCTTTTAAAGGAGCCAATTGGTTTAAAATTGCAAAAGGTGCATTTCATTCATTTAAAATTCTCTGATATTTTTTTAGATAGATCGATAGATAGATTTTTATTTTTTCAGAATATTAAGCTCTTTCCAGCACAGCACAGAAAGAAAATCAAATAGTTGCTGATTACACACAAGTCTTTTTAAGTAAGTAAAAAATAAATAAAAAAAATAACTATCAGAGCATTTGTGCTGCAAAGGATATTCAAAATAAAATCCTATCCTATAGTGTTTTGATAATCAAAATAAACATTCTGGATATTTATTTGAAAAAAATAAAACTAACATGAATGTATCTATGTATACACTTCTGTTCTGAATGTATCATCTGTGAATGAAAGGTTGGTTGAAGTCTCTCCCCTGCACTCTCCTTCCTTCACGCCACACTCTGTAAGTGCTCTCGTCAATCTGCAGCTGCTGCATGTGATAAGGCCTCCCCGCTGAGCTGGGACCTTATAAATGGAAACGCACTGTATCTCCATCACACACACAAGACTATCAAAGACACATGGGCGATGTTTTGAAAAGAAAAACATCATTCTATCTTTGTCTCTCTCTCTGTCTGTCTCAATTCAGTCAAACTCAGTCTCAATTCTGCAGATGTGTATCAAAATGAGTCACATTCCCACAGAACAATCAAATACAAACTAAACTAAAATTGCACATTAACAATCTTTTTGAAAAATAGAAAGATTTGTGCATTTCATTTATTTCTAAATCAAGTCCCTTGTATTGTTTCATTGCACCTCTTTCATTTTCCCTTGAAAAATGAGCAAAGTCTGATGACAGCCAGTTCCTGTGGCCAGACTGTGACTGCTAAGGGCCTAAATCATGAGTCACAGTCTCGCTCCTTTTCTCTCTCAGACAGCCCTGTTCCTCTACCCACCTGTCAAGGTTAAGTTTGTGGGCCAACATCCTCCAGTCATTCCCCCTGGTCTGTGGTGCATCAAGACTGCCACACAATTTCTGTCGGATGGAGACGGGGATGCGAAAGGCATTGGGCCCCACCAGTGTGGTGATGTTGCTAGCGGGGTCCAGCAGAGACGTGTCAATACTCTGGGAATCCTGCAGAGAGAGAAAGGTTGAAGGAGAGACACAAACTGTAGTAGTGCCATTTTTTCAGCATGCACATAATTTAACACCATCTGACAAAACAAAACATAATGTAGCTCAAAATTGATTGGTAGTTCAGAAAATTCCTGTTTCTAGGTTGTATAAAATGTGAAAATTATTAAATTTATTGTCATTCATTTGTTAGTGTGAGCTGAGTGATTTTGAAATATATTGCATCTGGGGGATTAAGTGCTGGAGGTCTGTCTACACAAACCAGAGCAATACCCAGAGACAAATGAACCAAGGCCAGACAGAGACACAGCTCTGCACTGCACGTACTGTTATTCATCTCATTACTGAGCACAAAGCCTGAGCGCTCTGCCATCCCTCAAGCTCTATCCTGCTGGCCAGATGGCCTTTGTGAAACAAGTGCAGCACAACCAGAGGATGATTATTCTCCTCTGCTCTGCATTGGCCTGTCATAGGCAGGACTATATGAAGGCTGCAGGGTCGAGACTCCCTGTCTTCCACCCAGTCAGTCTTTATGAACAATGCAAAAAGAGCAAATAGGACACAGGAGAGAGGGTAAATTAATTAAAGTATCTCTCACAACACAGAGAGGAGGAGCGCAATGTGGTGGAGGAAATGCATTATCTCCATTATTAAAATTATTTTCATTCATTTAAAATTTTCTGATCTTTGGGTGTAGGGCAGTGGATTTTGGAAGCAACTTGTGTGATCTTGGTGAAATTGTTTTGTGATGTATTGCTCGTATCTAAACAAGAAGAATCATTCTTTTAAGCTGTTTTAAATTAAATGCAAGAGTGTAGGCTACATTTAAATACCCAAGTATAAATATAAATCCTACCTCTGACAGTGTAGTATCCAGCTGAAAAATCTGTCCTTCTCCCTCCACCTGGCGCACACATATCTTACAGGCCAGGTCCACAGTGCTGGAGGAAAACCGCTCCAGGGTAAAGCAACAATGTAGGTTCCTCTGTGAGCCGCTCCACACTTGCTGAAAAGAAAGCTCCTGCAGAGAGGTGAAGATGGTAGAAGATTTACTCAGCTGTCATTGAGTCTGTGACAACGTTGAAGTCCTTTTTTCTGAAAGGTTGCCAGTTTACCTGGTACTTAGCTAGTAGTTTGCTCTTCCACATTGTGTGGGGGACATCGTGGATGGAAAGTCTCAGGTTGTGGGTGCTGTCTTTAAAGTTGAGAGTCTTTGGTTCATCCAACAACTTCCCACCCATTTGCTTCTCCATCTGTAGGACTTCCTGAATACACACAAAACACACTGGTTTAGCATATGAAACCATGTATACTGACATCAAAACAAATGTGTCTACTTTTGTGCTGCTGTATACTGTTGTTGTTTTTGCCGTTTAAGTCATGGAAAAGTAATTGTATAGTATGACACAAAAAGAAAGAAAAGTCATAGTATATTATGTTGAAAAAACTGATAGAAACGCTACAGTATATTATGTCAAAAAAGTGATAAAAATGGCATAGTATAGTATATCGAAAAAAGCCATAGTATAGTATGTCAAAAAAGTCATAGTACAGTATTTCGAAAAAAGTGATAAAAAAGTCATAGCATAGTATGTTGAAAAAAGTGATAAAAAAACCATAGCATAGTATATTGATAAAAGTCATAGTATAGTATGTCGAAAAAGTGATAAAAAAGCAATAGTATAGTATGTCGAAAAAAGTCATAGTATAGTACGTCGAAAAAAAGTGATAAAAAAGTCATAGTATAGTATGTCAAAAAAGTGATAAAAAAGCCATAGTATAGTATGTCCAAAAAAATCATAGTATAGCATGTCAAAAAAGTGATAAAAAAGCCATAGTATAGTATGTCGAAAAACGTCATAGTATAGCATGTCGAAAAAAGTGAAAAAAAATCATAGTATAGTATGTCGAAAAAAGTGATGAAAATGCCATATTATAGTGTGTCGAAAAAGTGATAAAAAAGCCATAGTATATGTCAAAAAAGGTCATAGTATAGTACGTCAAAAAAAAGTGATAAAAAAGTCATAGTATAGTATGTCAAAAAAGTGATAAAAAAGCCATAGTATAGTATGTCAAAAAAGTGATAAAAAAGCCATAGTATAGCATGTCAAAAAATGTCATAGTATAGCATGTCGAAAAAAGTGAAAAAAAATCATAGTATAGTATGTCGAAAAAAGTGATGAAAATGCCATATTATAGTGTGTCGAAAAAGTGATAAAAAAGCCATAGTATATGTCAAAAAAGGTCATAGTATAGTATGTCAAAAAAAAGTGATAAAAAAGTCATAGTATAGTATGTCAAAAAAGTGATAAAAAAGCCATAGTATAGTATGTCAAAAAAGTGATAAAAAAGCCATAGTATAGCATGTCGAAAAACGTCATAGTATAGCATGTCGAAAAAAGTGAAAAAAAAATCATAGTATAGTATGTCGAAAAAAGTGATGAAAATGCCATATTATAGTATGTCGAAAAAGTGATAAAAAAGCCATAGTATATGTCAAAAAAGGTCATAGTATAGTACGTCAAAAAAAAGTGATTAAAAAAAAGCCATAGTATAGCATGTCGAAAAAGGTCATAGTATAGTATGTCGAGAAAAGTGATAAAAAAGCCATAGTATAGTATGTCAAAATCAATCGTTACAGTGGCTGGTTAGTTCAGCTGGTATAGCAACGTATGTAGAACCTTTTTCTAAAAGGTCCAGGGTTCAATTCCGACCGGTGACGCAAGGCATAGTATTTTATGTCGAAAATGGTCATAGAATGTCAAAAATAGTTATAACATAGTATGTTGAAAAAAAGTCATAGAATAGCATGTTGAAAAAAGTGATAAAGGAGTCATAGTATAGTATGTCGAAAACAATCAATACAGTGGCTGGTTATCTCTGTTGGTAGAGCAGGTAAAAATATGTATAGCTTTACTTTAGAAGGTGCAGGGTTCAAGTCCAATCTGTGACTGTGCCCGTGTGTCATAATTAAGTGTCTCAAAAGAGTTCTTAAGTCATAGTATTTTATGTCTAAAATGGTCATAGAATGTTGAAAATAGTCATAACATATTATGTCACAAAAAGTCATAGTATAGCATGTTGAAAAAAGTGATGAAGGAGACATAGTATAGTATGTCAAAAACACCTGAAAGAGTGGCTGCTTAGCTCAGTTGGTAGAGCAGGTGTACATATGTAGAGTTTTATTCCAGATAGTCCAGAGTTCGATCCTGACCTGTGACGATGCTCGCTTTTCATAAAAAGGTGTCTCAACGAAAGTGATTAAGTCACAGTATTTTATGTCGAAAATGGTCGAATGTCGAAAATAGTCATAACATAGTATATAAAAAAATAAAAAACAGGTGCTACTTAGCTCAGTTGGTAGAGCAAGCACACATATGTAGAGTTTTGTTCCAGAAGGTCCAGGGCTCGAGTCTGACCTATGATGGTGCTTGCGTGTCATGAAGAAGTGTCTCAAAAAATGTATTAAGTCATAGTATTTTATGTCGAAAATGGTCATAGAATGTCGAAAATAGTCATAGTATAACATATTGAAAAAAGTGATAAAGGAGTCATAGTATAGTATGTCGAAAACAATCGATACAGTGGCTGGTTAGCTCAGTTGATCGAGCAGGTGCACATACGTAGACCTTTAATTCAGAAGATGCACTGTTTGGGTCCGATTGGTGACAGTGTTCACGTGTTATAAAGAAGTGTCTCCAAAAATGTAGTGTAGTATGTCAAAAAAAGTGATAAAAACGCCATAGTAAGGTATGTCGAAATCATTCGTTACAGTGGCTGGTTAGTTCAGCTGGTATAGCAAGTGTACGTATGTAGAACTTTTTTCTAAAAGGTCCAGGGTTCAATTCCGACCGGTGACGCAAGGCATAGTATTTTGTCAAAAAAAGTGATAAAAACGCCATAGTAAGGTATGTCGAAATAATTGAAAAAAAGTCATAGTATAGTATGTCAAAAAAGTGATAAAAAAGCCATAGTATAGTATGTCCAAAAAAATCATAGTATAGCATGTCAAAAAAGTGATAAAAAAGCCATAGTATAGTATGTCAAAAAACGTCATAGTATAGCATGTTGAAAAAAGTGATAAAAAAACATAGTATAGTATGTCGAATAAAGTGATAAAAAAGCCATAGTATAGTATGTCAAAAAAGCCATAGCATAGTATGTCGAAAAAAGTGATAAAAAGCCATAGTATAGCATGTCGAAAAAAGTGATAAAAAAGCCATAGTATAGTATGTCAAAAAAGCCATAGTATAGTATGTCGAAAAAAGTGATAAAAAAGCCATAGTATAGTATGTCAAAAAAGTCATAGTATAGTATGTCGAAAAAAGTGATAAAAAGCCATAGTATAGCATGTCGAAAAAAGTGATAAAAAGCCATAATATAGTATGTCGAAAAAAGTGATAAAAAAGCCATAGTATAGTATGTCGAAAAAAGTGATAAAAAGGCCATAGTATAGTATGTCAAAAAAGTGATAAAAACGCCATAGTATAGCATTTCGAAAAAAAGTGACAAATAAGCCATAGTATAGTATGTCGAAAAAAGTCATAATATAGTATGTCGAAAAAAAGTGATAAAAAGCCATAGTATATTATGTCAAAAAAGTGATAAAAAAGTCATAATATAGTATGTCGGAAAAAGTGATAAAAACGCCATAGTATAGTATGTCGAAAAAAGTGATAAAAAATCTATAGTACAGTATGTCGAAAAAAGTGATAAAAACGCCATAGTATAGTATGTCAAAAAAAGTCATAGTATAGTATGTCGAAAAAGTGATAAAAAAGCCAAAGTGTAGTATGTCGAAAAACTCATAGTATAGTATGTCAAAAAAATTATAAAAACGCCATAGTATAGCATGTTGAAAAAAGTGATAAAAAAGCCATAGTATAGTACGTTGAAAAAAGTGATAAAAAAGCCATAGTATAGTACGTTGAAAAAAGTGATAAAAAAGCCATAGTATAGTACGTTGAAAAAAAGCCATAGCATAGTATATCGAAAAAAGTGATAAAAAAGCCATAGTATAGTATGTCGAAAAAAAGTAATAATATAGTATGTCAAAAAAAGTGATAAAAAGCCATAGTATGTCGAAAAAAAGTAATAATATAGTATGTCAAAAAAAGTGATAAAAACGCCATGGTACAGTATGTTGAAAAAAAGCCATCGTATAGTATGTTGAAAAAAGTGATAAAAAAGCCATAGTATAGTATGTCGAAAAAAAGCCATAGTATAGTATATCGAAAAAAGTGATAAAAAAGCCATAGTATAGTATGACGAAAATAAGTTATAGTATAGTATGTCGAAAAAAGCGATAAAAAAGCCATAGTATAGTATGTCAAAAAAATTTATTAATTCGCCATAGTATAGTATGTCAAAAGAATTTATTAATTCGCCATAGTATAGCATGTCGAAAAAAGTTGTAGTATAGCATGTCAAAAAAAGTCGTAGTATAGTTAGAAAAAAGTGGAAAAAAGACAGATGCAGTTGTCAATTTCCCGTCCCGCGTCGTTTAAATAACACAACAAATTGTGCCCATGGCTGGTCTTACAGGGAGGTGTGTTCACGTGAATTCTTGGCGTATTGCTACTTTGAGGCAGCGGGAAATAAATCGCGCCATTGACCAACAAAAACCTGGTCTAAAGTCAAGAGCGCAGCATTACATTGTTATCTTAACAGCAAATTAGTAAAATGAACCTAGGCTTATGCACAGCGCGCACACTATGCTTGTCACACACACACACACAGGATAGCGCAGCAGCACACAAACATGCAAATTACGATATTACGGTGCAAATCCGCCATCATACTAGCAATGCGCCAAGGTACAAACGCGCCTGGCTTTTAAAGGGAATGGGAGATGACACTCTGATTGGTTTATTGCATGTTACGCCCAAAAAACACCTATGAATTAAGGAAGACACTAAGTACAACCCTTTTGTACCATGCACCCGGCACACAGACCCTTTTTTCTGCCGTCAAATTAGCAAAAGTGGATTTGGACACGCCCTAAATGCACCTGCGCCATGCGCGTCACGCTGTGCGCTTAGATCGTTAAAATGGGGCCCATAGTATAGTATGTCAATAAAAGTAATAAAAAAAGTCGTAGTATAGTATATGGAAAAAAAGTCATAGTATAGTAGTATAGGCTTTTCCCCTTTATTTAAAGGTGACAGTGGATACACAGGAAAGGGGACAGAGATGGGGGATGACACAGCAAATTTTGCAGGTCAGATTCGAACCTTGGCAGCTGCAAAGAACTCAGCCTACATGGGGTGCACGCTCTTACTGGGCGAGCAAGAGGTCGCCCCTGAATAGCTTAAGTTATGTGGGAGGAGTAGCATTTCAAAAAGTAAGAAGCCTGAAGACCATTTGAAGATTGCTCCATTGACTTCAATGTAAAACATTTTTTGAAAAAAAAGCTTAATACTTTAAAAATTATAAATAGTACAGTATGACATAAAGTAAAAAAAAAACTCATAGTATAGTATGGGCTGCTGTGGCTCAGGTGGTAGAGCGGTTGTCTACCAAGTGTCCTTGGGCAAGACACTGAACCCCAAATTGTTCCCAATGCTGCGCCATCGGTGTGTTGGAAGTCTCTTTGGAAGTGTGTGCTTAATGAAATGTAATGTGATGTAATGACATAAAAAGTCATTAATTCATAAAAAAGACTTAGTGTAGTATGACATAAAGAAGTCATAGCATAAATGTAAAACCTCATAGTGTAGTGTCACAAACATTTCATAAAAAGTCACAGTGTAGTATGTCATCTCTAATGTCAATCTACAAATGAAATGTTATTATATTTATCACTTTCTCTCAGGGCTTTATGAACCTGAATCTGGACCTGTCATCTTAAACCAACTTCAGTGTCGTTGCAGCAGGATCACTATCACTTCTCATTACCCAGTCCCGAACTTAATAACCGCGTTTAATATCCCTGCTCAGTATAATAATCCTTCCTTATCTTTCCTGCATGTAGGTAGACAAAGGTATTAAACAGAAGGAGACAACAGTAGAGGGATAATATAAACACAGATTTTGTGTTGGCGCAGCAGCGACATCTTTCTAGGTGTAGCTTTTCATGCTTTTTCAATGCAAGTGCTTGTCTTCCCATATTGTGACACACCAACACGAAGCTTTTTATCTGTGGCTCTCACGTCAGCCGCTGACTACGCCTACACACACCCACACACACACACACACACACACACACACACACACACACACACACACACACACACACACACACACACACACACACACACACACACACACACACACACACACACACCATAACCATTCTGTCAAAATGACACACTCACAGACATCATTAATGCTCACACACATTTCATTTCTGCTACATAACCTTTTGTAAATACAGGGACACACAGCTGCAACCTGCTGTATATTTACCTTGAGTGCGTCCTGTGTGTCATCAAGGCAGTAGACTCTGATGTGATACTCCATGGCGGGGCAGGTGACGGGGCCGAAGATTGCTAGTTTGAGGCGCTTGATGGTTGCAGCGCTGAGAGATTGGCCCACTAGGCAGGTGGTACCCAGTGTCTCTGTCAGGATGTGGCAGGCCTCATCATCCATTTGGATATAGCACGGCGTAGTGAAATTTTCTTCTCCTACAACCACCACATCCTACATATGGACAGGAAGAAAGAAAAAGTGACGGGAGGTTGTGTGGGAGATAATAAGCTAAAAACAGAAATATACAAAGGATGACATGAATAAATAATATATAGGTAAAAGATGAGAACAAAAGAAGCATTTGTAATGCTGTCAGTCTGGCTCTGTCCCCCTCAAGTTGACTTATACAGTATGTGTTCATTTGTTGGCAAGTAAGTAAAGGCATTAATAGCAGACAAAAAGCTAACTGTTGCTTTCTTGTCTCCAAGAGACATTATCAAAATCATGTTCTTCCTTATCTAATTGAATGCTTTTTCAGACATATAAATGATGAATCTAAATTGCTATAAAATACATTTTCTATGTATTCACCATTCAATGGAGGCACAGCAAGTTGAGCAGAATTTGTAGTTTTACTTAGAGAGTCATTTGAAAATACCCCTACATTTTTGTAAATAATACCCAGTATACCACATATGCATAGCCATAACATCAAAAGCATAAAAATGGTTTCCCTTATTTGTATGTTTTAAAACTGAGCACAATTTAAGTTTATTCAGTTTAAGTTTTGGGGACTAAATTGATCTAATGCATTAGCAAAAACAGTGTACTTAAACTATCACTGTATTATTATTTTACAGAACATTTCAATTCTGTTTAATTGAAACTGACGGTAAAATATTACACTTAGCAAGTGTGTATTGCTTATGTCCGGCACGCTGCCATTGTTTATGTGAGGTAATAGAAGATTGAGTATCCGGACCATTTGCAGTTGACACTGTAATGGCACTAATGCCAGGGCATATTTTTCTTTCATTAAGACTGTCTGGTCTGAGGAAGTTTTCTCTCTCTCTCTCTCTCTCTCTCTCTCTCTCTCTCTCTCTCTCTCTCTCTCTCTCTCTCACCCAAACACTCCTGTGAGCAGCACATTGGCATTACAGTTTTTTTCGATTGCTAAGCGACAGTGGGCACAACTGAAGCCCCATGAGCAAAACTCTAACTACTGTCTGCACTACCAACAGTCACCTGAAGTAAACAGTTCACATCTCCTGCAAAACTCATTCCAAGCAACTCAACTCTTAACACACGTCTCAAAACAGGCTCAGTGCAGCCAAACACTATGCACAATCCTCACTGAGATAACACACACTGTCACTTAGAACACACGGAGTAAAAACACTAGTATCAAACACTAATACAGAAATTACTAACTTTTCATCTTTACAGTTTGAACAATTTGAGTGACTTCACACTACTCAGTAGTTTCTTTAAACATATACATTTTATAATATACCAATTTTACGTAAGGTAAACAAGAAGGAATGAAAATCAGCAGTTTGCTTCAATATAGTATTTTGTCTAGTAATTTATGGAATTACTGGAAAAAAAAAACTAAAGGTACATAACAGTAACAAAGAATAGTGTGACTAATCCTGCCTCTCTCCAGCATCATGCGGCAAGTTTTCTTCATCACATTGGATGTCTGCATCATCTCTAAATACAAATGAATGTGGTGTTTCCATTGCTTTCACCTCCATTACTTTCTGAAAAACAGTAAGAATGTAGTTTTACCATTGTAAAGATTTAGCGTTTTTCACATTTTCTTTTATAGCTGTGTATGTAACCTTAGACATCTTACCTGGACATATTGGTATCTTTGCTTTTTTACCTGTTTCTCTACAACAGTACAATGTATAATTGTTTCATTCTTATTTGGTGATTGTATACAAAAAAAGGCTTTCTGACCTTTCTCTGTATAAATACCGTATATGTTCACTAACAAGTCTAAAACAAGACACCTGTTTAGGCTTTCAGCTACAATTGCAATCAGCAGTGTTTGATAGGCACCATACTGAAATCTGTAAAGTGCTGTAAATCCACAGCGTTGTGCACGTTGTGGTTAAAGTCATGGGATAAGTGTGAAGAGTTTTGAAAACTGTGTTCAAGCAATGCAAAACGAACTAGAGTTTGGTCCACATGAACTGCTGTTGTGTGCACATGTGGCTTCAGTTGTGCCCACTGTCGTTTAGCAATCGAAAAAAAGGAATTACAGTATTTTATTGTGAGCAAGGCTGTTTAACTGCTCCTGGGGGATGGCACTGGGGCTCCTTAAAGGAGCATAAAAAAGTAAGCTTTTGCTTCATCCATATGTGTGCTGGTGCAAAAAAATCAAACGTATAAAGACACATTTTTGACTGCATTCAGCAGCAGATATTTTTTTCTTTCTTAGAGGCGTGGGAGGATACATCTTTGTAAGAGAGTTACTGAAGCAGAAAGCCCCACATGTTCCTCATTATATGACCTGCCTGCTGTCTTCATTATCATCACAACACCTTGTTCCCTTCAATGACACTGTGCGCGCATGTGTGTGTGTGTGTGTGTGTGTGTGTGTGTGTGTGTGTGTGTGTGTGTAGGTATGTGTGTGTGTGTGTGTGTGTGTGTGTGTGTGTGTGTGTGTGTGTGTGTGTTTTGACGGGGGAGGCTGCAGTATCCTGGATGCCAATGGAACTGATTATTTTTACTAGGTAGTGATGACTATATATATATATATATATATATATATATATATATATATATATATATATATATATATATATATATATACACACAAGTATCCAGGAATTACTACTTCAGAGGAGCTCATGTCTACAGCAGTGATGAATAAACATTTTGACAGAGCATGTCATATAAAGCAATATTTCACACGTAGTATGGAGGCTGGCCTCATAAAGAAAGCTGCAGTCACCTTGGATATACCATCTGCATTTCTGACAGGTCAGAGATGTAATCAATTGTAAGCGTGAGAACAGAGAACGGGATTTAAATATGGATATTTGTTCTCCCCAATACTTGTAATGATCACACGTCCTTCAAATACTGAAAAAATACTATTTTTCCCCTCAACATTCAGAGTTAAAACTGATTTCAAAACGTAACAATAAACACAACAGCTGTGTGCGCGGCTCATAAACGTGTCCCAACATTTTTGGTCATTTTGTATCCTCTGCGAGCCATGTACAGATCTATGATTCACAAGTTGATCCCTCGTATGCCTACACAAGTAAGAGGAGTTGGCTTGAATCACACTAAATTACTGATGCACATGTTAGATATAAACCAGTGTGTTACCACTCTCAATGAACTTATATGGTCTAGTGTTTTTCAACCAAACAGGCTGGAGAATGATCCAAGTTTAATTCTGTCACTTGTCTTTTGAAAACTGTAGTTAATTAGTCACCAAACTTTTACATAATAAGCTCTTAAACGGAATTGTTCCAGGTTTGTGCGCATTTGGATACAAGCAGGAGCCAGACTGACCGCTGAGACAATTGGTTACTTCCAGATTGCATCGTCTGTACACACACACACACACACACACACACACACACACACACGGACCCCCCCAATGTCACCCCCCAATGTCACCCTTGATCAATAGTTATTTCCTCCTTAAAAACACTCTGTTCGCACTGAGCTTTATTGGCTGCTCTTCCGAGTAATTCATCAATGTCACAAAGGCATGTGGGGCCAGTCTGGCAGTTTTTCTCTGCTCCATAAGTCATATCGTCACATCAGCAGTAGAGATTGTGCAAAGACTTCCTGAAAGTGGTGTTATTCAAGGCACTACTCAATAATGAGCTGACAGAGGGCCACATATTAGATATAGGCTGGTGCTAAGTACTGTAGTTTCATTATGTGACTGGCCTGTACAGTATGCCTGCATGGACTACAATTAGTGCTTCAACATTTTCCTAAATACCCTCCCCAAGAGCAGTGCCCACTTCTAATTTACAGTATATCTTACTAATTTAGGCCATTAGCCCATAAAACTAAAATTCTCAAGAAAATTATACATTTTTGTGTTCTGTATTGCCTTTCTACTGCTTTTCATTCTGCTGATGTTAGGCCCTGCTGCTATATGAATGATTATGGTTTGCTTTTTATATTTTAAGCACCTTACACTTTAAAAAAAAGGTCTCAGCAAACTCCTGCCTGTGAGAGTTCATTAAAAACCACATGGAATTAAAGCTTACCCAGAAATGCTCTCTTGGCAGGTAAATAAAAGACGATAATAACTGCCTACAACAGGGTCTGTCATATTATTATCTGAGGTGTACTGACAAATTTCTCGGGAGAGAGATGCAAACTGGACCATTTGTAATAAGTTTAAAGCAGCTTTTTGTGATGGGGTGGAAGCAGAGTTATTTCTAAAAAATTATCTATTTGTGGTATTTGTACTGTGTGTGTGTGTGTGTGTGTGAGAGAGAGAGAGAGAGAGACAGAAAAAGTGAGGAAGAGAAGGAGAAAGGGGATAGGTAGAACACATTCACACTGCTGCCCTCTTCAACCCAACTTATCATCATCAGCACTGTTTATGATGGAGCCTGCAGGCACAGGGCTTCCAAAAACACAAACACACACACCGCACACAATGGCACACCCAAACAAAAATAGTCATTCATAAAAGGTACAAGAAAACAGTCTGGGGAAAAAACAGTCCCAGCTCGTTCCTTGCTATCAGAGGTTTACTATTTCAGCACCTGGTTGCAACAGAGGTTCACCCTGAGTGCTGAGCTGCACAAACAAAGCAGGGGAAGTTGATCCCCTTCACCTGCTCCATGCTATCTATCGTCCGGGGCCATTTCATCATTTTCTTTTTCCTGATACCTTCCCCTTTGTTCTTTGATGAGTAGAATTTTCAACCAACCAGTTGCAGTGTGGATGTTATACTATTCTAAATGGCATAATTAATTTGTACTGCTTTACATGACTGCCAGAAGCACATTTTCAAACTTGGACCGTGGTGATACACATAAGAGTCTGCTACACAGTTTTCATCTCACATCTCACCTCCCAATGGTTCTGCTGTGACTGGCTCTTGAGCTGGATCAGCCAATCCTGTTGGCCGTCAAACACAGCACAGTGGTGCATGGTGATGATGAGGGGCCGAGTCAACAAGGCCCCGGGGGGCCCACAGCTCACCACAGGGCTCAGCACTGTTTGGCCATCTTCCACCGAGGGCCTGGAGGTGCACAAAAAATAACACACACACACACACACACACACACACACACACACAAATGCTGTTTAGTGGCGAAGTGACAGCAGTCTCAGTGTTATGTGTGACATGGCGGAGCTGCCAGGATTTAAACAAAACTCTGGGGCATTGATGTGGCAGGAGGCACTGCATACCTCATGTTTTCCTTCCTCTGAACCGTTACATACATCTCATACACTCTGCCCTGAGGAATGGCCCCCGCTGGAATAAGCAGACTCACTCCTGGGGAGCAAAAAAACAGACAGACACATAAATGAAACAGGCATATATACGAGTTGTGAGTTGTCAGGTAGACCATAGGAGTCTTTACAACTATTTGTGCTGCCAATGGCTGTCATGATTGTGTTTAATAGCGTTCTTTTGTTAAGTCAGTGAGAGCACAGACAAAGACATTAGACCAGCATAATAAAACATATTTGTATTACATATGTATATATATATATTTTTTAAAGATATTTTGTGTTGGGCATTTTAAGTATGAACCATTTCACTTATAATGGATATATCTTAATATATTACTGCACCAGTAAAGAACAATTAAAGCCCCAATGGATAGTGATAATATCTTTTTCTTAGAGAGGTATAGTAATAATCCCAATTCCCCTCAGCCCCACATATTAATACTACGTATGGTATTTTATTGCCTTCTCCTATGGCACCAGGAAGTGGCGTGACATTTCATTTCTAAAAATCAATGATCTCTCTACTCGTCATAGCATTCTCATATTGCTGCAGCCAGCATGATTTACATTTTTCCATCTCAGATTGATTTGATGTCCTGTCCAATGTGTTTTTTAGGACCCTACCCCCCACATTCCCCCATGCCGCGTGCACGCACAAAAACACACACACACACACACACACACACACACTCACACTTTCTCTCTCTGTAGGGGTTTCTCAGATAGCTCATTGATTTCCCATGTCCTTGTACAGAACTTTTCAAAAGGTGACAGACAGCTTCTCTTGCTAGCTAGCAAGGCAATCACAACTCTGCCAGGGGAATGTCTCACACACTGCTACTCTCCCTCACAGTAAAGCTTCAAAGAGATGGGAAATGCATTTTAAGATGCAAAATACCAAACAGCCACACTGACGGTGCCACAAAATATTTCATTACCTAGACACACAAACTGATCAAATATCAAATGTGCTCCTTCTTTTGCCTCTGCCTATGTAACATGATGAGGTGGCTGAGCCCAACTAGCAGCTCAGAAACTTTTTACAGGAATCAAAACGGAAAAAAGAAAAACTTAAGAAACTTGAGAAGTCGGTTTATCCTTTAATGTCTCTGCTAGTTTGTCTATGCCTGTCAACATGCATCTGTGGCATGTTACAAGCAGCCCACATGTGTTTGAAGTGAGGACAGCATGGCTAATGTAAGCTGCCTGAAACAGTATACTTCAGTACTTCCAGTGCACACACCTTAGTTATCCATCAGCCCTTGTCATACTGTGAGCAGTCAACACGCTGATAGGTTGCATATGGTTTAGCATATTATTTCAAGGTCACATCTGTGTGTGTAAAGGTTGTCCTGGTAAAGGTGGTAAGGTATAATAGAGGCAGCTCAGATCTCACATCTGGAACACACTATATACTGTATTTCAATCCAGTTTAGTAAGCATTTTTGAAGATTTACAGTCTCTTAAAGTTAGAAACATACCATATACTGTTTTGTATTTCACCACAGATGGAAGAGCTGATGGATGATCTATTCTCCATAATATATGCACACACACATATTCAAATGCTCTCACATGCACACAAAATGTACTAAATGCTAATGAGAGGTAGAGCACATAAAGCATCTGAAAGAAGAGCCACTGCGTAAATATTGTGCTCTAATCAAAACAGACAAACGAGAGCTAATGAGTTTTAAGATAAAGTATGAATTTGTTTGAAGTTGCAGATCTCACTTTCATGAATGAGAGCTCATTTATTTATTTATTGTACTATGTTCATCGCTGCAAATTTTTAAATACGCAACAGATTTGGCCTGGTTAAACATATGAAAACACATTCTCTCATTGTCTGGTCAAACCTGAGTTGGGCACAATGAGGTGTCCCCCCTGGGAGCTGAAGGAGCCCAGTGCGGTGCAGGATGGATCCCTGGTGCGGAGCAACGTCTGGGTCTGTGTGCGACGGCCCATCGTGCTGTCACTGTTGTCCAGGAGGCAGTGTGGTATCTTAGGTGACAGTTTAGAGGAAAACTCCCCTCCCAAGTCATCCTGTGGAGTCACTAAGCCTGAGGAGTTGTACACCTTAATCTTCAGGTTGGGAAGAGGGTCCAGCAGAGGGGAATTGGTCATGGGGATTTTGTCAGCCACATCGTGGAGGGCGTAGACGGGGCCGCGGTACATGGCGGCTGCTGAGGTCAGGTCAGGGGGTGCCGTTAGGAGATCAGCTGGAAAAGAAAAGAAAGTGACCAGGTCAACAGGAATAAATGTTTTAAGAGAAGTCTTATGGTAATCATATACTCTTTCCAACTAGGACAACCGGTAAGAAACTAACTTGAAACCAAAATAGCCACAAGGAACGGAATTGTTGGCAGCAATCAGCTGCCTGGCTTCACTAATTTGTTTTTCACTCATTAGGGAAGTCCACTTCACCACCAAGAAAAATTACTCAGTCGGAGAAGTTATAGGCGCAGCTGTGATTCATGAGTAACAGATGGCATTACTAACGCTCAGTTTACCCAGTAGGTACAAGGATGAATGTTCAATAGCTGGGCTGAGTGGGTGGAGCGGTGGCAGCGGGAGCTCTCTGTCCTCCAGCTTCTCCACTACCTCCAACCCCCAACAACACTGGTACAAATATCAATGTAAGTCACAAAAAGTTTTCAAATAAGACAAGACATGGCCAGAATAATGATATATTTTTTGTGGTAGTGCAGTAGTTGTAGTATTGTATTTATATTAGTATTTGTGTTATTAGTAATGCTTTATAAAACATCAATAACTAATACAGCATTTTATTAATGGCTCAAGCCTGCACAAGCCCAAAGAACAGGCATACAGACTGGCTTTGATTTGTATATCTATCACCATCTGATCCTAACTTCAGTCATCAGTCAATAACTAGAAGCTAAATAAAATAAATAAATGAATAAACATAGTATATATAGAATTGTATATATCTGTAAACACACATAAACTTATTATTTGATAAATATTCTTAAAACTATTTAATAAAAGGGAATTATGAAGCATTAAAAGTGTGGGAGAAACACAGGGGTGTAACAATCAGTATCCATACAACACAATTCTTCTGATCTGTCTGTTTTCCTGCTGTCTTTTCGTCCAGCTCCACCCATTTTGAATGTTATCACTCCATTGAATGGACATTATCAGCCACATAGATATGGCTAAGAAGGGGTCTGCTACACCTAGAGGCGTGTGCCAGCTCACTGCCACCTGTCTTCACCTCTGCAGTCGTACTTTTAAGTTGTGTGTCACCAGTCCAAATCTAATTAGAGTTTAATATGCGACATGCAGGCTGGCCTTATTATGCCTTAATTAAGGGGCATAGTTTGGCCTGCCATCACAACGACAAGCATTTTAATCGTTTAATCACCTAATATGCACAACCATGCTGTCTGTATTTCTCTCACAAGCTCCCTGCTCATCTACAGTCAAAAGGGCACATTTACATTCACATCATTACTAACAAACATGTGCTGCCAGAGCCAAACATAGCTCACCAGGTTAATGCTATGGGTTGCTAATGCAAGTGATTCCCAATGTGTGACATCGCAGTTGCACCATCTAGCACAGGGTAATTGAAACTCTGTAATTTTTTTTGGTTCTTACTGAAACGTGTCTGTAGCACGGAGTATCGACAACTGTCAAGCACCAAAAACTTGAAAAACCGGGCAGATTTGTTGTCTTGTTTACTAATGATTTAATCAGATATTTACTGATTTAAATCATAACTTTGCTAACGTTTTGGAATCTGTATTGAAACTGAACAATTGTATTATCAAAAGTATCACAAACATTTGAATAATACTATAGCCCTAGTGCCATCTGATGTTCATTAACTCACTCACATGTGATGTAACAGACAAGAAATAATGGATGCATGTGAAAACAAGACATAAAGCACGTGCACACTCATACATGCAGGCAAACACACACAAAAACAGACATATCTATCCTGCACCTCACCTTTGCGGGCAGTCTTGATGCTGACTGGCTGGAAGCCTCCATTGAGGGCGGAGGAATCAATGATGTCAGAGTCAAAGTCACGGTGGTTCTTCCTGTAGATGAAGAGTGCCACGACGACAGAGATAACCAGGCACATGATCACCGCTATGACAATACCCACATACAGAGCTACATCATCTGTACTGGGGGCCACTGGAGGATGGGGGGGGGGGGGGGGGGACAAAAGACAGAAAGAAAAATAGTCTTTTACGATCTTATAACTTCACATCATCAGCTTTCTTTCTCAGCATGCAGGAGTTGTGATGAAGCCATTATCAGCAGACTAATATCCTGCTTTAAGATTGAGCCGGATATTAATAACCATCTACTGGGAAATAAATGCAAGTATATCTCCTGTCTTTTTTTTATGTGGTTAATGCTGGCCCGCTGTGGCAAATAATCAGGCTGTTGATTTAATAACATAGGACACTCTTAATTGTCAAATGAAAAGATAATGAAGCATGTACTGTAGAGAGTGAAGCACAACTTCATGTATTTTTCTCATTCATTTTTCACATTCAATTTTGGCTTTTGTCATATAGTAAAGGGCAAACAAATATAATTTATTCACAAAGAAATCTGCTAAACATATCCAAGAGTCATGACATGTGGGTTCCATTTAATAATGACCTGTAAGAGATTCATATTTCCTATAAGAAGCCAGAGGGGGTTGTATACCATGCATCATACAGCTAATTAGAAACAAGAAAATATATATAATGATGATAAACTCTGTGCACGACGACGCAATTAATAAGGAAGGCTGCTCCAGTGCAACCCAATGACACAATGTCCTAACGACCAGGCTCAGAAGCAAGATCAAAAGCTCCAAAGACGGGAGATGTAGATGTTTTTATCTTCAAATTACTGTGCTCTGTGTTGGAGTTCAGAGTCGGTCTCTGTCTTTGTTCTTACACACTGCAGATACGATCTAGAGATAGCTTGCATTTCTCAATTTGTCTTTCATCTCTGTCTCCCTCGCAAAGTCTTTCTGTCCACTTTCCAGCTGGAGAAACCTCTGTGATTAGCGGGCCTGGCATGGATATAGTGGCTGTTGGAATCGCAGACTGAGACAGGCACTCATTACCGATCAGACCTTTAAATGGATGTCTACTGACAGTCTGAACTCTCTGTAGTGTTAGGTAAAGAATGTCCTTCACTGTCACAAGTTGACATATAGGGAGAAACTCTTCTATAGATGGTACTGAAATGCCAGAAGGCGTGTGTGAGCCTGTATGTGTGAGTTGTTCAATGTGTACAATGTACACACTGTAGATGTCGGGGGGGGGGGGGGGGGGGGGGGGGGGTGGGGCGGGAGGGGGCTCTACAAAAACGTATAAGACATATAAAACATATACAATTATTTTTTATGAGAAAATAATTATTTTGATTGAAGAGAGACATTTCTATTTTTCAGCTCATTTCAGTATGTAAATGGCACAGAATCTGCACCAGTAGATGGCAGCATCAGCCACAGATCCATATACAGCACTTTCAGGGCATGCATGAATCCAAGCATTTGTATGAATTAGCCTCATGTGTCTCAGGGATGCAGATGGCACTCAATCTGTGTCTCTAGTGTTCTTGTGCACAAAAGAGGAGAAAAGGGAGAAAAGCAAGAGAAGGTAGTGTTTTTGTGAAAACAGAAAGCCATACGTGTTTTTTAGCACATCTTTGCTCTCCAAGAGTAAAAGTGCGTAGCTTCTTTTCCTCTTGTGATGTTACATTACGATGACTAGATGTTTATTTAGATGCATGAATAGGTTTTTAAATCTAATTAAACAAGTACGCCATTTACAACTTAGTCAGTATCCATTATATTTCATGCTCTTAGAAAATCTCTATTGAAAGGAAATTGGGTATGAGCTTGACCGGGGCATTCCCTCTCGCTCACATTATTAACATAGTGATTTAGAAAAATAGGTTTCTTTAGGTTTCTTCTCCAATTAAAGAGGCAGAGGAAGATTTCAATTCCCTCATTTCCAAGGAAGGACATGTGTGGCCTAACATTTTCTATTCAGCCTTAACTGAGACATCACATTGAAGAGATGAGTGTCAAGATATATCCTCATACAGTATAAGTAAGGCCTCTAATCCGTCTCCTAGCACAGACACGAATCGAAAACAGAGCAGGGAGCCAATGATGAAAGTCTGAAAATGTAATTTCACTGTGCTTCCTCTGCCAAGCTTCCCTGCAGTTATTTAACATATAGCCCCTCAGTCGAACAATCTCCCATCCACGCTTTGATGATAAAGGCAGCAACCTGCTAAGTGTACGCATTAAAATGTATCACTTAGATTAATACATCCCTTTGAACATGCGCCATTGTCAGAAAGGGAAAGTACAAGAAATGGAAATGAAAGGGATTACTGAACACTTCATTCTCTGTGAGGATGCAAAGATTTACAAGGGGAGGGGGAGATACAGAGACTGAGAAAGACACAGTGGGTTCAATTCTTTGCCAGACTCAATGCCTGAGTTCACGGCTCAGTTCATGAGAAGCAACATGGTAAAGGGCATTGTCAGCTCTGAGTTAGACAATAGTAAACAGGCAGCTGGCTAGCAGAGACACATTATGAGAAAGGACAGAGCGGAAATCAAAAAGGAAATGCCCTGAGGTGGTTATCTGCAAGTAAAAGAACAGAAAAACAATAATGAAACATAGATGGGCATAAAAGAAAAATGGCAAACTTGTTTTATTTTATTGTTTTGTGTTTTTAGTGCAAATATACCACTTATAAAACATGTTAAAATGTTTTCTAATGATTTATCTGGGACTATGGGTGACTGCAAATTCCTTGTGTACAACCTGCCAATGAATATAACAGATAGACATGAGAATTAATGTAGAAATAATGTAAAAAAAATAAATATGAAATGATAAAAAAAACTCACATGAATTTCCAAAATCACTCTGGTCTTTTGCCTCAGAGGACTTCTGATAGAAGGAACCTTGAAGAGAGAGGAAGGGATTGTGGGTGGGAGAGAGAGTAGGGGAGGTAAGGAGGCGGTAGGGAGAGGGGGAGATGACGGTAGAGGGATGATGAAAATCAAATTTAAGCCAACAGAAAAACAAACTCAACAAATGAGACAGCAACAAACTCATGAGTAGGAGTGATGACACGGGGAAGCGATCTTTCTTGATTTAGCCCCTCCTCTCCCGATCTGTGTATAGAGTATAGAGATGGATGAGAGGAGTGGGGGGAACATGGAGGTTCTGTGAGGGAGTAGCGTGATCCATCAACTGGGCTTAGTGTCTTAGCAGCAGCAGGCCTGATGCTGGCAGGTGAGGGGAATGGTAGAACTGATAAAGTGTGGACTCCAGCAGAGCCAATAGAACCAACAGCCTTGCATCTGTCACTGGAAGGTGGATGGAGAGGTGAGTGCATGGGAAATAAGGTAAAATTGTGATAGGAAAGCAGGGAATGGAAAACGACCGAAGGACACTTCAACTTAGATGTTTTTTTGGGCCTCAACTGGGCTTTCGGTTGACTTTGTTGTGGTTAGGTTATATGTTGACGTGAAGAGGAAAGCAGCGTAGAATGGCAGCCAGGGATAGTGCACTGGTGCACATAATATTCAGTCTCCCTGGGACATCCATAAACAACTATACAAACAATGAAGTCCTTATTGGAGAGGGAGAGAGCCACAGGCAGACAAGTGGACCGACAGGAAAATCAATGGCTTGATAGATGGGGCTGGTGTGTTCATGTAATCAGGCAACGGATAGGCCGGGCTGGAGCAGGGGGAGGTGACTGTCAGGGTCAGTCTAACTGATGGCCCGTTTGAACCCATCCTGTAGAGTTTCTATTCATCCGTCAGTCTACAGTATAGCTAGAGTGAAACGCATGCTTCAGTGGGTGGGCTCCAGAGGAAACCTCAGAGCCCCGGAGAGACAAACATTATTCCTTACTGACAAGAGCTGGGGAGGAAGGGGGACGTATAGTACAGGAAATCACTGTCTGTGTTTCAGCCATTACTTCCTTGAATGTGGCAGATTTCCAACCTCAGAGAAGCACACTGGCGAAGCTGAGGTCATCGTTAGAATAGGTAAAGGTTCATTTTTGCTTCTGCTTCTTCTTGGCGGTGGATCTATGTTCACTGAAATTGATGACTACGATGATTATAAGATATTTGCATTTAATCAAAACTTTATACATGCCTCATGCTCTTGGATAGTTCAAGTGAACCTTAGATTCATGATTTCCTGGTGTTTGATAGCCATAAAGCATTTGCCCTTGCTGGAGTATGTGCCACCCCCCCTTTACCTACATCAATATGTCAAGAAAATGTCATGTCTGAAAGCAGGATTACCAAAGGCCTGGAAAACAACTTCAAAATCAAGAAAGGCAGACCACAGAGGGAGTGCAAAACAGAGATCAGGTCAGGCACAGTGAACTGTGAAAACTATACTTTTATATTAGAGTTGGGAAGTTCTATCTGGACAGGCAGAGTGCAACTTCTCTAGATCAATCTGTAGATACATAACTGTGTTAACTGCAACACCCAAACTCCCCGACAGCCTAAATGTGTTAAACAAGCTGCAAAGTATATTATAGCACAACTCTCTCCTTTTTGACTCAGGTCAGTTGTGTTTTTGTGCAGCAATGGAGGCAGATCATCCCAAGTTCTATTTCCAGCTCTTGTTATATCAAATTCCTTTGCCAGATTTCTGCGATGGATTGCAATTGAAGTGATTTAAATGAATTCAAACAACAGAAAATGAGATCAAGCTGCAATGGAATCCACAGACACGTGTTTGCTCAGATCCCAGCCCTGCACTGGAGGGAGCAGATCAGCGGTCCGAGGTGAGTTCAGATTGCACACAACTTCCATTCCCAATCATATTTGCCATAATGTGAGCTTTTAGATAATGGGGCATTCTCCTAAATGCTAGTGGAAATGGTCATTAGCATTGACATAAGTGGCTTCACCCTCTTAGCTTCCAAAAAATCAATCCCTGAAATGATCCTAAATCTATATCATTATGGCTTTATATTCTCTGCAAACTGGCCATCAATCTACTGGAAACTAATGCTTTAGATAGGCTGAGTCGCAAAGGGCGGGAAGAGTGGGGTGAACTTATGTTGTGCCGCAGAGGGAAATAAAGTCAGATGAATAACACAGATAAGAGTAGGTTTTGTTGTAGATTGCTCCCTGATGTTTCTATACACTGTAGACATATGACGTTGGTTATAAAATCAGCTAATGCATTCCCTGTGATGCTAACGTTAAATAAAATCACTGAACGCTGAAGTCATAGTTTCCTGTCAGTCCTCCATACATATGGACATACAGTACAGTATGTGTTTGATTGGACAGAGACATGTAGATCCATCAGCCAGCTGTGTGTAAAGATGCATATTTACCGCCAATGTGGTGTCAACCGTAGCCTATAGTACATCCAGTATCCTACCTACTGCAGGTAGCAGTTTAAAACCTCATAGTGCAGCAAAATCTCACATCAGCAGCACAAAGTGACGACCAGCTGTATTCAATTCTAGACATCCAGCAGCCCAGCCTCTGTTATATTGTTAGTGTCACAATCACCATCTGTAGCAGGTTATACACAGGACGGAGGCATCTGTGACAGTGTGTGGGTCTAACACCTTCAAAGATGTTTATTGGAGAGGATGTTTATTAAACTAGACACAGAGTTTAACACAGTTGCTATGCAGTCTTTCCAGCTATTTCCTTCTCACCCTATTTCTCTTGTTATTATAGGCACAGAAAAGAAGGTAGTTCAAGGTATCAAACACACGCACAAACACGTGTGCATCATTGCAGCATGACTCCAATCTGTGAATGTATTATAAGGGAGAGGTAACAGGATTGTTGGGTTAACTGAACTGCGTGGCTGTTTTTAACTCGCTGGAAGAAAGAGAAGCAGAAAACAATTTGCTGCCTGCAGAAAAATATCTGGCAGCACCACAAACTGGATTTGGCCTTTTTTGTTAGCAACAAAACAGTAAAACCAAATGAAGAATTGTGATTTATGTGAAAGAAATGCTGCTGCATCCTGGAGCTGTTTGTGTACTCTGAAATCATTGTAAAACTAGATTATTATTATGCACAATACTTGCTCACTTTCCAACACATGTAATTGCCAGCTCAGGAAAAAGAGCAAGTCTACACATGTGCCACTTTGTGGCCTCGTGTTTCCTCTCATTGGACCTAAGGAATCCAGAGTTTTTAAATTAAGCAGCCCGGTAGATGTGACCCCCCCTTATGTAATTACAATATAATCACTTATTATTATTTTAAATATAACTCCCAAATGCTTAGCCTGTGACAAGGATAATTACTTAGAGCATTCCCCATGTGGCCACGTCTCATTTTAACATATACTTCTATTTGCAGCAGAGTAAAAAGATGTGCTGTGGTTTCTGCTTTTATGCCACTTTATCCAACAGCATTTGTGTATTATGAATGTGCAAATAAAAAGGCTTGGGGCAGAAGACAGAGAGAACTGCGTTTTAGCATGTCTTATTGTTTATGTATGAGGGAAGTGAAACAGAGTGAGTGAGAGACAGGGTGGGAGTGTTATGCGGCGATGTGAAACACAGCGTGTTGATGAAAGAGCAGAGTGAAACTCATGGTCAAAGGGTAAAGTAATTTCTTTGGTTGGCAGGTCAGAGAGAGTAGCAGAGGATTAGTCGGGTACTCACTCTGCATGCACATCCCATCGGTGCAGTTCTTGGACTGGAGCACCATGCCCTCACAGTCCTTTCCCCCGTTTTTGGGTGCTGGAACGCTGCATTCCCTCCTCCTCCAGTGGGTGCACTCTGTCCCACAGGTGGACCACTTACTCCACTCTGTCCAGAGGCCATCCACTACCACACAACAGACAGGACAGACAGGGGTAGAGTGAACGAAATGGAAAATGAGAATATGAAGAGAAACAAGTGCATGAGTGGGTGCATGGATTGTGATTGAGACAACAAGAGATATGTGCGAGAGAGACACACACACGTAAGGGTGGAAGCACAAACAGAGCGAAAGATGCAAACACAGAGTTGTATCATATTTTATGTATTTCGTTTTTTGTGCACCTATACCCTTTCCACCCACTACTAAGTGGGTGTATTGTAATTTGATGCCATACCTGGGCAGAGAGGATTGCACGCCAGTTTCTGGATGCCTTGCCCTTCACAGATGGCGCCTCCATTGAGTGGGGCTGGGTTGGTACAGCTGCGTGTGCGTTTCTGGTAACCGCGACCACAGCGGCTGTTACACACTGACCACTCTGTCCATGTCGACCATCCACCATTCACTAGAATAAAACATGTTAAAACATCACTCAGACTGTTTATTTTCTCACTTCATCCTTAGCTTAACATTGCATTTTTTTTAAACAAGTTAAAAGGTGCTTTACAAAAGGACACAAAACTAATAAAATGCATAGATTGGGGTGAAATGAAATACACATGAAATAAGACAAAATAAAAGACAATTTAACAAATGAAATACACATTACAAATGCAGTAAAAGCATAGAGAGACACAGAATAAAGTACATTAGTCTTGGACATCACAATACATTGCCCATTGTAAAATGTATATCTAGAGTTTTGGGTTTTTGACCCTGAAATCTCGGGTTGTTACTTTGCCATGTAGCCAGACAGTAAATTCTGGTCAGATAGCTGCATTTTCCATTCACTGATTCCTCCTAATGCCTCTCTTCCCTCTCTCATCCATCTCTGTCAGCGACTAAATCCAGTGCAGAGTGACACCAGGGCTTGTGGCTGAGAACAAGTCTGTGGCATTTGAGATGGTAGAACTGGGCCCCTTGGAGCCTCCGACTTTTGAATGTGACATGCTTATGAGTGAAGCCCAAAATATTGCACTCCAGGGAAGACAGCCAAAGCCCCACATTTCTTTACTGTCTGCTTTCTTTCCTCCATGGATTACGGATCTATCTCCTCTCTCCCTGTTTTTCTCCTTTGTTGCCAGCTTGTGCTCCTGTTTCCAGTGTCCTTGTAGCAGGTCGGACTGGAAACCACCGGGCTAAAAACAGATTGCCTGTCCTTCTCACTTTTTCATCACACACACACACACACACACACACACACACACACACACACACACACACACACACACACACACACACACACACACACACACACACACACACACACACACACACACACACACACAGTCCCTCATCCTTTTTGTCATACTGCTTTATGGGGGAATATGTGTACTTTTGCACACAGCACAACTGTGCATTAAAGAGCAAGTACCCCATTATGGGTAAAAAAGCAAGGAAAAACCAGACAGGCTTGTTGTACTCACTCAAGGATGAGCTGACATCAAAGCTGTTTTTCGACACTAATAGACTGCTTAGTGACAGGAAAGCCTTGCACAGACAACGACCTTTGTCCCTGAAATCGGCTCTCTTGGATTTACAATTTTGTGTTTTTGTTTCTATCTCACTCTTAAAATGATCCCCACACATCATTCTCAATGTTCATGAATCGGTGAAAAGTTTCACTGTCAAGCATCTGTTTACTTTTGTCTAGTGTGTGGGTATCCATCCACATGCATGCAATACCTCTTCATTCAGTCTGAATATGCACGGCATCCAGCAGGCATTGAAGTTCCAACTTCACAGCCATGTCGTGCTATAACAGTCATGTTAGCTGATGTTAGGGAAACAGTGGGTGAGACTGTGTGAAACCACAGCAGGAGTCTCTTTAAGTATGGCACCGCCACATCAGCACCTCGCTTACAGTTCAGAAAATCACTAATCTTCCATTCCTTGCACACCTTCCGGCAGGAACAAAATGGGTGAATGTTACATGCTGCGGGAGACAGACACGGATTTGCTTTATGCAGAATGACTTTGAAATTTGTTGTATGTGAATGAGTTGAGCTGCCTTCTTATAGGAATTCAACACTTGTCCTCTGCACTAGTGCCTGACTCGACTGATCCCTCATGTGGTCAGTAGGGAGGAATAGTTTGCAGGTCAGGAGATGTGCAGTCTCGTTTTGCCAGACCTTCCTCCACACTGCTGCGGAGGACATTTACATGTGTACGTTCAAAAGTTGTTTTAGCCATGCAACAGAAAACTCAGATTGGACAGATAGTGCAGAGATCTGAGGAGAAGTTAACCATAGTCCTCGTAAATCCACGGAGTTTAATATTCCAACACAAAGAAAGCAAAAGGTAACAGACATCCGGGTGAAAAGACAGTGATCTGGTGGAATTTCTGGCAGCACCGGAGCAATCCCGGGAGTGGAACACCATGTATATAGACTAGGAGAGTGAGACAATTTTTTTTTTTTATCTCATTGTTGTTCAGTGTTAAGACAGCGTAGTTTACCATAGACGATAACTGTGGCGGTGGTGCTGCGTCTCTTGGCCACGATGTTCTTGGCGACACAGGTGTAGTTGGCAGTGTCAGAGAGACGGGCCTGTTTGATGATCAGATTGTGGTCGATGGTGATGTAGAAGTTTCTGTCATCTGCAGGATCGATAACTTCCTCGTTCTTTAACCACTCCACCTGAGAAGAAGAAAAGAGCACAACATGAAAAAAAGGGAAAAGACAGACAGCTTAGAGACAGCAGAAAAGTATTTTAAACAGATGCTGTGAGGCCATATATGACAGGTTGACCTCATTAAATTGTAGAAAAAACACAGCAAAGTGTTTAAACAGCTATTGTTTTTCTTGTCTGCGCCAAACCTCTCGAATCGCAGCGAGTACCAGGATTAGAGCACAATTGTTTACGTCTCTGAGGTGCTGCTACAAAAAGTCAATAGCTATCATACTCTTTTTATTCTCCCCCTAGAACAAAGCACTTCACTAACAGCAGCATTGTCGGACGGTAGAGAAAAGAAAACTCCACAATTTCTGAAGCTGAGAGTCTCTCTGACCTTTCCTTATGAGTTTCATTTCTCTAAATGATACGGATATTGAACTCCTGGCGCTATCACAAAACAGGGGACCATTTAGAGCTTTTATTTGGCTGTAAATCACCAATATCCTTTTTCTCTTGAAAAAGGTGTAAAGGTTTTGAAAGTTTCTTAAAGAATAACACATGCTGTCTCACACTCAGTAGCCACTTTGATTTAAAACTATTTGCTGGTTCTCTAGTTTTCTTCAAAGGAGCTGTCCTGCAACTGGGAGGCCTAGCAAATAGCTAACTTCCTGTGTATTGTGATATCCCATAAGGAACAAGGCCTGACAAGAGATAAGAACCTAAGGAGCAGTACAGGCAAAGATAAGTAGGATGTTTATAAAGGGTCTTTCTCATGAGAGATAAAGTATCTCAAAAAAGTGGGACAATAATCTGTTATAAGGCCTGCCAAGACAAAACGGTGTGCGGGCTCACTGTTGTTAGATTGCTTAAGAAACTATACAGAAACGGCATGTAGTGGTGCAGATATGTACAACACACTGGGCATTGTTGGAAGACCAGCATTGTTAGAACTTTCTCAAAAGAGAAGATGGGTTGATTGTGACAAGCAGTGAGTTACATGCATCACCAGCTTCACTAGTGTCTGTGTTTGCTTGAGATGGCAGATATCAAAGACGCCATCAGCGTCACACCTCAGCTGCCTGCTCTCTTTTCCAGTGGGAACACATTGGAGAGGCTGAGAAGAAAATATTTTCAATACAACAACACAATTACTTCACACTTAAACTCTTCCAACTCAGCCCTCCTTCAAATCAATGCATACAACACTAACATTGTTCAGCTCATTTAACACCTATACCCATGACAAAGTACATACAAACAGACACTGGATGCAAACTTAATATCAGCAGAGGTTTATAGTAAATCCTTTGGAAGCGTGATGTACATCCTCTGCTGATGGGGTGCATATGAGTACCGTATGTTTTTCTCCATAAACATGTATTAGCTGAATCAATGTCATGGAGCCAGGATTCCCTCCCAAGCCGTCTCCTAGCTGAAATGCAACCTCTCTCACATGTGCGCAATGCAATAAAGTGCTGCATGAAATAAGTTGCGAGACTTCATTCCTCAACATGATGCTACAGCAGTAGGTGTAACACTTGTCACACAGAAAGAAAAGCATGTCTTTACATTAGCAGTTGCTAATTTAATTTAATTTGCAACTTAACACTTTATGAAGCTTTATTAATTATAATAATAATACATTTTATTTATAAATTGCTTTTCTAGACCTAAACTGCTATTACTGTATTACACAAGTCAATGAGAACTGCAGTATAAAGACACAAGAGGGCCAGCAGTTACAAAGGGAGGCACTCACATGCACTAATGTGCACGGATGGCCGGCCCGGCTACCAAAACAAAGAACAGAGAAGCTTTGCTGCTATATTATCATTCTGAATGTTGTATATAGCCCATTTAAATCTACTGTACGTTCAGTAAGAATTATGCTTCAATCTCAGTTTAACAACACAGCATTGTTTAGTGGTTACTCAGGAATTTATCACAAAGTCAGTCCATATATGATAGGTGTATATAATAAGGAATTTTAGTATTGTGCTATTAAGTTGGCTTCTGTTTTAGTTTTATAGCAACAAATCTGCCTTGACATCTGCTGAGGTGGCAGTTAGACATCTGTCATGACTTTCAGGATTGGAGCACCAGAAGAAATTCAATAACAACTCACTAAACTGTAGCTTCTGGTGACATTTTCTCCTCGAGGTTTCAACAATCAAGATATCTTTTATAAAAGGTCCTCTAATAACATACATTATACACATACATTATAAATAAGGTAAATATCTCCTGTGCATTATCTTAAACTCAAAAATGTAATCAATATAATGACAGCAGTGATGCACTATTATATCACATTGTATCACAACACATTATAGATTCCAAGAAGGCTACAGTGATTATAGTGAATGCATCAAGCTGATACAAAGACGTGGTTATCCAATTTTGCACCAATCATACAGGCAGCCTCTCTAAACGTGCTGCGTTCAGATGTCAAGAGCACTTTTATATGAGAAGGTAATTAAATATTTAACAAAGGAGCTTTTCAACGCAGATGGAGGGGTGGGAGAGAGACGGAGTGACAGAGAGTGGTAGGAACTCATGTCAGGAGTGGGAACGTGTGTGTGTGTGTGTGTGAGAGAGCAAAAGTGAGCAACAGTTCACCCATCATTTATTCTGCACCGACTATAATTAGGACTCATTAATAAAACCAGAGATGAAAAGGTAAGCCGATCTCTACACCACACTAGTGAAAAGATTTCAAATGAATACAATTCAGCAGAAGAACACATTTCATATTGCATTGGTCCAACTTTATCTCATGCCGACAGACTCAAACATGCACACAGACAGAGATAAACAAACTTGCACAGACATGTAAACACACACGCACGCACGCACGCACACACACACACACACACACACACAGACTCGCAGCTCGTTAGTGTCTGATTGGCAGTGAAACATCCGGAGAAGTAATTGGCACGTTTCTTTTCATTAACCGAGGGAAATTGCCACATGTCAACAGTCATAAAAAAAGGGAGTCTTCCGGTCTGGTCGGAGACAGCCAAGTGACAGAGAGAGACAGTAAGACGGAAACTTAAACCTAGAGAGGAAGAGAAGGAGGAAGAAATAAGAAATAAAGGCAAGTGAAGGAGATAGATAAGTGATAGATAAGTGAGAAGGAGAGCAGGTGTACGTGCAGCACTGTCACTAGTGTGCCAAAATATCTGGTCATCAGTGAGAGGCAAGGAGGGACAAGTCAGAATAAAGACAAGGAGTGGAGGAAAAAGGTTACAAAGAGGTGACTTTGTCTTAAAGAGACGAACACTCTGAGTGAGTGAGTAGGGAAAGACTAAAGTGAGAGGTAAACAAAGAAGAAAGATTCGACTGAGAGGAGACAGCTTTTTCATCTCTTGAGCTCTGGGAAATTCACAGACCAGACTGTATCGGATGATATTGACAAAAATAATAAAGACAGGTTGGAAAAAGAAATCTGTCAAAGGAGGTGGTGTACATCGTGGAAGCGGTGTCTTCATTGTGATGTAATTCATGTTGAAACGGGATGCTAGAGCAGAGCACACACATTTAGCCTTCAGGTCTTTGAGGGACCCACCATGGTGGGACTTCAGTATCCCTCCACTGTCACTTCTTCTCCCACTAGCAAACATAACTGGCTGCAGACCAGGCTGTAACCATCGAGTGGGATGTTTCATTGCTCTGCCAGGGAGTGCCAGCACAACTCTAATTAGACCAATATACAGAACACACTGTATACAATCCACTCACTTGTTAAAAACCAGTGCAAGGCAAAACCATTCATTACTCATCACTGTTGTGTCAGAAATAGAACATGCAGCAGAGTGTGGGGGTGGAGAGGGGTGTGAAAAGGAAGAACGGGGAGGAAAAGAAATGTTCCACAGAAACGTATGAGACAGAGAAGTCATGATGAGCTCTCCTGCTCCTCCACATTAAGTCTAACTATCTATCCAATGTAATTTTTTACTGTAAATTTTTTTTTACAGTACAGTATATATCTGCCACAGGCTTGAATGACACACATGGAGAATGAGCCACAAAAGGTTATAAACTGATTATTCAATCATTCACTACGAGACAACAAGCCATATGCTCTGCATCTGCCTGCAGGACAAGAATACAAATGTGAGAGGTATAAATATTAAGAAGCTGAAATGCACTAAGGTGTGATATCTTAAGGTGTGATGAAAAAAAGTTTGTATGTGTGTGTATGCCTGTATTGCTTGCTTGTATATATATATCGGTATGTGTGTTTGTGAGGGTGTACAGTATGTAGAGGAGTTGGAATGGGATGGTGGTTGGGCGAAGGAGAGAGGTTGAAGTAACAGAGTTAGTAGTGGAGTTCTTGGGAGTGGTTTAGGTGTCCATACAGAAGACGGATCACTGAGACTCGAGCCAGGAGTAATAACCTCCTCCAGCTCAGTCCTGCCTTAAGCTCTCCACAGTCTGCTGAAGGAGAACAGCCGTTTCTTAAACCAGCTCCAAGGACAGGCAGACACTTCACTGCGGTAACACAACTGTCTCCATTTTCTCTTGCGCAATTCATATGCCTCTTAAAATATGATTACTAGAATCACTCACCGCCTACAGTGCAAGCCCCATAAAGTTGGGAGAGTTTATGGTTTTACAACTCTGTTTTTGTCTGTTGGTTATTGTGTCATAAAAAAGGATTTGTTTAAAATTTGGTATATTGATTATCTTTGGCCCACGGAACGGTTATTTATATTTCGATGGTGATAATGTGACTATGGGATTTCTGCAATTATATGGTACATTATTTTTTTTAAGCCAAAATCTTTTGATACATTCAAGTGTGGGTGGACAAGTACAAGTTGGCTGCAGAGAGGCATGGAACACACACCCTTTTATGTGAAATATCAAATAATAAACTACTATAAACCATTACTAAGGCTGCAGCTTTGCAAGCTGGAGAACTGTGCGATACACTCTGCAGTCCTTGGTCTCCCCGAGACTCCTCTGGCCTTTAGAAAAGCTCAGTTGATATCTCCACCAAGGGAGAGGGGTTTTTGTGCACTGACAGAGGTCAGAACTCTCTTGGTATACAGTACAAAATTACTTTCAGGAGTAGGGATAAAAATGCTTGAACCGGTATACAAGTTCAGTGTAAACAGCTCAAAAATCATTTTATAGTGATAAAGAATTTTTAAACCAAAATGAAACTTGCGTCTCATTCCCATGCTAAATGAAAATACGACCTGGCATCCACCAAGTCACCTTCCCTCTGATTCCAGGTTGCGTAGAGAAATGTGATTTTTATCATTTCATGCCCTTTTTGGAACTGTAAACAAAGAGCTGTGTTCACCTAAAGGGTTTGGGAGAAAGCTGTGATGGCAGGTGAACCACTTATTGAAAACACAAAGAACAGCATAGGGGATTTCAATGCACAAGTTGCTCTTGTAGCCCCAATAGTATGTGGTAGTTTCTTGGTTTTGTTTTCAAGGATCAGTTTACATCATTGTATCCTACCAGAGCCATAAGCAGTGCTTCTGACCCATAGGAGGTAACAGTAGAAAGGGCAGCGACTAACTGAGGACAGCAAAGCTCACAAATGTTAGGCTATTACAGCAAATCACAGCCTTTGCACAGGGAAACTGCAGTGATTGACAGGTGAGTGCCTGAAGGGCAATCTTTGGTTGGTTGCCAGAGGGATTTGATCTGGCCTCCTGACACTTTCTCTCCCAAGGGTAACCTTAATGAAAACACACTTCCTGTTTCACTGGGCACTGAAGTGTTACTCCTGACATTCCTGGCCCCCCTCATAACTACACTATACAGCATTTGGACTGGGAGGAAGCACTCAGCTATTTTTTGACAAGGTGACCTCACGAGCTGCCGTTTGCGCAGATCCGCCTATTAAGTGGAACTGGACCTAAAATCAACAGTAATCACTGACATTTACATGGTTTGATGTGTGGGAAAAGGTAGATGCTGATTCTCCATTAAGTGCCACAGTCAAGATATTCGAGCCAGATAAGATTTTATAACATAACACTCAATGTTGAGAGTCATTATCGGCACATTTAGTCAATAACAAAAAGTGAGGAAACATAATTTGAGCTTAATAACAACATCTACTGTTCCTATGGATTCACAGAACTGCATGTGAAACCACTGAATTTGGCTCCGGCTGCAGTCCCAGCTGTCTAAATTCATCCGACTTAGTTTTCTCACTTCTCTGGATGAGGGAGTGTGAAGTAAAGATCTTTGTGTTTCCGGGCTTTCTTCTCGGTAAAGCCAATGGACTTAATCATGGCAGCAGGGCCTCTTCCCTGCAGAGCATCAATGACTCGTTACCCATGATAACACGGCAGGACCCCGGCTGACTGAGGAGATGCCTGAATTAAAATCCTGCTTCCATGGAAACAGGCTCAGCAGCTCACTGTGCTGCATCACCTCTGAACTCCTGTATTTCTCTTGGGGCTGTGACAAGTGCTCTCAATTGGAGTGGGAGATGGAGGGCATGGGAGAAGAAAAGAGAAAGGAACAATAAAGCTGCATTTTTTTTCACAAAAGAAGATTTAAGTCTATTTTATGAGCCTGCCACATGTTTTTGAGTATGAAAAGAGGCCACTGTTACTTCTGTGGAGGCCCTTAATATGTTGATTAAAAGAGCTTCATGGAGGTATTCAAAGAGAAGGATCAGTGTTGAGCTGATGAAAAGTCTTCCATCCCTATCTTTACCTTTATTACTGGGCAGCACCCAGCAAGTAAGCCCACATAACACAGAAACAAAGCCTTCCCTGCCAAATCACTCCCTCTCCTTTCCTTCCTAGAATAGTCTCAACAGTTACATTTTCCTTCTGCTCTTGATTAAGTATAAATCAAATATTCATGTTCATGGAAACGTGTAACAATGACTTTTAGGGAGCCTGGTGAGTGTCTAATGTATTCAGACCATGCAAGAGGTTCAGATGACTGAATCCTTGTGCTATTTCAGAAACCTCACTCGCAGTATTTCAGTCCTCTGAGGCCAAAGTTCCATTGGTAATTGTTGCAAGGAGAGCCAAAATAAATACTGGCTGCTTGTTGTCTCTGTGTGTGTGTGTGTGTGTGTGTGTGTGTGTGTGTGTGTGTGTGTGTGTGTGTGTGTGTGTGTGTGTGTGCGTGTGCGAGTGCGTGTATTCCACAACTCAGGGACAATCTTTACAGCAGAAAATCAATGCATCAAGTGTGAATAACCTGTCATAAATAAGGGCCAGAATACCTCTGACTCAACTCCAAATATGAAAACCTCTGAGATGTCTGATGGGAACAGTTTTATATCTTCTGTTATAAAAGGTTGCTGCATCATCACAGGAGAAATCCTGATTATTCAGCATAATGTTTAGTTTTCCGAGCAATAGCCGCTGCAGGAAGCCAACAGAGACTCCAAAACCACTTAAATAGAATCACAGAACGTCATTACTGTGGTAAACCATTGTGAAAACCTATAATGTAAATCATCTGAAAAGTGGGAAGACAAAGAGAGGGAACACAAGACTGACACTGGATAACATCAAATGGTGCAGTTCCACTTTGTAATCGGAGATCAAAACCAATTGTGATTGACTTACTTTGATTCTCCAGAACGTGGGCCTCGTAGCTCTGAGAATGTGTGTATGTGTGTGTGTGTGTGTGTGTGTGTGTGTGTGTGTGTGTGTGTGTGTGTGTGTGTGTGTGTGTGTGTGTGTGTGTGTGTGTGGTGGAGGGGGGGGGGGGTTACTTTGCTAACTTTATGTCTAAAACAGCTGCAAAAATATGGAATTATAGCCGATCTCAACAAAATATCTTAATTAAAATTGAGTGTCAAAAACATGTCAGTGCTTGCAACCATTATAATGTTAGCTGGGACACTATTCTTACAGTAAAACTTCATTTTAGTATCATCAACAATGACAATAGAATGTGTATGTAATATAATGTCTATGAACCAAAGTAACAGATTTTTGAAAAGAGGAAGCACAAACGTCTGAGTCCTTCTTCCAGTTCATCGGCAGTGAATCTCTTTCTGCCAGCCAAAATCACACTGTTCACTCTATAGAATAGATGAATAGACTTTCAGTGCTCAGTTGAGTTGTTGGCGGCATGTTATTGTGTGCATGTGCATGCAGACATGTTATCGTCCTTGATGTGACTACACAGTGCATGCATGGTCAGCACAGTGTGTGTGTGTGTGTGTGTGTGTGTGTGTGTGCTTGTCTTCTTCATGAAAGATTGGCTTTCAATGCCAAACAGCACAATGTCCATTACATACAGTCCACATGATTTAACAAAAGTGCAGTAAGAGTATGGGTTTTATGGCTCAGCCACAGCCTGCCATCCTGCCAGCCTCTCCCTCGCTAGGCAAAGGCCTGTAACTGAACCGCAGGGCGAACTGACAGCCAACTGGAGGCCTGACAACAACCGACTGGATCCAACCCTGACAAACCTCAACAGCTCCTCTCCCTCTGCCTTCAGCCTCTCTCATCCCCTCTATATTATTTTTTGTCTTGTGGGTGAAATATGACAGATCGTTCCTTCACAACGGCTGCTACACATTTCTGCAGATTCATATGTAACCACAGACTTAGCCTATCTGCTTTTTTTCTCTGGCGGGCTTGTGTGAGAAAAGGCCTGACAAACACAGACGAAAAAGCAGCATTCAGTTTTGTCCTTTTTTTTCCACTGAGGCAGCTGTGTTTGAGTTCAGAAAAAAAAAGAGGAAAAACAACTTGTTGAACGGAACTGTTGTCTTTTTTTTTGAAGCCATTAGGTTAGTGCGAGTAATTAAAGAAGCTGAAAAAGTGCCTCTGTAAACACACATAATCCAACTCTATTGTAGAAAGAAAAGTAAACAGAGAAAACCATCTCCGCTCTTAGTCAGAATAAGAAGAAAATGACGCATGCAGGGAGAATTTTAGATAATCTGTTTGTCCTTTTTTATTTTAGAAGAGGTGAATATGCTACAAATGCCACATATCATATCTTACATTTTGACCTCATAATGTAAAACATGTTTCCTTGACTACACATTTTTTTTCCCGATTGATAGCTACATTAAAATAACACTGATTCTACTTGCTGTACATTACACAGAAATGCTTACCGACTTTACCCAGACTGAAAACGATATTAATGTTGCCTCCTATTTACCCTTTATTGTACATCTGGGTTGCCACAGCAACTCTATATCTCAAAAAGCATAGATGTGTCATGATTGGACCCCGGCTGAGTCTTTAATCGCTGTACTGAGCCAATCCAGGATTGATAGAGAGACCTCAGCTAGGCGGCAGAATCACCAATACTATATGGCTGTTAGAGCAGTACTATCAGACTGAAGCCTGGATTGTATAAGAAGAGTCTGCCGAATGCCAGTCCCAAACTTTAGTCCATTTAGCCTGTCAGCACTTTCAGCGGGGATAAATGCTGTGCAGTTCCACTCACTTAACTCGGCTTTTCCAGGTCAATCACAAGCCTTTACAGAGTTCAGTCCCAACACCCACAACTCAAAAAAAAAAAAAACACCAAAGCCCCCCCACCCATCAAACCACCCTTTCATCCGCTATTTATGTTCCTGCAATCTCAACTGAGCCTTTTCAAATGCAGCTATAACAGTGTTCTACTGTAGGGCAGGGAGGAAGTAGTGCAGGGGGGGCAATATTGGCTGAGCTAAGGTAACACAGGGACAAAACTGGTTTTATTTTATTTTTTCCCTACAACAGATAATTAAAATTTTCTTTCCTCTGACCAAATTGCAGTGACTGGCTCATGTTCAGGAAATACGCAAACAGCTTAAATAGCCCAGGCAGTGGTGGAAAAAATGTCCTTATCTGTGTGCTGGACTGTGTCAGATTTATTTAGTGTTATTATATTACAACTTCTGAAATGAGCAAAGTTCAAAACTAAAGGCCAATTCTGCTATCAACACAGTTTTCACCATTTTATGTGTTACAAAAGAACAGAACCAATTCCTGGCATCACCAAAAAATGTAATACATGCTAATAAATAAATGTGCTAATATACAACTATGTGGGAGATGAGCACTTTAGCTTCCCATTATATACTTTTTTTGTTTAAAAATCACACCAGAGATGATGGCAACATTTCAGCAGAAACCGACCCTAAAAAAAAGTCAGTAAAGCTCTTCACATAAACCTCTTTTCAGAGAAGCCAGTTTATTGGATTTGAGGCGAGGGACTTTTTGTTGGGCTTAGTCTGGATAATCACAACTGCCTATAAGTGCATATTAGAACTTATCTTTTCAAACAAAAACTATAATTATCCTAACAACTACATTGCAGTGGCTCAGTGAAATGTCTTTTTAACCTTACCTCAGCAGCTGGGATGCCTTCAGGTGGGCGACATTGGAGCAGCACTTCCTGTTCGAGTGACACTTCCTTCCCGAGAGGTTCCTGGTCAAATGTCTTCCTCAGGTCTACAATGAAGAGACAGAAGTATGTTGTGAATCAATATTTACCTCTATGTCATTGACAGGTATATGTGAGGGCTGTTCTGAGAGCTATCTTTAATATTAAATGCTAAGTCAATCAATAATAGTATTGGTATACTAACAATAAATCATCAAAATACTCATCAATAATAATTGCCACTGAGCGAACAGTGTGTATTTAAATGTTGGGAACAGTAACTGAGATGTAAGCTCTCTTTCTATCTCCCTCTCACACAGATAAACTTGCCTGAAGTAGATGGAAGGATGATAGGGAGAAGGGGATCACTCGCCCTCCAATGAAAAACCAATATTTGTGTGGTGTGAGAGCCCTGATGGAGCTGACAGGGCAGGATTACTGAAGGTGTCATGCTACACTGGAACCCAAAGCCCATTAGACATATATCATAATCTGCTGCACAGACTGAGACAGGAGCAGCAGGCATCATACACAACAACAGGGGGAGGGGAGGGAGGAGAGAGGAGAGGCCTTAATGGGGAGTTACAGTTCTATTTGGGAACTTTGGAGTCACTGAAGCATCAAATCTACAATCAAACTCCACTGATAACATTTCGACAGCCTTCGTAATATTCGTAGAAAACACCCGCCTTTTTTACTGACACATTCAATCTAAAGCAGTAACCACCACAGCACTCTCTAAAATGACATGCTTTTTCTTATACAACAATTCTACATACAGAATCTGGCGTGAACTGAACTCTGCAACTATGCCACCATTATCACCAAGCCAGTCTAGAGACAAGCATGACTGAAGAGGGAGACAAACTAAGTTGAAAATGATGTCTTTGCTATAACTACAACCTGAGAGGTTACAGCGAACCATTTACTTTTTTACTCTTTTAAACTTCATTGGATATGAATTTGTTTATTTTCTGTTTTGGATCCAACTGTATTTTAATCATATGTCTTTTGTGTGAAGCACTTTGTGACTATGTCTGTAAAAGGTGCTATATCAAATAAAAAATATTATTATTATTATTATTATTATTATAAAGTCAAGCTCAAAACATAAAGGGTTGAACTAAGCAAGAAATATACATGTTAAAAGACTGTGTGAGATCCAGCTCTAATACAACTGCAAAAAAGGCTGCAACAGTAAAACAGGTGTTGGGTGTTGGGAGTCTGTTTACTTTACTTCTAATATATACATTTCTGATAGCAACACATTTCCTCAAGCAGAAGCAGACGGCACATAATAAGTCTAATACTCTTGGGTACTTTTGTTGCAGAAATGTTTAGGCTACAGCACCCACACCTATCACAGGGAAAAAAACTGTTCTTCAATGTCTGGGGAGATTGAAGTATGTGTATGGATATAGTAAGGACAGAGCATAATCACTAGTTTCTCGTAGGCATTACTACATGCAATACCAAGAGACATCCCTAAAATCTGATCAAGATGCAGCTTCAATTTATTCATTACTTGCTATCTTTTCATTCACTGGCTATTACATGACATTAACTTAAAGACACTGTTCAGCTAACTGTTCCACATCCCCTGCAGGAGAAACTAGATCATGTTCTTATTACAGAATACATGATCAGGCTAAACCCGGAGGACCAAAAGAATACCTGTAGTCATTTTATAAGGTTCATTTTATATTTGGATAAATGAACCTTAAAATAACAAGTTCAATGAAATCCCCCAATTCAACCTGTGCGTATGCGTGTCTTCGGGGGGATAAGTCATAACTCCACAAATTTCAATGTATTATAAAAGCTGAAAGTGTTGAATTGAAAGCAATTTCTGTACAAGTCTGGTATGAAATTAAAAGAGGGAATGACTAGAGGGGCATATTCTGGGACGTAGCTTTATGGAATTTGATCCAGGAACAAACTGTTTGTTTTTCTTAAGATGGAAAGGTAAGGATATGATAAAATCTGAAAGGGGTACTATCGTCTGAAGTTATAAGAGTCATTCTACTGTTGCTCTGATGTCATAACTACAAAATGTAGAGATGGATCCTAGTTCAAACTGCCTCCGAAACATAAACGAAGATGTAGTCACAGTATGACAGGTGAGGAGGAGAAGCAAGCACACCTTCTCCTTCACTGGGGCGCACTTCATGATATACACTCTATGTGCACTCCATCCAAATCCAAAAAATTAAATGTTAAAGCTACTGAAAGAATATGCAATTCTTCACTAGTATCGCAGCATGCCATTTGGTGGTTTAAAATAGATTATAATGTCTAGCAGCCAACACCAGTGTGCATGGTTTTGCCCAAACATGCTTTAAAGTGGAAGAGATTGTTTATCATGAGGACTTTGTTGGAGGACTTTAAAGCCATATAACCTCCTTAAACCCATAGAAACGTATCAAAAGAATTGATACGTTTTCGATACCACACGTTTAAAACGATGCAATCTCTTCAATAGTATCGAAAGTACTGAAAAATAACAGATTTCCAATAGATTTTCATCCCAAGGCTGCATGAATGAAACAATGAGGAAGAAAATGAACTGGTCCTTAGTCTGTGGCTGTTCTCTCCAGAAACAAAACCACCATGTGACTGGAGGCAGAGCCCTCCTATTCTGTGTACCTAGTTACATTTCTGATTTTGTTGCAAGAAAACCCACAGAAAACTTAAACTAAACTAGAGTCTGTTACTGCCACAACTACCACCAATGGATGCATTACTGTACAGAACATATAAATCACAGTATACTGTAGTCTGCATTACATTATTAGTATTAATGGCATAGGCCAGTGTTTGTGCATTAATGTGAAATATTCATGTTTGTATCAGTCATTCTTCAAGTAGCAGATTATCTACAGCCTGTTAAACTAAAATTAAACACCCAGTGCTTGTATTGTTTGTGATGATTTGCAAACTTTTGGCATTATCCTTGCTGAAACAGTAAATAGCATGCAAGTGATTATTTTGCACTGTATGTTTTATTGGATGTGGGTTTAAATTATGCTTCCCCCTCTGGAGTCTCCTTTTCTCACTTCTCGTAACCCTGAACAGTACTGTGGGACACTGTAGGGTGTGGGACCAGCTGAGACGACATTCCTGTGGGAGTCACACCATTCCCTTCTCAGCAGACAAAATCTTTCAGCCTCAGTCGCCCTCAGAAGGATACACATATGACAACCATTACCTTAAGTACATATACAGTATATGTTGGGCTACTTCTAAATTACACCAGGATTACACTTCAGAAACATTGTCACTTAGTAAATCAGTAGGTACCAATGCAAACCTTTTTTTTTAAATCATGAGTTATATCACTAGTAATAAAGTTGAGAAGTTACTTGTTATGTTGTACTCATAAACAACAACAAGGCCCAAACAAACAAGAAAATCAATTTCCAGCTTTCTCAGTAAACATTACCCTCCAACAATCTTTTGAAAGGCATTTCAGTTCATTTGAATCATTTATTTAATTTGCTTTTGTGCACATGCTTTTATTGCCTCTCTTTGGCAAGCAATCACTGTTTCCCAACTATGGTGGCCAATCAAAACAAGGTGACAAGAAGAAAAGGTAATCACGGGGAATTTACACATTCTCTCTTCCTCCAACAGGCACACAGAAACTCGGACAATACTTGTAGTCAGACCAGCCTTTTTGCAAGTCTAAAAGGCAGTTTTTCAACAAAACAACCTCTTAACTCGCCAGCGCTGGCTCTGACTCACCGTCTGATTAAACTGTATATGTTTAGATGATGGCAGAGGAGAGGAAAACAAGCCCAGTTTCCATTAGCCTAACAGGATAGAGCCTGGCTCTGACAAGAAGCCTGCCTGAAGAGAAAGCACAGCAGAGGAGCTAATCCATTCAGCAGAAGCTAATGGGAGGGGAAGAGGGGTCCATTGTGATTTGAGGAATAGGTTAGTGCTGGAAGGCTGCTCATCATGGGTGATTATAGGAGGTGGAGCAGCGGGAGTGGGCTCGGCGGGAGACTGAGAGGCATGATTCTGATTCACCAGGCTAGCATAACAGAAGCAGTAATGAGAAGAGCTACTGGTATTTGAAAAAGGGAATACACTAAATTCAAAGAAATGTACACATAAAACAGGGGGGACCAGTAAGAGAGAGAGAGTTAGAGAGACAGTAATACAACAATGCAGAGAAGGAAAATGAGTTAGGTGAGATATAAATTGAGAGGGACAGGTATAGGATTGCTAACTGACTCTAAATGGAACAGATCAAGTGAAAAGCAGGGATATTGACTCCATACTGTGCTATGCCAGCACTGAAATGCCAGCCAAATATTAAGCTCAAGTGATATCACTATCAAGCCATATCCAGCAGTGCAATATATTTGATGCAGACTACAACACAGCAGCGTGTGTTGTAGTCTGCATCAAATATATAAGTGGGTGTTACATTTTGTTTGCCACAAGTCAAAACATGACATGTCAGTCACGATGCCTTGTAATGACTTAGACAGGAGTTGAAAGTGTGATGATCTAGCTGATACTACAAAAGAAGTGTGTAAGCAGTTGTGTTATGTAATAAGTATTGTGTTGCAGAAGCATTGCATTGATGTCACATTTATAGCTACTTTTTCAAACTCTGCTTTCCTCACCATGTCCTCTGGGATTTTGCAACTTTTTCAGATTTTGATTGGCAGATCTTTGGGGAAACAGTTAAAAATGAGCCCAAACTTTAGAGAACAGAATGTTTCTCGTTACTTGGAAACAATTGTGTAATGCACTTCAGCAGGACAAACACAGGCAGATAACAAATGAAGACCATCTACAGGAAAAAGAAGAGGGAACACTGGCATAAACATGTAGCCTCTCTACTGTGTATACACTGCTGCAGATCTGCCCTTCCTCTGCACTATATAGTATAGGTTTATACTGTACACAAGGAAACTGATTCGGATTCTGTAGGCTTTTTACCAACTCAAGTTCAAAGGGACACTTGAGTCCCATGTTTGTAAAAACCTTTTTTTCACTGCCTCTATCTGCAGAATCTGTAAATCTGTCATGATGCACAAGTCGGTCTGCGAGACACATTTCCTTGGCAGCCAAGATATTTTGTGTGGAGAGGAATACATAGATAAGATAAAGACTGAGTAATGGGATAAAGAGCAAGATGAAGGGAGGGGGAGAATACTCACAGGCGATGCGGACATGGGCTTTGCGGCTCTTGGTGGTCCCTGCAGAGCTCCAGGCCACACACTGACACCAGAAGTCCTCCGGCCCAAACAGCTCCTCCACCTGCTGCCGAGTGATCTCTATGCTTGCCTCTCTCACTACCAGGCCTGTGAGGAAAGACATAAAGGAGTGAAAGGGAGAAAGTATTAGTACATATCGACTGAGAACAAAATGAAGCACTTACACAGACCAGAAATGAATCAGTTGATATCATATACTCTACCATCACACAATCCACACATTGAAATGTTGTATTTTATCACCTGGGAGAGATCGATGCTAACGTCAGTATCCCATCAAACATATCAGTACAATTTACATCAGTCACATCACATGCATTGATACTGGGTATTTCTGTGTGTGTGTGTGTGTGTGTGTGTGTGTGTGTGTGTGTGTGTGTGTGTGTGTGTGTGTGTGTGTGTGTGTGCGTGCGTGCGTGCGTGCGTGCGTGCGTGCGTGCGTGCGTGCGTGCGTGCGTGCGTGCGTGCGTGCGTGCGTGCGTGCGTGTGTGTGTGTGTGCGTGTGTGTGTGTGTGTGTGTGTGCGTGTGTGTGTGTGTATGTCAGCCTGGCCCTGATTCCAGAGCCAGAGTGCTGAGCTGTTTGGGTCCGAGGCCTGTGGGGGAGGATTCTCGGCGTCATGGCTACCACAATCCTGTTTGCTAACTCCTCTGATTACTGCTCATCTGGGTGCCAGGACCCAAACAAACAAATCATTCCCAAAAAAAATGCCTCTACCCACAGCTGCCCCTCTAGAGCAGATTACGCTGCTGCTGCTACCGTGTGTGAATGTCGAGCATAGGAATTGAGTGCATTCATATATGTTTGGATTATGTGGCGCGAGAGCATTCACTGAAGCTACAGATGCTTCACATGCAATATCATGCCTTATTTCAGCTCATCCATCATCCTTTTTTGATTGAATGGGATATTTGTGAGGACAATGGTGATGTCACAAAGTCCTTGTAAAAGTAAGAAATGTACTACAGTATGACAGACTGCGTATTTCATGATGAGAAAATGAACACTTGGATTTACCTCCAATTTTTGAACCCATCATGAGCAGGGTTGATGCAAAAGATAATTACTCTATATGTGCCTCTAGAACAACCAGAATGTCATGTTGGAAACACTTTACAGGACACACTGACTTATTGAATAGTGCTGCAATAGTTCTGCAGATTTTTTAGAAGACATGATGAGATCATGCTGTGGATATCCAATGCCACTTCATCCCCAAAGTGCTGCTCTATGAGTTTTAAATGTGGGGGTTGTGCAGCCCACTGGAAAAAAATGTTAAGTTGATGTCATTTTTCTGGAACTGTCATGCTCATGTACCTGGTCAGCATGCAATTATGTGAAAGTAGACTGTGACATTCAAATTATTTCCCAGTACTTCAGTTACTACTGAAGGGCCTTTTGTGTGCCTAGGAGCATTCCCTACACCATTACCACCAGGGGGGATGCATCCCCAGATTTATGTTGTTTGTCTACCATAATTCAGATCCTGTCATCAGCACTATACCCCCCCCCCCCCCCTCTATTTTTTTGCACATTATAATGGTTAAAGTTGATTGACATCCCAAACACTGTCCGTAGTGCAAACCATTGCCTGGCAATTTAATCACAATGATGAGGCCGGTGTCTCTTTAGGAGACACAAATTAAAAGGGCTGCACAGAGTGCATGCCAATTCAAACAGGGGACAGTTGTGGAATTAATGATGTGGCCATGTTTTCAGAAGTTTGTTTGTCCAAACATAAGTGTAATGTTTTATTAAATGAGCTAACTGTGACTATTTAAGGTGTGGATAGTTAGCCAGCCAACTCTTCGACCTGCCTTTATTTAAACTTGGTAACATTAACATTCCTCCTCCAGTTTTTGGAAAACAATTGGGAGAAGGAAGAGGCTTTAGATAAGTTAACTACAGATACCATGAAAACAACAATGAGCAAAGATCCTATAGCTTCCGGTGTTAGTGCTAATCTCTAGCTAGCTAACATGTTGCGAAGGTTTGTTCATTTTTAACAGGACGGGATGGCCCAATGGGAGCACCCTAGTGATGAGTAGACCGGTTCTTTTAGGTAACCCGCTATATAAGCTGTAGTTCAGAGAATAGTAGAATAGATCCAAGACAAAACTGACAGAAATGCGTCTACTACTTCAGCACCATGGACAGCATCATGGATTTATCAATACACATGCTACTGATATTTCAGAGCCATGGCCCGGGATCATAGAGTCTAACTTGCACAAACCACAGTCAGATAAAGAATCAATGAGTTAGTTAGACAGACTAGACTAACATATTCAACAACAAAAGCCCTGTGCCGTTGCAATCTCTCTGCCACTTGAGGATGAAGAGGGGGGATGGCAGGTTAACAAGAAGAATGTATTTTGGTTATTTTGCTAACAAGGGGGTGGCATCCCCCCATAAATCACCTACTGGGGACAACAGCAGCTAATAAAACTAAGAATTAAGTCATTTAGCTTAATCAAATGTCATTGTTTGCATTAGCTGCAGCTGTGCTTTTTATGCTGATTATTACAACTATGCTTCTGTAAAAATGGCCCTGTGGCAAGCAAATTAAATTCGAGCAATTGTTCGAGCTACATACTGTATATTTCATGTTATGTATTTCTTTTTTTAACTGAGCTTACCCAAGAGATGCTGTGTGTTGTTGATGTGACATCATTATCATGAGCTGTCTTGACATTGTGTCCCAATGTTCATTCAATCAGTAACCTAATCTGTGCCTGAAATCTAATTCATTACATTGTGATTCACTACCTGCTGAACTAGAGATCAAATGGACCTTTCTGAGACACACTGTGAACCTTTGCCAGTAATCTAAAATTGAAATTTGAAAAAAAATCAGTGTAGTTAATATTGTGTATGCTCACTCATACTGCAATAGAGTTATCAAGAAAATGGTCTGGTAATGGATCTGTTTGAAAATGATTACCTTTTACCTTGACGTTAGGAAAATATGACAATTGCTTTGTTCCTTTAATTGCCCAAACATTACATTCAGTTTAGTTTGCATGATGAAGACAGTGTGATAGGAAAGAGTCTGCATCACAAAGCATACAAATTATTATAACTGCTGTTATATTGCTACAATGGAACAGGAACACTAATGTCTTACTTTTTTATGTATTTGACCATTAACATTATACTCTTCTTCTGGATGAGCACATTTTGTACAAAGGCTCAAGATCTGTTCGGTTCAAGTAGGTTTACGCAGTTCATGTCTGAATTTCTGGATGGTTAAAAAATGAACATGCCATTTTATTTCAGGTTCAGTGCATTCACACAGCCTCATTGCTCTGGCACACACACTAAGCAGAGTGACATCCCACACACCAGCTTAGCTCTCATGTAAAATTTACACAGTGTGCCGACAGGCAGAAGAACAGCCGGGTCTGTTGTGTGCGCATTTGCTTCTGTGTGTATGTGTGTGTTCACATGCGTCAAAGGGTGTGTGTCTGAGGTTGTCTGTACCGTATGCCAATTTTTTGTGAGAAGATGTGTACTGTTAGTTTGAGAATGTCAAGGATGGATGTGTTGGATGTGAGAACATCACACACACAAAAATCAATAGTGGAAACAATAAGACAATATTAATTCTCAGTGGGTGTACAACACACGCCAGAATCTGTTAATTTCTGTCTGTGCTCCAGACCGTTTTTGAAGAAGGTTCAACAGTGGTGAATTATTTGTTTGGTATTGTTAGAATAAGCCCTCTGCACCATACGATAGTCTCAAGTGACGATGATGACTAGCTATAAGTGTACTTTAAGAGTAATTCATGACTTCATGGCTATTACTAAAGCAGGAATAAACTATGACTGACGTGTTGCACTTCAACACATCAGAAGGATCACTCTAGCAGAAGAGTAGGGCTCTGAATTGAGCCTGCTGACCTCAACCAGTGACTTCATGTGTTTGCTCAGCTAGCAGCTCTTAGTACACTGTATAGCATTACAAGGAGAACAACAAAACAGACAGACTTCCACTCAATTTGCAATCAAGAGGGGCAAAGCAAGTGTGGCCCGTGTCAGGACCAGCGATGAGGGGCTACTTCACACATGTCAATGTGGCCATTAGTAGTAGAAATTATTCTACAATAGGTCCCATTAACAGGCTGAAGAAGTGTGCCTCATTGGAGATGATTCATTATTAATGTGGTCATTAAAGTGAGCCAGCCTAGCTCCTTAGTGTAAGCACTGGCTAACATTATTGATCAGACCAGTCAGGCAGAAAAGGAGGCATTGGCCATTGAAGGAGGAGGGAGGGGGTAAGTGCTCTGATTATCTGGCCAGATGAAGAGTACTCCTGTTTGATCTTCTAACTCATATCTCAGATAGAGTGACAAGCTGTCTCCAGTGTATATTACGTTAGTAGTGCCTACTTATAATTAATTTGCATTCGCTCAGATCAATGCTCCTTTTGCTCACAACAGACTTCAACCTGTCCTCAACACTGGAAGGTAAATGCTACATTGTTCAGGTGACAGCAGGGTGAGTCTCTGAAGCTAAATCATCCCTGGGGAGAAGGCCATTTGTCAAAATTGCCATCACGCTTTGTTCTTTCTCACCACTTTTTTCATTGTTGCCTCCTGCTAAGTCACATTTTGTACATGTGGTCTGAATGTATGGCTTTTTATCATGTGCGTCCTTATTATTTCACGCAAAACTGGTCTCAGTTCACATCAGAGTGGTTCTGCTCTCAAGCTGAACTTTACAAACCGTTTTCTTTTCTGCAGGGTTTTTTGCGTGTCACTTGCGCTACACATGGCCCACTGCGTGTCACATCCGTTGGATTAGAAAGCCTTTAGCCAGGAAATATACCTGCATGAGGTCTCATGGAAAGCCGCAGTCGAGAGCTGCAGGCGAGTTATTTCACGGTGTGAAGAACATTGTGCAGGGAATCACACCATCAGTGAATCATGCCACCTATTGCTGATTACACTGCAACTATTGATGCCCCACAAATTGTTCAGCAGGAGGTAGTTATGATGACGTAAATATTAAATAAATTATTCTTATTTGTGTCATACAGTGCCTATAAAAAGTATTCACCCCCCCAAGTGTTCATGTTTTATTGTGGTGCAACATTGAATCAAAGTAGATTCAATGTGGTTTTTTCAACAAAAAAATACCCTTTAATGTCAAATTGAAAACAGATCTCTAAAAATTGATCTAAATTAATTACAAAATTTGAAATAAAAAATACTGGTTTCAATAAGTATTCACCCCTTCAAGTCAGTATTGAGTTCATGCAGTATTTAATAGATGCTTTGCACATCTGGACACTGCAAGAATAGCTTGTGTTCTTTTGTCTTAATGGTGCAGGTTCTGCTGTTTGTTTGTTTTTAAATCTACTTTGATTTAATGTTGTAAGACAATAAAACACAATGACTTCCAAAGAGGGTGAATACTTATTATTTGCATTGTATTTCACCCTTGATGAGACAAAAGTACTGTATGAAGGCACTTATTTGGGAGATTTAAACTTCCATCGCCCAACCCTACTGCTGTCATGCCTTACAAGACCACTACTCTATTTCAAGTGACAAACACATGCGATACACACAAACAGCTCTGTTGTTCCTGTGCATGGATATGGACAACACCTAATTGTCATATGAACATGTCAAACATCTGGATAAAGATCAATGAAGCCTTTAGGCTAATGACCACCACCATTTGCAGTTTGTGTCCTCACTCTCTCTCAGGGCCAGATGTGCGTACATTTGCGAACGTAGCGTTATCAGCGCCATGGCTCACCCGCAGATAGCGAACGCAATGATACCGTAGTTTACGCCATATTTACCAAACCTGCAGGTCATCCGTAATTAGCGCCTTTCTCCGCCCACTATACCGTAAACTGTAAGTACTTGTGCTATGATACGGCTGAGTGCAGACTGCGATATTCCCACTGCTGATGCTATGACTGTTTGAAATTATCCTGATGCCAATATTTGTAATGTAGCGAGGAGTTTAACAACTGCTGGAATGTGAACTCTGAGTCGGAGATTCGATGTCATCTTTGATTTCTTCCAGTAACTGTAATCTTGCATGGCTGCTTAATCTGTGATCCTTGTGGCAAAACTCCTTTCAGCTCGTCTCCTTGGCCTATGTCTTCGTCTTGCTCGGATTACTGCTGTCATTTCACCAGGAGGCATATGTGAGGAAACCCGCTTCCAGGTTTACACCTGCTTTTAAGAGGCGGAGAATTTTCACCGCAAAATAGAGGCGCGCTATCACTGGCGGTGTTTGTACATACCGCGGAATACGTAATTAAGTGCTCTTTACGCTTCCCCTCCCATCTCTTTACGGTAAACTCCCACTTTCCCCGCGACCCTCCCATGAATAAATATGCATGACACGGAAAACGCAATTTGCCCTTTTCAGCTCCCACGACATCAGGGCCGGATTGGGACTCATTTTCAGCCCTGGAGTTTCATGCCTTAGACCGGCCCACTTTAGTTCACGACTAAAGGCTTAATTCATATTACTTTTATCCTATTCTCTTTCAATCGTGGGCTTTGTATATTCACTATTGTTTGATTAAAAACGTAATGGGTCACTAGTAACACTTGGGCATAGAAAGTTGTTATATTGTAACTAATGTGATCACTGCAAAAAAAAAAATGCTTTTCTTACTTAGTATTTTTGTTTTGTTTCCAGTCCAAATATCTAAAAAAAATCTTACATTTACTAAACAAGTATGAAAAAACACCTCAAAATTAAGTGTTTTTTGCTTAAAACAAGCTACATTATCTGCCAATAATAATTTTTTCAGAAAACAAGACATCATTTCTTATGCCATTTCACTTGTCTAGTAAATGTATCTTGAATTAAGAATATTTAGGTATTTGAACTGGAAACAGGTAAGATACTAAGTAAGAAAAGCATTTTTTTCAGTGATAACGTTTTCTTATTCACACATTATGGTACATCAGCAGCTTACCTGTGTCTCACAGTGAGAGCATTAGTCTCTTCACACCTGGCTCTGTGTCTGACACTAAATGACATGATTTACATTTATTTCTCACCACAAATATCCCCTTTTTACAAAGCTTTCAAATCAAGTCAAGTCAGTTTCATTAATGATTCATTATTATTAATGTATAATAATCTCAGGACATGTTTCCTTGAGCAGGGTTCTGGTGTGGTGGGCTCCTGACTGGAGCTAACGTAACGTTACCGGGCCTCGCTGCTCGTCACTGTTAGCAGCAAACCGGACTAGAGGCGGCTGCTGCTGAACAGCTACAAGAAAAACGGTTGATACATGAACGGTGGTTTGCAGACAACGTTGTTTTGCACGGTCGCGAGCATCTTGCACTGCTCCTATAACTACCTTAACGTTAGCTTACTTACCGGCCTCGTCGTCTTCATTTGTTTTTTTGAGGAAAAATGTGCTCAGCTTAGAAGATTTGGCCGCGTCACTTTCCAAAGCTTTCTCCTTTTTTATTCTGGCCTTTTCAGCGCCGCCTTTGCACTTCCCGTTATCTATTTTTATCTGACTTTTTTTATTTTGAGCAACTTGCAAGGTGCCGTGTCGGGGGGGGGGAGTCAAAAGATAATCACGTCATCATTAACCTGCAGGCTGCACTCTGCGAGAAAATATTAAATAAAAAAGAGTGAGACTGCGATAAAATAATGAATAAAAAGACTGGGGTTGCTGTGAGTGCAGGCAGCCATAGGGACAGCATCCATATTTCGACCCAGTGCCATGACAACAACGGCCCTCGCGGCCAAAAAAACAGACCGGCCCACCGGGAATTTTCCCGGTGCTCCCGATTAGCCAATCCGGGCCTGCACGACATGCAGTTTGCACTTTTACATCATTGCGGCCTGTTTGTACATACCTCGCCATGATTTTACGCGCACGTTGCGACACAAATACGCCTGAAGTGGGCACAAAAGCGTTAGTACATCTGGCCCTCAGTCTCTTGCACTCTCAATCTCATTACCTCTCAGTTCGTCTTATTTTCATAAGATCATAAGTTCTCGCAAAGTGAGACATAGAGAGGACGAAAGAAAAAGAGAAACACAGGGGGTGGGGAGTGAGGAGGGGAGAGATCCAATTTCTTCAGGCTACACTATCAGTGGTATTGACCAGGCAGGCCAGTTTCTATCAGTGCTCCTTTTCTGTCAATCTGGGGAAATCAGAGCGCAATGGAGTGGGTTGAGAGAGACTACACACATCCACTGGGCTCTAGTGGTGTTGTGTGTGTGTTTGTGTGTGCGTGTGTGGGGCGCAAGGGCATAAATGAATGAATATCTGTGCAGTAAATAGCCTGTGGATATGGCTGTGTACAGTGGGTGCGTGTGTGATGTGTGGGCTGTTTTCCATGTTGATGCTTTTAGCACAAAACCTTCTGACACAAAGGTTAAGAGCCGCTGATACCTTCACCATCTTCTTTGTCATAATCATAACCATGAAACACATCCTCAGATCTGTGTATTCTTTCTAAAGTACACTAGGTCAAAATGAAAGGATTTCAGGTTGGAATTCAATTGCCAATACTCCTTTTATATTTGTACTGGCTGCTACACTCTTTTTGTATTGGTGTATCTGCTTTTGTATCTTGTACCTGTGCTTACAACAATGTAAAAATGGACTTGCAAGGTATTTCTCACGAAATACCTCAGATACAACATGCAACAGAACACTTGCTGACCCTTGAAGTGCATGTAAGTGTGTTCTTACGTGTCAGTGTGTCTGTGTGTGAGCATGCAGACGTGTGTGTGGCAAAATAGAAATGAAAAGGGTAGATGCGATGTGATTGGTACCTTTGGGCGACAGAAAGAACTCAATTTCCAATACAGCAGCTGAATGCAGCCAATCAGTGCTGGCCTGTTGTGTGTAATGGCTCTGGTGCCTTCAGGGGCTGAATTCTATTGAAAACAACCCTGCTGGAGCTTTGCTACCTGTACTTCCTCTAGATTCATACAAACATGTACATAAGCACACACTACACACTGAAAGGCACACATATCACAAGTTGTTGTGCTAGTATGCCCCAAAAAAACGAAAGATGTCCTCATTTAGCCTTTTTCTGCAGATAAGGCGAAGCCACTCATTGATCAAATAAACTGGCCTGCAAGAGTGATTAGCAGACAAACATTGTGTGTATGTTTGTGCATGTTTTGATTTACTCCACCTCCTACAAAATATGATTATTCTACTAATTTGCTACCTGAATAATGATATCAGGCAACATTTTTGCCAGTCCAGGAAGTGTGATCTACTAATACAGAAGTCATAGGGTGGAGGTCAGGGTGAATGTTTGGACATACAAAGCAATACATGCATCCTGTGTCATGCTTCAAGTTACCATTTCTTAAACATATTTAACCAATACAATGATCTTTCATTATTCCTTAACCAACTGCTTTGAGTTTCTAAAAACACAAGCATGAAGACATTCATTAGTGTTCAAGATTAATTTCCTTCGTTATATTGATACTGATTCATTTTACTGACCAGAGTTCTCGTCAACCCGCTCCTCCACAGTGTGCTCCTTCTGGTGAACCCACTCGCTGTTACACTTGAAGTAGATCTGGGTGGCGGGCGTGGCCTTGCAATACAGGTTGACCGGCTTGTTCTTGACTATGTAGGCCTCCTCGGGTTCCATCAAAAACACAGGGAGTGGCTCGGGGGGGTCTGAAGGGAACGTTTCCGGCAGATCACCGAGCCCAATGAATTCATCCTCAACTGTGAAGAGAGAGAGGGCAAGTAGACAGAGGGAGGAACAGATGAAAGGAAAGATGAAGGGAGGGAGAGGTTGAAAACAGAGGCAGAAAGCCCCAGAAAGAAAGAGAAAGGATGGATTGTGAGGAAAAGGAAAGCAGACAAGAGACAGTGGAACAGTGTATTATAACCACAGTCTTTGCATGGGATTATCCATTTGCACAGCACACAGAGAAATCCCTATCATTTGATATTTTGGAATGTTTACACAAGTGTATTTTAGAGTGGAGGAAATTCTGGGATTCCTCTCAGGCAATACGGCTGCATGGATTTACAGAAACCGGGCCTTTGCTTGGTCTAACCACAACCAGCTACCGCTGAGAAACGAGAGGCAGAGCCAATAATGAGAAGCAGAGTTCAGAGGTTGACTCTGAGGAACTGAAGTTATAAGCTGATCTCTCTCCCATTTTCTCTCTTGCTCCCTCTCTTTCTCGTTGCTTTTGTCTCTCTCGCACACACACTAGCTTACAGACACATGCATGCATTCACATACACATGCAGCAGATCTAATGACCTCAGGCTTTTGGCCCAGTTTGTGCCATTCCTCGGATACTTCTGCAGTAGACAGATACGCTTCCCTGTAATTACAACTCCCTTTCATCTCCCTGTCTTAAATCACATACACACAACGCGTACGCGCACTTGCTCACACACAAACATGAACAAATGCTCACTGTGCCACAAAACATTGCAGGCACACAAATATATGGGCATACACGCCCACGAGCGAGCGCAGCTAACTTTCTAACTCTTTGAAGAGAGGAGGATGAAGCCTATTCGCCACCCCATTTGTCACCTCCAGAACTGTTCTATTCTTACCATTGAACCGGTAGACATCAATTATTCACAAGTGTGAAAGAAAGAAGGCAGAGTAATAGGGACAGAGATACAGTGGGAAACAGAAGGTGAGAGGGAGAGAGAGAGAGAGAGAGAGAGAGAGAGAGAGAGAGAGAGACAGAGAGAGAGAGAGAGAGAGAGAGGGAGAACAGAGAGAGACGGTGAAAGTAACTCAGCCAGACAGACATAGATTGAGACATCGAAATGGAGTTGGGCAGACAGACAGAAACATAGCACAGGAGAACAGAAACAGGAAGGAAGACTGTTCGGATAACAAAAGACTTTATCAGCCCATCAGTAATTCTTCCATGTCCTTCTATCTACCCGCCTCGCTGTCCTGTGTGGACACGCTGGAGCCTTGTTGTCTGACAGAGGTTGCCTCCTGGATGCTTTGGGGGCACTAAATAATGTCTCGGCTGAGCAGATATCTCCCCACGATGTCTCTCTAATGTTATCTCTCCCTCCATACCTGCCAGAGATTGAAGTTGATTGCTCGGAAATGAAAGGGCAGGGGGAACCAATCAGAAAATGACCAAAGCCATCCTCACCACAACGAGGGAGGAGGGTTTGTCTGTGTACTGTTATGAAAGTGTTTATGTTTCTGGGTATGATGCTAAGATGCTAAGATCTCTTTTAGAGTGTTTGTGAGTGTGTGATCTCAACAGAAAAAGTTCCAACTTCTCTCTGGCTCCTAATCGGCTACTAATTGAGCAGAGGCAGTAAAACTCTATGGGCCCTATCTTGCACCCAGCGCAACTGACTTTGTACACCGACGCATGTATCATTCCTATTTTTCCCTCCACAGACACACATCGGTAAATTAGGGAATGAACTTGCGCTCCCGGGAGAGAGGAGAGGAGGCGTGTTCAGGCGCAAATGTTCCCTGGTGCTATTTTGCAGTTTCAGAAAACAATTCCGCCACTGACCAGGAAAAACCTAGTCTAAGCAGTGGCGCGTTATTCAGATGCAATTTTAGGGGCGCATGCTTGGCCATAGTGTAGCGTGTGCACAACGCGCATACACTTTGCTCCTCTCATCTACACGGACACAGCAGTTCCCATTTTTGCAAACCATACATAATTACAAGGAAAAATATTTATGGAAAATGCGCATCAGGTATTTGGATAGGTCAGGAGGCACTTTACAGTACAGTCCTCAAAAAGTCGCAGCATTCTTTGTGGCTTTGTGGTTTTACACAACATTTCCATGAATCATGGATGTGTTGATAACATAAATGAGGAAGTATTAGAGGACTTAAGGAGACGTGATGTTGAACTACGGCGGGGTTGGACACTTGAGGGTCCGAGAGTGGCAATGTGCTCCTGGTGGAGCAGGTGGACGGGGATGGAGTGGGGGGGGGGGGGGGGGGGGCACAACAGGAACAGGTGGTGCGTTTGGGGACCCACGCTCCATGGCTGCAGCAATCCTCTCCAGACTTGAGGAGATGCTCCCGAGAGGCCGCAGCAACATCGCCACCCGGTCAAGACGGGTATTTATTACTTTGCCGCATCCCGGACAGCTCCCGCTCCAGCCCTAACGAGAACGTCTCCTCGGCTGTGAACCGCTCCCGGCGTGCGCCAGGCAAAACCGCCGTCATAATAGCAATCCGCCATGGAACAAGCGCGCCTGCTCTTAAAGGGAATGTGAGATGACGCTCTGATTGGTTTATTGCATGTTACGCCCAAACCACACCTAGCTACTTCATACCAACCCATTTTAGATTTGCGTCGGGCGCAAGACTCATTTATCCTGCCGGTATATAATAGCAACAGCGCCCGAGATCCGCCCACAAAGCTACTTGCGTTTCGCCTTTGATACTTGTGTTTCAGATCGTTCAAATAGGGCCCTAAGCGTCCTCTGACCTTTAAGAGTAACCGCTTCCTTATACAGTTTGGGTGCAATGAAGATCATGATCATTAGCTGTTTTGATCAATTTTCTTTTGCTCTCCAATCAAACAAAAAACGCTGAAACATTGTCGAGCTTATCATCCTTCATGTCTTCATGAAGGTGACGACTGTTTAATGTAGAAGTCTACTTCAGCAGACCTTAGCTTAGTCGGTTCTTTTCTGCTCTATAGTCCTCAGTCCACCCACATCCTTAGCCAGGGGACCATGACCCAGAAACAGGCAAAGAGAGCCAAGGAAACTCATTAAAGATTGTGTTAGCCTTCTTTCACCCTCCATTCCCATTATCTCTCCATCTTTCTCTCCCTCCTGGCTCCTTCGCTCTGTCGAACTGTGAGGCAGAGAGATCTGAAACGGCCATGAAAGCGTCGCTCCCTTACACAGAGAGACGCGCGCCTCACATGCTCACACACACATACACCAGCGCAAGCATTAATGCTCACAGAGGCACACACAAACTCGCTCACAGATATTCGAATTCATCAACTTCCTCAGTGCGAGAAATAATAAATTCAAGTGAATGGAACTAGCCCTCCAGTGAAGAATCAGCCAAGAAATGAAAAAAGACACCACACGATAAAATGAAAGACCCTCACTCCTTCCAATCATCCCCAGCACCCCCCCCCCCCCCCCCACATCCCCCCGCCCCCCCACATCCCCCCGCCCCCCCCCCCCCCCCACACACACACACACACACACACACAAAGCTGAACACCCAGCATCCCAGCTCCTCCCTCCTCCATCCCTGGTGAACAGAATCCTGAGAGCAACAATAAGCTCAAAGAGAAACATTATTTTTTTTTGGCTCCCTCCCACTGTCTCCATTCATATGCAATGAGAAGACATTTCATGATAAAATAGTTTGAAGATTTTGTCATTGCCACGTTCAAGATGATGCAATCTTTGTGGAAACCTAGCTATGGTGTCTATCATCACAAACCTAATACTGAGGAACATATTACCATACTTTGTACAAATCAAATATGCATTACGAAATAGTTTTCCCTTTATTTTTTTAGTGTCATATCACTTTTAATTGGAACATTAACATGGCATGCCTCCGCCGTTTGATATGCAATATGGATTTTTCCAAGCATTTGTAATTCTGTTGCTTGATTTTAATCAAAAAATTTGCCTCCATATTGAGTGTTTAAAATTTAATGAAATATGTCCTCGCAGCAGTTTTATTCAAATTGTATTTTGCTCTGTAATTGGGGTGAGTTTTCCTAATTCATATTGTAAGTCTTATTAGTGAATATTTTAAGACTCAAATTGAATATTAGTTTAATTTTATTTCAGTTATCACATCTTAACTGCAAAATGTTTTGAAGATAAATGAGCTGCATATTGATTGACCTCAAAATAAAGTTAATGAATAAATGAAATGTGCCTTCTTGCATTGTCAATGAATTCATCAGGTAGAGGGCAAAACAGTTTGAAAAAAAAGTAGGATGAGAATGAATCATCCAAGCTTAGCAAGAGGGAGTGAAGAGAGGTAGGACAGGGTCTTGGCAGTCAGCCCCTGTTTGGCTTGAGGCAACTCTAATAGGTGTGGGAGTGGAGCAATATTAAGGGATGATTACATTTTGGACACGAGCAAATCAAAATCAAACCTTAACACTGGCACAGCAACATATCAAAGTGCAGTCTCAGAGATAAGAAAAACACGAGCTCTGAAAGAAATGTGCACAACAAGGCTTATCTTGAGCTAAAAAAAGTCTCTGTTACATAAATACATAAACTGTTGCAAAGAGAAGTGCATAACACCCACACCAAACACAAGCACGTAGAAATTTACATCAAATGTATGAGGTTAGAGTGTGTGCCGTGTAGCACTTCTAGTCAGTATGTGGTAAACAGCTCGCCAAGAACCAAACAATCTGTCCAATTAGCCAGGTTTCCTACAGTATGCTTCTACAAGTTTGTATTGACAGTATTTTTCTTTAACGTTGTCTGGGTGACCATCATCTCACTGAATCTTAGACACAACAGGGACTTAATGACTAGCTTACATCAATAGTTTACATTAGAAATGAGCACTGGCTGGCTATAGAAAGAATCATCCAGCAAATGCAGTTCAAGTACACCTTAAAATGAGCTACAGCAATACCTCCTGAAGCATCATTACTCCTCACCACTGCAATCAGTACACCACTTTTACTGGAACATCAATAATAGTAGTCACATTAATGAGGTCTATTGTGCTGAGAACAGTGAAAACTGATAACAGGACATCCACAAAACATTAGACATCGAGTCAGTGTCCAGGCTGTGATGACTTCGTCCTGGGCTTCAGCTGCTCCTCTATCTCCTTTTTCACAAAAGCACTGCAGACCATAAATGCTTTGGTAATTTTACATTTTGACATCATGTGTCAATAGGAGGCCAAAGTCAATTTTCCATGAAAGATGCTCTGGAAATTTGTATTTCAAGGCACACAAGATTATTATGTACCGATTCACCAACAATGTGAGTTCATCTATATGGTTACACTGGACATAGCCCCCCATCTAAAATGAAGAAGAAGAAACTTTATTACTTGTCACACACTCGTACAGTACAATGTAGTGAAATCCAATCTCTGCATTTAACCCATCCTAAGCATTAGGAGCTGTGGACAGCCACATACAGCATCCGGAGAGCAACTTGGGGTTCAGTGTCTTGCTCAAGGACACTTTGTGATGTGGGGATCGAACCACCAATCTTGTGGCTGAGGGCCAACCCGCTCTACCTCTGATCCACAACCACCCATCAATACCCATCACCCATAAATCATTAAAATCCCCCAAAAAAGCAATACCAAGCAAAGAGACTAATAGAGACAGTTAGATGTGATATTGATACACATACAAATGCATTCCCACAAATACACACAGATTATATACCATGCATTCTATTTATGCTGTATGTACCGTATATATAGTACTATAGTGTTTATATCACTTGTTTTCCAGTACTGTACGCCTATGCTGAATATTTGCACGACTGTATTTCTTATACCATATATGTATGTGAGTGTCTGCGATAACAGCTTTTGAATGCGGGGCTCTGACACCACTGTGTAAGATAAGCTCTCTTTATTCTATCTGTACTCACATAGATTTATGTCCTAAGGAAAGCACTGTATCAGTGGGGCCAATGTTTCCATTCAATCACGGGAGAGTCAAGCATGACCAAGGATGAACAACACTGGCATAAATCTTCTCCCTCTTCATTCCTGTTTTATTCCTATTTATCCTCTTCACCCTGCTCTCTGTCCCTTTTGCCTTCTCCCTTTCACTTTTCTTTCCACTCGCCCCTTCTCATCATTCTCATATACATCCCCGCTCCAGATAGAGAAAAAGATCGGTGAGTGGCTGGCCAGATAGGTAGACAACAGGGAGTTTTACTAGCCAATGTTTTGCTATGCCGCAATTGGGAAGGACAAGAGGTGGTTTACAGCTGAGTGGTCAAGCAGAATAATAAACCACTCAGCTGTCATGTCAATTGAAGCAGGATAAATAGACTGTCAATCAGATCTACCTATAAATGTGCTTTGAGCACACCTACCCATTATATTGAGTGAACATAAATCAATGGTAATGACCTCCTCTAGTCAATACTTGTTAGTATTGGACCCATACATCCCAATGGCTTAAATCAATATGCATGGCTGTTGTTTTAAAAGCAAAATCCTTTAGAAGCTCCATGAGAAACAGGCAAAGGGAGCGGAGGCTTACTTCCACTCTAATGTCTCTTTCCAGCCAAGTGCTTTATATACACTAATGTGTCTACACACATTGTCTGCAGGGCCCCATCTAACACTCGGCTGCAGCAGGTATTTATTGATTACTGTTAGGGGCCAGTGACCCCTCCCCTGCCCTGTCCTATCTGAGCCTCTCTGCTGGGGCGCGCTAAGCACACTCATATTTCATCTCTGGGGAATCCTGCCATCACACAACCTAGCAGGGGAGGGGAAGTCAAGAAAAACAAGCCGACAGCTCTTAAAGTTAAAAGTCAGGTGGCTCCAACGTTAACCTCCCAATCAGTTCACAGCTCATAGTCATTCCATTGCAGGCCAGAATCACAATGACCTGGAGAGAGCCCTTGCACACTAAAGCCACCAAATAAACCAAATGAATAATTCAATCAGGGAATTATAAAGCGGTCCAATTCATGGGTCTTATCTTTACCAGAGTATGTGATGTAATTGGGAAAAATAAATCTGCACAAATTGATTTAGCCCACTGCGGTAAAGTGCAAACACACAGCTGAAAAGAAAGCAGTCGTAGTACTGAGGAGTGGGCCTGGTGCAGATACGCATTTTAAATCTATCTACTAAGAAATGGACATCCACACGATAAACAGTAGCCTGTGTTTTCCCTTCCCCTATTATCCATCTCCCACAGTGACCTTTGGTTATTAAAAGGACAGAAAAAAGGAGAACTTTGAAAAAAAATATTGATAACATAGTAAAAGTATTACGTTAATCAATTTCAGAGTATAGTACCATTTCTCTCCTCCTGTCTCTGTGCAGCTAGTCATGGCTTTCTCATTGGGGGTGTTTACATGTTCTCTCTGGTCCTTATTCCTGACCTTCACGTGGTGCTCTCTTGCTGCACTCTGGCAGGAGGCAGCTGGTGGTTGCCAGGGTCATGCTAGGCCTTGGCCACTGTCTGTCCAGTCACATCACAGCTCCAGGAATGGCAAGGTCAAAACATCATGATAATTAAGGCTCATCATTTTTTTTTTTTTAACCAATTTTAACCCCCCAAATACTTGAAGTTTAAAGTGAATTTCATCAAGATTTTACATCACTACACACCTAAATGTTGCTGTGTTTCCTGCCGCAATAATTCAGGTAATAGCATAGGAGTAAAAAGGGGAGAAAATGGAAATGAGCTGCAGAACATTAAATAAATTAATGAAGTACAGATCTACAGTATAAATGAAAAAACCGATTGCGCTGGATATGACATTTTCAAAATCAGATTTTGCATTATTGATTGTTTTTAATCCAATGTTAACTGATATTCAACACAACACAAACTAATTCTTTAAATTAAAGAAAATAATGAGTCCTATTCACAGTGGGATAACCAGAGGTGAGCAGGCACCTCAAACTATGACTAACAGAGAAGGGAGTTAGGGATGACAATATGGGTGAGTGATCTTTGTAAAATGCACAAATAGCAGCGAAGTGGGATTGACATCAACACTATCTGTTCAACTGACTGGAATGTACAAGAGTCAAACATTTAAAATGCATGTGTGAAGACCAGTGCAGGTCTCATCTCAGATGAGCAAAGGTCACATCGCTTTGATGCACAAACAAAAAATTATCACTGGCAATTACAAAGCATTTCACTGTTTTCCGTTCCTTTAATTAAGTATTTCATACTGCAAGTGTACACTGGTGGCTGAGTAAGAAAGTGGCTATTAATTAAAAGCCTTTTAATGCACAATAAAGTCAAATCTTTTATCCATTCAGCCTCATTTTGGGATCTTGTTATTTTTTTGCTCTTATTCACAATCTCTGTTTTTCTGCCGCTTGTCAAAATGTTTTCTGCTCACTCTCTAGCAGTTACGTTTTTCAACTGGATATTACCACCCTCTCCCCTCCCCTCTCCCCTATTTGCTCCCTCCTGGATGAAAAGCCATTTTGGTGGTTGATTGGAGAATGATGCTGCTACTTAGAGAGTCACTCCATCAGCACTGAGGGAGGAGAGGAGAGCGCAAGGAGAGAGAGAAAAGCTCAGGAGGAGTAGTGGCTCCCTGGGGCGCTGTAGCTGTGATGGGTGAGCTGTCAAACGCCCCATTGTCCAAATTACCCAGCAAGCACCGTGTCACCACTCGGGACTAATTTACGGTGCAGTGCAGCGCTGTACCGACATTGCTCTCTGAGAAGAGTCCGCGGGAGAGACAAGCGAGGAAACGGGGTGTAAGGAAGGAGTGGGGGGTCCGACCTAACACCTTCCAAAGAGGCAGAAGATGGCATCAAACACAGACAGTCCCAATTCAAGCCCCAATTAACTTCATGCAGGTTTGTCTTTATGCTTCAAGGCCTTAAATGACAGGTGTCAATAAGAATTTGTGTCATGCCCCTGTGCCTCCCGGCCCACCCACTGTTCGCCAAACACACACATTCACTGATGCACAAACACTTTAATACAGTTTAAAAAGCAGCCATTGCATACAAAAGCTTCTTGCTTGACTTCACTTGCATAACGACTGGTCCTTTTAGCACAAACTGGCATGCCCATTCACTTGTCACATGTCACACCCCTGGGTGCCCCAAAGCCAGACAGGACCATCACTCTACCCCACACTGACCGACGGGCTGTGGAGTGGAGCGGTTCTTGTCAGAGGAGAAGTGTCACACTCTCTGACCCCTCACTGTGCCCAATGGTTTGATGTGATGCCTTTCCTTTGGCTAATTGGCCCAGAGCAGCGGGCAGCCCCGATTGCCACCAGTGAAAGGCCAAAGCATCAGAATGAAAAACATACAAACAGATGACGATAAGAACACAGGATCAGCTCATCAAAAACTGAGATCGCACCAAGCTGCATCATGATTATGCCAACAGAATAAACTCTAGAGAATAAATAGTGAATGCAAAGAAGTGTCAACATTTTTCTAAACTCGACATCATACTGTAACAGAAGTCCCAACAAAAAAGACACTGAAGAACCTCAAAATGGTTTACCGTGTCTAGCGTGAGAGCTGTACTGAACAAAACATGTACTATTAGAGTGTCTCACTGAAAGCAACAAAGTAATAGATTCAAAGAAACCAGGGGGAAAATCTCACACCAGTCATTACACTATTCACCAAAAATATTAAAGACAATTAACGATAACTAAATCATTTTATGTGTTGAATTACAACCCTAAAAGGACAATCTGCTTACCAGCCTTACTTACACAAGGCTGCAGATGTGTATAGAACAGTACAAGTGTATATTATTGAAAAATAGATACGCATATACAGTACATACAACACATACTAATTCTCAAATGCTCTCAAGTTAAAAGGACAGGTTCACATTTTTAACATCTTTATGTTTATGTGTTTATGTCACCTGTAGCCTTACTTTGGTGTATGGGAATTGGTAATTTGTTTCTGTGTTGTTTTAAGGTAGACTTGAAAAACGTGAACCTATCCTTAAGGGAGTGATCACATCACATCACATCACATATACCAACCTGCCATCTGAATTTTGAATATAACATGCTTGGTGTGCAGCTTTGCGTTTTAAAACTCAGCTGATTTGAGTTGCAAAAAAAATTCATACTGACCTAAAGTTGAGTGTATGCACAAAATGGTGACACCAGCAGATATATATATATATATATATATATATATGAATAAAAATTACATATTTCCATACACCAAGGCAAGGTTGTATGTCTTCACGCATAGATGTATGGATGATGATGACGAAAATAATTGTCAGTCCAAATGACAGCAAGAAAAGGCAATTATCCAGTCAGTCCTTCATAGTGTGTTCTCAATACAAGAAATACATCATGCAGAGGGAGTGTGTGCCAGCCCCTACATATGTACACAAACTTCACACATATATATTCTGAAGCACTCAAATGTCCAACCCTCCTCATACCATAACAGAAATCTCTGGCAGCACTTTATCTGAGGGACACTACAGACTGGAAGTGTGTCAGAATGTGTGAGACACAGTCCCCAGAGCACAGTCTATTCTCCATGTCTGTCACTGAATCTGGCTGCCTGCTTAATCCCCTGAGACACAGACACATACAGCCTCCATACTCACATCAACAACCTAAATCTCATTTTCACCATTTGTCAATCAAATTGCAAGATGGAAAACCATGAAAAGGCATATACAGTGCTTTAAGAAGTTCTCATTTTTTTCTTTAAATGTTCTCTCTCCAGAACTGTATCCTCTCGTGTCTCCAGCCCTGCTGCTGAGCTGGATACAGCAACCTGCAGCCATCTACTATAGACCTCAGATGTGATGGGAAATGAGAAGATGAGGATTTACTCTATGCTGTAATACACCCAACATGGGTGTATGCCCTAATACAGGCTTTGATGGTGTAACTGTGTGTGTGTGTGTGTGTGTGTGTTTCCGTGTGTGTACATGTGTCGGTGTGTGAAGGCTGAATTAATGTGAAAAGGCAGATGTAATGCAGAATCATAAATCTTAGCCCCAGGATCAGTAGAGGGAGAGCAGGAGATGATGTATTATAGGGGCACGCACACACACACACACACACACACACACACACACACACACACACACACACACACACACACACACACACACACACTGCCGTTATGATGCTGATAATAAAAACAAGACCCCAGCCGCAATAGCCAGCTAATAGACATGACTCTATATCTGGCCCTAAGGGTTATGACATGAACACACACACACATATATACACACATGCATGTGGCACCACAGAAGTACAAATACACACAAAACACAAACTCTATCCGCTTTTCCGGTAATTTATTATGCTGCTTTGAGCCCAACAGCTAAGTGTTAGATATGGATGTAATGCTGTTAAAATCTTAATACTGTTACACAAGCTCGCTGTTGACCAACAAACTAATTCTTTACTTACTGTGTAGAGCGCATTGGATGGGGCTCTGAAAAAAATCATGACAGCATTTCTGTGGCAAAAACACAGATGAAGCTAGCCAGTGTTACTGTAAGTTAACAAGCCTCGCTGTCAAAATGACCCTGACCAGCTGATCAGTAATCAGACTGTTTCTCACCAGACTGCTCAGCAAACTGACAGCTGTCCCTGTCAAAATCAGATGGTGTTTCACTGTTAATGCATTACTAATGCATTTTTATTGTACCCCCATATACTTGATTGTTGGTTCTAATCACTATCAATGAGTTTTCTATGGATGTTGGCATACACATTATAATGCCTTGATGCTGCTGGTGAGGTGGTTTAGCTGCAGACATATTTTCCCATGAATTAAAACAATAATTAATGCAACTCCTCATATCTGCACTTATGAGAACACTTGATATTCAGCTTACATTCACAATCTTTAAAACACATCTCATTGGGCTTGCATCCTTGCAACTGCAACATACCTGTTCTTTCACATAGGCTAGGTGCATTAAATAATATTTCCCTTGTATCAGGGTACTTTAGTCTATGGTGTATATATGCTAAGCCCACTGAAATGAGAGGGGCGGCACAGGAATCCAGCAGGAATTGTAACATGTTTGGCTGCCTCACAATAGTTTTGTGTTGTAGAACGTTCCCCTTGTTTTTCGATACTGCCACCGTTTCTTCCTGCATGTTTATTCAAGAGTAGCCAGGATGCTTGTTGGGCTTATGCCTAACATGAAAAGGGCTTTGTAAGCATTCAAGGGGAATTGCAACATGCTGGTTGCTGCACATACAGTAGGTACATGTACAACTGCAGTCGGGTGCTGGCTTTGTTGTTTTGTACCAAGGCTCTACCTGCTAACTCCGGACTTTACCTGCACTTGTTTTATTTGGGGACCTCTCTACATGCAAAGCCCTTTTTTGTTTTATAGAATAGATACCCCTCATCAAAATTACAAGTCCTGTACCTCAAAATACTGTATCTGTGCCAGATTTGGCATATCAATATATCAGCCTTGTAATACTGGCTTCAACGGGAACAAAAAAAGCTGTTGTCTCAGCCCATTTCACACAGTTCCTTTCCCTTGTAATATTGGCTTGTAAAGGAATGACAACATACAGTAGCTGCTATTGCACCTTGGATAGGGCATCATATTCACATTGGCTCTTATACAGTACTCCACACCATATCCAGCTTGGATCACCGATTGCGTCCTTGCTCACAGCAAACAGCCGCTTCTTTCTGATATCATTGCCCTCCCAGCCTTTTGGCTCCCATGTATTATTGTTTGGATGAGACGGGGCTTCCGGAAAAGAGCTGTACTGACAAATGTACAGTAATGTGCTGCTTCTTTGTGGTATAATAAACACTGATCTGACACATGAGGGCATGCCTACACACATAAACACAGATTGTCACTGTGACCCTGTTCAGACACAGTATCAGAGCATCAGATATATCCAGACTGTTTCTATATCTGGCTAAGATAGATGGCAGATCACACCTTGAGTCAGTGCAGCTCAAGTGGAGTGCATCTCAAATATATCTTGACCACTTATGATAAGATTCTGCTGCTTTGCTCACATGTAATTATTTTCTGTGGGTAGACAATTTGTATAAACTACCTCCCAAAAAAGCACTCAAAACCCCCCAAAAAGTTGATAACTAAAGTGTGCTATTACAAATCAGAGAGACAGGTAGAGGGAGAAACAAGATGGAAACTCGCCTCCGGTAAAAACTTTTGTTTTGGTGTTAAGGAAATTTGTCTTGCAGTGGAAATATACTGCAAAGACGAGGCCGTTCTACATTTGTGGTCCTATGCATCCCCAACCATGTCAGAATGAGGCCCGAGTGATCAGATGATCTCATTGCTTTTTGGATGCGTTCATATTTGTATTTAACAAACAACATTCACACATACAGACACGTGTAAAAGGAAAAACCTGAATAGATGAGTTGAACTTTAATACAGGGTACAAGCACAGATATTAGTGCCAACATATCCCAAGGAACCTATTACAATATATACAGTATATACACAATGTTGCCATATTAATTCAATGTCCAACACCTAATAGGCACAGAGAAGCACTCCCTCACGCACAAACACAAAAAAGACATACACTAGCACGCACGGACCTCCCACCTGGTTATAGATGTGTTAAGAGGCAAAAACACTTGGTGGGATTGAGGGCAGTGTGTGTGTTTGTTTTGTGTGAGTGTGTGGGGGGGGGGTGACTGCATTAGGGAATCACACACCCAGCTCCGCTCACCAGGGGACTTCTGTCAGCCTGTGATTTTGCCATGTACCCCTCCCAGCTCTCTCCCCTCCTCTGCTGCTAAATGCTGAAATAGGTCAACCACATATAATGGAGGGGCAATGAGGAGCAAGCATGTGCCCCACCCCACTGCACTCCCCCACCCGTTACCTCTACCGTCCAGCAACAGAAAGCAAGCTACAGCATGGCCCCCCGTGGACACACATAGGAGAGACAGGCACAGCCAGCCACAACATGCCAACCTCCCAGCCACAACAGCCATTTACACAGCCACGCTTGAACAGAGCGCATTCCGGTTTCTTGTATGGAAGACAAATTTGCAGCTTAAAATGCTCATCGCTGCAAAATTAAATGAGAACGGGAAAATTGGAAAAATGTAATAATGGATATTGTGTGTATTGTATGAAACTGTTTGCAATCACGAAATGGTTCATCACTGTCACTCTCCTAAGGAATATGAGATGGAGGAGGAGAGAGAGAGACGGAGGCTTGCTAAGAAGCATGTTTACCGGGACTGCAATGTTCTAACATTAAAAGGGGCACTCCACCAATTGTGCATGTCATATTTTATAGTCACTATACAGGGATTACTATAAAGCCTATGAAAACATTGTTGAGTCCGAGAGAAAATTACCCTTTATACTTGTAGACTATAGTCCAAATTCACAGGCTGGGAGGGTCTAACAAAACACACTATTGAGTTGCATAATGGGAAGTGTAGGTTCCAGTGTTTTGGTGTTAAAGTCAAACATCTTGGCCCCTGCTGCATTCATTTTGAACTTTTAATCTGTCTCTTGCAAGTCCCCAACTTTTTGAAAGTGCAATATTGAGCTAAATCACTGGAGTGCTTTTTTTAATCTAAGCATTTTAAACACGTATACACCTTTACCAAACCACAAATCTCTATCTGGCATCTTGTGGTATTCTGGCTTGATAACACATGCCAAAGAATCTCTCCGGGGAAGACATGCAACTCTGTGTTTCTTCCATTGTTTTTGTCATTTACGAGCACTCTCAAGGACAAACTTCCTGTGTGTTCATGGTTGTTTTTCCCAGGAGGATCACCTTTGTGGTACATCCTCATCAATATATAGTCTCATGTATTGCCTTAAAAAGAATTGCTCAAAGCATTGTGTTTTTGCAAAATTTGCATGAAGATACCTACAAGGATAAACCGTAGCGACAACACAACAGAAACACTGTAGTGGAGGGACCATCTGCTGTCATTGATTTGGCTCTGTTCCATAGCATGTAAATGGGAATATGAATGGAGTGGTTCTATTAACATTCAATGTAAACAGCGTTATCAGAAAAACTTGTCTTGTCAATATGTTGGTTCCTATAGTCTATGTTAATGTATTCATTGGTTAAAAGAGTAAATCAGATATACTGTAATGCCATCTCCTTAAGTCAAATACTAAAACATGCATGCACAAGTATGCATCCATACACATGCATGTGCAAAGTACCATCAACACACAATTCTTCCAGTTTTCTATCCTCCCTCTCTTCTACTTATCTTACTTCTATCCTTTGCATCCTCCTGCCCTCTCAACTCATGTTGTCTTTCCTTTGCAGTCTCCACTGGCTGTGACCTTTTCTCCAGTGGAATAGGATACTGCCCATCTCCATCTTCCTCATGCATTAATGATCTGTGGTAAGCTGAGGGCATCTGTCTGACTCCCAGCCTGTCCGCTGCTCACCCACTTCCAAGGACGAAGCTCAACCAGAGCTGAGCTCAGCCACATTCCCTGTCACCCACAGGGAAATGCAGATAAATAGCCATAGATAGCGATAGCTCCACAGCCTAAAAAAGTGGATGCTGCCCCTTCTCATCTCCACCGCATACATTTCTTTGACACTCCCCAGTGGCAGATATCTAAAATACTGGAGCGGAGAGATGACAGCAGGCAACAGACATAAAGAAACTCAGCCAATTATCCTGGTTTCATACTGAACCTTGCTGCAGATACAAGCAGCTGAAATGAGGTGCGTCAATGTGGTAGCAATGCAGATTATTCTCTTTCATACCTTCTGTTTGTCAGCATTTAACATATACTATGATAATGAGAGCTAAAATGTATCCATCCACAATTTGTCAAGCTGCCCTGATGTCCTTTTCCCAGCATATCTACGCAGCTCTTCCTGAAAGATCCCCAAAGTGCTCTTTTGGCAAAAGCTCAGTCTTGTCAAGACTGTCTTGTCAAGTTCAGGAAGGTCTAAAAAAAAAAAAAACTAAGATATAAAGTAATCTTGTAAATCCTGATGCAGCCCATTAAATTGGCAGTCCACTTTGAAATGTACCAGTGATTTGTTCTCATGTTCTTACTAATGTAATTTTATTGGTTACAAAAGCCCTCCGTGTTTCCACCCTTTTTTTTTTTAAGCCAAATCTGTTCTCAAGAACTCAGCGAGCCTGACAAGACGGCGATCGTATGCAACATCTTGGCTTCTTGTGTCTGTGGTGACTAAAGTTGATGACCATTTTGTAAAGTTTAGTTTGTACAGTTGTCTCATTGTTCAAGATTCCTGAACTCCTCTACTTCAGGCACCAGCACTTAAATTGCAGTTCAAAATGCTGCCTTAAAATAAAGATATTCATGTTATTCCTTCATGGTGTGACATTCAGTTCTCAGTTATCGTACCCTCCACCTGTGCTGCTTTTAAATTGTATGTATTATTGGCAACTGCACTGCAGTATCATGATGACAATTGGAGAGCTTCTACTCTCCCAAAAAAACTATTTACCAGGCCCTCAAGCCTTTTTGACATTTCAAAATGTCTCAAGACATTTTGAAACTCTCTTCTTCACTTCCATGTTTGAATTGTACTTGTATTGTTGTCATTAAAGGTGCTCTAAGCGATGTCACGTGTTTTTTAGGCTACAACATTTTTTGTCACATACAGCAAACATCTCCTCACTATCCGCTAGCTGCCTGTCCCCTGAACACACTGTTAAAAAACGCAGCCTCTGTAGACAGCCCAGGCTCCACAAACGCCAACAAAAACAAACTGCGCCAACCTGCACCACAAAACATAACAAACAGTGTTCCAGCCAATAACCGACAAGAAGGATTTGGGGCTGGGGGTTGGGGGGTTAGTGCGCGAAAGGGAGGGGGCAGGGACGGGATGAGGAGGAGGGAGGGGCGAGCTAGCCCCCGTTTTGTTTGACAATACTTCGAACGTCAGCAAGAAGTGACGTCACCCAACATCGCTTAGAGCACCTTTAATGTAAATTTGATGACAACATAAAAATGTTAAGAATTGTAAAAATGCAGACAAAGCTAACGCCCTCGGTGTCCTCCTAACAACAACTTCTTATAATTTTTTGTCTGCTTCAAATGAGGTTTTTCAAACCAATTTGTTTTCAACTATACTGTACAGTAGATTATCTCTCTTCTTTTTGGCACTAACAGAAAGGAGAGAGATGTTTACTGATACAAACTAAACATTCCTCACAGTAGGATGTACAGAAGGAATATGAAAGCTGAAGCTTTCATTTTACTCATATTTTCCTTTAAGACAACAATGGCGAGCAGCTTGGCCAAACAGAGGGATATTGTAATCAGCCTCTTTGGTGTATGTATCTCACCCTGTCACCTGTCGGGACTCATTCCCCAAAACCCTAAGATGCATTCTGACAGCTGCAGAAATCCTCATCAGGGGAGGAGGGATGAAAAGATTTCTTCTGTGCACCTCCCCACTGCTCCATACCCAAATATTTGACTTTGCCTGTGATCCGCAGCCCTTGAAGGCTTCTGTTGGGCTTTTCCACACGACTGATCTCTGTTCTCAAAGCAGGTGTTTAAAACACAACTGACACAGAAGCCTCACTAGCAAACCAGTACGAGAGGATTAAATGAATAGAGAAAAAGTTATATTTTTTAATAATTGTAATTTTCTTTAATTATGACTACCACATTATATTTTGGACATTGTATACATTTGATTATACATTTGAAATAAGGCTATAGGCTCAAAGGTTAAATTAGACATGACAACCACATCAGATAGGAGCGTATCTGGCTGCCATGCTGATGCAACTCCCTGAGGTTCCTGTCTATGGCGAGCCCTTGATGTCACTGTTACACACTCCTACACACATGGCCTTCAGTCATGAACTAATACACGCATAATACTGCACACGTATGCCCATGGAGGGGCATGCTTTCAATGGCTCACAGTAATGCAGACACACAATATTCATGGAGAAACTTCACAGGGAAATCAAGCTGACAGATCAAAGAGCGCACACACGGGGATGAAGCTTTCAGAATGTTTGAAAATCTACCAAAGGATGTTTTCCTAAAAACCAATTATCCCTGCGGTTGTGTTAAGGAATGACCACTGCTGTTTCCAGCTCATATCAGGATTCCACAGATCATCAGGAGGTATTTTTTGCACCGGCCCATGTGAGCTAAAAGCAGTGCACTTGACATTCAAAGCAGCTTTACCAATGAAAGAAATAATTTCAAAAATAATTTTTTCATTGTTTTCATCTGTCAGAAGGTGTTACATTACATGACAACTTGTCACGTAAGGAATCCGTTTACAGTATTGATTTTATTCATTTTTAGTTTAATGACCATGTGTTTTTGAATGTATCTAATTGGTTTTGAAATGGTTTCATGAATCAAGGGTGTGTACGTTTTTCTCATCACATTAACGAGCTTGTAATCCTTGAACTGAATTTAAAACATAAAAGGCTTTCAGTTGACAGCTATGTTGAAGAGCTGCTACAGTGACATTTACTGTCAGATCATATTAGTCAGTAATCTCAAAAAAGTGAATACACAGTGAACTTACTGTGATTAAGTTACGCCTGTACAGCATACTCACATACACACAAAGATAAACATACATGTACAAGTAGATAAACAGACATATAATTCTGGATGATATGACCTAAAATCTGTAACAAGATTACATTTATCTCAAAAACCAACAATTATTATTTTTAGTCACTCTAGCGGTGTGCCTCTATAGGATGCCAATGTTGGTCAGCCAGCCAGCTACCACATTTGTCCTGCTATGCCACAGAATGGATTGCCATCTAATTTGTACAGACATTCATGGTCCCTGCAGGATGAATTCTTGAGACTTGGGGAGTTGACTAAATAAACTCACTTCTTATCTAGCATTATCAGCAGGTCAAAATTTGACTTTGTCCAATTCTTTGGTTTATGACCAAATACTTGCAAAACTAATGACAGTGTCAGCATCAGCTGTGCATTGTGTTAATTAGCAAAATTAGCAAAGGTAAAAAAAAAGACCTTAAGACCTCTGAGTCTTGTTTTATACTTATTTTCTTACAGCATGACATTTCAAAGTCACTGGACTGTTGGCTAAAAAGGTTGTATTGTCAGTTTATTAAAATTGCCTATGGGTAAATGTTGGTCAGGTAGAGATTTATAATGCCAGTAAACATCATAAATATATGAGAAATTTGGATTACAGTAATATCCTTGCCGCATATATATATATATATATATATATATATATATATATATATATATATATATATATATATATATCCACCTATCAAACACACAGTCTGAAAAATGTGATATATATTATCCTATCTCCACATGACATGTGCATTCTAACACTGAGTAGTGTGAGTGACAGTCAGGCCCAGGAGATACACACCAGGGGGTAAACACGGTGCCTTAATAGAGGGGATGAAAACATTGCTGTTAAGAGAGAAGAAGGTGACAGAGAGACAGACAGTGGTAGCTATACAGAGGGAGACGTGGCGTGATTTGGGGGGGGCGACTTCTCCACAGGCTAGTAGTTCAGCTCACATCACCTTGCCAAACTGTCACTGCCCCCTACACCTACCCCCCTCCTGCCTTCCTCCGTTCCCGACAGAATGATTAATGGTGTATCTGGTCATGCGTGCACCACTGTCCCTGAATACACTAAACATTATCATGACTTTTGTTGTTGTTGCTATAATCACTGAGACTATGAAGAGCCCAGTGTCCTCCATGAAACACAGAAAAACAATACCAGAGGCATCTATTTGACTGTCATTGTGTTAATAATAGAAGTAATAAAGAATGTGCACTCAGATTAATGACACAGTTCTGGAGGGAAGACTGATGCAATCAGCATCATATCACATCCTATCTCCTACACACTGGAATAATCTAAAACTATTAAAATCCAAAAATGATCTTCCATGTACTGACAAGGGGACTGCTGCTCAGTGCTGAGCATCTCCCAGCGCCTGGGTCATATTTGCCTAATGTCTTTTTAATATAGTCATGTCATATTCCTGCTGTTCTTCTAAACATCCTTGCCTATCATGTGCTTTGCAGTGTGTCAACAGCACCATATTAAAGGCAATATAGCATGAGAGTGGCCTACAAGTTTCATATCAGTCCTGTATCCCCACAGGATCTATTAATGTTTATAGGACTGTACATTAGCCTATGTCTGCTGCCATTATCTTCTACACCAGGGGCTGGGGACAGACTCAGCATATTGTGCAGAGGTTTTCACACTGTCTGGACATGCAAACAAAAGCATGCATGCAATGGTGTACACACATGAGAGGGCTATGAATACAAACATATATGCATACATAAACAGAAGAAAGCATCACACACACACTTCAAAATCTCCCATTACATAAACAGGATCCTTTCTGCATTCAGAACACAAACGTAGTGTAAAGTGTGTTGAGCTTCAATGTGTTGGGCAGTAAAATGTGCAATTTAAATATGTGGCCTTTCCAGACAGCCCACAGCGATTTGTGTGTCATTGGAGGAATCTGGACTTGGTCTCTGCTGAGGTTAAGTTTGGGTTTTCCATTACTCTAATCAGGGAAGGGAGGGGAAGAACATGCACTTTTTCCTTACATATGGAAAGCCTAATTTTAAGCCTGAATTGTACCTTTGTATTGGTATAGCAATGTATGTGCCAAGAGAGTAGCTAGTAATGTATAGTTATTGGTAGCCTTCAGCCTTTTATTGTCATAATTCCAACTTAAAAACTGAACTGAAGTTGTATGCATTCCTTAAGTGAGAAAAGGCCAAAGTACAGTAATAGCATTTGCATTATTTCATATTCAGTTTGTGATACAGAGTGGCAACAATAGCAGAAAAGAGGAGGTTTGCACTGACTTTTCTAGATGAGGAAAAGTAAGTTTGGCTAGAAACCCTAAAAAAGAAAAATAATGACCTCTACCATTTTGTGATGAAACATAATGAAGACCGGGCAGACCAATTAAACATTCTTGTAGTGTCTTATTTAATGGGAGCAGAAACCTATAGTGAAGGTATGCATCAACATAAGTGTAAATCACTTTTTATAAGCAATAAAGACTCTCTCCTCAGAGGTTGATAGGAGATAAGAAAGTAAGAATGGTGTGGGACAATACATACAGTAAGCTAAAAAGAGGGAAGGTGGAGGTGGAGAAAAGAGTAAAAACACACGGTAGCAAACAGATCCACATGAATCCTGTTTTTTCTTTGAATATTACAAGCAGAGGGATTTAAAAAGCAAATAAGCATTTGCTTAACCACACAGGAACTGAAGTATAACAAAGTGAGTTAACTCTTTTCAGGAATAGACACAAGCATTACACATTCACTAGGGAATGAGCTGAGCAAAGAACATGCATATCATATTATATTATTAATGCGACTCCACCCAAATTCCATAGTGCAATAATGCTTCTGGGGAGATGTAGTTGACAAATACTTTTGATTGTGTAAATGGATGATATAAATAAGAATAATGATGTTTTCTATTTGAGAGCCCGCAGTATAATGTGTTTCTATGCTGCTGCAGTGACAGAGGAGTCTGTGTCCTCTACTGCCAAGCTGTGTGGCACTCTAACATTACCTCAAGACCCGTGCATTTCGGCTACCATCCAGGACCTGATGCCAGACCGCAGTGTGCCAAAGGCCAAAATAAATCTGTGTGATCTGCTGGACAGGAATCTAAACTCACACACTACTGTACTTCCCCCTGAGAAAGATCACATCTGTAACGTGCTGTGAACATGAAAAACATATTTTTCAGGAAGACTGCATTTATTTGTAACACATTGATAACAAAATAATTAGCTAAAGGGCAAATGTGGGGTCGCCCAGGGAAAGCAATGAAAGTCTTGCTGTGCATTTAAGGGGTTATGGTATGATAACCATGTGTAATTACTTAATTTAGTCACCAACAAAGTCTACACTACCTAATTTAACATGATTTTCAGACAACTGAAAATTTCAAATTTAAATCTGGGGCTCTATATTTGATTATGTGTGTAGCACAGTATATTTATAATTGATCTCTGAATAAAAGAACTAAGCCCCATGATTAGAACACTACATAGACCCAGTAGATGTTGACCGACCATCCTGGTGAAGCGAAAGGCATCTATCACACTGATTTCTGAGGTCGTGGCTTTAATAGAAGTCCTGAGGCATCACCACATAGGGTCAGGTAAGAGGTCAGGGAGTATGCCAACTTCTTTCATCCTTCAACAACAGATCCATCCTCATTTCAACCCCATATCGCTACATACCTCTCCCACTTCCGCTACTGTCAGGTTTTACAGGCTGGTCAGGCTATAGGCCAGATGTTGGTTAACACACCCACGTTTGTTATTCTTAACATTTCCTCTGCTGAGCCGGACACATAGACTTCTAGCTGTGCAAAAGGCACGCTCAAGATGCAGCATGTTCAGCAAATCAACAACAACAACTTTATTTCCCTCCTCAGCTCATGCAGATGATGTACTCCCCAATTTATAATTGCACTACTGATTAGGCTCGTCCCACTGCATATCTCCTCCACTTCACAAAGCTCATCACGCACATCTGTTCCCAACAGCATCGAACAAGAGGCACATTAACAAACAAACAGATAACAATTAGTCACATTTGAAGTCCTTTGTTTCATTAGAGAGAAAGCTGGGACTGTTGGCTCTAAGGAAGCACAAAGGCTCTGCTACAGTAGGGGGGCTTCCTGGAAGTAACCTTTCAGCATTTTGCATCATGGTGACAATACATTTAGATCATAAGATTGTGGGAAAAGGCACAAAGTACAAAGGTACGAGTAAAATTAGAATGCTGATATCTTATAGAGCGATTCTAGTTCCAGTTCCAGTTTTAATCTGGAGTTTAAATTGCCTTGAATCTGAGTTTCTCTTCTGCCTGCTAGAGAGACAGACGTAAGAATGTGAAGCTGTCAGTCAAGCTGCATTAAGAGACGACTTAGGACACGGCTGAGAGTCAGAGGTTAAAGCCATTACGTGCTGGGTGGCTCCACTTTCTGACCTTTAACCCTCACTTCACCACACTCTATATATCGTTTCTCCTCAACACTTTAAAGTTAAAAGTGACCTGATTTGGCAGCAGGTGTTCTAAAGTAGACAGCTCTTGTGCTAAAACAAAAAACCGCATACTGAGCTGCAGCAAAAAGTCAAATTTTTATTTGTCCACAATGTTTTACTTTAATAATTACTTTAATGTTTTATTCTATCTTATCTTTTATTTTGCCCATATTTCCCAAGCTGTTTTCCTCAAGCTACTGTAAAATCCTTTCTCTTGTCAACTCTTTACTTTTTCCATCCTCTAAATACTTTACAGTTGCTGTCCTTTTATTTTTGATGAGAGAGGGGAACAGGAGGTCTACCCCCAGCCTTATGTTTTAATATTTAATGCCGATGTGCAGTAATACCAGCAAAACACACATGCGTGCATGCGTGCATGCGCGTGCGCGCGCGCACACACACACACACACACACACACACACACACTGAGTGTCGCTGGTGAGAGCAGGTGTCGTTGACGAATGCTAATTGAACTGGTCCATGGGTCAGTGAGCCTTCCTGTTTCCCCTGTGCAGAAGTGTACAGATACATTCTGGCAGAGCAGATATAGTTGTTGCTGGAGGGAACTCCTGCCTCCCACTACTCAGCTACTCTTTGGGTTTACAGTAAAGTGGAGAGGAACCTCTGAGCCCTGTGATGACGAGGATTACGAAGAGTTATTGTTATTTTCTCTTTCGGCTAACCAGTGAGCTACAGATAAGGATGTGTTGGTAAACAGACACCTACTGTATATATCTAAGGTGTTCCTGAAAAAAACACCATGTCATTCTCATACCACCAGATCCATATAGCCACACACACACACACACACACACACACACACACACACACACACACACACACACACACACACACACACACACACACACACACACAACCAGTCACAGCTAACATTCACATTCCCCTGAATAGATCCATTACAAATAAAAGTGTCACCCTTACACAGACATAATATAAATGAGAAAGTCTGAGTGATGCAGAGTAACACATGCCATACATCTCATTAAGTTAGTGGACAGCCAACGCTCATTAGTCTGTCTAGCTATGCAAGCTCAACCACCAAAGCACTGGCTTTTGGTGTATGCATGTTTAATTCATACTAGGGAACTTATGAATTGCTCCAGATGATTTTAACTCTACAGATGATGAATAATGTAGTGTATAATACATTTAAGAATATGCTTACCTATATGCAGCGTAGTCACCAGACAGGGAAATGTAAAAGAAAAAAAGAGAGAGAGAAACATAAATGAGCACAAGTATGAACTTTCAAATTGCACACAAATAATACAATTAAACATAATAGCACATGCTCTATTTCAAATGGCACATAAATGGAGGGACTGGTATCTGGGTTGTATTGGTACAAATGTTTCTCCAGAACATGAACAGAGCAGAACATCTGATGAAAGAAAAAGAGTGAGTGCCCCTGAAAGTAATAGCCGCCCTGCCCCCTGTGTAGCCACACATGGCTCTGCTTCAGAGATGGAGGAATTCAGGAGGAACACGTGTTTCCAGGAGCACCATCAAGTATGTAGAACACAGTAGAGTTTACAGAGCAGTGGAACCGGCTTTAATTAGAGTTAAGCAGACCTGGTTCTATTTGTTTTCATTTGCGTGATTTATCCCCTTTCATTTGGCAGCTGGCTAACATCTCCCAGACCATCAGACCAACCTCGCCTGAGGTAAAAGGATACGGCTGGCCTTTGGAGAAGAGGGCTGAAGCAAAGCCGAAGAAAAAAGGAAGAGAAGCAGTCTTTTGCAGTTTATTGGGCCACAGTTGAGGCCACCTGTTATGGATATACTTGCAGGGCACATGAATACCAGTGGAGGTGGTCAGCTGCGATATTGCATGTGATCCAGCATATTTTCCTTTGGGTAAACACATTTCCTTCCATTGAAGGGATTAGAGGGGGAAAGAGAGATGAGTAGGATGAGGGTGGGATGTAGCCTAAAGGCCAAAGATGGGTTATTAGATATTTGGACAAGCGCTCCAGACTACATAAAGCTCCATGTGCCTCAGGGGAGATCTGCAGATGGTTTTAAGGCTTTAGTCTGTCTCTGTAATGCAAACAGTCAAGAAACACAAAGTGAGCATCTGTGAGATATTCTACGGCGAAGAAGAAATCAATCAAAAGCTAACATCTGCCTCAGAAAATGCGTTCTTTACTGCAGTAGAATCTACAAACCATAAACTCCAATATGGAAGGGGAAATGATCCGAGAAGCATGATCTAGATGCCTGTCATTGTTCTCTCGCAACCACTGCTCTTACACACATTTCTTTCTCTTTTCTCATCTTTTCCCATTTACATACAGTAGCTCTTATATGGCAGTGAATGGGACTCATAAGATTACAGCTAATATGTATATATCTTAGCTTTGTGATCAGATTACCCCCTGCCACTGAGGCTGATCCATTTGATGTAGGGACACAGGGAATTCAGCTGTAACGTATCATTGCCAGCTTGTCATGGAAAGCGTGTTCACAAAAGAATAAACAAAACATGCCTTAAGCTAAAACTAAATTAGATGCAGATACAAGGGCACAATAGCGGAGTTAAGTACTTTGAATCCTTTTAACTTGTGTGTCATTGTGTAAATTGGAAAACCACTAAATGTTCAGTATGTCCCATCTCCAGTGGCTGCAGGCAACAGAAGGCAACAGTGTTTAAGCAGAACAAAGGGCTTGCAGAGGAGAACACCATCACAGTCGAGTTTTAGACAAATGCTTATCATTACGTTTTTTTTCTTTTCTTTCTTTTTGTCTAATTGCCGTGCCTGCCTTCAGTCAAAGCCTCCCTGTGAGCAGCTGATCAAGCCCAGGTAGTAAATTTACAGTCTGGCCAGCCTGCAGGCAGCTGAGGGGTCTCGGAACATCAATAAAGGGTTAACCAGCACCTTTAAGATTTAAAGGGGTAGTAAGTGGCTCCATTAGCCTGGCTGACTGTGGCAGCCGTAGGGGTAGAGGTGGAGGCAGGGTGGATGAATGAGTGAGAGAGACAGGAGATGAGGTGCCCCTGAGACATCAGTCCAGGGCAGAGGAGAAAAGAGGACTGGAGGGCAAAGTTAAAGACTGCTGCTCAGGCGTCAAATCAAAGCTACTGCTTTACCTTCCAGCCCCAAGACAGAAGCAGCACAGTCGCTAGGAAAAGAGCAGGAAACACCACAGGAAATGAGAGAGAGACCAAGAAGGGGGTTTCATATCACTGGGCCTATACAGCTTCTCAGTCTGCACATCTGAGTCTGATCAAGAATCAGTGCTGTTAGTATTCAACTGCTGGTAAATCTGCTTTCTGAGTTTATGAGCCGATCCAATCATTAATCAGGGATATTTCCTGCTCTGCTCCATCTCTAAACTTTGACTGGATGTTGACGTGTTTGGTAAGGAGCTACTGAGGGATGAGTGTTTATAGAGTTGACTGTTGCCACTTACTACATTCTGTCAGGGGCTTTAAATTAGTTGCCTGAATGCGAGGGTGATTGCGATAGTTCAGGGTGCCTGAGGGTTTAAACCTGCACCTATGTATTTAAGCCGTGTTCACCCTTATTTTGTGCAAGCTTTTGTACACTAGGTAGCACCATACTATGACTACCCACTAGCTTGCTAAGAGAGTATCTAATACATACATTCAAAATGCCCAAACTTGACTGATGCTTCCATTCCCTCTTTGACTTTGTGCCAAATTCTGCTCAAATTTACAGGGATGTGTCAGTTTCAAACAAAGCTTGACTAAACCATAATGAAGCTGGGAAACAAAATCTTGTGCAAAAAAAGACAGAAATGACAGAAAATACTCCATGCGTACACAATCCTGTAAGCTAAGACCTTTGCTAGCTTTGGCCTCCAGCATGTGTGTTTCAGTGCGACTTTCTTTGAAGTGACAAATGTTGACAGCAATGACTTCCTGTGTAACTTTGGAAAGACGCAGAAAAGGTATACAGATAAATGGTAAACTGTTCTCCAAATCCCGTAGGGAGAAAAGTAAAATATACCTTTATGCAAAGACTATAACATTACATGCAAACAGTTTTAAAATGAGTCAACACATACAAATTCACACACCATTTATTTTTGTGTGTGCGCATTTTAATGGCCTTCGTCAGTGTAAATAATATGAGGGGATGATAGCCTCCTATTAATTTTCCAACCTTTTAATTCGCTAATCTACAGCTTTCATTTCAATTTGTACTTTTACAAAACACATAACGCACAATCCCTGCTCAGCAGTTCTGCCCTGCAATAAGTGGAGGTCTCAACCCAGCACTCTAATAAATGTGTTAATTCAGAGCTCACCAGGCAGAAACAATGCCAGCATGGGAGATAAATTCCCTAGCGTTCATTTACTCTGTCTGTCTTATGGCTGATGCTGAGCTGGAGATGGCCCATGGGGGGCGGAATGAAGATCATACATCACACTGAGGCATCCCTGCGTCTCTAACGTGGCTGTGTGTCCGCTCTGTGTCTGTGCGTCTGTTTAAGTGCATTGCTGTGTAGTAATAATACCATATGGCCACTTACAGTATATGACGCATAATATAATTTGGTGGAATTTTGTAAAGAAATACTTTCACATGCAGATGTGATTTTACCGAGTAGAGTGTTTGTAGTTGAGGATGTCACAGTCCAAGATACAAGTCTGTGCTGTTTTCTAACATAGTATGCAGTGTTCCCTCTGTGTGTCCACTGCACACTGACAGGCTTTTTATTACTAAACGAAGCCCTGTGGAAATTCTGCCTCTACTCAACCTGAACGTTTCTATTATTAACTCTCAGTGCCGCAAAATCCTCAAGGCGAGTGTTCTGCTGGTCTGTGAGGGAAAACATCTTTACTGGATAATAGCCCTTCGTCTAATTACGATGTCAGCACACACACACACACACACACACACACACACACACACACGCACGCACTGCATAGACAGTAAGGAGGAAGGAAAAGGTGACATACATCATATGAAGGTCTGTGTTTGTTATGCTAGAGTTTGTTGCAGCAGTGCGGTGGTAAGCTGAGCTCATTAGTGCAGGCTGTGACAATATGGATGACGACTAATAAGGACGCTTCAACTGCTAAGCGAATCGCTAATGCAAAACCAGCGAGTGCATTAGAAACAGCTTGGTATGTGACAATCATATTGTATCTCTTTGTGCACAGCCTCAAGAAGTAAACTCGTTCAGTGGTCTCGAAACCAAACCAAAATGGCTGACTCGTTGGTTATGAATGAAGGTCAATCACCAAGCTAAATGGAGTTAACAATGAAGCTGTACTCCAGGACTTTCCCCTAGGTATGTCTAGATGTCCGTTTGATCCTCCCTGTATTCTCTGTATCCTTTCTTCCTAGAATCTGTGTTTGCAATCTCTGATTGAGCTCAGTAAACAGAGGTCAAAGGTTAATTTGCTCACGTCTGGGATTCTTCAGAAGGCTCCTCATTCCTGACCGACCTGCACCATAAACACAGAGCCTCGTAATCTCCTCTCCCCACCACATAAACACACATACATACATATACAAAAGACTCAGGTTCCAGGCCATCGATAAAACTGCGCACCACCCCTCTTGTGTCACTTAGTTCCCCTCCCTGTTCCATTTTAATGGCTTTTTCAAGGGGGCTGAAAGCTTTTCTCCTGACTCTCACCCCCAGTTTCTTTAAACAGTTAATTAGTGTGGTTGATCTGATGGGACTCGGGTGCCTCTCAGGTCTGTCACAGACTCTGCGATGCCAGTCAGGGGGACAAAGAGACACTAATCCCAGCTTAACTGACTGGCTGGAAGTTGTGAACACACAAGACAACTCGACTAAACATACTGTAGGGCTAAAAAAATAAATAAAAGAAGATAAATCGAAGGAAAAGACTAACTAAAAAGAACAGTAAAAGTTGTCAGTGTTGACTCATGTTGAGTCCAATTAATACTTTCGCAACAAGGAATGATAAAAGTTCTGATAAAATCCTTCCTGAAACAAAAGTAAAAGTAACCTTAAAATCAATTTTTCTACATCAAGTTTTCCTCGGGCAGCTAAGATATCAGTATTGACATCATGATTGTAAATCTCACATTTTAATGCTCCTCTGTAATGGATCAGAGGTCTCATTAGCGTGCATGAACTATTACTTCCAATCAATATATCACCAATTGCAACTCCTTCTGCATGGTGAGAGCACTAATTATCAGGCATTTTTCCAAAACCCTGAAAACTGCAATTGTTAAGCCTCTTCTAAGAAAGGGCAACCTGGATCCTTCAATATTAAGTAATCACAGAGCTATCTCTAATATTCCATTTTTGAGAAAAAAAATATTGAGAAAGCTGTATTGATTCAGCTCAACAACCTTTTAAAAAGGTAAACGGCCTTTTGGACAGATTTCTAATATCACAGCACTCAGACTGCACTGATAAAGGTGTTAAAAGGCATTCCTTTGAATACTGAATCAAGTAAAACATCAGTTTTGGTGTGGCTTAATCTTAATGCAGCCTTTGATACTGTTGGCCATAAAATACTTCTTGACAGACTGGAAAAGTGGTTGGGATTATCTGAAACTGTCCTCAATTGGTTCAGATCATATGGCAAAGGCAGAAGCTACATTGTTGCCACAGATCCCCATAACGTGTGTAGACCCCCGGTTCGATTCTTGGGCCGCTTTTACTTAAAGGGATACGCCACCGTTTGTTGAAATAGGGCCTATCACGGTCTCCCCTAGCTGTAGATAGGTGGGCCAACGCATTTTTTGTGCATGCATTGTTTTAGTCCGGTGCAACACCGGCAGCGCTGCCGCTAGTTAGCTTAGCGTAGTGAATGGAATCCTATGTTGCCGGTTAGCATGTTTTGAGTAAAAGTGAGCCAACAAAAGACAAAACAACAACCTAATTACTTGCACTAAGACAAAAAATGCATTGGCCCACCTTATCTACAGCTAGGGGAGACCGTGATAAGCCCTATTTCAACAAACGGTGGCGTATCCCTTTAACCTGTACATACTCCCAAATCATACATGACAATAATGGTGCTCATTACAGCTACCCAGTTGATACTCAGATATACTTAATACTATTGTATTACTTCTACAATCACCAATTGACTATGGTCCCTTAGACTCACTTAATGAATGCTTAGAGCAAGTAAATAGCTGGATGCCATTGCATTTTCTTCAATTAAATAAAGAGAGACAGAAGTTATTGTATTTAAATCATCGTATTTTGAGAAAGAAAGTTCCTGGTCAAGTTGATTCCAGAGAGCCCTGAAGACTAAAACTCACGTTAAAAATCTTGGTGTTTCAATCGATTCCGATCTGAGCTTCAGCAGCCACATCAAGGCAATAACTAATAGCAAATAGTAAGAATTAGAGGTCTCATGTCCAGACAAGATTTAGACGACTTTAACTGCTGCCAGTGAGAACCAGGCACATTGCTCCTGTTCTTAAATCCTTGCACTGGCTTCAAGTAACTAGAGTATTTTAAATTGCTGCTGCTATAAATCACACCATCTCTGGCCAAACTACATTCTGATTTTCTTGAAGAATATAAAACCAGTAGGGCCTTTGGATCTTTAGGAATCAAATCTAAATTAAAAACTGGGCCTTTGGTTAACTGCTTTCTCTACTGCACGTTTACTTCCTTTGTTGAATTTGGTGCAATTTGCCACTTATTACTGTACTGTAACTGTTTTTCTGCTCTTGTGTCATTTTTGTCTATTTGCATTATTTTATTTTACGGATTTCATTTCACTTTATCTATTTTTTTCCAAATCTCAATTTATTCTATCGTAATTGTTGGTTTTTATTGTTTATTTAGTTTTTGAATGTCATTGTTTTTCTTTGTCAATATACAGCACTTTCAATTGCCTCTGTTTGAAATGTGCAACATAAATAAAGCTGCCTTGGCTAGTTATTGATCACAGCTAAAATCAACATTTGTAGTCCACTCCTCATCTGAAGCACTGTGTTACTCAAAACTGTGCTTTCACTGGGCTAAACTGCGGGAAACTGCAGTAATAAATCCTACAGAGACCATTTTCCTCCGGCATAAGATAAATGAATTTGCTCCAGGGCTACCTGGGATGTTAGCTACTGTATGCTGCACTAAACCACAATGCAAAATTCATAACCTTTCTACTTAACAGTGTCACAGTAATCAAAGTCCTCAAACAAGAGTTGTTTACTGATCCCTGGCCGAGACAAGAGAATTGGATGACCACACAATTTTCTTGTTATTATGCTCGTAAGAAGGAGATGTGACTCAATTGAGAATTGGAGGCGCAAAAGCGATGAAGAGATACCGTAGGTGGAGAGGTAAAAAAGAGATACGTGGAGAGGTCACGTCTCTAGAGTGATGGAGTCGAATAAATATGGCTCCGTATGAGGGAAGACTGTCTGACATCCTCTTCAAAGGAGAAGTGAGACACAGAGATCAGGAGGAAAGGCTGAGAAGAATCTGGCCGGGGGGGTAGGTATTGATTAAGAGAGCAAGAATGTGTAAGAGGAGGCAGCCCAGCCAGGGAGAAAAGGTAGAGGTAAGAAGGTGGGATGAAAAGGATGACTAAAACGGCAAGAGGAAGTGCAACAAGGGGAGTTGAAAGCAGGTTCACACTTAATCAGCAGGTAAAGGGGAGAGAGATAGAACGGGTGGGTATCAAGAGTAAAGCTTGTTTTATGGTTGTGCGGAGGCTCCACGCAGAGCTTTCGCCGTAGCCTACGCCGTGGCCTGTTGTTTTATACTTGTGCGCTGGTGTGTGCGTCCAGCCAGCATGTGTGTGTGTGTGTGGGGAGTGTGTTTTAGAGCGAGGAGGAAGTGAGAGAGTGACGGCAATTAGCTCCGGAGCTAGTAGCGACTATAGAGTCATAGTGAGAGAAACAAAGTGTCTCCCCTGTTCTTTCAGACCACGGAGGGAAATCTGGAGCAGGAAAAGTTACCCCTCTCCTTGATTTCATGTTGTTTATGGAGAAGGAGAACCAGGAAATGAGTCGGGGGAAATGCAACGCTACCAAGCCACGGGCGAGAGACGTGCGTCGCTGCGACGCGTAGTTACATTTTTCGAGAGGTGCACGTAAGGCTACGGCATAGGGTCCGGCGTAGACGCAGAAGGGTCTGCGTCTACGCCGGACCCTGCGCCGTCGATTCTACGCACGACTATAAATTGGGCTTAAGATGCAATTATACCCCCACATCTCCAATGTAAGCCTCTGGTGGCTGACGAGAGGACGGAAGTGCAATAGAGGAGCAAGCAAAAGAGATAGCGACAGTGAGATAGTTAACATGTTGCCAGCTATCCCCAGAACCCCTGCTGTCCCTGCCAGTCAGCAGGCATCCTGCTCTCTTCCTAATGAGTTGTTTACATCCACAGCAGTAGATCAAAACCTCACCTCCAAACCATGGCAGCATCAATACTTCCAGATACATTAAGAATCTTTGGATCTTTTTTTTGCCCCTATTTGAAAAAACAGGGGCAAAAACATTATTACAGCTATAAGCACCTCTCTTCCCTCAGTTCATCCCTAATTTCTACAACTCGTATGCCTGGGGATTGTGTCAGTCTTCTTTAATGACCAAGATTAATCTTAAGTAGCATTATGGTAATGGAGGTACCAGTCCTACTGCACTTTATTAAGTAAAGCTGTTTGAAAATGAATTTGATTATGGATTTTGCTGTTGTTAATGGTGCGTGGTGGAGAACAATGTTGACTTTTCTTCTCATTATTGGTTTGATATGATGATCAGGGTGTGTTCTGCTTCAATCAGCATCTAGTAATATATATTCTAGCATCACAGCAGGGACTTTTTACTGCATCTTCTCTGTGTGTGTGTGTGTGTGTGTGTGTGTGTGTGTGTGTGTGTGTGTGTGTGTGTGTGTGTGTGTGTGTGTGTGTGTGTGTGTGTGTGTGTGTGTGTGTGTGCACGAGGTGCAGAGCGAGAGAGAAAATAACAGACAAGCAAGAATTACTGTACGCTCCACTGTATCCCCAGCATTCCCTTCAAATTTCACCAAGCACTTTAGAAGCACCCCATGAAGATCTGCAGTAGCCCAGAAATCAAAAGCTCTGCTGTGAGAATTTTTTTTAAAAAGTGCAAACTTCTCTTGGATTACAATAGCCTAAAAACTGTGCCTGTATCCCCTTCTGAGAGTGGCCTGCAGAAAGACAGAAACATGAGAGTTGTTAGAATTTAAAAGCTTTTGTTTGAAGTTCACCACCTGTATGTGCGTGCCTGCGCATGTATCTGTGAGCATGCACACGTGTGGCAGAGGCCGAACTCATAAAACCATACCCCGGCTTTTAGGTCTCCCCTCATGGGATGATCTTTCAGTTATCCTCCGTCTCCTCTTCTCCCACCCTCAATTTCAGCCCAGAACACACCCCTCCCTGTTTCTTCTCCCCGCGTCCCCTGAGTCGCAGACACCAGAGCACTTAACCTCAACAGGCCTCCCCCATACTCAGTCTGCCCCCGACAGAGACGCAGTGTCACATCAACTCGGCTCATATTTAGCCCTGGATATAAAAGATTTATGGGAAGAGAGGGGGGAATCAGCGTTCGGGTCTGCCAAAAGCTCTCCGCTCCTCCAGTCAGGGAGCTCTCACTTGCGCTCCAGTGGAACTGTAGAGGGTCTGTAGTTTTTAGCTGAAATGCTGAAAGGAAGAAGGCATCATGCCGAGCTTTCCACCCTGGTGTCACTTTCAGTTTACCTTCCCCTGCTGAGAATCCTCCACCAATTATTTGGGCTACAGCACACACTGCTTCACTTCCTGCAACAAACAATGACATCAAATACTGCGTCTTCGGGGATCTTTAAAAATAAAATCATCTTTGAATTTTTGACAACTTTCCATGAAAAGGGGGGGAGCCCTAGCTGCAAATTCAAACATAGCAAGCAATGAAATTCATTGCGATACCTGTCCTACAATACCTACAGACCGTTAATTGAATATGTAGAGACTTTGTCGATAAACATTTAAGAGGATGCTTTTTCTTTCTATGAAGAGATATAGCCTGGAGTAGGGTTACAAAAGGAAACACAATTGGATAAAAAGATAAATCAATGATGTAAGTAGATTACACAGCACCATCTATTTCTTTAAGCAATTTAAAGTCTCTTTACAATCTCTGACTTGAGACACAGTGAGAGAGGCAGAGACATCCTGATGAAAAACACACACTCCTCTCTGCACATCAAATATTAAGAGCCAATATTAGCCCTGTCTTTGTCACCCCATCACCATTACCGGTGCAGGAAACATCCTCATGAGAGCATACGTGTGTGTGCATGCATGTGTTTTTATCTGTGTTGTGATGTGAAAGTAATTGTGACAGAGACATGTGTGAGTACAGTAGCTGTGAAAAGGGAGAGGTCACTCACAGGGTATTGCCAAAAAAAAAAAAAAAAAGCACTCCGTCATCTTTGTTTTTTCATGTGAGTTGGGGTTGAAAGTGAATATTTGTACTGCGTGGTTTCAGCTTTCAGTGTGGAAGAGGTGGTATGGGCAGCACCAAGCCTAAGGGAGCTGACCTCATCCAGTACAGTGGCATGACCACACTGGTCACCCCACCCATCTGAAAGTCTTTCCATACCCTCCCTTCACACTCCAGGAGTGTCAGAAGTTCAAATCTGTTACATTTCACTCGCACCGATGATTGTGCTACTACTTTTTTAACCCACGTCAATAAAACATCCAAGCAAAACACCCCCTAAAAGCCAGCCGAGAGTGGTGGTGACAGCAGAATGCTCCCAGAGGTTTAGAGGGACTTAATGGTAAGTATTTGGGATACAGAATAACTTCTTGCTCTTTCTGCAGCTACATTTAAGGTTGCAGAGCGTTACACAGTTGTCTTGCACTCACTCTCCCCAAAGCTCTCTTCTCTTGTTTGGCACTTCCCCCCTCCCCTCACCACCGCCACCAAGACTTCTTCCATCAATCCCTGAGATGCCTCAAAAACACTTTTTCGCAGAATAAAACAGAATATGAAATCACTGGGAGCACTCGCTGTTACTGTAGAAGCTGAACTGGGTTTGGAGAACACAGAAAGCTCATCCAGCGGCAGTTTGTGGCCACTTTGTCCAGCTTCAAAAGCAATGTGGGACTCTTACTCAGCCTGCTTGGGGTGAGGTAAAGGCTGAGGGTTGGCACGGGGCTAAAAGGTTTGGCCCACTTTGACAGAAGCACTGTGTTATGCTGCTCCCTGAAAGGCTGTAGAGAGGTCATGTAATCCTGATTATAGTTATGCTTCCATTAAAATGTTGCAAAACAATATCAAGCAAATCTAAAGTTTTAGCAAAATAAAATGAGAATCAGCGTGTTTACCTTTGAGGGAATATATTCACAAGGATGTTATAAAAATACAAAATTGCTGCTGTCACATTCTTATCAACCTCAGCCAATCTTTGTATTTTCTGCTACAGTAATAAGCAAATGTAAGCATACTAACTCCCTAAGATGGTTGACATGGTAAACATCACCTGCTACACATCAACATGTTAGCATTGTCATTGTGAGCATGTTAGCATTTAGCTCAAAGCACTGCTGTGCCACACAGAGCCACTGACACGGCTGTAATTTGCACTCAGGTTTTTTTAATGCATAAATTGAAAATGCATATAAAAGCATGCCAAACTCAAAGCAATGTAGACCCAAAACACACACTTCTACAACTACCTCTTTGTACAACGTCCGGCTATAGCCCTCCAATCTCTGGACACAGCGCCTTATTCATTATTCAGGTAACATGATGGGACTAAATCGATTTCCTGCCCTCACCCCTCAACTTTCACCTGCCTCCTCTTCCTCTCAGATCAACATTCCACACGGAGTGCAAAGGGCTTGGCCACACGAGCAAGTACTCAGGGGTATTTGGCGGAATAGCCCACATTTGAGCTGGTTTAGGATTTCACATAAACACACCTTGATCCCTAAATCTCAGCTAAGCCTGTTTCAGTTTCAAACAGCAGGAAAAGAGCCTGCTCAAACACTTATGCAGACAGGCTGCTGGATACATCATGTATAGTAACGAGACTCTACACATCCATACATGTGGCTGAAAAGACCATTTGAATGTAAACGTCTCTAAATGAATTAGTATTACATGTGCATGTGTGTGCCCGCGTGTGTGCCCGCGTGTGTGCCCGCGTGTGTGTGTGTGTGTGTGTGTGTGTGTGTGTGTGTGTGTGTGTGTGTGTGTGTGTGTGTGTGTGTGTGTGTGTGTGTGCGTGTGTGTGTGTGTGTTCATAACCCCGTGCATGCATGCAGCTGCCCTCCCTACAGGGATCCGCTCCTTCAGACACATTTTCACCTCATCTGCGTTTAAGGGCATTAATATTGCACCAACTGCAGTAGCAGGGTTAAATGGATGACTGGGGGGGGGGGGGGGGGCTGAATGTCAAATGCAATCCCTCCACTCCTCCTTTCTTCCCTCTCCCTTCTGCTCTGATCCGGTACTACACAAGGAGTTCAGGGGGATGCTGTAGCTGGCTCTCCACAGAGACAAGATCCAGAGGCCACAGCACCAGCATGTGTTCTCTGTTTAGAGGAACATAGGATCCTTTTCATCTACATTTACATTAGCGGCTCCCACTGTTCATGCTCTCCTTCCCTGTCGCTCTCCATCCATCTATGCATTTGTAATATCCAACAAAAGGGACCAGAAAGAAGAAAGAAAGAACAGTGACAGGGATTAACCACTGTTAATTATCAAATCACTTTTAATTCTAGAAGGAATTCAGTTTCGAAATTAAAAAATATTTACAAGCTTGTTAACATGTTAAAAGGTGTCCCTAGAGACCAGGATAGCACACACAGCATGGAAAGGACATTACATTATCCAAACCATCCGTGTCACAATCATTTGGCGTGCTGGGAATATCGTGCTATGCAAAGACCGAGGCTTTTCATGTTTCTTCTGTAATTAAGTCCCATTGCTATCAGTGAATTCATCGTTGAGGCATGTTGTGGGCTGGGATTGGTAGCCCGGGGAGACTGGCATCATCGAGGTCACACGGAGGTTAAGTTAACAGGCATAGCTTCTAAAAAATTAAAAGCTTTTGCTCACGAAAGGTTCACTCTGAGCACAAGTGGCATGACCTGGAGGATTTGTGAGAAGAGTGCAGTGTGGATGGACATGCAGACACACATTGCAAACACACACACACACACACACACACACACAGCACGGGTGTTAATGCACATGGCATGTTGATCAGCTTCCGCATGGGTAACCCTGTAACACACATACTGACTCTCTCTCTCTCTCTCTCTCTCTCACACACACACACACACACACACACACACACACACACAGCGCGGGTGTTAATGCACATGGCATGTTGATCAGCTTCCGCATGGGTAACCCTGTAACACACATACTGACTCGCTCTCTCTCACACACACACTCTCATTCATCTTGTTCAAAGTTGAACACAAAAACTCACACAAACCATTCCCAGTGATTGAGTGCTCAGTGGAGTGAGCAGTAGCAGATACGCACCAACAGGACAGATGCACCAACAATGCTGCAGGTGGACAGATCATATCTCTTTCTCTCTGTTTTTGTTTATTTTTCTCTTGGTCTTCTTCCACACACGTCCAGCAGTGGCTGTGCTTAGCGAAGTGTGAGGTAGGAAGCGTTGTTATGCAGGGTCATGAGGGCAAGGTATCGGTACTTCATCTGTGATGTGTTAGAATGCCAATTATGAAAAGTCTTAGTGTGCATCACTGGCAGAGCCAAGGCTGTATGGTTTCAGAAGGAAGGGGCTCAATGAAGTTTGTTTCTTCTACCTATGTGGATGCTATTTCCTGCGTTATGTACATTAAGCTCAAACTAGCTAATAACACACTATGATGAAATGGTTTATCGTGGTTACCATAATAACAAATCAGATTTTGTGAGGGGGCCATGTCCCCTCTTAGAATAAGCTTTATTGGCAAAGTATGTTTATGCATACAAGGAATAATTTTAGCTCTCAATATGCACATACATATACACACGTAAGTAGGTTAAAATAAATAGATGCATATATGAATATAAATCGATTTTAAGCTACTCTATGTTTTTATCTCTCCTATCCCCAAGCAGAAATGATGCCCTTGGGCAGAGCCATGTCAGCTTGGTACCCTAACATGCCAACCTAAATGTGCTCAGAACTTATGAACGCCGTCCTTACTTCACCCATTCAACAACATAAACTACAGGTTATGTCATTTTAAAGCCATAAATGCATGTTAAGTTAAACATTTCTTTGTGCTGCTTGCTTTATCCTTGCTGGAATAACTTTGACAACTAGATTGCCTATTAAATGCCTCTCACATCTGTCAGCAGTGGCTTGTCTGTAAACAAACATGTTTTGACAGCAGAGATCCAATGAGTTGATACAGAATAATGAGTCAGTTAGCAGTGAGGGGAAAAAAAGCAACCTGCCAAGCCTATCTTCCCTTATTGACTATCTGCATCCGTTGACCGGACAAGCACTTTTGTCCATCTCTCTTCTAAGTCTTCTAAAACAGTTAGTAAACACAAGATTATCTCAAAGAATGTGTGAGTTCTACGTAAAGGGAGAAAAAATGCATCCACGCTTGAAATTCAAGTTTTAGGTATGGTCATTTCACATGTGTAGTTAAAAATGAAATGTGTAAAAATGAAATGTGTACATGTGTAGTTAAAAATGAATAAGAAGTTATTCATCTCTTGTCACACTATTTTTAGATTTTCAATAAGGAGGTTGTCATTGTTGCTGAAGTTAGGAATTCTGCCCAGGGAGTTGGATACTGCACAGGTCCAACAATCACTGTGGTTTGCTTGCCCAGATGTGACTGCATTATGTCCCTGTTCCCCCGGATACAATGAGGCACAGATTTCTCTCATTTACTCGGTCTACACTGCTGAGCCTATGCAGATGTGACACGGACTGCTGATGATCTAGCACAAAGCATACATAACTTACAGTAAATGAGGGTGAAAAGTCTATATTCATTTGGCTGACTCACTGAACTGGATGAAACAAGTATTTCGGTGTCTGCTTTCATCAAGGTGTAAAACATGAGATGAGCGCAAAGTAGATTAGGGAGGGGAATATACTGTATATATTTGAGATGGAAACTTGACTCTAGTTTATAATATATAACAGCTCTGTGAGCCAGAAACTAACAGCATGATTTATCTGGAAAAGGCAAAACACTTGCTTAAACTTTCATTTCCCCGCTAAAATGTGGGAAATCTCAGGTTTAAAATCAAGCAAAATGAGTAACAGAACATCATCAAGGTATCTAAGAAAAGCTCAGTGGTGAAGGGCAACCTTGAAATTATCGGCAAAGTTACATTTAAATACCTTCTGATTTTAAAAATATACATCAGTCTCTCTTCTCGCACCACTGCATTAATTTGAAACCAGAGGAAATCAGTGGAAATGGTGAGGGAGACAAGAGTTCCGTTTATCCTTCCACCTACAGGTTAATTGACAAGGTAATTACAAGACTGAGGGGAAGGATGAAAACCGGCAGTCAGGAGTGCATGCATGCCTGTAAGCAGTGTTGGTCATCTTACTTTAAAAAAGTAATTAGTTACAGTTACAAATTACTTCTCCCAAAAAGGCAGAAGGGTAACTGGGTTCTTGAACATGTGCACATTTTGTAGTGCAATTCATTATGCTGGCAGCTGTATTTGTTTATTTGTAATGAGTGACTTACATGTGTCATTTATTTCATGGGAAACTTGGCTCCAACCAAGCTACTTTTGTCAGTTTTCCTAACAAACATGCCAGCAGTCTCTAACACAGTGGCCCGGCTGGCCAAATTGTTTCATAAAAACATTGTGAGAACACAATCAGATGATGAGACCAGAAACCAACCAGAAAAGTAAAATTGCTAACTTGAAAATGGAAAGTTATTAGTTTTGTGCACAGTGCTGATGCCAAATGAAAGAAGCCTGCAAAATTATGAATTTAATATTACAGAAATAAAATAACTGATTTCTGTAAATGCATCCACTGCAATGTAGCTACAATAGCAACAATGTTCTGTCAAGGCTTTGTTAAGATGTTAGTGACCAAAGCGATGTTGCATGTAAAAGCTACGAAGATAAGTTATTTTTGTAAGAAGATAAGAAAAACTTGTAAGAACTCTACGTTTTCACATGCATTGTATTTATCTTCAACAATAAAAACTTTAATTAGGGCTTGTGCATCCTTGTTTTCTTTGATTCCTCTCAATTGTTGGCACCTGTAGTGTAATTTCAATAACTTGCGGTTTATTAATTCATTGACAGTTATGGGCCCTGTGATTGGCTGACAGGTCTTCTCCAAGTAGACAAATAAATAATACGCATGGTGATGGGAGGTTGAGCTTTAATGAGTACTTTTCCATTGCAACACTTGAGATTGAGATTTTCTCTTTAGTCAACCTTATTTCACAAATTTTACCACTGTTCTTATGGTTTGTGCGTTATGTAAAATGAGTCTGTGGCCCTGTTCTGCATTTCAAAGATAAGTGGTGTTTATCTTCTGCAAAACACATACTCAATGGTCCCTAAAATACCCTGAGATATTACTGTAAAGCTCAGGTAATGTTGTATACAAGAGGGTCCTCAGAGAATTAGCATAAAAGTCTAGTACAATGAACTGAATGATAAATGCGGCAATAAATGTAGTGGAATGAGACTTTTTTCAAGCATTGTTCGGAACAACCAGACTTCTGAGTCTAGCCAAGAGGATGTCAGTGAGTCATTCATTTTGCCCCCAGGGACTACATTCAAGCTTTCTCATCTCTGCGATCCATTCTCTCTGTGTCCCTCTCTTTCTCTCTGGTGTTACGGCTTTCTTCGTCCCTTGTTCAACAGCTGTGGAGCAGGGTTAGGGTCAAGGGAAACACACACACACACACACACACACACACACACACACACACACACACACACACAGAGAGAAAGTTGTGCTACTGTTAGGCTTGAATGCAGCTGAGGGAGTGGAGGTGCAGGGCTGGATTTTCCCATGCCAATGCTTAACTGCTGGCTGTATTTGAAACTGTGGGGAGACCTCCAATGCCCTTTGGATCCCTCCCCTGGCCCCTGGCCCAGAGGCTGCGTCTTCTCCCCTGCTGGGACACTCAATAGTGTGTGTGTGTGTGTGTGTGTGTGTGTGTGTGTGTGTGTGTGTGTGTGTGTGTGTGTGTGTGTGTGTGTGTGTGTGTGTGTTAATGACCAATCTCAGGAGGGGTTCTGTCATTCAGTCATCAGCCATTCAGCCACCAGCCTCAACATTGTGGGCCGCCAGCCCCTTGCCCAGGGCAAGTGATCCATCTTTAAAAGACAAACTGTAATCTTTCCCTTCACCCTAAAAACTCTGCTTGTTTCCCTAATGCTTCATTTTTCTTCAAACCCCCAATTCATTTTATGAAAGTCACTGTCTTGGTAAATATATCTTTCTGCCAGTTTTTCTCCCTCCTTCTGTGTTTCAGGCTCACAAAATTGCTGTTTGCCTTGCTCTGTCCCTCCCTCCTTCCGTCCTTGCCGACATTTATCCATTCCCAGGGTTTGTGTAGGACATCTCCTGCAGAGGGAGTTGAAAGCATTCCTCTACCTCCCCTGTCATCATGGCTTATTTAATAACTATCCCAATAAAGTCAACAACAAGGCCCACAATGCAGCCCCCCTTTCCACTGTGGGCCCCCAACCCTCGCCCTCAGGTCTGATGAATGGGGCCATCAGGCAAGCCAGCTGCCCCGGAGGTGAGCAGGCTGCCCCCGCCGGGCAGCTAGGCCACCGAGCCAGAGGGAGGAAGTGGAGCAGAGTGGAGAGGGGCAGGGCAGGGCCAGCATGCCAGAACTCACACTAGCAAAAGCTTGGACAGAAAGAACTCGTGGAAATATGGAGAAACGCAGGGAGTGCCGGTGAAGCAGAGGGGTGCAGGATGCACATGCAAACAGGGGGCCGGCCTGGGCGCCAGCAACACAGTGGGCAGTATGGATACACTCACAACATGTTTTGCTCACTGCTTGCTCATGACTTTCCACTTCTCTTGACAACAGTTGTTCCATAATCTACTAGGCAGTACGTTCACTTAGGAAAGCTCAGAGGGAAAAAATTGAAGAAATTCAACTCACAAAATTTGCATTTGTAAAATGCGTTTTGTATTAATTAGACAAATGTAAATCTTGTAAATGTATCATGGTGATACCTCAGGAGCATACTGTGCACCAGAAGCTGATATAAGCCTCTTACTGTATGCAGTTGTAGGTGCATAAATGACATTGTGTATGGTATATGTTTTTATTTGGTATAACACGTTTAGGTTTGCGCATGTACTGTATGTGAGACAGAACCAGGGAAAAGAGGGTAAGAGTAGAGGAGACACACTATGAAGCCACATTATGAATCCTTAATTAGGCAAACATACATTGGAACGCATATGAATTAATCTGCAAGGCCACACTCATAAATTAAGAATAGGTCGATAATTAGAGCGGGCTACACATGATCATACAGAACAAACCCATATTAGTGACAACTGCCCAACAACTGGTTTAACGCTAAACCACAACGGTTCAGAAAACATGATGAGCGTTGGTTATTGGCAGGCCAAAGCTGTTTCCATACCTGACATAATTCTTGACTCAGCCCAGTTAACAGCATACGCAATCCCCTCCCATCCACTCCTGCCAAATAGCTAGCCATGCCCTCTATTCATTACACAGCAGTCTCCCTGCGCCACTCGTATAGCTGCTGCTAGCCTTGGGTCTGTTGTGCAGACATACAGAGATGGTAAATTGGTCAAAAAAACAAATCTGGTTAAGAGAAATCTTGACAGAGTGAGAAAAGAGCAGAAGCTGAATGTTTCCCCATCGCACATGGATCTTAAAGTGAAAGAGAAAGACATCCAGGATGAGGGACTGTTATCCAACTGGGATTGAGCATCAAGCCTGCCTAAGACATATGGCTGAGGCACAAAAAAGCACAGTATCGACATCCACAACACCATTTTTCTTAATCTAAGCTTCTAGGGAGAGACTGGTTAGATTTACTCAAGGATAGTTTGCCCACTAGAGTCTTCAGACTACCACTACCTTTGATTTGATGTGGAGTTGCTGCTATATTCCCTAGCAGCCGCTGGGTTAGCTGCTTTCCTACCTGTTAAAAAAATCTTTTATCTCCATCCAGCTTACTTTCTCTCTTTGCGTTCCCATACCTTGCCACCGGGGAAATCTTTATTTTCGTATCCAAGCAAACATTTTTATAAATGCAAACAGGCTCTCTGAAGACAGCTTCAGAGCTGAGACCTGCCCTGTACCTGAAAGAGTAGCAGCATGTCTCTCCTGGCCCCAGCCCTCAGAGTAAGCACAGCTGTGTTGAATATTTCCTTCACTCCTCAGTTCATTTGAGGGTGATCTGAGCCCAGTTAGCCCCCAGGACATGGAGCGGTAAACAGGCCTGACTATCAAAGCAAACCACCCTAGTCAGAAAGACTGGAATATGAGCCTTTGACCACTGAAGCTGTGGATGCAGGCAGTTGGCAGCTGGGTGGAGCTCAAAGGCTCCCTGACTGCAGCTGACTTGACTAGTGCTTACAGGATGAGAAAAAATAAGATTCCCTTAATCATCAGTGGGCAGCAGAAGGATTGTATGTCCACTGTAGCCATTACTGTAATCACTGTATACTCTAAGTGGGAAATGGCTTTAACTAACTTAATAATCACCCTAGCACTAATTGATTATACATTGAAACATTCAAATAGTTTTTTCCCCACAAACTCTGTAAAAGAAAACACTATTGCTAACTCTTTTTTAAGTGGGCACATATCTTCAACATTTATAAATATAAAATATATATATATATATATATATATAAATGAGCAGCGAATGGTAGTAAGAACTAATTTAATGACATTCTGGAAATCTTTTAATGTTTTTGATCAGATCCATCCCTGTCTTGCAAATGCTTTCAGATATGTACAGAACCTGCTCAAATTTACTGTCAAAATGCCCAAAAAAGGCACTCTCTTTGGAACCTCTAATATATAGGGATATAAGCAAGATCCATCTCTTACTTTCCAATTTCAATGTGCATAAAATCAAGGCAATTGGCAACAGACAGAAATCATAAAGGGCCGGTATGGTGGTGCAGCATGGTTATTAAAAAAGTGAGAGAGCTGAGTGTCATCGAGAAGAAGTAAAAGTTCTTTATCAGAACTCGGAACTCCAGATCGATAGGCACAGCTCTTCCATCTGGCTCCAGTCATCTTAAGGTTAGTCATTTGGCTGAGGCTTGACCACACAAGTCACTCATTGAGGAAAAAAGACAAACAACAGCTTTAATGGCCCAGCGTCCACGTGGCAAAGAGACAGAGGAAGCAGGCAGCGAGGCACCAATGCGGCCATACTGTGACTGCCCACATCCTTAGCTCAACCCATCACCTAAACACAGACTTGTGCGTCAGGGGAAATGACTGGATGTATTTAGTTCTCCTCATCACAGAGTACTATTCATCTTCAGGAAATAGCATGCTCTGTGAGATGTGTTTAACTCGAGAGCGTCAGAGGAGACAGAGTTAATGTCCTAACCACTACTCTTGTTGATTTTGAAGAGAAGTCAGTGGAAACAAAAACCTAGAAAGAGTTTTTCAGCATCTACATTTCCGTATCTCCATTTAGTGTATGATTGAGAAGCACACACCCCAGGTTAAAGTCATCATCGCACTCTCATATCTCATTATAGCGTGCAGGAGGCCACAGCCCTGGGGACCGAGCTTCACCTCTGTCAAGTTCAGTCAACCTCTATAAATGTCTCTCTGCCCGCAGCTGCATAATTTGGCTGCATTATTGGAGGGCTAATGCTAATTAATGCTAACAGGTCAATCAGAGCATACCTAGAGTAAATAAAAATTAAGTTCAGAGAATTTATGTTCCGCCAGTCTGACACACAACTGGAAACATCATTTGTCAGCGCAATCACAGTCAATTCTTTTCACACATGGACCGTTAAGGAAGCACATGTTTGATATATAAGCGTCTGCTTTTGTAAGCTGTTGAAAAGTATGGAGTAGAAAAAAAGATAAAATCACATGGAAACACTGAGTTCATGTATTTCTTTCACACACACAGCTGGGCATGTTTTGCTGAGTATGTCACCAAAATTAGCAGTGATGTCAATGATGGATGTCCCTTTGCAGGCCGTACTTCTGAACCTCCTTTTGAGTGTTTCAACTTGCATCTGGAATAGACTTCATTTACAGACTGACTGTTTAACCACAGCCATTGTGAGACAGGATACATTTAAAAAGGCTCTAAGGGTTGAAATCCCTTTCATGTCGAAGAATGACAAGAGTAGTAGAGCAAAAGAAGGGAATATTTTACGGGAACGGATGAAAAAACATAAAAGTGTGAGGGGGCCCTTAAGATCCACTGTCTTATGTGTCCCTCTGGACCTGACCGATTCCACTCTTCACTGTGCTCGGCTCAATATCCTTTAATTTCTCTGGTGTTTACAATGCAATTTCTGCAGAGGACTAAACAAAATCTTCTTGCCAGCATTTTCTTTAAGAACGGGCACAAAAAGCTACAAAAAAAACTAAAGAGAGAGTGACCGAGAGAGAAAGACTGGATATGTGTGTGTTCTTGGTAAGCTCCTCAGAGGTGGTTGAGGGCTGTGAAAGGCCACATTGTTGATGTCAAGGCCAGTCAGCATCAAAGGGCTGATTCAGGTTGTGAGAGAAGTCTCTCTCGCTTTCACTCCACACACACACACACACACACACACACACACACACACACACACACACACACACACACACACACACACACACACACACACACACACACACACACACACACACACACACACACACACACACACACACACACACACACTGTTCCACTCAGCACCCTGAAGACCCCCCAAACAACATGGTTTACTGTTCCTCTTCACAGCCAGAGGACAATCTTTGGAATTGACGTGGAATCTTAGAGTGAGGTCAAGGGGCACACAGTAACATGGTTCACTGTGTGTGAGTGACAAATGTAAAGTAAGGTATTTCTTATTCCCCTGAATTCCACTTGACTGAAATATCTCCCATAGCTCAAACATATCATTCATGAATGATGTGTTGTCGCCGGTAATGCAAGAGAACTCATTTTTTTCTTTTTAAATTCCCACTTACAGTAACCTCACATCAACTCTGCATGAGCATAACTGGTTGTGTTTGCATATGTAAATTATATTGTTCACAAAATTCTTTCCATTCCGTTCAAACCAAGGAGTAGGAAAAACTGCAGGGCTTATTGGGAGCTTTAATTACACCCACCAAAATGCATTATACTGGTGACGTGTGTGTTGTAAGTGTGTATGGTGGTATTAGTGTGTGAATTAGTAAAGTCAGACACCAGGAGCTGTGCCACCGTGTCAGGATGAGATTTAACGAGCTTTAATAACAAGCTTTAATGAGCTTAATTAGGAATCCATGAGATCCCCATGGAAACGCCTCAACCCCACAGAACCCGGCTCCGGGTCTGACGAGCTTTCAATTGGATTACTGTGGCTAATGTCACTGAGGCACAACAGTAAAAACAAGCAGAGCGCTAGAAGAGAGGTGGATGAGGAGGGGATGAGGTGGGAAAAACACAGGATGGGTGTCAGAGAAGGAACATTGGCAGTGAGGGAATACCTGCTGAGGGATGATGGAAGAGAGGAGGGATAACCAGCAGAACCAGTAGGATTAGTGTCGCTCAGAGATTTGGCTTGTGCACAGTAGACACAGGAGGACGAGTCCCTGCCTCTACACCTTTTCCACTCCAGTGATAATTGTGCTTCCAAACATAATTAACCCCTTCCTAAGCTCACACTTATTTTTTTTGACATTGTTCCCAAACTTTTGTCCCTTTCCTCATTGTCACACAATAGGTGGGATTTTTCTTACCTGTTTTTGCATACATTGTGAAAAAATCTTTATTAAAAAAAAAACTACAACCCCAAATCAGAAGAAGTTGGGACAGTATGAAAAACACAAATAAAAACAGAAAGTAGTGATTTCTAAATGTACTTTGACTTGTATTTCATTGCAGACAATACAACAGCACATCATTTAATGTGTTCCTCATGATTTTTATTGTTTTTTTTATTTTAAACTGACCATTTTTTTCAAATAAACAAATTTCCTATTTTGGTTCTTGCAACACATTTCAAAAAAAGTTGGAACAGTAAAGCATTTACCACTTTGTAATGTTGCCATACCTTAAAAGACGTTTAGGGACTGAAGACACCAAGTGATGAAATATTTCAGGTGTAATTTTGTCCCATTCTTGCTGCAAACAAGTCTTAAGGTGGGCAACAGTATGGGGTCTTCGTTGTCGCATTTTGCGCTTCAAAATGCGCCACACATTCTCTATTGGAGACAGGTCGGGACTGCAGGCAGGCCAGTCAAGTACCCATATCCTCTTCCTCCGCAGCCAGGACTTTGTAATGTGTGCAGAATGTGGTTTTGCATTATCTTGTTGAAATATGCATGGACGTCCCTGGAAAAGATGTCTTCTTGAAGGCAGCATATTGTGCTCCAAAATCTCTATGTACTTTTCAGCATTAATGGTGCCATCACAGAAGTGCAAGTTACCTTTGCCAAGGGCACTGACACAACCCCATACCATGACAGACCCTGGCTTTTGGACTTGTTGCTGGTAACAGTCTGGATGATCCTTTTCTTCTTTGTTCCGGAGCACACGGCGTCCATTTCTCCCAAAAAATACCTGAAATACTGATTCATCTGACCAGTACACGTTTCCACTGTGTGATGGTCCATCCCAGATGCCTCCGAGCCCAGAGAAGTCGACAGCACTTCTGGACACTGTTAACATAGGGCTTCCTTTTGGCACAGTACAGTTTTAACTGGCATTTGTGGCTGTAACTACGTATTGTGGTACTTGACAAAGGTTTGCCAAAGTAGTCCTGAGTCCATGTGGTGATATCGCTTATAGATGAATGCCGATTCTTCATACAGTGCCGCCTGAGGGCTCGGAGATCACGGTTGTTCAGCTTAGGCTTGCGCCCTTGTCCTTTACGCACTGAATTTCCTCCTCATTCCTCCTCATTCCTTGAATCTTTTAATTATGTTATGCACTGTTGAAGGTGAAATAAGCAAATGTCTTCCTATCTTTCTTTGAGGAACATTGTTTTTAAACATTTCAATACTTTTCTCACGTATTTGTGAGATAACTGGCGATCCTCGGCCCATCTTAAAGCTCCTAAAGGACTAGACCTTTCTTGGATGCTGCTTTTGTACCAAATCATAATTGCAATCACCTGTTGACATCACCTGTTTCAAATCACATCATTATTTAACCAATTTACCTGATTACTAGCCCTAAATTGCTCCTGTCCCAACCTTTTTTGGAATGTGTTGCAGGTCTGCATGACAGGAAAGGATGTTAATTTACAAATGAAATTAAGTTGACCAGACAAAACATGAAATATTTTGTGTTCACATTGTCTGCAATGAAATACAAGTCAAAGTACATTTAGAAATCACTACTTTCTTTTTTTATTTGTGTTTTCCATACTGTCCCAACTTTTTCTGATTTTGGGTTGTAGGTGGAAATGTTAAATATTTGTAACAAATCCCAAATGAAAAGTAAAAACAATGCTGTGGGATCTGCTTCTAGTTTCATAAATGCCTTATTAGTAGGGAAAGGACAATGAAATATCGTGAAATAAGAGACAGAAAAGAGGTACAGGTTGCATTTTGATAATGTAATCTTATTGCAAATCAAATCAGTTGTTAGAAATGCACTTTCATTTGCATGTTCTTTTTTCGACATTTGGAAATCTTCTTTAAACTGGTGCAACATTTCCAGGCTAATTTCTTTCAACCCTTTCCTCCTTCTGTCTCTCCAGGATCAGTCTGCCTTGCGTTGACCACAGGGAGGTTCTGTAAAGTGCAGTCCGACAATGACGGAGTGACCTTTCAGATAAGCATGATAAAACTGACCATCCCAGCTCTTCCTTATTCTTCCCCTGTTATGTGTGCACACAGACAGACACACAAACAAATGTGAGCGTGCACGCACAAGGAGGTGAACACACACACACACACACACACACACACACACACAGGCATATCTGATGACCTGCTCTCTGACAAGTCCTCCCCGAGGGATTGTTACACATGCACACACACACTGGTCTGGATCATGGGTGTCATCTGGCAGGTAGGGTATCACTGGACCCTGAGAGCTGGGAATATGGGAGGGGTTGGGGGGGGGGGGGCTTTCGTGGTTATATAGAGGTCACGGAGGTCTCTCGGACAACACAGTGTGCATCTATACATTGTCAACCTTGGGCTGGGCTATGCGGTGAGGTCATCTTTCAAAATCTATCAGCAGCATTCTCCCATGCCTGTAGCGAGTCCCTCCATGATGTCGCTATATATAGTTTGTTCGCTTCCCAGGACTCTTTGTGATGCCCTGCTGCGGTGAGAAGAGTCTGGGTTTCATCATTATAAATCTGCCTGTTAGAAGGAATACAATTTTAAAGAGCTTCTCCATGGATTCAAACTGAAGTCTCCATTAGTGAGGCCAGAAAAAAATGGTTGCTTACATGGCAACACACAGCAAATCAACACAACAACACCTTTTATCATCCTCTCAGTCTGTTTGTTCTCCACATATCTTCCTCTCCTCTCTGGCCTCTCACTGCTAATGTCTTTGAGGAGCACAGGTATGTATATTGTTCATTACATCTAAATCTCCTGAGTCCTCACCCCTTATCTGCAGCATAATGTGAAAATAGAGAGATATATATTTCTCTACCCTTGCATAGGTCTGCATAGGTCAAGGGAGATTAGTGGCAAGGAGAGGAGCAGATAAAAAGCTCTTCTTATCACGCTGTGGTCTCCGGCAAGGGGCAGGACTGCTGACAGTACACAGATAGCAGGCGGCGGGATATGCCAAAGGCAGAAACAGAAACAGGGCCACACAGCAGGAGTGCCCAGAAAGGCACTGATTAGAAGGCAAATAGGCAGATACAGAGATGCTGACAACAGAGCTTTAAAAACAAAAGAAGACAGAATTTCACAACACGCATGCACATCACACACACACACACACACACACATACACACACACACACACACACACACACACACACACACACACACACACACACACACACACACACACATGTAGACGCAGGCGATGGTTTTATTTCATGTCAGCCTTGACAGAGGGCTGAACTACTCGCCACATCACCCTCTTCTCAATCGCTCTGTTCTTGGCCCGCTGCACGCCTCCGGGGCCAGAGAAGGCAGCGATTAACGACAACAGGGAGAGTGTGTATAAGTGTGTAAGTGTGTGTAAGGTCTGATCGTTAGAGCGGCCAACTTGTGTAATACAATTACAGAGGCTGCAGAGAAACTGCTAATGTGCACGCAGGCAGCTCTGTCAGATGGATCAGGTATTGAGTTTTCGATGCTTAATTCACTTTCCAGCACACACACGGGTGCATTAGTTAGATTAGAGATGCGGGAGGGGACGGGAGGTGGGGTTGGTCTACCACCGAGCCGGGCAGATTTGTTTAGTGGTGGCTGTCAATTACAACCCTGACCCTTGCACTAAATGGCTGCTCGTCCAGTGGAAAAAAGAAAAGTAGACAAAAACCAGACATGATTGGTAAAGACATGGCCATTTGCTGCCGAAGATAACAAGTGGCATGTTGTGGAGTAAACAATGGTTAAAACACTGCGCATAATGCTACATCAATAAAACAGAGTGCTGGGGCCTGAAAAGGCAATGTGACCATCAGTAAGATTAGTGAGGCAATGTAATCACCAGAATGCTTCAGTGATGGGACAATACAAGGCCAGTGGTGGATGGGTACTTAAAATTAATATTATATATATATATATATATATATATATATATATATATATATATATATATATATAGACAAATGATTCAATTTTTTCTTTTGAAAAGACTCTTCAGAGACTGATTTTGGATGCAATTATTTTAAAACGACTTAACTCCTTTTACTCTTTACGGATTGCCTTGTGCAACATAAAAAGAGAATTTTACAAATAAAGCTATAAGATATCCAGGTTTTATTTATAGTTGTATTTATACAATATTACAGTAAGTATTTCTTTCCTCTTACATCTGTAAGAGTTATTTTGTTTAAATCTTAAATCTTTCACTTTAGGACATCTTTTGTAGATTAGATTTAGCCTATATAAAATGATATGTAGTAACACAGCATATAATATGAGAAAGATAAATAAGTCATAATCAAAGAGATTTTAAAGTATTTTAGAGAATAAGAAAAAACTATGGTAGATTTGAAATTCTTGACATATTGTGGTTGAAACACATATCTGCATCTGGCCCATATTTGTATTGTTTTACAAATCACTTATAAAAGCAAAACAAAAGTAGTTATTGCTGGAGAGTATGCTATATATATTCCTCCTTACAAACACATTCCTTGATGTGTCCGTGCCTCTATGCAGAGCCTTCATAGCTGTTTTTCGCTGAAGCTGGAGCCACTCATCTCAATGGTCTAGACTCAGCAAGACACAGTTCTAATGCTAGTTAGAGAATAAGTATAACTGTTCCAGAGACTATAAATAAATTAAATCTCACAGCAGCTCCTTTTTCTCCAGTAGCTAAATGGGTAGCAGGACAGGGCCGCAATTTCCACACTAAACACCTCCCTCCCACGTAAACACATATAATCACAACAAGATGGCCAATGCAGCTCAGCTCGTAATTGTATCACTGAAGTGAGATGAGGGAGTTTTAGGGGGAGGGGGAGGCATTATTGCTGTTTGCAGCTGATTAAATTAAAATGTCTGCTTCACTCCCAAGAGACCACCCCGATACAAAGGACATAGTTTGTCTGCATGTAACTAGGGCCACACAGTAACAAATATTTTGTAAACCATACAAAAACTCTTCGTAGGCTCTGACAGTTTTTTTTTCTTCTTCCATTTGACACCCAACTTCTTCTAACAGAGTCAGAGAAGAGAGCCAGAGGGAAATGATGAGTAAAGTTGGATGTGACAGGCTGAGCAGAGAAAACCTTTAACGACTGATCGATGTTAGACAGCTACATCCCCTCATTGTGACACATCCTTCAAAGAGCTGATCACTTTTGTCCTCCCGCTCGTCCAGCCCTTTTTAAGTGCCTGTGTGTGTCGGAACAGCTTTGACCAATCCATTTGACTCCATGTCCACCGGCTTCAGACAGAGCAGCGTGTTAACAGAGTGACCGCTGACACTCCTTGGATTTGACATGCCCCATCGAAATTCCTCAGACAGTATACTGGATTCTCTCAAGCTCTTATTAAAACAAACTATGGCAAAAGAACCAAAATGGAAGCTAAAGTGTAAATATTCCAGCTTTAGTTTCTCATGTCACTCGCCCTCAAATTCAATCAGTGTGGAAACAACTGCCAACAAGAAAAATGGCAGTCAAAACCCAAACCAGGTTGTGCTGGTATCTGGTGTTCCACAGAAAAGCAACACAATAAGGCTCAGATTACCCCGTCAAATTTCCCCAAGAAATTGCAGGGGATGGAAACGTGCATGTTTGTGAGTTGGTAATGCTCTAAGCTGCCCAATCTTTACAACACATTGGTTTGTTCAACATTATTGTATTTGTTTACCAGATTTTTGCCTCTTTTCCATAAACAAAAAGCCACACAAAGCAGCCCAGAATAGCTGTGGGTTAATGTGCCTGAATCCTGGATGCTCTCAGCCTGTTCATCCTGTGGGTAAAAGCCACGCAGCTTAGGAGTGGCTATCTCTGTCTCATTTTATTCCTTGTCTCCTCCTCCTCCTCCTCCTCCTCTCCGACTCTTCCTTTGGCCAGTATCATTGCTTTTGTTGGCGAGTTCTTGGGCTAGAGCGGGCTGCTAAATAAAACATTTGGCATGGAAAAACAGTGATAACAAAAATGTGGTAGCAGAATGCTAGTGAGCCTTTGCAGACTTGTTAAAACATAAATACCATGAATTAGTAATGTGCAGCTTTCTAAATGCGAAGGGTAAGTAATGTGTGCAGTAGAATTTAAACAAGCAGCTACTGAAGGAAACTCATCAGGAGGTATGATTTACCAGTGCGCTGCTCCTTCCTATACACAGCAGAGGCTACCCTGCGTTGCCCTCCCCCTCCACGTCTCTCCAGTGTAACCCCCTCTGCTTTTACCTGATGGATCATCTTACCTCACGTCAGCCTAAAAACCATGGGAACCCCTATGCATGGTGTGTCACCACTGAATTATCGGTTTCCGCTGCACATGCTCGAGCATATCTGCAGCAAGCCATTATGGTGTATCAGTTTACAGTTGGTGTGCTGACTCCAGTGCAGCTGGTGTACTGTATGGGGTTATAGTTTACAGAGGTCTGGAATTAGAGAAACAAGCCTGTCATCTTACTAAGCTTGGTAATTTTTTCCAAACTCAGATCCCATTTCTCCATTAACTTGACTGGGGGAGAGCAGTTTGACAAAAGCGTCCACTGTTACTCCCCACCAAACTGATGGGTAGGTTGGCCTAAGAAATTCCCAAAACTAAGTTAGTAGTAACTAGAAGTAACACTACTTTGAAAAGGTTTTTGTAATAAATGATTCATGTTGTGATAGTACTAAGGGTTGGTTCTAATATGTAGGTAGCTCAGTGAGGTCTGATAGCAGCATACATGCCACGGTAAATGAATGTAACAAAATATTTTGGGTTCCATGCCTAAACGGATTGGGAGCATCGATGCAAAACAACAAACAAAAATTGTGTTCACTGTGGGAATTTCAAGATCTGTATACAAAATAGAGCCAATTCAGACATTTGACCTGGTTAAGGAAAAACTCTTTTTTTCTCTCTCTCTCTCTGCATTTCAGAGCATTCATCACAACAACATCCATTATTCACCTTCTGTCTATTGTTTGGTTAGCTCCTTGAAAGGGGCAAATGCACAGTTGGAAGCTCTCCTTTGCTGCCAATCCCTTACACAACTTGAAGATTGTGCAGTCATTGTACGGTACATAATTCCTAGTGTAAATTTCAGCCAATGATGGCATGCATGCACTGCACTACAGGAATTGTGTAAATGTGACTTGACTTTGCTCAATCCTTTTATGTTACAACATCATGTAGGACAGGCAGGGAATGACACATTGAGCTCATTAATATTTCTGACATTTACAGCAGTGAACTTTCAGAGCTACGCAGACTGCTTTCTGTCATTATCAACCTCATCTCCATAGTATTCATTAACTGAAAAATGCATATAAATCAAAGACAAGACATTTATTTTCCATCTGGAACCCCCTAATTTGGCAAATTTTAAACGTAAGCAGCGTCTTTTGTGTCCCTGACAGATTCCTGAAGAAGAAGAATACAGTACAGTTTGCCTTCTCTGGCAAGCACACAAATTGTAGCAGCTTCGACAGTGTGCTTTACACGTTAAGAGTCATAGTAAGTAGTAACCCTTCACCATGGGGCTTCTGTCTGGGACCCATTTAAATGAGCCCCATTGAGCCTGCCCCAGTTAAACACTGTCTGCCAGTACTTAGGTCACCGGGGACTGATCGTGGAGATAAAGCACACACACACACACACACACACACACACACACACACACACACACACACACACACACACACACACACACACACACACACACACACACACACAGGCTCACAAACACACGCTGTACAAACACAGGAAAGTGCTGACACCCAACAGCAATCTCAAGTTGCAAACAATTACTGGACTCACAGTAACAAAGCCCAAAATGAAGAAAAGAGGTCACGCAGTGGAGTGTTTGGGTCGGTGCGTGTTTGGTGGTAGTGATGATGGTGGAGTTGGGCAGTTAACTCTGCTCTGAAACTGACCTGACTGCGGAAACAAAATGTTTTCCAAGATGCTGGTGACTGAATTCCACAGTGTTTGTTGAGACTTGTACAGAGTAATTACACAAAAACAGAAACAAACACCCATTCATCACATGCCTTCAACAGTCAAGCATGATTTCAATAGCATCATTTTTTAAAACATCCCTGACTCTTAACACACATTTTGACTTTTCTGTGCCCCTGTCAACAGAAGTACGTGGATGGTGGGGGTTTAATCATACAACAGTGCATACCAATTGTGTAGCTTTAATTTAGCACCTCATTTAACTCAGCAAAAACAACACTTTACAGGCTGGCATTCTGACACACATTTAATGCTGCCCTCTGGTAATGGTCTGCTCTGTTTAAAAGTCTGTTTGGCAGCTCAGTAGATAACAGATGGAAGAAAAATGAGGGGAATTATGAGAAAGATTGATTTCCTGGGGATGAATGGTCTGGTATTCACACAAATTTATCTGAAACAGGCTTTCTCGGACTCTGTTATTATTGAATAAACACCCGCATACACACACTTTACTGCCATATGCAGACAAATAAGAACACACACACGCACACACAACACTATGCTCACACAGAAAGCTAAGAAAACAGAAGCAGACTGAATTATGTGAGTCTGAAGGAAAATATTGTGTGAGGTGATAAGAGGTGAAAGGGTGCAGACTGTTAAGGACAAAAGTTTCTTTTCAAAAGAATATTACCTCTCATTCCCCAGATCTGACTATAGGTGGAAATAATAATTTCTTACAAAGTAAGCAAAAATGTGTAGTCTAATTATCCACCTTTTCCCATGCCCTTTCCCTAATGTCTTGTAAAAATGTATTACTTTAGAAGAACAAGAACAAGCATTGTCCTTCAAGCCCATCTCAAAGGAACCATAATGTAAACCAGAGCCTATAACTTCTCTTGTGGCATCTCAAAGCAGACACAGGAATGGAGCAAAAAAAGGAGAATGAATGAGGGAGGGAGCAGGCAGATAAAGTCCCTCATTTGAGCCCCATAAAAAAACAAGGAAGCACAAACATTTATCTGTGGCAAGGCTTTCATCGGATGCTTTAAGAGCACAGAAATAACAGAGAGCAAGATGCTGATAAAGTGGAGACAGGAAATGGGGAGCGTGGGTCTCCTGCTCTCATGTTTCAGCCAGGACTTGTGGTCCCATACCTGCCCCCCCTCCCTCCTTACCCCTCTCTGTTCTGCTGACATACATAGACCACAACCCTCCCCAACCAGACATTAGTGCAGTGTCTGGAAACCACCACCGCTCTTCACAATACAGAGATGTGACACATTCAACAACAAAATGAAGTAAATGCTTCAGGCTGCAGGTACATACAATGTCTATATGGATGTATCCACTTGAGGGTTTGACAAAATACACGTCAGCTTGGCAAATAACTTATTATAGATGAATACTGTTCCTATTCTTCATGAGGGATTTTATACATTTGCTTTAGTCCAATTCCACTCGTGAGGCTCCAGCTCAGAGCACAAGACAGGGCAAAGCCAGGATTAAGGGTTTAGCTTCGTCAATCAGAGTCAGAACAGAGGGGAAGATAGCAGCTGGATTTCCATTCTGGAGAGCAGGCTGGATTTTCATAGAGACATGAAAATGCAGGTGATTGCCAAAGCCCCCACACCGTGCGTGTGACTCAGGTGTTATGAGTCACCACTGATATCATCTCACTCATTACCGCCTCAGTGGTACGTTCGCCCTTCTCATCAGACCTGAACATATAGCCTGGCTTTAACATCAAAGGTTCCCCGGCGGCGGCAGAGCAGAGGATTGAAAGAGCACCTTGAGATGAAGATATTCGTGCTCAAGACTGATTTTAGAACAGTCTTTGAATCATCTCATCAGCTATCAAAGTGGCAATGTCTTCATTTCTAATTGTTGGTTTCCATGCCTCTGTGTGCAGTTTGCAGGTATGTGACTTATATACAGAATATATCTAGGTGAAATTAGCTGAGTTTCACTCTATTACTGGAGGGGGGGATCAGCACTAGTACTGGTTGAAGGTTGGGTAATGCCAGAAACAAACCGCACGGGGAAGCGCCGCGAATAGTCACAAAGCGTAGGTTTGTGCCTGATCACGCGCCTGGCTGTTCATACCAGATGTGCATTTCTCCGTGCAGGTCACAAAGTGACCCTTCACCTTTCCTCTTTACAGAATGTCTCTCCCTCTCTATCCCTGTGAGTGTTTTGGTTGTGAAAATTCTGACCACCACTATTCTGGAAGTACTAAATCAAAACTAAACCAGCATCTCCTAAGGCCACTACTTAGTAGTTTGTTACCTTTGGACAGAGCCAACAGTTTCCCCGTTTGCAGTCTTTGTGCTAAGCTAACCGCTGGTGGCAGTAGCTTCATAATTAGAAATCTTCTCATCTAATTCTCAAAAAAAAAGAGAATAACCGCTTTTACCAAAATGTCAAACTGTTCGTTTAAGATAGCCCTCAATTTTTGACCAGTGGTCATTTTTTGGCGTGCAGCAACAGAGATAAAACCAGGATTAAATCACACCTTCAAACTGCATGCAGGGCATGTTCAGTCTAAATTTCCGGCCCACCGTCGGAGCTTCTGTTATCTTGCTGTGCCATGTTAGGACTGTGCTTACTATGTAGTAGCAAGCAAGACTGCTTCATGCAGGGCTGAAGAACCAAGACTGCAGGGAACACAGTTAAAGGACATTGGGGAAATAAGAGCATTCCCACTGACTCTGCCTTTTACTGCTCATCAACACTTTTTTATAGCATCTGTGTGCATACATAAGAGTACCAGCATTCCAGCAGCATCTCAAATCCCCCCCTAACTCTGTTTATTTTGTACCCTAATCCTCTTTACTAGGTAGAATAGCATGTATGGCAACAGTACAGGACATTCATTTTTGCTGTGTCCACAGATGATTACATCAGCTAAATTATGGTGATGATTATCACACAATTATATAACAAACATAAAGAAAAGTAGATGATTGATAAGGACTATATTACAAAACGATCAGGATGAGTAAATGTGAAGCAAAGAAAATACACTGATAACCACCTATGATCTTTTAGTTACACATACTCTCCTATTTACTTGCGTTTGTGTCCACGTCCTTGACTGATTTCCTGTTAGGAACACAAAAATGTCGAAGGACATTAGTGGTTGAGCACCAGGGGGGGAGGCCATGATGCCAAATTAAAGGGCAGAAGCGGAGTGTGTACTTATACTCACTCATGATGTGCTCTGTCAGCCCTGCTGCTTATAATGGCATGGGAAGGGCCACTTAACTCGTAATCACTTCTCTCTCTCTCTGGCTCTGGTCCTCTTCTCTATCCCCCCCCCCAATCCCTGACTTTCTGACTGTCAGCTCTGATCTCTAATCATAAATGAACTATGGATCAAGAGCAGGGACAGTGGTCCACACCCCCGTCCACCTTGGCTGAGATCCTGTAATCACCTGGCTCTTGGCTAGTAAGAGGCCAACAAGCCTTTAAATGATTTAAATTACTGTACCTCTAATGCATCAGCCACCTCAACTTTGAAGAGCCATTTTCTGGCAGAGGATATATCACAGGTAGGAAATCAGGTCATCACCACCACCATCATCATCTCTACAATCATTATGCCCCATCTCATCCAGTAGCGTAATTGAAAGTGGGACCTATTTATACAATTATTTTCATTTGCTGTCCAAAGCCTAAAAAGCTAAACTTGTCACAATATGTCACAGTAATTTAAGCCCTGTGGTGCACTTTGACTCACCCTACTCTCACAAAAACTCTTAGCAAACACACACTATCTAGGTGGTGCAGTATACATTGTGTTGAGACACAGGTCAGCCATTCTGGCATAGGCCTGTATGTCAAGTGCTGCTACTTGTGCAGAGCTCTGCTAATGGACTGCTAATAGAAGTGAATGTTGCACTGTGAAGCTCCCCTGTAGTTGAGTGTCACACAGGGTGATTAATGACACACTCTTCTCTCCTGTCTGTCCCTGTCCTCGCTCCATATCTCACTTTTTTCTCTCTCTCTCTCTCTCTCTCTCTCTCATGCTTCTTCTCCTCTCCTTACCAATAATCTTTCTGTCCCATTTGCCTCTTTTGTGTCCTTGCGATCACCCTATTCTCACTTTCACCCTGCAACTCTTTTCCTTTCCTTTTTATCATGCTTTTCTGGGAGGAGGGGAGATGATAGAGACGACACAGGAATCTAAAATCAGTATTACACTCCCCAACAGTCAAGTTTTATTTGCAAAACTCTAGTTTCACAATGCCTACAATATGAGAGCAACGAATACAAATGGCAAGGACACCTTCAACAGAAACCTCATTAGGAAAGGAAAAAGAAAATAAATGCTTTTATGTTTACTTTATACTGGGAAAGGCATCCTTCCAACAGGCTGGTTAAAGTGCATAAATACGCAGAATAAACACTCAAATAAACAATCAAATCTGGTGTATGGGTATTGGCAGCAAGACACCTAAACACCAGAGGCATTGTTGACACTGAGGTCATGTTTTCTGTACTGTTCCTGAGAGTTTTGTTGGTTTTAACAATCTGTGGAGGAGTTCACATTGTGTTATCATACACAAATTAAACAATGTTTTAAGGACTTTGGCTATATTTATTTATACTCTAATATAGTACAAGAAGTTAGAATTTCGCCACCACAATTATGTTTGTGTGGGGAATGCTCTGAAACAGAATTTAGACCAATAGTGGAGATTAACAGTTTAAGTGAAAAGTTAAATGATTTAGTAAAGTACAAATCTAAATAATCTGAATATTTCAAAGGCTTCTTTGTTGGCTGGTCAAACATTTCTGAGGCTGGTGGGTTTGCACCAAAAGGGGAGTCTGGACCATGACCTCAGTATTTCTAAAATCCAGACTACAGTGTCAGTATTTGCCTCCACCAGCACATCACAAGACATCTGCATCCATTAGAAGACTGCAGAACTGTTTCCAGCCCCAAAATAACTTCATGTATATTTTTTGCCATCATAACAATAGTATATGCCATCGAGGGAAGCAGGGAAGCAAACTCAGCAGCCACTTTTCACAGTAATTATCACTCACTACCACGCTCCGTCTGTAGCTCAGCTAGCATCCAGCATGCACCTCTGCCCCCACTCAGCACTGTCAGACCATACTGTACACACTGTTTACTTTGCCCTCTTCCTTCACCTGTGCATAGGGAAGTGCATTACTGAATCTTAATTCCCTTCAATTACATAAAATTCCTTGACTGTAAGTGTGTCATATTGCCATCTCATGGGCGCTGGCAAAGGGCTACATAGGAGGTAATTTATAAGTAGAACTCCTTACACACAATGTGCTCATTGTGCATACAGGCCCTGTTTATAGAATGACCGCAATGGCTGTAATGTTACCGGCCCCCAAGGAGCCGGTTGTCAGGCTGCAGAGAAGCTTGTTAGAATAATAATGATAGAAATAACATTCCCATTTACCTGCACTCTTAAAGCAGCGCTCAGATTAGTCTGAAATGTAGTGTTGCATGTGGAAAATAGCAACGTCTTACTGTGCACTGAGTCACGATATTTTTGAAACCGAAATGAAAAGAACCTTTAACTTTTCCCTCCAAAAACAATCCTCAGAGGACACATCATCAGAAAGTGGAGCAGAGACAGGAACATGGTAAACGAGGAAGAGAGAGACATAAGAGCAGCATTGTGGAAAAACTGAACTAATCCCAGGAAGGCCACTACCCTGGGCTGGACTTTATGCTTTTATCCACTGCCTAACACAGAGATACAGTATAAACATGTCAGTGTTAAGGTATATTATTGGTCAGCCTTGAAAATAAAATAAAAAATCATTTAAAAAAAACACCTTGACGTGATTTTGTCTCTATTCAGAAGGTTCAGAAATCCTCCGTGAACACATACCCATGTATTATCAACTCAAATATGTGAAACCAATAAAGAAAGTGTAGCTTTTCCCCTGTGATTCACTGTTCAGTCTGTTTGATGGACAATAAATTCTACTATTCACCCAGTAGAACTACAAACTGGTTTTACATTTACTTCCCCCAAAAAGGAAAAAACAAAAACAAATGTTACATCTCTTGCAGTTTTTTTCCACATATCATCATGAGGAAGTATTCCACATATTCCCATGACAACTTGACATCCTACATCAACTTTTAAAACAACACGCACACACAGATACGGACACTGCACATACTGTACAGCTCTGCCACTGTGCTGGAAATACCAAGAGTACATCTGTTCTTGCACTATGGGTTTCCAATCAAGCTACTGTCACCGAGCTCCCAGCTACCTTTCTGGCAGCTCCCAGCTTATATCTGTCTCAACCTGTCTCCTTTGTCAAGAGTTCAGCAGGTTAATGAGCACTCTCATTTCCCAGCACTCACTTCTGTCTGTAGATGGGGTGCAGAGCAAGCCCTCTCAAAGGCAAAGCCAGTAATAAAAAATAAACCGCAATAGCCAGATGAAATGTGCCTAAAGTATACAAATATTGAAAATGTGTTCAAATGACTCCAAAACAAAAATATACAGGAAAGGAGTTGTTGTACAAGGAGCGCCAGGGTAAGTGAGCCACTTTAATCACCAGTAGTTTTACACCTAATAAGTGACTCTCCAACGATTTGGGAATGTGTAGAGCTCATCAGAGCCCAAAAATAGCAGGGCCCATTAATTGGTCGCAAACAATGTTCTCCTGCTGTATCGACTTCTTAATGGACAGGGAAGGACCTTGTTCGTATTCCCGTCTAGTCAATGACACAGAAACTCTCTGGGGTTTTGGAATGGGTATTATGTCATCTCACCCTGCCCTTCAGAAACTGGACCTGTGCTGCTTTTCATTCTTCTTCTTCCTCTTTTGCTCATTAACTATGTAGGAGTGAGATGAAGGTCTGGAGCAGCTAGATAAGGTTGCTCGCAGACTCTCATCCCTGTCTAGGATATGTGCTTGGACCTCCAATTTAAGCTTGTGTTGCTCTTGCATGAGCAGCCTTAACTTTCCAAAAAAAAAAGTTAGATTATTGAAAAATCTGCTACTGTAAGCCTTTGCTTTGCAGAGGTATGTCTGCAAACCGAGAATCTGCTCATTTCCTCCAATCTCATCTTGTTTTTCAGCCATAGTTAATTGCAGAAAGAGCAGGCAGACCACCTACCTTAATTCCAGAGGCATACACTTCATCTGGCATTTGACACACATGCACAAACACATACTGAACATTCACCCTCACACAGATGGCCTCCTCCTAGCTCCCTTTGTTTGACAGACAATCCCACTCAAGAGAGAGAAGATTAAGTAAATGGCTTCAGGTGTTGGCATTATCTCAATGCTTTCCATAACTGACAGCTACTACGATTTACAGAAAACATCTTTCAACAGGCGACTCTACTCTGATGGAAAGACACACTGAAGGTTTTAAAAAAAAAAGGCAATGCTTATTGGTTGAAGTTGAATACAGTGAGAAATTAAAACGATTATATCTGAGGTGAAAATGAAAATTGCCTCTGAAACTCTACCACTCCGTATCTCAAACATACAGATTATTTAGCCATAATAAAGACCTGTCTTCTAAGCAAAGGTCAAGACCATAGCCTAAATAGCTTCACTGGACTTTAACTAGTCATCAAATAAAGGATGAGCTTCTTTCCAAAAAATGGACATCTTATTTTGGAATGAAACTATTTATGTATGTCAAAACAAGATTGCCCTAAGAATCTATCATTTTGTGCATTATTGTTTTAACCTGGAAACCCAGGAAAAAAAGCAAATGAATGCCTAATCAATCAAGCCTCTCATCTAGAAGGTTTTTATAGTGGGATGGATGTCCACATAAAACTAAATTAATAGAAGTAGGAACTGGGTCATGAGTCTGATTTTAAATATAATTTGGTTCATATTAATTTACCTCCCGTAATATGATATAGTTTAGGCCATTTTTACTGCAGTAAATCTATTTGTGCATGACAATCTTTAAGGATCAATTTAGGTTAGATGTTAAAAAAATATATGGGCTTGATTTCATTTTGATGGTATCTTGAAGCTCTATCAGCACAACGGCACTCTGTGATTTCTTTTCCGAGACAAATGGATGTGATAGTGGGACTGTTTCTGTTTACAAATGCCAGTTGTGGTTTACACAACTGAAATAAGCAACAGTCAATCTCTTGAATTAAAGTGTGGTGGGGGGTTTTTCAACCTTTTTTTCATCATGGTTAGCCAGAGAAGAGTTCATTTGACTTTACGGTTTGCCATATCTTCATATTGGGAGTTTATGACTTAGGCCTTCTTTGCTTTTACACAGGATTAATGTATGCCTTAACCTCTTCAATAGCTGAGTGCCAAAAGGTGGGTTTTGTATTTATTTTTTCTACTAAGAGTTTGAGTAAACTAACTTCTTCCTGTCCACTCCACTCCTGCTTCAGCCTGTAGGAGTTTACACAACTTTTAGTAGAGTAAAGCCAAGTTTACAGGTAAAAAATATACTTTTAACTTTACCTTGAGCCACTCCGATATCCACCAGGAGAAAAAGCAAAAGCCAGGACACAGTCAACATCTCAGCAGAGGATCTCGGCACTCTTCCTCTTTCTCTCTCAGTTTGTGCACCGTACCCCATGATGAGGAGTCAAACTCCGCTCTGAGGCAAGTCCGAGTCACTGAGAAATTGCGCTCAAACACGCACTATTTGTCGCTCGTTGTGCGCCGAGGTCGAAATTGCACCCCTCAAAAACCCAGAGCGCAAAAATATGAACAAAATGGCTTTGCGGAAAATATATCCAGCAGCGCTGTGTTTTTGCTGTCATATAAACTGTGACAGTTTATGGAACAAGAGGCGGGTGCATCGCCCTCCGTTAGGAAGGATGTTGCATTAAAATCTGTCCCCGTCTGATTTTCCCTTGAAATGTTCACTTGGTTTGTCTAGAGGTGTGGATCGATGTCTTGATGGCAAATTCATGCTCTGATCAGTCGCACACACAAAATCAAAGTCGTCCGCTGAGTCCACTCTCTGTCGCACCTTTCACGCGTGCAGGCGAGTGTGTGTGAGCCGTATGTGCGTGCGCCTCGCCTCGCGCTCCACTGACGGGACTGAACCAGGGGAAGGAGCAGCAGTCTCTGCGGGCTACCTTGCTCCTTCAGCCAATCCAAGTGCTCCGGCAAGTGGCGGCGCTGTATCAAAACCTGGCCCGGACAGGAGCGAGGAATGGATGGCGTTTATGATTATATATGATTAATGGATGCCTGGGGTTCAATGTACATGTAAATCATTGAAGTTAGCGATGCCCACAGCTCTTAAGTAGTCTTCTAATTCTTCCGTGGCTTAAAAAATAATACATTTCAAAAAAAGTATTTTAAATTGTGTTTAATTTGTTTATCTGCAATACACCTGAAACCATTTATGAGCTAGAGTCTCAACAAATAGAAAGAATAGGCCTATTTTATTTTTAAGTAAAGTATTCATTAGTGGACTATTGTATTGTTAGTGGTGGAAGAAGCAGGCCTACTCAGATCCTTGTAAAGTACTACTACCACAATGTACAAATATGTAGTCCTACGGGTTCTGCAGTAAAATATCCCCTGTGACTGATATAGCGTATCGTTATAAATGTCATTATTAGATTGTAAATACTGATGCATCAACGCATTTGAAGCAAGTTTTAACCAAAGTTAGTTTATCTCAGTGGTTCCCAACCTAGGGGTCGAGCCCCCTCCAATAGGTCACGAGATAAAAGGAGGGGTCGTTAATGTAAGAGAAAAGAATACATATTTGTAGCCTATTATTTTTGTCTATAATCTTGGATATTTTTATTTTCATTTTTTATGAAATATTGAATAATTTGACCCCTTTGGGTCCCAATCTGTTTTTCAAAGGTGACCATTTGAGAAGTTTAGAGGGAAAATGTCTCTTCTGTGGAACTAATAGACATCTGAAACATGACAAAGAGCCTTAACTAGACATATTTTTAATAAGGAGTCACACGACAAAGTAACCAGTAATTATAGCTGCCAAATAAATGTAGTGCAGTAAATAATACAATATTTCCCACTGAAATGTATTGCAGTAGAAGTATTAAGTAGCGGGAAATGGAAATGGTGTACAAGTAGAGTACCTTTACATCAAAATGTTACTTAAGTACATTACTGGAGTACCTTTTCACCCCTGTGGATTGCAAACAGGTGCTTCCGTTTCCTGGTCTCTCTGTGTATTTTGAGAACATAAATCCTCATTAATTTAGCACAGGCGCTGCAACAGGAAAGCATAATTTATCTGACTGAGCCCTGCACTCGCCCTTGTTTCTGTCACTCTAATTGTTATTTAGAAGTAGTAATAGCATGTCACAAAACCTGATCAATAATGACCTCAGCCTAACAGACATAGTCTTGAACACAGACACACACACACACACACACACACACACACACATACACACACACACACACACACACACGGCTTTTGCTTTGCTGGGGGAAATTTGTTTCAGTGATTCCGATAAAAGGCTGATGAGCAATTACATATGCATGACAGATGTCTATGCAATGCCCCTGATACTTCATGATTAATGGGAAATATGAGCTTGACAGTATCTCTGCACCAAAATGAAATGTGATAAACTTTTAAAATATGAATCTAATTTAAGAAGCGTGGTATTCTCCTCCCCTCTATCACAATTTTTTTTTATATACGGTGATGTCAATGGGCAGCTGTCTTCTTGCTGGCATTTCAATTTCAGTTAGGATGTTCAGGAAATTGCTTTTATTCTTGACTCAAACTCTTCTAGGATGAAAATGATAGCTGTGGTTTGGGTCTCCAAAATTACACTATTGTATATTCTACACAATGCAGAGTGTATTTAATGAGGAGCTTCTTTTGCCATTTCATGAAAGCATGGATTAAACAAGGTGCTGTAAATGTCCCTTAGGGAGGGTCAGTCCATGCTGACTCCATGGTGATGCATTCATGCTGCTATCAACACATTCCACCTCATCCCAAAGGTGCTCTGTTTGGTCGAGATATGACGAGTGCCCGAGCTATAGGAGGACAACTGAGGTCACTGTCATGTTCCTAAAACAATCTTGTGTGCATGTGAAATTGCATGCTGCATGTAGTCATTTGAACAAAAACAGTGCACTGTGACCATGAAGGCCACATCCTGACCCTGTCTTTAGTACTGTATGTCACATTACAAACCAGGATTTCTCAGCTTGTGCTTTTTTTTCAGTCATCCTGCTCTTGTGATGGCTCACATTGCCTCATTTTCTTGTTATTTGCTGACTGGACTGAAAAGTGACATAGCCCTGTGTGGCTGCAGCCCATCCAATTCAAGGTTAAATGATGTGCGCTTTCTGAAATGTCCTTCTGCACACTGCTGTTGCACTGAGCTGTCATTTATTTGTGGCCTGTTAACTTGAACAAGTTTTTGCCAGTCTCCTCTGACTGCTCCCATGAGCCACTGAAGTGCAAATGACATCCAGCGGTGTTAGTCTGCTTAATAATTATCATATCCCTTTTATTGTTTCTGTCTTATTCTGTTGTGAACCGCAAAATCGAGACACGGTGGAATCATCTTTAAAGGATATTCATCATTTCAGATCAGTCAAGAGCATTGATAATTCATCTGACCTCTCACTGACATTACACATAAAAATAATGAAATTGCAATATGCAGTTACATATAATATAATCACATAGAACTCAATCAAAAATCAAAAAAACTGTTAAGCAAAACAGTTTACATTTTCTGTTGCTTCCCAGAAAATTGCACAAAATCAATAATATGTCTATGTGACAGGGAAGATGTCTTCACAGGAAAACATTAACCTTAAACACCAGTGTTAGCTTTCGAGGAGGGATAAGGTCTGTGTTCCAGGAGTGAAAAGCATGGATATCACAGAAATACTGAGGTGTAAATGCCTCCCCAGATTGATAACATGCCCTTTTCAACAAATAACTCCCCTCGCATGCACACCTTTGTCTGGAAAGAAGCATTTTTGCCTACAGCACTGCAGCTAGATGGATGTTTTAGTCTCACAGGAAACTTGACACTGTAGTGTGCGACAACCCCAGGAGGGCAGCCATGTCTGAGATGCTGGAAGTGGAGTGTCTGGAGCGAACAACCCCAGCAAGCTAAAAGTCCATTGAATCAAACGTCTTTTAGCTTTCAGTTTAAGAGCAACTGAACTCCTGAACTGTACATGCTTTATATCTATGCTTTATTTATGCATGACCCCACTGTCTGAGTCACTTAGCTGTTGGCTTAATTTGGAAGGTAGCTCAGAAGATGGATACTGAGTCTGTGTATTTCATCTTTATTGCCTCTAAAAAGGAAATGCGAAATCTAAAGTTCACCCCATTTACATTATATTATGTCTTAAAAGCACACTATTCTGTGTCTTTTTCCTGAACAGGCAAAATGTGTGGATTTTATGTTATCAGTGACTGTTTGAATGTAAAGAAGTGGGAAGCTATGTGGTTTGAAACACTTAGTAAACTTTACTGACATTTTGGTGTAAGAAGTTCTCTGTTTATAGTCACGCTATCTGTATGGCTATCTATGTACATGGATGGTCCATCACTTTGGCCTAAAAAGAAATATCTCAACATCTATTATAGATTGACATGACATTTTGCTCAGATATTCATGCTGAAATAATCTCAACTTGATGCATTGGTACCACCTTTTGTACTCAAATTCAGGGTTCCCAGATGATGAATCCTAATAATTTTTGCAACCAGGAGGTTGATATTTCTGATTTTTTTGTAAAATGTCTCAACAACTAATGGGATGCATTGCCATGAAATTTGATACAGGCATGCATGTCCCTCTCAGGATGAATTGTAATAACTTTGCATATTACTTTTCATCAGGTCTACATCTTAAATTGTCCAATTTGGTTTATGACCAAATACCTGCAAAATGAATGACATTCCCACCAGTGCTAACAGTGGTAATTACCAAATGTTAGTATGCTAACATGGTAAACTAGGATGATGACCATATTAAACATTTTATCTGCTAAAATAATGCACATTATTGTTAGCATGTTACATGTAGCATGCTGAAGTTAGCATTTAGCTCAATGCACCGCTGTGTCCAAGTGCAGCCTCACAGAGCCTCAAGCATTGCTGTAGATTCTCAGTCTTGTTACCATATATACTCTTCATCCTTTGTTGAGGGATATGTTTCCCAGAAACAAATGTCAGACATCCCATATTCCTGCTGCTATTCTCTCCCGCCAGGCTGCTGATCAATTAGACAGTCAGACAGATTGATAGGCAGCCAAACAAACAGAGATATGCAGGCAGACTGATGATAATGCAGAGGCAATGTAATGCACATTCTATGTGGGACCCATTCCCCAACCTCAGCCCATCCTCCTTCCTACCACCACACACATACACACAAATAGGCCTCCACTTCTTTCTAATTTTAAAGATAAACATCACTGAGGGAAAATGGAATTGGAAATGAATCACAGCTATAAATTAAGTCATCTTTAGGGGTATCCTTCTTCCTCATCCACAGAGTTACAGGTAGATAGCTGAAGTTACTCTGTGTGCAGAGCTGCAGGATAGAGAGGAATTTGAATGATTACAAATGGCATAATATGTTTTGCACACAAAGCAGTGGTTTGGGGCTGATTTAGCCACTGATTTAGCTGCAACTGTGAGCCACAGAGACACAGTGAATGGTGGCAACGGCAGTATGTGCCACACAATAAAGCTGCTTTCCATCGCTTTGGGCACACTTTACTGCTGCTCTTGATATCAGTATTAAAAGTGATTTGCTGCTCCGTATGTGGCAAGGAATCAAAACTTAATTTAGGCAGATAAAGATGCCATTTGGGAGGGAGATAAAGTGCTGCATCATGGGAGATGTGTTCCCCAGCCTGCTCTCAGCTCCTCACCCTTACAGCGCCCTCAGATTTACTAGCTCTTTTTTCCTGCTCCATAAAACAGCAAATCTGCTCGCCAGGCGACACAGGCAAATGTTAATGGATTCATTTGTCAAGAACCTTCCACTTATTTACAGTCCTCTTCCATTACCATCGCTCCTCCTGTAAGAGAAAAAACAGTGGCCAAAGTCAAAATATCGATTTGCCTGTCCATCACGACTGTGAGTCATCCTGTAAAACACACAGAGCCAAAGACACTGCTGCCACCAGGAGTTTGTAACAACATGACAGTTACACAATCACAAGCTTTTTGTTTTGTGGATGGTGGGTGGGGGGTGGGATTCTCCCATCACTGCAATTATGTAATATAATAAGACTAAAATAAAACAAAAATATATTTGCAATTGTCTTAATCAAAAGGCATCCCACATTGAGTTTAATGATCATCTCTATTATCTGCAAGCAATGTGATGGAGTACATTATTGATGGAATCTGTTTTCGTACTGCGTTTCTTGGTTTCAAGGAATATTTCTGAAATAATTTGCCAGCCTTATACAATTAATGAATTTCACACAACCAGGGAGCATGTCAATATTGGGAATGGTTTATTTATTCATTATTTTATGTTGCAGAAAGTGAGGCATGGGGTTTTAAATGTTTTGCATGGGGGCATATCTTACTGAAAGAATGGTTCAGGGCAAACAAATGGAAATTGAATACAATACACAAATATATCTGAATTTTTGAGCAGTGTTACTTAAAATTAAAATTCTGTTGCGCTTCCATGAGAGAAGCCTGAAGAAGGTTGATCAATGTTGTTTGTACTTGCCACATATACAGTACAAAGAGTACTGGGGGTTGGTTATATTGGCGTGCTGCAGCTCCTTAGACTACCAGGGTTACTCCAGCATGACTGCTGACGCAAGCCAGACCTTGACCCTGTGCACCAGCCACTGATAGTTCAGACTTCTCATTTGAACACTCAGCCTGGAGGAAGGTGAGCATCCTGCTGTGCCACAGACCAGATCTCCCCCCTCCTCAACACATCTTATATCTTCTCCACTGCCCAGGTTTGGCTGTGCTGCTGTGGCTACTGGATCAAAGCTGCACTCTGTTTAGTATCTTTCCAAACCTTCCTAGATCAGATCTAAGTCAAGCAGATATCACAATCTGAGCAGAAACATGACCGAAAGATTCACAGCTACTGGAGTGGTAGCAGTAAGCTATTTAGTTGTAGTAGTATTACTTCATTTATCCCCCTTGGGCACATTTCTTTATCACAGAAACATCAAAAGCAATGTAAGATGCAGTGCCAAACATAAGCAGGTCACACACAAGCCAACCACTTATTCATATGCATCACCAATTTACTGATTCTAGATAGCATCTTGTATATTGTTCTAAAGAAATGCTATAGTGCAAAGTTCATTCCTGGAGAAATAAAAAAATAAATTAGTTGTTTATCTTTTTTCCAGTGAACTAAATGTTCATAAACAGTAGGCTGCATTCATGTTTGTTCCTCTATGCTCAGAGTTCGTGATGCTACTTCTTCTGTGAAACTGAAGCTCATTAAGGCTCTTTAGATTAAAGTCATCCAAAGAAGGCAACACATAAGTAACATCCTGGACTGGTGGCGTTTCAATGGGAGAGCAGCATAACATTATCCACAAGGCAGTTACAGGAACTCTTTGATTCATTGTTTAATAAACACTGAGTACATCCTTGAAGAAAGAAAAGTATTTACTCTCTTCCCACGGCATGCTGCGACTCAGAACCACAGAGGTTCCTGCATGGCCTTGCCACGCTAACTAAAAAGCTTCTGATTATCTCCTGCTCACTTCGACTCAGAGACCAGACTCTCGTGGCGTATACAGCAATCACAGTCTGCCATCCATACATCTGTTTCATCAACCATAATTTCCACTTTCTGCTTGTTCTTTTTCCTTTTCTACAGTCCCCACCTCCCATCCGGGGAAATGGTTTGGCCTTTCTGAAGTAAACAGGCATTAATCACTGCCTGAGAGGGAATTGTCCGAGGGACAGCCCAAAGCATTTGAAGGGGGCCACACAGAGGCACATGGGACCAGGAGATAGATGCTGTAGGGGTGACGGGTGTTATGGCCCCCTATGGGATGTGTACTGCACCAGCTGATGGGGTCAGTGTGTCCACCTTGGGTAAGTGTGTCAAGGACAGTGAAAGGAGGAGGTGGGACATGGGCTCTGGGTGAAATACGCTGCTGTACACTAAAGCAGTGGGTTGGCAAAAAAAATCTTGGTTTCTTCTTTAGTCTTTAGTTTCTCTTTTCCCCTTTAAACAAGAATACAAGTAGTTCACACATGTGGATAATGATACATAAATGAGTGATCTGTCATGAATATGAGAGAGCGTGTGAAAAAAAACATCACACACTTTCACTGGTGAATGTCATGAAAACATCCACTGTGTACTTTCACATTTGCCTACAAAATGAACATATGGATGCAGTATTATTTTGTATTCTTTGACATTTCAAATGTCTGATATTTACCACAAAATCTACTTTTAGCAGGTTTATGGACATAACCTGAAAAACAAAAATAGAAAGAAAAAAAATCGAAAAAACAATCAAGAGAATGAGAGCAAATATCTATGATTTCTTCGTTGTTGATGTACTGTGCTCATCATTAGTTATGAACCATGAATGGCAAGTACATTTGCAATTGGAATCACAATTACTTGTTCTTCTCGAGTTATCACAATAATAGTGTCTTTGTATAGTGATTTATGAATAATGTAAAATACGATATTTTAAATGGTTGGGAAAAAACTGAGGATGTTGTTGACTGCTAATTAAAATGATTTTTTTTATTATTTCAAAGACTATTTTATGAGCATAAAAACCAAAAGGTTATTAATCATGTGTTTTAATTTGGTCTATTCATGCAAAATGCACCACTGTATTATTCATATAAACATTTGCATTATTGCATTTTACATGTCATTCTCCCTCTATGGAAACCCAATATATGGGTTAGGGTTAATAAAGTCAAGTATATTCTCAGACCAACAAGCTATCACTGACATTAGCAATCTCAGCTAATTAGTTTTAGTATACTTGTGACATGTTTTATGACACATTGTGGCATAAAGATGCTGCTCAGTGACCACAGACCATTGTCATTCATTATGATCATCTGCTATTTAATTAAAATCCACAGTGTATGCCAAACAAGATTTACTGTATGCAACCCAGTACTATCCAGTCCAATAACAATTTTGTGAGAATTATTCATGACGGTCTATAGTGGCATTTTTACTGGCAAAGAATTGACTTTAAACACCAGATATCCAAGCGTAATCAACTGAGAATCCAGAGACAAATGCATTTCATTACAGATGATTGTGGTGGATTTTCCGTGATCCTTGGGAAGTACCATGGTGCAATTTCCGTTCCTTCAATTTCATATTATCAGTGATGTGCTAACGTTTATGCAGAATTCTGAGGAAGACCATTTTCATAATGAAACAATGGGTATTACTTCATAAATCCTGATAATAATAATAAAAAAAATGGAAAGGATGTTTCTCCACTTTAAATACCTTCAACTCAGGGCTAGATAGTGCCCACAGTCCAGAGTGACTCCTTGCAAACTATTTTCATTCTCTTACTCAACAAATGATGTCAACTTGATGTCAAGCCTTATGAACATATAGAAATGGAATATAATTTTTTCCCACTTTTTCCAAAACTGTGATTTCTCTTTATGTAGGTGAGTTTCTTTTAGCCACATAGCATTGTGGCTCTAGGAATGACAATGCCAGTCTGTTGGTCTACCACTTTGGTCCAGACTGAAATATCTCAACAACTTTTGGGTGGGATGCCATGAAAGTTTGACATTTATAGTCCTCAGAGGATGAATCCCAGGCCCGGATTGGCTAATCGGGAGCACCGGGAAAATTCCCGGTGGGCCGGTCTGTTTTTTTGGCCGCGAGGGCCGTTGTTGTCATGGCACTGGGTCGAAATATGGATGCTGTCCCTATGGCTGCCTGCACTCACAGCAACCCCAGTCTTTTTATTCATTATTTTATCGCAGTCTCACTCTTTTTTATTTAATATTTTCTCGCAGAGTGCAGCCTGCAGGTTAATGATGACGTGATTATCTTTCTTCTCCCCCCCCCCCCCCCCCCCCCCCGACACGGCACCTTGCAAGTTGCTCAAAATAAAAAAAGTCAGATAAAAATAGATAACGGGAAGTGCAAAGGCGGCGCTGAAAAGGCCAGAATAAAAAAGGAGAAAGCTTTGGAAAGTGACGCGGCCAAATCTTCTAAGCTGAGCACATTTTTCCTCAAAAAAACAAATGAAGACGACGAGGCCGGTAAGTAAGCTAACGTTAAGGTAGTTATAGGAGCAGTGCAAGATGCTCGCGACCGTGCAAAACAACGTTGTCTGCAAACCACCGTTCATGTATCAACCGTTTTTCTTGTAGCTGTTCAGCAGCAGCCGCCTCTAGTCCGGTTTGCTGCTAACAGTGACGAGCAGCGAGGCCCGGTAACGTTACGTTAGCTCCAGTCAGGAGCCCACCACACCAGAACCCTGCTCAAGGAAACATGTCCTGAGATTATTATACATTAATAATAATGAATCATTAATGAAACTGACTTGACTTGATTTGAAAGCTTTGTAAAAAGGGGATATTTGTGGTGAGAAATAAATGTAAATCATGTCATTTAGTGTCAGACACAGAGCCAGGTGTGAAGAGACTAATGCTCTCACTGTGAGACACAGGTAAGCTGCTGATGTACCATAATGTGTGAATAAGAAAACGTTATCACTGAAAAAAATGCTTTTCTTACTTAGTATCTTACCTGTTTCCAGTTCAAATACCTAAATATTCTTAATTCAAGATACATTTACTAGACAAGTGAAATGGCATAAGAAATGATGTCTTGTTTTCTGAAAAAATTATTATTGGCAGATAATGTAGCTTGTTTTAAGCAAAAAACACTTAATTTTGAGGTGTTTTTTCATACTTGTTTAGTAAATGTAAGATTTTTTTTAGATATTTGGACTGGAAACAAAACAAAAATACTAAGTAAGAAAAGCATTTTTTTTTTTGCAGTGATCACATTAGTTACAATATAACAACTTTCTATGCCCAAGTGTTACTAGTGACCCATTACGTTTTTAATCAAACAATAGTGAATATACAAAGCCCACGATTGAAAGAGAATAGGATAAAAGTAATATGAATTAAGCCTTTAGTCGTGAACTAAAGTGGGCCGGTCTAAGGCATGAAACTCCAGGGCTGAAAATGAGTCCCAATCCGGCCCTGATGAATCCTACTGACTTTGTTGATCCCCTGACTTTTCCTTTAGCACTACCAGCATCAGAGATTTCACTTACCCTGTAAAATACCTCAACATCTACTTGGTTCCCAGAAGATGAATTCTATAATGACGTTAGAGGTCCCCTGACTTTTTCCTGTAGCACCAACATGATGATGACATTTATATTCTTTTGTGAAAAAGAAATCTATCTGGTAATTGTTGATCAGCTCTTTGATGAGGTACAGATTCACCTGGAATGTTTCCTTTAAAGGATTGGTTCGCATTTCTTTCAACAAGTACAACACTCCTATGCTTATACAGTATGTACATTGCAACAGGTTTTGGTCGCTGTAATTATTCCTCCTGTCCATACTGGCCCTGAAGAGATTCCTTTCTAATGGCCACAGGCCTCATTCTGTGCCAAAATTCAGCTGAATCTTATATGTGGCTTCAGCAGCCTGGGATTCACAAATAAAGAGGGTATACAAAATTATAGTCTTTTTAAATTCCCTCTTGGTGTGCGTTTGTGTGATTCCTGAGGGAAATTAACACAGGGAGGGAATTTTGTGCTTAGAGAACTTTAACTTTGGAAGATACTCACATTATTGTCTTGTCAGCTACACTTCAGAATTCAATTTCTGGACTGAAGATCTCTTATATTAGAATCGCATCAGGAAGGGATAACTACAGCCACCAAAAATATACATTTCATTGTACATGTGGGCATGTTAGTGTTAGTCTAAGACCGACTTGAATTTTTTTTTTAAATGTTATTTACATTGCATGTTGTTTGTTACGTTTTGTGAGTCTATTGCATTCTTAAAGCCATTACGGCATCTGCTGGACTTCAGCTCGTTACAAACACAGCACTCAGCTAGACAGCAGGGAGACATATGTTCCTCATCTTAAGTGGTGCTTTAAAAGGTATTGATAGTTTAAAAGCAGCTAATAAGTGATCAATGAGGAGACTTCTCTGTCTGTTTTGTCATGATGGCAGTATGGTGGACAACTGTACCGATGGAGACTCTTACCGTAAAGAACTGCTCCCAAATGTCCTCATTAAAGTGTTGTTGCACACATTTCAAACTGATTCAAATGATCCAGCCTCAATAACACATATTTATGTTGCTATATATAGATCTGAAACTAAATATCCAATATTTTGCTGTAAAATCACTGTGGAAGTAAGCAGCGTCAAAGATCCTTTGCTTTAGGTGAAGTGACAGTTGGGCAACAACTGGAGCCTTGGCAAATCAGAACAAACACTGATTACAATCAGCCAGATGGCTGCCAAGCAATGTTTGGATGTAATTGGGAAGGAGGGGAAAAGCAGATTTTATACTAAAATTGATCTTTCATGTCTTTAATAACCTAAAGCTCCGTAAAGCTGTCAAACATTTTATGTTTATGTTTGTCAAATGTCTCTAATGTTTATGCAGGACAAAAGCCATAATGGAAGTCATCCACTGGAGTACACATTCTAAGGATATATACTGTGTGTGTGTGTGTATATATATATATATATATATATATATATATATATATATATATATATATATATATATATATATATATATATATATATATATATATATATATACACACACACACACAGTATATATCCTTATATATATATATATATATATATATATATATATATATATATATATATACACACACACATGTTGTTTGATAATGATTATTTCTCTGTTGCCACTTCCTATTCAACAACCATCTAATTATTAGTTTTACAGTAGCCTGAATCACTCTCAGTTTGGCAGGATCATGCAAAATTCCAAATTCCTGGTAGATGAGAGAAGAAAGGCTAGCATAATGTTCTGAAGCATGAGAGCTCTCCACTTTCTTTAAGATGCTTTCATCTCACTCGTCTGAAAGTCAGGCCTGTTGTTCTTTGTTAGGGTGTGAGTTTCAGCTGTGTTTTGAACCGACATGACACAGCCAGGGATGTTTGTACATCCAGCGTTTGAATTACGGAGGACTAAAGACCTGCGTGATGATGCATGAGCAGGATGTCAGGTCTGTCTGTTAACAATGATTTATGAACGCTTGAGGGGGGAGCAACGCCGGGTTGTGGTAATGCAGTCAGACTGAAAAGGCTACTGTAAACACAGTGTATGACACCTAATAAAGGCTCACACAGGAATCCATTACACCCTTTCGCATTCCACTCTTATAATATTGCATGAGAAACTGTCTTATTCCAGGGCAACCAAGGGCCAAAGTACTTCTGATAAATCCTGACTGCTGAAGCAAACTGCCTCAAGGTAGAAGAGGGAATCCAAGAAAAGAAGAATCTGGATGATTTAAAAAAATGTTGCCGTAGTAAAAATATTTAAAACTACTGTTATGATGCTCAGACCAACACGTAAAAGCCACCTCAAATCTGTTAGAAGACTCGGATTGTGTTTCTCTGTAACTTGAAACTCAGGCTCATCAAAGAAATTCCAATAAGCAGTAGAGACATTTCCCAGAGAGCATCCTGTGGGGTTCCTGGTGGCAAGCAGCACTGATGGGTGGGGTCAGTGTGTCAAACTCCAATCCTGCCCCATTACTCAGCACAGGTCCCATTAATGTATCAGCCATCTGATCTGCACAGCTGCAGAGCAAGGGGGGGGGCGGCATGTAAACACAAAGAGCAAGGAATTCAGGGAGAAAGGGGAGGACATGGAAAGCTGGGTTTGACATCCTTGTTGCATAAAGTTCAAGCTATTACTGCTCCTTGCTGCTGCAATGTGGACATGGACGCAAACTGTAAGCACAAGGTCAAATCAATCGAAGAACAGCTGATGTTCTCTCTAGAAGTCACGAATGAGCGAAGAGAAGCATAGAGAGAAAGTTATCTCTGCATGTGTGAGCATCTGTGTGTGTGCACTCTATCACAAAAGAGGGCAAAAAGCATGTGTGTTTGTCTGTAGTCGCACGGTAAGCATCCTTTTCTGGGAATGACCTGCTTGTCTCATTAATAGGTTGTTGCCAGAGGGGAACAATATGCAAACCAAGCAGGAAAAATGGAAATTTAAATATTTTCACCCCCCCCGCCCTCCTTGGTCACACACACGCACCGACATAACACACATAATCACACACACACTCCCAGTCACAGTGCATTAAATTATTCAGCTCGTAAAGCACTTATGGTCCTGATAGGTAAGGGTTTTAATTTGTAAATAAACATGTGCTACCAAAAGAGAGACAAGCCTCACTTAATCATATTTCTTTGGCATATACGCTGTGTGTGCTGCTCAATTCAAGTGAAATTAAGTAACTGTTAATGGATGATTTTGTATATTAGGCAGGGATTTATTTTTGTGCCTTGTACACGCAGTACATTGTTCCACAAATCAGTTTTAGTAGTAAGCTTTAATGCACAGCAATGAGCAAACACTATGCTCACGCTCATTGGGATAATAAACAAATAAAAATTACAAAACACACAAACGCAATAAATAGTAAAATCCCATTCGCTGAATCAATTAGGCATAATGTTTTAGAGCAGCATATTTAAAACTGCTGCAGACAAATTGCACCTGGACCGTCCTTGCTTTGTATATTGAACAGAAACCAGGAGCATTAAAATTAACAGCTACTACAGAAGATCATGTTATCGACCATACTGCCCTAGTAGTAGAAACCAGACATTGAGGGGGTGTTGATGAAAACAAAACAAAAGAAGGCTTTAATTGCATTTTTGTTGTTTCTCTGCACCAGATTGGAGCCCGGAGAGCTTTCCACCGGACCCATGCTGAGATGGGCTGTGGCTGGAGAGCCCAGGATTTCAGGCAGACTTCACTTCAGGCTCAGAAACAGGGGAGACGGGATCTGGTGGGGTCCCTTCTGGGCAAGGGGGCGGGTGATATCCCAGGACCCCTGCTCTGTTTCTGCTCCAGGTTACACCGGTTATAGCAGGGGGTCCTCCCCTTTCCTCTCCTTACCCTGTGGATGAACTTCAATTAGAAAAAGGTTGAAATCAAACACTAAACACATCTCATCAACCAGCCCTGAAAAGGACAACAAAGTAAGAACTGATAGAAAGGAGGTGGATTTCATCCAAATTGTGTACTGTACCTGAATCCTGCCTTATTTACTGATATAAGAATCATATCTATCCATTCATTTATTGGAAAGAACCAGATGACGTCTGTCAAACACAAAATATAAAAAATACACCTAAATTGCATTATTAATTGTGTTTTGTTCAGGCATTGCTTTGTTATATAACACAAACATTATTGCATTGTATTGTATAATGTAGCTTCTCATTTTTGGTATCATGTCAAATAAATTCCTCTGTGCTTCAATGGAAGTACTTCATACTGTAATATTAACAGTAACAATTTGACGACCCCTTTTTAACTGCAAACAGAGATTTGTTATTTCCATTTGAAAGCACACATTCTAAAAATGTGCCGTTTCTTCCAAAAAAAATTGTTTAAAATGCAAATATATGCTTGCTTGCAATATTTCAAATAAATAATTTGCATTCTGACAGTCTGGCACTTGGAGATTGTTCTGCAAAACAATTCTTGTAATAAAACAACGGCAAACATGTTGCAGTTTTAACCCACTTTTTTTTATCTTCCCACACCTCTTTCTACTGTTGGGGTTATCTATCTTGTAGGTACAATGAAAACACTACTGGTCTCAATTTCATCGACATTGTTGCTACACTTAAGTGCAGTAACTTAATCCCTTCTGAAACAGAAGGGTTTCAACCTTAGCCAGCGGGCTGGGAGGGGAGGAGAGCTGAGTGCGAGTGGAGGAGGGTGTTGTCACCGCACTTTACAGCATTATGGCGTACTGTAGAAGTGGCAGAGGCCTCAGGGTCATTTAGATAGGGTTCCTCTACCCCGAGGTGTTAAATTCAAAACCACATTTATCATCACAAAAAAAGCTTTTCTTTCAGCATCTGCTCACTTAACTTTAATTACAGCTTCCTTTCAGGGGAGGAAGGCCATTAAGCTGGGTTGGGTCCTCAACTCTCTCTCCCCTTAGTGTAGAGCACTGTGTTATGGCTGGATACTGCACTGATATGGAAAGGTGAAATGTATTCTTCTTCTTCACTGGACCAGTAAACACTCCACAAGGGTTAGTCTGAGATCTACAATCCCAAAGGATGGAGACAAGCATGTTCAAGTAGAAATTTCGAAAGAAAAAAATGGGCGGTGATAAGAGAGGTTCGGTCTGCAGCAGTAGTCACTGTAAACACAATCAACGTATTAAAGACTATGCTGTACTTTTGGTCTTTGTGTGTGAGCGTTTGGATTGAAGTGTGCACTTTTGTTTGTGCACATATATGTTTATCCTTCTATAGGCCTCGTGCACTTGGCCCATTTTCCCTTATTGTGCTGTGAGTATCCCACTGGGGAGGAAGACGAGGGAGATTAACTATGTTTCCTGTTGGTGAGGCTTTGATGTTAAGTCCTGGGGGAAACGCTGTTCAGTCACATTTTCCCTTCATCTGCTGTATGTCATTCAACGAGTACAACCACCTCCAAAGTCACCAAGCCCTTCATGCTGTTCGCTGCCTGCATTTAGAGACATCAGTCATGTTATGAAAGCAAGTTTGACCTTAACTTGGTGAAAAAGCTGTTATTCCTCGGTTTGTGTTAGGTGAGAAAGCACAAGAAGCTTTGCTGAAAAAGGAACAGGAATTGTGGGTCTACATGCATGTCTGTGCATGTGGCTGTATACTTTGGTTACTCCACTGACACAGAACGCAGAATGGATCTTGTGACCTTTATGAGGGACTATGTTCATTATCCCACCCTTACACAACAAAAGAATTTAAATAAAATTACCATAAAGATCAATGACGTGTAATCCGGGAAAAATACGTTTCCCTCGAAACGTAGTATGGGAACGTAGGATTTTAGGAGACAGAGTTTAAGTCTTTATACAACCTTTTTTCAAATATGCAGTAGCACTCCTAAAGACCTGTAAACAGAATTGTATGTGTAAAGTCGGTGGAGTTCTCTTTTAAAGCTGTTTCAATAATCCATCTTGAGTTCTGCGGTTAAGGAGTTCCACACAATGATCCCCTGAACAGAAAAACATGTGTGTCAAAAAAAAGGATTTAGTTCCCCAAAAATGCTCCCTGTGTTACTGAGCCAGAAACCCTTAGAGGAAGCATCAAGTCACTGAGCAGCCTGGTTATTTAGTCATTTATGCATGAGTTTAAAATGAATTTAATGAAATTATCAAAAGTAAGCATTTTTAATTTATAATAATATAGCAATGGTGGGATATTATTGTCTCACTGGCCAAACATAGATTAAGGCATGAATTTCTGAACTATACTGTTTTGAATATTACGTATATTCATGTTATAGGTCTTTGACCAAACATGAAAATGGGAATGGCAATGCCCAACATACTTAATGGTTGTCTTTTGCCTTTGCTTTCATCACAGATTTGTGTGTGTTTACAGTTTACAGTAGTGTTTACAGTAAAATAAATCTGCAACTGATACAGAACAGCACCTTACGTAAGACACTAAACACTTGCGCCTTGCTTTTGTGAATCCATGCGGGTGATACTGTGGTTTTTACATATTACGACCCCTGACTACTGTGCATTGCATGCCACAGGATGTTGAGACTTAAAGGGATACGCCACCGTTTGTTGAAATAGGGCTTATCACGGTCTCCCCTAGCTGTAGATAGGTGGGCCAACGCATGTTAGCTTAGCGTAGTGAATGGAATCCTATGTTGCCGGTTAGCATGTTGTGAGTAAAAGTGAGCCAACAAAAGACAAAAAAAACAACCTAATTACTTGCAATGAGACAAAAAAATGCGTTGGCCCACCTTATCTACAGCTAGGGGAGACCGTGATAAGCCCTATTTCAACAAACGGTGGCGTATCCCTTTAAGGTAATTTAGGGTCAGTCAACCAAACACTTGGTAGCACAGCTAAAACATTTTGGATTGGGTGAATATATTGTATGTTTGTAGGTCTGTGAGTGTGTGTGTGTGTGTGTGTGTGTGTGTGTGTGTGTGTGTGTGTGTGTGTGTGTGTGTGTGTGTGTGTGTGTGTGTGTGTGTGTGTGTGTGTGTGTGTGTGCGTGTGTGTGTGTGTGTGTGTGTGCGTGTGTGTGTGTGTGTGTGTGTGTGTGTGTGTTTGTCTTCCTCTATATACTTTTTATTTATTTTGGTCATCATAAGCTCTTCTTTATAAGCTTACTATTAATTATAATTTAAGCAATATTTAGAGTTATAACTATAAAGCATTTGGCGTCCATGGCAGCTGGAGCCCTCTCTCAAGCTGTCACTATGATTGACGATTTAGACGGTACATGAATTTCAAATCCTAGTGGAACATACAGGGCTGGCAACATAAACAGGTACAAAACTCCAGTAATAGGACTCAAAAGTGGGCAATTAAAAGCTCTAAATGTAAATCAGCTGCATCCGCTGTAGTACCACTTTTTCCACATTGTGGATGCTGGTGAACTGAGAAGACCCCCTCCCCTCGTTTGTCCAGTCCTACTGCTCAGTCACCAGGGACTGGCTGGAGGGGGAAAAAACAGGGTTCCTGCGCCCTTTGCATTCAATTATTGGTCATGTTTAAATCTCTCAACCCTAAAACGAGAACAGAGGAATCCAGGATGGTGGCCAGCTAATGCAGAAAGATAGACAGACACACAGACACAATGTTTGGATATTTGAGTATTGGAGCGAAGCCAAGCATGGCTGTGATCACTCCTTTTCACACATCAGCAAATGCCATTTCTCCTGCATGAGTATTGGCTTCATGTTCAGCAGGTATTTTTAAATATGTCTTATTTTTTCTGTTTCCTAAGAGAGTATTTAATAGAGTGCTGTGCTTTTTTTTCCCATAAAATGACAACAAAACAAAAAGATAACACAGAATTAATCATTTTGAAAACATATTGTGCCATTCCTCTATTCTACTTTTTTTTTTTTACAATCTGTTCCATATCACTTTAAGATCTTACCCTCTGGGCAAAGTAGCTTATTGATGTCATTTTTTTGAGAGACTCCAGATTGGACAGAGTGGATGAGAGGACTACGATTTACCAGATGGCTCATTGTGTGTTCTTCTTTTTTGGCAGTCTGACCCTACTGAATATTGAGATGAGAGGCCAGCTTGGATTTTCTGGAAAAAAGTGTGAAATTTCTTGGAGTGAGTGTATTGCCTATCTGTCACCCTCTGTATTGGACAGCATGTGCAGCTACTGACGGTTGACATCACATTGTTATTGTAGAGCTTGAAAAAAACAATTTGATTATAATTTTCAAATGATGCATATGTATGTTATGTCTACTTCTGTGTTTTATATCAATGTAACTATGTCATGCTGAGCTACAGGTCTAAAGAGAGCCAGGCCACTCTTTGTTCAGGCACACAAGCATCAATCATACATTAAAATGCATTATTAAATACTGTGCTTAAAGGGACAATTTTCAGTTCCTCTGTTGGAAAACAAAACAGATGTATCACCACGACAATTCCTCATTACACAGCAGGTCTATAGGGCATGAAGACCTGATTAAGATTTTTCTCAAACCATCTTAAATGTAGGTTGTATCTTTTCATCATGGGCCCTGGACCCTTTCATTAACCTCTTACAAGAGTGGAGACAACAGGCAGCTGGACTGCATTTGGGCACAGATTGGAACATGTGTTTGGCCGGGAGTGTGGTGTTGAAGAGAACTCGGATGCAGAGATGGAAGTATCCAAAAATAAAACACGTTGCCACTTAAATCATTCCCAGTGTAGAGCATTGAAGACTACATTGTACAATAGCTAATAGCTGATGCTTAAGGATACGCTTATGTTCTAAACCGGAAATCAAAAGAGACTTGGTCAGGCCATACTCCACCATAGTAGGCCATACTGTCCTGTTAGGACCACTGATTCAGTGTGTGTTGACAGAGATTTGACTGTTTATGAGATGTTCTCAGTGGGGAAAAAAGGCAGTGGCTGGGCTGCCACCTTGAGGTTTACAAATGAACTTAAATTTCTCATATCGTATCTGATGAAGTGTCAGACATCAGAAAATGTCACATCTTCATTATAAACTGAGGTTTACGTTATATCCCAAATAATTCTGATTTCTGCCTTGGGATTCATTGTTAAACATTACATTTGCACACATTTGGAGTAGGGTTTGATAGCAAACATTAGCATTAGCTTGATAGAAACGAGGATGAACAAGAAGAACCTTAAAGCCTTTGGAAACAGTCCGCATATATATTCCCAACTTTAATAATTCGGTGACTTTGCTCGTTATGGTTCTGGCCATAAGACGACAGAGAGCACCCACTGCATCATGCACTATAGATGCACTGCAACCTTCTCTGTAGCAGACACAGTGAGGGCTGATGGGAGAGGGCTGGCTGTATGTCACAGTGAGAGAGAGTGGAAATGCTTCGACGGTTCAGTCTCCAACCGAATAGGACACGTGCTGGCAAATTTATGGAAGTATTAAACATTAAATGCTCTGATGCAATTGCGATTTCATGATGGGGGGAATGGGATAGTTAATAACTGTCTCAGTGAGCAGCTTTCTAGCTTCAGATGAGCCACAATTAGGTCAAACTGGCTGGTGCATTAGCGGAAGGACAAGAGGCAGTTTCAGGACTTTTCTTCTTTGGGATGGGTGAAACGCGGCATTAATCACAGTAATGTTGCTGCAGTGGCAGTAGAGACAGCCCATGACGCCTTCTCTGCATAATATCCTAAAGTGAACACTGCGTTCTCTTGCTAATTTATGTACTGCCACCAGGGCTGTACAGTAAAGCCTTCTGAAAATTCTTATTGCTCTATAGCTCACAGAATGAGAATACATTTGGCTCACTGCATAGAAACTTTACTGTATTGTTTCTCAATACAGCTGCAGAGTGAAGCAGGGCTGTAGTACTTGAGTCCAGACTCAAGATGCTTTTCTGTTGTCTCGGACAAGTAATACGTTTAAGAATGGGAACATTTCCATTTTATATTTTAAGTTAATCATATGGCCTAATTTGATCCTATAGTGTGTTATGCTGCACTTGCTTTTTGATTATTACAAATAATAAAGCAAAATGATCATCTTAAAATAGAATATATCTGTCCCTCACATCACATAAATTAGGTACAGGTAAGTAAGTGGTCTTTTTTCTGTCTTGGTATTGACTGTCTCTCATTTGGACTCGGTCTTGACTTGGACTTGAACCTCTTTGGACTTGGTCTTGGACTCGACAAAGGTGGACTTGACTACAGCCCTGGTGTAAAGGCTCTGGAAATGAGGGACAATGAGGAGCTGGAACTGTTCTGAGTTGCTGTGGATCACCTACCCACAATACACACATATATATATGAAATTTAACAAGATTAGTGCTTATGTCTATTTTAGTACCATTTGGGAAATGTTAGATATTATGGAGTGTGCTAAAGGGGAAAGTAACTCAGCCATTCATTCTTATGGTCCCCAAATAATTGTAATTCAGATGTTTTTATCTAGAGGGAAATAGGATGCAAATGAAGAATTATGGCAGTTGTTTTACCATGTTGACATGTTTTAACATAATTAAATTAATTGAATTAGCTGCCGGAACACATAAAAAAAATCTCAAAAATCAAAAAAGTTCATAAATGTATCAAAAAGTGCATATGTAATTAAATCATTTAAATGCTTTATGAACACGACAAATGCAGTGCATGTAAATGGATGTTGCATAATGCACTGACGCTATTCATAAATCCCCTAAAGACAACTCATGAAACTGTATTTGAAATTAAAGTTAAAAATCAATTAAAATCAAAAGTAGTAATTGCTTTGACATTGCTGATCTTGCTTTTCTGCACAGTAATATGGTCAGAAAAAATCACATAGTATAGCTTGCACATCTACAGTATAGTGCTGTGTGATTAATATTACAATGCTGCTCATTCCTCTCCACAGTGAACATTGTGTTGGTCTTTGTCAACATAGCAAGATGGCTTCAATTGCAGGCTACAGTACAGATGGAACAACATGAACACATCTATGATGTAGATTGAAATAACAGATCCAATAAGCCATTCTGGAGGTAACACAATATTGCACAGTGTGAGGAAAAAGTTCCTTGACAAAGATGCTTTCCTCTTCTGCATGTCTGCATTGGAGAGGATGATACAGTTTGTGCTATCAATCAGATCTGTTGAAGCAGCAGTGTATGCTTCCCGTCTCCCATGCTGACAGTCAGCCTGATAGGGGACCAGCAAGCAAGAGAGAATCAATTAGTGGCCCGTACGTTTGAATGGCAGACGGGATGGAGTGGATTTAGAGAGGAGTGATTGGAGTATTCTCTAGAAATTGTCAGTGAAGCAAAAATAAAGGCGATTAGATGGATTTGTATCTCTATTCCAATCAGTGTCAAGAATTCTTAACATGTGCACACATGCTACAGTTCTCTGGATACAACAAGTAGCTGTGCTCTGCACGAAAAGCTAATTCTATGGTGATGAAATGATTTGGTGGAGGTGACACGGCAGAAACGGGCAGAATGTGACATTGGACGGGAAAATTGAGTGATAATGTTTCTATTATAATAAGACACTTTCATATTATGATCATCTACAAACATTTTTTGCTATGTATGATAGGTCAAATAGATCAAGAACATGTCTCATTGTATAACAGTTTTTACATAAAAGAAAAAAAGAAAAACAGCAAGATTGTTTAAAGATAAAGCAAAAGAATGTAAATGGAAAACAACAGATACTTGGCTGAAAACCTCAATAGATTTAACTTTGGCACTGAAAAATTAATGGAAATAATAATTTAACACTACGCAACAAAACATGATGAGGTTTTGTTGCAGAAATTCAAGGACGTGTCACTGCTGAAACACTTAATCCCCTCTGTGATTCTATCTGCATTAGTGTTCGAAATAATTCACTCCTCTAACTGTATATGAATTTGAGCAAGTGCACCTCTTTATTTCCAGTTGATGACAAAATGCTGAACGACCATCATATGATGCATTGTAGTGTGCTGCCCACCGAGGCTCTATAAAAGCATTTACTGCTCAGTAAATCTCTTTAATAGATGAAAAAGTAGGAAAAAAATCAATACTAAAACAAATACAAATTAGTGAGTGCCTCCCAACAACATATACACACACACACTATGCATAGTCCATATCTCTCTTTATTTACTGCACAAAAGTGTAATTCATCAACATATAAAAGCATTAAAAGCTACAGGCCTGTTTCTAACTTTATAGACGATAAATTGATAATAAAATTGATAATAAAATGCTGTGTATATTTCTTCAGTTGTAAAAAATTATGTGCTCCTTTTGCACCCAAACACACACACATTCAGCACTTTACATACACTTTAAGCTTTGTTTGGATCATCGTCTTTAATTTTAACAACAATTTATTTAGCAAAAAGTCAAAGTTAAACCAAGAAAAGTATCTTAGTATAATACACGATGTATTGATATGTGGTGATAGCAAGAAAGTAATAATAACAATAACACTTAGTGATTAGAATACACCCTCTGGACAAAAAAATCCATCCAGCAGTAGTTGAGCTATTTTACTGAATATGTGAACATTGTGCTATGCTTGACGTTCTACTTCCGGGATTGCTCCGGTGCCACAGGAAATTCCGCTGGATGCATGTATTTTCCTTCCGCTTTCTTTGTGTTGGAATTTTAAATTCAGTGGATTTGTGAGAACTATTGTTAACTGCTCCTAAGATCTCTGCATGGTAAATTGAGACAGATAGCTACACTATCTGTCCAATCTGAGTTTTTTTTATTTTGTAGCGGCTCTGTGTGGAGTTTAGCACGGCCCATTACAATTCTGATTGGTTTAAAGAAATGTCATTAAACCAGAGCATGTTTTCTTCCCATCCCCGAACGCTATGTGGAGTAGCCAGACCCTCCTTCAGCGTGCTTTGGAGGGGGGGAGCACAAGCAGATGGGAATACAGCTGTGTAAAGTCAGAAAATAGTCTTTTCAATTATTATTAAAATCTGCAGGGCAGACACAGGTCTTGTAATGTAGGCACATAAGACCCAAAACTAAGTCTAATCGTGTATACAGCGTCATTTTTGTTGTTTTACTGAATATGCACAATATGGATGAGAGAGCTATGTATCTATCCATCTGTCCTTTCTCTGAAATAACACAGTTTACTCTTCAGGTGTGTTCAGGAGTGTTTGTTTTTGTTTATTTTTATTTATTTTACCTTTATTTGTTCTGCGAAATTACAATGAGAGGAAGTCTCTCTTTCGCAGGAATGCCGGTCACATTCGCACAGTTACATACATTCACACCTGGAAGCTGTCCAGTAGAACCACAGTCTGTTCTGCTGGACACTGAGCAGCTCCACTGGAGCAGTTGGGGTTAATGGCCTTGCTCAAGGGCACCTCAGTGGTCATAATGAGGAAGGGGCTAGCGCTGTTTTTTTACTCTCCCCACCCAGATTTGTCCTACCGGTCCGGGGATTGAGCTTCCGGTCTAACCTTTAGGCCATCACTGCCCCTATTGTTTTGACTATCATGTTCATGCAGATTTATTCATGCTGTGTCAGTTTGAGTCACACCCAAGATAAGGCTGCTCCTTTACAGAGGACCAGCACAAAGGCTATTGGGACTGTCCGCTTGACCCATTCAATTTTCAGAAAAGCAAAGACCATGTAAGCACATAAATATGCAGCAATAAACAATCCACAATTTCATTATAATTTGGAATTACAATGCATGGGCAGAAACTGCATGCAAACAACAAAATATTGAACAGTTTGAGATGAGTTTGAAGCCAGGGAGCAGCCATAAAGGCCTGTATATTTATTAAAAATAGGCATGAGCTGTTATCATACCATTAAGATGCAAATCAATAGTTTTTGTGACCTCTACTTCATCAAGTTTGCTAATTAATTATTTCCCACTCCATTTAGTATGGTTTTAAGTGCTGAGGCGCCAGTGGGAAGTGTGTGTGTGTGTGTGTGTGTGTGTGTGTGTGTGTGTGTGTGTGTGTGTGTGTGTGTGTGTGTGTGTGTGTGTGTGTGTGTGTGTGTGTGTGTGTGTGTGTGTGTGTGTGTGTGTGGTCTATATGATGCTAATGATGAGGAAATGGCTCAGCAACTTAAAGGACTATACTGTTTTTTTTGCATGTATTGTAGCCCATTTACTATGAAGTGCATATTCATACTTTACATTATTGCTGACATTCCAAAGATGATGTAGTCCATCCATCCATTGTCGTCCACTTATCCGTGGTCGGGTCGCAGGGGGAGCAGCTCCAGCAGGGGACCCCAAACTTCCCTTTCCCAAGCCACATTAACCAGCTCTGACTGGGGGATCCCGAGGTGTTCCCAGGCCAGGTTGGAGATGTAATCCCTCCACCTAGTCCTGGGTCTTCTCCGAGGTCTCCTCCCAGCTGGACGTGCCTGGAACACCTCCCTAGGGAGGCGCCCAGGGGGCATCCTTACCAGATGCCCGAACCACCTCAACTGGCTCCTTTCGACTTGAAGGAGCAGCGGCTCTACTCCGAGCTCCTCACGGATGACTGAGCTTCTCACCCTATCTCTAAGGGAGACGCCAGCCACCCTCCTGAGGAAACCCATTTCGGCCGCTTGTACCCTGGATCTCGTTCTTTCGGTCATGAGCCAGCTTTCATGACCATAGGTGAGGATAGAAACGAAAACGGACCGGTAGATTGAGTGCTTTGCCTTCTGGCTCAGCTCTCCTTTCGTCACAACGGTGCGATAAACTGAATGTAATACCGCCCCCGCTGCGCCGATTCTCCGACCACTTTCCCGCTCCATTGTCCCCTCACTCACGAACAAGACCCCAAGGTACTTAAACTCCTTCACTTGGGGTAAGGACTCATTCCCTACCTGGAGAAGGCACTCCATCGGTTTCCTCCTGAGAACCATGGCCTCTCAGCCGCTTCACACTCGGCTGCAAACCGATCCAGTGAGTGCTGAAGGTCACAGGCCGATGATGCCATCAGGACCACATCATCTGCAAAGAGCAGCGATGAGATCCCCAGCCCACCGAACTGCAACCCCTCCCCACCACGACTACGCCTCGATATCCTGTGCATAAATACTACGAACAGGATTGGTGACAAAGCGCAGCCCTGGCGGAGGCCAACCCTCACCTGGAACGTGTCCGACTTACTGCAGAGAACCCGGACATAGCTCTCGCTTTGGTCATACAGAGATTGGATGGCCCTGAGAAGGGACACCCTCACCCCATACTCCCGCAGCACCTCCCACAGTGTCTCCCGGGGGACCCGGTCATATGCCTTCTCCAGATCCACAAAACACATGTAGACCGGATGGGCTTCCCCCTCCTGCGGTGGCGAACGGTTTTCCAGAAGCGCCTTGGTGCCGACCGAAAGTCCTTCTCCATGTCTTCTCCGAACTTCTCCCACACCCGCTGCTTTGCCTCTTTCATGGCTGAGGCTGCAGCCCTTCGGGCCCCTCGGTACCTTGCAACTGCCTCCGGAGTCCTCTGGGATAACATATCCCGGAAGGACTCCTTCTTTAGTCGGACGGCTTCCCTGACCACCGGTGTCCACCACGGTGTTCGTGGGTTACCGCCCCTTGAGGCACCTAAGACCCTAAGACCACAGCTCCCCGCCGCAGCTTCAGCAATGGAAACTTTGAACATTGTCCACTCAGGTTCAATGCCCCCAGCCTCCACAGGGATGCACGAAAAGCTCCGCCGGAGGTGTGAGTTGAAGGTCTGTCGGACAGGGGCTTCCTCCAGTCGTTCCCAATTTACCCGTACCACTTGTTTGGGCTTACCAGGTCTGTCCAGAGTCTTCCCCCACTCCCTGACCCAACTCACCACCAGATGGTGACCAGTTGACAGCTCCGCCCCTCTCTTCACCCGAGTGTCCAAAACATACGGCCTCAGATCAGATGATGTAGTGGTTTTTTTTAAATTTGCTTCTAGAAACCTGAAATGGAATCCATCACAGGGAATATTTTATACACATTTACTCTGTTTACTGTTGATTTATCTTGGCAATGCAGTTGAAAGCTAGTCTGGCTATCACCAGACCAAGCTCAATCTTTTAAGATTGAACATTAGTCTGGGGAGTCCGCTCTGTATTTCTAGTGATCAATGAGCATAGTTCAAATGACTCTGTACGCAATTGGATAGTCCTTCAACCAATCAGACCAACGATCCGGGTGACGTAGCAGCGACAGCAGCATCAACGTTTGGTTTGGTCGCTTCTCTATCGTCATTGTGTTAAACCTGCCAATAGCGCGCTAGGTGGATAAGCCAGTTTGTGATTGGTCCCCGCAAATTTGTAACGGAAGCAGGATAGATAAACGTACAGGTTTCCAGCCTGAGCTGCAGGGGGAAATCAAATCGCCGGCAGATCGGGCTGGGTTTACCCAGTCTAGTTGAAAGCTATAGATTTATTTGAAAAGTATATACTGTAGTATTACACTGCAATAATGTAACAATAGCAAAGGTGATTATGATGTTCACTGTGATGACTACCTATCACATGCAAGTTGTAAATCATTAAATATTGATTTGAATGTGTGGAGGTGTGTGGCTGCCTGGAAAGTGGTTACTTTTTTTTCATAATTTAAAATCTTAACAGGAATAGTTTTTTAAAATGTGATTTAAAATGTATCAAACAAAGCACAAATATGTCACTGTGGAGAGAGCCACATTAACATTCACCTCCTTTGCCTTAACATCACAAATTTGTACACAGGTTGCTCATCACCTATGTGTAATGTCTGCACATCTCTACACACCCTGACACTATTTGAATTTTATTGAATTAAATTATTTTTCAGTCGTCACTTGTGGCAGTTCAGTGTGAACTGTTTGAAGGTCTAACACTTCCATCCATTTGGTTGAAATGATTAATTTCCCTCATTCATCGTTTCTTCCTTATACTACACACATGTTGCCGCTCCTTCACAGAGTGCTGGGTCTTTGGATTCCTCCAGAAAGTTCTTTGGGGAGCAGAGCTAAGACAGCCACACTGTCCCTGCTCTACCAGACTGGGGTGAAATCCACTAATCGGCTTTTGTGGCCAAACATGATAAAGCTGCAGCCAGGATCAGGCCAATTTACAGCGCGCCAGTTCTGTCAGTCCTCTGTGAGCTGCATATCCACAGAGCAGCAGCTCAGTGTCCCCCTCTTAAAAAAAGATTTCATTACTATCAGGCCTGGATTGGCAGAATCATGTGGAATAACCCTATTGTGAAGAGCCTGCCTCACTCATTTCTACAGCTGGTGGCTCAGTGGAAGTGAGGAGCTAAGACGATACTCTTCATACGCTGTCTCAGTGTGGGGTCCCTCCAGCAGCTACACACAGAAAAAGAGCCAAATGTGTGTGTCCCAACACATCTGTGCAGATGGTGGCTGGTGATCACACAGACTGCTGAGGATGTGATAAGGTGTATTATACAGATTACTATAATACTGCTCAGCAGAACCATTATTGTTCCTTTGATAAACAATCTAAAAGCACCAGGAAAATTAAGTGACAATTATAATTTACTATTGTTGGAGTAAAAATCTTGAGAATGTGGCTACACTTATTGAACACTAGAAATGCTGGAATTCCATAACTACTAGAGATTCCAAACTCACCGCCAGTGACAGAGACCACGATAGTTACTAAGCAACCAATATGCATCTTCAACCGTGTGAAACATTAGAAATAGAATGCTGCAAAAATCTGTGCGGCCAATATGACTGTGTATGGCAAAAATAGGTAAAAGTGATCATATTTTCTTTGCCTTTTGTGTAAGTTGGATGGAGTTCTGTGACATCTTTACATGGTTTGAATTGACTTTAAAGTCATATATATTAAAGTCATATATATATATATATATATATATATATATATATATATATATATATATATATATATATATATATATATATATATATATATATATATACATACAATAAAAAAAATCATGTGGTTACATGATTTTTTTCACTGGAGAAAGGATTCTTCCTTTAAAGTCAATTCAAACCGTGTAAAGATGTCACAGAACTCCATCCACTGGTGGCACCACTGAGCTCTCTGCTGTGGAGCAGCACACCAGTCGGTGAGCGAGGAAAGAGTCCTGTGCAATCTTAGATTGTGCATGATTGGCATTGAGTTCATTGAAGAGACATTTCTCTACCAGAGTCAGTTGTATTTTTTCTACTTAACAGACAACTGACGTGTTCTCAGCTTATAGAAAATGTTCTGCCATTTGATGAGTTTGTATTTTCAGCATTCTACTAGAAACAACTTTTATGACCTGATCTGTGAAATGTCAGAGGTCTTGAGGAAATCCATGCTGGACCGTGAAACACAGTCCTGGATCTGGGCTAGGAGCTGCTGTGAGACCTAAAGCAAGAGCTATTACAGCAAAAACATGTAGCGTAATAATAAATAAGATAAATAAAATTAGACAGTGACAAGCAGGCCTAGCATAGCCACACACTTCATTATTTGATTATGAAGCATCTCCATTGAAAGACCCTGGTCTCAACTATGTAAAAACACCAATAATACCTACAGTATTGAAAAGAATCATCATAATTCAGAGACCTGAAGGACTTCTGGGGCAGAATAAACCAGACATGGCTTTTCCTCCACATCAACACGAGAAAAATGCTCTTCCTCTGACTCAGCTTTGATTCATTTCATTATCATCTCCAACACTTCACTTCTTTTAATGATTTAAGACAAGATAAGTTCCTTATCAAAGGCAATTATACATATTTACCAAGGGCAACATGTTACACAACACTGTGAGAGAATAAGCCAGTAAGTGCAGGTATGTACCTGGTATTTCAATCAAGAGAGATCAAACAAAAAACCCTCCAGCAACAGCATTTTACAAAAATACACAGAGGAAAGGACAACAAATGAGTTTATAACACATTTGGGAACAGCAGCTGATGTAGATCAACAAGGAAGAGAAGCTCTTTAGTCAGCTCTTAGACTGATTAATAGTCGCAGAATACTTAAAATCTAGACGGATTTAGAAGTGCAATTAATCAAAGGTTTTATTGCGGGTCCTAAATCAAGAGAGCCAATTCTGGGCTCAAGTCATTTTTAGAATATTGCTATCATTATTTTTGAACAGTTCCTATTTTCCCCCAAAAGCCCTTTTGTAGAGAGCAGTTATCTACTTACAGTAGCTGGAGTACACACTGGAGCGTCTCAGGTGTTTGGGTTTAGGGAAAGGGCAGAAGGTGCCTGCTCTGACTTAGATAAGGAGATGATTCAACAAATATCCTCTAAGACAATAAACCTGCAGCTCCAAAATAATTAGAACTATGTTTTATCATTACATTTTGCTCTCTAATGACATTAGCTTCTGCAAAGTACATCACAGGTTTCATGTAACAGATAAACTGCAGGTCCTAGAGGAGTACATTTACAATATGTAAACATTGTTCCATGTCTACTGTATAAACTCTTTATGAGCAATCTTATCTGCATAAAAGTCACAGGGGCATATTTAAAACCTCCTTAAGGACAGAATTGGAACAGAACAGGATTGTTGTATTAGAAAGAAAGAAAGAAAAAAAGAAAGAAAAGAAAATTCAATTTAAAATTAAAGAGAAGGCTGTATGATATGTGCACAGAAGGACAGCACCATAGTTTTGATATGATTTTCAGATGGTGTGCCAGCTCCGCTGCCATGCACAGATTTCTGCCTGGCCCTGGAGCTCAAACATCCCATGTGTAGACACAAGGACCCTGTGCCCTGTGGGTAAATACACTGTAAGACCAGACTGCACGTATCCACAACACATCAAGTAATATCCGCTCTCTGGTCTACTGGGAAAATAAGTCTGTTGACTTTCTGCTTTTTGAATTGGCTGTTTGTGTCCCCCCCCCCCTCTTTACCATATGAGGTTAAGTGCTGCATACTGTTAACTGCTACATGCTTGTTTAATAAACATTTCTAACACAAAACGGCCAATGTGATGATCTTGATGGTTTATCACTAGTGGGCTAACATATCGCGTGGGCTAACATATCGCATATTCCAACGGTTACAATTTTGTGTAATGTTCTAAATGGAACAAACGGTGGATAAAGGTTTTTTTTTTTTAGTAGTGGCAGTTATGAAGTATGAAGCATGAAGTAATACTGCTTGGTAAGTGATTCTGCCTTCTGAATTTATAAATGCTGGCATCACACATTTATCTACCTAAAATAACCACAAATTCTGGGACGTTGCATAACAATCAAATAAGAAATCACGGTGATCATAATAACTAGCCAAAACATTTCTGCCTCTCCTTTCTCCTATTTAGCTTGTTTTATGTAATCTGTCCATTCCCATTCCTGTTTTCCAGTCAAATAACAACCACTTATCCTGTTATACCAGTCTCTCTACCTCTCTCCTCAATAACTTTAATGATCCCTCTGTCTCCTTCAGTCTCATTGCCCCATGCCCTCTTATCTCTACCTCCCATTCACAAACACACTGCGTGTCTAGGCTCAGGGGCGTCCTCTTTGTCATTGGCAGCGATGACCTCCACGTTCCCCCCCTGGCATAGGGTCAATTATTCACTGCGCGGGAACTACACCTGTGTCCCTCGTGAATCTCCCCGACAACCAGCCGCCAGAAAAAAATGAGTCCATTACCATGGTGGTGCCAGGTGATGGATTTCATGTTCGCTAGTGGAGTGCAGGTAAAAACCTGGGGAAGCCACTGAAGGTGACCTTCACAGCTAAGGCATCTTTACCGGTCGTGCGTGTAAACATACAGACTCCCATGAGGAAGTATCAAAAGCCGGAGTGGGGCATTGGTTTCCATGTCAGACTTGTTTGTTTGTTGTAGGTTATTGTTGTGTGTGTGCTGTAAACCTGAACAACCTTGAGCTCTGAATTCCTCCATAAGAGATTCCCTGGTGGACTCTAATGCCTGTGTAATATCTATTAGACCAGTAAAAACATAGTTCACTGGCTTTTTTTTTTTTAGCATGGGGCATATGAACTGTGACACAGAATCTTTGTATTGTCCATTCTGTTTAACCTTAACTACACGGTATCATTCAGACTTCTATGATAAAAAAACTGTACAATCATAAAAGGCTATAGTGAACAGTTGCACTGTATTTGCTAGCAGTGAAGTATCATCACCTTTCACAACACATTCCCAGCACCCACTAGTGAGGTGGCATCTGCAGTGCTCAAGGCAGGATGGCAGCCATGCAGGATAGCACCAAAGCAAGCTGTTAGGCCTGCTGTCTGCTAATCCATTCCAGTGTGGAAGCACAGTCGGTGAACCCCATGCAAGCAGCACTTCAGGTCAACAGATATGGTCAATACATGTGGTCAGAACATGTGGTCAGGACAACAGTTCTATTGGACCATGACTAACAGACTTTTGGCTGTTTGGTGTGTGCCGCTCTTTTTCTTTAAGTGTGTGTTTGTCTGCTTCCCTGCCTGCTTGTCTGTAGTTATATGTCCTTGTGTGTGTTTGAGGCTTGTATAATTTTAATAATAATAATAATAATAATAATAATAATTATAATAATATACTGTAAATACATTTTACTATTTTAATATGTAATCTTTTTTATTATATTGTTATTGTGTTTTTATCGGTGTCTTCTCCTTTTCCTCTTATCCCTTGCTGCTGCAACAGAGTGAATTTCCCCATTGTGGGATTAATAAAGGATTTTCAATCTTGAATCTTGAACCTTGTATATCATTTTATCTTTGTGCACTTATGCATGTGCAGCATGTTGCCAGGAGACTTGGCTGCACACACTAGAGACAGGTGAGACATGCAGTGGGGGACAAGCAGGTTTTTGGAATCAGCCTCACCTCTCTGTAACTTTGGACCGTTGATGTGTCTGTCTTAATACCAGCGTGCGTCAGCTGTCCTCAGCATGCAGAGGCACTGGAGTGTACAGCTCCAGTCTGCTGATCCTCGGCCTTACTCGCTTCCCATTCGCTCCCGGGCCCGCCAACCAGGCCAGACATGGCACAAGACAGAAGACAAGCACCACACGACTCAGGCTTGGTCACCCGGCTCTTGTTTTTGTTCAAAAACTAAACCTGTTCCCAAACCTTGCTTTTGTTCTTTTTTTTCGTTCATTTTCTATTTACTGTAGATGATATCACATTGTTCGTATGCAGATATTTCTTTTATCTATTATTGAGGAATTGGTTTATGCTGTTGGGTTAAAACACAAATTATTTCATAAAGTGGTCAGTTTGGAAATTACTATGGAAATGTTATGAACTACACATACTGGAGGTTAAGAAACAACTGTGAAACATTTATAGTACGCTTAGTGTTTTATGGGAGGTTTTACTGCCCATCTGCGTGGGCACAGTTGTAAGTGCTTGAATTTACTGATACGTATGAAACTCTCATTGGAATATAAATTAATTGTTCAGTCGATATACTTGAATTATTGGCCCATCTTTTATATGTAATTGTCATAAAGATCAAATACAAATTATTTTCAAAAATATGCATGCGGCTGTCATCTATCATATAGTCTCGCTTTGCCAGACCATCCACACGCTGTGGAGCAGAGGAGGGTCTGGCGAGTCCACACAGCATTCCGGGATGGGAGAAAAAGGTGCTCTGGTTTATTGACATTTCTTTAAACCAATCACAATCGTCATGGTCGGTGCTAAACAGAACCGCTGCAAAACAGTTGTGCGAGAGAAAACTCCGATTGGACAGAGTCTAGCTAGCTGTCTCAATTTACCATGCAGAGGAGCAGTCAACCATAGTCCTCATAAATCCACCGGAGTTTAAAATTCCAACACAAAGAAAGCGGAAGGAAACGGACATCAGCGAAAATACATGCATCCGGCGGAATTTCCTGTGGCACCGGAGGAATCCCGGAAATGGAACGTCAAGGACTATCAATCATCTCTCTACCACATGCAGGCTGACAATAACACATACTGTATCTGTTTGATACATGTTAATTACAAAAACCTCTTTATCTTCTAATCTTGTCATAGTTAATGATGTCTAATTTGAGCATGCATGTGACTTATGACTAATGGTCGTGTCCATTAATGAGACAATAAGCATACGAACAATCCCTCAGTGCCTGTCATCAATCACAGAGACCAAGGTCATGTGATTTGGTTTTATTCTGAAAAACTGAGAGGCCCAGACAGGGCATGCAAGAGGAAACACTGCCATTATATTGTATAATAGTCCAGTGGGGAGAGACGTGAAGCTTTCTCTTAGGAGGGAACTTAACATACAATTATAAACATTTTCTTTGTGAGAAATAGTTTAGCAAAATTCATACTGAGATATTTGAAATGTTTTGTCTGACAGCCACTTATAGCCTATAATGCTGGGACTAGGGGGCAGAATGTTCTAGCCATACTATATAATGATTGGTAAAATAGCACCCCCTGAAGGCACACAGATGAATTATGAATCTAAATCAAAAAGACAAAGCATGTCTCCACACAAAGCCACAGAACAGCACACCCACTCACTGAGTATTATGAGCTCAAACAGCTGTGCGCCCATTTATTTGCTGCCAAAATTACCACTGCGGGTAAGTGTGAAAATATGCTACGTGTGAAAAACGGATCCTTTAACATAAATATTGTTTTTGCCAATCTTTTGGTAGTGATAGTAGATTATAGTCCTGTGTTTTGAATGTTGGTGGTGGAGGTGGGGGAGGGGGGGGAGGGGTGGGGGGGGATTATTTACATTTGGATCACAGAGTGGGTCCTTAAACCTCGTCCCTAGAGGTCTGATAATGAACTTATGTGTTACGACATTTAAACAGGCAGGCCTGGACAGCCTCTCATAACTCAGAAAGGTTATTCTCTGGCAGCAGATATAGATAAATGTCAGCAACGTAGCTGAGGCTTTACTGAAACCGAGCAGACATGATGCTCGCTGCTGATATTTACTCAGCAGAGCCAAGTCTGAAGGACGGGGGAAGACATGGCCTGCTGACAAAATCCGATCTGACAGTAATTCTAGTCCAGTGAAGGAGTTTGATAACAAACCGAATGATCTCCTAAAATGTCAATCAAGATGACAATATATTATAATAAGCAATACTGCCGTATTATGCTTACATAATAACCTAATTCTGATCATTGTAAAATAACTAAGTGATACATACAAATGTACCTTTATACAGAATTTAATTCACTAATCTATTGCACTTGGTTGCACTTTTTACCCTCTACTCGAGTGATAGTGATGGGGGTTGTAGACCAACACTCACCTCAGACTGCCGTCATTAATTCAGGGAGAACCTGAGGCATGTCTCTGCGAGAGGTTACCCTCAGAACTCAAATGAGGGATGGGAGGAGGAAAAAACGGAGAAGCGAACAGAAGAAGGCCAATTTGTGTGTTAGCCCCAGCAGCAGGACAGGCAGGCACTTAATTCTGTGGAAGCGCATCATTATATGCACCATTTACCAGATGCCCATTTAATATGCAATAATTAGATCACTCAGTTTGAAGAGGAAAAAAAGCGAAGATGTGGGCTACTTAAATAGGGTCCCTTGCCATAACATTAGCAGCCCCCCATAGGGTCACTTGTCAAAACAGTTTGAGAGATTAATTCTTCGGAGTGTCGAGGACAAAAAAATGTATAGGCAACCTTTTGTTTCTCTCCTTTGTTCTACAGTTTTCCACTGAAATGAAACGCACAATACAATATAGCAGTAAAGTACATTTGTCTTACAAAAATGAATAAAACATTTAAATATTGGATGCATACTAAATATCCTAAAGTCATAATTGACAAAATAATGAAGACTGAATTCCTTTTATTGTGAATTATCGTGATCAAGGAGACAGAGAGAGGGAGAGTTCTGGAAATGCAAATTTTCCCTCTGTGATTCATTTAAAATGAGTATCTTTATGTTTTCTTAATCTTTAGGAGTCGAACAACAAGTCCCATAATTAGATTTTCAAATATTTACTCTATACAGCAACCACTCTCAGCTCTTTGTCTTGTATACTGATAATCACATTTTCCATCACTTCTAAACCTATTTCATCTCACCATGAAACTATCTCTCAATGAATTACTTTAACATAAATACAGTGTGCAACTTTAATGCCGCAAACCAGACAAAATCCCTCACTGTGAACTCTAGTTGTATTTGGTTGTAATAATGGCCAACCATTTTCAGACGGAGAAACATTGCATTTCTCTCTGAAGCAACCCTCAGTTCATCACACACAGCTGCCGCACAGAGTCCATTCTCTCAGGGAGCAGACATTAAAATGAAAAGAGTGTCTACGCAGAGGTGGCCCTAGTCACTCTTGTGCGATGGGCCATAACCTGTGCGCTCGGTCACTCCTGAGAAGCATAGATGTTGAATCCATTGCCTTTACTGGTGCTGTTATAGAGATGTTAAAGAGGTAATTTATGGAAGATATAAAGTGAAATAGGTCATCATCAGCTTTTAGCCATTTCATTGTGTGTGTGTGTGTGCGTGCGCGTGTGTGTGTGTGTGTGTGTGTGTGTGTGTGTGTGTGAGTGTGTGAGAGAGAGAGAGAGAGAGAGAGAGAGAGAGAGAGAGAGAGAGAGAGAGAGAGTGAGAGAGAGAGAGAGAGAGAGAGAGAGAGAGAGAAACAGTATGCTCCTTTCAGCTGAGGGCAGCCATGGAGCACTGTCTGGTACATCCCCTGGAGGAGAGTGAGTGGTACCTGAGGAGTTAAATGGCCTGAGGAGGACACGGTCCACCATGCCTGTATTCTGTAGCTCTACAGAACAGACCGATACAATGGTAGAGGAAAGATTGTGCTACAGTTACGGCCTAAAAAATGTGTGTAGTGAGGCGTCAATGGTGCACTGACATCCGAGGTGTACTGAGGTATATATATGATAAAGAAGATATTCAAATGAAGCGGAGGTGCATCAAAAAGCTTCGAGATGAACAAAATGAGATGTTGGGAAAAAATCACCCAACCATAACTGTATTCCCTTAACAGCCTCTTGCTACTCTTTTACATCATCTTAGTGCACAGTTGCTTTAAGGTGACTCAATACCACAGCTAATGATAAATAATAATTGATACCCAGACACAGAAAATAATGCTAATATTCTGCTATTATTAAAAACCATGGACAGCTTGGTTACTAAAGCCAATCAACTTCCATTATAAAAACATCACAAAGCTCTTCTTCACTGAGAAATTAAAGGTGTTTTGTAAGTGATGCAGCCATTGTCATCTAAACTGTCAGTGTCATGGCCAGAAATGATATACCCATTTAATAATAGAAAGAGCTTTTATATGACTGTGTCCCTGGGATTGACAGACTCTGATTGGCTAAGCAAGACCATTTCGCTGTGCAGATAAAACGAAACTACCTTCAACAAAATTTATTGATGCAATTTTGTGGGGCAGTCCTGAGCTCATATTTGATATGACAATTTGAAGGTGTCCACATGTAAAAGCGTAATAAATACAGATATTACATTTCAAGCCAGTTATTTTACACAATATTTGAAAGTCTGCTCGATCTGTAAGAATTAGTTTCAAACTGAACAGGTTGATCCTCAAAGAACCTTTCTAAACACAGACAATAATGATATTTTCACACTATACCAGTAGTTATACACAGTCAAAGTAAATCTCCTTGAGATCACGCTTTAGGCTAACCATCAATCCCCTGCAAAAATATTGACCCTGACCGGTCCACAACACCCAGATGTCAAAATGGTCATCCACTAAAGGCGCACGTTACCTACAAATGTCCATTTTATAACATCACTTGAGGCTTTGAGATCAGATTTCAGAAAACTTTATGAGATCTTAGCAGTAATGAAGAAAAAGTGTATGTCTGCTGAGGCAAAACAAGCATGCAAGCACCGACTCAGTCTAAATAGTTATATCCGCCACAGATTTCATGTCAAAGTATTAAAATAACATAGTGTGATGTTGTCACATAACAGCGTCACATCAGTATGAAGTAATGAAAATATAAGTTAATAGAGCTCTGTCTGCAGGTGGCGGAGAAGAGCAAAAGCCTCCGGAAGACGACTGACACTGACACAAGTTCAGGAGTGCCTGGAGGAGGAAATTGACCGAAATATCTGTGAGGCAGAGGCATTCATCACCCAAAGATGTAAAGTATTCTCTCTCAATATGGCTGTTATATTTTACGGCCACACAGAGACGACTTTAGTGTCGGCAAAGTGTGGTTCGCGGTAACACGGCCGCAACCACCACTTGGCAGGACATTGGAGTGATTAGCATGTGACCTCTCTCTGATGCCATCTGTTTTTATAAGGTCACAATGTTTGAGATGTACTACGGTGGCTTTTAGTAATGTACTGACATGCAGAGTCCTTGTAATGGGTCTATTATGATATGTGAGCATTAAATGGAAAATAGCATACATTTTACACTAAAACGCAGGTCTTGAATGTGACAGTATGGTTTGTGCAGGGTTCCCTTCAGAGACTCTGCCCTGTGGACCAAAGGGTCCTATTACTTAAATTAGCTCCATTAGTGTCTCTGTGGGGGCCGCTGCGTCGACCAAACTCACAGACTCAAAAACAGCTTTTGTTACGCCACCCCTCTATTGCCCTCCAGTTTCTCATTGATTTACATACAAATTGATCTTGAGGTAAATCAGATGTCACTTTTCTCCGGGTCACAGAGAACACGCTGAGATAATGAAATCAGGGTCCTCTGAGTGCTACACTTGCACAAGCTACCAGATGGGTCCCTCCTTTAATGCAATGCCTCAACCTGCATGTGTGTGAACGGATGGGTGCGCACACATGTTGGTGTGAATGCGCGTACATGCGTGTGTTTGCGTATGTTAAAATGACTTAACATCTTCTATTTATTTTGCCAATAAAAAAGTAAATGTGTGTGCTCATGTGTGATCATTTATTTGACAGCCCTGTATGGAATACATGCTTCACCCTGTGACTTTGGAGATTGTTCCGATTTGCATTATTTCTCTGGTTGCAAACCTGGGTTTCTATCTACTCTTGCTTGGGAGAAAAAAATAAAAACAATTGTCAACATTGTGGCCTGTAGTATTTGTGCGGTTTGGTGGTTGTTTTATTTTATTTATACAGTATACTGTGAATTCATATAAGTCTAGCATTCAAAGTTCTTTACCTCAGACCAATTAATCACACCTTGAATGGATTCCTCCAGGCTTCCCTCTCAGAAGAATAAAATGACAGACAGTTTGGCTTGAAGAAGGAGGGACCAGAAAGGTGACAATTAGAAGGACAAGAACTCGATGGACCATCACATCCCATTAACATTGTCTGGGGAGAAATTAAAGCGCACAGCATAATGTGCTATGTTTCTATCATGGGGCCGACTGACTTTGGGGAGAATGTTGATGTGACTGATAAGTCTTTATGAAAGGCATAAAATTATTTGCAGCGTGTTTTTTGAAGGTTAAGAAAAATCTAAGTGAGCGTGTTAACATCTTTTATTAAAGGAATAAAGGACACCATGCCAGTGTTTTAGCTCATTTACGATCATTCATATGCAATATCCAATTTCCTATGGTATACCACAATGTTTTTGATAGATTAGTCTTTATGTAATGTACCAATCTCCCAGGCAGCCCTTGGCATCAGTTAATTTCTTTACAGTAACACAATGAACTTGCTGAAACTCGTTTGAGTTGTTAATCCATCAAAGTGGACAATGTATTTTTGTTAAGGTTGTGTTTTTGTTGGAAATGTTGGAAATGCTGATGAAAGATCATTGTAAAAAGGTTGTTTATACTGTTTTAAGTAGTCATACTATCTCTATGTATATATATATATATATATCAATTTCATTTAAAATACTTTTAGGGGGGGTCCCCAAAATGATGTTCAGCAGCTAATTCTGAGATGTCAGAACTTGCAGGAATGTGAATTCACGACAAACTTTTTAACTTAACGCATGATCACACTGAGAAAATGGAGCTTTGAGAAAAACAAAACCAGATATTAGGTTCATTGTGATGGATTTTTCTATCTCACACAACATTCAAGTCTTTGATTTTCATGCGGTACCTTTACTGAAATGCATTAACAAAAAGCATGAATAGCTGCCTGAAGGGTAGGAACCAGATCTAAATCACGGGGTATGCTTTGAAATGTTTGCAAGTTATATAAAGCATACACAAATACAAAAATTGATTAAAACGCACAAGCACTTTGTTTAAATGTAAACGTTCTTCAGAGGAGAAAAAGGTAGCTACCTGCAGTTGACAGTGAAAGCAGGATTAAAAATAAATGCAGGAGACTCTGCAGAGCTTCTGTGTTGTAATTCCTCTACTTCAAATCATAAATACAATGAAAAAAAAGAGGGATGATGTGAGGCCCAGAAGTCATCAGTCAGACTGACAGGCTTGAAATGGAACAATACCACAGTCTCCTCCCCTCCTTGGCTGCAGACTGTTTTAGTATTTGTTAAATAACTCTTGTATTCATGAGATTGCTTCCAAGCACAACCTCTAAAGCTATCATATAACAATCAAAGGGAATGTTAAAAGCCACCGTTAATGTGTTCATTTCAGACCAAAAATTGGCCTATTACATGTGAAGTTAAAATAAATGCATACACATGCAGTGTGATTAATGTATACTTTGTGGAAATACATGGTAATGGTATAATGGGATGACCATTTAATGGCTGAGATATTAATGACAGTATATTATACTTTATAGTAACTGAGGTAAAAGCAAAATATTGTGTATTGTATGTCCTTTTCCACTGGCATTTTTTATCTATAAATTTTGCTTCAGTTGAGTGTAGACCAGGTTTCTACAGTTGAATAAGTCAGTATATCTTCCTCCTTCATAATACTGTCATCAGAGGATAAGAGAGCTCATAATGGAGCAGTAGTTTATTTTACTCTCAGTGGGCAATGGGGGCCATCTCTGGCCAGTTTATGTGCTATGAGGGAAATAAATCAAAGCAACAATAACAAAAATGACCAGAGACCTCTCAGGGACCAGGCTGCACTACTACGGGTGATAAAGGTGAGGCCTGATGAGCTCCGAGCCAATGGCAGCGCAGCCTTGGCTTAATAAATTTAACACAAATTGCCTGCTTTAATTGGGTTCATGATCTGTGGACTGTAGCGTCAGGAGCCTCCAGTAAAAAGGCCTGACAAATGGGACGAACAGATTTCCAGCACCGTTTAATGCAGTTATAAAGATTGAAAAAATATTGGAGATGTCTGGAGACAAAAGTGGAGTTAGTGCCAGGCCTTGCATCATCTGGATGGAGAAGACTAGGCAGTCCTTATGGGGACCACTGGGATTTATGCTAAAGAACTGTGGACCAGGAAACAGACCATACAATTATTGTAAAAACGTTGCTACAAGCAGTGCCGGAAATGGGCCAGAATTCACCAGTACTGAGTACCAGCATTACTTCTTACTGAGTACCGCCACCTCCAGCGGGGAATAGGTAGCTTACGCACCCATACATGCCTCCGTAACTCCGTCTCTCACAAAGCAGCTTAACGCTGAGAAAACAGCACTGGAAATGTGCTTGTTAACATGGATAATTATAGTGGATAAACATATTATTGTAACCCTGATACAGTAGACCGGCAATACGTCATCCTAGGGAGGCTCTCATCACCACGCCATTTTCTGGGGGAAACAATCATAGACAGCAACAGTGTAAACAGCAGTGGAAGTTTAACATCGCTCCAAACTTTTACTTTAAACAAACCGTTTTAAATGAATAACTATGCTGAAAAGTTGCTGAGTAGTTGGTTGCACCAACAACACATCCAAAAACCCTGATCTCTGATTTGTTCCCCTGCCATGGGTTACAATAAAATTGATCCTGATAGATGGGCTTTGGCTCCAGGCTATAGACCAGACCAGCATCGCTGAGGGGGGAAGAATCACGGAGAAAACAGGAAAATGCCGAAAGGCTGTTGTGTAGCGGGTCAATACTTTCATACAGAGATTTGAGGCTCATGAGATACGTGAATATTCTCAGTCAGTGTGGTAAATCGCTGAATGAGGCTGGTGACAGTTACTGATGGATAGCTAACGTTATCTTAAGTGGGAGGCTGTTATAGAAGCATCAGACTGTCGTCTCCAACTAAATCTCAGCCTATAGATCGAACAGTTTGGTTATTAATAACAGGTGGGTTGATTACAGACAACACTCAGCTTAACAAATAGTGATTCAAAAATATGTATTTTCACATAAGCAATATGCAGCCACCATGTTGGGTCATGACGGCAATTGCGAACGCTCAGGTACGGGCAAATATTTTAGATATTGTGTATTAAACAAACATTTGTTTAACAAGAAATAAATCCAAACACATGTCAAATTGCATTTACTTCTATGGGATCTGATGCTTTCTTTTTTTGGTCCCAATAAGGCGCTGGCTACAAGGGCTATCAATTGATTACAATTTTTAATTGCGATTAATCACATGAGTATCCAGTTAATTAGCGATTAATCACAAATGAATCACACTTTTTTATCTGTTCTACCTACTTTAAAAGGAATATTTTTCATTTTTTGAATGCTCAAGTGGTATTTCAGAATTGACTACTCCGGTGGTAACTCAGTTCACATTGACAGTAACATTACATGCACATAACTTTAGTCTTGTGGAGAGAACCACCTGGAAGGGCTTTGAAACTAAACTTGCCATTCAAAAGACCCTTTTATAATAATAATAATAATAATAATAATAATAATAATAATAATAATAAATTTAATTTATATAGTGCTTTTCAGAGACTCAAAGACTTTTATGTATCCATTTCTGCTCAAGGAGCTTTCTTTCTGCCAGCCATCCACTCCCGTTCATGGATGTATTATATCCGTAAGATCCGTATAGATGATGTGGTGTCATTTAAGAATTTAGAAGTAAACAAGTAAACACAATGTAGCCACTATTGCCTTTTACATGAACATACAGCACCTTTTATTCTCATAAACACATGGGCAGTTTCAAGCACTGTTAACATATTTGAGTTCTGATTATCTACAACAAGAAACTATAGATCTTGGTTCTTGTGCTACATCCTTTTCTTTTAATGTACACTTAAAATCTTGTTTACAATATATTCTGATAAAAAGTGGATCTGCAGTTTGAGTTTAGATCTAATTTAAAAGTCCCCTGTGTCATTTTTTACTCCTAGGGGGCGCTAACGCAAACGAAGACACGGATAATGTGCTGCACATCCTGTTTCACACTATTCCACTGACGTACAAGTTGCGGTAATGCAGCAAGACACGTAGCAATGCACCAGCAAAGGAAAAAGAAGACAGCTAGCAAGTCCACAGTATGTAAAAGATTCGTTTCAGGAAGGAGGTTTAACAAACTCTGAGTCTAACCCTGAACTCTGGGTTGATTTACCCTGAGATGGGCAACTCAGAGTTTTCAGTTCCAGAACAGCTGATATGAGTTGGTTCAATCAACTCGGAGTAGGTTCACGTGCGTGCACCACCATAATAAAAAGGCAGCATGAATGAAGCCATGATACTACGATTCACCACGGGTCGGTGGAAATACTCATGCGCACATACAGCGAGTTTGAACATGTATTTTGTTAAAAAAGCAACACAATGGCTCCTGTAAAAGAGAGAGAATTTGCATGGGAGAAAATTGCTGCTAGAGTAAATGTGTATATTCCAATATAATGCAGGCCTATATCATAATCATAAGTATAGCCTAATATTACTGGTGAAATGGTATTAAACCTATAATCTATTTCATTTAGGTGCAATACTGCGGGCGAAAACGTCCTAGGCCTACATCCCATTCTGGGATTCATAATTCATAATATTTTATTTCAAAGGGTTCACATCATTCACCTGCAATCCTGTGGAACTCTAGCCAAGAAATCTAGACGCACCCTAGTCTAGGCACTCTCTGTTGGCTTGCGAGCTGGAAAAACCAAACGCTTGTCTGGCCAATCACATCGTGTATAGAGTCGGTGGGCGGGCTTATGGCTGCTGCTGCTGGCGAACAGCGGTCTTCTGGAAGACTTGGAGTTAAGCTTTTCTTTGAGAAAAGAACAATATCATCTCCAGACGAATGTTTAACTTAAAAGGAAATGCCATGCTTTGAGAAAAAACCATGTTTTAAAGTCTGCCTAACAGTTAATAAACCAACAATGTTTTTTTATTCATGCCGATATAACAAACTGCGCTAAAATGCGCCTGATACAGACTGAATGAATGAATGAAGAAATGAGCGCACTGTGTCAGAGGGAGGATCGTTCTCTTAATACATCCATGGGGAGGAGACTGAGAGAAACTCAAGGTTTCCAGGTTAGGTTCATAGGCTCAGTTACCATAGTAACTGACTCTGAGAAAACCCAGAGTTTCATCTCAGGGTTAACAAACTCAGAGTTTCCACTAAACCTGCTTTCTGAAACGGACATGTTTTCATTTTCCAAGTGTTTTATGAGGGAAGAAATGCATTCAACACATTTTTTAGGCCTCAAGGATAAATACAATGCAGTTGGGTGACTTACACTGATGTAAACAGAAACTTTGTGTACATGAAACCTCTGCAGGGTTACCTAAATTTCTTTAGAACCTTTAGTATCTGCAGTTTCATCGAGCATAGCTGGTGAAATAAAATAAGTGGCTGATGGTAAGTCATGCTTGTCATGTTTACTTGCATAATTGCTATGAGACTGTTGCAGGTAATGCATGGGGTTACAGATTGTCTACTGAGAAGAAGGGTAGGTAAAGTACTGTCATCAGCATACAATTTCAAAAAATGTTGTTTATGTAGGTAAAAGTGGGGATAACTACAACAGAATTAGTACCCTTTTGAAAATGTAAGAAATGTATATTGACACAGCAAGAGACTACACACTGTGCTATGTTAATGGTCAAATTACATGTGTTTGATTAAATCCTATACCGTATATGATTACATGTAAATAAGTTAAGAACCAATAAGAGGAGCAGAGTACTATTTCTTGTTAAAAAAGTATACAATGTTCCATGAATTTAATTATTGGCTTACTTTTGGGCAGAGTAGAGATTATATTTATAAATGTCTGTAAAATAAAACCATAGCCTTGAGCCCTTGAGAAAAATATTTTATGAAAGTGCTCTGAAATTCTCAGTGAAGAAAGAGGACTGAAAACATTTTTGAAAGAGTCTGAGTGCCTGGACTGGCTATAGCAGGAGCAACAATCACAGGCATGAAGACACACAACATCTGGAGTCATGAGGGAAACAGCATGTACTCCTGTGCCAAGAACCAGCAGGATCACTAAGCAACAGACTGACACACAAACCAGACTTTCTGTCCAAGAAGACACCAGCAGCCTGAACATGCCAATTTACACACAGCTGGCTACGCAAAAAAGGTCAAGAAAAGTTATGATGAACTTTGCTACTTTAATTAGGAATGTAAGATAAACAAAGTGTGATGCATTATTTATGGTCCTTCAATAATGCATTTTCACTTTGAGGTATATGGCTTGTGATGAATAGAATGGGGCATTGTTCATCGATTTTGTACAACCCCAAATCACAAAAAGTTGGGACAGTATGGAAAACACAAATAAAAAAAGAAAGTAGTGATTTCTAAATGTACTTTGACTTGTATTTCATTGCAGACAATGTGAACACAAAATATTTCATGTTTTGTCTGGTCAACTTAATTTCATTTGTAAATATACATACTTTCCTGTCATTCAGACCTGCAACACATTCCAAAAAAGGTTGGGACAGGTGCAATTTAGGGCTAGTAATCAGTTAATTGGTTAAATAATGATGTGATTTTAAACAGGTGATGTCAACAGGTGATTGTAATTATGATTTGGTACAAAAGCAGCATCCAAGAAAGTACTGTACTGTGCCAAAAGGAATCCTTATGTTAACTATGCGTGTGTCCAGAAGCGCCGTTGACTTCTCTGGGCTCGGAGGCATCTGGGATGGACCATCACACAGTGGAAACATGTACTGTGGTCAGATGAATCAGTATTTCAGGTATTTTTTGGGAGAAATGGATGCCGTGTGCTCCGGACCAAAGAAGAAAAGGATCATCCAGACTGTTACCAGCAACAAGTCCAAAATCCAGGGTCTGTCATGGTATGGGGTTGTGTCAGTGCCCTTGGCAAAGGTAACTTGCACTTCTGTGATGGCACCATTAATGCTGAAAAGTACATAGAGATTTTGGAGCACAATATGCTGCCTTCAAGAAGACATCTTTTTCAGGGACATCCATGCATATTTCAACAAGATAATGCAAAACCACATTCTGCACACATTATAAAGTCCTGGCTGCGGAGGAAGAGAATACGGGTACTTGACTGGCCTGCCTGCAGTCCCGACCTGTCTCCAATAGAGAATGTGTGGCGCATTTTGAAGTGCAAAATGCGACAACGAAGACCCCGTACTGTTGCCCACCTTAAGACTTGTTTGCAGCAAGAATGGGTCAAAATTACACCTGAAACACTTCATCACTTGGTGTCTTCAGTCGCTAAACGTCTTTTAAGTGTTGTGAAAAGGAATGGCAACATTACAAAGTGGTAAATGCTTTACTGTTCCAACTTTTTTTGAAATGTGTTGCAAGAACCAAAATAGGAATTTTGTTTTTTTGAAAAAAAAAAAAACAATAAAAATCATGAGGAACACATTAAATTATGTGCTGTTGTATTGTCTGCAATGAATTACAAGTCAAAGTACATTTAGAAATCACTACTTTCTTTTTTTATTTGTGTTTTCCATACTGTCCCAACTTTTTCTGATTTGGGGTTGTATGTATTTTCACCTCCATTGTGTTAGGGTTGTGGCAAAAATCTCCAGATAGCTCAAAACATTAGCAGATAAGAAATGTTTTGTGATTTGGGTAAACTCATCCTTAACAATTTTTCTCGCTTTGGCACATTTACTGAAACAAAATTTTGTCAAAACTATAAGTTCAATCCTCACACCACGTGGTACATCCAGAACATCACTCTGACCTGCAAAATGTGATTACTCAATCAAAATAATTGACTCCCGTTTCAAATTTAAATAAATCCATCAATGAATAAATCATTGCCATCAAAACAAAAGGTTCCTTTATCATTGCTTAGACAAAGACAGTCAAAATGCAAAGACATCTTGTCAAATGACAGTGTACTCTAAAAGGGTGAAGGTCTGTAAGTAATATTGTCCCGTTGCTAACATTGTATATTTAGGCTGCTGAATACCACATACCTGTTATGTGTCTAAGATATGTGTGACAGGTTATTATGATTGTTGGTTGCTCTATTTTGCATGTAGGAATTTACACAACGAACATGTGAATAATTGCATTTGAGAATAAAATTATTCAATATCAAATGAATGCAAACTATTTTGATCTGCAAGGCTTACTCAGTGCATTTTGTGCCAAAGCAATGACAAATGACTATAGTCATGTGAACAACTGACCTATTACAACAAAATGACCTATGTTAATTTAAATAGTCATATAGTTTGACGAAGTTTAATAGTCATTTGAAGATTGTGGGATCATGGGATCATGTGCAACATGATCATAGCAATTTTGAGTTTTAGTGGCGTAACAAAGTCAAAGCTTCGTTGCAAATGGTAATTTTTAAGCACCCTGATAGAGAACCAACTGCGTAATAATGACGTGGTCATTATTTTTCATCGCAGAGGACATGATTATGTCTACCTTGCAAATCCAGTCAGGCTTCCACCTCATGCTGGCTATGACTGGCTATGCAGAGAATTGTATCTATAGTTGTCTCAACACAAACACATGATCTAGCATTCCCACAAAGACAGACTCACACATGGAATGCAACCAGCAGTGCTCCTCTGCCCCGAAGACCAGCTCAATGTCAGTTTTACTCAACAACACACACATACACACTTGCACACAGACAAACACACAGAGCCTGGACAGTGGTCCTGGGGGCAAAGAGAGATACAGAAATCCCTGTCCACTGATATTTTTCACTGATAACTATGTGTGAAGGTCATTTGTCCCCTGCTTTGGCAAGACACTCCATAAATCACTGTGTTATTGGAATGATGGGTATTCATGGAGGCAGCTACTGCCTCCCGGTCTTTCCCACTCACACATCTTCTCCTTGCTGCCTGTAACCCAAGCAGATGTGTACAATAAATAATGACACATCTGGACAATTTCATCTATTACAGTACACTCGCAGCAGACATACCATGGCCACCATCCTACCTGAGGTGTTCATTGTTTTTCTGTCTTCTACTGTCTTGACATTTCAGTGTATTGAGTTAAAGTCTACAAATATAGCTTCTGCTGATCCAGAGTGGTTTGAAAAGGCCTTCAACGATTTTAATGCAAGGTCTTAAAAAAAAACGTAACACCAAGAGATAGCAGGATCACTAGTGTTGTAGGCATATTAACAGAGACCAAAAATGACACCGTTCGGTCGAAACGGTTTCTTCGCAATGTCTGAGTTGAAAACGCATCTTGTTGTCACGTAAGGGCCCTGTTCATGTTGCACAGAAATTTTAATTGCATTTTGTGTCTGTTAAAAGGCATAAAGGCACTTTAAAATATGCCCCCACAACTGGCATTTTAGCTAACTGGGAGCTCTGGCCATAGCTGCAGCAACTCCAGTTTGCTAGCGCCAATTTTGGTTGTTTTTTCCTATCGACAGTACTCGTAGCCATCAAGTCAAGTCAAGTCAAGTCAACTTTATTGTCAGATGTGCTATACATGCAGGACATACGGCACAAGTGAAATTTCAGTCCTCTCAGACCCACGGTGCAAAATGCAATAACAAACAAATAAACAATCAACTATCAACAAGACATACAATAAACAATCAACAATCAGAATCACAATCAAGACAACTGAGTCTTCTTCTTCGCTCAAAATAACAAAACGGATATTGAAAAGGGCAAGAGACTGGCGTCATCAGAAAAAAGTCATGTGATCAGATACCTTTAGATTAACATCATATTTATGATAATGTCTAGTACTTGTAACCGGGTTACACAATAGCAAAAAAAAGGTAACTTGTTCCACTGTCAACAATTGCCTTAAACAATGAAGCATTTTACAAAATAGGCTAAATGATGGTCATTGTGTGAAAACTTTGTAGTGAATAATCATAATTTGCGTCCTTTATTTAAACTCTGCACCATGATGCTTTGCCTTGTTTCACACACAACACAAAGACACATCAAAGGCATGCAACCAAGCCAAACTAAAATCGTTTCCTCACATTCTCATGCAGATGGAGTGTGTGTGTGTGTGGGGGGGGGGGGGGGTGGGGGGGTGTATTGTGCATGCACGCATCTGTGTGTGCGACTGTGTGTGTGTAAGGGGCATACTTATGAGAGAGAGGCAGGTTTGGCCCCCGAGGCGATGACAAAGCGATCAAACTCTATGTGTCACATATAAATTGCTTTGACCCTTTTTCCTCTTAGACTCATGGCTCGATGGCAACAAGGGACATTTTACCCAACTGGAAAGAGTGCTCAAGTCCGCAAAACACGAGGAAATAGCAAGCGAGGAAATTAACGGCGGTAAGTGTTTGTCCTCTATGGGGTCAAAACACACCACTTTGTTCCCTTGTGCTTATGCTTTGCCATTTTCCCAAAAGACATTTAGAAAACCTTGAGCATTTATTTCAACACTGTATTCTGAAATAGAATTGAATTTCCTTTATGATAACAGGCAGTTTGATCGTGGAAACAAAATGTTTGCTCTCTGTCAAAAATTCTTGCTATAACAAGCAGGCAGGTCAGCAGTTTAAATTTAGGTGCCACTGAGATGCCCACTCATGTAGCATCATACCTCTTAACCCCATTAAGCAAAGTGGCCATTTTGTTTTGGAGCACACAGTTGTCACACTCTTGACCACTTTAATACATTTCAATTCTTGATGGCTGCATAAGTAGACTTCCTAAATGAACCTGTTGTCAGTGGTGGCCATCTGGCCAGAAGTCATGTATATAAATGGACCTTTAGACACTTGACTTCTGGAGCTATCGGCCATGATTACTCTTTTGGCCTAATACAATATTCATGCATTAGAGTAGGCATGCATTACTTTCTTTCTCCTCCTCATGCTGCCGTCGGTAATTGAAATTTCTGAAGTGCAGCATGTTTAATAATGGAATTAATTTCCCATGCAAAGTGTATATGATTGGCCATGCACAGGGAGCAGGCTCCATTTCAAAAAGAAGAGGAGAAAATAGCAGGCTGCCATATTATTAGATTTATGAATTTGTGACAGAAATAATGATAATAGCATTATTTAAGGTGATTTATCATTTTAATTGCATTGTGTATAATATATGTTACATTGAATTGCTTTACTACTGCAAGCATTATCTTCAATTTGACTGAGAGAATTTTTCTTACAGATAAAATCTACATTTTTGGATGATTAGTCAAGTGAAGACATATTCCTTCTTGCAATAAACAAATATTATAGCAAAGACAGCTGTGTGACCATTTTCTCAACAGGGGACACATACCACAGCCATGAATTCTGGGAGGAGGAACATGAAAAAGAAACTAAAAAGAGGAAGAAATTGGGGGGGGGGGGGGGGCACAGAAATACGTAAATGTAAAAGATATGTGGGCGGAAGACTGAGCTCCTTATGCATGCTAATGATCAAGCTGGTTTGACCTCTGAAGCAGTTAATGCAGAACAGACTGTTCCTGGCAAAGCCAAGTCCAAATGACAGGCCATCACAGGAAAAGAACAAAGGAGTAGCTCTCACAAGAACACCATTCATCGCTGCATGGTTTTATGAAGGCGGGGATTAAAAGGCAACAGACACAGAGCAGGGAAGTGCATGTCCAGCTTCAAAAGCTTAATTCTGATGCAGACATGAAGTGTGTTCCATTCTGCTTTCTGTTTCCAAGACTCTTTGCATGTTTCCCACCCACATTCTGATTACAAACCAATTGTCCTATAACCATGTCCTCCCTGTTCCATTGCTTCTTTTCTTCCAAATTAAACAGCAAAAAAGGACAACTGTCCCTTCAGTACATCATTCCAAAAATATGAGAAAAATATAATACATAAAAGGTTTAATACACAAGGAAACATTATGTACTTTTTTTTCAACACAAACTGCTTATAGTCCAAAACCTGAACACTGGCACTATGCAGAACAAATCTAAATCAATGCCATCTTCAGTGACCCTAAAAGGTAACTCTCATAAGTTAATTTGTGAAGAAGGCATAGGACAAACACACAATTAATTTTGCTGCTTTTCAGTTGACAGCACGGGGTGAGGTTAGCAGGAGGGGAGGGGTTAGTGCAATGAGAGTGTGATGAAAACAGTAGGCTCAGCACAATAGTGTTGTATGCTCCAGCCAAGACATATTAGGTTAATGAAATGTTCACAGGCTGTAATTGTTGTAATGAGGGAACAGATTGTGATGAAGGAGGAGAAAGATGCAGCAGCAATCAAGGACTGCAAAGTAAAAGAAACGAGTAAACCAACACCGTAAAAGACAACTATGATATAAGGTGAACGCTTCCAAAAAAACATCTTTTCAGAAGACGTGGAGGACCTTTTTGCACTTCAACTGAAGTTCAAACATGAACCTCAAATTAGGCAGCAGTGACATGTTCATGATGAGCAATAAGCACATCTGATGATGGGATTTTGCTAATCAAATGTTCCACTTGTTTATTTTTTTCTTTTCATCTACAAGTTCTGTACATGCCCAAGGCATTTTATGAAAGCAAGAAACACTCCATATTTCTGCTCATAACATAGAAAAATAGCTACATTTAGCAAATAGAAGCTACAGTCTAGTCATTTACAATACATAACCTCAATCCCTTGAACTATAAAAGATGCCAACCTCACATTCTCTGACAATTCCACAGTTCAGAAACGAACACAGATCAAGAACAACACTAACAGATCATAAAATGCAAGGATGCGGTGAAGAACACAAGTAATTCAGAACGGGGAATGAGTGGGTGGTGAGAGAGTGAGAAATAAAGTGAACAGGAGAGAAACGGTGAAAAGGTGAGAAAGCATCAGAGAATGACAAGAGTGGGAGTTACAGAGAGACATTTAGGGGAGAACTGAGTCAAATTCAAATACCCAATGATTACATCTCTTAACGTGTCAAGTACATTTCCATTTAAAGTGCTTGCTTAAACACCCATGAAGAGGTGTTCTCCGGCTGCTATGCACACAGTAATGACTGGGGAGTCTCCTAAGACCGTCAAGCCGTGCAATTGTCGCTTTCTTCCTCAGCGCATTGCCTCATCTGCTTCAGCTGCCTCAGCTTTAAAACGATATATTGCGTCTGTAACAGACCTACAACCAAGGGCCAGATGCCCCTTCGACATAATGCCACTTAAAAGTATATTACGGTATGTGTACAATTTGAAAATATGCAACCACACTGATGGACAGCAATACACCCACTACCTGAGGTCACTGAGATGAGTGGACTGAAAGCAACGGAGACTACACTGATTTCCACCAGGATTACAAAAATATTAAACATTCTACATATAATGACTTTAATTAAAGCAGCGTTTTTGCCACTTAAGGGAGCAGAACTACAACATAGACATACTATCACCTTATATAGTTAACAATACAAAGACACTAAAATGCCTGTCAAGCTAAAGGTAACTTCGGAGTCGGGTGATACTTGTTGTTGGTTTATCAGTACGAGCGACTCCTTTTACATCACACGGTCATTTGATCTATTGTTAATTTGAAAAAATTTATCATTGCAGATTTAAAGCGAGACAGTGGACTAGCAAAAGAGCAGCCACCATGACTACAAGTGACAATTACAGTAAAGGATAATGGTAATACTAATAGCCTAATGGTACAGAGGAGAAGAGTCATAAAATCACTTAACTGACTCAGCAATGTCAGTTACACAGCAAAATCTATTTACACATGAGCTAACATTAGCCACCATAAGCTACTGGTCATACCGAACCAAGAAATCCTGTAGCTACAAAACCTGTATTGATTTAAGCATGGATACATTTGATTGCTTATTTATTGATTAATGAAGGTGAGAATCCTATTTTGTCTTTCAAAAGTTAAACAGTGTCACTTTAAGATAAAAATACACAAATACCAACAATAGCCACATTTACATTACCATGTCATATTGTTGTAAAGACACGTAATGAAACTTGAATGGCCTGAGAAACATGAAATCTTAAGAACTTTCTGAACCATATTCCTGCTGACTGCATTGAGCATTGATAATCCTGTCACTCCTCACAGGTCCATGTATTAAAATGCAGTAACTGATGTTTGCCTTTGTGAAAGGCCTTTATTATTAAAGTGCCCTCTCCTGCTAACACATTACAGCCCGTAAACAACATGAATGATGTGCTGAGCACTGCAGCCCAACACACATTTATTAAATTATACTTTTCAGCCACATATCAGCTTTCTCCTTTGATTCATTTCCTTTAATGAGTTTGCTGATGTAGACTGGCATGCTGTAATGAAAAGGAAAATACAAGCAAGCAGGAGAGCCATAAATAAGTCTCAGAGCTTGAGGAATAATGACAGGAGTTTAATGTCCAATTAGATTAAAAGGCTCTCTGACACAAAAGCAGGATGCTGAGTGCACTGCTCAATGAGCCTGTGAGCGACATTGATTAACGCTAAACGGATCTATTACTCTCATCCAAGGTACTGATCAACAGCCATACCTGCCACTTCTCTAACACCATAATGTGTGTGTGTGTGTGTGTGTGTGTGTGTGTGTGTGTGTGTGTGTGTGTGTGTGTGTGTGTGTGTGTGTGTGTGTGTGTGTGTGTGTGTGTGTGTGTGTGTGTGTGTGTGTGTGTGTGTGTGTGTGGTTGCACCTATATCTATGCATGCAAATGTATCCACCCATGGATTTACAAAGCTGAATGAATAATGTCTAGATTCTCAAGGATATCCAGGTAGGATTTTGTGTCTCCTACTGTTTTTTTATTAATGTCTTTGTGTAAACAAAGGACAAGTTTTGCGATCTATTACCACTGATATATGAGATTCATAAAGCACAGACGGAGTTTCTCCTTCTTAAGCTTAGCTGAGTCCTAATAGCGCTCCACATTATCCACAAAAAAACATGATAGTGAGATGGGTTGTCCGTCTATCATCATATTTGTTTCCATACACTTGTCATAGGCTTCTGCTTGCATCTTTCATTTGAGCTGAACATTCAAGATGGGTTGTGGAGCTGTGTGGCTGCTCATTATTCTGCTGACAAAGCTTTGTGGATCTTTCCTCTGTTGAGGAGAGATAGATAGATGGGATGATGACAGATGTCCTCCTATGGAGGAGTATGCAGAGCCGATCCGCCCTATACGCTCACTACGCAAGCTGCGTAGGGCCCCGCAAATTACTCGAGGCCCCGCCTCCCCCTCGTGCCATAGCGCGTCAATTAATGTTTACAACATCCATGACAAAATGAAGCAAAACTATCCTTCTGGTCACGAAAAGAGGAAAAAAAAACACCATGAGAGTGAATTGCGGGAACAACAATCAGGTAAACTTGTGTTCTCTCCTCTCCAAGTTTGATGTCAGCAAAAAAAGTTATGTTTATGTGCATTTCTATTGTGTTTTTTTTTTTTCGGTCTTGCTAACCTAGCTGGGCAGGCAGGCAGTGCATCTCTGGTCTAGCTGCTAACGCCAGTCACTTCCAGGGCTGTGTTTTGTGACTTTGTGCCTGACAAAAGTGAGAGTAAAATACAATTATTTATTACGTTTGATAAACGACAAAGTGCAACGGTGTTTGTTTACTGCAGCTCGGAAAAGATAACCGCGTCGGGTGTGTTATCATGCGTTAGGCGCGTACATGAAGTGAAACGCGCATTTTTCAAGCAGAAATATGTGAAGACCAGACAGACTGTAGGCTACAATATATGGGCGTGAATGATGGCACTCCTCATCAAAGTACACATTATACATACTTTTAAGACACTGATTATCTAGTCTCAGACAATGTGTAGTTAAAAACTCTAAACAACTGCACTATACAAGATGGAAAGCAATGTATTGACAATTTGACATTGATTTATAAGCTATATTGAATTTAAAATGTTGATTAGCTGGACATACTGGTCAATATGGATGCACATCCCTCAGTAAATAATAACCATAAATCAAGAATTGCTTCAACATGCATAATAATAAATAAATACAAACTTTAACATGCTATGGCAAGCCATTTTAGCTTGTATTCATTCACAGTTTATGCATTTTTGACATCAAGAATTCGACTTGCAAAGTGAATTCTTGATTATTTTTACTAGTAGGGCCCCTTAGTTAATTTTTACCAATGTCTATTTTTGATATCAGGAATTACATGTTCACTTGTACAAAAGTTAATTCTTGATATCACTCACAGGGATTATTGATATCTGCATCACTAGTTCACTAGAGAAAGAAGCAGAAAAGGAATATTTTGATGGTAAGATTTTAATTCAAACATTCAAATGTTTACACATTTGTAACATGTAACGAGTAGTGTAAATGACTGCTTAACTAACTATGTGATATTCTTCTCAGTTTATTCTAGACAGTCCAAATAGTCTGGTGGTGCCTATACTGATGCCCAAAATGCCCAGGCTGTAGAGAGAACCTAAGTTAATCCCAAAAGCCAAAGTTCAGGGTTATAATTTATTATTTTCTTATTTATGTTTACGTTAATATTCACTTATTTAATAATATTCACTTGTTATCTTAATATTATAGAAAATACTCGATTCAATAAATATAGTTGGTTTGAACCTCATTCTGTTCTATATTGTTGTACTTATTCTTTGACTGTTTTGTTTAAAGGAGGGAGGATTGTATTGGGAGCACTGAAGTATCAGGTGTGACTGTGTGGCAAATGGTTTACATAGCTCACGGCATCACGGGTCAGGTAGAGGGCCCCTTAGCAGCATTTTGCTTAGGGCCCCAGGGAGGTCAGGATCGGCACTGGGAGTATGTCAACACCTTTGACATATAGGCTAACACCTACATTAACATTCACAGTTTGCAGGATCTGCTGTGCACTACCAAGATCAAAGAGGGAATATTACGTAACAGACTGCATTGTATGTGTATAATGTTTAGTTTCCTTTGAAACTTGAGGTCTGTGGTTGCTCTCTGGGCTCGGTAGAGTATTTATTATAGGCCAGAATCCATGTATGACCGATTAATAACATACATGAGAAAATGTTAGCTGTCTGCAGAGTTTTCAATACAAATGTGTTCTAAATCTTTTGAGAATGACATAATCATCATTGGTCCAAGGCTCACTTTCTAATAAATACAGTGTGTGTCGTGTCTCATTTCCACTATTCATGCATTGAGGGAATATTTTTCCCCCCTCAGCCTACTGTTGAACTAAACAGCAAGAAGGAAAACCTGCATCTTATATGCAAAATATGATGGCTTGAACTAGAGTGGCACAGTGATTCATAATGGTACAAAACGAACTAGGAAAGTACAAAACTACAATGAATAACATCAAGTCACTGCTAGTCTTACTCAGAGGCAAGAAAGTAAAAAATACTGCCTTTGTGATGGGTGGTCCACTCCAGGCCATAGTTGTGTTGTACTGAATAAGGTAAGTAATCTTTGGTAGATCCCGAGCTGATTTACAAAATGGGATACAGATTCCACACTAAATGAATATTGTAATGCCCAATATTTATATGCTTACAAATATAATTTGTCATTCAGTGATTTGTCATGTAAGACAAATAATTAGACCAGAAATCCAAAAAGGGCAAAGTTCATGGAGGTATTTGCAGAAGGCAAGGCTAAATGGGCTATATAATTATTTGGATATTCAAGTCAACACTAAGACGTGGGTTGTTGCAAGGCATGAGGTCAAAAGACACAGATCTCAGTCTCCTTGACAAGTGTCTGCCTTCTATATTATAAATGGAAACTGCCTCGTCTGTTCAGCAGAGAACAGAAGACAGATCTGAAAAAGGATAGAGTCAATGTGGATGAACCAGTCCAATTACACACTTAAAAGGCTACTGCAGATTTTCTTTTCCTAATGTATCTCATAGGAAATTATATAATTGTCAGACAATATATATATTAAAGGTGTCATGAGAACATGTATGTATAATGGTGTAAAGGTGTAAATACAACCACATTGCTGAGAATATTCATGGTACAATCAGTCCACATTCAAATTCAGACCATGTATAGTCATTTACATGGCCTCATATATTCTCGTCTAATTACAGCATGCCAGTCACATAATGTTTTGATTACATACTTACATCTGAAATTGCCACAGCCACACTTTCACACTCAACAAAAGCCTGAAGCCATATTCACATCAAACCAAATTGTATTAGTGCAAAATGCATTGTGGCTTGTGGTTTGGAGTGTAGACAGGTCACGTTTTTCTCCAATATTTGTGAACCAGTCTAATTTCGTCATTCAGCGAAACGCTGCTGTTTAGCGGATAGAAAATAGTTTTTTATGGTATTAACTTATTTTTTGTCTACTTTATGGCAACCTCTGGCATATCTTGCAGTCCTGGCATAAATCATATTTTAAAGAGTTGTGTTGACATAATATCTTTAGATGTTTAGATGCTCAACTTTCCTCACTTTGTATGTCTGCTGTAAGCTGCTATGCAGGTACTGTAGTATACAACTGGAAAAGGGGTTGGTGAGAATGGTAAATTAGAGCTGCAGAGGTTAGTGACAATTCTGTATGTAAATAAATGTGTTTTCCTCATTTTTGGACCAGCGCTCCCAATGTTTTAACCAAGCATGAACACTGTTGATGTGGTGTGGTTTGATAGACAAACATCAAATATCCAAAAAATATTTGTATAGTGAATTTGCAGTGCTTCTTTCATGAAATTGTAGAGAAAATACTTCTGGTTCCTCCACATTCCATGACTGTATTTCACCTAAGAAAAACATTAGCCCTTGCAGATTCATGAGTTATAAATACCTTGAAAACACTTGGTTTTCGAGGCCATGCTTCCAACGTTGTGGAGTCTAGATACTGAGCAATGTAAAAAAAGAATCCTAAATGATTCTGCTCAGGGAGTGCAAAAATAGTGCAGTATTAGCACTGTTGCAGCAGAAAACCGCTCAGCTACATTTTTCCATATAGGTTTGAATCAATTTGTCTTTTCACTCTTTATAAGTGCCTCACCATGCACATGTTATCGCTTAATTTATTTTTTTGCAGTGGATGCACACACCCACACTTTTCTATATCTGGATCTTCCCGTCCACCTTTTTCATAGCATTCAAACTCCACATCACCAAGACAACTCCACTGCATAGTTCATGTGCTCAGCAAAGTTTCTTTCATTTTCTTTAGACACTTTTTCTTTACTTTACTGACACTTTACACTGACTTTAATTTCTGGTAGAAAGACCAGTTACTATTCATGGCATGTATCCACAAATCATCTCACAATTTCAACTCCAGTACGAGTAATCATAAAATTATTGATGTATCATGTCACAACATAATATATTTTAGTTGTTGATGTATTCCATATAACCAAGGCATCATACAGCGTCTATCAAACTCTCAGTGGTTTTGGAGAATTAGCTTTTTAGAGCAGTAAAATCACAAGTTACATCATTCTAATAGCAGAAAAACTTAATTAACTAGGTGAGCCTTGGGGGCTCTTACAAAATGCCTCCCCAAGCAACAGCAGAATGCAAGAATGACCTCCAGCTACCACAGACCTGCTTACTGATACAGAAAATATGATTGCTTTTCATATCCCAGTGAATTTTCAACATTTCCCATTTTACCCCAGGACACACAGTCGCTCAGAACACATTAGAATAGGTGCATTGCAGGAAAAGGGGCAGTGCATGTGGGCGTTATTAGCTAAATGAATTTTGATAAATAACACTGAAACATAATGAAACATAAGACAATATGAAAGATGAAATTAAATGCTTGTTGGAGTATGCAAGGCAGATAATGGGATACAGTGGTGAAACAGATGAGTTTAAAGAGGTGCATAATACCGCATGTTCAATTTATATGTAAATCAATCCACCTAATAGAATGACCTCAACCAGGTGCCAGAGGATAGGAAAACGATCCCATCCAAAAGCATTTTTGAATTTTCAAATCTCATGAGCTTTTACGGGAACAGGGTGTCGGCCTGGTGCTACAATAACCCATTAGAGAACAGGCTAATGAAATGATTTATTTGAGTTAAGCTGAGAGTTTTCAAAACCAGTCTACACAATATTTGTAGCGTGGTCTGCACAGGGTGCCCATATATAGGCCTACAGGTAACTCCAGCAAGGAGCAAGCTGCCCTTTTCACCCATGTAGGTGAGGTTGATGGATTGTTGAAAAACATGCCACGGCTATCTGCCCTCGTTCCATGTCACCTTTTTGTACTGCCGTAGCCTGAAACAGAGATTATATATGTCTGTTACACTGAGCCTCCTTGTTAGAGAGACAGCAGAACATAATCAGGAGAAAACGGATGTGCTGCGAACCCCCTGCTGTGTGACCTTTGACAACACTGTAGAGATGGCACCCTGTCTACCTGATGTCTGTGACATAGATAGTAGATACTGTACAATCAGAAAATGCTATGCATATTTCAACAACTTCTTTAAATTAAAAGAAATGTATTGTCGTATGTGGGCGTGTTCTGTGGAGCAAAGGCTCCATAGTCCCACTGTCTATCAGTCACTAATGGTGTGCAGCAGTGGGAGGCCAGGACACCTGCGTCTGCTGCCTGATAATGAATATGATGAAGATGGATAATACTTTACCCTGTCTGAAACCTTGCTCTCAGCTAGGGAGTGATTACTACTATAATTGGGATCCATGGTGGCTGCCGCTGGAGATACTGACGATGAGGCTATCTCCACTAAAATGTAAATAACATTGACATTAGTCATATTGGACCCAAGAGTTACAACTTCACAAATCACAGCTCACAACCTGTGACCTCTTTCTCTTTTTTACTGGAGTTACACTGTTTATTTGCATTGGTGTAAGAATTGTTTTTATACATTAGTGAATAAGTGGTACGTTTGGTTTAGGCTCACATAGCAACCCATCCCTCACAGAGTCTCGCTGTAATCAGCAAAAGCTGACCGCAGTGAAGCAACAGGACCTAAGTCACTTTGACATTGTGTGTTTATGAACCCCAGCTTTCCCTAAAAAACTGACCATGTCCTCATGTATCCCCTGCCACACCTGTCTGAACGACAGTGCTGTCTCAAACAACATTGATAAGCCAGTCACATAAAAGACACAGGGACAAAACACTTAACTGGAAAAGGATACAGAGAAGGAAAGCAGTGATGATATTACTCACTTTTTTTGGGGGGGGGGGGGGGGGGGGGGCATTTGTGTCAGTTGTGTCACTCTGACCACCTCTATCTTGTGCCACAGGGTTTGACATATTGATTGTACTGCTGCATGGGCCATCTCCATACTTTATGCCGTTATTTTGAAAGATTTCAAAAAGAGATTTATGAAGACCCCAGAGTGATCATGGGCTTGTCAGGCACCAATTCTTCTTCTCAGGTGAGGTTTTTTGGGATTTCTGAGGGCTGATGGGTGTCCTCTAGGTAGTGTCCTAGTGCATAGAGGGTGCCCAGAATAAAGAGGGGGGTGCTCTTAATGACCATCTGCTCAGAGAACAACCTTTTTAATGAAGACGGATGTTGGGAGGATCAGACCAGGGGGCTCCAGGCAGGGGTCTAATGACACACCCTACTATGTCTGGACCTTCTAGGTTGTTTTGCGCACCCTGTCAGCCCTCACCACCATACCGGCACCAAGAAATTCAAACAGGCCTCTTGAAAATGTACCACCGCTATAAAAGTACTCACACACACCCACAAGCATGTGCTGCACCACATAACTGCAGTTGTGGTAGTCATATATGAGTCTAGTTAAACTAAGACCACTCCCACACTCTTTACAAGTATTGTAGTGAAGCATGAAGAGCATTTAAGAGCAAAATGAAATACAATAGATGAGTTAATCTATATTTCTACATTGAAGCACAAATAAGAGATGTGTCATGCATCCTGAAAACGCCTAAAAGTAACTACAGCATCGAAACCTATGAATGGGGTCAGTTCTTATGTGGCAATGTGAAAATGTTCCAGGTCTTGCGCATAAATGTTTTAAATTTAGATAAAAGCCATTATATGAAGTTGGGTCATTATTATTGCCTTAGCCAATACGCTTTGTCATTGAGCCACGCCATGTTATGGTTGAGTAACCCAGATTTAATTGGATTTCAGCTACTTAAATTAAATTCCCTTTCACTTCTGATCCACGTCTTTTGTTGTCCAAGCTTCTTTTCACTCTTTGTGTTTATATTGAAGTCTTGGGAAATGTTTCTGTTGATTTGGCAGAGTCCTGCGATTATGCTCCAGCGCTCAGGTCTCATCATCCGCAGTGTTAATAATATCCAAAAAGGAAAGAGGGAGCTTAAAGCACCCACACCCTTAGGCTTTACCCTGAATGTGCGCTTAAATTAAAAACAAGCCCGTGGCCTAACAGCGCTTCTAAACACGGGGATGTTGTGTCAGCAATCTTTCATTAGAGTTATCCTGTTCAAAAAAGACAGCAGGAAGGGGAAAAAGAAGACATGGGCACCTGTGTTTTCTGCTGTCCTTTTCTTTTTTTCATCAAACATCACTTCTCTGTAAAGGTTATTAGAGAAGCCTACTAAGATTGATGGATGGAGATGGAAGATGCTCAGATGCCCATCTCTCTCACACTCATCTTCATCTTAGGTGCTGCTACTGACAGTTAGAGGAGCAGAGGAGGAGATGGATGGATGGGCCCTCACTCCCTACTGTACTTCATGTACACTGGATAGTGCTGCATCTCTAAGAGCACACTATTTATAGTCTTTTTAGTTTAGACGTCTTACAAAACATGAATTTAACACTGTTAGCTACAAAGCAACACACATGATTTTGTGTTAATGAAAAACTTTCAATGCAAACTAGGAGATACCTGTGTGTATTTGTCTATTAATATGCTTTGAGTAAGTACGCGAGGTGCCACGGTTTAATAGGAGCCGTTATAATGAGGAATGATACCAATAAATTGATATCTCCTGCACTCAACACAGTTCTCTCTAAAAGGATTGACTCAGCCTTCACTAACCTTGTATTTGACTTGAACTGTCATTAGCAAAATCAAAAGCAGATTAATTAATCCCAGGTCCACTGGGGTGTGCATTACCTTAAGTGACTATTGTAATATAACTTCAAGAGAAATCACCCATGATTTCTCATCTTGACACCAGAATGAATGCTTTACTACTTCCAGGATGCTGATGCTGTGTGTGTGTGTGTGTGTGTGGGGGGGGGGGGGGGGGGGGGGGGGGTCTGTAAGTGGTGGAGAGACTATTAGAGCATTAATTCTGCTACAAATGGAGCTCTTCTCAAATGGTCAACACTTGTATGTCATCTGGTCTTCTATAAGTATTTTTTCTACTCTGCTGCACCTATTACTCTACCTTGCCTACATCCTTTCCTCGGATCCTTTCCTTAAAACATAGAGAATGCAAAGGAGGCCTTGGACTACAGGACAAAAGTGAACATGTTGTTTCAGTTTGACCGAGAGGGTTGTAAACTGGAAATGGTTTTTAGTGTAACACATACATGAAAGCACTGCTCCAAGTCTCAGTGTTTGTCACAGAGGAAGAGTGAGTGGCTACATCTGTGTTGTTGTTGTTCTGCCTCAAGCTTGGATGCTTTACCATCCTGTTACACTCTGACATTTGGAAACACACCGTGACTCACTTAGTCAAAGGAAGAAGAGGCCAAATCACAGTGGGGACGGTGGATCACTGCTTGAATCAAGCAAAATCCCGAAGAGTATTTTATAAAACCATGTAAACAAAGAGCAGTCCTATCTTTCTGACCTCTACAAGTATCAGACTTTGTCCTTTCTTACATCTTTACATACCGTTTTTTCTTATTCTTTTTTCTGTATCTGAAAATTTGTGGTGCTATTAATCAGATTGCAGCCACCCCATTGGTGTACTAATAGTATCCCCTGCTGGCAAAAGAGGGAACACTTCCCACAAAAACAGATGGGTATAGAAAAGTCTTCTGCTTTGTACATCGCTGTTTTTTTATATACATTTATAATAGTGAAACGTTTTTTAAGACGTCAGATTAAGATATAAGAGTGAAAAGAAATATTGTGATAAACTGAAGCTATAAAAAATTGCATGAATGTAAGCCCACTAACTTGCTTTCCCAGGCCGGGAGCATAGTAATTAAATATTACCCCACCAGAGGTCACTACTTCCAAATATTCAAAACCATAATTTTCTTTATCTGAAATCTCAAGTGATCAATGTACAGTAATGCATCAAATGCCAATAGTAAAATGCATCATCAATGGTTTTCCTGTTACAAAAATCATGCAGCCAATAATCTGACAGGTATCGTTTATAATGAACACAGACAGGCAGAGCATACTTATTGACTCAAAAAACCCATGAGCCAAGAGAAGTCACTGCACCATGCAGCTACAATCCACCATTCAGATCAATGCAATTTCTCAGCAGTCATTCTGACTGACTGCAGACTCTAATTAGTCATCCACCACTCAAGACACAGTAGTCAACAGAGCCTGTTTACATTATGTATTTTCAATTAATGGATGCTGTCTGTCAAACTATTAGTTCATCATTATTGTAGTTTGTGGAGCAGGGAACCCTCTTCCATGTGTGTTCAGAAAGAAAAGCTACCGTCCCTCCTCCTATAGACATGCTGGTTTCCATAGCAACCTGTAGGAGGATCTACAGAGCAAACACTCCAGCAGCCAGGAGAAAAGTGCCCTAACAATGGGGTCTGAGCTGAGGTGGAGGGTTAGGGGAGGAGGAGGAGATGGATAGTGTTAGTGGGGAGCAGAGCAGGTAGCAGATTCATGTAACACAGCAGTCACAGGTTCAAATTATGAATTGGTAGGAATGCTCAGTGGCATGAAGAATGGAAAGAATCTGTCCAATTAAAACTTTATCAAACCAACAGAAATACAACAGAGGCTGGAATAATTGCATTTAGCAGAATTTTGACAGCATTTTTTCTTCTTTTCAGAACAGCATTTTAAAGATTTTTACAATCTCAGTTTTACTGAGAAGAAAAAATTATATGTAACATCAATAACATCACATTTATTACTTAAAGCTAGGGGACCTGTACTCATTGATTCACTCCCTTTTCTAGCCTTGAGCTCCTTTGTCGATATCTACCAAACCAAACCTGCAGATGTCTCCTATAGGAGAAAGTTAGCAATCGATAATGCAAAAATTTCAGAAAACTTGTAATAATTGTCTTAAAGTAAGCAATACGTTTCATGATGTTATTTGTTACTAAAATGTTTTACCCTATTCACCTGTAGTGTCTAGCAAAATGTATGGAATTTACTTTAAAGGCTGTTTTTTTCTAAATGAGTTTTTCTAGTATAAGCTTATACTAGCCAGAAATCTCCACTTCAAAAGCACTTACATACCAAACTTTCCTGTTTAATTCCTAGCTTTATTCTGAAGGTTTTTACAGAGGGGGTTGTTCATATGTCATTCATAGCCTGATTTATGTAACATTTCATAACCTAAAAACGTGTCAGTTGACGGTAGGCTATACTTTCTGATTTATGGGTTGATAAAAAGAGATATCTAAAATATCCTTTTTTAAACTGGAAAAGGCGCAAAAAAATGAACAATTATTTTTAAAATAATATTTGTATTTCAATTTGCTACTGGGCAAGACATTATGCTACATATAGGCTATTTTTTCGTGGAGGCATTCTGGAGCACGCGCTCACATATCCGCGCACACGCGCACGCGCCAACGCATAGGCTCCAGCAGGAGAAGCGTAACTAACTAACTAAAAAAAAAATCTTTAATTATTTACTATTAAAATGACGTCGTTCACATAAACCGAGTCAAGGGCAAAGGGGTTAGCGTGTGAAAGAAAAGAAGTTCCTGGAAACAACAGCGGAGTGAGGTGGGACGCGGCGGTTCAAACTCAGAGATTCCTCAGAGGCTTGACTTCTCTGCTCAGTGCACAGCCATCACAAACTCTGAGAGAAACACGGCAGTTGGTGTCATCCAGATTACATTTACAGCTCGGCGGATTGGAGGAGCCATTCATTCTGACATGTAACTTTGGGGAAAGTGTTTGCGACAACAGCAATAGGTAAGTGAACGCGGCATTGACAATAGAGGTAGGCTGTGATGAAAAGCTGGACTGAAAATGTCATATTTTGTACTGTTTAAGGATACACTAATAAGCACCTCTTAGATTAAATTCCGAATAGATTAAGTTTAGTAGGCTAGTTGCTGTATGGCTGTATGGATTTTAGAGAACATACAGATTTTTTATAGCCGAAACTTTAGCCTACCTTTAAAAGTGGTATCAGTATGTTTATGATGCTAACTCTCAGTCATCATGCCGATATTTTAATGAAATGTATTTTCTTATGGTCGCAGCCTTTATGTTGGATCATATTTTTATATTTTGTGTAGGCATTTGTACAATGTTAAGTTGTTTGTGGTTGAGTTGTTTTCTACAGGTTTGAGGTTGAGGTTTGTTTAATATCACATTTGCTGTTTTAACTCCATATTTAAATTGACTCTTTATTTGGGCACCGTAATGTTTAATGATTTGTTGTTTTTAATCATTTCCTAGGTATGAGCCTAGCCTATGGATTTGTATATCATGTGTAAAGCACATTTAGCAAACTGCAGCTACTTGAAACAACTTCCTCAGCTATTGACGACTTTGCATCAGCCATGAGTGGAAAGGGTTGTCAGCTCCTGGTGTCTCCTTGCAGCGTGTCCCCGTCACTAAGTATGATCAGAGGACACCAGCCCCAATCCATCAGGATACCCATTTCTTTCCCACAAGGGGCCGATCTTAGTCCCTCCTCGAGCATGGAGAAAGTGAAAAGGGGAACCATGCAATCCTTTGCTTCTGAAAAACAGAGCGGAAGCCATGTTGTCCTGCCAACCCTGAGCCTCCGCAGACAGGTGTTGACCAACGGCAAACATATAAACATTTCGACTGCATCCCCACACCAGCAAGTGCCTACTTATCATCCTACAACCACCATACAGACGGGACGCTGCTCCTTTAACAACAGCTTCAAAGGTACAAACAAAGGTGTGTACAAATGCAGGTGTGACTTTACTCAGTATGTGAATACTGCAGTATTCAGGGTCTATACAAACTCTGACTACACACCTCACCTAAAATAAGAAGTCTGACAGAATGATGTTGTATACAAAACCACAACTGATTTACTATCCACAGCTTCATGCTTCACTTATTCTCAGTGTGCTCTTCACAACCTGACTGTCTTCATGCTAGGCATCTTGTTCTTATATATTGATAATTAACCAAGCACAAAGCTTGACCCTACATTTTCTACAGAGGAAAAGTGGAAGGAGGTGAAAAGCTCAGTGATTAACAGAGCAGAAAGCATCAGGTTGGCAAGGGACATTCCTCAATCTGCTGTTATAAACCTTAGTTAAAGCTTAATGTGATGCATTTCAGTTCTCTGTGCAGTTGTTAATGTCTTTTACAAGTTGTTGTGTGATATTATGTTAACAATTTAAATTTAGGGAGGGAAGGGGGGCGGGGGGGGGGGGGGGGGGGGGTTATTGAATGTGGATAAAAGTTGTTGCTTTGCTGTAACCTTTATACTTTAATAAGGTATCTCCCATATTGATATTCTGTATATGGATTTTGGGCTTGTGTCCAGCAGGTTGCTCTGTGTCTGGGCCTACCATGGAAGTATTTGGTCAGCCAGCCACTGCTAACCTGACAGTGACCAGCAGTCCTGTGACCCTTGTCAAAGGCCAACGGTGTACTGCAGGGCCATCAGCACAACACCCTCCATCACATCCACACAGTGTGCAGATTCCCCACACTGATGCCAGGTGGGCAATATCAATAACAGTATGAGATGATGAGCTCACTAAATCTTGTGATCAGTGATACTAAAGTGGATAACAACAATCTGTTTCAGATCCTTACAGTCCAGAGAGTCCCTGGCATCCACTACCCTTAGTCTGTTTGAAACACAGTCAATGTTTAGTGGCAGACATGACTGGTCGTATGGCTACCGGGTGCTTCCTCCACTGGGTCTACCTCAGTGCTCCACGCAGGCCAGCGAGGGAGGTGAGCAGCCCAGCCTTCCTCCCGGCACGGCCATGTCCGGCACGACCATATCAGGTGGCACTAGCACCTCTGCCTCCCTGCCCTCGTACCTCTTCGCAGGTGACGCCGGAAGCCCCAGACAGTCTCGTGCTAAGAAGAGAGCTCTCTCCATGTCGCCATTGTCGGATGTCATGGGTATTGATTTCAACTCCATCATACGCACCTCACCGACTTCACTTGTGGCTTATATCAATGGTTCTCGCATCTCTCCAGCCTCCTACCCCACACTCTCACCTGTCCAATCTGAGGGTTATGGTCACTTCCTGGGCGTGAGAGGCCGCTGCATCCCCTACGCCCATCCCTACAGCATGCCCGGTTCTTCGCAGGCCTCGGCCCCACAGACAGATTATGGTCGTATGCAGATGCTTGAAGAGGGAGGGGGTCTGGAGAGCCAGATGGCTAACATGGTGGTGGACCAGCAGTGCCTCCCAGAGGAAGGAGGGGCACTGGAGAAGATTACAGAAAGCTGCAGCCAAACCATCAACAACCTGCTGCCACCTCCACAGTTTCAGCCAGCCCTGCTGACTACTATCCAAGAAGCTGATACTCTACATGGGCCTCCACCACCCTACCACTCACACCAGCACATCCACCTTACTAGACACTGTAAAATAAAGCCCCCTTCTCAGGACCCTCTCACACACGCTCCCATGGTTCATCCCAGGCATGGGGTGAGCTTACTACCGCAGGTCCCTATGCTGGAGGAAGAAGAAGGAGAGCTGGAGGACTATGGGGCCCACAGCTGCAGGTGGATAGACTGCAGTACAGTCTATGACCAAAGGGAGGAGCTGGTAAGGCACATAGAAAAGCAACATGTGGACCAGCGGAAGGCTGAGGATTTCACATGCCACTGGGTGGGCTGTCCACGCAACTTCAAGCCCTTCAATGCCCGATACAAGCTTCTTATCCACATGAGGGTCCATTCGGGAGAAAAACCCAACAAGTGCACGGTACACCATGCAGATCACAGCTGTGTCTCTTTTCATGTAACAGAAGTCTATTTTCATACTTTATTTCTCTGCCTCTTAGAAAGAAGATTCCTTATCTCTTCCCAACAATACACAGATAACACAGCTCTCTCTCTCTCTCTCAGTCAGATCAATATCTTTTTACCAATTTATGAGAAGAATGAGTCAATGCCATCAAAGTAGGAACATGATGAATGCCAGGGGCTCACTGAGTTAAATCCTCATTGTTTCATTCAAAGCCACAGCATCTAGTTGAAGGCTTTCAAGCCTCAGGCTGCAGGAAAAAAAAACTTTTAGGGCAAATGCCTTCATGTGCTCTGTGTTTATAGCCAAGGTTTAGATAAAAAATATCACCCCTCTCTCCTCTTAACTTTAGCTATTGGGTAATTAGCGGGGCTCTGTGATAATTGACATGGGAGTTAACTCAATTATGTAGTTACTAAATCAGCACAAAGGATGCCTAGCACTTTAGATTTGGCATGGCACCATGGCTTTCTGGTAGCTACTGGGCCTGTCAGCAGCAGGGGGCTTTGCCAGGCCACCGTCTGACAAACTTGGCAATTGTTCTGGGAAGGTGATGCCCCATAGTCTGGCTCTCTGCAGGTCTGCATCTGTGGCCAAAGAGATGGCGTTTATCCATGGGGTGGATTATTGATGAACTAGTGGCTTTATTTGTCCATGATGGATGATCTAGTTCTTTCAGATGTGTTGCAATGTAATGATGCCTCTTTAGTTTGGTTATTAGTTGTTGTTTTTTTAAGATTATTTTTTGGGTATTTTCGGCCTTTATTTTTTACAGGACAGCTGAAGACATGAAAGGGGAGAGAGAGGGGGGAATGACATGCAGCAAAGGGCCGCAGGTATATATGGGCACCCGCTTTACCAACTGAGCTTTCCAGGCGCCTGGTTATTAGTTTTAAATGTAACGTGATAATATTAGAAATAGTCTAAAGCTTGTCTGAGGCACACCAGTACTGTGACCTAAATGCTTATGTCAGCATGCAAACATGCTCAAATTAACAATGCTGATATGCAGATGTTAAGCAGGTGCATGTTTATCAGGTTCACCATGTTACATTTCACTGGAATTGTACCCGTACAATTTTATGTGACAAATAAAATTGATTGATTGATTTCTAATGAACAAATTAAGCAGAAGCTGATTCGAATGGCATTAGCTTTGCAGGTATTTTGATATAAACCAGTGTATCGGACAATAATAATTTTAACCTAATAGTGGCGTTATATGTGTCAGGGGATCACCAAAATAATTACAATTCTTCCAAAGGGGCCCATTAATGTCTCTTATCCATCAAATAGCTGTTGAGATATTTCACGAAAAGCCAAAGATGACAACCTGCTGGTGGTGCTAGAAGAAAAGTCAAAGGATCACCACAATCAGTAGGATTCATCCTATGGGGACTATAAATGCCTGTAACAGATGTCAGGTCAATCCATCCAGTAGTTGCTGAGATATTTAAGTCTAAACCAAAGTGCAGGGCCGACCAACCAACCAACAGACAGACCGACATTGCAATTCCACTGACTCATGCAGCTAGCATGGCTTTAAAAATATGCATGAATTGAACACCGCTCTGAACTCCCTCCTTTGTTTTTTTCTCACTCCCACTGGGAAAATAGTTGAGACTTAAATGAGTAATTGACAAACCGCTCGCAAAACATGCTTCATGTCGCTACTTTTAACAAGTCAATTATTAACGGCATGCATACCTGCAGTCGACCTTTTGTACCAAAATACTCACTTATTAGTTGAAGCCCGCTCTGTTGCCATGGGGCTACAAACCTTGGCTGGGTCTGTGTTCCATGAATAATAACGAAGAAAGTATTCATGGTCACAGCCCATTGCCAAAAACTAATTTGATACAAAGTGGCACATGTGTTTGTGGTCCTGTAATTATAGTACAGGCTAATTCTGAGTAAAGAGAGAAAAGGCTAGTACACTTGACTTATCTTTCCTGCACTTTAATGAGACATTTTTACTCTGTGTGGTTGAGTCTGAACATTATGTCAAGAGTCCAGGCTTTTTCTTTCTTAACTGTACATTAACATTTTCATAGATCTTTGCATAAGTAGCCTATGTGTATGTGATTACATCCCTCTGAGATTGAAATGTTGTTCTTTAAAGATAGAAATGCTAGATATAAAAACTCTGAATCTCACAGAACAGTTAGAAAAGCTAAAAGCACTTTAATATTTAAAGAAAGCTAACTCTCTTAAACAAGCCCACCTTTGAAATTATATAATCATCCAAGATGCAGCTCCCAGTTGTTCTTAGGAAATGATTGGCAAGTGAATAAACTGATGCATGATAAATGAAGTGTGAGCCCGCAGCAGAACAATGATGTAGCTCTTGTTACAAAGTGAACATATAGGGCAGGCCCAGGCTTGTGCCTGTCATCTTACAATCTGTTTAATGATGTTTCATCAGTTTGTTAACATATCCTTGACTCAGCAGTCTGTTTGCGTCTGTCACTGTGATTTTAACACGTGGTTTTAAAAGCACAGTGTGAACTTAAATCCCAAGAGATTTTTACAGCCATTGTCAGTTAGCACGTTAATTTAGATGTTCAGACAATTTTTAATATCATAATGTGCTTTACCATTTTGCTAATTGCTCCTCGGGTAGTGGAGAAATTGCTTGCTCTTTGGAATTATTATCTTGTGCATTGTGGCTGCCATGCATTCTATTACCACTCCAATGCTAAAAATGCTAAAAACAAAAAACAAAATACAAAAAAAAGAAGAAAAGGTTTTGGCAAAGTTCAAAGTGTACTTCATCTTCTTTCAGTATGCATTATTTATGCTGTGATCAATCAGTGCATTTGCATAATGTGAAAATAAAACCTTAGTTTCTTTCTAATCCACTACAGTTCCATACATGAGCATTTTGTAATTCAAGCCTTGCTAATGCTATTGAAAGCAAGCTTATTAGATTTCAGGTTTGACAACATTTTAAGCGCCATCCCTACAATTGTTTGGAGAAAACTAACTTTGGTTTTAGCACCAGGGATAATGCTTTAGTATCTGGAATAAACGTTCACATTACAGCGTATGTCATTATTTTGCATTAGTTAACATAGCCGTTCATTGTTCCAGTACTCTAAACCCCCTTCTCAGTTACACGAAAAGTCCCATGTACTAGTGTCTTCTAACATTAAAGGTACCAATTACTGACAGATTGCTACACATGTTGTTTGATCTATTTGTCCCACACTTTGAGTAGTTGAAAAAAAAATATGATTTCTTATGTAACACCCCTACAGGAATGTAGAAGTCACTGGAGACAGAAAAATATACAGTATAAGGAAACAGGTGAAACAAAAAGAGCAAATAAGGGAGAAATATCACTGGTGAAACAGGGAAGAGCGGTGTCCAGAGTGAATTGACCTCAGGCGAAGACTGGGCATTGGACAGACTTTGTTGGCACAGACTGCAGCTGTCATTGTTCAGCCAGGGCATGAGTACCTGCCAGGACCTGTCAGAAGCTGGCTGCAACACTGATCTACACTGAGGAGCCATGCTGCTTTCTTTTCAGCCCAAACGCTCCCCGCGAAAAACTAAAAAGCCGTCTGCGCTTTATGAGAGCTTTATGAGACAGAGAGAGAGAGAGAGAGAGAGAGAGCAGAGTTACACAGTTACACACCCCTGGCTAGTCCTGGAGTCTTGGCAGTATTTTAGCTTTATGCTGGTTCTCACTTGTCTGACCACTTTGTTTCTGAGAGACTATTTATCTCTGTCTGTGCTTTTTTTCTTTTGGTATTCTAGCTGAGGGGTCTGTTGTTAATTCTTTTCTGTAGATTATATTTATGATTGGTCAACTTTGCAAGGCCATCCCCTTATGAAGGAGCATTTATTATAATAGACCAGAATTGGAAAGAGTGCCCGAGTGAAATGTCTTTGTCATTTCTCATTTTGTGCTACTATACCGTTTTGTTTGGATTCCAATTAAGTGCTTGCTTTAGTGCTTTTGCTTTGGAAAAATGTTAAAAAAAAATTCTTCATATTCAGCGCTGGTCACCCTAGATTTTATGCTTTTAAAAAAATTCCAGAATACAACCACCATACTTATTACATTCAAAAAATAATTGTCATAACATGAAATTGTAAAAATAAAAAATGCAAATAGCTTTGCTTAACAAAATATCTTTATTTCCTAGGTCAAGTGCGGAAGCAAGATAGTTTTTGAGAATAGATGTCAGGAAATAGCTGTGCCGTTTTGAGGAAGAAAGGCAAATATTTCTATGTGGAATGCAGAGGAATGTTATTAGTAAGCTATTAACAGGCAGAGACATTTTGATTTGGCTTTGGCGGTGATGACTGAGAGGTATCAGTATGTCAGAAATCTAGTCTTGGTGAAAAAAAAAAAATTGGACATGGTCTGTGTGTTTTCTCAATAAGGCTTAGTAAAGACATTCCTACCCCCTGTGAACAGTAAGGGGAGAGTAAAGTCCTGGCCTTACACAAGAAGAAAGACATATTTTAACAGTGAAGTCACTGTGGTCGCATGATACTGCAAAACAAGTTGGTTTGGATAACTGTGGTATTTTTCCCAAAGCCCAAGACGTAGTACAAGTCCAAGGGCCTGTCTGTTGCTGTTATATGGTGTAGTCATTCTTCAGTCTGAGCTTTGCTGTGAATGTATTAGGAATAGTCTACTACAAGTGACTTGTTTTGTAATTGATAGCTACCAGCCGCTGTCAAGGTGATGCAAGATGAAGGATTCAAAACACAGATGACAATACAGTGATGTGTGTATGAACACTGACCCCTGCTGGGGACACACACAACCATCAGAAATGTGTTACTTAAATTTGGAGTAAAATAACTCTCTTTTTAAGTTTTAAATGGAATTTGCCATTTTTGTTGCAATCAAAACCCCAAAGTTGAATCCTTACTCAATTTTGACAAAGTATACATTGTTTGAAAGAATAAAGCTTCATGATTCCATGTGCATACAAAACAGAAAATAAAATGACAATAGGTGAGAACAAACCATGTAGTTCTACCACGTTTGTGCCTCTGTTAATTTGGTCGAGTATCATATAGACTAGTTCTGACTTATTGATAATGAACTCTTAAGAGTTCCTTGTCAAAAGAGGGCAGGATCATGACTGTGATCAAAACGGTAACCATTTAATTCTGGGAATTATATTCATGCTTGTGTGCACAGAAAGAGAGTGCTTGTAGAGGGATTTAAGCATCACACGTAACTGATTCTTTCAAAACAATTATGTATGACAGTCTAGCTTGAATTATCAGTGTTGAAATCATTAAGTTGATATCTGTTCCTCATAGTGTGATGTACTCTGTATCGTGTGTGTCCAGCATGCACATCAAACACCAACATCCAAAAGTGAAGAGATAATAATAATAATAATAATAATAATAATAATAATAATAATAATAATAATAATAACAACAATAATAACAATAATAACAATAATAACGATAAAGGCACAGTCATCTAAATTATAAGTATAAATTCACATAATAATCACAGTTTAGTAGGAATTGACCGATTGTAAAAGCAATATGGTTGTATAATTATCAAACATGAAGATACAAAAAGATTGCTCACTACTAATAATAGCCAGCAGTTGTAACATACTTGCCATAAAACTACAATTTACCTGTCTTTCCCAAATTTTTACCCCTCTCAGGGCTTTGCTGCTTCACAGCTGCTTGCCTGTCAACCATGCAACAAGTCCTCCAAACCATACGACAATATAGGTCGTTTATTCTTACCCTCTAATATGACCCACAGTCTCCAACAATGGCAGTGAGCAGTTAGGGCTTACTTGAGTGTCAGAGACTAAATGACCAGTTTTTCTATTCAAAGGCTTTTTTATATTTCTTCTTTCACTCCCTCCCACACACTAAGGTCAGCCGGCCTTTGTCTGCAGCGACTTCCAGCTAATAAGCTCATAGCTCCAGGTGTGTAACATATTGTAGCTTATAGAGCTTATATTGGACATTGCACTGGATGAAGCCAACAGCCAAAACATAAATGACTTCAATTATTGGCCTGTTTTAAATGTAGTAAAAATACACGTGGCAACCTAGTGGTAATGTCCAGCTTGGTCAACTTTAACTGTGTTTATATGCGATTACAGTTCGAGGGCTGCAAGAAGGCTTTCTCCCGGCTAGAAAATCTGAAGATCCACCTGCGTAGCCACACGGGGGAGAAACCCTACCTGTGTCAGCACCCAGGCTGTCACAAGGCCTTCAGCAACTCAAGTGACAGAGCTAAGCACCAGCGTACACACCTGGACACAGTGAGTGGCAACCATGCGCAAACACGTACAATTATGGATGGTATTTCAAAGCTTGTGTATGTGCACGTGTGTGTGTGTGTCTGCCTCTATGTGGAGTCCTACAAGTTCATATGTCTGTGGTTGTACAGAAGCCATATACTTGCCAGGTGCTTGGCTGCGCAAAGCGTTATACTGATCCCAGCTCCCTGAGGAAACATGTGAAATCCCACTCTACTAAAGAACGACAGTTACGGAAGAAGGTACAGTGCATGCTGTAACACAATTCACAAGTTTTTCCAATTACTGTTATCTTGAGAATGTATTTTACTGAGAAAAGTAATACCAAGTACGCAACTCATATAACGTGTAAGCTGTCCACTAAAAATAAACTGGATTTGTTAAAGATGTAGGCTAGCCCTGGGTGATTGCAAGTATACAGCATCATCTTTCTTAACATTACAATCATGAACAAAATAAAAGCTACATTAGGTTTAATTTCTCCTAATTAGCTGAAAATATTGATTGTTATACTCTCTGTGATTTGCTCTCCAACTCTGTTAAACTCCGCAACTTAACTGTTGACAAACCACTGTCATTTACTTTAACTTTATTAACCTACATCTAGGTGCGCATGCAGTCAGACGACAATACATTCATTTACGCTCACACTGACAGAGCTAGGTGACAATATACACATAATGATGTTGTTTGTGATATCTTTGTCTTGTTTTTACCTCCTTTATTTTCCCCTCAGGGTGACTCCATTACATTATGGCACTGCAGTGTTGCGGTTAAGAGTTTTGTATGGGTATGAAAGATTGATGCTCTTTAGCTTACTGGTGGTGATGTTACCATCTAAAACTCAAATAAAAGTTTATTGTAATTGTAATTTCACTGATGCTTTTCAAGATTAAGTTCATGTTATATTTGTTTCTTACCAAGACCCCTGCTAAATCCTAACATATACTATATAACAACCCTTATAAGCAGGAAAAAAATCAGAGGGTGGGATGTTTTGTTGGGGGTATTTATGACAGGTATTTATTATGCTAAAGCCATTATATACATACAGTATAAAAAAAATATACAGTTCACACCTGGAACATTCTTCCAGAATCCCATTACTGTTAATGCTGTTCACCGCTGTTTATGTTTTTGCACCATGTGCCTCTTCTCTAGATGAAATCCACTGCTGATGTGACTCAGGACACGCTGACAGACTGTTTAACCATCCACCCTTTGCAACCGAGCCTTTCTCCTCTGACAAGGATAGACTTGAACTCTTCCCCTGGTGCATCCCATGAGTCCTATTCTGGTATGTCTAAGTCCTGGCCCTTTGCATTAATATGTTTGATTTGAAAACTAGATACTGCCCCCCTGCAACCATTAGATTTAGGCTGTGATGGACAGCCCTGAAGTATCTGTCATCCCTGTTCCTCAGCTGCTCCACGGGGACGAGACTCCTCCAGCAATCCTCACCTGGCTCTGTTATGCTCCTTACAAGATAATTACAGGTACTGAGGATCTTTGTGTCAGGTTTGACGATTTATATTTATGTATCCAATTACATTTCAGGGGGGGGGGGGGGGGGGGTGCTCATGCCTGTTCATAAGCAAAAAAGACGAAGCCTTTTCATGTTCATCTTCTTAAAATATATGTATATAATATATGCAGCAACAACAGTCAACTCACAGAGCCGTTAGCTTTACTAAACAAGCCAACTGGTATTTTCTTTTGATTTCTTTTTTATTCCTATTGGCACAGTTAGAACTAGCTGTTCGAACTTTAGCCATGACTGATTTAAATGCTTCACAAATCTTTTTTTCTCCCTTCTGATGATCTGAAACAATCAACTTAAACATTGGTTGTCATGGTTTCAAGACTATAAGCTCATAATTAGAATAATCAGTTTAAAAGAAAGCACTATTTTTTACCTTGATAAAAGAGTTTTTTTGTTGGTGTGTGGGTGGGTTATATGACTGGGAAGAGGCTTTACAGGTTGGGGATGGCCAGCAACACATTTCCCTGGTCAATCCATATGAAAACATCCCTTCATCTATACACTTCAAAGCATGTGATGAAGTATTTCTGTCGCTCTGAGCTGCCAGATGCTCATGGCTCCTCACTGGTCTTGATTGTTCTCATATCAGCAGTAGGCCAAAGCATTCACTGCAGGATTCTGGGTAGACAATTGGCCTGCGAAAGCCGACCTTGGCTTGGCTCATTGGTCTTGACCGTTGGTATTAATGGATGCTATAGCCACCAACAAGAGCAGCTAAGGAATTCAATAAGTGAAAGATAAAATGTAAAAAATACCATTTAAGGTCCAGTGGGAGAAGAGAGATGCTGTAATTACTTTTTATAGATGTTAAATCGATTGTAAAATCCTCGTTGCCATTTTCTCTGGGATTCCTGTCGGTTCCCATTCAGTCCTTGCATATTGTCAGCAAACTCTGGCTCCTTTAGTATTCTTGTTATTGGCAACATGCAAATGTGGTACTTGGTCAAACCTACAGTAACAGCAGGGGTGTCAGCTACCATAGTCACTGAACAATATTTACATTTAGTAGATTAATCCTCTGTTTTTAACAATGAGTTACATAATCTGAAAGTAGTGTCCTTGATTTTCTTAATGTTGTAACAATGAGCAATAGAGGTGTAAAAAAAAAGGGTTAATGATTTACTCTAGGGTTGAACTCGATAAGTGAAGTACTGTGCAGAAACTATTATTGATTTCAATAGCAATACCATATGCTTTTAAATTGAAATTCAGAGCAGAAAATGCCTATTATGTTGGTATTGTTATATAAGAATTATGCTGTGCAGAAAATGATGAGACAAGATGTAAAAGAAAGAGGGAGCTTTCTACGTTCTTTTGAGTGGTTATTGCAAGTACATGTCACGTTGTGCATCTCTTTTGCATCATTGAAGCGAGTAAAGGTTTGCCTAAGGACAATCACAAATGATGACAGGTGTAAACAGTGCGAATGGTTGCCGAAAAAAGTATGTGTCGAATTAGCGCAGACTATATGAAACTGTCCCCCTGTCATTAACGCCTGATGGATTAATTAATGTTATCATGCCTTAGTGTGAAACTGGGGCATATATGGCATTGGACCAATACAATTGTGTGTTAAAGTGCAATGTTTGCCTTCTAACTGAAGTATGGTTAAAAGGACAATGGAGGTTGTGAGCTTGGACATTTTGTTTTGTTTAGCACTTGACATCTAAAGGAAGTGGTTTAAAATATAAAACGATAGCCTTAAATGGTGATGTTTTACATAAGTTTATGTTGTTACATCTTTATACAAACTGAATAAAATTGTCTTGTTGATTTTTTAAGGAAAACATGATACACTGAATCATATATAGCATGGGCACAGCTAAGGCAAGTATAATGTATTGCATTTCAGTGCGGTACTCGTGCAACAGTACTGCCTATTTAAAGCTTACAGAATATACAGTAATCCTTGATTTCATTCATTTTTAATATGTGAGAAACATTTCTAAATTATTTTATATTTAAAATATAACATACACCTCACAGGTTAAAGCTTTAGTGTGTAACTTTTTGATATTAATAAACGTCCATTACATTCAAGCCAGTGGCAAATGAGTTGCTACAAAGCTAATTAAGACTATCAGCTCCACAAAACTCTCTCTGTATTTCTAAGTATGTTCAGAAGCTGGTGTCATCCGCTGACTTTCCTGCGCAGAAACTCAAGTGAAGAAAATTACATCTTCTGAAGAGTTCATGTTTTTTTAATCCTCCGTGTCCTCCATGGCTACTAGCAACTGCGTGGAGGAGGGGTGGGGGGTGGGGGCGCTATCACATAGGCTTGTATCATGTGGACATGCCGACAGTTTTGTTGTTTGTCATTACAACACAGAAGTCCTCTTGAGGGCGACAGAAAATACGCACTACTATAGCTTTAATGGAATCCAGCCTCAAATGTACCATCAATTTAAATCATGAAACCACTCAAAATTCATTTTTCTACCTTTTTAATTGCATTTCTGCAACATCCACAATGCACATTTGTAATATAGGTTTTGTTTTTTAACAATACAAACATATATTGTTCTTTTTCTTAATTTCACAAGTAGAGTATTTAATTCAGTCTGAAATATTTCAGGTTTGTTGATCCCTCCCCTCACCAGCTCCTCCCCAGGGACCAGTGTGGGCCTTGCTCTCCCACCTGCCTCCCGCATCCTCCCAATGGGACATCCCTACAGAACAACCCAGATCTGAAGCAGCCCAGCGAGCCTCCTGATCTGGCAGATTACAATCCAGGTACTCAAGAGGTTTATCATCAGTGTATTCTTAAGATTTGTCAAATAGACGTTTCTCCTATAAAAAGGCGTAAGTTTCACATCTGAAGAGCCTATTAGCAAATGTTTGGGCGGTTTGACAAGCTGAAGAGATTTTTTCACATGCACATTAATTGTGCATTATATCTTCATCTACGTATCTATGATGTGTAGCAGGTGGCGTATTTTTCTTGTTAGACAGAATCAGGCAGCTCCACTCTGTGGACCTTTAAATAGACATCACCTCTTTTCCCTGCAGACTTGACAGCCACCATGATGTTGAATATGCGTTCAGAAACACACAATTTAGTTTTAACTGCTGGGATAAAGCAGGGTTTGAAAAAAAAAATGAAATGTTGCTTCATTTATATGGCCTAACGTTGCTTTTCTACTGGAATGTTTAATTTAAGGAGAAAAGCTGTAGACTTTAATTGAGTTGTTTTTGTTGTTTACAATGTGGATCAAAGAGTGAGGCTTTCTAATTTTACCCAGCAGAGCTCGCAGGGCAGATTAAGATGCTATATTTTCCTCCACAATATGGCGGGATCATGGCACAGACTAGCTCGAGTCACCTGATGCAAGTTGATGCCTTTGGTGACAGCCTCGCTCCAGCAGTCAATAATCCCAATGGGGTGGCCGCCTTAGAAACAGCTCTTTCCTGCATTACAGGTAATGAAAATACAGTCTAAACTAATACTCAAAGATGAGCACTTTATTGCCATTGGATTTCACAACTCTTGCTGTGCATACGTGTATTTCTGTGTGTGTGTGTGTGTGTGTGTGTGTGTGTGTGTGTGTGTGTGTGTGTGTGTGTGTGTGTGTGTGTGTGTGTGTGTGTGTGTGTGTGTGTGTGTGTGTGTGTGTGTGTTTTGCAGGATGTGATGTCCATAGTCAAGCACAGGATGTGGATCCTAATCAAGAATTGCATGGAGGGGATATCTTCAGTGTGATGGACCATTGCACAAGCCAGGTCTCCTGCATCTATACGGAGGGATGATTATTAACTCAATTGTGGGTTTTGTTCCGTTGCACTATTCTGTGTCCCTGTTCCATTTAAGTGAAATGGTCAAATAGGAAGAACACTTTAGATGACGCCACAACTTTGCGGCAGCTTCATTTAGCAAAATAAAATTATATTTGATCTCTCTCTCTCTCTCTCTCTCTCTCTCTCTCTCTCTCTCTCTCTCTCTCTCTCTCTCTCTCTCTCTCTCTCTCTCTCTCTCTCTCTCTCTCTCTCTCTCTCTCTCTCTCTGACTCAACACTGGCTTCTGCCTTCCTAATCAATGTATAATAATGACTGAGCTTACAGGATTTTTTTTATTGTTTACTTTCTTAGTTTGTATACAGCTTGTGTATAACAATGTTCATGTAGTAAGTACTGTACTTCGAGTAGTTTCTGGTGACATTTTGCACAATTTTCAACACTGCAATCATAGCAAAGTATGCAAGGGATATTTTTAAGGTTTTTCTTAGAACCATGGCATTGTAACTATAGTAACAAGACAACCTTACCATTTCACTATAATGTTCATAGACATAACCCATTATTTGAGTATAGTACTGTATGTGCTGTGATTTCTCCTGTGCCTTCATCATGAGGTGGATTTTTGTTGGTGACTATACAAGTGATTTTGCATATTTTAGTTTATTTACTGCAAATGTCTTACAGTTCACATTGTAGTTGACCCTTTCTGAAATCATGCCATAGTGCTATACATTTTTTTTAACCTGTTTTCTTACAGCCATTCATCTCAGTTCATTTCCATGTGGTATGAAGATGAACTTGAACTTGTATGAAGGTACATTACTGTTGCATTTTAATGCAGTGAAGACTTTTCAATCCAGTTTGCACTTTCAGCTGCATAACCATGCAACCATAACATAATTATGACACAAAAGCTAATCCAAAGTCTATGCAATTCCTGATTTTTATAGTGGAGTGAAATGACCATGAGGATAAAAACTATTCAAAACTCATCATGATCAGCAACAATGTAACATGATTTATAGTAAATGGGCTAAAATGTGTATGAATGCTGCAAAAGTGTTTAAACATTTGTACATATTGTATTGATATGGATCAATAAAAAGCAGTAAATCATTTGTACCCTTGTTTATCATTTGGCTTATCACACACATCATTTACAAGGTTACAATTCAAACGCCCCAAAGCACTCTGCAACTGACGAATAAGACAAGATGTTAATTTATGCGTTTTAAACAGCCTGTTCTGTCACTCAAGAGTAAGGCCAATGATATACTAATATATCTGCAGCTCTAAAAACATGCTTTCTAAAAGTGTTTTGTTGATTTTTATTTAAAGCAGCAGCTTTGCACACTACAAACCACATTTTCTCAGGCAAAAATAAACTCATTTCATTATTCAAGTCAGTATCTCTCTATAGAGTCAGTGTCTCTATCTCTATTTGCGTTCAACAAAACAAGACAAAGTTTAAAGGCACAACAGAGCAATATAAATAACAACTTACACTAAAATTCTAGAAGCAATAAGCATAAGTAAATCACACAAACGCAACCTGAGTAGTATGAAAAGTCTGTACAGCAGGCACCAATCTTAACAGCTGTGTATTTTTTGTGTATTTGAAATTGAAAGGACAAACAGTTTTACTTAAAAATAATTATTTTAGCAAAAGAGTATCATGCTTTAGATAGAGGTTTCAGTAGTTGCCTAGCAACAACAACAGCTTTTCCAAAAAGCATCTGTTTAGTACTACCAAAAAAAGTGCTGTGCAGTGGACACAGGTGGTTGGTTAGGATCTGGATGCCATTGGAAGCCTCTTAATGCTGGCCTTGTTATGGTCACTGTACCAATTTTAAAAGTTCTGCGTGATTTTAGCCTCACTTGTGCCCTTTGGTAAAATGTTGTAGCACGTAAATGCCATGCTCTATATTTAGTGTTTCATAGTAACGTCAATTGTTTTTCTACCAATATCCACCACTTTTTCATTAACGATGTCCAAAGTCCTGAGGCAGTTGTTAACACGGTCAAGTAACACCTAATGATTACATTTAACCCGTTCAGGTAGAAAGACACATTCATTAGTAGGGGTTAACTTTCCAATAACAAAGTATGACAGGGACAATAATGGCAAAATGCAATATGATGGTCAATAAATACACAGAAGAATGATATGCACCATTGACCTATCCAGCCATCTGCTCGGAGAACACTGGGTACTGCCTGTGCACACTTATGGTCACAAATTCACACAAAAACTCTGATGTATGACAGGTAAGGCAATCATTCAGTCAGCGTTCATTTTAAGTGAATACGACCAGTTTTGCCCCATTTTTCTTTCAGCCCTTGCCTTTACTCTATCCTTCCACGCAAGGTGGGTAAACAGAAAAAAATAAGTCTGGTTTTCATTTGGTGTCCATGTGATTTGTTCAGCTCTTAAATCAGAGACATAAGAAATGTTTAGATCAAAGTGAAATCTTTTACCATCATTAAATATTGTAATTTCCATATTTTTTTAATGAGGATTATGCACGATGATGCAAATGATTATGGCCTACTTTTGTAGGCTATTTAAAACACTGGAGGTGGGTTTGGTGGTAAATGATTGCTGTTTTTGCTGTGAGATTAAAAAGTGAATGTCAAGAGAAACATATCTCTGTGGCAAACTGAATTATTCATTACACTTGAGAATGAAAAGGCAACACCCAGATGTTGATGCTGAGACAAAGACCATAATGGTTTAACACAGCAGCTTTAGGAACACATGTTGCTTTGTGGTGGGACTTGATGACAGGCCTTTAACTTCCAGTGTACAAAAAAAATGGACATATTAAACCATATCTAAACCTTGACCTCTCTCTGGCCAAAACATAGCATAAATGAACTTGTCATCTTGAGAATCTCACAATGCAAACATATAGCCTATCACTGTAGCATAACATTAAATCACCCTAAAAAGAAGCACAAGCATCACCATTAATCATTATCTCTATTGGCCTAATCATAATTATGACAGTATAAAAATTAAGTAATTCCAAAATGACCTGCCACATTATGAGGGTCCTGGATCAGGGCTTGGTGTTTATTATGGGCATCAGCTGAGGGAAAACGAAAGTAGCATATTGAGTACCCAATACAGATTTGTATTATTTAGATAATATGCCTACAGCCGTTGTATTTTGCACCAAAAAGGACTACAAACACAAATGTATGACTTTCTTTCGACATCCACGTTATCCATTCTTGATTTATTTAAAGTCTCCAAATTAAGCACACTAAACGCATGGGCTCGGGTAGAATTGCCAGCCTTGTAACATATTTACAATAAGCACAAACACATGTATTTCGGTGTGATTTTATTTCCGTTAAGACTGTATTAAGTGCGCTTTAATCTCCTCCCACCTGCCTGGTAAGGTTGCGCGCTCCCGGTGAGTTTTATAGCAACTGTTGCCCAGTGAGGCAGCGCCATAGTCACCGTAGTCCTGGCGACTGTAACCCACCAACAACAACCTCTCGCTCCATCATTACCACCTCCTCCACCATCCTCATCTTCATCAACCAGTCCACAGCTCAGGTTTGACTACATTCTTTTACTATTTTTTAGCTCGAATTCAAGTCCCTCACGCTTCAAGGGATAATTGTATGAAGGATATATTAATGCTGTGGTTAATGTTTTGTCTGCTGCTGAAGGAAGGCTCGGTGAATAGCTGGGGTAGTTTGCTAGCGAGGGTGTTTCTTTGTGACGTGGTAGTCTGCTTGCTAACGTTGCCTGTAGATACCCACAGCTGTGAGAGGTCCTGATCGCTAGCAGGATCTAGCTAAGTCCTCTCAAAGGGTGCTTTGTGGCTAAAACTGACCTAAAAGTCAGTCAGTCTGCCAGAAAACGGATTTCCGTGAAACTTATTTGCTTAAACTTACCATGCTGGGTGGTAGCATAGGTCTTGGCTAGTCACTGATGCTAGCTGGTCAGCTGGAGCAGGTGTCTGTTGTTGCTAGGTTGCTAACGCCAGCGTTGCCCTCTTATAATGCCTGTTGGTATCCCTTTTTTTCTTTTTTTTTTTTTACTAATGTTACGGTGATATTGCAAGTTTATGTTTCGGGTGGTTCAAATCTTGTTGGTCATACAAAACCAATAACGTCCATCAGCAATGGAAAGTGCTGTGAGCTAGCTTTCCATTCACTAACTGCTATTGACAATAGCTAAGCCATTACTTTCCCTTTTGTCTTAGGGAGCAAGATAGCTTCGCTAGCTCTCTTTGTGGCATCAGATGGCTATGATAAGCTATTTTGATAACACAAGGCAAAGTTTCGCGGTGGTCAGCTTTGAGGAAAAACACCTGCCCGATTTAACATTAAAATACCTCAGTGTTACTACCCGTTTTTCCCGAATCATATTGTTATTCTGCATTGCAGATTCTGTACATGCGCCGGTAACATAAATATGTATCTATCCCTTCTGCAATACCGATATAATTATTGACTAACAGAAGATTACATTTCGTATTTGTGTTACGTGTGTGCGTGTTTTTCTCTGGGTGCGCAAGAAAGGGAAGGAGTGTACTCAATCCAGCATGACACTGTCCAGGGGGAGAAGATTTTAAGATTTTTGCCAGATTGATTTTAGGCTCACTTAATGTTTGGGTAAAACATTAAGTCAGTCACATCTATATATCAAATAAGCTATATTGCCTTTCTTCACAAGGGAATAGTAAACTTGCATTTTAGGATTCTCCTGTGGGGGTTCATATAAGTAGGGACTTGGTTTCTTACTGTTGCATCACAATTATTCTTTGGGTCCATTGGGTCTCCTGTGCAGCTGCGACCTCAGATTGTGTGTGTGTGTGTGTGTGTGTGTGTGTGTGTGTGTGTGTGTGTGTGTGTGTGTGTGTGTGTGTGTGTGTGTGTAAATAGAGGACAGGTGCACCTCTAGTAGTGGTGGGACTCATGACCATCTAGGCCTATGTCCACCAAATAAAAAATAAAGTATATAAGTAAATAAAATGTCCATCGTCATTCCTAGAATTTGGTTCTCTTTTCGATTTGTTAGTTGTGAACCACTCATGTAGCAAGTGGGCCTGACTGAGCCAGAGCAATTGACACCAATTAGATCAAAATACCAATGGTACAGTTTTTGCACATACTGTAGGTGCCTTAAACATTGTAAATATATTGATCTATTGGCATATATAACCCACTATAGGCCATGTACCTCCCAACACAAACACACACAGAAAACAGGATGTTGGGAACTGTTAGTTATCAGATCATGTTACCACTTACCTGTAGTCCAGTAGCCCAGAAATAGTACCATGCCACCTGCTGCCTGGATCCTGTTACATTTCCAATCACTTAAAGAGGAGTTGATTAATTCAATTATTCAGTCATCCATTTTCATGGCTTAGCAGAATACGGCAGGTTTGGTTTGTTATTTTCCCCCAGCCTGCGCGCAATAATGTATATTGTTGATGAAAGATGAGACTTAAAGGTCCTTGTTTTTTCTTTCCTAACCCCACATCTGGCAGTAACAGGGTACAGTTAGACTCGCTTTGTAACCTATGTCATGATGTTTTCAGACGTTTTGGCACATTTGAAATGTCTGTTTCCCATGGTCCTGTCTTGAAATAAAATCAGATTAAACATTTGAACACACATTTTCACTTCTTTGTTTTTTGGCACAACTAACAGTACAGTATCCCATTTTTCATCATCAGCAGTCCTTAAAAATAAAAGTCACTCCCAGTTTTTACCTGAAAACTCAACTCCTAAACAAACACAGCACTTTGCATACCACCCCCCCCCCCCCTCCCCTACACACACACACACACACACACACACACACACACACACACACACACACACACACACACACACACACACACACACACACACACACACACACACTGCAGCTCCCAATTATATCTCCCTCAGCCTGTTTTCCTGCTGCACTAGCACCTGATCATGCTCCTGTCTTGCTTGGGGTTGCATGTACTGTATGTGTGAAAGGAAGAGAGTTTGTGTATGGTGTACTTTTCAACCTTGTTCACCAGCTCTTATTTCTTTACTTGGTCCATTAAACTCCAACTTTATCATACATGATCATTAGTGAGCCAAATTATTGGATTGTGTATTTTCTGGTAGCTGCGACTCTGAACCTTGCACTCTTTATTATTTTGTTGCTTGTAATGTTAGCAAGAGGAATTAAGGAGGAAAAACGCAGGGCAAAATGTTGCCCTCCTTGGTGGCTTTTGTTCCTCTGTGTCTTTGTAGGGCTTGCACTTGCTCAGTGGAGCACAGCATTTAAGTGGGCCACAAGGGAGTGCCTGAATAGTGAGGCAGGAGGTGTGTGTGTGTGTGTGTGTGTGTGTGTGTGTGTGTGTGTGTGTGTGTGTGTGTGTGTGTGTGTGTGTGGAGGGGGTTGGGGTGAGGCAATAAGAGTGTGTTGTGATGCAGGGGCACTTTTCCTCGATTAGGTGGGCTCAGTTGGGGCCATGTACTTTAGCTTTCAAACTGCACTATGGAGTATATACATATGTCTACATTCTCCTCTCTTCACAGGGCCTTTTTTTTAGCAATGGGATATAGTAAGCTGAAGGCTACATCTGTGCGGTTTGACATTTTATCACTTTGGTAGCCTGTCTCCAACTGCACACTTCAGGGTAAAGGAGTTGCTTGTGTGTCGTAGTGTCTGAATCATATAGGTTTTAGGCATGGGCCGGTTACCGTTTTCAAGGTATACCGCAGCTTCAAAACCACTACAATTTTCTGTCATACCGTTCCCAAGGTATGAGCTGTCTTCAAGAGTCTTCAAGGACAGAAAGTGCAGGTTAGAAATCGCTCTCCCTGCCAGTGTGCAGTGTATTTCAAAATAAAATATATTGTGTTCAATGGAAAAAAAGTTGTTGTTGTTGTTTTTTACCCAGACATTTCAAAAATAATACATTTATAGCTGAAATTGCAATACTGTACCGTGAAACCGTGATATTTTTGCTGAAGGTTATCATACAGTCAGAATCTCATACCGGCCCATGCCTAATAGGTTTGTCATTTCTTTTGTGAATTGTCATAATTTACAGTGTCTTCTCAAAATTGCAGAATATCAGTATTTGAACTGAATAGTAGTTTATGTTTCCACGGGCCAGACTGCTGCCTGTCTAGCAACAGCCTACTGACATGCCTGAATGATAGTATATACTCATATCCCCCTCCCCAAGGCGTTAAAAATAGTCATGCTGGAAGCAGACCGCTTTGCATTAATGAATCTCAGTGCCCCTTTATGTTTAAGGAAAATGCAGATTTTTCCTGCCGTCTTACTGTTCCTCACACTCTCAGTGCACCAGGAACGACTGACTCAGCTTTGTAGTCCAACTTTGAGGTTAGTCACCCCAACACGGATAAAGTGATAGCCTTCTTCCCAAAAAAAGGTCAATATGATATTGAAGATGAAGATAAAGGGAAGGGGTAGGCTGTCCTTGGAGAGATTTGAAGCTGTTTGGAGACCCAGCTTAATTAACCAAGAGAGGCTTGTTTGTGGAAACTGCGATGGGGAGGAGGTGGCCTTCCCCTGGAAGGAATGGGTGATGGTAGCCATACTACGTAGGATTAACTCAAAAACACATGTTTACAATAAGTGTCTCTTCAGTCTTATCCTTATTTTCAAAATAGTTCACTCACCCTTGGTTAGTAAACTGTAGACATGGTCATAAATCTCTGAATAGCAATATAGCTATTTTATTACTAGTAATGATGCTATCTGGTAGAGATACTTAAAAATTAGATAACTTTCCAGTTGTTCTTAGGACCTTTTTCTAGGTACTGATCCGGGACTTCCAACCTCAAGTAACGTTAAACCTGTAAAAGTGGGAACTGACAGAGCAACAAGAGGCAGCATCTATTTAGAGTTTGTTAAATATTAACTTGTTTTATTGCTGTGAACATGGAGACAAGACCACGTGTCACTGATGCATGAGGCTCTCAGTACATTAAGTACCACAAGGCAGAAACAGGTGCTTGGGTAGAATTGCTCTTGAGCAGCTTTAGGAGCATTGATTTATTTAGGTAAAACCATAGTGATTTGTAGTTAAATGTCATGTTTTCTATTATGCCTAGATTAGTATTTCTAGGGATATTTTATGTCCTGGGCTAACCATATCATGAGGATAATTATTGGATTGATTTCCCTCTACAAAGCTTATGTCATGTAACATGATAGATTTGTCTTTTTGTTATTAAATGCAATCCAAATGTTCTGGACACATGTTAAGGATACATGTTTATACTTCTTGATTTATAAGAGGTGGATGACACTGGTTTTATAGCTATTTCACCAGTTGAAATAAGAGGGGGTCTGTTTTTCAACAACTAGAAGAATGCAAACCCATATTTGGAAATATATTCGGTTTAAGTGAGTTACAATGTTTGATGCTCCATGTGAGCACTGGCTCGATGATGCATTCAAATTATTATGTTATTGTTACTGAGTTGTTTTGCCAGTAAGACCGATAAGAGTCTATGAGTCTGTGAGAGTGTTCTTGGTTTTCAGTGATTATGACCATTATCAACCTATCTACAGTAATACTGTGTTTTCTCTACTGTCTTATTTAGGCGCCATGCAGACCCCTGAAGCAGGCGCTGACTCCACCTCCACTGTCCCTCTTCAGACCACCGTGCCTGTCCAGCCTACCGGCTCCACCCAGCAGGTGCCTGTCCAGCAACAGGTAAATCCAGCCTTTGTGTGTGTGTTTATGTCTGAATGTTCCTGCGTGTGTGCATACTGTACTATATGTGTGCATGTCATTATTTCCCAGTGCAATATGTGCCTTTAGTCAGTTACATTATTAATTTGCAACTCTTGCAATTTGTCTTGCCAGGCCCAGACTGTTCAACAGGTTCAGCATGTTTACCCAGCACAGGTGCAGTATGTGGAGGAAAACAGTGGCGTCTACACCAATGGCAACATGTGAGTCAGTCTGTTCCCCAGCTCTGCTCTTACACCACTTCACAAATATTAGCGCTACGTCTCTGCAGCCTGTTCTTTTCTCCTCTTAAGTCTCTTCAAAGCATCATTCATGTCACAAGCACATGATGTTGGTGGGAGTGCGTTCGTTTTTTGTGTGTTTGTTTTCTTTTATGAGGGGTCTGCCAGTCGCGTGTTTGATTGTGTTCAGTCACCTGAACATGACCAGAAGTAGGCCTGTCTTTTAAGTGCTGATGCTACACCAGCAGGGTCCCCAGGGTCTGAGGAACGGGGTTACATAGTCACTCGACTAACAAGCCCAAGCTGTGTTTGTCCTACTGGGATACACACAAACTCACATATCGGTGCATTTACACACACAAACACACACATTCTGTGTGACCTCAGCTACTGGTGGAAACACTCATGTGACTAAGTGCTTAGAAATAGAAAATCATACATACGCCAAACAGCTGGACACATGAAACAAAAACACATTTAAATGTATAAATTAAATATTTGATGTTACTGTGAAAAACAAATCCATTAAAAATGCTATTACATTTTAGATGATCCCCATTATGACAATTGTTGAAAGTTGACTGTACCTACACAAACAATAATTAACACATGTATGCTTTGTTGTTATTGTTACCATAAAGGCTCAATAGGTGTCTTAAGAACCCATACTTAGACTATTTTTTTTCTCAGTTTTATTTTGGGTACATTGACTGACTGCTAACCTCACTTCTGAACAGAAGAACATACTCGTACTCAGAGCCGCAGCTGTATAGCCAGAACAGTGGAGGGAGCTACTTTGACACACAGGGCAGCTCGTCACAAGTGTCCACTGTGGTGACATCTCATGGCATGACCAACAATGGAGGAGGGGGCAGTGGAGGAATGAGCATGAATCTGGCGGGGGGTCAGGTAATCAGCACCAGTCCTGGGGCTTACATCATGGACAACACTGGACCCCACCCGGCCACCCAGACGGCACGAGCTTCCCCAGCTACTGTAAGTGCATAGCACCCACTAATTGGGCCCCTCGCCTACCTTCGCCTGCCTGCTTTTGTGTGTTTGTTGATAGACCATTGGACTAGTGTATGTAGTGACTTTGGTAGTAACTTCCACCTCTTCCTTGTTTAGATCCACACAGCGATTAGTTTGCCTAGACTCTGCCTATTACCGCTCTGTTTCTGTCGTACTTTATTGATCTATGCACTAGTTTGATCCAGAAATGTAGGACGCCAGCCTCTTTTGCAGAGTTCCATATTTAAACTCAATATGTGTGTCATGTTTTCAAAATTTCAATGTGTACATAGTTCACATATGTCACATTATAGAGAAAAAAACGTTTGTGTGCACCTCCTCCATGATTGTGTATGGTGTGTTTTATCTCTGGCAATGATCCTTTGCTGATGTATTCTGCGTTGGCTGTGTCTCCGCAGTGATCTACGGCCTATGGCCAACAGTGTTTACATTGTAACTCTCAATATTTTATGTTAAGGTAATACAGGGCTTTGTTTCTGCCCCTGATTTCATCTGTCTGTTATCCCCACACTTGGGTGTAGAAGAAAGGAGGGGCTAAAACCTGAGACGGGTGTATTAGGGAGGGGAGGTGTTACCCACTCCTCACGAGAGTCCTGCATTGGACAAGGTGGTGCATGCACCACAAGAGCCTTGCTCTTTTGCTATACGCCCCATTAGGTATTTTTGTAAAGTCCACTATAATGATGATTTCTGGCAGTAATGTAGCAACAGTGCTTTGCGACTGACATTACATCATGTGGATATCAGTCATGGCAGAGAGTTTAGAACATTTCATAATGGCTATGCAAAGGAGAATGAAATCAAAATGCAAAAAGATTGCAAGGGCATTTTAACTGCTTTAACAAAATACCAGCTCATCCTTGTCTAGCCCATGATAAATGGACCCATAAATGGGCAGCATTTACCGCTGAGGGATGACCATGGTATTCAACCCCGGTTATCTGCTCATTTCACATGTATGGCATAAAAACACAAAAGGTAATCTCTAGAACCTGAGATCTAACAAAAGCCATAAAAATTGATAATAAGTGGACAACCATTGCACAGAATCGCCACCGTGCAACAACAGCTCCATTTACACTGAAACACAATGCTAATTTGACAGAAATACACAAAAAAAAGTTTCAATCAGTAACAATCAGCGTACCATCCTGTATACAGTACGTTGTCTCTTTCACATCACATTTTGCTAGCTTATGTTTCCGTATATTTAGTCAGATATTAGGCTGTTTTTAAAAATGCCAGTACCCAATAGACTTTTTCCCATGACACATGAACCAGCTTTTCGAGGTTGACATGCAGCTGTTACTACTGTAAAGATCTTGGCACACTGCCTTAGTCTTTTGCTTTTGGCATTTTCTCTGTACATGATGGTTGTTAATTATAATAAATTAAACACAGTGTGTTAGATAAATTAATCTGTGCTTGTGGAATCTGGAAGGGTTGTGTGTCAGCTACACACGATTGATGTACTTAGTTGATCCTGTCCCCATTTCTCAACTAGAACTTCCTTAAATGACAGGTAGTCCTGCTCTGCTTGGGTTTAGTGGTGCTTGCTTTGGGATCCTTTCTCGATTCTCTTTATTTTTGCTAGTGGATACTAATGTGTCTACATCAACTCTTTATTTTTCCTGCTTTTGTTTTTTGTTTCCCCCTCTTACATTTTGTTGTACTGTGCTTCATGGTTTATCAGATTGAAATGGCGATTGAGACGCTCCAAAAATCTGAGGGTTTATCCAGTCAGAGAAGCTCGCTGCTCAACAGCCATGTAAGTTGCTTTTTTACGAATGCTTGCCCTCGCCTTACTTTGACTTTTGCAAGACTTCTGCCTCTCAGTTCTGTATACATTTAAGTTTGATGTGGCGCTTGCTGTTTTTGTTGCTGGTTGTAATTGTTACTATGGTTTTAAATTCACTGGCTGCTATAGAAATGCTTTTTGCAGAGGTGTGATGGCTGCAACATCAAGGTTACAGACTGTCAGTCTGAGGTCTTTCCAGACAGTTTGCGTGGACCAGTGTGTGAATCTCTAGAGTAAAACCGCATGTATTCCCTTGTAGCTCCAGTGGCTGTTGGACAATTACGAGACAGCAGAGGGCGTAAGTCTACCACGATCCACCCTCTACAATCATTATCTGCGCCACTGCCAGGAGCAGAAACTGGACCCTGTAAATGCAGCCTCTTTTGGCAAACTCATCCGCTCCATCTTCATGGGACTTCGTACAAGGCGTCTTGGGACAAGGTTAGCTTTTTTTTTTTTTGATTTTCTTCTTTTTAAGTAAGGAAAAGTTCTCAATTTGACAATTCAGGATGTTCATCTAATGGCTGCATGCTTGCTTGCCTCTCCTTACGGTCTTCCTTCATCTAAACCCTGATATTCTTAAAGCCTCATCCATTATTTTTTTTACTGTCCCTCTCTTCCATCCATGTGAACTTTTCTGTACACCCTCACTTTGAGAGTCTGTCAATGTGTGTCAAACATTTGGCTTTGTCTTGCAGAGGGAACTCCAAATATCATTACTATGGTATACGTGTGAAACCAGACTCCCCACTAAATAGACTCCAAGAAGACATGCAGTACATGGCCCTCAGACAGCAACCTGTTCAGCAAAAACAGAGGTACACAGACAACTAGGCATGCATACAGACATCTAGTACTTGTTGGGGCACAAGTCGCTGGTCTTTTTTCTTTTTTTTTATATATATATATATATATATATAATACAGATGTGAGCCATGTGATTTCAGGTTCAAGCCAGTGCAGAAGTTTGATGGCTGCTCTGGGGAGAATTACTCAGGTGGAGGCCAGCACCATCCTGGTGCAGAAGAGCAGACAGTCATTGCACAGAGTCAACACCACCAGCAGTTCCTAGGTCAGCTGCTTTTCTATTTATCTGAATATCTGTACAACCAAACACACACGGGATGCACTGAAATATACTTATTATTATGTTTTTTAGATTATTCCACAGTTAATTAAAAAAAAAATATATATATATATATTACTCCAACAGATGCATCACGGGCCCTTCCTGACTTTGTAGAGCTGGACCTGGGACAGAGCAATACGGAGAACATCAGCCCGGAGGATGTGAAAGCTCTCCAGGCCCTTTACAGAGAGCACTGTGAGGTTAGATAAAGGGCATTCCTGTCATATTCACTGCAATGTCACCACAGCTCACTGTGGCACATAAGTGCAATTCACAGGGGAAACGGGTTTGAGTCACTCTTCAGTGCTCAAAGAAAGCGAGAAAAGCAAGGCAGTAATCCCTTTCAATATTGCAGCATTCATTCATACAACATCATCAATATGAGTATGCAGGCATTGTGACTGTACATTAATCTATTGATCTGCCTGGACTAGCTGTATTTCATCACCCTCTCAATCTCTCCTTGAATCAAGGCCATGTTTGTTTTTTTACCCGTATATGTGCCTGAATTTGACAATATCTATCATTACAGCAATTTACTTGTTTAATCTGAATTAAGAAATCTTTAATAAGAAAAGACTGAAAGGCTAAAAATACTGAACTAAAGTTTTACAAATCTTGAAAAAGATGTATTTAAACTTTGTCTGGATTCAGAGTGTGGAAACTTTGGGAAAGGTCATGTGGGTTTATCGTGACAGAGATTTGTAAATGCCAGCTGCTGGCATTTTGGAACAGACTTTTCTATTTATCTTGTGAAGTTTTCAATCACACCTCTCTTAATCCTAGTCTGGGAAGCTAGGGATCAGGTAATCCACAGGTGATGGCCAAGGCTTTATGATCTGATACACAAATCTTCTCATGATTAAAGGGTCAATTCACCCACATTACAAAATAAAACCTATTTCTTCACATACCCTTAGTGGTGGCTGGCCATGCAGCTAGTTTGGTGTTGATGTGCACTGAAGAAAGACCTTGACAATTGACAATGTCCTGGTTCCTCTGGATTATCCACAGACCTTGCACAGTTTTCAAGGGGACTATTTCTTCTTCATTTAAAAGGTAGTTCCAGTAAAAGCTATTCACTGGTTTTCTTTATTCTCTGCTTTTGTTAAAGGCTATCCTGGATGTGGTTGTCAACCTCCAGTTCAGTCTAATTGAGAAGTTGTGGCAGACATTCTGGCGTTATTCTCCCCCTGACTCTGTAGAGGGTGCCACTATAACAGAAAACAGGTGAGGTCAAGCTGATTTTTCAGTTAATTTATCTGTCAGTCTGTCAGTGTTTTTGTTAAGAGAAATATAAGCTAACTTAATTCATTTAAAGACAATCTGAGAATTCAAAGGGATTTTTCTGAGTCTGGTTTGTTCATTCCTCAGCAGTTTAAGTGAGATTGAAGCACGGCTGCCCCGTTCACAGCTATTGGAGCTGTGTAGAAACGAGGCTGTACTCAAATGGATGAGCACATGTGACCATCTTATGTACCAGGCCCTTGTGGAGATCCTCATTCCTGATGTCCTGAGACCCATTCCCAGTGAGCCACAGTCATAGACACCTCTCATGTTTACTTGTTTGCTGTGTTAATGCTTGTAACATCACAATCATTATATCATCATTTTTCAGGTGCCTTGACTCAAGCCATTCGTAACTTTGCCAAAAGCCTGGAAGGTTGGCTCAATAATGCCATGAATGCCATTCCACAGAGAATGATCCAGACCAAGGTACACTTGCAGTATTCATACATTTACCTTTGTGAAAATGCTACACGTAAAAGTCACCTGTTACTATTTCTTAAATATACATGTAAATACACAAGAGTAGCATTTTTACTATCAGTTCAAGAGATATGTATAATTAGAGTAGGTAACACCTGGGCTTTTGTTTATGCTCTTTTCACAGATTGCCGCTGTTAGTGCCTTTGCGCAAACACTGCGCAGATACACATCTCTGAACCACCTGGCTCAGGCGGCACGTGCTGTTTTGCAAAACACGTCACAGATTAACCAGATGTTGAGCGATCTCAATCGTGTTGACTTTGCCAACGTACAGGTCAGAACAGCTCTTTGTGTTTGGATTTTCAGCGGTGGTGCTCTTGCTATGTGTACTATACCATTCCTTATCTATAAACCTCTCTGTAAAAAGAACATGCATTACTTTTACTTTCACTGTACAAGTGTGAACCTGCAGCTCTTTCTCTGTGTTGCTGTATAGGAGCAGGCATCATGGGTGTGCCAGTGTGACGAGGGAGTAGTTCAGCACTTGGAGCAGGACTTCAAGGCCACACTACAGCAGCAAAGCTCACTGGAGCAGTGGGCAGCCTGGCTGGAAAATGTGGTCACTCAGGTGCTCAAGCCTTACGAGCACCGGCCCAGCTTCCCCAGGGCAGCTCGACAATTCCTGCTCAAGTGGTCCTTTTACAGGTTGGCAAAAAAACACTAAGACACAATATGGGAGTGTGCAGCTTTGTTTTGAAGAGACAAAACACTCAGTTTTTTTTTTTATGTCTCTGCAGTTCTATGGTGATCAGGGACCTGACCCTGCGCAGTGCTGCCAGCTTCGGTTCCTTCCACTTGATTCGCCTGCTGTACGATGAATACATGTTTTACCTAGTGGAGCATCGTGTGGCACAAGCTACTGGAGAGACACCCATTGGTGTCATGGGGGAGGTATAACTTAACTTAATAATCTTATCTTCACAGTATTTTATAGTGCCACCGTGATACACTACAGTATATAGTGGATACACAATAAATCGGATGTGAAATTACCTCTGTTTGGATCTGTTGATGAAATCTGCCCGGAGGAGATGTTTTACCTAATTACAATGTAGTATCTCTGTTAAATTAGAAAAACATTAAAACTGTATGGACCCACACTAATTATGATGTTCATCTCTGTTTTCAGTTCGACAGCCTCAACACCCTGTCCCTCTCTAATATTGATAAAGGTATGTGATAAAATGTATAAAGTGCAATAGCCTAAGAACTCAACCCATATGCTATTCCTTCAAGTTAGCTCTTGAGTTTATACCAGTGTTTGACATATGTGATGATTTCTCCTGTCTAGATGAAACGAGTGGGATGGACAGTGATTTAGAAGATGACGTGGAGGAGTCCGGGGAACCTCTTGCCAAGCGAGAGAAGTCGGAGCATGAAGTGATCCAGGTGATCCAGGTCGGGGCACTAGAGGACGGGTCCCACCCTGTGGTGGGGGTCGTCCAGCCAGGTGTCCTCCACTCGCTGCCCCAGCCCCCGCAGGACCACACTGAGCACATCCTAACCCCCTCTGCCGGTACTCCCACCATCCGCCACTGCAGCGCCACAGGCAACACCTACGCCTCCGTTTGAGGGTCTGAGGGCACAGCGGAACCTTGTCTGGCCTGTTTTCACTCTCCACATATCTTTCTCTCTGTAAGTCTAGATGTTTCCGTCTTTTTCATGCATTGTCTGTGTCTGCACTTGTGCGGACACGCTCTCCGCTCCCTATCTAGCCCGGTCAGTGGAGGAGTGCTGAAATTATGATACTCTGGCCAAGATGTGCTGTCTGTGTCTGACTGCTTAGATTCTGGATGTGGTGTCATCACATAAATCTGTGCTCTATCGCAATGGGGCAGCTGGAGGAGGACTAACTTGACCCGTTAAATGTTTCCTGCCTAGGCATGACTTAACGCCTCTGTCTGTCCACACAGGCAGGTTTTGTCTTGAAGGAAAATTCAACTCTTTCAAACTACTGATGTCTCAGAGCTCAAATCCATGTCACTAGTCCCAGTGGAGCAAAGTCATCGATTGGCTCAAGACCTTCACCTATTGTAAATAGTTTTGCTGTATTTTCAATTGGTATTACCCAAAACTCATGGTGCTATTGTTGTTTTGATTTCCATTTATCCCTCCTATTTTTAGCATGATTTATGTCCACATGCATTCCAACTGCTGATAAACGTTTGGCTGAACAAAATATTTTGAGTATTGTATGTAGCTAAAAAAAAACAAGGGGAGGACTTTCTATGTATCTATGGCATTTGAAACAGGATCATGGGGCAGTTTTTTTCTGTTCTGTTTAAAAAAACTATATATATGGTAGCCACGCACTGATAACTATTTTAGCCACAGAAAAAATAAACCCCTAAAGAAATATCTGTGCTGCTACTTGTGTATATAGAAATGAGATTAAGAAGACCGGCTGTACAAAACCACTTCCTCAATGCTAGCTTTTCTATGCACTCTGTGCATAACGCTTGCCTTTCTTCATTTTAGATGCTCTGAGTGTGGTTTACTTGACCAGCCAGCTGTAATCTTGAAAACAACTTAGTGGATATGTTCCCCTTTTCTTTGCAGTTTATGTCTTAATGAAATTTTCCTAAGTTCACAAAGGACCAAAAACAAACCAACAAGAGGAAGCTGAGAGGGAGCCAATTGGGCCACCTGAAAGCTGTTTCCTGTCCCACAGTGCCATGTTGCAGAGCAGACGGAATGTCAGGGATTTAATGTACCTCGGCTTTATCATAGTGCCTTATCCTTAAATGCAACTGTCCTTGTAGTCCTGACTGTGTGCTGCAGGAAGCCCACACTCGCTCTGCATTGTCCCAGCCACAACTTTGGCTTTCTGGTGACCTGTGGCTGGATTTGGGCTGGCTCATCAGTGTCGAGACTAAGGAATGCAGGCACAGAAACAACTGTTGTTTTTTTCTCTGGATCAGCTCTACTAAGCTTATTACTTATCTGAATCATGGTCTTTAGCCTTGCTCCTGCCCTCACTCTGCCCTCTTGAGGCCTATTCTTGCATTAGCCTTTGTTATTGGGTGAAGTATGTCTGTGTGTGTGTGTGTGTGTGTGTGTGTGTGTGTGTGTGTGTGTGTGTGTGTGTGTGTGTGTGTGTGTGTGTGTGTGTGTGTGTGTGTGTGTGTGTGTGTGTGTGTGTGTGTGTGTGTGTGTGTGTGTGTGTGTGTGTGTGTGCGTGCGCATGTATGTGTGTGTGTGTGTGTGTGTGTGTGTGTGTGTGTGTGAACACAGATGCATAGGTCTGCATTGTGTTTTTATGTGCATGTGTATATAAGCCTGTGTGTCTGCGTGCTTGTGTGAATGTGTTGGAACACATCCATCAGTCACCCTACCTCAAACCAGTGGTGCCAGCCCTTTGACGCGTGCAGCACAGTCACCAAACCTTATTGCACACACACCACTGTACTGCACAACTCTCAACGCGATAGAGAAAAAACTGCTGTGCTTTTCTCTCACCTCTGATACATTTTCATTTCAGTTTTTAGCCCATAAAAATGCTTTCATCCTTTGTTCCCTGTTTAAAGATCATCTTTGTACAGTGGACCAAAAGTAGATATTTTGTGATATTCAAAGAAATATATATATATATATATATATATGTATAGTATATATATAATGATGATACACTACATATATCTGTTGCTTTATACGTGATTGTTTTCTTTTCGTAGCTCCTCTGTAATTAGTTAATTGACTGTGAAATGGGAAAGGCATGGGGACTAACTTCTGATTCATTAGACTGCATCTTAATACTTGAACTGTTATAGCATTCTATGTTGTGGAGATTATTGAGATTAATCCTCTAAATAGGAACATTTTGTTACTAAATGATTTTTGTTATTGTTTTTTTCATGCTTGTTGAAATGGTCTGCACGATTTCTCTGCAGAGATGTTTATTTATTGATATTTATTGTGTTTTGGTTTAGATGCTTACGCATTACAACATATTATAATGGGTACTGATAATGAATCATGAATTACACCACTGGACGGCAGACCTACTGTACAGGAGGACCAGAGGGTTTTTGTTGTTGTTTTGTTTTTCTTTATAAGTCATGTATGGAGGTTGATTAAGGTTAAAAAAACAAAACAAAAAAAACAAGGTTGGCACTGTATTTGCTGTAATCACTTTCCTTAGGCTCTATCACCAGTATCTCCAATGATTCCTTCAAATACTAGAAGTACACACGGGATCTTTGCCAAAATTTTTCTTTTTGCCTGTGTAGAAAACGTGCTTAGCAGTAGAAGAGGGTGGGAGAGCAAATACTGTGTGTCATTTAGGTTACTGGGTCAGTGGACTCTCTCACAGATGGTTTGTTGAATCATTTTCACGACACTGGGGAATCTGCAAAGTAAATTCCGGCAAGCCCAAAGATACATTCCTCAACTATTAAACCTAGGGTACACATCTCATACTGTAGCTTTACTCTGAGTCTGCTGGCTTGAAATGTCTGGCTTACCAGATCTAGGAGTTGAGCGCACACAAACCTGGCTTTCCTGTAATATTGCTTAACAACAGTTTGAAAAGTCTGCAAGAAAAGGTCAAACTATAAGTAGCTGAATGTTGTAAGGCCTGAGGCATTTTGTTTACATCAGTCTGTGACCACGATGAACTCGCTCCCTGACTTTTGGTATTAAACTGTCGAATGCAAGTTGGAAGAACACAAAGAAAAGTAATGAAAATGACCATTACAAAAATGAATGCATTCAAAAATGTAAGCCCTAGATCGTCTCTTATACGTTTTCCAGAGCTGCACATAAATCTGTGTTCTCATAATAACTGCGACAAAATGAACTCTTACATTATAAAAAAAGGGATGGGGTTCTGTCTGTGACTGGATATGTGTGCCGGTTAGGAATGAAGGTTTTGCAGGATACTTTTTCTATCCTTTTACCTTTCTCCCACTGAATGATTATTTTCAAATATGAATTTAAGCTCCCTTGTCATATAAATGTAAAGTACAAGATTGTAGATGTAAACTTGTTTTATTTTGTGCCTGAAATGAAAATGGCTTATAAAATGTTTTCTTTAAATCCTTAATTGTGTGCTTTCTGGTCTTGCACACTATCATGTGCCGTTTTTTATTTGGGGTTTTTTCGTCAATTGTTATTTCCCTTTTTAGTTATACATAGACTAATGTGCCAGACAGTGATTCAGCTTTCTGCATCTCAAAGCCTGCCTGGTTTAACACTGGACCAATGCTAATGCTGCCAACACAATTGTACTTTATTTCTCAGTGTCTTTGAAATCGAGAAGTTAGATGGTTTTTGTAACAGCTGCTCGCAAAGGAGCCCGTTTCCAACCAGAAAAAAAGACATAAGCTATTCCTTAACTTGTCGTAGGAGCGAAAGCTAAGAGATGCCTCTTCACCTGGACAAAAACGGCAGCTTCACTGACCCATAGCAGACTCCAGTGCCTTTAATTTCGCCCCGGCCAGAGCAGATGGCCTGGGTGACTATTGGGTCTCTGGTGGGCTACACATAGAGGCTATCAGAGCAGATATTTCATTGCACAGGTGCTGCCACTGAGAAGACACCAGGGAAGCATAAAGACCTGTCCTCAGACTGGACTATTTATTGACTGGATGTGACGCCACAGACATACACACATGCATACACACTTAGTAGTTTACACATGGTACATTACCTGCAGACGGCTTTCTATTGTACAGAACTGGTTATTGAACAAGGAGAGTTACTGTAAGTAAAATGCTCTTATGCATTGTTTTCTCAATGATCGTGGTTTCTTTTGTCAAATGATATTTTCTGAATGCTGTGACCTGTTTGAGATTTGTATTTGGATGTTTAAGTGCCATTTGACAGTCTAGTGAGTCGTGGCCATCTGTAGCACGCTCTAATGCAAGCACAAGCATTTGGCAGTGGCATTTGAGGAAGGTTTTTATTTTGATTCACCCGAGACAAAATATGTATATATCAAAAAGTGGAAAAGGTATATTTATTTGTGTCTTATTTGAGTTGGTGAACATTTTATCAGATATGTTGGCTAAAGTGCTTTTGTGATTTCTTTTTCCTTTTTTTGGGATAATGTATAGTATCTGATATAATATACACACAATTTTCTTGTGACTCTGTGTGCCATTCAGTTTTCTTCTCAAATTGGCAAGCGAACCAATGCTTGTAGGGTGATTTGTATTGTGTATTTTACATAAAAAAACGAGGACAATTGGGGGACTATTATATTTATAAAGACATTATCATTTAGTGTGTCGTATTGATGAATATAGAAACTATTAAAGACACATGTAGTTTGGTTTTCTGAATATTTCAGATCTCAGCTCAGGCTAGCTTCTTAGTGTTGTTTTCTTAAAATTTGTGACTCGTCTTTGCAGTAATAAACGTTTTCTTGGTCAAAGACAAGTGTCCTCTCTCGTCATTTTGACTCTTCACACTAAAGAAAATCCAAAACAATAGTGTTAGCCGATTGTATTTTATTTAACCAGACTCGTACATATACGAACACCAATATCATTCAAACTCAGTACGTATTCAGAATGTATGACACAATTGTAAAGATTAAGATGAGCAGGAATTTGCATTTCCTGAAAATTGAACGGCATCATTTACTGTAAAGGTAGCAAAAGAGTATAAAATACTGCAACAGCTGTAGTTAAACCGAGCTCTAAATACCAAAATATTGTTTGATCAATTGTGCTGAGCATAAACTGAAATCATTCAGTTGATAATTAAAACTAAGCTTTACAAGCGACAACACTAAAACGACTGGACTCTGATAACCTTTTCATTGGATATATTTGGCATCAATATGGCTTACACTTCCTCTCACAGTTCATTCCTTCCTTCATTCCTTTACTCAGCTGTTGGCTAGAATACGTTACAGTAAGTGTCATCCAAGCAATACTCAAATTACAATGAGTGGTGGTGAGCCATGTTAAAGTGATATTCTACCCAAAATGCATCTTTCAAGTATCAAAGATTTACCACCTTTAGGTTTGAAAGGTTTACCCAGTAGTTTCATCCTACACAGACAAGATTTAAATTTTGTATTAACCATTCTTACACCACAACTCATTATGACCCAAACAGTGATCACTTTTGCCAGAATAGAGCTAAATACACCTTTCAAACCTGCTGTGGGTGAGTGTTTGATAATGAAAACAGATTTCAGGCAAACTATTTGAAGCACATTTTCCATGGATCCTACCAAGGCCATCAGCAAGAAATATTTTTTAACTACGCTAAGAAATTAAATGGATACCACGCATGAGACTATGAAACAAGACAAAATACACTTAGGCAAATGAATAAAGTGCTAATGGACACTATGTGGGCATCTAATAAAAAAATTACAATTATAAATAATACAATGTTTTATAAAACTGATGATAAACTTGATTCATAAAAAGGTTGATAAACGTCAGTATAAAAAAAAAAAAAAAAAAAAAAAAAAATCACTTCTCGATGTTATAACAGCCTTGACTGGTGGTAGAATAATGGACCTTTTATGGTGTTGCAAGAGAAGCCAAGGTCAGCTAAAACGGGCTTTTCAAATGCATTTTACATCAGTAAAAACAACTATTTGGGGGGGGGGGATATAATTTCTTTTTTTTTTTAACGTCAAATAAGGACTGTCAGCATTGAAAAAGTATTACGATTACATCTTTCAAAAACATAATGACTAACATGATTGTATATAAATATCCTGATTTGTGAGGTGAAAAACTCCACTTACATGAAGCCATATAAGCATCGGAGAGCCAATAGAAGGGGAATGGATCGGCAGTATACTCCAACTGAAATGACATTTAGTATGTTCAGACACGGTAAATAACAGCTTCTCATCCAATACAAGGCATCACATTGTGCTCAGCTTTTCTGGTGTTAGGCCAAATAGTTTGTCCTCTTACTAAATAGTCCAAAAATATTTTTGTATTAACTTGAGATTTGAGAAACACGCATCCTTGATAACTTCATGCTGTTATAAAGTTCTAATAGGTAAACAATGTCAGGATACTGGCTTCCTTTCTCATCCTCTTGGCAGCATGTTCCCAGAGTACTACAACTCATCCCAGTGTACTTCCCATGTTGCTCCATCTGTTTGGAAGTCACTGACACCAGACTTGGAGTCTCACTCATAATACTGTCAACTGCTCGCAGCTCCTGACTTGAAAGCATTGTGTTTGGAGTATACTGCCAGCCTTTATGTCCTTGTTGGTACTCCTACAACCTACTCAGAACCCCTGTAGTTGTAGTCCTCATTTGACACTCCAGGCCTATAGGTGGAGTGGTCTGTTAAAAAAGTAGCCTGATTGTTTTCTTCTTTTGTACAGTTCATGTATTTCAACTCAATCAAGAGGCTGAGGGTCAGCTATGGGCATGGTGTGCAGAACTTCATCCAGTAGCTGTAGAGCTCGATGTAAATGAATTTCAATCCAGCAGGGTGTCTCTTTAATGCTTTGCCGTGGGTAGTCAGGCCCCCAGCCCTTCACGAAGCTCATCCGTAGGATGCACAGCCTGCGCAGGTCATCAACCCCAATGCCTGCAGCAGCCGAAAGACCTGCAAGGGAATTACAGGCTGAATCTTTAGATCGATGTGGCACTACAGGCCAAAGCTCGCTGAGATAGGTTAGCCAAGTTACTTTTGTAGTAAAGGTTTGAACATATACCAGATAGACATACAGCCACGTAGAAAAGTACTACAGTCAAAGGCCACTCTGATCAGGCCACACGTTTTACTTCAAGCTAAAGCCCAGTCATTGTGTAAATGTTAGTCTGTAGTGATGTTAGCTATATATAACTTTATTTTCATCATACAACTTGTCAATGTTGGGTATGCCAATGCTGAAAACATTTTGTACAAGTACAAAAACAGACAAAGCAAGGCAAACTGCTTGGTGTGTACTCTAAATCAATAACTTCACTACAGCTTTCCAATAAATAAGAAAACGTGAAAAAAAGGAGCAGAGTTAAGATATGCTGACTGACAATACAGCCTGTATCCCAGTTTTTATTTTCTTCATTGTTAAAAAAAAGACTGCTGGTTGCTTTTCTTCTGTTCATGCTGCTCTATAATTCTCTTGCTCACAATGCTGTGCATTCTAATGCCAAAAGCCCCTGACATTAGCCTGGAAAGGGAAGTTGATGTTGAGAAGCAATCATAATAATACACGTGTTGAAGGGTAAGTGCAGCAGTATGAGCACTCACTGATGGCAGGGGCGATGCCTCCCACAGAGCCAGGCCCGGGAATGTTCCCAGACACTGCTGCTGCCTGGGCTGCAGCTGCTGCCTGGGCTGTCGCTGCCTGCTGCTGCATCTGCCTGTGGCACTGACGCAAGTCGAACACCTGGCAGGGGATAAGACAAATGCTAAAATCAAGATATTGATACTGAAGAGACAAGATATTGAATGGACACTCACTAATTTTGAATGTCTTCCCGCATCGGAATTGGATTAACATGCATGTATGTATGTATCCTACTATCAAAAATAGTAAAATTTGTAATTTCCCTTGTGGGATTAATAAAGTACGTTAATAAAGGCGATGCTTCACATATTTTATTGTAATTAGGGCTCCTCTAACTCTGAGCATAATTACATTAACATAAGAGTGTTTTTTTTACAATGGCCCCATCTTATTGCATTAGAGCCTTAATCACATTATGACAGGATTATTGGTGTGCATGTAAATGTAGCCAGTGCCAGGGGCATTCAGGAATTTGTAAATCTGAATAACACCAGCTTGGAATGTATCTGTGTTTCATTGTATGACCATTGTACAGCAATCTCACCTTGATGTAAGCGCTAGGGTAGATCTTGTGAACTGCATCTCCAGGGGCACGTCCAGCCTCTCGATCCAGATAATAGCTCTGCACAAACACTGCATGATCACTCAAACAGCGCACCCAGACGTCTCCTTCACCTTTGCACTCCAGCTGCATGCCTTTGCCAATGTGTAGCCTAAGGACAGAAAGGAGAGGGAAAAAATGGTAAACAGTTAGAAAATTGAGACATTACCTAGACACTGCATTACTTTCAATCACTTATCATACCTAGAGACATAGTGTTAACGTGAATTGCTTGAATCAACTAAATGATGATATATCTCCAAGTATGTGGGGGAGTACCTGGCTCTCTCTATGTTCTCTGTCCTGTGGACATTGCTCAGCTGGCCCAAGCAAAAGCGGTCCCCTCCTGATGGATCAACGTAGCCATCCACAGTCACTATTGGACATGTGGATTGCACCTTAAACGTCTCCCCAACTTGGACATCCATCTCAAAGTAAGCAATGGAGCACCAGTACTCTGGAGCTGGAACAACCCAACAAACAACTACAGGTTAAATGGGTTACACTGATTATGTTAAATATGTGGATTGACTTCTATCTGCAACTCCATACTCACAAGGGTGATTGGATATGGGGGGCTGGAACGCAATTTCATTGGGAACAGGCCCTGCAAGAACATGTCATTATTAGTTTTGAACAAGCAATTCTAAAACTACACCTGTTCTTAAGATGTGACATGTTATCATGCAGCACACAGTGTGAAGTAACTGTGCTGAAAATGACCACATTTCATAAAATATCAAAGGTTGAGGCTGATCTTGAACATGCATGGCTAGTCTTTAATTCAACCACAGTAAAACATTTTAGCCCTTACGGATATGTATAATGCATTAATATATATAAAAATGAGAAAGTCTGCTGGCGAAAAGAGTTTTGATCTACACCACCTACGTCACTTTTACACATTTTTCAAATCAACTTTTACATCTGGTAAATTCCCTTAATATGGAAATCAATTTAAGAGGTTCCACTGAATAAAAGAAATAATATGGACTAGTTATAAGGCTCTATGTGAGTTTTGCAGAATAGTTTTGTTTTTCCATCAACTCACAGTAATGCCCTGTGTGAGGCATGGGTGGATGATGCTGTAGATGCCCGTTCTGATGTTGAGGCACTGCAGCGGTGAAGCTGCCATTTCTGCTCCAATTGGAGGTAGGGTCTGTAAATAAATTAAATAAATAAATAAATAGTTGTGTTGCCAAATTTGTGCCAACTTGAAGTCTGTGTGGTAGATCAGATTATAAAGCTAAATGAAAAAAAATAGATGTTTATTACATGCAAAGTATTTCTGTCCAATTAAAATTTCAAACTAATCAACAGGCAATTCCTTTAAAAAATAAAAAATAAAAAAAAGGTGCTTATGAAATGGCCTGAACCTACTTATACAAGGATACAACATTAATATTTGTACAGCATTTTCTTTTAACTTGATCACAAGAATTTATTTCTGACTTGCAAAAACTAGCAGACTGTATCTTCCATTGTGTTTTGTAGTTTCTCACTTGATGGTCCAACACTGATGGTAGAGAAAGCAGAGGTTGAAGCTGAACCGCTGCCCTCCGATGGGGGGAGTAGAGAGGGGCTGATGAAGATCTCCTGAGGACCGGGTCTTGCCGGGGGATGCTGGATAGTCTGCAGGTGGCTTTCAGAGCTTGAGTGAGATTGCTGGTTGTCATAGTCATACTCATCCTTTACCAAGAGTGAACCTACATGAAGGCAACAGACATAGGTAAGACTAATGGACATCCATAAAATCTTCAATGAGCAAACAGGAAAACATTGGCACCTCCTTACCTGAATTTGAAAGGGTCAGCCCTGATAAGTCTGCAAAAACATGAAAAATAACATATCATTCAGCAGTTATGTAGGTCAACATTCTGAGTGAGAATTAGAACATGGGCTATACTTTTTTCAATCAGATCACTGCATCATATTATCATTTAGAATGTGATTTAACGGGAGTACATCTGTTGTTCTAAATAATGACTAGAAGTGCTGTAGACTTGTATCAACCCCACAATCCTTCAGCGTGTCTGTAGTTTCATTCTGTTTTTACCAATAACCTAAAACAATGGGATCTAGTCAAGACTAACAAATTTGTGATTCTCACTTACCAATGCTCGGAGAGACGACCCTCTCGTAGTGGTATGGGTTGACACAAACATTGTCACATTTCAAGTCAAAGGCATACTGGCAATATTTCACGTGTTTCAATTCATTCTTGTGTAGATCAGGCCATCGCCATAGTCGGGCATAGACAACATGAGGAAAACCTTTTCGCCCTGCAACCTAAAGCACAGAGAGGAAGATGTAATGAGATAGGTAGTGTCTTCTCATACAATAACAAGGAGCTTAATATTAAACCAACCTGTAGGCGTCCATCCAAAGTTCTCTGTATGGTTACACACTTGCTAGGATGAGCTCCATTCGTAGTGATGGCTGTGATAAGGGAATCCAGCTCATCTTTCTTCTCCTTCAGCTTCTTGACAAGACTCTCAATAGCTCGCTTAGCAAAGCTTTCACTCTCTCCTCCCTGTCGGTGGCACATCAGGCTATGCACAATGCTTAGGCAGGCATCATTGCTTGTGGGAGTGTTCGTGATTGACATCTTGCTCCTTAGGTTTCAACCTTGGGGAGACTTTCAAGTGGTATCCTCTATGCCTTTTATCAGTAGAAGTGTCAAAGTGAAAGTACTGTTGATCGAATGCAGCCAGAGCTTAGCAACCTAAAAGAGAAAGAGTAGTGTCTTATGACCATAGACTATAAATATGAGTTTAGATGGGTATGCCAACCAAAATTCACATTGCATTACATAAAGTGACACACATAAAGTGACACTCGATGTACACTCTGTGTATCACCCTGACTTAATATCAGGTGTAGGAAGAGAGGGTTCATGTTCAGCTCTCTATGAAGTCAATAATGTACCTTTAAAATGACATAACAATTAACACTTTAGCCACTAGCCACAGTGGCTGGAGAAAAGCGTTTTCGTGCAACGGTTAAAAACTCTACATATAGCCTACATGTTTTAGGTTGTCTTGCTATCTTAATCTCCGAATATACCCATCTTAGTGTGACGTGTTTTACAACTACGGTAACTTCTGCTTTCAAAACACATTACATATCGACAACCACTGCATTAATTCACAGCTCACGTTCACTCATGCAGAAGCTCTGACTGGTCGTCCTCTGCAAATATAGTCTTTAAATAAAGGCTGCAATGCAAAACAAAACGTTTTTATGGCACCAAAAACTGTGTTTTACTCTGTTGATATAGTGGGATTATCATATTAAAATTAAGATACAATGAACATTAGGTTGACGTTAGGTTTTAAAGAGCATTTTTACAGCAAACGTAGCTAACATTAGCCCAGATGGGTAACGTTAACGTAACTAACATTAGCAGAGCTAGCTAATAAACACAGGTAACGTTAACGTATCTTTCCTCACAATGCCTCAGTAGTGTGCAACCCAACCTGACCGAAATTATAATGACCAGTACTTACCTACGACTATTCAAATAAATACATATGTTTAACAAATATACAATTGAGGAGCATCAAGATAAATAACACTGCTCAGCTAACGTTAATGTTGAGTGGTTCTGTGGGCGTTAGTTGGGCTGTTAGCTAGCTAACGTTGACGCTAAAGTTACTTTATAAAGCATTCGTCTCCTATCGTTACCTGGATCAAACACAAACTAGACTTACAGTGATTTATCCGCGCAGTAGCATTAATCCCAGTGGTGCAAGATGATAAGCGAGTGGTTTAAGCTACCTAAATGTTGATATGCTATCTAACGTTAGCGTAAACTAGCTTGCATTTTGCTAGCTTGCTAGCACACACGCTAACTAGCTAGCTAACGCTACCACGAACAAGACCCTCAACTTAACGCTAGCTCGCTGGCTAACCTTCTATGGTGACCCAAATCCGCTAACGTTACCTCGTTAAATGTTACAATATCCCATTAGCTCTAGCTAAATGTGTACCTGTACCCGTTTAGCTGTTGCCCTTGTTACACTAAACTGTAAAAATATATATTAACAATAATATAACAACACATTATCCACGAAAATAAACAAAAAATCCTCTCCACCCACCACGCTCCAACTGCGCATGCACGGATAAATGTGACAGGCGTGGCCGTGGCTCTGTTGTTTATCTTATTGCAAAAAAATTACGTTACCCACCTACTGTTTGCAAGCCCTTGCCAATAAATAACACAATATAAATTATTTTTCAGAGCGAGAAGGTGGCGGTAATACACACAAAAAAAGTTGTTTGCCAACCGCCATAAAACATTAGAAGAAGAAGAATGTTAGAGGAGTAATAGTTATATATATTTATATATTTTACCTGTGAATTTTTTTCTGAGAATTTGTCTCACTGTTCTGTGCTACATGTGCCAATTAAGATGTGTGCACTGCATTGCAGCAGGTATTTTAGTAATTCTGAAAATGTCCTGTTTTTTTACTCCAATTAATCAAGAATGATTCAAATAAGCCATGGTTTAGTTAAGTATTCAACAGGCAAGTAAGTCAAACAATCATAATGTCTAAATTCCAATTAAAAAACGACCAATTAGTGCCAGATGCCAATTGGTCAAAGAGGTAAACTGCTCAGGGGCCCCCAAACACCCCAGCTTGACTGTGTCTCAAATCAATTGGTTTGTAGAATATGCACCCCTAAAGCACATAATCAGAAGTGATAAGGGATTTAAGACTGGCCTAGTTATATGGGCAGTATTTTAGTGTAGGGTGGGTATAAGATGACAGGGTACATGTAGTACTGAAAAGGTTGGAGGAAATGGGGAGACAATAAGAGCCTACAGCTTTAAAAATGGAACATGATGTGGTGAGACAAACATTGTTGACTCTCACCAGCTAGGAAAAACAAAACCCTCATGGTTGATTTAACATTACAGTAATCGACAAGACTCTCTTAACTCAAAAACACATAATTTAGGTGTAGCTTTTGTGGTGTGATAGTTTTTACTGTAATATAAAGTCTCCCCCTTGTGGTTATCATAAATTGTGACATTACAGTAATGAAAACAGTCCTCTGTCCAAATATCTTTCACTCTCTCTGCCATATCTCCCACTGAGATTAACCATGGGTTTTTATGATTTAAAGTTTTCCTCCCATGAATATAGCTTTATTGCTTACGCATGAGTTAATGAGTTAAAAGGAATGAGACGTTATGTAAAAGCAGCTTTTATTTACTGCATCTTTTCATCAACAGGGAAAATATTTGTCATTATGGTGAGCTTGGCCTGTCATAGGTTTCTCTACCTTTGAAGAAATAATAACCCAAATAGCAAATGTCATAAATATCATAATTACATACAATGGTTTGTGGTGATTTTGTTTATGTATTTCATCAAAACACATTTATAGTTTAAACTGTAAGAAAAATAAACAGAATGTTAGATTTGTAATGCTTAATCATTAAATATTTTGCAGAAGTAACATTCTTCTTTTTTTGTATCTTTTATTGATATGCTTCTTTTTTCCATAAATTAAATTCAGCATAACAGAACGTAGAACATAATGAACACACAATAATGCATAGTGAATATAGTGAAGAGAGTTCAAACTGACAAAACAAGCTGAAAAACTGAAATTTGAAAGTCAAAAGGAGAGTCTTTCTTGTATATCATTTTTATATGATATATACAATTCTGCCACTACTCCTCACCCCAATCTTTTTGTACAGTCCCTAAACTAAAACAACAAGCCATTTTGAGTCAGGAATACTGCTGTTTTTAAGAATATTTTCTACACATTAAAACGTTTGTTCCACATTGGAAAATCAATTTGTTCACTGACAGTCAGTATCTCTGCCCTGCACACTTGGCCTATGTAAATGTGTGAGGATCCTATTAAGTTAGAAAGTTACACAGTGTTATTCCATTATTGTTATCTGCTTCCGTCTGTTAACAGCAGAAGCTAGGTGATGATGTGACATGTATTTTTTTCCATTTGTACTGTTGCTGTGGCCTTGATAAGGTTGTCAGCATGCCAGTGTCAGAAAAAGGAAGTGGGAGGGTTCAGAGGGCACCGAGCAACCTAATGGCAGGATTGTCAATAGAGCATGTTGGCGTTGGAGAGCAGGAATCTGACACCACCTTCTCACAAATGCTGCCACTTGGAGTGGCGTCTCATCCTGAGTGGCGGTCTACAAGACTCCAGGCTCTGACACCTCGTTATCACTATGGCATGGAAGCAGGCAGAGAGAGGCCCGCTAGGCATGTGGTGCTAGAGGGATGGGGATTAACGTTGTTAGGTAGGGAATGCTATGATTACCTGACAATGAAATTGGGTGTACAAGAGATCAAAACTTGCTCAATGACTGTATTTATTTTCAGATCTTTTATTTTTTACAACCATAATTACATTATTATTGGTGTGACAACCAAAAGCAGGATATGAATGGCTGGGATGTGAGGAAATATTTCACAGCAGTGGACAGCAATGTTAAGTAAGAGAAACTGTTCATTTTCTAGACAAGAAGCCCAGGAGAGCTTCAAGACCCTATGAAAATCCTCTCCTGGTCAAAGCCAGAGAAAATATATTTTCTGCAAATTTGGCAAGCAAATAAGAGGAAAAATGTCACATTCTTTAGATCATTTCAGCGGCTCCAACATGCCACAGAGCACAGAAACAAATTATACCATTTACAAATCTGCAACATGTATTATTTAAGAGACTTTTCATATTTAAAAAAAACAAACATACAGCATCCTATAAGTAGTGCAAATTATCGTATCTTGTTATCTGGTGGCTATCCTAAATTGTATATTTTTTCAATTTAGTTTGAAAAAGCTGGAGCTTCTCAACTTCTGCATGAGGAATAATTTCTGCTGGAACAAAATGTATATGAATAAAGAAGTTTTGAACAATGTCTGTGATGAAAAGTCAGCGATAATACATTTAGATGTTGCAATAAGACAGCGAGTGGAACATTCCGTCTTTTAAGTATATTCTGTTCCAGCACTAAAATAACCCAGAGTGCAAACTTTGCACTCAGAGTACATCTTTTGTGCTTAGGTGCACTTAGATCTCTCACACATATTTCCAAAATATTGAAAAGGTTGTCATTGTAACCTATTTCAGTGCTGCAGTATTAAACCTTTGGCCTCACCACACATTTGTCATCAGAACTTTCTTTCTTTTCTCGTCTTCTCCATCACTGTCGAATGGGACTGATGCCACATTTGCAAGAATATGGCCTGTAATTTATAATTTACTGCGGAACTTATCCAAAAGCATTGTAAAATACAAAAATCGGGCAAATAATCATAATAAATCATGAGACAAGCAGCTTCATATTCTACACTTAATAATAATTACTGATTTACCTTTATACAACTTCAAATGTACATCATGTAGCACATAATTCCCTAATTTACAACTATAAATCTAGACTTGTGTCTTTACACACCACTGTATGAGATCCTAGATTCTGTGGAAACAAGCACACGAGAAGATTTTCTGAGATGATGATTGAAACATCAGCACACGGTTTCTATCTCTGTGTAATAGTTTTCAAGACTATCTACAGCCACACTCTGCTACCACCATTCCTTCATACTTGTGGTTGTAAGTGATCACCCCGTCATCATGATAAAGCAGTGGGATCGGCTCCAACTTAGTGGGCACACAGCAGGCACGCGATGCTTTCTCTGGACTTTTAACACTGAGCAGTGTCTGCACTATGGCATGTTTAGTAGGCGAGACCTCGGAGGTCATGGGTGTGTTGCACACACCGTTGCACTCATACGCCTCATAGCCCGCAGGCCTGATGATCCACGTATCCCAGTTAATATCTTTAAAATCCACAAAGAGAGGGGTCCTCTTGCATGGCTCACTCTTAACATTGCGACGGATTCGGGGAGGTGTGTCATAGATAAGGTTGGACTGCAGTTGCATGAGAGACTGTTTGTCCAGCTCATCCTGGTTAGCGTGGCCAGGCTTGTGATTAGCGTGACCCCAGAAAGGTTGTTGGCTCCGGCCCATGTTTTCAGGAAGGTCATTCTCATGTTCAATCATCTGGTTGAGCTCTTGTTTATCCTGTTTTTGGTCTCTGCTCTTATCATTTGAGAATATAATCATGATTGCATTGTGTTTCCCCTCCAAGCTCCTTTCGATATCAATCTCAACCAACCTCTCGCCCTGCTCTGTGACCTCCTGTGTGGCCCCTTCGTCTTCTGACCCCAGACTTGCAATATGGACCTCCAGTCTGTGAGTTGCACACCCTGATTCCCTCCAGAGTGCAACCACATGAGTCAGGTCAAACGACACCCAGCTGTTATCTTTGACATGGAAATGCTTTGTCACCAGTTCCTCCAAATCCTTCATCTCCACCACCTCCCCTTTATCCCTCCTTCTCCCTTCTTTCCCCACCTCTTTTGTCCAAACAACACGCTCATGTATTTTGTAGATGGTCACCTTGCAGTCAATGCCAGCATATCGTCTTTGAGCCTTCTGGAACAGGGTGAAAATACGAAGCTCAGCTATTGTTATGTGCTCATGGTGGGGCATTGAGATGTTGAATAGCAGAGGATGTATCCTTACACCCCTGGCCGTTATACTGTAGGGGGAGGAATCTGAAATTAAAATATCAAGAAATGTGTCTCAGTGCATTTTGTATGTGTCTGTGGACAAAACTCATAATCAAATACACATAATATATGTTTTTGATTAGTTTGAATCATATTACTCATAAATGGTCAAGGCTTAGTTCAAGTGCAGCTTCATTGTTTCAATCAAAACAATTAACACACTTCCAGATTCATGGCACCAAATCAAAGCAATCCAATTTTGCAAATCATTAAATTATTACAATATCAAACATGATCCCAATAGTTTGAATGCTAATCCTTCGAGGGGGCTTACATGTTACTTTTTTTAATGCAATATATACATTTCCCAAGATGTTTGTGGTGTTGAACAAAGACAATTTGTACCTTCATTCTTGAAACTGCGCACAATGTTGGCTGAGGGCATAGCAGCCCGGTCATTGGCAAATCGGTTGTACAGCTCCAGCATGTACTCTGGTGGCTCCTTGCGGGCAGCAAGGGGCCTGGGCTGGGCCCTCAGCTCTGTGAGGTTCATTGTGGACAGAAACTGGCTCAAAAAGTCCTGTGCATCAAGTAGCTGATTATCATCCACATCCCTAACGACTGACACCCTGTGATGGTTCTCAGGAGACCTGATGGGACTGTTCAAGCTCAAACCAGTCAGCATCAGAAGTAGGACAGTCAGAGAGCGGATGAACCCAAGGTTAGAGAAGAATGAAACGGTCATGGTTGAGTGTAAGAAAGGTTTAAATCCAAAGATTGAGTGTCAGATGAGAAGACGCAAGGGATCCTTTGTAGAGGATACCTGTAAACGGTTTAACCTTCAAGGAAGGACTCTTCTTCGTTGAAGGAAAACAGATTCCTGTTGAGGCAAAGACAAAACAGCTTTGCCCTTGTTGATCTTGAGGTTTGGTTCTGAGGGCAGGGCTGTGCTGTCCAATGTGCTGTGCTGACATGTTTGGAGATGTCACTAAGGCCCCGCTCGGCCCTCCTCTCTCTTTCCCCGCCAGGAACATATGACTGTCCACTGATATTTTGTGTATGCTTTTTTCTTGATTAACCACTGACAACACTTGCTTTCAGTGACTTTAGGTTAACATGACAGCCAGGACATGACAAGACTGATTTATGAACTGTTTTAAATCACCGTGCTTTAAATCACCGTGCTGAAATCAGAATATTCAACAATGATGATTTCTTTTTAAAGAATACTGATTGATTTATAGATACAAAAGCTAACTAATTCACCAAAACTAGGGACAAATTAAACATGGAAATGATGTTGCGAGTACTGTTTTCCCTTCTGATGCAGGAAATCTATTACCAGTTAACAATATTGTTAATTTATACTTTGAGATATCCACAAGAGGCCAGCGTAGCCTCAATATCTGCCTCCTTATCTTAAAGTAAATTAAACATTTTCATTAGGTGGTGAAGAGGGCTGATTTGATCTAATTTGCGTATGCTTTTAGCTAATTACTGTTTTTGTTTTCTAATAGCGGCTGTATGACAGCCGCCATTTGCAATCATTGCCATCATTTCAACTTACACCTATTTAGACAGACAAATAACAAATAAAAAGTAATGAAAACTAATTTAAAAAAATACATCATTTAAGATGAGATCACTAAGACATTTCAGCCATAGCACGTTATCAATGTATATGAGACATATACATATGACTTGACATATATAAACCCACAGTACATGCAAATGCCACCACTTATGCAAGTGAGCCCTGCAGCCTGCAGAAGGAAACATGGCTAATGCCAACAAATTTCAGCCCTCTCAGTGGCTGTGTGCAGCATACAAGTTCACAATCCCTCCTCATGGCTACTGCGGATTAGAGGTTATGCCTTGACATCTTGTCTGGGTGTACATACGGTGGAAAATTCACTAAAGTGTGGTCTTAAATAGAGAGAAATGTGAATATAAACAAAGTTAGATGTTCACAGAATTTTTTATCACTAGATGCATTATGACAGTCATTGATTATGCATAAACCAAATATTGTTTTAGTCCCTTTATACCAAATTTGTGATTTATGAAATATTTAATGAGAATATCAAAGTTTTAATGCAATGCTTTTTTTATCCTACATATCCTTATCCTACATGCAATATTGTAAATTTGGAACTGGGCATACTGGGGGTAGACAAAGTAATCTGAACACTATTGCAATATCTGCTATAGAGTTAAGCCATATTACAGTAGGTTGCAAGCCAAATAACTAGCTACATATTTGTTAAACCTCTTAAAGTTCTACATATTCCTGTTTATTAGTTTCAACATTTAACTATAGGAGTTGTATGTTTTCCAGACTGTTCCCATTAAATAACTAAATAAATTTGTCAGTTTTCTCGGCCAATGCACCTGCACTTTGGCACAGTTTATGGCCTCTTTGGAGCTCTGTTGTGAGCTAAGAGGTTTGAAAACCTGTATATCACTTGCATGTTGAGTGCCAAAAACCAACACGATGTAAAGGTAAAACTTAACAGGTCAAGTTAACATAGAGCAGTAAGTTGATGCAGTAGACAAATCAAGTTTACATTAGTAGTCATTACTAAAAATCATGGAGTCATGTCTAAAATAAGCGTCTAAAATAAGCGTGTTAATTTAAAGCTTTAGTGCGTAACTTTGTTATATTAATGCACCGTTACATTCAAGCCATTGTCAAATGAGTTGATACAAAACTAATTGAGACTATCAGCTCCACAAAACTCTCTCTGTATTTCTCGGTATGTATTTTCAGCGACTTGTGACAAATTGTTAATTTAAGTGTGTTCAGAACACAAAATTGGGGTTGTTTAACTGGCTAGTGAGTGCTGTTTAATGTAACAGGTACCCACTGATCAAATGGAATAGGGTATAAAACTCAGCCTGTAATACAAAAAGAAAATACAAATAAAAATGAGAAATTATGCACATCATTTATTTTTATTTTTCATTCAACATCGCAATGCAAAAAGAACCACTGCAAAGCAGAGTTGTGTAGAATGTAGCATCACTTACCAGTATTAGCTAATGCACATCAATAACCTTGAATTATTAACATGGGTATTACAATAAATATTACAATATAAATACCTTCATTTAGAATATTAACAGTCCTTTGTTACACATTTACAATCCCATTTTGCCTATCATGAAACAAATGGAATAGAGAAGATTCTCTAATGACCGCACAGTCTAGTCAATTGGCAGATTTTGTCGAGAATAAACTGAATTCCAAATTATTTGGAAAATATCATTTGATGACTAGGCCAATGACAGCCCTAATCCTAATTATCTCAAACACTGACCAAAAAATGTTAAATGATTTTATATCAGAATCTTCTACAGCCCAGAACCCATAGGGATGGACAGCAATAGAATAGAATATACTTTAGGCCTTAAATTTGGCAAACTACAAGTATTATAAATGATCTCATACTTGTGTAGCATGTAGCAGTAAAATTCAAATTGTACATGTCATATATTCTTTGGAATCATGAGTCACCACAGTTTGCATATTTAGGCTATTTCACATGTCATACACAATCCATCATGAGTTTCAGACATACAATATATCATCTTAAATGACAAAATCTATTAAATCTTTTGCCAAATAACCTCCATAATAATTACATGTAAATGTTTGGCACACTATTTCCTGTAAACAAAGGGAATTATTTTTAATTGAACATGTTTCTCTGTACAAGAATGAGCAAATGGCACAAACCCATATTTTACCAATGTAAAGTGCCTCTACAGGATTTAACCGGTTTGACTGGCCGTGTTGTCATGTTTACACCCAGGAGTCCAGTGGTGGAGGTTTATTATCCATGAGGCCCACTGCAGGCCTGCCAGCTCTGATGAAGTGTTTTCTCTCACTTATCGCCTAGGTAAAAAAAATATACAGACAGTGTTAGTCAATTTGTTATAAACGCAAGTCAGGAAAGTAATCATTTAAAACAAAATCCTGTAAACAACACGGATACAATTCCTGCTTATCCTCTATACCAGGGATTGGTCATGAAGTCCGTAAACATAATGTAACCAATGTAAACAAAATCAGTACATTCAAATGACAGATTACCTGGAGAGTGTCTCTTTCCACAACAGGCCCTTTTCCATCTCCAACTCTGTCATTTGGCTCTAAACTGGAATATACATCTGCAATGGAAATTATAATTATACTAGCAGTACACAATATGGCAAAGGTGTGGCAAAGATGAGTCTTACACATATAGAGAAAAAGAACATGTGAATCAGTTTAGGGAAACATTTGTCAACCTGTAAAAAGCCTGCTTTTGGAAACTAAGTTCATTTTTTCAATGAAATAATTAGTTGAAAGTAGTTCATAGTTCAAAGGGTGTTTATGTTGATAATTCATAAAGAAGCACTGAAAATCCCTGTTTTTGTGCAAAGCTAGAGGTCGCTCTTGATGTGGGAAAGCGGGTGTCCTTTTGGAACGTTAAAATTAAATGTGACTGGTGATGCGTGAGCACGCCCTGCCTCTGGCAGAGCCTGTTCAGGCTAATAAGCCAAGTCTCTGCACTGATAACCTTGGCAGCACATCATTGGTTTAAGGCTATGTTTTAGAAGAACATGGTCTGGGACTGGAAATGCCCATGTATTTGTCCCTGACATGACAAGAACCTCAGTATGTTTAAAAACAGCTTTTCTTACTCGAGCCAGAGGACAATTTTTTAATTTAGATGATGGTGAAATAACATTTTGATGGGAGAATGCCTGCAATGATTTGCTGACCTTGGTTTTTGTCCATGAGAGGCAAGGTGATGTCATCGCTGCCTTGCTTTCCACTCTTGGATTTTTTAGTCACTCCGGTAGTTGTTGGCTTTGAAATACAAAAAAGGATAACATTACTGTATGATAACCATAATTTTAGGCTTTCCTGTAATTTTATAGGGTATTACATTGGTTTTGGTTAGAATAACTTTTACCGAGTGTTGGACAGTAACGCATCTTGTATTTTTCTTCATGTTTTGAATGCAACAGGATAAAGGGTCCTCAGTGGCCTACAGCCTACTGTGCACAAGATTTTCTGAGTTCAGATCAAGCCCAAATCTCACTTTCCCTACTTTTCTTTTCATCTGACAAAAGACAGATTTCACAGTTGAACATATGTTGTTTGTGTTTTCATTATGCATTTTTGACAAATATGTTATTTCTCGACTTAAACTACCAGGTGTAAAGTGGTCTGTATAGTCATGCCACATATAGGAAATAGAAACAAATACCTTAAAGTGGCTCTTGTTCCAACCAGCCTTGTTCAGAGCGTTTCGCAGTTCCTTGTAGGCCCATATTGTCTGGAGCACATGGGAAGCAGCCTTGATCTCCCGTGCTGATTGGCTGACCACAAATCATTAGACACCATTTTAAACCACAGAGGACAGCCCTGAGACAATACTGTCCAGATGATTAAAATCCATATCTGATTGCCCTAGGATTTGATGCCTATAATATCATGAGCTATTGCATCGAGGCTGTGTCTGAAGTGCAAACGGATATTAAGAAGTTGCAGCAACAAATACTATAATACCAATGCAGTTTCTTCTGTCTTTTTTCAATCTTATTTTGAAATTTTGACAATATCTGAAACTTTGACTTTGGACTTCTGTTTTGCAAGCTGTACCATTACTATTTGATCAACATTGTATTGTTCAGTTTGGAATGCAGTACATATTTAGAAACGTGTGTAAAGGTTTGAAATGTATTATTTAGTTAAAGGACATTCAAGTACCTTGACCTGTTGATGGCCACCAGTTTCTGCACAGCATGACCCTGTATGAGCACCCGTGCGTTCTCTGGGCTATCTGTGATGATCTCATGGATGGTGTTCAGAATAGACACCACCGTATCTCCCTCAAGATTCTTTGCTGGGTGCTGCTGCCCACATGGCAGATTACCGACAAGGTCCCTCAAAGCATAGCTCCCTGTAATGACAGAGAGACAACATAGCAAAGTTAGTGTGCAAGTGTAGAGACGCATATGCAGATGAGAGTCACAAGCCTGTACCTATTAGGTCTTTATTCCTTCTATCCATCGCCAGATTGCGGAGAGCAATAGCCACAGCTCGCACCACTTTGTCCACATCTGAGCGCAGCAGCTCCACCAGAATAGGCAGCCCTTTCTCTTTTCTCACTGTGGCCCGGATGTAGCTAGACCACTACAAGAGCAAACACAAAATACAGCTGAGTGATGTTTGGGAGTATCTGTGAGTTTATTTGTTCTTCATATCTTAACTACCCACTCATAACTCAACTCAAGTGCACAAAGAATATCCCATGAACAAAGTTCTGCTCTCTCAAATGCTCTCATGTGTATGATGCAACTTGATTTCAAAAATTCCTTTAATCTGAACGTGGCCTCAGTGTTGAGGTTAAATTATAGTGACATTCATGGCGCAGTATATCTTGGCAAAGCACATTATTTGACAGCCCTATGGATCCACTTGGGGTACATAGCAGTAAAAGTGATTTTTGATCATAAAGAGTGGTGACAAAGTCAAGCTAGAGAGTCTGGTTGAATTAAGATGATTGATCCCACATCTCCCTCCTTCTGCACACTTTAACATTGATGCAGCATCAGAAATACAACCAAACCAGCCCAGAAAAAAACCTGTGGTCATGGAGGCCCTCATGTAAGGGCCTGGGTGGGGGGGGGGGTTGTCTTGTTTGACCCTACACAGTGCAGACTGACTTAGAAGGTTAATATATCTACACAATATTTACAATACAGCTCATGTTAAGTCTCTCCTTAAGCTGAGAGCAGAGAGAGATAGTGATGATGTCATATAGAGACAAATCCTGGATCTGCTCCATAGACATGTGTAAGGACACTAACAGCAGTCATGGCGACTTGGATATAGCTTGAGCCAACAAAGTGTCACTTAATAACTACATTAATTTAAAGTTAAATATTCCCATTTCCAGGCTCAAAGATACCATTTTTACGCCACAATCATAACCCCTGAGTGTAAGAAAAAACTGACTATTCTATTCCATCTACTCACAGCCCAGTGTCCCGCAGCAAGGTTCTGCAGTGCCCCTGCAGCTGCCTCCAGGGTATTGTGGTTGTGACTGCAGGTGAGAAGAGAGAGGTAGAGCCTCACCACCTCTGGCTGGTACAGCAGCTCCAAGCCTTTAACAGAAAGGCAGAGAAAGTCAAGGATGATATTCAAGCAGTGGCAAAGTGCCTGCATGACCATCAGCGGCTAAAGATTTCAATAATGGTGTTGTTATCAGTGTCAGTATCAAATGCAAATATATCAACATTGGTCCACAATTTCTTCTATCTAGGTTAGTTTAGGTCAGTAGATAGGCGGGTTAGTAAAACAAAATATTGATGAATTAAATAAAACCCTACATCAGAAAATTACAACTCTGTCAGACTCCTTTTTTTGTAGAGAGCCAGTGGTAGCTTACAAGTAGCATAAAGCTGACCCCGGACCCTAACATGCTTGTTATACTTATTTGCATTCACTGGCTGGAGTGCTGGAGCTTAGCTTTGATCTGTTTAAACAGCAGCCAGAACCAAATATATGATATTCAGCCCTACAGTAGTAAAAAAAAAAAAAAGTGCCCATAGTTTCCATATACAGAATGCATTCATGGCTAAAAACAGCCATATGGCTAAACAAAAGGTAAAGATAGTTTAGCCGTAGCAAATAAAGATACTTCAGTGTCAGGCAGTATCTTGAGCAAATTCCAGTGCCTGCCAGAGGAAATGTTCTTCCTCTAGATGTTGCCAGATAAAAATGTCTTTCAGTTGGAGGGCCATTTTGTTTTAGTAATGAAGCTCTCCTCAAGTAGTGCAGGTGCTGGAGTGCAGCTTCGCATTTAAATGAATTCTCTTCCGGGCCATGCCAACGTCATGCATACAAAGCAAATAGCATAACACAGAAAGCAGGTACTGATGGAAGGTCTGCATATTATTCTATTATTAGTTAGTTTAATGTATAGCCTACCTAATTCCTAATGTCACTGTGAGTCATACCACAATCAGAATTTGTCTTATGCAAAGTTGACATTCTTTAAATATATACCTTTCATTTGTTCTGTGCGTTTTGATAAATCCAATGTACCGTATTTCCTGTCCATTAATCCATTTTTCCAACCTGTACATCACAGACACATACATGCACACAAACACCGGTTTTCATTATATCGGTAGACGGACAGATAATGTCAGCAAATTCAGTGTGGTATTAATTCATATTACTACCATGAAAATATTCAGCAGTAACAAGCAGACTGACCTTGATTGAACCACTCTTCTGATGAATATGGTTTTCAAGGAAAAAGAACAATGTTAAAGATTAGATTATACAGCAGCAGAAAACACAGAGCTGCTCTATGTGGTGAGACACGGGGGGGGGGGGGGGGGGGACTGACAGTATCAGGTTGATGTTTGGCTCAGAGAGGCATTTGTCAATTTTGTGCAATTAGCTGAAAGGTTAGCAGTGGTGAAAAGCTATAAAACTTTAAATCACAATTAACTCTAACCCTATTCTTTCTCCATTAGGCTGTGTCTTGCAGCACAAACTGCTGCAGCCTATTAGTTACTATTCATCAGCTGTAATTGTTATGTATATGGTTTATGCAGCATCACTACCAAAGGTTTTTCACAGTTCAAAATCTCCTCCTCGGTTGCATGGTGTAAAAATCACATAACTGATGAAACAGTATAAGTATAAACATGCTTTTTCAATTTTGAAACCTGGCACTCCTCAGAGAGCAAATTATATCATCAGCTACTGCATGTGCAGGGACATGAAATATTCAGGCTCTAATAGGCATAAAAAAGGGCAAGAAACATGAAACCCATGCTTGAAGCATAGTATACTAAGAAAACCGATTCTATTGAAAACTAAAAAGTTTATGTGGAGTGTTATGGGAGGAGAGGAAGATTAAAACAATAAAACAAACTGTAAAACCCTCTGAAAATGACTTGGTAGTGCTTGTACAATCATAGACATCAGTGCATCTGTTTTAGTAGAGTACGCTGCAAAAACTCCTATTTTAAGCCCTTATCAGACTCAAATCTTAAATAGAGCATATTAAAGTTTTAATTTGGGGGGTTAAGCATTATCTTCTGTATCTTTAGAAACACGAGATACGATAGATGTCCCCTAGATGATTTGTCAGTAAGCAAATTAATCAACCTGACTTGAATTATAGTTGAATTAAAACAATGTTTTCAATCAAAGCAACCCAAACTGAAATAATACAACCAGTAATGATTATTGTGATGTTATCGACTATGATTGCCTACCAACCTTTGGGTCGTTTCCCTCCAAAACAGTCAGGCTCATTCTTCTTCTTCTGGTGCCCCACTGATCTCATCAGATTGCCATGGGGTTCCTGAAATCGCTCAGTTCCTGGTATCTCTTTGTGAACATGATAGGATAGGTTTCGTAGAATGCACACGCAGTTCTCCACTGACTGAATGGAGGATAATGACACAAGATTTCAATCAGAAAGTTATACGGCAGTAGGAGTCATGCGAGTGTTTACACTGACTTTTCAGAATAAAATGTATTGATGATTTTGTCAAAATTGAAGTAAGTTGAATAATGTCAGACTTTGGAGAACCATACTTTGATTACTTTGGCGACTTCCATTTAATCTCTGAATCAAATTGCAATTGCGCACATGCTATTAACTTACATTTGATGCAAAGAAAATAATCAATCCAAAGTCGTTATTACAACATAGCATTCAATTACCAAAACAATGAATAGTCACCAATCAGCAATTGTGCTTTAAATACATTGTGTATTGAATGTTTTTCTTAAAGCTATAGTGCGTAGTTTCTGTCGCCCCCATGAGGAATTCTAAGTAACAACAACGAAACTGTCGAAACTGGCGCATCCACATGATACAAGCCTTCCGTGATCGCGCACCACCCCTCCCCCACGCAGTTGCTAGTAGCCAAGGAGGACATGGAGGATTAAATAAACATGATAACTCTTCAGAAGAGGTAATTATAATTATTAAGTTTCTGAGCGCAAAAGTCGCAATCTTCACAATCTTCTGAACATAGCCATACTGAGAAATACAGAGAGAGTTTTGTGGAGCTCATAGTCTTAATTAGCTTTGTAGCAACTCATTTGCCAATGGCTCGAACGTAACGGACCTTCATTAATACCAAAACGTTACGCACTAAAGCTTAAAGTCTCTAAATTTAAGTAATTGTGATGACTTCAGAAACCTTATTGTCAGTGTCCTTGTTGACAACTGCTGACTGAAGGGCATGCAGGAGAGCGTCCACCAGCCCCTCACACTCCCTCAACCTCTGTCGAGCGTCCGCCCCATCTGAGCTGACGTTCCTGCAGAAACAACTTTGTTAGCAATGCTGCGAGAACCCAGCCCGTGACAAGTCAGCTATTGGTTGTCATTTGTTCCATGACAGAAGCAAAGCTTACCTCAGACATCCAGAGGTGTTCTTGAAGACTGTGGTCCAATCAGCACTCAGCAGTTTGGAGGGGTCAGCTGAATCTCTCCTCCAGCCCGAGTGTGGGATGATGATCTCATCAGTCAGTGTTTGAAGCGCGTTGTTGATTACCATCATCTTCAGCGGCTCATGTGAGGAGAGGTTCCACAGAGTGCCTGCAAAGGAAACAATATAAATGCTGTAGTGATGAAATTAAGGATTGCAGGTTATGGCTGCAGGAAGAGTGAGGGATTGAGCTGTACCTGTGACTAACTCTTTGACCTCCATGCTGCTAGACTTCCTCATTAGTCTGACTAAAGCTTGGATGCCATCACAGTTCTTGATGGCCATTTTGTTATTGTGGTCTTTTCCGTAGGATATGTTGCGCAAAGCACCACAGGCCTTGCGGTGGACCTCAGGTTTAGGGTGGTCCAGTAATTCTACCAAAATTGGCACCCCGTTAAGCTGGCGCACCTCCTGCTTGATGCGTTCGTTCTCATAACACAGGTGCTGCAGATAGGCGGCAGCATTGGACTTGACTGGGTCCATTGGGTGGCTGAGCATCGAGATCACCTCATGCAGGTTGGGGTCTCTCCAGCGCGGGTCTCTGCGGATGCTGTCCAGGCTGACCATGCTGCTGCGTTTGTGGGGGAACTGCAGGGTCTGTGCTCGGCACATGGCCTGGAAGAAAGGATTCAGGTTCCCCTCCAGCTGGGCCATGAAGGCGTCATCGTATCCACCTCTGAAGTGACAGAGACAATCATGCGTGCATAATGGGATCAGGACTAAAAACACAACCATCACTCTTAAAATGTTAAGATCTGAATGAGTGTTTGGGAGATACATTAATTTGCTTTCTTGCCGAGAGCAGCCGATTAGCTTAGCTTAGCTTAACATAGAGGCTGGAAACAGGGGGGAAATGTTAGCATGACTAATTTGTGTCTAATTTTCAGCAAGAAAGTGAACAAGTATATTTCCCAAAATTTAAAAAACTATTCCTTTTACTGCATATTAACAGGTTGAGTAAAACAGGTGGATTGGGGACTGGGCTTCAGGAAGTTAAACAGCATAAGTGAGTTGCTTGTATCTTTTGTGAACACCTCTGTCACTTTATATGGGATAAGGAAAAGCTTCTGGCAGGCAATAACAGGTGAAACATCCTTCTTTATAGACTTTGCAGCAGGCTGCCATTCCTGATTGATACCAGCTGCTACTTAACTGCTGTCCATATGTCTTTCTATTGTCCAGGCTGACTCACAGGACCAAGATAGAGGTGACTACAGGGTGTCTGCGTAGCTACAAAGATTGATATATAATTATCACAGCAGGACCGCTGTGATAATGTTAGCCTGAACGTTGATTTGTAAATTGTTTCTACTGCTGCCTTACTGTGGCAGTTTATAGCACTGTACAGACATAACCTGTCTGGCTTTCTTTATATTTTTGTTCTTTCATTTGTGATTAGCCTGGTGCCAGACCTCTGAATCTCTGTCCACAGCCCAGATGTTTTTTGCAATTGAGTTTTTCATAGCTTAGACATCTTTTCATTCAAAGCTTTAAAAACCATATCACATCTGACCTGATGGAATTAAATTCATGAAATCCAGTCTGTAGGTACAGAGGTGCACCATAGAGTTAAATAGCTTGGTGTCAAGGCATTTGGTCACATTTATTTATAACATTTGTCGCAACGTAATTGTTGTAAGGTTATTTATGCTATTAATGTCAAAAGTAAATTGGCTTTCTATTGGCTGTCTGGTAGCCTTTGTTAAAGGTGATCTCATTATCAGGGACTGTATTAAAATGTTGACCAAAACCACATTTTATGGGATCAAAGATTGACATTTAATAAACAGACAGACTGTAGTGTACTTTAGTGTACTTTAGAGACTGAGTAACAAAGCAACACACACATTTACATATTAATTTTAACACAGCCCTTTTAGAGTGGCTAAATACATGTGGGGACTGATCTATATTTGACCCTACATCTAGGTACCATGGAAACCACAAACATACTTGAAACCCATTTACATAGTCTCCCCTGAAGGAGCAATAAAGTTTCATCTAATGTACCGTCCTCTTACCTGGTTCTCGAGGGCTCCCTGAGGAGCTCCATGGTGGTGATTGGCCTGAACTGGTGGATTCCCCCCAGTGTTGGGTAACTGGCAGCTGGGTGGTCAGTCTTCACATCCAGAGGGTTGTCTCCCCGTTCGCTGAGGCCGCCCTCCTCTGTCTGGCTGCTCAGGCCTGCAGGAGCGTAGCTGTCCCTGAGGAAGGGTAAGGTGTAGTGAGCCCCGGGCTGGAAGTTCTTGGCGGGCCAGTAGCCATGGAGGGTGGCACGGGACAGGCTTCCATACCCTGCACATAAGTCACCCCCAATGCCTCTGTAGCTGTCAGGGAGGGTGTACACTCTGCTCTGCCTGTCTGGGTTCACAGGCTGAGGCTCCTCAGACTGCTGTACTATCTGAGGTTGTGGGGGTGCTGTGGTTGAGTTGCTGATTGGTGTAACAGACTCAATGGGTTCACTGTTTGCTTCAGGAATAGGTTGCTCAATAGGGGTGTTATCTTGGACCTCTGGAGTCGATGTGAGATCAGGTGTGTTTGGTGTCTCCTGCTGTGTCTCTGAGGACTTGAAGGTCTCACTGGGGGCCTGTTCCCCCTCCTGTTCCACAGCCTTGGACTCCTACAAGGATGGATGCACCACAACTATTATCTCTGCAAAAATCTAATCAGAACCTCTGTTAGTCTTAAAAATCCCATTTGTCTGAGGTTTCCTCTCTCCAGTTAAATGCCACCAAATTGGTGTGTTTACAGTCACAGCAGGAACTATTTATGATTAATTTACTGAACAGACCAAACATGTTTCTATTACCAACAGTGTGTGTTTGTTTATCATTTAACCTATACAGCCCACCCAAGCTCATTTCTCATAGCGATGATCAATCATCATCATTTCAGCCATTTATACCAGTAAATAATGAATTCTCCTTTCCTGCCAAACAATAATGAATTCCTCATGTTGAAAATGAGTTTAGATTGGACTGATGAAACAACTTGAGGTCCAGCCATTGTTTATATGCAGGGTAAATTGCAGGAGATTTAACTGTCTGGTTTAGTAAACTGAATTTGGTTTTGACTCTTTCCTGGTGGAGTGTGAGCAAAATTATTTTAAGCACAGTATGGTATTTTTGCCCCAGAGGGAAAAAAAATGATCTGCTTGTCAATGTAACTCAGTGTGATGCCCCGTCTGAGACCAGACTTGTACGGGATTGTTTACTGTGTGTATTGTGTTGTGAATCTTTGGACAATTTCCTTTAGGATGCATGTATATTTATATTTCACCACATGTTGGTGGCAATGGATAAAAAAAAAAGTAAAGATAAAGAGTTTGAAGTTTCAAGAGGTCTTACAGGCTCACGATTCACACATAACTGAAGAAATTCATTAAATTATAAATTAAGTAAAATTACTTTTTTTTAACATACTAAGAAAATACACCCATGCCATATTTAGATATATATTATACACAAATTTAAAAAATATGTATTATCAGTGGTCACAAAGTGTGACCAAACATCATGCACCTCAGTGTCTGTCTGATGCGGAGTGTCGGTCTCTGTGGAGCTCTCATTGGTCGAGGTCATCAAAGAGGCGATGGAGGTGGGCGTGTCCAGTTCATCACTAGCGGTTGGGTTATCCAGAGTCGCCTCTTTAGCCTCCTGGGACAAAGATAGTGGAGGAGGGCCCTCTGAACTCTGCTCCTAAAGCACACAGATAGAAATGAGTAGCATCATACCAGGATCATTTGTGTGTAGCATGTACATTATGTTTACATTATGCACAACAGGGGAATGATTACAGGGTAGACAACACCATGAAAGCATACCATGTCATTAAAGCTGTCTTCACAGGATGAGGGAGCTGCAGCTGATGCAGGGTTTTGAGCAAAGTCAGTGTTGAGAACACAACTCATTTGCACCCCATTATCATATAATTTGTATAATTTAAAACACGATCTGTTGAATTCACGCTGTAAAATGCGAATATGCACACTTATTTTTAAGTTAGACTAATATATGTCTGGGACCTCAGACAATTTCTCTGTGTTTAAGCTATTTGATGAGCTGTAATCTAATTGAGCAATATGACCATATGACAACTGTACCCAAGCTGGTGCAGTGCCAGGGACCATGTAGGCAGAAATACACACAAATGTAACAAAGGATGAGAGATGCAATTTACCACTTATTTAATTAAGTGGTTGTAGGGTTTCTCCAGTGTCATATCCTTATGTGCAGACTAGGATGCACAATATATCAGTTAGCTTATCTCTACCAGGTGATCATTTCTTCAAAGTATGTTATTATTAGTATAACATAAGAAAGAAAGTATTCCTGATATATCAGAATAATTTATGCATGCATGATTGGTTTGTTAATACAACTTTCTGGCTCAATATCTGTTTGAATTTGTCACTGGCCAATTTTAAATAGATAGAGTTAGTTGTTAAAACCTTTGTAATGATTTCAGGGATCAGGTCTACTTCTTTTGATATGTTAAAATACTGACAGACAGGGAGGATTTCACAGATCAGACTGCTGTGTAACAAAACAAGAAGAAGAAACAAAATGTAGACACAAACAGGGTTTGGTAATAAATCACGACGGGGTATAGCAGTGTTTTTCTGAAGTGTAAATCTGCACCGGGCTCCTCAGTTACAGTTTAGTAGGTCAACTCGACTGGTGGGAACATCATACATGAGATGAAACAATACAAGCAATATCTGTATTGTTGTCTGTATCTGTATTGGCCAAAATATCCAAGAGCAGACTTTTGCAAACACTGGTCATTTCATAGACATATTATAATAAACAGATGTTGACGTTCCCCATTGCAAAATGTAAGCATGTATAAAAAATAACCCCTTGACAAAATACAGCAAGATTGTAATGGGACTGGATATGAACATTACATTATTTTAGTGTGAGATCTGATTTACCACCACTGGCACTTGAATCAATAACCCAGCTGCTGCTCTGGTACAACATGTTGATAGTTCTCCAAACTCCACTTGTGAATTTCGAACATAGAACTTAAATTCTCTTTCTTGTCAACAAAATGGGTTTCATTAACCAGAGTGGATTAATTATTCAGCATCTTGGTCTGAGAAAGAACTGGAGGCAGTGTTTGACTGTAAACATGTTATGCTGATTTTCCCAAAAGACTTTATTCATTTGTGTCTAGAAAAATTTGCTTCGCTGCTCTGATGATTTCAATCAATATCAGATACACCTTTTTCCCACTTGACCCATCAAAACATTAAAGAGTATAATTAAAAGGGTTTTATTGTTGAGAAAATCAATTCCACTGCATCATTTATAACCCATTTTACGGTTTGAATTGCGTATCCACTCTCTAAATCAATTTTCGTTTTAAGAACAAATGCATATAATATCAGCTGATATTTATCACTCAATAGCACAGACACAATATGCTGAATGAAGCACCATTAAAAAAACAAAAAAAAAGCTGCTAAATTTCCCCAAACTCTCTTCTTTCTGAGGCTGCGGCATTAAACCGAACAAGCGCTGAGAACTCAACTCCACTGCATTAAATCAGACGGCTGCTGAATGTGGAGGTAGAGGGCTTGATTCGCTTTTTAAATACTTCACCAAACACAAGAGCCCCTCATATCCATGTACAAAATGTGTCAGAGGGACGAGGAGTTGAAAGGGGCACACAGGAGAAATTGGCAGCAGGGAGATGATCCTAGCTTGAGCACTTCTGGGGGAGGTAGATCGGCTACTGTTAGGCAGCACTAAATGAATGCCAGGCCAAAAGAAAGATGGGGTACTACTCTCCTCTACAGACAGCTTGATTAAGGATTTGGAGGACAATAATAGGCTGGACAGGGGCCTGTGTGCTGTCCCTGTCTGGTTCAAGCTCCAGGGAAGGCCAGGCCGCTGTGAGTCAAACCTCATTTAAATAACTCATTGCACCATCACTAACTAAGTGTGCTCACAGAGCCAAATAGGTCGAGATGATGATTCTGAATCTGACTTCAGCTTTAAAAACAAAAACAAAGTAAGATATATAGATGTTAGGTGCAGCGATGCAGGAGACAGAATGACATGATTAGCATCTTGTTCCCGTCAACTCTCAGTATTGAGGCCAGCTGCAGCCAGGGTATTATTTTGGGAGACACAGAGTCTGATCTAATGCAGAGTGAGTTCAGATTTTGGTGACCAGCTCAAGGGCACAACAGGCACAAGCCATGATTCAAACTGGTCACAAATGCATTTCAGAAAAAAAAGATTTGAAAAATGTGCACTTTCCATTGCAATTGAATCAGCGGGGTAAAGTCATTTTGTAGTGATCAAACTTAGAATAAATCAGAATTAAGTGGCAGTTTGTCTTTATCAAACTGCAGGATTGAAAGAGTAATGCTTCCAGTGGATAATAAAACATGACATCAGCCCACTGATGTCAGAAGACGTTAGTCACAACTTTGTCACAACTCATCTGCTCGCCACTATACTCTATGTCGAATCAGTGATGCTCATATTGGTCGCTGTAAATCTACAGAATGTGTCACTGTACATTGAATCAAAATGGCACTGGAATGCATTAAAAGATTCTTCTTACTTAAGACTTGTTTCCTGCAGAGACACCATTGTCCATTATGCAATACATCTTGTTTAGTCATAATTCAACCAGGCGGGTCTATTTGGAGAAAATGCTGATTGAAAATGACAGCTCCAAAAAAAGAAAGGAAAGGTGTTCATTCGCAAAGTTTCAATTTGGAGCATCTTTTCAATCCACTGATCCTCAAATAGTTAAATGCTGCATGGTCAGATTTAATGTCTCTGATACATCATGGCAATACACTTAACAGAGTGTGTGCAGCATTTTCCCCCTGACGGGACAACAATTATCTTCATAATGTAATCAAGCATTATTCCCCATATAAGCTTGCCTATGCATTTGCACACATGCACTGCCATGCGCGCGTGCACACACACACACACACACACGAAGATGTTAGCATCATGTCTCCGTGCACACAAGGAGACTGCACCGAACAGCAGTGAGAGGCAAGGAGGTGAAGCGATTGATGCCTCCTTCATTCATCATGACAGAGGCAGAATGCAAAGCTGTGGAGGGCTACAGTTCTCTGCAGGAAGAAAAAAAAACCTGATAATGTAAAAACAGGAGGGTACTGAGCAAATAGAGCCATTCCACCACACACTTACCTCTTTCACTTCAGCAGGCATTGCCAAATCTTCTTTGCTTCCCCACAAATGATGAACAAGATGCGTCCCCAAGTGAGACGTCTGTTTCTCTGCCTCTGCTGAATTTTTGCCTGGACTCTCCCTTTGAGCATTTGAGGCAGTTCAAACATGAGCAGCCATCCTTCCTCCCAGCTCTCACTAACACACGTCCGCGTTCTCTCTCTCTCTCTCTCTCTCTCTCTCTCTCTCTCTCTCTCTCTCTCTCTCTCTCTCACAAACGCACACTAGACGCACCATGCACACATTTGCTCAACACAGACGTACACACACACACACACACACACACACACACACACACACACACAAACACACACACACACAAGCAATAAACGCCAGGCTCTCTCTCATACTGCACTTCTCCTCTGATCTGTGCTGCAGTTAATGCGTGTGCTATTAGCAAGGTGCTGAATCAACTGTGTGATGCTGAGCCTGTGAATGGCTTAGGTAAGTGCAGAGCCCTGCAATCCCTGTGCTCTCCCCATATTTTCTGGCAGCCTTGGTGCGCAGGCAGAATACATACACACACACACACACACACACACACACACACACACACACACACACACACACACACACACACCATTCCCAGTGGGCTCACAAGCAGATGCAGCTGGAGCAGCCCGCACTAGTTAGGTCCTGTGTCACCCATGTGCAGCATAATAAAGGGCGAGGAATGGAAAGGTATGCAGCACCAGGAAGAGAGTCCATACTGAACCAGCTTTGTTCTGCAAACTGTACCAAACAAATCAAACCCTTGTCAGCCCTTGTGTCTGTCTGCCCACACATATTCATACAGCACCTCCTCATTGCATTGTTATTTGGTACACGCATAGAAATAAAACTAAAGAAGGATTTGTGTACAGTAAGCAGGGAATTGATAGGCAAGTGCTCCACCTGTTTAGGTGTTTTTTTAGATGTCATCACCATAAAATTGAAATTACTTTTCTAGTGGAGCAGGTATTACATAATTTCCAAAGGAGTCTTAGTGAAGTGGTCGGAAATAATCACATGAACTGAGACAAAAGCACTGCACTAAATACTAGATCATGATGAAAGTCCTTGCTTTCTCAATAAAAAAGCAACATTCCAGGACATCTTCCAATTTGCCATCAGACCACTTTCACAGAGACTGAGCAACAAGCCAAGTAAAAAATGGTCTGCTATCATCCACAGACCATGCTCTCTCTCAGCTGGCTCTTATTGATTTAAGAGCTCCCCTCAATATCATTGATCCTGGAGCAGTTCAAATCCTCACTGGCCTCTGCCGTATTTCTTTTATCTCAGTTTGTCTAAACTTTGCTAAATAACACCTTTGCGTTTTTAAGGTCTGTTTCATTAAACCCCTCGGTTCAGTTAGCCTTTTCTCATTTTCATTTAATCTAATCCCTTGTTGGTGATATATTTCACTTTATGATACCTCCTTGATAATATAATTCTGAATATACACAGCAGTACAGTAACAGACAACGGTGAAGTAACACTTAAAGAACCTTGAATTCTTTGTTTCAGACATTAAAAGATAAGCGATACATCTCATCAGCAAATCAGTTAAAAAGCTATCTCCTTTAATAAAAAAAAATCTTTGATCCTTCCAGAGTGAAATCTAAGCAACATCCATGAAACAGCATGTTTTCATATTAGATATTATAACTGCTGTTCACTGCTCTCCCACCGTTCCATCTCCACACTCAAAGTGCCATCAAATGGAAAAGGCCAACATTAAGTGTCTTAATGGTTTTGGGTCACTGACAGACACCAGAGCAGCTTCATCACACTAGGTCATTTTTTTTAAACGGCTTCATATTCTAACAAAGGATTTTTGTTCCCACTAAAATTAATTTAGAAAACAGAATATGCAATAAAAATAAATGCTAACATCAGCATGCTAACCAAAACGGTGAACCACCAGACTGCCATTGCCATCCACTGAGTCATGCTGCTAGCATATGGCTAAAAACAAGGTGAAATACCATGGTATAAAGCAAAGTATAAACAAAGGCCAGAATGTATGAGCAGTGGATAACCTATTGAGCAAGTCACTAGTCACTAGTCACTACACTAACCTTCATCCTGGACTACATCTGCCCATTGCATATACTATATATTCTTTGAAAATGTTGCATTCAACCCATTCAGGCTTTTTCTTATGAAACAGTTACTTTGTATTTATTTGTTTTTCTGTATTTGTTTATTTTATATTCATGTTTAATATGTTTGTTTATGTATGCACCTTTCACCAAGGCAAATTCCACATAAGTGTACTTATTGTGGCAATAAAACCTTTTCGATTCTGATTTGGTGTTTTAATGATTGTGATGTGAAATGAGTGCAGGTAGACTATAAGCTATAGCCTTTTGCTTTCCCACCATATCAAATCAAAATTTTTGCTTTTTAAAACTGTAAATTCTCAACAGTCACTAAGATCAAGGTTGATCAAGCAAGCTCCATCACTTCTGTCTGAAATTGTAACAATTCACTAACTCAAACTCAAACTAAAAAGAAACCCACAAAGGTGATTGGGAGTCAGGGTGAGATAGCAAGGAATGACACTTTTAGTGTGAGAGCTGAAAATGTCACTCATGATGGATGAGACCTTTTTATACTTAAAATGAATTATACTGGATTTATTGACATTTCCTCAGAGTGTAGATTTTCGGAAATTACTTTGAGTTTATTGCACTTAATATTACAAAATGTCAGCTGCATAGATCTGTGAGCCAAAATTAATTTATCATTCATTATGAGCCTTTACACTTTCGGCTGGCAAACTTTACCTGATACCACCTCACACGCATGCTCCCCTTTTGCAACAAATCTCACCCATGTACAAGTTAAATAAACCACAACCTTTTTTTCCAAGGACTTTCTTCTGCATCGTCTCCACAGGCTGAATAGAGAAACTTCTTCATTGTTGGAACGACAGCTAAAGCTGCTGTGACTCAAAATCTTTATCCACCTGATACACACACATCTTCCAGTGTGTCAGTGTGTCTTGCCTGCAGGCTCTGTCATTTGCATGGGCCTACAGTAACCTACAGGACTCACCATGGATGAAAACTATAATACAACATGACTTTATATTCACTGAGATTACTTTACTCTCTAAGGGTTTTAACAGTCTTAAACCATGCCATGAAGACATCTCACACCATAACAGACGCCCCAGTGTCATGTCTGAGGAAACACCAGGCTTGGACCAAACAGTGCAGAGTGTGGAGGCGAGGAGGTAGTGAAAAGGTTGTGATGGTTTATCAACGTAAAAAAAAGGCTTACAACAGAAGGTGTCCTGAGGCAGGCAGGGAGGCAAAAGGAATCCAACACAAAATCCAAAAAACACTTAGAAAACAAAAGACTAGGAAAGGCAAAACCACAAGGACAAAGCGACACAGGAAATGACACTGGGAGGAGGGACGATGAAGCGACAACAGACAAAGAAAGGACAGCGACTAAATACGCAAGGTAACGAGGGTAGTAACGAGAGACAGATGACATGAGGGCTGATGACCAGGTGGAACGCATCAGGGTGAGACAGACAATCACAGAGGCGGGAAAACACAAGGCAGGAAGTACAGAAAGACACGGCACAGGAGAAACAGACACTACAAAGTTAGATAGGAAACTGAAGCATAAAACATACACATGGATAGAACAAGGAAAACAAAACAGAGAACACAGAAACAACACGGGTAACACACAACCATGAACAAATAACGGAGAAACTGAATAGACAACATCACACAAAGACAGGCTGACAAGGGTAGACTATAGCTTGACAGGACAACAGAGACACATTAGGTAATCACAAGAACTCAAACAAAATGTACAGTACATTTGACACATGTAAAAATATTAAGCAGACAGGATCTGCACACTGTAGATTTAATAAGAAGTTGTTGGGAGGGGAAGCCTGTTTTTTCTTTTTTTTCTTCTTTTTTTAAAATATCCTCATGTTACCTTCTGCGGCATTTGCTGTTGCTGTCTCCCTTCTTTTCACCTTTATCTTTCTTTCTCTGTAACTTGTGCAGGGTTGTTCAAAAACACCTGCACAAATGTTCCTGTAGAAGGTGTCAATACACCTGAATGTACAAAGAAATGTTCTTTCCTGAGGAAATATAATACAGAACTTGAAAGAAGTTGGGCAAGTTGGGAGTTTTTTTAGACTAAAAGGTGCATACTGTGTATTTTTTATTCATATGCGTGCAACATCCTGGGCTGGGGATCATTTTGAATGTTATCACCCCCCCCCCCCCCCCCCCCCTCTCTCTCTCTCTCTCTCTCTCCCTATATTTCATAGCGCTCTCCAGTGTTTACTATCTGTTTACTAACTAATAAAAAGGCAGCAAAATGCCTTAAAGGGAAAAGCAGTGACTACTCTGCATGCCACCAAGGACGTTCTGTTTTGGTATTAAAATGTTGAAATATTTTTTGTTTTTATTTAAGGCCATGTTCTCCTGGACACCTATTATTTCAGGAAACATTTTCATTTTGTTGCTTTTCTACAGTCTGTGATTTATTATCTGCTCCTATTGCCTAGCCTGATACAATTAAAACACAAACACACACACACACACACACACACACACAAACAATTTTTTCTATAATAAACAGCAAGAATAAATCCTGTTCTACTGACTGTATTGATGAATTTGAAAGAGCAAGAAAAACCTAACCTTAACAGGTACACATTTCTGGAAACACACACCTCAGCTTTATGTGTAAATGCTGTTCTGTTGCAGCTGTCATCACCACAGTAACTGCATCGTACATTAGCACGACCATGTGACAGAGATGAATGTAATTATTGCTGCCCATTATGTAAACGCACTAGGATGAGGAGAGCGGGCACCGTAAAGTGTAATACACAGGAGCTGTCGACAAACACCCACATAGAAAAAGGCATATTACATTACGGCGTGTATGGTGCTGTATTAATTGCAATGAAACACACAGAGGCACAGTCAGTGCAGATTGTCGTCCTAATTAAACCCCCACACTGCCCACCTCTGCTCTGTTCAATGGAGTGGAGCTGCGGCTAATTCAATTTAACGTGGAGACCCAACATCTATCAAGAGTTTACCAAAAACTAGGGTGCATGCCAGAAGTGACTGGTTTGAATGTTGCTTGTATTTCATATGGCACCATCACACATAGAGCGCATGATGACACTGGAAATACCAGATAAGGTCACCAAATTTGGTTTCAGAAGAGAAAGGTCACATTTTCATATTAAAATATTCAAAGATGATCTAAACATGTACGTAACATCAATTTGCTGAAAGTTAACCTGAAATAGGTGTAATCTGTGCTTCTGGAAAGGATCCGGTCAGATTGAGAGTTTGCCCTCAGACTATGAATGGCAAAGCAACACCTGACGTCCTGACTTTCACATCGACTTATTGCTGCACCCCCTTGGTGAGCTATAGGAACAGCAATAGCAGTCAGGGTCACCCATATAGAATAGAACAACTTCTCCTAATGCAGCACTACAATACATTCCTTCACGGTGATTTGATGAATAATGTAAATATCATAAAATATGCCTCTAAGCAATAAACTAACCAGGGTGCTATTAATCCAACTTCTCTTTGTCAAGTTTGACTGCAGCAAGTGCTTAATCACACCAACAGAGAGTCCAGGGAGGAAATGAAATGCATCAGTGGCACTGCAGCTGAAAATGACAATCAGCCAGTTCAGCGATGCCTCTGATGATCAGGCATATCAATGAGCTGAGAGAGAGAGAGAGAGAGAGAGAGAGAGAGAGAGAGAGAGAGAGAGAGAGAGAGAGAGAGAGAGAGAGAGAGAGAGAGAGAGAGAGAGAGAGGCACAAATGTAGGTCAGTCTGCAGCATCTCTAGAAGTATCTTAAAAGATTTAGGGCACTGGGAGATTGATCACAATTAAATTACTCAAGAGGTTATGTATAAGTCTATATTCCTCAGATGAAGCCTCATGTTATTATTATTTTTTTTATTGCTCTGTTTTTCATATCATGCATCTAGATACAAGAAGAACCATGGCAACGCAGAAAAATCTGTGATCCAGAGGCCGAAAAAAACTGAATATGATTGAACAATTGGACGGTTATCACTGATTATTATTTTTATTTAATTATTTATGATTAGTTGTTTTTATTAGTCTTGGTTAAGAATAAACGTAAAGGTTACATTTTATAACAATTTTCCTTCTATGTAATGTTATAAGTGGGTTAAAGGGTCAGTTCACACAAATACAAAAGAAAAAAATGAATCTCACTTTGCCTCTAGTGGTGCAGCTACGCTGATAGTTTTGGTTTTACTTGCCTAGGTTTTGAGATATCTGTCTTGGAAATATTTCACAGGGTAAGTTCACATTTTTTCAAGTTGTCTTAAGGAAGAGTTATGGGTCGCTGTAATTATTCCTCCTGTACAGACTGGCCATGAAGACATCCGTATTTGATGAGTTTCCAATGTAAGAGATGGAGGACAAAATCAACACTCCAATTTTACTTTTTAATTTGAAATTCATACTTACTTTGTCTTACGTTAGAAGACACCCACTTGATTTGTCTCAGACATGTAAAACCTTATATGCTTTTTATTCCACAAAACACTGTCTGCCCACAACTTGTAAGCTGTAGCCAAGTTTGTTTACTTTATCTCTTGTTCAGTACAGGGGCTCAGCCTGCCATATATGTACCTTTTACTGCAAAAAAAGAAATGACTAACTGTGATTTCAGTTGGACTTTAAGGAATGTCTCATGTTTACAATGCCAAACTACCAAATGCATTGTGGTACATAGATTATAGATAGTAGATTGCCTTAGCATCATTCTTCCAGCTTGAGGTATATTTGAGACAAATGTAGAGGCAACCAGTCTCTTCTAAGACGAATTTGTTATGGAGACAAATTGTAAAAATAGCATGATGTAAGACGGAGGGCTTCTCAGACACCACATTCTGCGCAGAATACTTTTGATCACTCCTCTCTATGTCAACGACCTGCAATCCCTCTGTGCACAGCAGCCTTGTCATTACCGGCATTACCATTTTACCCCCGGCTACAGAAACTGGGATGGGTGAGAGAGGGAGGAGGGGTGGGGGGGGGGGGGGGGGGGGGGGACAATAAGAAAACAACAGGGAAGAGAGAAGGAAGGAAGAAAAATATCAGAACATCCTAATGTATATCCTGACATAGAGTAATTACAATATTGGCTTTGTTTTAGCAAACTGGAAAAAGTCAAGCGGTGGTCAAAAATGTGGATGTGAACTGAATCGTAAACGGTTTGATTGTGATGGATTCGAAATAGGAGAGTACTGTAATTTCAACATTTCAGCACCATTACCTCCCTGAAACAAACAACAACGTAATTCAACATTACAAGATAACAACGTAGAGTACAGGACAAACAATATAACAGATATATGTTTTAGGAAATGGATTTGCAAACTGTGAAGGAGAGCAAGATTGAAATGTGTTCCTTTGTCTCGTAATGGGATTGTGATGTCCTTCTTTCTGTTTATGGTGTACATTTTGACCATAAGGAAACTCATTAGTACTTTCTGAAGCTAACCTTAGAGAAACTGAGTGGGAGCCATATCAGTAATGCTTTTTTTGTGTAATTGATTCATTTGTTTTGGTACAGACATTGGAGATAGAAAAGTTTTCTGTTTTACTTTTGTTTAAAAGTCGTATGTGTGGCTGTAAAGTTCTTTCTATCTTTACAGCCACACATTCGTCAAACCTCACTGGGCTGGCTTACGTAATCATTGTGCAAATACACCTGTATGCACTAAAACCGTAAATCCGCATTTTAAGATGTATCCAGTGTAATGACTGTTTTGGGGAAGTTAGATTTGTGGTTGAGAAAAAACATTGTTTTAGTGTGGACAGAGGACTGAAACAGGGAGCAGAATATGTCTTTTAATGTACTCTAAGATTCATCCACTTTGGAGACCATTTTGGAAAAGCCCCTTTGTGAGACTAAAAAAACATCTCTTATATTAGAATTGTGGTATAAAGGGATCTCTTTACAGCCAGTATGGATGGGAGAAACATTTGCAGGGACCAAAAACTGTTTCAATGTACTCTGAGGGCTAATCTGTGGGCATGTGAAAACTGGGAATCTATCCTTTAATAAAGGAAATAGGATATTTTTAATTATTATATTATTATATTTTTAATAATTTTAATTTTAATTCACACTGAAGCAGTTATGGAGGGATCTGACATGTAGTCATCGGAGATCCGGTGCCTCATGGGGCTTTTCTTTTTCTTCTTCTTAGTGTATTTTAATAATGACGTGCGTTGCAAACTGCTGTAGTTTAGACAATGATTGCAGTGGTTTGTGGTCAATGCTGCATACATTTTCCTGTAAAAAGAAAAGGATTAACAAAACTTTCAAAAATCTGTTGCACTCTTGACTCACAGATATTTGAGGAGAGGACGTCAATGACTCATGTAAATTGCAAGCTTGTTCACATCCCTCATAGGTTATAATGATGCTTCGGAGGCCCTGTTTATGTCCTCATCTATTTCCTTTGAATTGTTGCCACAATCTCGTGAGTGTAAAGACTGTGTGATATTAACCAATATCTTGATAGACATGTTTTGCAAGAACAACTGCTCCGATGAGTCCTGAACAATGTTGTTTACACTTTACTTTTACACATCTGTCATTGTTGTCAGGTCTTTCACTAAACCATGTACGAATGAATCGTTTTTACATCACACTGAATTTACCGGTCTATTTAAGCTGAGTTATAAATTCCTTCCTGTTTAAATCCGTCAATCCTTTCCTGTTGTCAAATCTGCACTTCTCACCTGCTATAAGGTCAAGTCCAGCAATAACTCACATGAAAAGCTTCAACCTCAAAGTGTCAAGCCTGGTCATTTATTGCCTAAACAAAAAATGTGTGATTGTCTATTACGGCTCAAGGTAACCAAAGTTCCTGTTATTAGAAATATTTCTGTTGCAAAGAACCTGAATGACTCACAAGCCTGTCCTGAGACCGAAGGCCAGCCAGAAGAGCAGACGTTTGAAGCTGTCTGAAAAAGACAAATGCAAAATGTGTCACTGGATTCCTCATCTGACCCCACTGAAACATGGAAAACAACTTTACACAGATGCTTTTTTTCTCTTGTAGATTAAATGGAAAAGAGGTAGAACGAGATTTTTGCCTAATAACGTTTTTATATTATTCTTGATTTTTCTTGATTTCATTGTGAACTACCTGTAGTGATAATAAACTGCTGTGTGAAATGGACCTTTTGGAATATAGGGCACACTATAAAGCCCCCCCTAGTCTTTTCTATTACTTGTAGCCTTTGAGATCAACAACATGCTGTTTTCTGGCATTTTACACACAATAGCATCATCTACTGGATCTGTCTGCTTAACCAACATCACACCACTTTCTGAAACGGCTCACTAGAGGGTGCCATACACAAATTCAATGCAGAGACTGGCATTACAGAGTGAATCATTCTACCAGTGTTATATTTCATTACACTCCCCATTATGTGTCATCATTTCATTTCTTTCAGCAGTGCTTTCATCACTGCTATACAAATGTATGCATTGTAGCAGTTTTAAATTGAAATGACTGTAAGTGCATTGTGGCTCTATCTCCATGAAGTGTGCCATCTGTTGAGTTATGAGCTTAAATTATGTTGTGATTTGGAAAAAGAAAATTTAGTATATGTTTGAAGCAAGATTGATAACAAACTGTGAAATGCATTTTTCCCTTTGCTGCTTAGAGCAGCAGGTGCTTTAAATGTGTAAAGCCTCATTCACACATTCATTAAATTCTATTGTGCGTGTGCCTTCATTGGCAGCCATTCACATGAAAAAATAGCATAAGAAAATCAGAAATGAAAATTACAAAATAAGTTTATTCATATAAACAACTACAAAATTCTATTAAAATGGGTAATTTGCAGCGGGAGACATATTGATTTGATATATGGTATTACATTGTTTCACAAAAGCAATATCAAAACACATACAAACAAATAATAAGTAAATCTGTATTCTTCTTCTGCTTTGACTAAGTTTATAGAGCTCGCTCTGTTTGTAAGAGGAGGCACGACTTTCCTGAGATTCACCGTTTTTTGGATTTGGTCAAACTTGCATGACACTATTTCTAAGTTTATCATTCACTGTGTATTTTCACACACCCTCCCACACAGAAACATCCAATATGGCCTCTTATTTACAAAGTATTTGGAGCTGTGAAGACTGAGACTAACACTGCATAGATGATTCATTCACACCATCAGAAACATGGAGTAATTCTTATTTATTTCAGGGCTCCCAGTGTGACTGAGTCCTTCCCCTCGGAGGAATATGGCAGTGAGGATCGTTTTGCGGTGGCATAGGAGGCGTATGAAGAGGCGGAGGAGGTGGAGGAGGAGGGTAAACGGGGCAGAGTGGATGTAGAGGAAGGAAGTTGTTGAGTCTGTCTCTCAGGAGGGCAGTAACCCGGAGAGGAAGACCTGCCCTTGCTTTGCAGGCTGCTGCTGCTGCTGCTCTGCAGAGGAGAGCTGGACGTTTTCGGGCCTCGGGTCAGAGACGACGTGGAGGAGCTGGAGAGAGGTGAGGTCCTCATGCCATAACCGAGGATGCCTGTACTCATCAGAAACTCCCGGGAGCCGTAGGCTGGAGGAGTTGGTCCACGAGAGCCTGGAGGTCGGATGTTATCTGGTGGTAGACTCCTCCTACTGGGGATGTCATAGATCCCCATATCTGGGCCATAGAGGGCCTGGGATCTGGCTTGGAGACGCAGCATCCTCTCCCTCTCCTCCATCTCTCGTCTCTCGTGGATAGATGCCATGATAGTTTTTGAAAAGCTGTCATAGCGTGCAGCGGCAGACTTCTGAGGTGTCAAACCCGGTGGAGTGAGATCGCGAAGGCTGTCTCGAAAACTTTGAGAGGTCATCTCTCGCATTGCAAGACCAGGAGGGGTGAGGTCACGGGATGTTACATTTTGGGATGCAAGGTCTCTCGGCATCAGCCCTTTAAAAGCCGGAGAAGGGTCTTTTTGAATGAAACCTTGGAAGGAAGGTGAGGGATCACTTGAGGTGAGGCCCTGCAAAGAAGGTGAGGGGTCTCGAGGCTGAGGAGACTGTCTTGTGACGCCCACAAACACTGGACTGTATCCGTGAGAAGGGGGCCGCTGCAACACAGTCCCATCTGTGCCCAGAGCCATGAAGTGAGGGTGGTAGCCGGCTGGAGGAGCCCCTCTCTGAGCCAGGAACTGAGGGTCTGCAGGGTTAATAAGGTCATAGGAGAGGCTGCTGCTGTGGTTGGCCAGCAGGCTGGAAGAGCTGATGACGCCCGGTGGTGGGGGGTTGCCTCCCAAACTTTCACCATGCATGGCAGGTAGCTGGGATTTGCTGCTGTGGCGACTGCTGTGTTTGAGGGTGAGAGAGCGGGAGTTAAGCGTGAGAGAGTTGAGCTCCACCGAGCTGGAGATGGTGCTGGTCTGGACAGGAAGGCCGGCCTGCTGGCTGCCTCTCCCAGGGCTTTCTTTAGACTCAGAGCGGAGGTCAGGACCTTTGTGGTTCCCTTGCTGCTCTGATGTCTTCAGCAACTAAACAACAAAAACCAGACGGCAACGTTTGTCAGACATGGATCAAAACCAGGACTTGAATACTGAGAATCACGCTCAAACAACATAACAAATTAATATTAGACTGAAAAGCACCTGCTCTGGAGGAATGGGTGACGATCCTCTGGATATGGCTTCCAGGACTGGCCTTAGCTGCGGCACAGTGGGAATGGATACAGGAATGATAGATTTGGTATGGTGCCCCATCTCTGGAAAAGAAATCACTTATGAATTATAGAATACAGAATTCATACTGAATCCAGAGAGACAGCTCAGCAATGACACAAAGGACAGTTTTAAAGTATGAGGCTGGCGACACTACATTTATGTTTTTGTCAATAAATTAAAAAATTTACTTGTTTTAGGATTAATTCATTGTTGGTTTTGTTATATTCATGTGATTTGTCAACAATAAGAAAAATATAAAATATCCCCAGATGTATCCTTAAATTGACTCTGCAGATAAATTGGATTTATCTTTAATGTTTCCTATCTTTGCCTCTATACGCATATAATAAGTCTGGTTATCACAGTATATACGGTATGTGTCCTTCTACAGTACCATCCATAACAGTGAGTTGGCTTTTCAGCGGGCCGTGGTCTGGTTTTGGCGGCAGCAGTGGTAGAGTTTTCAGTTCTTTGATGTCCGACAGCTCGACAGCTCCAGCTGAGGTTCGCTGGCAGGAGAAAGAAACACAGAGAAACATGACAGATCTTGACAATTGATGTCACAGTCCTTTGATAATGTGTGAGAGAATATTTAACTTTGAATTTGACATGTCATTTGTTCATGCATACTTTATTTTGGAGGTCCTGACTCTGTATCCCGTTGTCCCTGACTTTCACTAGCCTCTGCCTGTCAATCTCTGGTCTCAGGAATGGAGGCTGAATGTAGTTCACTGTTTTCTTACAGGGCCTCGCTGTGTAGCTGGTGCCACATGACAAACAGGGTGTCAGCCAGTGAGTTATAAGGCTTCCTGACAAACTGAAGATTAAGTAGAGGAAATGGCTCTTACTTTGGGGAGATGGGGCTGCAAACCAAATACTCCAGGTTGTTGCAACAACCTCGTGTGAAAGGATTAACTCCTCCTTGAAACTTCCCAGTTACCTGTTGGATCATAAAGAGATAAACATACACCTGTAAATAATTCATTATTGTACAGATGTAAACGTCATCAAAAATCAACTTTATTGATACTTTTCAATCAAATCAAACAGACTTGTTCATTGGTGGTCCTTCCTCTGGACACCAAGTACAAGTGGAATCCAGTGAGACCCAGGACCGGGATAAGAAACAGTCCTGATATACTGATTACTACCAAACTGTGTATGCTGTTAAGGAAAACTGCTTCATATTAGTCCCAGTTGACAAAGATTGTATACGTTCACACGGATAAATGCACAGATCGACACGCACAGACCCATGCAGTATTATGTGTGTATAAGGATACGTGACAGTGCAGTGCAGCTTCCATAATTCGTCCATGTGGTGCAGGACGTATATGAGGCCAAAAGTGAAGACACCGATCATGTGAACTGTCAGTGACAACAGAAACAGGAAGAAGTAGCGGTAGTTTCGCCTCCCGATGCAGTTGTTCACCCAGGGACAGTGATGGTCAAAGTCCTAAAGGGAGATTGCGGGAAAAGAGAATAAAAAAAATGAAAGAGCCAGAAGAAAAACACACGACACACTGAGTAATAATCAGCAGAACTGAAAGTCCTGCATTGGTTAAAAACGTGAGGACTATCCACTAAATATAAATAGACTTTGTTTAATGCAGGCTGTCTGACCCTTTTTCAAATTGCATTTCTATTGAGACTACAAAGGATCTGAGAAAAGGATTAACCTGATTAATGAGATCTCTCTCCCTCCATCACAGTCATCATTTACTCTGCAGAAATCCCCGTTATTGACTTTCCCCACACACACTGCTACACTCACTCATAAACGCTACTCACGTTTCTCCCCCAATCTGTCCCTTCATGCCCTTATCACTCATTTTCCCCATCTTAAATTGTTTTGTTTCCTCCCCTATATGTTGTTTTTCTTACTAAAACTGCCAATGCCATGTCTCTTCTTGGCTTTGAATCTGTCCATGCACTAACCTCCACACAGTGATCACAGACGCTGCAGTGGGAGCAGCGTGGAGGTCTGTAGAAATGACACGAAGCACACCACTTCATCCGCACCTGGACGCCCTTCACATCCACGTTCTTATACAGCGGAGCGCGGAACTCATCATCCTTGTCTTCGTCCTCGTTTGCTGGAAAACAATATGTGAAATTGGTTAAATAACAATCCACACAAATAAAACACAAAAAAAAAAAAACACAAAAAAATAAAATAAAAAAATGACTGTAAGCATAACATCACTTTGATTACTAACCAATTGGGAGCACACCAGCATCCATAAAGGTTGCCATGGTGAAGTTGGCCAGCACAAAAAGGAAGAGGATGGCACAGCATGGTGGCACAGCAGGGCAGATGGTCACAGCCAGCCATGGGCATCTGAATACACAAACACAAGGGGGGGGAAGAAAAAACATTTCCTGTACTTGTCATTGAGTGTTCATTCAAAACAGAATTCATGTTGTAAATCAAAGGTTTTACGGTGCAGCATTTTTAAGCCTTGCAAGCATCCATCCTTTAGAGGTTGAGGTTAACAACAAAGATTTTAAGGGATAATCTTCATCCCATTCATTCTCATGGGAGCGGTGGATCCCAAAAGTAATTGTTTACAGTGAAAGATAAGCATGTATTAGTGCCAACAACAAAGGATTAAATGATGGGGTCTCTTCTGGCAAAGAGGTTCTGCACCCTGCAGTTAAGGCATGCAATGAACTGTATCTGTGTTGCACAATTGAGCAAGCCTGGACACTTAAAAAGGCTGTACTCAACATTCAAAACATTACTTTGGCAGCAAACAAACATTTGTTATGTAAAGATCTAGTGGATCCTGAGCAGAGAATGAAGCCAGGTACTGGGGAATGGTCTGTGAGAGCTGTGTGGAGGCAATCCTACCTCCCGCTGTTATTTTCTAGTATTTCGAGTACAGCCCCTTTTTTTTTTTCAATATCGACTAATTATTTAGTCTATAAAATGTCAGGCAATAATAAAAGACGCATGTGGAAGTTCCTTATTCCTATTGTGACATTTTGAAAATTGCTGAAAACAAACTGTCCAAAAGCCAAATATATTCAACTTACAATGATAAATAGAACAGACAAAAGATGCAAATTACTGACATTTGAGAATCTTGAACCAGCGAAATCATCCAAATCTATCAGTTTCATTAAGTGATTCAATTGATTAGTCAGTTGATAGGAAATTGTACAAAATGTAAGGATTTTCAGATTTTCTCTGTTTTATGAGATTGTAAACGGAATATAATTTGGACTGTGGTGGGGGGGGGGGGGGGGGGGGGGGGCAAAACAAGACATTTTAAAACGTCACCTCGGACTTTGGTAAACTGTTGAGAGGCATTTGTTGTTGTTTGCATATTATCACTGCACTGACCATAATAAGCAGTCATATAGTCATAATTAAAACGAAAGAATGAGCAAGAAGATGAAAGAAAGAAATCTGTGGAATTGTTGTTATATTAAATTCAGATGGTTCTAAATTGATAACATCATGTCAAACTATTATATTTATCACAGTATTGAAAGTGTCCTGTCAATTAAGTTAACCAGAATATCATCTTTAATTTGTCTATTTTCTTAGAGAACTCTCACTTATCTTTTTAACTGACTTTGTGTGTGTGTGTGTGTGTGTGTGTGTGTGTGTGTGTGTGTGTGTGTGTGTGTGTGTGTGTGTGTGTGTGTGTGTGTGTGTGTGTGTGTGTATGTGTGTGTGTGTGTGTGTGTGTACATACTGAATTATACTGAATGGGAGTATGATTCTGTCTCTACTGTGTGAGATTAGAGGGAGGGGCAGTGTAATCAGGTTACAGTGGTAACAGAGGAAAAGATTCACTGGATTATATTAACAGTGTTTGATTGAACATCACATGTTTAACCTACATACACAAACTGTATGGGAATTTTATTTTCGATAATATTATTTTTTTTCTTGGTATGGTACCAGTATAGGTAGAAAAAAAAGCATGTGCTATGGGACTGTTGAATGGAAATAGTATAATCCATGCATTTTCTTTCAGAAAGGACTCCATGGGCAAGTTAACTGTGAACACATAAGAGTGCTTAAACAAAAAGTCTAATCGAAAGTGAAAACACTGACAAAATTAAGACTCATCCGCCTCAATCATGAACTTCATCCCAGCACAGCTCCAATCCCCCACCCCCTCCCCACCCCCCCCGGCTAGTTTAGGCTGTGGGGGAGGGGTCCACCCCCTCGAGAGGAACGCCTGCCGATGCTATGCCAGCTGCAAACCCAGTAATCCCTGGATTAGGATCTCTGGATTACAGACCATTTCTGACAGTCCAGTGCATTCCTCATATTACATGCTAAACACAAAGATCGTGCAGTCACCATATCACACAGCACGCTACTATATGCTGTATATCATGACATAAATCCAATTGATTCACTACTTGTATTGGAACTGGACTCCCTCTCACACACAACAGGTGCTGAGGAAAAACTGGAAATAGGACAAGAATTTCTTTGTAGACAAATTTAGCAAATTTAGCATAATGAAATTATGAGGACCTTAAGAGGCAGTAAATATGTGACAAAAAAATTAAGGAGCATAACATGACCCCCCCCCCCCCCCCCCCCCCCCCATCTCTGCTATTTAAGATGTGTGTCAACCTGGTCATGTTTGACGTGCTTAAACTGTCATAGTTGATCAGATACATTAATCTGTGTAATTTGAGCTGGTTACTTGCATCATTCTACTTATCATTCTACAAAAGATCTTGTTATTCCTCTTTCTCCTCTTTCTCCTCTTTAGATAGATAGATAGATAGATAGATAGATAGATAGATAGATAGATAGATAGATAGATAGATAGATAGATAGATAGATAGATAGATAGATAGATAGATAGATAGATAGAGTTTATTTGACTGATTTCTTGTTGACCAGATTACAGTGTGGACGCCTCTGTATGCTCAGTGAGCTTCCATTATCGTTCTGAGGCCATCTGGACTGTAGGAAGAAACAGTTCATTACACTGCAGTGTGGCAAAGACAAGCCCCACCTAATGAAACAGCCCTGACAGAGCTGTATTAAATCACACAGAACAGTAAGCTGCTCTTGCAATCTGCACACAGCCCTCATCCTCGCAGTGGGTCAGTGGCACAGCAGACGCCACACAATAATGGTCAAGCGGTAAAGTTCACTACTGCTGGCAGCCAGGGCTCCTTTTGTGAAATATTGTCACGGTTACATAAATGACATCACAGCCATGTGATCTGTCAGATTTCAAGACACCACATCAGTACAGAAAATTCCCACAGACTGTAGGCTACAATAAATCTCCTCATGGCGTGTGCTCACAGTGTCGTGGGTTCAAGCGTTCCCACGTAATCCGTGACTTGTGTCATCCGCATTTCATCTAATGTTAGCCAATAACACGGTTGGTGGGTGTAGTTTGGTAGAAAGAAAATAGTTCCTACATGAAACTGCTCACAACCAGGTATGTGAATTAATCTTGATAAGCGGGACATCATTTTTTTGCTGTTGAGATTTTCAAATGTATTTTTGGCGCTTTGAGCACCACAAGCCGAGTGCCATCTAGTTCCATTATATTCGAGAGAAAGCAGACATCTCTACAGCCGATATCTCCAACACTTGGCGACTCACACCAAAACAATCTAGATTTATAATTAGCACTACAGGTAAGAGGACATTTTTATTTTGATTTTAGGGTGAACTGTCCCTTTAAGTGTTTCAACCTGTACTGCAACACCTGTACAATATTTCACATGCAAATAATGATATTCTAACCTGTCTACAGTGTTTGCAGCTGCAATTTTGACACTTTTCCTCAGAAACTGTTGCCTTTGTCAGGGCAGAGTGAAACATGACTTTATTGACAAGGGACATTTTTTTGTCATGATGTCTGCCGTCTTTCTTAGGCGTAGGCAACCAGCCTGAGTTTAACAATGCACAAAACCTTAAGAACTAGCCCAAACAAAAGTTCACGGTCAGAGGAACAAAAGCAGGAAACCGGTAACTAATGAATTTTATCAGGCAAAGGAAAACAAAAGAGCCTCCACAATTTCAAAGGGTGTTTTCGAACTCTATCGAACCGACAGTGTAAACAGAAATGGACACTTGCACAACTAATGCACACACGCTGATAATCGCATGAACGTTACCAGAGGAAAGGACTAACGACTCACTGGTCAGTCAGACAGTGACGTTTCCTTAAAAGGTTGATATATAGTAGCCAGGGTGTGCAGAGACTCACTGTGGGTTCATTTTAAGCCATGAGCTCTATTCTACTGGGCTGTGTTAATTAAAAAGTTTTAGTTATAAGGTCACTGCAGCTAAAAGGCAACTCTTGTCCAATAAGACGCAGCAGATTCATCACTTGTTCGTTCAATCATTTGCAGTGTCCTGGTTTTGCCGGTTTAGCAATGCAGTCTCAATTAAGCAGTCTCTTCTCAATCTATCACGTCAGCAGGCCATTGATTTTTTTTCTTACAGAGAATAAATAGGGGTTCGTCCGGGTTTCTCTACTTTTTCTGACCTTTGAGCCTGTCTATACGTCCCAAAGGTCTTATGACTTCAGCTATTAGACCGCTGTGAATTTGAATGTGTAAATGATAATGAATGAATGAATGAATGAATAATAATGAATGAATGAATAATAATGAATACATTTAAAAGTAATTTGTATAATGAAACTACAATATAATGAGGCAGATCAATACATCTGTACAAACAAAAGTGAGAAAAGTGTTGGATATACAGTACTTCGTACATGTCTGGAATAACCTTATTAACTAAAGACTAAACGCAATTTCACAACATTTTCTTCTTTTGAGGATCCCCAAACAAACAAGGACGCATATTTCTGCTGATATTTATAACTCTCAGCAAAACATAATGGAGCAGTGTTCAAATTTTCAGAACGAACATGGATTTCATAGTGAAAGTAGCTCCACAAAGGGTACAGATAATTTCAGCTGATAGCGAATTTAAAGATCCCAGATGTGTGGGGATCACATGGCATAGGCAAGAGGATCCTAATCCCCACACTCCCAATCTGGTGTCAGATTCCAGCGGAAACTGTGCACTGCTGGAGAATACGGGAAAAACTAGGGCAGATATGGCTATGGAGGTCAAGAGTCAGTTGACTGGCACCGAGCTGATGAGGTGGGAGCCTTCAATCAGTTAGTCACCGGTGGATATCAGAGAGGTTTTCATTTAGAAAGTAGGGTACTTTATTATCTGACACTGGTCTGCTTGTTTTGATCTTTGTGGTTTTTGATGTACGTAAGTAAAGCATTTGAATATACATCTGACTAATCAGTCCTCATTTAAATTGTATTCTAGGGTATTATGGGATATATTTCATATTCATGCATGCCAGCGTTGGCTTGAGTGCAGTCTTTTCAGCCTCCCACTAGTTCCTAACAAATGGGTCAAAACTAGAAGGCTAAACTATTTCAACGCTTTCACCAAATGTTATATAACAACTTCAATTTTAAACCAGGTTGTCTGATCTAGACACGAACCACGCTGTTGTGGAGGTGTGTATTTGGTTTCCTACAGCTAAAATGTATGACACACATGGGTCATAATGACACTATGGTAGGCTACATGTTGATTGTGGATGGCTTATCCCCTAAACTGTGCTTACTCGTCCTCAGGGTGCACTGGGCAGGCACCCAGGCTAGCCCACACTGAGAGCCAACCAGGTCAGATGTTAGCCGCCCCTGGTGGCTCTGCCAGCAGGGTGAAGTCAGTAAAGAAGAAGAAATGGTGCTCTTTTTTTTTTTTGTACATTTGTTATTTTAATACTTAGCAGCTTTTTAGAAATTGAAAATGAATTAACATTCAAAAATGGGATTAACATTGTACTATATTCATCTTAGTGACAATACAGAGAGGAAGAGAATGGCCAACATTTATAACATTTTATACTAAAAATCCAACTCCACATGCAACAATATAAACATATAATTGAATGAAAGAATACCTGGTGCATGGTGGTTAAGGAGATATTGGTGTCTGGGTGAATAGATGGATGGATGGATTTTCTGTGGAGCAAACCATTAGTGCATGTCCTCAACTTTTCATTTACATCGCGCACGGTCGCACTTACGTGAAGACGAAGAACAGGGAGGTAGAGCCGAGCAGGAGGCATGCGGCCGTGCACACCGGGATGAAGGCGCTAGCTTTCAGTGAGTCGGCGCCGCTGGCGGGCATCCTGTCCTCTCCGCACTCATCAGGCTCTCATACTAACGAAAGCGACGGTAAACACACCTGTTTGTTCGTGTATCTTTTTTTTTTTTCGGACGAAGCCCTTCATCAACCTCAGAGCGCCGGAACACTAAAATCATAGTCAAAAGGAGGAAAAAGAAGAAGAAAAAAACCTGAAAGCCAAAAAACCCGCAGCGGGACTGCTCACTGCCGCATCCCGTCCTGTCTGTCCGTCTGTCCCGGTATAGGCAGCAGCTCACAGATGCCGCCTCTGGTTTATCCTAAAGGTGGAGCTTTTACTCGTAAATCACGTGGAGCACTCATAGACTCGATAAAATGGTGAGCACTGGCCTACTATGCTCCACTGAGAGATCCCGCTGTGATCTGAAAAAATAAAAAATAGGATGACATTGCCCAGTGTTATTTCCTGGCACCCCATTAAGCTTGGCAGCCGTATGCCCATTGTTTTATCAATGATAATATTAACAGCCATTAATAAGACTAGCCTACATCTCGGATGCCATGTTGCGGAAACTCATTTTGGCTGGTGTTTATTCTCTTCCAGCATGACTTTGTAGTATTATAATTCATCAGAAATATCAATACCTATAACTTAATTATATAGGCCTAGCCTATATTTAGGTAGCAATATCAGTGAAATATTTACTTACGTAATGTATTCAAAATATTACTGAAGCAAACGTACAAAAGTAGGCTATTAGAATTAAAAATATATCTAAAATTAAATATGAATAAATATTGAATGTATTAAATATAAATGTACTTACTTTCATCCTCTGCTCATGTTTTACTTTTATTAAAGAAAAAAGAAAGTCGTACCAAAAGTTCTGCTGGCATTAGACAGAAACGTGTTTAATGTAAAGGGAGAATGGCACAATATTCAGACACTGCATACGTGTTTGTTAAAGATTAAATCAAGTAGCCTACTGATGCATAGAGAAATAATGGGAGGGGGGGGGGGGGGGCTTTAAGATGATACGTTTACTTTTCACATACAAAAAAAGAATTGAGATGAAATTAAGATCTGCATGCAAGTAATCTGCTTGGTGTGTTTTGTCATTTTGGAAAGAAGCCTAAACTGAACTGCACCAGAGCGCAGGAATAACAACGGTGAAATGCTAAACTGGGCGGCATTCTCCTTTAAGATATAAACTCTACAGTGTGATTGGGTCTGGCTTCTCCCCCTCCTTTATAAATGTCCAAAGACCAAAGCATCCCACATTACAAACTTGGCAAACTGTGAGACCAGTTGACTGTAGGCTATAGTGAAGATCAACTGAAGTTGAAGTGGTGTCACGCGATTTTGTGAAACGATGGATGCAGATCAACTGATTAAATTCATCATCAGAGCACTCATGTTTCTAGGAGGGATCCTGGGAAACAACTGGCTGGCTATACGCTCCATGCATGTGCAGAAATCTGGCATCCGCACCAATGAGGTCCTTTTCATCAACCTGGCTGTCTCCAACCTCATCACTAACTACCTGGTGGACATTCCCGAGACCATGACAGATTTAGCTGGACGTTGGTTCCTAGGGCAAACCTTATGTTTCGTGTATCGTTTTTGCTCCGACCTCTCTGAAACCAGCAGCATCTACACAACCCTCCTCATCTGTGCTTTCTGGCACCAGAAGCTCGTCGGCTCCCTGAAGCGTGGAGGTGCACCGGCGCAGCTGGACAGCCTGTGCTTGGTGAGCTGTCTGCTGGCTGGGAGCTGGACATTGGCTGTGGTCTTCAGCATCCCACACTTTTTCTTTGTCGCGGTGGAGTCCACAAATGAGAGCCATGAAGACTGTGTAGATGTCTTCCCTAATGGGATTGACAGCAAAACCTATGACATATTTTATCTAACCCTTGCTAATGCTCTCCCTGTTGCTGGAATTGTTTTTACCAGTGTCCAGATTGTCATCACTCTGCTCCAAAACCCGCGACGTATACATGGTCATACCCCTGACCCTACCGAGAAGGTTAAGGATGAAAGAAAGAGTATCGAAAACAGAAATGTCAGCACTGTTTCTGGTCCAGGCACCTCAAAAAATCCCAAAGATTCTACATCGCTAACCCACATTTATACAGGCGGGCCTGCTTCTTCCTGTCTAAATGGAGGGCTGCCAGGTCACATGGTAAACACTGAGAGCAGAGTTGGACCTCCACCAAATCTTCCAAGGCCCAGCCAAACGCCAGCTAAGCCTAGTCCGAGCTCGACCACTCAGGTGAGGGCAGCCAAGAGTGTGCTGGCTGTAGCCAGCGTGTTCCTGGTCTGCTGGCTGACTCATCTGGTTGTGCGCATCATCAACACCATTCACACCTCGTCAGTCGCAATGGAGGTGGCCAGCTATATTGGAGCTGCCTACACCTGCATCATCCCCTACATATTCCTGTCAGGAATGAAAAGGATTTCTTGCTCATGCAAAAGAAAGGTGCACATCACAGCTAGATCCAAATCTGCCGAAAGTAGCCTTTTTGATAAATAAAAGCATGCATTACTTGTACAAGAAACTGTAGAAGGGATGGGGATGAACACATGTGGCTCGAGCGCAAAACTCATTGCCCATTACGAGCTTCTCTCTCTTATTACAATTCCAGATTTTTTAGGATTACATTAGAGCTGAAACGAAGTCATTTAAGGGATTCGTCCATCGACAGAAAACAAACACTTAAAACTATTTTGATAATTATTAATTTAAGTAAAATAAACATTCCTTAGTTTTAGTTTTTCCAGTGGTGAGATTTGCTGCATTTCTTTGTTTTATGAGATGGTAAACTGAATATTTTAGGATTTTGAACTGTTGGTCAGACATAATGGTAGAGGTATAGGTTAAATGCAATACTGCTGCTCACACTGCAGATTGCAAAAGCACAAACATAAAATGTGTTCTAGCTACCTGTTGTGCACAAAGATGCCTAAAGACACTATAAACATTAAAGGTGAATGTAGATTTGATGGACGAGGTGGGATTGTCAACACAGATTCCAATATTAGTCTTAACTGGTAAACGTTATGTACGGTACAGTCCGACTTCCCAGATTGTGTTCTGTTGGGATCAACCCGGCCAACTATTTCAGCCAGCATTCTTCTCACCTTCTGCTATTTTGCAAAGGCACTGTACTGCAGCCAGTTGAGATTGGAAATAACGCACATATATAACGCCATACTAATCCAGAGTGTTGACTTGTGCAGCCAGACTTTTCTCCAGTGCTGAGGAGATGGGTCTGGTAATGCGAGACTATGCATGCTATTCTTTATCGGCCCTCGACTCACTGCTTAATTAAGCGAAACCAACCCAGCATCAAGTAAAACATTTTATTTTTCATGAGGCTACACATTTAGCAAACCATAATTGTTGAGTGCACAGCTAATTGGAAAAAAAATATTTAGCAATTACTGCCTTGGTGATGACTGTGAGAAACCCTGAGTGCCATTTCCAATTAAAGATAATTATGTCAACAAACAGTAGACATTAAGTCCATTATTGCACTCCCTCTGCAGAGTCACATTATCAACACAGCAATTTAACAATTTGTCGATGCATTTGTAAAATTGAACACAAAACTGTACCTAAGAATGCAAGTTTGTTGGTTCGCAGGTGACAACTAGTTGCTGTAGTGTTTTCAAAAGATCCACATACACAAAAGCAATGACAAGATTTATTTCTTTATAAAAATGTTTTATGATTTTTTTCTCTCAAAGTTTTCAGTGTAGTACTGTGAACTGCACCGTGTTAAAAATGTGTTTCACATTCCAAACAATTACAAAAGCACTGTTAAATGTATCAACCAAGAAGATAAAATGCTCACTGTAAATAATACATATGGGGAAAAAAGGTTTAAGTGTGTGCATGACCTTTGGCAGAAGAGACAACATTATGGCCAAGTTATGTACATAATTACAACATCCAACACTGAACTGTTAGTTTGGAGGCAAACGTAGAACAATCAAAATTATTCCTGTGATCAAAAGGCTTTAGTCCAGTATATTCACCAAGTAGATTCATATGAAAATATCCCAAATCAATCGTCGATAACTGCATTTTCATATATGAAAACTCACCTGCAAAATTCTGAGTGATTTCATGTTTTTATAAACACTGATAACTCCAATATCTTGTCTTTTTTAGTTATCTTTTAGACACAGCCGTTTGCGCACAATGCAAACGACAAATAGTGTCTTGCTTCCAAAGTTGTATTTCAGCATTGTTTAGACCTATAACAAAATTTATCAAATAAGTTATAAAACATGTCTCGTTGGTCTACCTCATCTTTTATCAGAAGACTTTACAGTCATCTGCTCCCTCTGTCCCTTAACAACAAGCACTTGCTAAGTTGCAACATATCAGACTGAAGGGGAAAAGAAGCAAACTACAGTGGACTACAAACATATGTGCTGACCAGGTAATCACACTTGGAATCAGCGGTTTAATTAAGGCCAACAGTGCAAGATCCAGAGGTCACCTGTCCCTTGTCCTGTGAACCACGTCATTACCAGCGTCAGTGGAGATTCTCCAGCTTCGCCTGCAGTGACTTGAAGTTGCCGATGGTTTGTTGAAGGGCCGAGTTTGGGCTCAGAGACTGCAGCTCCACGAGGTATCCACAGATGTTGTCGAGACACACGTTGGTGAATCTGCGTCTGAAGTGGAGGGAAAACAAGTTTACCGTAGCTTCATTTATTTTACTTAGGTTTTGACAGTTTCAGTAACACACTAGGCACATAGCTGAAACTAATATGAGGCTTTAATAGTCTGAGTTAATCAAATCAAGCAGGGTTGTTCCAAAATCCCCTATTTGTATTTCCCAGACAGTGTTTACTTACTGAGCTGCGGTCGACAGAAATTTGTACTAAAAGGACCCTAACTATCATCTCTTACATTGAATTTGCTTAGGAAGGGATTTCTTTACAGCCAGTATGGACAGGAGGAACAATTACAGCGACCTATGAACCTTTCAATGTACACATGGGCATGTGAGTATTGTTTTAAGACAATGAGACTTAAGACTTGAATACATGTGAACCTTTAAATAACCCTCTGCAACGAGAAGTTCAGACCTCAGAGTATTATCATGACACAAACAATAAGCATCAGGCTTGGACAAACATTCGTGGGCATGTGGAGCTCACAGTAAGGTTTTATATCTGTCTATCTACAGTTCAGGTATTTATCTAGAGCAGCTTACAACAAAGTGAGCAAGTAGGGAGAGGTTCTTGTCTTGCTCATGGACACTTTGGTAGGGTAAGCATTAGCTGTCACAGGGATTTTAACCAGGGACCATATGCTCATGCTAATGTCTCTGTAAACACAAGCCCAACCCTACAGTGCCCAGTGGTTACCTGTCATAGGTTGGTACTCTGCTGGGATCATCCACGTATCCTGACAGAAGCACGTGGATACACTCCACCAGGTGGAGAGGTTTCCTCAGCCGCTGCCAACAGGGATCCTACAGCCAATGAGACAGATTGGTGGATTAAGTAAGAGACCATTTAATCCTCATTCCACAAAAACAGCAAATGCTATTTGTAATAATCATATGCATCAGTTTAAGCAAAAGTGATACACTGAATATTTCATCTGAAGCACGTACCCGAGTTTTGAAGAGTTGGTCATAGACCTCCAGAAGACGCGGCAACTGTACTCCAATCTCCTGCATGGTGCAGGTGACGAAGCCCACGTCCCAGTTCAGTCGACACACCTCCTGCTCTAGAAACTTAACTAGGAACTCTACAATCACAGGACATATTGGCACTTGTTAGCATCGCATACTCAGCAATTAGTTCTTTACTTGTGGAAAAATGTTTTGCATCCGACATAATTGACCCTGTGCATGCGTGCAAGTACCAAGGCTGTATATAAAATTAATCTTTGTCTCCACAGATAAGACAAGTTTGATCAGGCTGCTTGTAATGAGAGGATAATTAAGCAATCACCTAGAGCACCAGCATGACCCTGCAGGCCTGTACCGCTGAGACATGCTGACATAAATGATGCAAAGGGGAATTCTAATTATGTTAATGTTAACAAAATAGTAAACAGCTAGCTGGAAAAATCTAACGAGAGAAAAACAGAACATAAATCACAGGAAGGTATGAATGCTCACCCAGAGGGAAATATCTTGGTGTTCCGGCGTAAATCCTTCCCAGTGATACCAGTTTCAAACTGAGAGACCTCATCCTGTCTGCTGGACTCATAGCCACGGTGTCTCCCAGTTCTAGACGAGATAAAGCAATCCTAACTGACACTAACATCATATATGGCATGGGAAGGGGTACATTTTTGCAAGGTGTTGACATTTCACTTGCCTTTCTCCATGATCTCCTGCCACAGTGAGTGCACCAGGATTGGGTCAGAGTGTCCTGCACAGTGAATGATGGCCAACTTGCACTCAGACAACTTGAAATGGTCAGCAAACTCCCCATAGAGCTACACCAGAAAACATTAATTTAGCATTCATAAACATTTTCCATTCACTTTGAAAATTATTTATAATCCCCAACTCCTTATCATTGTTCTGTTGTTGAGTTTTACCTTGGTGATGTCCATAAGCTCCGAGTCCAACTGAGAGATGACGTTTTTCACTGAGGGATGATGGGAGTACTGTCTGATCAGGGTATCCTGGATCTGTACTTGAATACGCACCAGCTGGGAGGGGGAACCAAAAACAGGAACTGAGTGGTTACAACGGCGGATCCCTCCTAGATCTATTTCACCGTGATCACCACCGCGTACGTACCTCCATCTTTTCTTCCAGCTCGTGAAGGAACTCTCCATCAGATGCCTGAGCTGAGATACAGGAGGAACTCTTAGCAGACAGGATGGCTCGGGCAATGTACTCCAAACGCTGCTTCAATGAGATCTCAGTGCTGCACAATAAGAGAATGAACAAAGTACTTTTTTAACACTGTTAAAATGCTGAGAGCTAAATGGTGTAAAATTCCAACAGTTTTTTTTTGGCCACTAGTTCTTGGCCGACTGCTTGGTCTACAAGAATTAATCTTATTATCCAGTAGATGTGTGTCAAACCTGTGCATGTCTGCGAGACGGGCCAGTACATGAGCTGCCTTGCCAAAGTTACGGTTCTTCTCATAGTAGCGCCACAACAGGTCCATATTGTGCACCTTACTCTGATCCTGCTTTATCATATGCATCAGATGTTCTTCCAGGTACGGAGAATTCACCTGGACAACAATGGACAAATAAAAGGAAAGCTATCAGACGGATGTCATTTAATTACAAACACCTTTAAAGTGGCTCAATTAATCAAAAAACAACAGTTTGTGGGTGTATGGGGCAATCAAATCTGGAAGATGGGCTCATAAAAGACACACTACCTCTAGCAGCTTGTCAGTCAGGTCGGCCTGAATCAGCCAGTTGTACAGAGCAATGTGAAACAGCTCGTCCTGAGACCTCTGGGCCAGGCCGAGGATCTGTTCAAACTACAAGGGAACAACATATTTTCATCAATTATGCAGATCTTGTACACTGCTGTGGCAAGAAATAAGCATTCACTGTCACCTTCTTACTCACATGAGCTGTAGCTTCTTCGTTACTGAGCATGTTAGGGTCAGAGGTCATTACAGGAGGCCCAGGCTGCTTAGGGACGCTGGGGGACTGAGGGGCGGCTTTGCTCTGGTTCACCAGCTCCTGCATGGTGTCTGTGATGCACTTATAACACGAAAGTCTGGAGCAGACAGAGGAGGGGTGATACATGTTTGTTACAATTGGCAACAATGGCCATCAATGATGCAGATTTGTGCGCTTCTTCTTTCTACTTTCTTTACCTTTCCTGGAAGGCCTGCTGTCCCACTCCGTCCTCCTCGGGCTCTCCGTTCTTGTAGAAGTGGGGCCCCAGTCTCTGTGGATCCTTCTTGTCCGCTGCTGTGAGGCACAACTCAAGGACTCCCTCGTAGAAACGCACTGCGACAATTTAATAGCAAAAAATAAATAACAGCATTATTTATCATATTAGCTACACAAATACAGAAAGTGTGTCTTGTGTGTCCCTACCTTGTCTGTACTGGGAGCAGACCAGCGGCAGATCTGTGTGTTGACTGATCTGCTGATAGAGCCGTAGAGACTCCCTCAGTGTTCGCTCTTTATCTGCTTTATTCTGAATCTGCTTAGAGCTCTGCAGCAACTCATTAGCCTGAGTGGGAGACAAAAGCAACACATTCAGTTTTAAGACACATGAATCACTGTGGGTAAATCAATACCTTTTAATGACTTTGATGCACCCAAAATGATCTTGAAATAGAAATGAAAGAAATGTAAAGACATCAATAAAACTAAAAATTGCAGACACCTTAAGCTGTAATAAAGACAGCCACTTAACTACATCTAGAACCTTTTAAGGTTCTAAGACAGTTCAGATCAGAATATTTAAAAAAAAACGTGCGTTTGTACCTTGGAGCAAACGCTGTCATCGCTGCTATACAGCAGGGGACAGATGTCCCGGAGGTGATTGCTGATGGCCTCCACAGAGGCATTATCTTTGATGTAGACATTAATGAGTGCTGTGATGAGCGCTCCAGACAGCTCCTTGCCCCGAATCACTACATCCTTGAAACTTGCTCCCTTCATCTGCTCTTGAAACTCCTACAAACACAGAAAAAGGTGCCAGAGTGAGCAATGAGCGGAGCACTCACATTGTACACTGGGTTTTTGGCTAAAAACAAGATTGCATTAAGGCAGGCATGTGGATGAAAACCGCAGTGATGACACATGAGCATATGCAGTTGTCTACAGGAGAAGTGTTTGTGCACACGTGTACCTTTGGCAGCTCAGACATAATGAGGCTGAACTGATGATCACAGAGAAGCTTCAAGAGGGCCAGAGTCTGATAGGAGCGATGCACTAACTGCTGGATGCCCTGCAGCGACACTTTCTCATAGACCTGAGCCTTGGCTGGATACAAAGATGGAAACACAAACAGTTACAGGCAGTTGAAGGAATAAAGACATCAGTGACAGTGAAACACAATGTAAACCACTTCTTCGTCTTTTGCTGGTACATCAAAAGGTACACATTTACTCTATTGATGTTGGATTATAATATCATTGGTACTTGGGATATTGATTCTCCTGAGAATATTCAGAAAATGTGGAAACCTGCACTCATAACTCACTGTGATATTTCCTCTGGAGCTCCTGCTGGACCTGCTGAGAGTTGGCTCCTTCAGGACGCATAAATCCCAGCAGCCTTTGCTGCAGGTTGGCAGGGGAGCTGAAACTAACAGGTAGCATAACAGATGTTATTCAGGGGGATGGGAAACAAGACTCAGTTACAGTTTGCAGATCTGAATCCTGTCTTTGGAGGTTCAACTTTCACGTAGAAAGAACTAAGTGAAAAAGTAGTAGTAATTAATATATGAGAAATATATTTATTTTCAATATTTACCACATAATCAGGCATAATGAGTTTGAGAAGGCCTTAATCATGAAAATGCAGTTTGGATTTATATCTGATTAGGTCTGATCAGGCCAAAAATGAGAAATACAACCACCTGTATCACATGACCTAAGTCCTGTACGTCACGTGATGACACCTGAGCAAGGGTTAGGAAAAGTGTGTGCCAATGTGTTTGAGAACTAACAGAACCCATTAAGGTATTAATACACCAATTAGTAAAATGTAAGACTAAAGAAGCAGAGGAGGAGCTTTTACCTTGCAGCACCAAGAGCAGATGGACTGAACTGAGAGTTTTTATCAAGAAACTCCCGCAGACCGCAGAGCTCCATAAGTACCGACTCCAGATCAATGGAACCAACGCTGCTTTCCAACTGTGGAGACAACAGATTACAGTTAGTGTTAAACTAACCACTACTAGCATTATTCTAAAAACATACAATCGCTATTAAAGGGTTGAATAAACCCCTGGTTTAATTATGATACTTACAATATTGACAGTCTGATTTCCTTTGCTGATGGCTTTCTCAACAGCAAGACTGCCATCCCAAATATTCCTGTTAAGAGTGGGGTCAGCGAGGAACAGGGGAGATGGACGTATTTTTCAGTAAATTTTGTTCTCACCCAGAAAACAGATTAAAAAGTGACAACTAATGACAGGATTTACTCACCCAAGAATGCGAGCAAAGTAGACACAGATGCCATTGTGTTTCCCTGAGAAAATCACCTCTGGGCCAGCTGACATGGGTGTGATGGGGGCAGACCCAGAGTGCATTGGTGTGAAAGGTGTGGCCAAAGCTGGGGGCACAATGCCTGAGGGGAGAGTAAGTAAGTTTATGCATGTATTTTATGATAGTATTATCAAATGTAATGTTTTGAAATATTTTAACAATACATGTCAATATCCATCTATATAACAGGTCAATATCTACTTATAATTTACCTGGTGCTGGAGAGCTCATCACGGGTCCAACAGTACTGGGAGATGTCATGGCTGCAGGGAATCTCATCTGTGCTTCTCCTCCATATCTGATCATGACAACAAAGAAACTGCTTTTAGTTTGTGTACAAGTGTGAGTAAGTGTAAATCTGTGAGTGTATAAACAATGTTTTCTGACCTGAAGAAGGCTCTGGTGGCCCACTGTGAAACCTCTCTGTCACAAGCAGCGCTGGAACAAGCCAGGATCAGTGCTGTGGCACAAGCCTGCTCCTCCTGTACAGAACAGATCAACAACTTAAATATATACTGTGAGTGTGTGTGTGTGTGTGTGTGTGTGTGTGTGTGTGTGTGTGTGTGTGTGTGTGTGTGTGTGTGTGTGTGTGTGTGTGTGTGTGTGTGTGTGTGTGTGAAATATGCCTGCACACTGGTCTGTGGCTGCATGCCTTAATCCTGTGTTATGGCATTTGTGTGTCATGCAGGTTGCCGGCTTGCAGTGTGTAGCCTAAAATGATGCATGCGCGTCATACACATGTTTAAGGCTACAGGCCATGATATGGGGATTTTGAAATATTAGACAGTGAAGATCTTGGCTTTGTACCCTGTGCAGCTTGAAGAAACGCTCAACCTCTTCACTTTCCCCTCCTGCGCAGCTCACCAGCAGGTGACGGAGCTGGTCCACCGGACGCAGTTTTTGGAAGATATGACTGCCCTGCAAGACAGCAAGGAGTCTACACTTAGTATACAACATTAAGACATTGTTTTGTCAGACAACAAGATTGAGCATGTGTGCAACACAATGGGTCATAAAAGCAGTAGTTAACCTTTGCAGAGAGAAGGACAAACTTCTGCGGAGGGATATTGTGCTGCTGGACGACCACAGGTGACTCAGTGATGGGGATCTGTTCCTTGTTCAGAGGAGTAAATATCTTGGATGGTCTCTCCTCATTAATGGCACAAAGAGCCCAAGAGTGTCCATCTACATTAGACATCATCTGCAAAAGAACACAATAGAAAGAGAAGCATACTGTAGGGTTTCTATTAAACAGTGTAGCCTGGCTTTTTGGTGGTAAAACAATCTGCAGCTAAAGTTCTGACCTGCACCTGCATACACAATCTGCATTACAGAGCAACAACCAACAGTAGTAAAACACCTTATATTGACACCTACAATTTTAATCCATTTATTGTACATTTACTTATGTGCCAACCTGAGTCTCCATCAAGGGCTTCTTGAAGGGAAAGGAGTCATGGTTGAGGCACCACAGAATGTCACTGTCCTCTGTCTCAGAAGCAGCCATTAGCAGAACGCCTGCAAGATGTAAACAAGGAAAAGACAAAATGGTATTACAGGCAGATCTGGATACTTGCCATTGGTGGGAGTGGATGCCATTGACCTGAACGTTAATGTAAAAAACAATGTTGAGTTTGACTCCAAGTGGGTATTTCTGGTAAACTGATGAGTAGCAGACAACAGTTTTACCTTTGCTGTGTAGTGCCTTATGGACCTTTGCAGGTTTCTGCAGGGTAGAGGATGCAGAAAACCCTGGTGGCAGACGGACATGGACCAAAGCTAACAGGCTAGGTCGAACTGCCATATGCCTCTGGTGTGGAAGGGTAAAAGGCGTGGTACTGAAGTAGAGACGCACACCTACAGAAACAGAATATGTACAGGCACACATGAAGTATAAACATTTTATTTTACGCTACACGTATCCTACGGTTTGGTCATCTTCACTAATCTTTACCTGCATGAGTGACGGCGAGCAGGTGACAATCTGAGGACTCCGATCTGTCAATCACGGAGATCTGGACAATAGGTTTGAAGACAGAACGATCAATTGTCCTGCAAAAGAAGAAGTTTTAAAGAGAAAGAAAATAAATTCTTACTTCCCTTTAAGGAGAATTAATGACAGATGTGAAAGAAACACATTTGAAGTTCAACAAACCCGGAAATACCTGGCTATGTTTCCAGCTGCCCCAACAATGGAGTTCTGTGACATGGTTGCCACCCGACTCATACCCTGCCCATCAGCCCCCAAATCGTACACCTAAAAACGCAGACAAATTGTTAACTATTTCAGCACACTGACAACCACCACAGATTTGTTTCTCAGGTAATCGGAAACAGCAACACACGTGAAAAATTGACATGACATTTACTAAACGTCATACCTGCAGGACACCTTTCTCGGAGCGTGTGAACAGTGTGTTGCGGGAGTTGTCAATAGCAATCTGCACAATGGGGTCTGTGGAGCACAAGGACAACAAAAGGTTACAGTTAAGTTTAATTTAATCAAGGACATTTTTCCAAACAGAATTGTGTCCCTCTCCTTACCGTCTTCAGAGAAGGAGAACTGGAGCACGGAGGGGACGAGGAAGGACAGAGAGCTTTTAGAGTGGTTGATTTTTCTGCAGCGCTGGCTCAGCCATCCAGCCTCAGCCTGGTAAGCTATCTCATAGAGGCAGCCGTCCTTTCCTGCCATGAAGATGCGTCCCAGGTCTGTGGAGGTGATGGATAGAATGTAGGTGTTGTCTGTGGGGATTGAGAAGAGGGGGTCTGGTAGCAGCTGCATCCCACCAGACATGCTGTCATTCAACCCTATAACAAAAGAAAGAGAGACACAAAGATTACCCAGATAAACCAATACAGGTACATGAATATATTAATAGCATTGTTACAAACACATAGCAAGAATGTGGGATATGACACCCAAGTTCTCTCCATATCTCTGCCTGATGTCTATACAAGTACCATATCAATCAAATACATAATTTATATATGTACCGATTCTTGACAGCGTGCATGTCTTAAAGATAGACACAGGTACAATTTGACAGTGTTACGGTACAGTGGTTATCCTTATCTTGCACATTTGCCTAGCTTATGAATATCTGGCACTTGTTTGTACATATTTAACTACGTAAGGCAACATATTTAGCGGCGAGCTGCCATGTTATGCATGTTCTTTGCAGCTTTAAAGCAGTCGGACATCTTATTGTAGTGCAGCATGATACGATTATTGAGTTTCAGAATTCCCCAGAGGACACAGGATAAGAGGTTAAACTCTTAAAGCTAAAATTTCAATTAATGAGAATATTTCTCACAGGCATCAATATAATCACATGCCACAGGGAACAAGTCAAATGCAGTGTCACTGATAAGAAATGAAGGAAGGACTCACCAGCCTGGCTCTTGGGGAAGCTCAGCCCGAGGATTACTACGTCCACAGAAGTGGCCAATACTAAGAGGTAGTGAATGTGTGGCTGTAATATTCCTAAGAAGAAAAACATAACTCATAAACAGTACTCAAATGAAATGTAAACATTTGAATCAATGCTGAGTTTTAGTGTTTACACATACCTTGTTTTGGTTTTACAAGGCCCACTGCCAGAATGGTTTCAATAAGGCCATCAAAATAGGCCACATCACCTCTGCAAAGAATATAGCAGAAAATAAATAATTGTCTGCACTCCAGATTAATCATCTGGAAATTCACAATTAAAAGTGAATACTAATAATGCATTTAAGTGCACTGTGTGCACTTCAGTTGGTTTCAAGTATGCTCATCATGAACATTGTCACTGAGTCCCCATGTAAGGTAAATGTACTCACCCATCTTCATAATTCCACATAAATATGTCATTGTCAATAGTAAGCCATGCTCGAGAGATCTCTGGAAAAACTCCCATCATGCAATTGCATTGCATATCTGTAAAATTGTTAAGTTGAAACTCAACTTCAAAACTAAACAAAAGCAATCAACTTAACATTTATTCTATATTAGCAGCACACACACATGCACTGCAACCCTGAATTGATCTAGACATTGCCCAGCAGAGCTGTATGTGAGAATGCAAATGTCTGAATCAGTCAGATTGGATATCAAGCGTTGTTTACCCTGCCAGCTCCCTAGTACAAAATCCATGTGTGTGAGAATTCACTGCAAGCGAGTGGGCGTGTTAATGACGTTAGATGCGGCTCGCACCCAAGGGTGAAGAACAAGGGTTTACAGGAAGACTGCAACGAAAAGATCTAACTGGACAGACGAGAATCTGCAACTTCTGTCGGTAAGGGCCAAGGCTGAAATTGTGAGACAAATTCAATGAACAGCAAGAGACCTTGTTGTTTATGACCAAATTACTTCCGGCTCCATGAACGGTGTAATCCGTGTCATGTCCTGTCTGCTGCCTGCTCTACCCAGCGCAACCCCTCGTCTAAACCAAACAAAGTATTTCAATTAAGTGAGTATGCATCTGACAATCTCCTGCTCTGTGCTACATGTTTGAAAGGAAAACTCTGAACCATGTCGGGACCTGATTCCTCGGACATTGCCCGGAGTTCATTTGTGAAAGCGGTTTATGTCTGATGAAAACAAATGGGGTGAAAGTGAAAGCATTCAATTAGTTTTTTTCCTGAATGACCGAAAGGATACGGCTGAACTGCTCCACCAGCTCAGGTGGCAGAGGGATTCGGCGGACTGCACTGAGCTCCGGGAGATTTGGCACACTGAGTAAACCTGGTCCCTGGAGGGGGTAGTCCATGTCCGACACTCCAGAGAGGGACGGCATATCTAGCAACACAATCAACAACAACAAAGTTAAAGTCGTGATTATGCACTTTCCGATCATAATACATTTCTCTTGTAAACAAACATATTCCATGATCGAGCAAACGGTGAAAAAAAAAGGTCAGAGGGACATATTTTGGCACCTTGTGTATTCCTTGAGTTGAAATTTGTTTCCCTTGTATAACCTGAGCTACCAGGCTACTTGTGCCATTATTTCAAATGTGTGACCCATTTGTAGTAGTCTATTCTGGATGAATTATAGAGAAAGTAATTTTTTGGTAGACATAAATGCTTAATGTCAACATAGGTATTCAACCATTTCACCGTTATGCCAGAAAACTGGTATGCTCAAGAGGAAAACAGGTTCTGACAGCCATACAATATGTCGGCATGAGTGACACAGGTGTAAACAGCAGATGATTTATTTCTGCAAATGAATCTCATTAGTATTTTGGTCTTCATCCTTGAGCCGATATATGGAAAATACATTGATATATCTTGCAAACTACTGCTTTCTTTAAGCCATACCACAAAAGTTCGTCCAAGAATGGCAACTGCCTCTTTTAATGCATTACAATTAAAATCATATTGCTCTCAGAACTTAATAGTAGGGCTGCAACTAACGATTATTTTCATAGTCGATTAATCTGTCGATTATTTTCTCGATTAATCGATTAGTTGTCAAAATGTCAGTGTTTCCCAAAGCCTAAGATGACAGCCTCAAATGTCTTGTTTTGTCCAAAACTCAAAGATATTCAGTTTACTGTCACAGAGGAGAGAAGAAAACTAGAACATATTCACATTTAAGAAGCTGAAACAGAGACATCTTATTTTGTATCGATTATCAAAATAGTTGGTGATTAATTTCAATAGCTGACAACTAATCGATTAATCGATTCATGGTTGCACCTCTACTTACTAGACTGTGAATATCTCTATCTTCTTCGTCATCATTTTCCATTACACATTACTCAAATATTTCTTATGTTGTGCTTATCTGTGTGAAAGCACCAACAGTGACAACGTGTGTCTGTATTAAGATTAATACTTACATTTATTATTATTTTTTATCAAAGTTGTGGTAAAAAACTATTGCGATTTTTGCTTTTATCAACATCGTCCAGCCTCCTACTTTATCCCACCACTAACTTTGGAATAGTGTAAACAGAAACACCCGAGTCTGATACGGTTAGGTCTCTCTCTTCTGCTCAATCGCTCCACATAACTTACTGTGAGATGGGACGCTGAGCAGCTCCGACAGGTCAGGAAAGCAGCGGTCATCCTGCAGATGTCTGTCAATCAGCCGGGAAGAGTTTTCCAGCGCTTCGGCGAGGATATTGGGTCCAGCGCTGGACGGCATGGCTGAGCTACCACCGTTAACGTTACCTAGCTACAGATTGAACCGTTCAAACAGAGTTAAACAAGAGCATTAGCAAAGTTAGGCGAGGCGTCATACGTAAATAATGGTGTGATATACTGCGAACCTCATAGCGAGTTAAATCTTCTGTTTAGTGTTAGCTAATGTTAGAAAGCTGATAGAAAAAGAACACCGGTTAGTTAGCCGACTAACGTTCCTAGCATTGAAACCTTATTATTTAGCATGCAAGCTAAATGCTAGCTAGATGTAAAATAAAGTGTTTTAACGTGAACTCGTTGCTTTACCCGACTAAAAGGATTCCGCGTGATACTGAGGTATTTGACTAAGAAGTTTTGTTCACCAGTTGAGCAGCAGAATTTAAACAAATATGTACAACTAGCAGCCCGCCAACCTCATGCACATCGGCGGATGTGAAAGATTGCTTTTCCGGTGAATCATCTTCTTCTTCGTCTCCTTAATTTTTGGCAGACTGGGCCAAGTGAAACGTTGTGCTGCCACCCACCGGTTAACATCATTTCAAAATGTATTAAAAATACCATATTAAATAAAAATAAAATAACTTATCCAGTTGCCCTAAATGTAGTAAAGATGTATCATACATTACATTTTCATTCTTACATTATCCAACAGAAATAGTTTTTTTTCCATTCCTAAAAGTTGTTTTTTATCATTTCAGCAGGAAAAATACTGTTCTGTTACTTCTGTACTGTTAATTCCCCTAACAAGACATATATGCAACACCTATGGCATTTTTTACTCATTGTTGTATGTTACTGTTTAAATGGTCTGTATTTATATAGCACTTTTCTACCTTACCAGAAAAAGCACTTTACATTGCTTCTCATTCACCACACACACATTCATACAATTGTGGATGGTGTAAATGTGCATGTTTTGAGATCCCTTTTTATGTATTGTATATTTTATGTAATGTATAATACAGAGATTTTTAACAGTAACTTAAGCAACACTATGTAACTTTTAGCTGCAGCTGTAGTTCCAATGAGTCTCATGTCTCATTGGAACTACAACTCGCGCTACCCGACGCAAGTTGTAGTTCCAATGAGACTCATTGGAACTACAGCTGCAGCTAAAAGTTACAGTGTTGCTTAAGTTACTGTTAAACATGTCTGTATTATACAATACATACAATCAACCATTAGTTATAACGATTATTCAAAATGTTCAAAATGAATCTTGATCAACTTGACTTTAACAGTATGTATTTACATGTATCACTCTCTACCAAAATGCAGAAAATCTTAAAGTGAAAAGAGAAATTGTGCACAGTACATCAACCACTAGTGTGGGGCAAGGTCCGAGAGTTACCTGCCAGCTGGTGTTAGATGTGCACATCCTCACGGTCATAATCACAATGGCAAGATGATCTTTTGGGTTTATCTGTTAGGGCAAACTTTGCCCTGTGAGTAGAGACTTAAGTAACCAGTCAAGAAGATCTGGTATTATTTCTTCAGAGGCACAGATAGACCTGTTTGCCATCCAGTTAGAACTGAAAAAAAATTCTTAGGATTTGCTTCCCTCCCCCTGATCTCTGTCACACAGGTGAGGGAATCACAGTACAGCAAAAAAAAAAAGCCTGATAACTTTGAAAATGATACAATAAATATTCTGATGAGGGGGGAAAAAAAGCAAAAACAAGTAACAAAGACATAAGAAAAATTTATTGCAGTATTTGTTCCACCAGAAGAGCGAGGGATCACTTTTTTCTTGCTGTGTTCTACAGTATAACATCAAAATCTATATTAAAAACAATATAACTTCCCCTGCATATAGGCACAGATACTGCACTGCTCTTGACATAAATAAATTATATCAAAGATACTCCATAACACAGTGTGGGTAAACAACAAAATGGTCAAAGCAAGGAAAAAAAAATATAAAGATAAAAGTTGTTGGAGCTTCATTATTGACCTGGGGCTCAGGTCAACAATGAATAGTGAATAAATCCATCTGGTGTTAGTTTAAACTCCAAAAACACTTTATTAAGAACATCATCAATACACTAATTTCCAACATTCAGGTTTTTTTTTTTTTTTTTTACAGAATTATGTTCAGATATAAACATGTGTTTAGTTAAACTATGATACAGTGGGAGTAAAAATCAAACAACGAAGTTGCTGCACAACAGCGAAGGAACTCCCACACAATGTTTTCCTAAACATTTCCTTCTTTTGTTTTTCTTGTGTTTAACTTAAACATGTCTGTATTAAAACAGATCAGTGTTCACAAAACTTTTCCTCCCTCTGGTCCTTAAAACTAAAGATGTTTTATTTTCTCTCTGTAACATACTGGATCCACATACATTTGGGCTGTGAGGGGTGTCTGTCTGAGTAATTTCAGTTGATTCATTCTTTTAGTCCCCGTCCTTGGCAGCGTATAGCGCCCGTAACGTCTGTGCCACTTTGTTCGTCAGCTTGTGTCCACTTGTCAAAGATATTTTCTTGTAAATAATGTCTGACTCCGTGATAGTGTCAACCCAAGGCACCTTTTTGCGACCGTCCCGTTTCTTTACCTCAGCCCATGGCCCTGAATAAGATCCAGTCATCCAGTGTATACTGTAGCCAGTTTTGATCCTCTGGATGACCCTGGCAATCTGTGGTCTGTCTTTGTATTTGGGACAGCAGATGGCAATGACGTCCATGGCCTTTACTCTCTCGTTCAGGTGACCTGTATCCTCTGCGGACTCCCTGCCTTTCCTTGGTTTTCGCTGTGGATAGAAGAAGCAGAGTGTTCCGACATGAACAAACCCTTCTTGCACAGGAAGCATTACACAGAAATCTTACAGACATTTCCCATGTTGGGATAATGTGTGAACAGCAGCTGCAGTAGAAATGCCAGCAGAGTTGATCTGCTCTCTGCAACAATGAGGAGAAACGTAAAATCCATAAACACCGCTATGATGTTCGTGAAGGTGATAGGCATTAGAAGGTCATGTCATATTGACATTCTGTTTAGGTATACAGAATATATATTTTAAACAGAGTATAACATTTTCTCTTCTCATTAACTCGCATCCACCCTTCTGTTGTGTACCTTAAATGGGATGCGATATCCACGTCACCTCACTAATGGTCAGAGTTAACAGCTTATATGCAGAAATAGTTTGATTACAGGTGAGTTAACATGGAAATCCTATGGGTAATCTTGACTCTGAAGTTTCAAAATTCCTACCGAAGGGGGCTCTTCATCCTCACTCTCCTCCTCCTCTGTCTCCACTGGAGCAGCGTGATTATTGTGGTTGTGGTTCAAAGATTTTGGGACCTTCAGCAGTGAAGTAATGGCTTTGTTTCTGGCATTAGCACTTGCTTCGCCCTCCTCGTCCTCTTCATCACGATCCAAGTGCTCCATCAGAACCTTGAACTAAGAGATAAAAGCAGACATATTCCTCATATTCCTGAGACTGAAAAAAAAATACATACATAAACTTGTAACATAGTGCTGAATGCTTACATCCAAATACTGTTTCACAATGTTCCTCTTGGTGTCGTGGCTGAGATCCGTGTTGGCTAGGTCACTCTTCAGGTAATTCAGTGTCTGTCGAGGGTTGAAGTGCACCTTAGATTTCCTGTTAACTGCCTTGTCGTACACTTTGGCAGACTCCGTCGGGGAATATTTCTGGATTTTGCTGTGACGCAAAGAAAAAAGTTTGGTTGAGTTTGTGTCATGCAAACGACTAAGAAAGAGTTGATGAAAGATGTATTGACTGGCATTTTTTGCTGTGGCCTACCTGTCTGAGAAGCCATACAGATTCTTCAGATGTTGTTTTAGCACCAGCAGCAGCAGAATGCCCTGTGAAGAACTGGCAAAGTCCAGCAGAGGAACGGAGTTTTCGGGTAGACGGTCCATCACTGCATCCTCATCTTCCATGTCACCGTCAGAATCACAAGCCGCAGGTTTTTTTCGCCTGTGGACCACCTCATCATCCTCATCATCCTCCTCCTCATCACTGCTGCTGGATGAGCTGCTGCTCTGCTCACCGTCCTCATCTTCATCATCCTCATCAGAGCTGTGTTTTCTCCTCTGAAGCTTCTTCTTCTTCTTCTTCTTTTTCTTCTTCTTTTTCGTCTCCATCTTCTTTTCCTGCTGTACAGGCTCTTTCCGTAAAGACTGCACAGAGAACAAAACCTCTCAAACACAGACCAAATATACAGTGGATATATTACACAAGATTGGATTTTCATCCCATGATGAACAAAACAACTAAAAGTTCTAAGTCATATACAAATTTTAACAAAGTTTCTCACCTCCTTGAAAGACTGGAGCAGATTGCTACCAGAGACAGACAGAGTAATATCTATATGGTGCATGATGAACAGAGGCTCCTCCTGGGTCTGGTAGGGGAAGCAGGCCAAGTTGTCTGCTATGAACAACAGCATGTTCACCTCGGTTTTCTGCAGGGGACAACATGTAAAACTTCATGACCAGCACTGTAGCTTGGATAGTGGCTGGTTGGAGACACACAAGCATACAAATCTACACACAGAGGAGGAGAAAGGTGAACTTACGGAGCTGTCATCAAACAGGTTGAGCAGGGAAATGAGGAAAGCCCGTCTGTGTTGTCGGTTCCCTCGGACCAAAGTGTAGAGATGAGAGCAGAGAGCAGAGTCTGAGTCATCGTGACGAAAACCTCGAATCACTGCGCCTTTGGATCCATTTATGGCCTGTTGCACCTGATAAGACATCTTCAGCCCTGCTACGGCCTTCATCTGTGAATTCAAAGGGAGATACAACTTAGCATGTATGTAGATAAAATGATGATGCTTGTAATCCTTCCCATAAATATGATTTTTGTGAAGCCTGTATTTTATTTTTATCAGACTAGAAGTCTAGAATCAGTTGAACTTGAACTACAGTACAGTACAATATGAGATGTTATATATGTTTTTTTATTTATATAATGACATAACAGAAACATATATATATATATATAAAGAAATATGTTTCTATGCTTCTGTAACATTAAGTAACAATACATTTACAATACAAGCGTTGTGAAGCATTAACTGTTTAAAATTCTCCCACCATAATAAAATATACACACCACTGCCCATAGACGCTGTTAAAGCAAACCGTCAATATACACTTTTACACCTCATCTTGGCAATCATAAACCAGCAAGCCACTCACATGGATGAAGCCTGAGTATTTCTTGTCAATCTCCGCCAGCTGTTGATCGGCCTTGTTCTTCATGGTTGGCTCAGGATCTGTTCCCATGGCAATCAAGTAGGGCACACACTAAAAAAAACAATTGTTCCAAATCTGTGAACAGCTCATCATGCATTCAAGACAGCAGAGAATGTTGCCACTATGAGATAAAAGAAAATTGCACACAGATCTTACTTGTAAGAGGTACTTTATATCTTAGTCGTGGGTGAGACTGTGAACATACCTGTACAGGATGGACGAGGCCCTGGCTGAGAGTCAGCGTAATGACATTCAGGGCAAAGTGCCGAGCAGTGGACTGTGAGTGGAAGAAAGACTCCAGCACCTGCTTCAGGTAAATCTGCATTATGGAGCTGCTCATGCCTGATGAGATATCCCCCATTTCTTTCAGATCCTCCTGCTTGGATTGGTTCTTCCCTGAATAATAATAATAAAAAAAAAAAACATCAGCTGAATGAAGGATGTTCTACATGATAAACAATGTAGATTAACACTGCTGAACATACAGTTCTAATCTTAGTCACCTAAGTATAAAATGGATTTGTTAAACTTACATTCGCGATCGGCCTCCTGCATTCGCGAGTCCTCCTCTTGCAGGTAAGTCTGCAGGTTTTTTAGCACCTGGATCTTCAGACTGACCGAACTGTTTTCATCTGACAGGGTGTTGTTATACAGAACCTTCACATCCTGCACAAACATGAGCTCTGGGTGCATGATGAACTGGAAGCCTTGAGACAAATGAAAATTATTATAATCAATTTGGAAAAAACTTAAGCCAAGGACAAAAGAAGAAAACAAGAAATTACAACATACCTAGACCTATGATGGCCTTGATCTGGACTTCTTCGTCGTTATGAGTGGTGAAGTACAACAGAAGCTCCAACACCTTGTCTTTGATGACAATCTAAGAGACGCGGAAGTGGAAGATAGTGAGTCAGTCATCGAAACAGGTTCAACAGTTAGTCCTGCTCACATAGCTTAAGCAGATTGCTGGTGTTTACCTTGTTAGAACCCTTAAACTCCTCTTGGTCAAAATCAAAGTGCCGACAGAGAGCCCCCACAGTGAAGAGTGAGCGCAGGAGAGTAGGTTTGTTAGTAACCAGAGTGGAACTGTTGGGGTCCTCTTGGTGCTGTGTCTTCAGTTTTGCCAGAGCTCCTACAGAATAGTACATGTGGGTAGTGAAAACTTTGTTCTTCTACAGTGAACTAACAAGGAATCTGGACAATAAAACACTATCTGGTGTGTGTTCAATGCAATTTTTTATTTGGATGTGAATTGAGACTGAGTATAATGCGGTTACATGAGCATAATGTAACCTTTAATTTGAAGGTAAACAAAAATTACAAGCCCCATTTACATGTTATTAAAATGTTGGGGCATTTTAGATGACCTTTCCAGATTTTCCATATCAAGGTTTATAATAATTCTGGTATAAGGACATTTATGTTTATATTAAAAATGGATGTATATACAGTACATAAGCCTTACCATAGTAGCGATTGAAACAAGCCCAGACAAACTTGTAGTTGTGCGTGACCTTGTTGACAACAGCACCAAGACAGCTTACGCAGTGCTGTACAACCTGGGAGGCCGACACAAAAAAATGACCATGTTTAAATAAAATCTGTATGCTCAGAGAAGTTTTACATCCACGTTGTTCATGTTTTTTTAAGAGCTATCTGTGAAAGCTGTAAGCTGTAAATGACACTGACCGTCATGCCGTATTTGATGATGAGCTTCATCAGGTCTTCTTCTATGGTAGTGAGGAAAGTCTCACTTGGGTGCTCCATCAGAGGCACGACCAGCTCCAGGATCTTTGCCACATTACATATCACCATGAAGTCATTCTGAGTCTGAAATGTCAATACAGAGACAGCTGCTCGGTCCAAAGCTGAGGTGGAAAATAACTTGCGTATAACGACTAATTGCTTTACTAATTGTATTCCTCCTTTTAGCTCCTGAATGTGTGTGTTTTACTATCATCTGATTGTAACTGTAATACTGTATGGTTGATCCTACGGATTTGTTTCAGCAAAACGTTTGAGCTTAATTGTGCCATGTCCAGCACTTGCATGAGCGATGGGATGCCCTTATTAATCAAATGTGTCCCAGTGAGCTCTGATAAACCTCCACACGTTTGTCACACAAGTTGGCACTACTCGCAAAAGCGGCAAGTGTGGGTATGGACCTTTTTCACAGCAGACATTTTTGACTTGTCATAGTAGGAAAAGCACAGCTAAAATTGATAACCTTAACAATGGCTCAATTCCATCAAGTGTCCCAGTAAGCTATTTCAGTGAGTCAGCATGCACAATACCAGGGCCTCTCCTAAGTGGAATGCAGCCATCATTAATGGTTTTGAATACACCTGTGCTTTTCCTACTATGACATGTCAATAGCCGATTGGTTCAGAATAGACTCAGCATGGTGGCATTTTATATAAACTTTTTATTGATTTTGAATTGGAGGGATTTTAACTGCTATTTGTCTGATCTAAATGCTTATTCTGTACAAACCACGTTGTGTGGCTGATAGTTATGTTTAGAAGTCAGAGACTAAATCTGTTCAGATTACGGATCGTCTACAGTGTGTTGTTAATTAAAATCAGCAACAGATCGCCTGTAGAGCATTTTGAGAGCTACTCTGTCATAATAAAAAACAACTGGAGACTTATGTACAAGGTGATATATGGGTCTGATAACATTTTATTAAAATCGGAATCGGACCACAGTGTTTCTGTGACTTCCTGTTCAGCCTGCAGGCTGCTGGAATCGGCTGGAAAACTGTCCGACTTGACAGCAGATTTTTGTCACCGCCGCCTGCTGCTGCCGCCTGCTCTCGTCCACTTTACAGGCGAGGCGCAGTTCATCTCGAACAAGCTCATCATGTCTGCTTTGAAAAAGGTCTACTGGGACGGACCCTGTGTTGATTTCATTTAGCTGCCACTAGATGGCTCTACAGCACAACATAAAAGTTGGTGTTATTCATTTCTGTCCTGTGGGCAACAGACTCAACAACTAATTTCAGATACAAGTAAAACATAATTAGACAAAATGACATTGCACTTACATTGCACTTGGTGGTCAAGTAGGGCTGCATAGTCATGGCATGTTTGACCATTAACTGTGCTCTGATCTTGCTGAACAGGTAGAGAGTGGTGATGCATGCTACCAGACGACCTGAGTTATCCCCTTTGTCCTCACAGTCTGAAACGTTAAAGCAGAAAACATTGACATTTGTCGCAGCACAGCAATTTTTAACACAATAACAATGCAATACGAATTTTGTGAGCAAACATACTAGTCCGCTTATTTTTATTACCTGCAAGAGACTCCTCATATTTCAGTATGTGTTCCACTAGATTGTCCACCAACTGAACACAGGCCTTCTTGGCAGGTTTGTACGAAGCTTGCTCTTCTGACTTCAGTAGCTAAACGGATGTCACGCAGAAGTTAGACAAGATGCCCGACAACATAGGCACATACCAGCTTAGCTATCATAAAGACCCACAACATGACGTTGAGATATCAAACAGCCATACAAGTTAAACAACTCACATTTTGGAGAAGCTGCTCGAACCAGTCATAGCCTGTGTCTTTACATGCCAACACCTGGGATGAAATCAAAACATGACATGAGTCAGATTACACCAAAATATTTCTTATTTGGATGATGAACGTTTTTTTTTGTCACAAGCTTAGGTAGTACGCACCACATCTGTGATGTTCAGGATCTTCCGGGTCATGGCATTTTTGTCATGACTGGGTGTGGGGGTGAACCATATTTTCTGGAATGTCTCGTTCACTAGTTTCTGCATGGTAAAACATATTTACGTATATAAGCTGTATATCAAAAACTAAAAACTAACACTTGTAAGCAGCACTTACAGAAAAATAAACACAAACCTTGATCCCCTCTTCATCGTTGACCCTTCGGATCATCCTGACACACATCTCTGTGACCTTGTGGAAGTCTGGCTGCTCCAGGCAAATATCCCTCAAGATCTTTATGACCCTCTTCCTTACACTAATACCTGTGTCCTGTGGAAAGACAAAATGGGTAGCTCAATATAGACAAGAAGAAATACATTACTGCCAAAATGGTTGCAGTTCTTCATTTGATCATTAGGTGGCAGTGTGGGAAAAAAGATTATTTAACCTCAGCTGAACTTTTGCACTTTAAATCAACTTTTTTGTCAGTTTGTTAAAGTCAACTTCCACTTGAGTCTGTCTTATGATACATGTTGCCTATTCCTTTCCACAAACCCCTAAGAGGGCACGTGATTGGCCAAATCAATTTAAACTTTACCACCTGGTGAAAAATGGTTCCATTTCTGTATTGTACAGAAGCTCACAGAGAGGTTTTAAATAAAAGGTGAAGAGGGAAGTTTTTTTTTTGTTTTTTTTTTACCAATATCCTTTCAATGAGCATGTCATAGTACTGCTCAATGAGCTCCGGTCGACTTAGCACGAAACGGCCAAGTAGCTCCACGGCAGCCTCTCGCACACTGGTGGAGTTGTCCATGAGGCGACAGTGAACCCCGCGCTGCATATCCACCTGCAAAGCAAATAAGGGAGATTAGTCAAGCACAGATAAACATCACTAAATCGTATGGCTGCAAGCATGACTGTGGTAAACTGGCATAATTGCCTGGTAATGCCACAAGACCACCCTAACACTCTACACGCTATAACAGAATGTCCTGTTAGGACAGATAAAAACATCATTTATTTTACAAAGAAATTATGTTTTTATCGGTAAAGGAAAACAAACAAAAAAAACATGAAGTGCTACTGCCATCAATCCAGTGGTATGAGCGATGTGTAGCAGCCAATACAGGATGACTTACCCGTGCCAGAATACTTGGATCCACAGCTACTACCTCAGACAGACACTTCATGGCTTTAGTTCTGACTGCGATGGCACTCTCACCCAGCACTCTCAGAATCTATACACGAGAAACAGCGAGAGAAAAAAGGTTTGTGACAGCCAGCACAATACAATCTCTCACTGACGTTCATTTGAATTAATCCTCTTACCTGTGATAAATAAATATCAAAGCTCTGTGCAAACGGCCTCATGGAGGCCAGATATCTGACAATCAGACATGAGTCCTCATAGTCCACTGTGTTAGAGTTTATCCTGAAAGACAAGTCAAGAGGACCGTTTAATACCAGGATTGGTGAAAAAGTCAAACAGTGTAACAAATTGGTGCAGTGATCCAGAGTGAAGTAGTATTTACCCCAGAGAACTGAAATGTGATGGGGACGTCTTCATGACCTTGCGGAGGAATTTCTTTCGTGTCTCAGCCCTCTGCATAATCTCCTCAGTTGAGTCCACGTCCATGGAATGATGTCGACCTTTCAAGTCCTCATCGTCATTTTGAGACTTCATCGCTTTCTCTGCCTCACTTATAGTGTCCCTGAACCACTGGGCAATATAGAACTTCCTGGAAAACTATATGAAACAAATGCATACATATGTCATGAAAAACGCTGAACATTTAAGGCACACTATAGAGTTGAATACCAGTTTGACACCAAGGAACCATGGAATACATCTGTGTCAAGCCATTTGACAGTTTCAAGTAACAGGAGTACAAGGGGTGCATATTACTGCATGTATACACTGAGCATCCAGTCCTTAGGGAATCATCAATGTGACCATAATGATTTATGTAAATACACAGCTATACGAAAATTAAACACTCACCACTAGAGATGGATCTGTCTCAATGTTCTCATTTAGGAAGTCCAGCAAGGCCTTCTGGAGTTGCTGGATCTCATCACTACCTTCAGTCTGTAAGATCAACAAGCCAGGAGCATCTCAAAAGGAGTTCAACACTATCTGTTCATTTGCATCTGTTAAAATAAGTCAGTAATTATCTAGTCTACCTCTTTGAGGATGCGGTCAATAGCCTTTTGGTCCATTTTGCTAGTGACAGCGTCTTTACGCAGGCGAGAAGCGACAGTGCCGAGGTAGTCCAGCGATGCCACCCTGAGAGCCATTTCTGTCTGCTTGTTACTGAACTGGTGCACCTGGAGCACAAGAAGGGGAGAGGGAAGTGTCACAACAAAAACAAACATCAGCAGCTGTTTCTGCTGGACAGATGATGGGTGATAACACTGGGAGTGGGGGATGCTACTCACCAACAGCCGGCCTAGTAGACTGAGCAGCAGTTCCGCTGCAGGCCACTCAGGCCTGTTGACTGTGGACAGCAGGTCATGGACAAACTTCTCAAACAGGGGCCTGTAGTCCTCCTCTCCCTGCTTACTGCCACACCTGAAACGTACAGAACACAATCTTTTATTGTAATATGTGTTTGAACAGCAGAAGAAAGTGTAAGGACACTCAGTTTTAATGTGCCCCTTTAATAGTCTTCAGATCAATGACTTACTTTTTGAGAAACACTGATAGGAAGTTCTGAGCTGTCCTCATGGCAGTTTCATAAGTGTTTGTGATAAAGACATCTTTATCCACCTAGAAAAAAAGTACCCAATATGTAAAACAATCACTCAATCAAAACACCTTATTAGATAAATATGGTTTATATCAGTCCAATCCTTGGTAGTAACCTTCTTATTATGTTCATCCTCTGCATCCCTCTCTGAGGGAAGGTGAACCACACACTGAATGAGCTGAAGAACCAGTGCTGTGACCATCTGGATATACAACGGCTCTCCATCCGAATCAGTGCTGTTTAGCCTGGGGGATTACGAGACATAAGTATCGTTTGGTTTACTGAGCAGAAGACTTCAATGATCAGTTTCTTAATTCATGCAATTTTATTGAGCAAATTTTAATTTAAGATGTAGTTACCTAAAGTTCCTTAAGCTGCGTTTACTAGTAGGTAGTCTAGCCAGGGAGGTGAAGATCTCTTCAAGAATGAGCTGCCTGTGCTTCTCGTAACGAGAGAACACCTGCGGAAGAGTACAATTCAAAGAACTTAATCGAAACATAAGATGTTGTTCAGGAGCATGTTATCGGAAAAAAACAATCTGAAGCAATAGCTAAATTTACTGCTAAAATAATCTGAAAATTGCATGCCACGGCAGACTTACTGCTGTCACTAGTGTGATCGCACATAACTGCAGTTCACTGACATTCTCCACGAAAAAAGGTGTAATACCCAGGGTGGACACCTAAAAGTCAGGCACAAAAGCAGTCAGGTATGTTAGAAATCAAGAGTCAAAGGTTAAATGGGGTCATGAATTGGAATGACGTCAGACATCATAAGAGTCTCACCTGGAGAATAGTGGTGTCAGTTAGCAGCTGGATCTCCAGGAGCTCTGAGATGTTGCTGACAATGTCACACACTTTGTTGTAGAGCATGACTACCACCTTCTGTTTGTGGGTGGAACTCTTTGCTCTCTTCGACTTTGAAGTATGCATGCCACCTTAGGTGAGGAAGATAAAATAAAAGGGAAACTAAGAGTTGAATAAAAGATAAGTAAACCACTTTAAACATCAGCAGCAAATTACCAACGGCAATTTTTAACAATGGTGCTCCCACATTTAGAGCTATTTTTTTAAAGCAACACTATGTAATTTTTCCCGCTTCGGTCCCCCTACAGGTTGTCTCATTGGAACTACAACTCGTGAGCTGTACACAAAAAAAAAACTCCTTGAGATCAAGATCTTTGCAATATTTTGTAGAACAAGTTAGAAGAACAGAAGAAAACTGTGCTGACCCACTCTGTAGACCGGGTCATAGTGAGGGTACAAAGAGTTTTGCAGATGGAACTTGGTGTACTGCAACACCCTCTCAATCACATCCTCTATATAAACAGCCTTGGGCATGCGTGGAGATGTCATGATGTTGAGTGCAGTCAGACAGGCATCAGCAGACTTAGCCACCCGCTCCATGATAAGGTCACGCCACAACCGCTCCTCATCCATGGAATCATTATCCTACATATTTCAGAAACAATTAGTAACAACAAACAAAACAAAGGACAAAACTTGCTGGAAAGCTCGAACCGAAAATCAGGTAAGAAAAATTACATCACTTCCGCTGTTAAAAAAATAATATCCAACTGGCAACTTACATGATTCATTAGCGTGGAAAGTTTGACGCTGTCCTGAATGTTCTTCTCCAGGATATTCAACATTTTCACCAGTTTATTAGATGGAACCTATGGGTATAACAAATGATTTATTACTTTCACAACGCTGTGAATTTACAACAACTAAATATCAACCTGAGTGTAATCATGTGACAGTGCACAAACCTTGTTAAAGATGCCCATAGCTTTGATCTTAGCAGAATCACTGCCTAGCTCGCTCAACTGGTGTTTTCCAAGTAAGAGCTCTTCAGGTATCTCATCCTCATCTGTTTGAGGGCACAAAGTTATATAGTTAACATTTTTAAACTCAACACTTGAGCAAATGTCATGAACTTTGGAAACTGTGCAGCACTTGGTGTTTACCTGTGCCAGCGAGGTCCACGTCCTCAAGGCTCTCGATGATGCTGTCCATGCTGGCCGTGAATCTCTTAAATGTGGAGGAATCCATCTTTTCTGTTAAACAAATGCAAACAAATTGATTCATGAGTTTTCATTTCGTTTTAAAATGCATTCATATTTTAAAATAACTCAAAGTGGTAACACAATACCCTCGGTTGTCAGCTTGGAATCATACGCTTTCCTGTTTTTCTGTTTCTCCTTTTTCTTCGATTTTCTGGCAGCTGAACAAAAATAAAACATTAGTCAAATCCTTGACAGCAGCAACTCAGCCTAAAGCAGTGAATATTTAATAGGGAAAGACTTGGGTGTAGTAATCCAACTATCCAGGGAATAGGTCTGGCTGATCACTGGTTTCAAGTGGCAATAATTTGAATGACAGCCGTCAGAAACAGGAATCAAAATGTGCATTCTCTGATACAATGATCATTTTGGTTTTTATTGTCTAAGTTTATAATGGAGATAAAAATCATTTTTGCCTTCTTAGAGACAAATAAAAACACTCTCTAGGTTGTCTACAAGATGTATTTATATATTTTCTTTTGCCTATGCCCACTGGCAAACCTATGCAAAAAAGAAGTACCATCACTCAGGCTTGGTGGTGGACTGCTTTCATCCGAATCACTTGGTTCACGGTGACGGCTACCGGACCCCCGGTGATCACCAGAACCCTTCCTCTCTTCCGGCTTCCATCCCTTGTCGCGATGTTTCTTGTACCTTTTCTTTGCAGCTGTAACAATAACAGAGAAATTATAATTCAGAAAATATCAAGTTCTTCAAGCTTTTAGCACCACGCATTGCTGTAATAAATAAATCAATGTTGTTTAATCTTCAGGATTGCTGCATGGTTAAACAATATTCGGTCAAAAGAGCTCATGACAGATTTTCTATTAGTCTGATGTGTGCAAATATGAATTTCTTTTATGGTTTAATACTGACACTCACTGTCAGAGTCATCATCCTCGTTCTCATCATCTTCATCCACCTCAGTGTACTTGGATTTCTTACTGATCATGCTGTGCTTTCGTTTGTTTGTCTTCTCACAAAAAACCATCTCTGTAAGCACAAGAGGTAAGTTAGTTTTCAGCACAGAATAATCTATACTTCGCTAACTCATTAATCTACAGCTATTTTTGGGATTAATGACTGTCATAATAATGATTCCGGAAACAGTGGTTTAAAGTAAATCAACAATCTGAAAGCTGGGCACAGTCACACTGCACATATCCATCCCCTACAGTTTTGCGTACATATTTAATAAACAAAGTAAGTCATACCTCTCCCTGATTTGTCAAAGAAGTTCTTGGATCTGGATCTGGGTGCATTCCTGCTTTCCTTAATGATCCTTTTTACCTCATCAATACTGAGTTTGTTGAGCACAACCACAGGTTTAGCTCCTTTGTTTAAGTTATCTACCAAGGACACTCTCTCCAGTCTGACCAGGGGAATGCTCCAGCCATCTATCAATTGGTCTGGAAGTTGGGGATCTTTATCTTTTTTATCCCGTTTCAATTTAGGAATCACAAAGTTCTTCAGACTTCCTGACTTGCCACCCAGGAGGTATGAGGGGAACTCAAGATTTGTCTCCAAAGACTGCTGTTTGTTTCCAGCTGGGCAGCTAATGCTGCCATCCCCATTTTTCCTCTCTTTCTTATTTTGGGAGTTTTGAAGGCTGGAACTGTCTGTCCTCTGTCGACCATTGAGGTCAGTGGATTTTCTGCTTCCGTCTTGCTTCACTCTAGGGCTGTCAGGTTTAGTATGCCGGTCAGGAGAGTGTCTGTTGCAGTTTTCCCTCAACATCTTGTGCTTCCTTTCCCTTTCCTTATCCCTATCCTTATCTTTATCTTTATCTTTGTCCTTATCTCTTTCTCTGTCTTTATCTTTGTCCTTATCCCTTTCTCTGTCCTTATCCCTATCTTTAGCTTTATCTCTGTCCTTATCCCTATCTTTATCTTTATTTCTGTCCTTATCTCTATCTTTTTCTTTATCTCTGTCCTTATCCCTATCTCTATCTTTTTCTTTATCTCTGTCCTTAACCCTTTCTCTATCTTTATCTTTATCTTTGTCCTTATCCCTTTCTCTATCTTTATCTTTATCTTTGTCCTTATCCCTTTCTCTATCTTTATCTTTATCTTTGTCCTTATCCCTTTCTCTGTCTTTGTCCTTAGCCCTATCTCTATCCCTGACTTTGCCTTCTCCATGTTTGGAGTTACGCTCCGCCTTGCTCATGGTTTTTGGAGTCTCAGGTTGGCTGACATGCAATCGGTGACTGTTGTGGTTCTTTTCCTCTTTGTGGCTCAAGTCTGAATGCTTGTCATGTTTCTGACGTGGTGCGTCTGGCCGTCTGTCAACTGAGTGTCCCTTGCCACTGACAGTTTTGCTGTCATGTCTGTGTTTGGATTCACGTCGACTCTCCTGCTTCTGTTTGAGGGTTTCTGGTTGCCCATCTGAGCCAGACTTCCTGGGGTTGTCAGCATGCTGATTGATGATCCCAGGTCTGTTTTCAACAACGTTATCTACATTTCCATCAGTCTTTGACTTTAGTTGCCGTAGGTGGTCCTCACACAACTTCTGTGCTTCCAAGACCACTACAGGCTGTCCTATCATTCTGCCAGCTTGCTGCAGATCAATACTGACCATCAAAGCAGGCCGACTGGCACCGTTACTTGCGGCATTCGTCTTCCTGGGTGTCAACTTGCTGTCAGTGTTGCCCCCTTGTACAGTAGGCCCGTCACTTGACTCAGCTCCGGATTCCTGAGGATACGAGTCTTGCTTCCGTTTCTTCAGTGGCTTATCTGCAATAAAGAAAAATGTAGCTTAGATCTTCTACGAACACAAAGAAATCTAGCCATGACTAAAATGCAAGAAGGCACAGGGCAAAGGCGGACACACCATACCTTTATCCTGGACTTCTTTAGACCACCGTTCTTTCTCACTGGCTGACTCCCGCTCTATTCTCTCAATCTCTGCAAGTGTGTCTATCTCAGCATCATCAAACACAACCCCACTGACGACTCCAGACTCCTTGGTATTTGGCCGAACAGGGACCTGCTGACAGTTTGCCTGCTCCACAGCACCAATTGTGTGTGATAAGTCCTGGACAGTCCTTGACAATTGATTACTATTATTCATCAAATCAGTTTCATGGTCTGAGTCGACACGTGGCCTAAGAGGAAGTTCTGCAGATTGATCCATGTCTGAAAACTTCACTCGGGACAGTTTTAAAGTCAGCCTGGCGGACTCTTTTGATGGAGAACTGACAATGTCATACGAGTCATTTGTGTCCATCTGCTCAGTTTCTTCTTTACTCCTTTCTTTCTGCTTCTTTTTGCGGTCGGCAGAGGTGAGTAGCCGGTCAGGTGCTGCACCTGGCGGCACATCAAGTGGAGGGGACTGTATGATAAGGGGAGGCCTGGACACTGCTGAAACACAAATAAATTCAAGGAAAAATCAGCACACACACAATACATCTTTGCAAAGAATGAGTTGTACAGCGGTGCATTATTGTTGATCCACAAAATGAAGAATTGACTTGTTGCTAAGGCAGCATACGTTTTGCAGTCTCTTCACTCCCAGCAGGGGAACACACAGACTGTGGCGATTTAACTGGAAACGTGGCAACCCTCATGGAGGGGTTATTCTCCTGTTGGAACACAAGACATTTATCATCCGTTTAAACAGTCCACATCTGCCAGTTCAAAATATCTTGATTCTCTGCATTACCTCATTTCCCAGTCTGTGGGCCATGTTGATGTAGTCTTCATCTGAGCCTAGTCTCGCATTGTGATTTGATGAAGTACTTGATAGCTGACCAGAGACCTTGTTGTCATGGATGTTTCTAACTAAAACAGACAGCAAAATAAAATATCCAGTTAAATTATTTGTGATGAGCAATGCCTCCCGTCTCCCTGAGAGATAGATACCTTCTTTTTCACCTTTAGCGACAGCTGCAGTTTTACCACCTTACAGTAAGAAAGGGTCCGCTTATCAACTGACTCCACGTACTGTAAGTGTGTATAAAACGTAGTGATGTTAAAGGATTAGTTAAGCATGTGGCTTGTGGCCTGCTAGGTTTATCTGAAACACCATGCAGGTGGTGTCATTTAAAAAAAGAAAAAAGTAATTGTGGAGCGCCTTGGTAGCCAATGGTTACAGCGCATGCCATATAACGGCAATGTCCCAGCTTCGATCTTGGCCTTGGGACCTTTGAGGGACCTCACTCTCCCACATTTCTACACTGTCCTCTGTCAATTAAAAGGTAAAAATGCCAAAGACATAATCTTAAAAAGAATAATTGTTTTCCTCCAAAGAATTGTGGGAGGAACTTAAGGATAAGGTGTATCCCCTATGTTAGGGAACAATGTGTGATCCCCACCTCAGAGCCACACCTCAAATATATACTGTAAGGTATGTAGTCTCTTGTGAACGGCTTTTTCTTCATCAATCATGACAAGGTGCTTTTCCTGCTGAATATTGTCCAGCTTGGCTTCTTTGAACCAGTACAAATGCACAGAAAAATGAAGATTCAACAACTCTTCTATGATATTCATTAAAATCAAACCTTTGCTATTTGCTGTTCCTCGCAGAGGTGTGGCAGGCAGCTAATGACACATTTTTCTTGACTTGACTTTGTACTTACCTTGCTGTGTCTGTTGGTGTTGAGAATAACTAGGTGGATTGTAGTGCATGTAGTCGGCAGGACTCTGAGGAGTATAGGGACTGGGTATAGGGCTGTTCTGCACGAACCGAGCACCTGATCCAGACTGTGGGGATGTAAAGCATCTGTGAAGGATTAAGAAGTAGTCTTAGTAAAAATACAGATACTTCTGAGTCCTCATCATCTGACTGTACGCTGGCACTGCCTTACCCAGGGGGGCTTTGGGGGACAGTGGTTTGCTGATAGTTTGATCCTGGACTCCCATGAACCTGATTCTGAGACACCTTATACTGTTGCATCATTGGCTGTTGCATTACACCTAAAATAAAAGAATAAAAAAATCTATCATTTAGGTCATACAAACAAGGAGCTGAACGTACACAATTCCGCAGCAACAAAACTTGCCTATGCACCTCAGGAATGGACACTTAGTGACATAGGGTTACATATCTGATAAGTAATACTTTCAGTGATATATACACTGCAATGTATACATATAATTGGAGACGTGGTGTCATCTTGTATACGTTTTACTCTGAAAATAAAATGTATTACCACAAAAATGATTTGGAGTTCAAGGTGATGAAGGAGGAGGTTATAGCTGCAGGAGAATGATGAGTTTACCAAGGTGCAGGTTTATGTGGATCCTGTCTGGTGGAAGTACACATTGAGCACATCTTTGGCGCAGCATTTCCCCGAATCACTAGCAAAAAGTCTCTACTGCTGGCTAAAATGCCACGAAAAATATTAAGAGCAACACGTTTTGCTCAGTGCTTAAACAGGCTCATGTATGATTGTTCATAAATAATCTTTGATCATATATTTTAATGGGTTGAGTGTGCAGTCACTACCAAAAAGGCTTGTGGTTTATTTTTGTGTGTTTCTAATCTTCTTGCAGTTGCCAGCACCTCTAGCTCTACAATACACACTGCGCAAATCTATTCTTTCTTTTTTTTTTCTTCTCTTTTGCACAAATAACGATTCAGTATGAAAATGTGTATGCAAACTATGTACTTATAATTACCAGTAATTGCAGTCTAGTGCAGCTGCTCATAAAACTAGAAGGCTTTTCTGAACAAAGGTTAAAAGACAAATATGCAACTGATCTTGGCAATTAGTGATATCATTTATGATAGCAAAACAAACACAGCTAAGACTTTAAGAGATGTGTATGGCTTTCATGTGAACAATGTGAAAAAGCTTTATTCCAACCCATGGAGACTTTCCATTGGAGAGCAATAGAAGATTAAATCTCTGTGTGTAAAGACATATATTTTAAGGGTTGGTTTCGTCCTCCTCCCCAATACGATGGAGGTGAATGAAATTCCATTGTGGTGCATTGGAAAATTACTTTTAAAAAAATTCAACATTGAGGCACCCCCGGGGTTTAGGAGTAACGTTAAGCTTAAGATGCCGACTATGAACCACAACGTCCCCGGTTTGAGTTGGGCTCGGACCTTTGTTCCATCTCCCTCCCCTGTTATCTCTCTACTGGTGCTGTCTAATAAAGGCATACAGAGCCCAAAAACCCTTCGTTTTTTAACCAAGAGCAAAGTGTCTTTCCACAAACAATGTCCAGGTTACACTGGATAATCCACAAACTGCATTGGAACTACTTTCTTTTTCTGTCATCCCTTTAGAAGCCAAAAAATTCACTTTGAATTGTGATAGCTGAAAAAAATACAGGTGGAACTAATAACAGCAATGATGGCCAGGTTCCAGTCATTACTGCAATGCAATATAAAAATAATAATGGTGTGATGGTATTAGTTACACGTGTGTTTACAGGCTGAAAGGTCTGCTCTGAAAAAGGTTTATTCAACTGAAGTTTCACTCTATGTTTTTCCTGCTGCAATGGCTCTGCCTCCAGTGAGGGAACCACCAGTGTAGTAAAACTAGGCACCAGTAGCGCATCTGATCCAGGAAATGTTTAGGTGAATAACTAGTTACAGTGAAAACCAAGAGTACAGCCAGGGAAAGAGCATGCACTGGGCTCAACTGAAGAGTCAACTGCAGCTCATTGCCTCCTCCTTACCACCCCAAACCTTGTACTGGGTTGGCATACTTTTGTCCCTGAAGATTTTGGGGTTCCTGGACAGCAACGTTTGTAGAAGCATTGGCATGTCACCCTCGGGTTCATCATTTCCCAAGTTGTCCTTCAACTCTCTGGAAAGCAAAGAAAAGTATAGTCCAGAGTCATATTGCAGCCAATAGCTGCCCACTGGACCTAAATCCAGTTTTGACTAATGCATTCTGATTCCTACCAGTCTCAATTACCATTTTCAGTGCAGTTTAGACTAGCCCTTCATGATTCTGACAACCCAGAACATGAGCTGAACTATCTGGTAAAGCCGTTGGCAGTAATGTGATCATAGAAATTTAAAACATCAATGCCTGAATTCACTGTTAAAGTAAACAACACTGTTTAAAGTATTTGCTATTTTACATTTAGTACTATATTGACAACAAAGTCGACTGAAAGGAGAATTCATAGAATCCATACCTCACTGAAAAACAGGAAATAAACAGAGGTATGGATTAGCACAACTTTTATGCCTTTCTGTCACATGTACTGCAGTCAGATTCGCTGTGTTCCCTCGGAATGAATCACTGCACATGGGTAGGCACTTGTAATGACATTTCGAACATGTTTAGAGGCTAAAAACATGTTTAAAACCTGCCCTGTTTCAGCCTGTTGGGTGTTAACTCTAGCAGGGGGATAACACAGTGTAGGCAACTCAGATTGTTTTTGTTTTTCTTGCTACTGACAGCACTCCAAATTTACAAACAACAGAGCTGCGTGTTGAAATCGAACAGAATTCTCCTTTAACCATGATTTCTTCCCCAATTCAAAACTAATTTTAGAGTTAGCACATGTTTACAAACCTAATGTACAGTAGTAGTAGTAGTAGTAGTAGTAGTAGTAGTATAAGCTACTGGCAAGCTTTCCTATATTAAATTTCAATTCTCAAAAGATGTGAAATATCGGTGAGTGTTACTTACATGTGTTCAGTAGAGACCTGGTTAAGGCTATGTGCCAGCTGAGTTACCAGATTCTCGTCCCGACACACCAGCAGGCTGCTGACCTCTTCGGAGATCCTTCCATTGTAGAGCAGACTCTTAGCAGTGGTGGCAGGGAGAGGAGAAGGCAATGGCAGCTGGTTCAATACTAGAAGGATGATGGATGGACAAGTTGGGTTGGATGAAAAAAGAAATGAAACAGGATAGGGAAAAATATTTAAAAAGACTTTTGGAAAAAGATTAGTATGTGAAAATATTTGTGCATGTAAGGATTTAAAATTTGAAAACATCCAACTGGCCCACTCTGTTTGAAAGTAATGCCAAATGTCAATGATACAATCAGATTCTTTTTTTTTAGACAATGTACACTTTGGATATGTTAACTTCAGCTTGATATATTTTACATGTACATTTTGGGGTAAACATTACATTTCTAATTAGAATAAACACTTTGAAGACTTCAGAATACATGCCAAACTTATACATGATTTAAAAAAAAGAGCTTTTATAATATAATAAACCTGCTATCTTTTTTATCAAAAGGCCTTCAAAATATTGTAACATAAGAGTGAAGAAAGGCCCACTGACCTCTATGTTCATCAAGTTACCAAGTTACATTTTTACAATCTAATGCAATGAGATACAATAGTTCTGCAATAAATCATATCTTTGTGAAATGTATAATGTTCCATTGTTTTAACAGATATTCATTTTTTTCTTTCATCAAAACTGGTTTGGGGTCTGTGAGCCTACCACTTCCCATCTTCAGGAACAAAAGCCACTTCACTTCTGTCTGCGCTGAAATCCCCAGTAGTGAGAAGCATCACAATTACGAGTATTTAGCTTCTTGTATGTTCTAAACTTTTTACTAGGAAGCACTACAAGACCACATAGTATAACATTTTGGCAGTGAGGTATTCTTTAACCTTGCCACATCTTGGTTTGAGTGTTAGTGTTTAGGCTGTGTGAACAGCGTTAGAGAGAGATGATGTTGCACTTACAGTCTGTCAGGCTAGCAATTCCAGCAAGAGTAGTGATGGGAACATGAGGCATATCACCATTCATGCTGAAGATGAGGTCAAGAGGTCGTGTCAATGCACAGGCTGCTCAATATCACCAATCTCTTTATATTCCTCACATCTCCAAAATACTGCAAAGACAAAAAAGTGGCAACATACACTTTTACAGAATGTACACTGTTGACAAGGTATGGCTGCTATTACATGCAGCACTGATCATTAGGATTATGAGTATTAAGACATGTTTCCATATAAGTACAGCGTGCTTTTTCTGGGATGGGGATTTAAAAATGTGTCAGCTCATGAGTATGCATTATTACACTGCCAACATAACTGCACCTCTGACTAGACAATTTATACCGGCCTTATAGCAAGCCTGGGCATGCCTTTACAAGTTATTGATTTGTAGCAGCTTCTGGTGCCCAAATCATCTTGTTGCCTGGTTCCTTTTCCTCTTTACACCTCTTTATAGACACACAGCTCCAGCTCAGGGTGTGCATTTTCTGGCTGGGATATTTCAACCTGCTCAAGAGCATGTAATTGCTGCAGAAACATACAATCAACAATATTAGCTCTCTTGCGAATGCAGTATGTCGTGCATTGCAAGTTGACTCGAGTGGTGACAAACCTAGCTTGCTATCTGCTAAAATTAATAATGATAAAAAGTTACAACAACGATTCTGTCTCTCTCTGTGCATCTCTAACGTTACGCATCGCTACACGTATTAGATGTTTATATCCATTGTCGTAGCTGATACCTAACGTTACTAGCAAAAGGCAAGTCAGAAACCTTGTAGTTCTATCTCAAATTATTTCTTTTGTTACAGTGTCAGTTAAGGTTTTCGGGGATGTCCAAGACATAACAGCGAGATTACGTTAGCTTATCGTAACACCAGATGTGACTGTATTATTACTCATGTATTACTAGCGTGGCGTTGTATAACGTTACACTTGCTAAAAAGACTAGCAGCATAGCAACGTTATGTTAAAGTGACTAAAATCAACTCGGGGTTAGCCGGCTAGCAACAACTGGAGGTGTAACGTTAGTTAGCTAACGTATGCTAACTGGCAAGGCGCTGTAACTTGCCTAAGCTAGCATCACCGGGAGTGCATCAAAACCAGTTAGCATACTAGCTAGTATCGCTCTTTTTATCGTGCAGGTCGTGTATGGATTTATATTTTCACCTTACACTTACTATGGCCTTCGTCGACGCATCTCTAGCTCACAAACCTCGGACCTCGGACTTGCCTTAGGAAGCGTAACCCCGACCCAACGCCAAGGAGGCAGCTGGGGTACAAAGCAAAGACCCCATCACAAATCAGAATGATTCTGATATCGTTTACGGTTCCCAACGGCTGCCCGATGTGTCTGACAAACCGGAAACACTCAGGAAGGTAAACGACTTGTCTGATTAGAGGTTGTTATTGTTGAAACTGGCTTATTTACCTCTGCTCTGGATGTGATGAGAAAGAGAAGTGGTTCTGGTGGAGGAGGAGCAGGAGGGGGAGGAGCAGGAGTAGGATGGCAGCTGGAGCTGGACAAGAGTATCGAGCTCCCTCTCCGTCCCAGTGTTCAAACAGCTCCTGTGAGTCGGGAGGACTGGGGGCGGGGGGGGGGGGTTCTATTTTCTCACGGTGAACATTCACTGGGTAACGTTCGGGGGGAGAGCAAGCTGCCTTATCAGGCGAGAATTTTATCAGACTGTGGAGGTTATGTTTGCGGGTAACGTTACCGGTTAATTTTCTAGAGTGAAAACAATCAAGGAACAGAGTAAAAGGGGGATCCACATTGTCTATCCCCCCCCCCCTCTATCTGTCTCTCCCTTTCAACCCCCCCCCCCATCTTTCTCTCTCCCTTTCAAAATGCCGACCGGAACAACCGGGAAAGGGAATAACTCGCTAAACCGGTGAGGAGCCAGGCTTATTAGCGTTAACGCTTATGACCATTGGTAAGCCTCTGCAACCTCTTGGGATCATTGAATGTTACTTCGGTGGTACATTTTTTTTTTTTTTTTTTTCCAAATACAAGATTTTCTACATGAAAATAAAGAAATCTTGTAATGATAAAATATAGTCTTCTTCAGGTTTAGCATAATTTTGGTCTGTGGAGTTTACAAAACCACACGTCAATTTTTAGACCAACAAAAACTTAATTTTTTCTCTCCATTTTTTGAAATTGGTCTTGTCAGAGACGGTTTAGAGAATATTTGGTCAGCTGAAAGGTGACGTACGTAGGCTGTCATCACAATCAACACAGAACAATCGGCCAAACAGCTGACTGCTTCCTATAAAAACTTACCCAGCATTACTCAAAGCTGTCTCCTGGGTGAAGCACTGAAGTAGGCCTACAGTTTGAGACAAATCTGACTCAATTTCATAAACAGGCTTTGGTCTCCCTCTTGTGGAGAAACATTTAAATAGTTTTGCAGACTAAAGCAAAGTTTTCCTATCTTCCAGACTGGATGCCTCGCCCCTTTTCAGACTGTGCCACTTCTATTTTGATCATCTGAGGAAAACATCTAACAGTTCTTGTTTTGCACAGCTTGAAGGATGAAAACAAACAAAAACAATGAGAGCCATTTTATAATTTATAATGAGCTGCTGCAACATGAGTCAGAGGATTGACTTTATTATCCAGGAGCAAAGGAAGTATGAGACTCTGAATCCTATCTGAAACAAACAAAAGGATGCCTTCAGGATGTTATGCTACAGCAATACAGTTTACTGAGGAAATAAAAGTCATCTGGATACCTTTTCCTCTTTTGAAATGGAGTGGCAGACTTCATTCTTTTGCACCAATCACAGTTAAGCACTTTTTACTCCATATCAACTTGACACTTCAAAGATTGAATGAGTAGAATGGAGACCAATATGAGCCTCCATCTCTCCTAAAAGGTTGACCTTACTTTTTGGAGATTTAAATGCCACTAAACTGCTCGGTATGTGGATATGCAACAGCAACTGCCTTGAGCAACAGCATTGTTTATGAGAGTGTGGTGATAGAAATTTTCATTTTTTTGAATCATGATCTGGTTTTATATCACTATACTATTACAAGATGTCTCAGTTATAATATGCCAGTAGACTGAGGGCTTAGCAGTCTAGGCAATAACCAATCATTTCTTTAATATTTGTCTTTTGAAGGTGAATTAATAATTTGTCTCAAAGTGAAATATTATGAAGATAACATGTTTCAGCAGTAGTCTAGTATTTCTCACTGAGAGTACAATTATTTTAGAAAGACAACATGATCTATTGCTTAGTGTTGTGTTTCACTCGTGTTTGGAAAGTATCTTGCTTTTTGTTCTTGTTTGAAGACAAAAGATGATAGCCTATCACTTTGATATCGTGGCCTAAAGTTTTATGTACAGTATATTATTTTTTTCAGTCTTTCATAAGATCATAGCTTAAATAAAGTTTTTTTTAACTGTGCAGTATGCCCATAATTACCCAATAGTATTTTTATGGTATTTATCTATATTTTGTGATACAATCTTTATTTTCATTTTCAACATCAAGCTATTAGCATATAGCCCCTATTTCTATTATTTACTGGGTGGAACTAGGCCTATATTTTACTGTAGCTCTTGGATGATAGGCCTATTTGTGAATAATATCACACGCACGCGCGCACACACACATGCACACACACACACACACACACACACACACACACACAAACACACATACTTTTTTTTATTAAAACCCAGCAGCTGACGCCTGTTGTTTCACGAGTGGCTAATAATGTTGCGTTCAGGGCCGCAGGGTTTCACGGTAATTACTCTGCTTCAATGGGTTAAGCCATGAGCCTCTAACCCGTGACGGTCATGAGGGTTTTCTGCCCCTCTCTGCTCTCCAGCATACTGAGGGAAGATATTTGAGGAGTGTAACACAGAGCTTCAAGGACCACGTCTGTCTGAGAAGGAATCCCAACCAGAGGAACTGCTCTCTGCCATCTAATTATCCAATTTGGTAAGATGATGGTGTGTTGTTTTTTTTCTAGCAGATGTAACCCTATTATAGGCTGTAGAATATTTTGTATTTTGCAGAGTTAACTTTAATGAATATTACTGTCAGCTGAAGTCCAAATTACTTGATCAGACAGGACAGCTAGATTTAATGCTGCAGTAGACTGACTGGCATGGCATCAAGTAATACTTTACATCTACTGCTACAACAGGTGATGCTGTCAAATTACTTTTTGGGATCAATTAAGTCTATCTTACCTTACAATCTGTTGATTCGTACTTGAGTTCGTGCACTGCCCGGATGTTACACATTTTATGCAACCTCATTTTAGTTGAAAATTAAACTTTTTCTAAATATAATACACATTTTCATTATTCACTAACAAATGTGTAGGCTATATGGAGGCCCATTCTCATATTTGTCAAGCATTGGTCAGTCAGTTATAGCCTAAGGCTACTATTTAGTGCCTATTAGCACTGGGCGAGAGCGCATCAGTTAACACTAGGAGAGAGAGTAGATGAAAATGCAACAGGACAGTATGGCTCTGTGAGGGCAGTAATCCATGAAGTAGCCCATTTTATTTCAGTAAACAGAACAAATTGAACTTTATCTGAATGTTCAAATGTATAGTATAGTATGTCAAAAAAATTATTTAAAAAAGTCTTAGTATAGTATGTTGAAAAAAGTGATAAAATGTCATAGTATAGTATGTCGAAAAAGGTCTTTGTATATGTCGGAAAAAGTCATAGTATAGTATGTAAAAACAATGATTAAAAAAAAGTCATGAAGTGAAACACAGAAACTATTCTGTTATTATTACAAAAATAAAAAGAGTTATATTCTAAAGGGAAACAAATCAATTAAACAGTGCATAGCTTCTTGATGGTGTGTGCCTGGACTATGTACATGCATCCTAGTGTGTGAATAATAATAAATAATTCTTGACAGTCATCTTTAATGTTCAATACAACAGATTGGTTTGACACATGATTTGATACTCTCGTTTAATTATTATATAGGCCATTCTTTAACCTTATTTACTTGATGTTAGGGGAATATGATTTGATGCGCTGAAAGAAATATGGTCTATAAAACTGTTCAGTTTGTTACTACAATGTACTTGCTCAGTTTATAAGTGAATTTTCTGTTCACTTACAGCTTGATGCCGCGTAATTGTACAGACGGGATGCCTCGTGGAGAATTCAACATTTATTTTGCCAGCAGCAGACGAGGATACGTCAGGGCTGAGGAGTATGTGTATCTATTTTAATTAAAAAAATAGGGATCAATGCCTTGGTTGTACCTTAGCTTTTTGTATTCTCATCTTCCTTATATGAATCGATTGTAGCTATATTGTGGTATACCATAAAACTGTTATGCCAAAATAATATAAGATAAACTAAAAATCTCTCTCTGTGAATTGGGTTGTGAACCACAGGGCAGTGGGTATAATTCTACTGGTGGTCATCCTGGCAGCTCTCCTCATCCTGGGATGCTGGTACTTCAAGAAGAGGAGTGGCTACAAAATAATCAGGGTGAGACCATTATACTCCTTTAATGAGGCATAGCCTTGACACTTAATTTAAACTATATTTAAAGCAAGAATTGATCTGTCATTCTAACTAGTAAAAATACGTATTAAATGTTTCGGCAAACCTCCATACATGCTATAAAGTGATTTTCATTGACATAATATGGTACATGAATATACCATATTCTTAGTCTTAATCTGATTTACATCATCTTTCAAATATATTTCCCTTTTGGTATATTGTTTCACTCTGCTGTTCTTTATTTTCCCCCAATATACCACCCTAAACTCATTTCTTTCTTGCTGTTTTTTCACAACTCCTGCAGAGCCCTAGATCGGGGTCACCAGGTCACACAGGAGGCCAGTACTCAGAGGCAGGATCTTCCGCAGATAACAAGATGGCTCTAACTTACTTTGGCAGCTTTCGATCTCCGGTGAGGGACAAGAAGTTACCCCATGAATGACTTTACTGGCTCTCTATTATATCTCCCTGTCCCTAAGTCAAGTATTTTTTTATGTCAGGAAAAATATTGATAACAGTCAAAAAACAGAAAGTACATTATTTTGCCTACTTGCCTACACCAATCAACAGTTAACTAGTGGGTAGACTTAAACTCTGTACAGTCTACGACAGAGGGTACTTGTTCAGTACAAAGCCTCAGGGCTCTGAACACAGTGTAGAGCATGTGGAGCTGATGCAATGAATGTCTGAAGGGGAGATTATTGTGTCACCAGACTAGGACTAGGTATTATGTTTCATTCCCAAGGGAGGTATGTGTATCCATGTGTGCAGGACATGTGAAGGGAGGATCAGATCAGCACCCTCACGTGTGAGATGAAGTTGGAAAAGCACAATGTCCTTCAACAATACCCATCCTTTATTACTGCACCAGTTACCAGAGTTCTAAAAGAGAGACAAGTATTTTAATCTTGCTGGACCCACTGTTGAGTCCATCAATACAAAGACCAAGATTGTTTAAACCCACAGAGTCCTTAAAGTTTCCAGAAATTATGCTGAATTTAATGTGTACATTTGAATAATATAGCCATAATAAAAGGCAACATCATTTTGAGTATTCAGTACTGTATGTGACCCTATCAGTGTGGGAAATGTTCAGCCGTTTCATATGGATAAAATTGTTCCTCTTTTCTCCAGGTTCCAAATGCTCCTCCAGCCTATGAAAAAATTTCCTCAGGGCCGCTGCCTCCGCCCTATTCCCCCTAAAGGACTTCTGTAGTAGACGGACAGATGTCTGAAGACAAAAGACACTGGAGAACAACCTCTAAACTTCTTCTAATGTCACTGTCAATATGGTTCCTTATGTTTCGTAGCTAAATACACCAATAGGTAAAACTATTCTATCCCTCACTTTGTAAAATTATACACATTAACAAACACAATGTATATGCTGTGGGTTGTTTCAATAAAAAAAAACTTTCACAAGAGTGTGTATAAGGAAGCAGCTCAAACGCACTTGTTGGGGACAGTTGCATTGTTTATTTCTATGCAGTAATGTCCATATTTGTTCAATGAAAATGTACCTAGTAAATATCTTTTGAAAAATCTATATGGTAAAAATAAATAAATGTGACTTCAAAACATTTCATATGGGCTCAAACATGTAGTACAAATTCATCTATTAGTTTATTTATATTTCTAAAAAGTAACATGTAGTTTTCAAAGTTGAAAAAAGGACAATATGACAGGCTGGACACAGACAGTTGTATTGTTCAAACTGACAAAGTAAAGCTAGTTGTACCAATGAATAGTATCCCAATTGTTACTTCTTGAAGCATTATCTAATGGCACTGAAAAGTATTACAAAAGCTTAAGTTGAAATTTATTTTATCTACCCTCCCGTTCTACTGCTTTGTTTTAACAGGTGCCATTACTGGCCATAAAGTAAACGAAAAATCAATAAGTCTATAACATTCATCTCAGGGCAACCTCACCACTTTTCACTTGAGAAAACCATCACAGTATACATTTCCAGTATGTCTGATTGAGCATACAGTTTGCCTATAAGATGATCTAACCAGAGTGTATAACCTACTGTATCCTAAATGTTACAAGTCAAACTACAGCTGGAAAGCAGTTCTTCAACTAAACCCAGGATTACTAAAAGCAATAGATATGAGCCCTGGCAAAACTAAGCAGCTGAAAGGCTGTGTCTGAGTCCTCACTGGCACAGTCTCAAGTTAATTGGTTTACTTTCTGTCTGCCTGTGAAGGCTGTAAAGAGGAATCATGTGTGTGTAGTGCTCCAGTGGAACTGCTGGGGGAAACCACTAGTGCATCCAGCGGGTTGGGGCAGGCATTCAGCTCAACTGCATTGACCTGGCACTGAACTGGGTTCAAAACAGCGCCATCAGGACTAATGAGTAGCTTGGATGCTACATTGGTATGCATACTTAAGGACGAGGTCTGCAGAGAGGGCTTTCCAAGCGCTTGATTGGTCAGAATGACAGGTGGGTGGATGGTGTTATTTGTCTTCAGTGATGTGATTGGTTGAGCTGGAGTGATTATTACAGTGCTGCTGCCCTGTGCCGTTGTGACCACAGGTGCTGTTTCCAAGGTATTGACAGTGTTTTCGATTGGTGGAACCGTAGCAATGGGCAACATCTGCACCCTAGACATTGCGCTTACAATTGGTGGGACAGCCACTGTTGGCAATGCCTGTGTCCTTGTGCCAGCAAGCACTGGTTGCATTACGGCAGGCACTGTGTTTTTGACTAATGTGTTGTTGCCTAGTCCCATATGCACTAGTGCCTGTGATAGAGCAGTGGAGGGTGCTGCAATACCAACTTCTGTCAGCTGAGGCTGTATGCCTGGGCCCGGAGTTGTCACTGAAACCACCTGCTGGGCAGGAAGAGAAGAATGCGAAGCTTGTGTGCCTGCTACCACAGGAGATGCAGCTGAGGAGAGGGGTGTGGGAACTGGTATGACAGGGTTGTGCAGGGCAACAGCTAGTGAACTGGGTAAAACAGGCATGGGTGATAGAGGTGCTGACAATGCAGGCAAAATGGTGGATGAACATTCAGCAGGCATGGGTATAGGCAGAGCAGACACTACATTTGTTTTACTGGTTAACCACGCTGAGCCCAGGCCAGGAGTTCCTGTTAGTTGAATTGGCGTGACATTTGGAGTGGTTGCTAGCAATGATGGAACAACAGCTGGTGTGCATGCTACAAAAGGAGAACTTACAGCTGGTACACCAGGCAGCCTGGCTGGGGATTGGGGTAAAACTGGTGCTCGAGTGGCTACAGTGACATGACTTACCCCTTGGGGAGGTACTGATGATCGAGTGGCAGTAGGCACTTGTTGTGGTGCAGTGCTAGAGATGATAAGGACATGGCTGCCTGGACCCAAACCCTGGGGAGGGACTACAAAGCATGCATTGTTAAGAAGGATCTGTGTGCCAGCAGCAAGGGGCGTAGAGGTGTTGATGACTATCCTCTGCTGGATTGTTCCAGTAGCAGAAGTGGTGAATGGGGTATTGGCAGTTGTTGCAGAGGAGATGGGGGTTTTATTGAGAGCAAGTTGAGAGGAAGATAAGGAAATGGTTTCCTCACCAATGCCACTTTGGATATTTGAAAGCTGACGGACCAGAGTGGATGTGGAGGTTTGGGCTGGGCTACTCTGCACAGTAGTAGTTACCTGAGCAGGAGAGTTGCTGGACAGTATACTTGAAGGCATACCAAGTTCCTTCTTGATCACGTTTCCTGCAGGCAAAGTGACCACAGTAGATGTGGATGTGGAAGAGCACGTTTGGGAGATCATGGTAAAGGAAGGGATACCCTGGAGCTGAGAGCTGGTGGTTGGAGAAGCGTAAGAGGCAAGCTGGGCAGAACAGCTTGTGATGGTATTTGAACTTGTAACCGGGACCAGTCCAATGGTGGCGGCTGTCGGACGGCCTGTATCTGAGACAGACATTCTTGTGCTCTTGGAAGGGGAACGTGACAGGGCACCTATGGTCTGTCCAATGGTTGTTGTCTTCCCTGACAACTGGATTTGAACCCCTGGAGACACACAAGAGATATTTTATTCAATAGCCACATAGATTGATAGTGGTGCTGAATTTAGGGTATTAGTATTAGCGCTTAAAAACAATATTTAAAACTACTAACTACTGTAGCATCTTCACATTCCTTCAACTACATTATGAATTCTAAAATTATGAATTCTACATGTACAAAATTGATAATAACTAATAATTGTTGCAATCTTTACATACTGAATCAAACACAAGATACAGCAGACATGAGAATACCAGTAAAACATCACATCGAACAAACCCACCTGAGGGCAGAGTGATGTGCTTGATCTTGGACAATGCTTCTGAGTTGACAACAGGTTGGCCTGTGCCTAATCCCATCTTTAGAGTCTGACTTGATAATGAAGTGGTCAGCAGCTGTTCACTAGCCCCTGTTGTTATTGCCGGCTTTGGAATGCTTCTCATAGAGGTGGTGGATGATGTTGCTGTGGGCTGGCTGATGAACATGACTCTTGAACTAGTAAGTGATTTTGTGTAAGAGGGTGTACCTTTTGAAAGGGATACATTTGAGGCGGAGGAAGAAGAGGGAGTAACTAGGATGAATTTAGTAACTTGGGATCTCTCATCTGTACTGGCCCGCTTCACACCACCAGAACTACTTAGTGATGGGACAACAGTGTTTTTTACAAATGAAGCTTGGAAATGAGAACCAGCAGCAGGTGTCTGTGCTAGCTGGCCAATCTTTGTTGCAACTGTAGAACCAGCTGAGGTGTTGGAGCCTTGACTTACAGCAACTGTAGTGCCTGCAGTTTGGCTTCCTGGGCCTGTAACGGGAATGCTACCGGTGACTGCAGTGAGCATGGGAGTTGTGAAAGTGGAAGGGGACTTTAATACTGAAGGAACCTGCTTCTGATGTTGGGCCACTGACATACTTGCCACTGCTGGGGTGGTGCAAGGGGAAGTCTGAGAGGGAGCAGAAGGAGAGAGAGTCTGTGACGTCTTGGATACGAGGAAGGCTTTAAACTGAGGTGAGATGGTGATGACTGGACTGGTGGGCATAGAACCAAGCGCATTCTGGTCTGAGGATGTCTGGACTTTGACGATGCCCGTGTTGCCTCCTCTAGTTGTTACCAGGATGGACTGTGAGTCACGGATACACACAGTCTTAAGCTCCTGTTTAGGGTCTGTAGATTTATGAGGCTCAGTAGAAACTGCACTAAAGGGAGTTGTGATGGGTGAGGGGTTTGGCGTGATATCTTGGGAACTGCAGACTTGTGCCCCCTTTAGCCCTGCAGTGTTTAGGGCACCCTGTTTCAGATGAGGGGAAATAGAAGGAGAAGGTGTTCTCACTGTCCTGGGATCTTTTAGGGGAGCCACATGCTGAATAGGGATTCTGTTTTCGGGAATAGTGAACCCAGGCACATTGGTGGACATACAGAAGGGGCTGGCCACTTTGGAAACTGGGACCTGAATGCCCTTTGACTGTTTATGTAAAGAAGACACATTTTCATCAGTTTTGTGAATGACAAGGTTAGAAGGCAGGATCACCAATTGCTGCATGATCTTCTCCCCATTGTTCTGGTCCACGACAGGATGAACAGAGATCTTGACTGGGCTGCTGCTGTCTTTACTTACAAGGTGACCCAGCCTCTCAGGTACTTTGTACACCACTTGGACAGGTTTTTTTGGTACAGTCTGGGTTGGTTTGGCTTGTGGTGATTTAGGAAGAGCTGCAATCACTGTAGCCATTCCTGGCTGCCTTAGTACTTCTGTCTGTTGTAGTCCTTGTGTCTGCATTTGTTGTGAGTTCTGCTGGGACCTGGATGGAGAACTTTGTGCTTTTAAAGGTTTTGTGGAAGTCACTGCAGAGGTAGGCATGGAGACCAAATAACCTTTGCTCTGTTTATCTACATTGTTGATCCCTGTAAAATCAGCAGGCCGTTTCATTAAGGTCACTTTGTTTCCCACACTCTTAGCCAGCAGGGTGGGGATGGGCGTGTAGCCCTTAGGTAGTCCAGTGGTGGGATAGAGGATGGGGGTTTTGGGTGACAGTGAAGCCTGGGGCGGCACCCTTGCTGCCCATGCTGAGTTTGAATCCCTGGATTGATTTGATGGTCTCAGTTCAGATCTAGACTGTGGCCCAGAGTCAGAGGTCGAAGTAATGCTACTGCTGCCAGTTTGACTTCTTGGCAGCAGACGGACGTGCTTCTCTGTGCTGGCCAGAGAGTGTTTTAGGTGGTTGGCTGGTACGTAAGTCACCGTTCTTTCTCCTGCAGACTCAGCCACAAACTCCCTGGTGCTTGCTGAGAACATAATAGAGTTGGCTGTTAAGAATGCGCTGATCAATTATCTATACAGGGTCAACAGACAGGTAGTCACATTTATTTAAATCCATCTAGGACAGTTAAATAAGCTCAAACTGTATAAATGCAGCCTTTAGGGACTTATTTTATCACTACATTACAGCAACTAAAATTCAAGTGTTAGATTCTAATTTAATTACTTTACCTCCTCTCCAAAGACCTCTAGGAACCATATGTTCCAGGTCCTCCTCTTCTGATCTTCTATAATGATCCGAGAGTGAACACGCATCCTTTCCCAAACCCCTCTCTTCATCTTCATCATCATCATCGCCGTCGTCTGATGATGATGATGATGAAATACACTCTTCACGCACAAAGTTATTGTATTCTGGGTGCTTCTTGAAATCATCAAATTCCTTCTTCAAACGAAGCCTAATGTAGAAGCAAGAGAAGAAAAGACAGTAGGGCAGTGACCAATAAAATAAATTCTTAGTCGACTAACACAATATAATTTTGTCGACTAATAGATTAGTTGATTTCGTCGACAAATCTATAAAACTGAGTTTCTCCACAAAGAATCATGCAAAAAGCACCACTTTAAATCTTGGGTTTACCAGAGAAGTGTTTTGTAAATAAGTAATTCAGTGTGAAAAACGCATAAGAAATGACTAAGCAACTGAAGAATTCTTAGTCGACTAAGACGAAAACAACCGATTAGTCGACTAAACGACTAAGAGGGGGCAGCCCTAAAAGAAGGGGAAGTTTGAGCTCAAAACTTTTTGTAAATCATCGCTTAAATGTCAAATGAGTTGTACCTGTTCCTTTGGTAGGCCTTAACAAGTTTGGGTTCCCAGGGTGAAAGCTCATTCAGTAGTCTGATTAGAGTGCTGTGGAGGTCTTTCACTGCTTCTCTCCTATAATACCACCGACCCTGTCAGTTCAAACATGCAAAGGAAACCTTGGTCAAGTCACCAACATTAAAATGTGAGAAAATGTTTGACCACATTGTACTCGTCGCCACATACCTTTAATGTATATGTGTATTATTTTTTTTTTCAAAATATATATATTTTTTATTGCTTCTTATATTTTGTTATACATTTCCATTCTATTATATTTTATGTATTTTTATATTTACTGTTTTTATTTCATTGCCTCTAAGAATTGTTACACTATAATTGATTATATTTTAAGATGACCCTTTACATTTACTACTTACTGTTTTTCTTTAATGGAGCCTCCCAGCATAAGCATTTCACACATTTGTACTTGTATAACCGGTGTGACAATAAACATCTTGAATCAAATACAGAAGGCTTTGGAGCATGTGAGTAAATCCTCTTGGTAGAACTATGACTGCCACCTACCAATCTCTTTTTGGTGCTCTCCAAGTCATCAAGCTCATCTTCCGTCTTACTGATCAGCTCTCGCAACTCCTCAAGACTGCTGCAAACCAACTACAGAGGAGAAATAACAAATCTAGTAAGAAAATCTTGATAAAGAAAGGGAGACAAGAAAAAAGAGGGAGAGAAGAATGGCGAGACTTAAATCATGACTATAAAATAGTTATTTTATATGTTATATATTATACACAGCTAAATAAATAAGTGTTTATTTCGGCATGAGTGTGACTACCTTAAATAATGGCTCAACTGGAGGTTCATCTTTAATTTTCTTTGAAGATTCAAGCTTTTTTCCTGTCAACAAGATAACCGATATAACCATTGAACCAACAAGTTATTATTGAAAAACATGAAAACGTAACATTAAAGCAAATTAGGATACTATCCAATATGGCATTGTGGCTATGTACACAAATGCACACACATGAGCTCGATGTTACCAAAAGAAACTATTAAGATCAACATTGAACTTTTTCTTACCCGTTTTATGTTTTTTCTTCTTGTCTTTTCTTTTGATTGTTGTGGCAACTCTATGCACTGCAGACTTGGTAGTCTCAGCTGTGGACAGCCTCATCCTATCCACGTGTTGCAACTGCTTCTGCTCTCCTTTCACCCTTGGGAGCTGTTCCCTCTCTTGCTTTTTCTTCCGCTTTTTTTTTTTAGTCCAGATCTTGTCATTCACCCTCTCTTCACTTGAGTTTTGAGAACTCTCAGAAGACAACTGTGTTGCTGGCCCTGATGTGCCACAGCAGCAGTCGTGCTCCTCCGATTTAACATTACTAGTTTTGCTTTTACAACAATCCACACAGGAAGAGCTTTGGTGTCCCTGACTGGGACTTCCTCCCTCCATTTTGATTGGGTTGGTTGGGGAGGCCAGATTCACTAAGCGAGCAGGTGACCTGCCTGTGTAGCTGTGCTCCCCTACACTCAGACAGGGCTCCTGTGTCTCTGCTTTAATGGTGCGCATTGAGCCCGATGAGAAGCCCTGCTCTTGTTTTAATGTGAGTCGTTTGGATTGGTACTCCAACTCCACAGTCTCTTCCTTCATAATCATTTCCACACCACTTCCTCCAATAGGACTAGTGTGTGAAAGGGATAAGGAGTTAGTGTGTGTTTTTAAGTCTCCATCAGATGACCCTGATTCAGACCCCTCCTCCTTCTTCAGTGACCACAATCTACACCTTTTATCTTCCTCTCCATCCCCATTTTCCCATTTGAAACCCCCAAGTGCCTCTGCTCTCCCCTTTCCTAAATCATCAGGCTCTTCTGTGTCCAATGAGCCTCCATAACACCCCCTGTCACTTGTAACCCCCTCTTCCTTCATCCCATCCGACTCTTCACCCTCTGTCCCTGGCTCTATATCAACCCGTTTGACCCATACAGAGCGGAAAGGGAAAACTGGGGGTGGGCTGGGGCTCTGGCAGTAGATCCTCAGGTCTGCTCCACAGAAATGTGGAAAATGTATATAGGCATTCTCCTTGCTGTCATAGCCCAAAATAGACTCTCTACATTCATGGATGGGCTGGGCCAGGAGAGCATCCTGCACACATTTCTGTGTCTCATACACATGATCACACAGCCCCTTCAGAAGCCATACTCGCTGGTAGAAGGGCAGCAAGTGAAAGGGTTTCTCCTCCAAAGGACTCACCTCCCCAAGAGTGCTGAAAAACTGGTGGCAGAGTCCCAGCTGCTCAGCCCGACCTGACTGATCATTGGAGGCACCAACAGCTCGATACCAGCCCATGACCCGCTGCCTGAGTTCTGACTCCCAACGGCAGTAAGGCAGGGCAGGCCGGCGGTGCAGAGTGGCCCTCCGCTGGGGTGGGGACAGCAGGGAAGACATGATTTTTGACAGTAGGAAGCTGCAGCGGGGCATCAGCAAACACCGCTCCAGATCAAAAAATACAATCTCTGGGAGGTTAAGGGCCGTCTGAGCCAGACAGAGGAAGTGCCCTATAGCAGGGAGTTCCCAAAGTGTGTGCACAGTGTGGGGGGAAGCCTGTGACAGCAAAGTCTGCTCCCATTCTTCCACCTCTTTGGCTGACATTTCCTCTGCCTCTTTCTTCTCAAGCTCACGTTGCCTGAAAAGTCAGAAAACATATGTAGATTGTTGGCAAGACTGCATCTTTTCATCTCTCTCAAATATTCACTTACCTTTTCTCCTCCTTCGCCCTCTGTTGTTCTTCCAGCCGTAGGGCCTGGACCATGATAGACTCATGCCCACCGACAATGATGGTAGCCAGGCTACGAGGTGCCAACCTCCTCCTTGTGGAGGTGCCCCCTGAACCCCGTTCCTCCTCTGCACCAAAACGTCCTTTAGAAGTCACTGCTAAGGTTGTCCTCTCTCGCAGCGTCCTGTTTTGACAGAAGAGGACAAAAGAATATCTACACCACTGATGTAACCCAGCAGCCAAATATCTGTTCAAAATGCATAAAGAATTAGCTTGTGGCCATTTTAAAACAAGTTACTGAGTAAATCCAAAATCATCATTGTGAGATCATAGTATGGTGCTGACAGACTCCCATTCCAGTATTTCCTCCATGTTGATTTGACCGTGGCGGCCCCCCACGGCAACATTTCTGCCCCCCACGGTATCAGAAATAGGGCTGCATTGTTAGAGTGCATGTCGGAGAATAGTGCGGACACGCGCTTCATTTGTTTGTGTTCTTCACCTGCTAGCTATATTGCACATGGCTGCTGATTCAATATAATAGCGATTGCTCAACGCCCTTGCTCACGTTTGTATTTTAGGTGCATTATTTACATGCTGAAGTAGTTACACTGCATTAAGATAATGTAATTAATGGTGGGTTTATTGTTAATAGCCTATATGTCAAGATCAAAGTTGGCCTATATAGTAACTTAAAAAATACAGTCCTGCCCCCACTGCTAAAAAATATCCTAAAGGAAACACTGCATCCTTTCATTGATAATAAATACTACAATACTAATAAATACTATATATATATATAATATATACTATACTAACCCTACTATAGACACTTTACATTTATGCTATGTCGAAATACTAGATGACAATAAAGTAATTATACTGCTATTTCAAAAAAATTGCATCTTCTATTTCAGTAAATGTTTGTGTACAGCTTTGTGTACTACATTATGTGTACCTGGATAGCAATGTAAGCTTCTGCTCCAGCATGATTTCCAGCTTTTGAGCCTGTTTGGAGATCCAGTGGTCCACCCCATGGTAGCGATAACAGTTCTCCAACATCAGCCTGAAGTCTGCAACAAACTCTGTTATGGTCTCATACTCTTGGTTGATAAACTTGTCCTCCATCCTCCGCAAGCACATCGACTGCCTGAGCTGTGCCTGACCCCGGCCCCGGACCCCTCCAATACCATGCTGGGCCTCCTGGTGGCCGATGGGATGGAGGAATGGGCTAGTGATCCCTTTGTGCTTGTCCAAGAGAAAGCCAGTGAATATCCTATACGCTTGCTGTACCTCATAGTTCATATCCTCCTCAAAGCTATTGCTGTTGGTGGAAATGCACACCTCAGGCAGAGAGAGGTCACTGTTAGAAAACTCTGGCATGCTATCATTGCTCAGTGCAAGGCGGTCACCCTCAGCAGTTACATCTCCACTGTCGCCAGGACAGTGTAATGCTACTATAGTCTCAACTTCACAGGTGCCATTACTGAGCCTATCCTCCTTTATGATCAGGTCACTGTATTCAGTGCTGCTGCTCATCCATTTGGATTGTGTTGACATGATGTCAGAGCTGGGTTGCTGGGGTGCCGAGTCTTGGTCAGTCACAATCAGGTCTTGGTTGTGGAACAACGGTTGGCTACAAGCTGCTGTGATCTGGTCTGTCATATCCACCTGATCCATGGTGCACAAACCTGAAGTGGGTAACAGGTGTCACCTATGGTGAACATTGATGTTGCAAACACTCAAACATAGTTTTTATGCAAGGGAAAACTAAACCAAGACAATTAAACAGTGCTTACTAAGAATTTCATATTGCAAGGTCAAAAGAAATCACAGCAAGGAGATGGGTATTTCATACATAAAATACCTAAGATCGCTAGGCTAAGTTTGGTGACATTAGAATTCCTGTCATGGCAGGTGCTCACATTATTACAGCCACATGATGCTCTAAACACCGGAATGTTTATCACAATGTGATTGTGTCCAACTTACAAGCAGTTAAACTCACTTTATATGCCTGCCTAATCTTTGAAAACTTTTTTTTCCCCCCTTGGATCAATGGCGAGCTAGCTTGAAGTTAACGTTAGCTATTAGCGAGCTAGCTAAAGGTAGTTAAAACAACATTAAGTAAACAAACTTTGTTCTGCTTGGTCATAGAGAGATCTACAGTGCACTCCGTTATCACGTCCCGTCTCCTGTCACGTGTAAAACAAACTGACCAGAGGCAGTTTGGCTGGTTAAATAACATACCTCGACGTTGTCAGTGCAACTGCAGACAAGACAGCTTTTAGCAAGCTTAGCAGCCACGACAGCTTGCTAGCTAGGTTAGCTTGCTATTGTCTCCAATCTGGGGCCTGCAATTGCTGCGTTCGCTGTCCATAATGAATCATTTGTAGCAATTAAATGTCCAGCAAATAAAAATGTAAGCAGACATCTCATGTCGTCAGCGCACGGAGTGATGTCAGTGACAGCAAGATGGCTAAAGGAGCATTAGCCGAAGTAACACTGATTATCTGACAATACAAACCAGTTCATTATCACTAGCCATTCAGCTAACCAGCTAGGTTTGCAAGTTGACAGCCAGACAAATAAAAAAAATCTAGGTTCACTTTAGAGACACATTTACGCCATGTGTCAGATATCATCTGGACCCTATATGTTACAAAAATAATAACAGACTACTCTGTCTGGCTTGCTTAAAGACTAACGTTGCTGTACCGTTCACTTCACTTCCACCCTGCGTGCGTCCGATGCAAATGTGCGCAGCCTGACGTAGCTGTCTGATCGCATGTCACACCAAATTGTTATTTTGGTTTGCAACTACTGCTCTCGCGCACGCGCACGCACGCACACACACACACACACACACCACTGTATTATAAACCTTCTTGTGATTGTGTCACCATCGTCACTGAAAGAGGAGCATCTCGAGACAGTCGTCATTCGGAAACACTGGGGGAAAAACTGCACACATTATCGGCAAGGCGCCTGTGCACGAAATGATCAGCATCAGACTGTTAACTCTCATTCACAACTTGAGCGCTAAAGTGTCTTTACGCTGGCTAACAGAAGGCACGGGAACTCCAAGTACAGTGTAAACTTCAGCAGCACGCATGACTTACTTTTAGCCGCTAGATGTCGCTAATCATTGTGTTTTGTCCGCTGTAGACCGACTGCTGTAGGTTGAGGCGTGGGCTAATTGTTAATCAAAATGATTTAAAACAGTGTTCCTGGATCTATTTAGCGACACACGTCGTTTTAAAACAACTGCCATGTTTTTAGGGCCCGAGCGCCGACAGCGGCGAAGGCCCTATTGGAATTGAAGGAATTATTATTATTATTAGGGCCCGAGCGCCGACAGCGGCGAAGGCCCTATTGGAATTGAAGGAATTATTATTAGGGGTCCAAGCCCGAGGTTGCGAGAACCGGCGGTAGCGAAGCTACGCCGTTCGCACAGCAGGGCTGTGGAACCCTATTGGAATTGCAAAGTTTCTTATTATTATTATTATTATTATTATTCTTCTTTTTCTTCCGCCTCTAAAACTGATACTGCAGCCTAAACCGTAAATGGTGGGAGGTTGCCGTTTTGAGGTCTGGTCCAAAACCCTGCAGGGACCTCGGAAGAAAAAATTCAGCCACTTTCACCACTAGGTGGCGCTATAGCAGAAAAAACGCGTTTGGCCTTATAACTCCCAAACCGTACATCGCACATTAAAAATACACATATCGACGCGTTCCTTGGATCCAGCTGAATCTCGTGGTATAGGCCACGCCCATTTCCGCCTAGACTTTTATACGTGAAAAATCGCGATTTATCGTAAACATGCTTTTTCGTACTCCTCTTAGACCGTGTAACGGATCTGCATGAAACTTGGTCTCTAGCATCTATAGGCTGACCTGAGACAAAAGTATCAAAAGATTTTTTTTCGGATAAAAATTTCGTAAACTACGCACAAACAAATTTGTGTAGCTAGCTACGAAGACACAAACGTTGCCATATCTCGGCCAAAATAAATGATATCATCACAAATCTTTAGATTCTTGTTTGCCATGAGCCTCTCAGTGTCTGAAACAAATTTTAAGAAATTTGGCCAATAGGGGGCGCCAAAAGTACAAAAAGTTATTATCTCATGAACGGCTCATCCGATTTTTACGAAATTTGGAGCGTACCATCTAGGCCCACTCTTGAGGCCAGGACTACAGTGGGGTACTGATTCGTCAAAGTGGGCGTGGCCTATGGGACCCAAATGGGACCCAGGTTTATATCTACCACTTACACTAATGTGAGCAACTTCAAATTTACAGTGTCGATGTACAATGGTTCTTGGACAAGATGTACCAAATATTACAAAAGTGGACCACTAGGTGGCGCTACAATGACGCACAACGTGTTTTTGCCTATAACTCCAACAGGCTACATCGCAGACAGAATATTTATAGATCCACATGTTCCTTGTATGCATCTGAATCTGCTGATATAGGAAACGTCCATTTCTACAAAAAATTGTTTTCGCAAAATCGCGCAATGCAAAGAAAAATGTTTTCGTACTCGTCCTAGGCCGTGTGACCAATGTGCACGAAACTTGGTAGATATCATCTGTATATAGAGTTGACCAAAAGTTGTTAAAAGAATTTTGCTACGTTACACCGTTCGCACCTTACAAGCAAACAAATTTGTCGTAGCTAGCCACAAAACACGAACTTTGGCATATCTCGGCCAAATTATTAGATATCAGAACAAATCTTGGTGGAGATCTTTGACATGTCATTCCAAGCCTCCATACCAACTTTGGTAAAGATCGGCCTTCAGGGGGCGCTATAATTAACGTGGAGGTCTTTCGGTAAATAAGTCAATGCATTTAAATGGGAATAATTTGCAATGTGAATATCTCTGCAGCAGTAAAGGCCATCATCACAAAACTTGAGGGTATTGTTCGTCATGCCACTCCGAGCCTCCAAACCAAATTTGGTGAAAATCCGCAGTCAGGGGGCGCTACAATTAACGTAGAGTCCTTTCGGCAAGTGAGTCAATGCATTTAAATGGGAATAATTTGCAATGTGAATATCTGTACAGCAGTAAATGCCATCATCACGAAACTTGAGAGTATTGTTCGTCATGCCACTCTGCGGATCCCCACCGGATTTGGCGACGATCGCCGGGGCGACTCGCGCCGGGGGGGACCGGCGCACGAGGCTTGGACCCCGTTCATAACTGCTTGCAGTTCTAGTTATTATTATTCCTCTTTCTTCCGCGCAATGAATTGCCTTTTTGAGGGGCTTAACATATTCAAAAACTCACCAAATTTGGCGGTCGCGTCAAGTCTGGTGAAAAATTACGTATTTTATGGGTTTCGGGAATAGGCGCACAAAAATGGCTCGCTAGCGCCCCCTACAAAGTTAAAAAAATTGAGCCCCTGCAGTACGTTTAACGTAGACTCACGAAACTTGGTACACCTATGTATCATGTCAAGACGTACAGAAAGCGTCATTAGAGCCATACGCTAAACCCAACAGGAAGTCCGCCATTTTGAATTGAAAGTTCGAAATTAGTGCGATTTTGGCCATTTCCACATGTTGTACTTTAACGAACTCCTCCTAGAGATTTCATCCGATCAACTTCAGATTTGGTCTGTGCCATCTTAAGACATGATAGATGAAAAGTTGTAAAAAGAAAAACTTTTGATCATAGGGCATGGTCGTGGCGGGGCGGCCATTTTGTGCGTTTCGCCATCGAAACAGGAAGTTGGTGTAACTCAAGTGTCCATTGTCCAATTGGCTCGAAACTTTTCAAGATTCATAAGAGTCCAACCCTGAGGACATATAACGTCCGATATTTACTCAAAGTCATAGCGCCCCCTAGTGGCAGCAGGAAGTAGGCCTAAAAGTCAAGGTGCTATACTTTAACGAACTCCTCCTAGAGATTTCATCCGATGGACTTCAAATTTGGTCTGTACCATCACAACACCTTACCGATGAAAAGTTGTTAAAAGAAAAACTTTTCGTCAGACGGCGTGGGCGTGGCGAGGCGGCCATTTTGAGCATCCTTCGATGAACGAAGAAGTTGTTGTAACTTTAGTGTATGTTGTCATATCTGCCCGAAACTTCTCACGTTTAACAAGGGTCCAGGCCTGAGGACACCTACAGAACAAAATTGACATTTCGTCATAGCGCCCCCCGCTGGCAACACGAAATCTGCCTTATATGACAAACATCATCCGATTTACATGAAACTTATAATGTGTGGTCTATATGTGATACTGAGCCGCCCCATATACTTTAACCACGCCCACTTACTCAGACCACGCCCCCTTTCGTAATATTTGAACTGTTTAAGGTACACCCTTGTGTGAGGTATCATTGAACTCAGCAGAGAGTTCCTTCTTCATTGGTGATGGTTTGGCCCGCCCCCTATGCTTAAGCCACGCCCCCTTTCATAACTGGTGACCCATTTAAGGTACACTATTGTGTAAGGTATCATTGAACTCAGCAGAGAGTTCCTCCTTCACTGGTGATGGTTTGGCCCGCCCCCTATGCTTAGGCCACGCCCCCTTTCATAACTGGTGACCCATTTAAGGTACACTATTGTGTAAGGTATCATTGAACTCAGCAGAGAGTTCCTTCTTCATTGGTGATGGTTTGGCCCGCCCCTATGATTAAGCCACGCCCCCTTTCACAAATAATGAACTGTACGACATTGAGTCTTGTGTGAGGTATCGTTGAACTCGTCAGGGAGTTCCCTTTTCATTGGTGACAATTTTCAACGTCTGATTGCCGCGCAGATGCACGGTCGCAAGGAGCGGCGTCCGCCACTAACCCCGACGCGCGCAGAGGAGCGAGGGCCCGTCCATCGCTGCTTGCAGCTTTAATTATTATTATTCTTTCTTTCTTTCTTTCTTCCGCGCAATGAATTGCCTTTTTGAGGGGCTTATCATATTCAAAAACTCACCAAATTTGGCGGTCGCGTCAAGTCTGGTGAAAAATTACGTAGTTTATGGGTTTCGGGAATAGTCGCACAAAAATGGCTCGCTAGCGCCCCCTACAAAGTTAAAAAAATGTAGCCCCTGCAGTACGTTTAACGTAGACTCACGAAACTTGGTACACCTATGTATCATGTCAAGACATACAGAAAGCGTCATTAGAGCCATACCCTAAACCCAACAGGAAGTCCGCCATCTTGAGTTGAATGTTCGAAATTAGTGCGATTTTGGCCATTTCCATATGTCGTACTTTAACGAACTCCTCCTAGAGATTTCATCCGATCAACTTCAAATTTGGTCTGTGCCCTCTTAAGACATGATAGATGAAAAGTTGTAAAAAGAAAAACTTTTGATCATAGGGCATGGCCGTGGCGGGGCGGCCATTTTGTGCGTTTCGCCATCGAAACAGGAAGTGGCTGTAACTCAAGTGTCCATTGTCCAATTGGCTCGAAACTTTTCACGATTCATAATAGTCCAACCCTGAGGACATATACGGTCCGATATTTACTCAATGTTATAGCGCCCCCTAGTGGCAGCAGGAAGTAGGCCTAAAAGTCAAGGTGCTATACTTTAACGAACTCCTCCTAGAGATTTCATCCGATGGACTTCAAATTTGGTCTGTACCATCACAACACCTTTCCGATGAAAAGTTGTTAAAAGAAAAACTTTTCGTCAGACGGCGTGGGCGTGGCGTGGCGGCCATTTTGAGCATCCTTCGATGAACAAAGAAGTTGTTGTAACTTTGGTGTACGTTGTCATATCTGACCGAAACTTCTCACATTTAACAAGGGTCCAGGCCTGAGGACACCTACAGGCCAAAATTGACATTTTGTCATAGCGCCCCCCGCTGGCAACACGAAATCTGCCTTATATGACAAACATCATCCGATTTACATGAAACTTATAATGTGTGGTCTATATGTGATACTGAGCCGCCCCATATACTTTAACCACGCCCACGTACTCAGGCCACGCCCCCTTTCGTAATATTTGAACTGTTTAAGGTACACCCTTGTGTGAGGTATCATTGAACTCAGCAGAGAGTTCCTTCTTCATTGGTGATGGTTTGGCCCGCCCCCTGTGCTTAAGCCACGCCCCTTTTCATAACTAGTGACCCATTTAAGGTACACTATTGTGTAAGGTATCATTGAACTCAGCAGAGAGTTCCTTCTTCATTGGTGATGGTTTGGCCCGCCCCCTATGCTTAAGCCACGCCCCCTTTCATAACTGGTGACCCATTTAAGGTATACTATTGTGTAAGGTATCATTGAACTCAGCAGAGAGTTCCTTCTTCATTGGTGATGGTTTGACCCGCCCCCTATGCTTTTGCCACGCCCCCTTTCACAAATAATGAACTGTACGACATTGAGTCTTGAGTGAGGTATCGTTGAACTCGTCAGGGAGTTCCCTTTTCATTGGCAACGATTTGCAACGCCTGAGTGCCGTGCAGATGCACGGTCGCAAGGAGCGGCGTCCGCCACTAACCCCGACGCGCGCAGAGGAGCGAGGGCCCGTCCATCGCTGCTTGCAGCTTTAATTTTTGTTTGTTTTTTTTACAAAAGGGCAGCAGGGCTGACGTCCAGAGCATGCGCTGTGTCTTCGCACCAGGCTCCACAGGACACTGAACTACACATATTCAACCGCCGATTTTAAAGTTGTCAGTGTAAGATGTGCAGTCTTTTTCTTAATACATCCATTAGTAATACACACGTGCCGCTTAACGCATGGCCCCAAGAAGCCTGAACTACAGTAAGACCTGAGCGAGCCTGACACTCTTGATTTAGCTTGTTAGACCTTTTTGTATGTGTGCAGGGTGTGCGTGATAGAGTGGGTCTTTCATTGTTAGCTTTGTTTCACCTTTTAGGGCAGAAAAACTGAAATCTTTTGGTGACCTCATGTTATTCCCAACATTGCTCTGCATATACCTTCAACTTGAGCAGAAGTACAATCAGGAAGAATATTGCAAAATTGTTTACAGGCCTCTTTTTCACAGCCATTTTGACTAGTAGGAAAAGCACAGGTGTTGCCAATACCATTAACAATTCAAGCATCCCAGTAAGTCACGAGACTGCCAGTGTGACATCATGCAAAATACCAGGACCATAAAACAGCTAAATGGAATTCAGCCATTATTATTTTTTTATTTACACGTGCTTTACCTACTCTGACATGTCGAAATATCTTCTGTAATAAAAGTGCTATTGCTGTATAATTGGAAAAAAATTGAAATTAATGTAATTTGTACATGATGATTATGGGATGCCATATGTAGGCAGTTTCTGCTGTAGACCTGCTTTATTTGAAATGTCTTATCCACTACTTTTTGACTTTAGATGGTAGTCGTTTAAAGCCTAAACAACTTTAACATTCACTTATTTTTTAACATGGCAAAGAAACACTGACTGTCTATGGAGGAAACATAACAAATAGACATCTACCATTTATATTAAGAAAAGAAGATCATGAAATAATCATGAAAAAGGATCTCAAATAGCTATCAAAACAAACTATCTACCACCAGAAGTTTGATGGAAAATACAATACCTAGTATAGTATATAGTGTTTCTGCAAAGTAGAAAAAAATCTTAAATGCTTTTCCCGGGGAATTCTAAAAAAAAGTCATTAGTTAGCCTAGTTAGAGAGCTGTGATTAACATCACTGTAATTAATTTAGGAGTGGGAGTGGAAATGGTCTGCTTGACCACTTTAGTTATGTGTATAACTTCATGATGCGGACATTAGCATCACTCACTGTAACTGACTTCACATTTTACACTGAAAATAGAAGTCATCAGCCTCATGAAATCTGTAAGATACAGGACAAAATTAGAAGAAGCAGTTTTTTTTTCTGGAATCCAAATATTTAATTAGGTACATATCAAGTATTATTATGACATGTATAAAATTTCAGATCACAATATGAAGCAAAAAAACTCCTCAGACTGGAATATGCTGCAAATGTTTGAGGTTGCCACATAAAAAATGACTAATGATTAAAATGAAAGAGAGGCAACTAAAATGGTAGAAAAATGGCGTACAGACATAGATAATAGTAAGCATTCTAGAAAAATTAAATGCGACTTTTCTTTTTTCTTCAATAGAGTGCAATAAAAATAAAAACACAGCACTGAAGCCAAGCGTCCACAAGACGTCTAAAAAAGTGTTAGTACTGTAGGTTCACGGAGGGCAGAGGACAGCAGAGAGAGAGAGAGAGAGAGAGGAGAGGGAGAGAAAGTCACAGCAGAGAAATAAACGAGGACTATTAGCTTGCCAGTCAATGCAGGGAGAAAATAATCTTTGAACAAGATTGAGCAACAGTGGAAGTAATGCACATCACAGTTAGCTTTAAAGATCATAGTAGCATTTGTACTTGCATGTTGTTGATTAAAAGAGAAGAAAATCCTGAATGATTGAACAAAAACGAGGACATTACCACAAACGAACAAACAGCCGACCAATGAAAGGGGATCTGAATGTCAACAGAACAAAAAAACTGACGTGTACAGCAGCGTGTGATCTGCCACTGTCCCAGCTCTACGCTAAACATGGCTACGCCTCGAAGGCTGTTACAGGTGAACGTGATGAAGTCAATGAACGAGGGCTACATTTCCCCACAAAACCAACTCAAGTGTTGAAACTGTTTCCGATGCATTATGGTGACCTCTGTCCAGATCTTGCGGGATGTTTTAGTTCCTATCAGACCTGCCAACCCTGGACATTTTAAAGTACCATAACATCACTGGAGAAGATGCACATCTGTCAGCCACTCAAGATAGAAAACAGAAGAAGAAAAATTAACTCGGGCTGTATAATATATGTGATGGTGTCTCAAATCAAACAGATAAAACGTCAAGATAACGGAGCATGTGTGGGTGCAGTGTACATCATCACATGGTAACCATAAGCTTTTATCTGTCCAGTTGTTATATAACCTGTGGCAGTAGCTAAAACAATAGTCATAAAAGATTATCAAAATATTTGAGAAATTATGTACAACAAAAGGTCTTGTTAAAAAAAATGCAATAAAGGATAAAAAGGAAAGAAAACATTTTCCTATTCTGTAAGATCATAACTGTCTGACTTGGTCTTCCTTGTTGTTTTACAGTTTTCAGTCTGTCAATCTGCGGAATTTAGCTGCCTTTTTTCTGCTTGGGGTGGACGTGTTAACATTCAGTTTTTTTTTTTGTTTTTGTTTTTCATTTGTTAAAAATGCAGAAAATTCTGTGGAATTCTGCATCCTCAGATTCCATGTGGCCCTGCATTTAAGAAAAGGTAAGCATACAAAAGTAGCTTAAAAAGTATTGTTTCAGGGCAACTTATTGTTTGTATTTAGTTCACAGCTGCCAACTACTGCTCATTTGTATTTTCAGCCATGGAGCATGGTAAGTTAGACCTTATGATCTGGTGAAACAAATGAGTTCCTAATGTTGCCGTTTTATTTTTAGGTTACACATTGAATCCACACAAATCTTCTTACAAACCATAAAAAAAAACACTATTTCAGGCCAAGATAATGCTTTTGTCATGTCAAATTTATATGTGAAACCATATAAACACTAGGTTATCGAGTATATCCAACATAAATTAACTAGTTCTCTCTCTTTTTGGAACCAACTGTCTATGTCAAGAAATCTGTTTCTGTATGTACGTATTTAAGATCTACGTATACAGCACAGCCAACAATCAGACCTGATCCGAAACTCTCAAACATTTCAGTTTCCTGTCTTGCTGCTTTTCAGTGTTAAATTTCTGTATCTTCTGAATGTAATGTGACAACAAATAGCTCACATCATCCTGACTGTGCAATCATCCATCAGACCACTCTTCTAAAAAACGAAGAAGCAGCAGATCATGCTGGATACCTAGAGCTCTCCAGCTAACGTTATACTAAATATAACAATAACAGAGAGAACAATAACAGATGAATATCTGCTGAGCACAAAATATGCTAACCATCTTTGTGTAAAGTCCTGCTTGATTGTGGTTGCTTGGTAACACCAGGGACAACCAGTGTGCCCTTCTCGCCGTCATTGAAAAGAACATGCAAGCAGCGCACCTCGCGCTTTTCAAGCATTTCAGTTGCGCTGCATGTACATTTTTACTTTCCATTACATCATTTCTCAGCAACAGAACATACTTATCTAATGTACGATAAGAACAGTTTAGTTGGTGTCATCTGACTGAAGAAGTGGAACCATGAATGAGAGTATGTGAAAATACACAGATGTGAGAACTTCCTTTATAAATGTCTTAACATGAATATTTAATACATAATTGCAATAATGTAAGAGCATTCAACTACACTTATGAGAGAGATCTAGTAGTATACGTTTGTTTATATTGTACAATTGTTTTTAGCTAACACAAGGTGCCTTGCTAAAGAAAGATCGATCATTTGGTTAAGGTCCTGTTTGATACTTTTATTTTTAGGCGTGATTCTTTATCAGAAATTACTTTCTTCAAAGCAGATTTTTGTAGATATTTGTCCCCGACCTGCTCTACAGCCTCATGTCTTTGGTATGTTAATGAAGTAATTGCCTTTTTTTATTTTTTACTCATAAAATCAGAGAGAGTTGTGCGTGTTGATCATTGTTGCGTTCACTATAAGGATGCTGTTTTGTTGGACCAAGAAATTTCCCAACAGAGCTGCCAAATTTCTGTTCTCTGCAGATGCACTGAAAGTACCTCTGGCGACACATTCGCTATTCTTATTAGCTCAAGGTATGGCAATGGCATAATTCCAAGTGACATGAGCAGCTCGCAGAATGCTAGCGTGTGCTCCAGAATAACCGTTATCATTGATAAAGTGCTTCAAAGGCATAAAACGTTGTGTGCTTCTTTTCATGTATAAATACATATTAATTCTACACTTTCCTGATTTTACCTTGCCATAACAGGCCAACTCTCAGTCCCGACATACTTGCTCATTCTGAATGTTGTGCAGCGGGTGTTATGTCCTGCCGTGCCTAAATCAACGTATTAAACTAGCACCTTTATTTGCCAGCTGACTAAAATACTGCACATTTATAGCTCAGCTGAGTGTTTTTGGTGTAAAACTGCATACATGGTACACAAAATGCGTACGGGTTGGCAGGAGTCTAATGGCTGATTTCATGATATGAAATGTCAATTAATGTGTGAAAAACACAGTGGAAGGGCAAACAATAAAGTTTGCTAATATCTTGAGGTGGCTAGTGGGAGTGAATTGGGGCTCCTTTTGTGCGTTTGTAGGGAGTAGGGGTCGGGAGGTTAAAAAATGTCCTTGGTTGAATTTCAGGCTGGTGATGTTAATGGAGAAAGTCCAGGTTCAACAGATGAGGTCAGTGTCTACTGAGGTTGTTTGTGTGTAAATGATTGTATACATAAATGGCTGTATATGCAATAAACATTTGCCCGTGGGTAAGTACAGTATGTGTGCGCAATGCATTTTAAAGTGGAGCTCTAGGTACTTGACGGTATACATGGGTGCACAGAATGGATGCGCGTGTGTGTGTATGTACGGGTTCTACTTATAAATGTGATTTCGATCTCATCGGCCTTTGCTGTAGCCCGGATAGAACTGGTCAAGCAGCACCTGAAGCGTCACGTTTTGGGTCATGACGTAGTCTTTGCCCAAGTCGTGACGGCAGGCAGGGCAGGTGTACACATCCGCTCGGAACGACCGCTGTAGGCAAGTCTGGCAAGAGAGGACGAATGTGAGCAATTTTACACACAAATACAAGAACGGCAATTTTGAGATGTAGTTGTTTAAAAAAAATACATCCAGTCAGTACGCACCTTGCAAACATTGTGTGAGCAGACGGTGGTGATGGGTTGGTAGGCCAGCTCCTGGCAGCACACACACATGAAGATCTGCTCCATCTTCCGCAGGAAATTCTTTATATGTACACAGACAGAAACACATGAAAAGGAATGAAGGTGATAAAGGAAGAAAGGAAAAACACACAGAAAAAGGAACAACTTTTAAAAATATGTTGGTGATACTGCCCTTTTACAGGCTAGATAGCTAATTAGCTGCACAGCTTCAGCACATTAAACAGCATGTAAACCTGCAAATGTCACTTTGATCCAGCTAGATGCTGTTATGGTCCTTACTCTCTAAAATCACTGCTAACAACACACTGTCTGCCTGTGACATGTAGCTACAGCTACAGTGTGTTTACTTTGAGATGCCTTGTGAACACAGTGTTGAGGAGTCTGAGATGTGTTAGAATGTCACGGTGTACTGGCATTCATACCGGTCCCTCTTTAAGGTGTCCCATGGCTTCATCCCAGAGTTTCTTGTTGGCTGTGTCCTCCCGGATTAACTGCTGCTGCTGCTGTGACAGTTGGAAAGTCTCCTCTGTCTTCACCCTTTTAGAGGGAGGCTCTGCCGCTGGTGGCGACTCTGGTAAAGACACAGAATTAAGACTGAAAAAATGCAGCCACTCTTGGAGAATAAAAGACAATAATGTAAATGAACATTTACATTTAAGACACTGGTGGGATATCAAATATTTACAAGCCATCTTAAAAGAAGTTTCACTGCTCACACGGTTCTCACCTGTCCTCTTCTCACAAGACTCAGAGATTCATCTGTAAAAGCACCCACCGTTATCGCTGGTTGTCTTCTGCTCCCCATTACTCTGTTGCTCCTCTTCATACACACTGGCCATTGGCTGCTCGTCTTCTTCCTCGTAATTCTCTTCTTTCTCCTTGATCTTGCGTCTCCGTGGCCTCCCTCTCCCGGGATAGTGCTTAGTCCGGCCCCCGCGACCAGGTCGGGCGCAGGCCTCCTTCTTTGTTTTGTTGGCCATGGCCGCCAAGTAGCCGGGTGGGTACTGCAGTGTAGTAAAACACATGAAAAATATACTACACAGTGGTGGTGGTGACTCAATCTACTGTCAGCTGTTATCAGAGGACGCAGGTGAGGTAAACGAGCAAACTGCAAATACGCTCATTCAGTCATTAAGGCTTTTTGTGTAATCAGTAGTTTAATTTAAAAGAAATATAGACACTTTATGATCAATTTCCGTGTATAAAGGGCCGCACACACGTAGCGTAAAAATATATAAATATAAGACTGTCCTATTTTTACGCTCTGCGGAGCATACACACATCTACGCGCTGCTCTCGTGCCCAGTGTAGCCAGTTTCATTGATTATAGTGAAAGCGTAGTTTTGAACATCTGCTCCGCATACGTTACGCATGCAATGTAGCCAGCCTAAGTAAAAATTAATTGAACTTTTAAGGCGAAGAATAAGAAGCGAATAGCCTGTATGTGTGAAAACAGCTTTATCTCGCGCATCCGTTTATATATATATATATATATATATATATATATTAGGGCTGTCAGTTTAACGCGTTATTAACGGCGTTAACGCAAACCCATTTTAATGCCGATCATTTTTTTAACGCATAGAGAGAGCAACGGGATCTGTTAGTCCACTTCTTTAACTGTCTATGGCCACGCCATGTCCCGCCCTACGAAGCAGCTGATTGGTTTGGTTTAGGCATTTCACCGCGAGTGGTGAGGATAGTGGATTGGTCAGGGGATAGGACCTGAACAAATGGAGTTACGTTACCTTCGACGCCTGGCCAATAGTAGTGATTGAAGGGCGGGTCTTGTAATTTCGCAGACCGAAAACAAAACAGACACAAGCCTCGGCCGGTTTTAGCTTGCTAGCCGCGTAGCTTGTAGGCTCGTGACGGCGATTATCTTCAGAGCGAGCGAGTAGTGACTCTACAGTCAGTGAGAGAAACAAACAAATGAGGCAGTACTACCTGTAGTACTATCTGCAGGACTATCTGCAGTACTACTTGCAATGGAACATCGAGGTAACAGCGTTACATTATGTGACAGATTATTAGATCCATATGACAATGTAGTTTTCAATAAAAAAACAGTCAAATGTGCGATTAATTTCGATTAATAGCGAGTTAACTATGACATTAATGCGATTAAATATTTTAATTGCTTGACAGCACTAGTATCTTTTGGTATGCATTTCAGAAAAAAATGGTTAGGATTCAGGTGAAATTGCAAAGTGATTAATCATGATTAATCCACTGAAAATTCTGATTAATTTGATTAAAAATTTTAATCATTTGACAGCCCTAATATATATATATATAGCATGCAGATATGTACTGTGTAAACACAGACAGACAGACAGACAGACAGACAGACAGACAGACAGACAGACAGACAGACAGACAGACAGACAGACAGACAGACAGACAGACAGACAGACAGACACAGACACACACACACACACAGACACACACACACACACACACACACACACACACACACACACACACACACACACACACACACACCTGAACAGCAAGGCCCAGTTTTTCGATCCTCTCCAGTCCTTCAGGTGTCCATGGTGCTGGTTCCAAATCGTCCCGTCTCAGAAGGTACCGCCACACCAGGTAACCACACTTCCCAATCTCTGGCCAGTACTTTACTACCTAAAATTCACACATTACACACCAGAATAACATTAAAAATTGCTGTGCTTCCCTACATTTCAGACATGGTACGATAACACTGTTGTCCGTCCATATTTGTAAAGGCGTCTTTGTATGTTAAGTGTCTTTACTTCAAGTGAGCAGATCTGTTGTAGACTACAAAATAATAAAAACAGAAATGCGTACCTTGTAAATACCATCGTAGCGATTTCCCTCCTCTGGAGCATATTTGCTGATGCGTCGACCTTTGGAACTGCGCACCACTCTCACTGGCTTTCCTGCCCGCCAGTTCCTAGACTCTGCCCCGTCTTTGTCATTCAGAGGTGCATCACAGTTTAAGGCCAACGCCCTGCAGGAGTCAGGATCCAAGAGTTATAAAGACAGAATTGTTCATCAAGTCTGACTAAGGATGAGGAATGTTGATGAAAAGTCAGTTACTGATTGTTAAGAAGTTTATCATTCTAGCTATAAGCTATCTTAAAAAAAAAACTGTAGAAAAACCAGTTAGCTTTCCATTTATCTGGATGTGTCGTACCTGTTCATGTGTGTCAGGGTCTGGTCAAAAGAGTGTTCTCCGATCCGTTTGTTTCCTGAGAGGTCACGACCCCCACTGCCTGTGTAGGTGAACTCATCTCCCCGGTCCTACAGCAGGTCATTGTAACCATAACAAAGTGATTGGCATACTCACGTAAAATCCCCCTACTTCATCCCCCCTACTTAGAGTAACAATAGAGAAGGAGAATAATAAACATTTGGTGAAAAATACAAATAACCCACCACTTCATCCTCAAAGCCCCCAGCCAACACCAGCGAATAGGAGCCATCGTTACTGCGCCCGTGGATACCACCAACATGCGGCCTGTGAACACCTGCCTCACTCACCTGAAGTGGACAGAGGAAAGCCATTGATGATATATATGGGCAGTGACATAATAGATATCATATTACAGAAAGATATGACAATACAATCCATAATGTCATAATATTGAGCGTTAAGTATAGGACGAGACACCACAAACTGCTTTGTCACTGGTCAGAGTATACCCAATTCATTTGTGATGCACTGTACAAACGGCTAACCTGAACTCGGAATTTCCAGGTGGCTCCAACAGGAATACCGGGTATGGGTCCATAGTGGTTCGAAGGAACAATTGTGCACTCCTTGGTACGCCCCACACAGGCCATACCCTACAATCACATAAAGGACGACAACAAAGAATGTAAGCTGCATGCACAGAAATACAACAGCATGTCCTCATGAGTGCAAATGCCTTTAGATCACATGTAAATAGTGTGTAGGAGCAGAGCTGCTCATGTGTATTACTGTACATTCAGAAAATCATCAGAATTCCATTTAGGAGCTACACAGGATTTCCAAAGTGAGAAGACAAAGAAAGAAGTATTTCAATTTAAGGGTTATAAAATTGCAAGAATAAATGCTGCGTGACTCACAGCACTTACACACAAGTCAGACTGTTTTCAATTAGTCCACAGAGAAAGGGAGCATTCTGGTAAAGAAACAAGTTATTTTCCATTGGCAGTTCCAGGAAAGTGGCTAAGTCATGCTTAATGGCATTGTTCACATTACACCATGGAGCAGGGCGTCAGGGAGACAGCCAGGCCAGGATGGAACTGAGCCACACAATATCTCAAAGTGTTGCCATGAGAAGACTCTGAAGAGATTTTGAGGACACATATTTAACAGTATGCTTAAAACAGATGGGTTCTTTTTAAAAACATGTCAGCAGCCTTCCTCTGTCTCGTTTTGAGCCTCGGCAGCTAGCATGAGATCATTTCAGTTTTTTGCCAAGTAAAAAGTCAAAATATAATTTTGAGCTCGCGAGAAAAAAAAAAAGAGTTCATTAGTCATGTTCTGATTATTTGACAAGAGCTTGATAATCAATAACACATCGATATTTATAGAAATGTAAGCATTTGTAAAAAGTGCTCAAACCAACATTAATAATCACCTCTGGAGGCCTGGTCTAACATTAAGTAGATATTAAGTATTATTGACTGGATCAAAAACCTCTGATCTGATCGTTTGATTTGAGCTGTTTCTAACGCAGGCAGTATTAAACAGCTTCAAAGGAGGTACACACACACACACACAACTCTTCACGTGGAACAACGCATTTATCTTTGATCAAGAAAAACACAACACACAGAGCAGATTACTTACTCACACAAAATAATAAAAGACACACTGAAAAACAAACCAGTTTGCAGGAAGTAAATGGAAAGTAAATGAGTGCGTTATGCGTGAACAATGCACTTAAGATGAATCAATTAATGAATGGCTCGCCCAAACCTTTGCTGCTGGGGGGGGGGGGGGGGGGGGTGTACTATAAGAACTATATGTTACAACACTACTGTATTACTGTATTTTACAGCTCTGGAAGATTTTTCTTTTTAATATAATTTAAACATCATATACTAGAAAATGCAATGCATTTGAACCCTAAGGAATAGGTCTTCTTCTTTTAAGTAATTTTAAATATTTTGAATTGTGTTGTGAAAAGTGTTACAAACTCAAGATTCTAGACTCGAAGATTCTGTCTAGGCAAGGCAGCCAAAATGCCAATCTCGCACAGGAAAATGTAGCTTTTCAAAAATGTATGTCATATGATTATAACGTATTCTCAGCAATCTGGTAGTGATGTGATACATTTTTTTTTATTTTAAATTGAATGCTTGTGGCAAGTGTTACAGTGTAAATCTGATAATGAAAATGCTTCTTCTCTTTCTTGTCCGGAGCATGTGCAGACTACTTGCCTACATGTGCCCACTAATTGCAGACGTTTGGAAAATCAATCTGGAAAGTTAATGCTGCTGAATACTTTTTTTCACACAAACTACTTTTTTCATATTTATATACATATCCTTTGCACCTTCAAGGCAATTTGATGAGGAACCACAGGCCTTCCTGTGTGTGTGTGTGTTTTTGTGTGTGTGTGTACCTTTAGGTGCCCTTGGGTCTCACCTTTCCCCAGTCCCTTTGACTCTCAGTTGTTGCCGAAGGCATCTTGGCTTTCTTCTTGCTGGCTTTGAGTTTCTCTCCGGCCTTAACAACCTCACTGGTGTCGTTCTTACAGGTGGGACAGTACCTGGCAGAATGAGAGGCAATCATTTCTGTGGATGTGTGTGTGTGTGTGTGTGTCAAAGACACTGAAATCTAGTAACAAGTGCCCTAAAGAGAGATGTTGCACCGATTTAAACATTTAAATTCAACAAATACCAGAAATATGCAACAAAAAGTGGCGAAGAAATGCTGTCAGTCAATTTCATGTTTAGCATTTTGCTGGTTTAGTTCCATTAAGCAATATATACAATACACAGAAATGGAGGGTGGGATCTTACTCTCAGTTAAAAAAATAACTAAATAAATAAATCCACACCCTCATTTCTGTTTGACAGGGAAACATTTCAAACCGCTGAAATAGATACACAGAACTCACACCTGCATTATGTAATTATTTTATATTGATTTTAACCTCAATCACCACTTAATTACTATTTGAATGCACTTCAGCTCATACCGAACCCCATTAATCAACCTTCTTTAATTGATTGTGAAGTGCAGGATGTTGTGACTAATTGCTGAGCTACACTCTCTCTCACCAGTCCTCGTCATCTGGGATGGTGGCCAGCGGCGGGTTGAGGCAGTAGATGTGGAACGCCATGTTACACTCGTCACACAGCAGCTGCATGTGAGCATCCTGCTTGCCGCCACACACACAGCAGGAGCAGAAGCGACACTCTGCTTCGGGGTCAGCCTTGCAGTGCTTGCACTCCGGTCCGCTCTTCCCTGGAAGAAGGAAACAATCATACCTGCATGCACACGTACTTGAAGATGGTCTTATGGTATGGCCCCTCTAAAATATACCTCCAAAGAAATTATGGACATGTTTTGCCACTATTTTCACTGTATGTGCATGAGCGTGTGTGTGTGTGTGTGTGTGTGTGTGTGGTCTGGTGCATACGTTTAAATTGTCCATCTGAAGCTGAGAGTGCACGAGCTCCTGGTTTTTCCACCTGGTAGATTTCATCCAGAAAATGAACTTTACAATCCCCGATTATATCTCCAGGACCCCTGGAGGGAGGGTGAGAATCGAGAGAGAGAGAGAGAGAGAGAGCAAGAGAGAGAGAGAGAGAGATGTTTGTAAAAAAAACAGAGAGGAAGATGAAAAGATGTGTTACTGAGCGTGTTACAGAGGGATGGAAAGAAGTCACAAAGACAAAAACAATAATTGGCCAAGCAGATCACCCTCCCAACGCATCACCCTCCCACCTAGGAAGGAAGATCCTCACCCCAGGAGGATCTTGACTCGGAGCTCCTTGTTGGTGCGGGAGGCTTGGTTGAGGGTCTGAACCTCAGCGTCAAACCAGAAACCCCTCTCATCTGGTGTCTCCATATTGTAGTTGACCATCACATGCATGCCCACCTGGAGCTGGTCCCACCGCAGCAGGGTCCTGGCACGGGGCCGCACATCCACCGGTCGCATCTCAACCACACCGTTCTCTGGGTAACTGGAGAACAAAGAAGAGAAGCAAGAGGGGTTGAGGTTTATGAAATCTGTATGCCTGCACCTCGATTTTCACATTGTTGTCTTATCTACTCAAAATACAGTCCTTTGGAGGTGAATGGTTACATACATGTTTCTTTTCTTGAAAGATCAGGTTTTTGTATAAAATGCATGCAAGAATCTGACTTGTTTAGGAGTTTTGAGATTATTACTTTCTTCTAACAACATTGCTAGTCTTGCCATTTTGACGTCAACGTGAGGCTGCCAGGCAACCAACAAAGACTACAGAAAGTCACAGCCTCTGGCCAAGAAATAGTCTGGCACATAATCCCCGTAAAACCACAACATGCTGTTTTTTCACCTTGGTTTTTAGACCGATAAACAAAAGAGTAACCATACAGACATTAGACTGGTATGAATTCAGAACTATGAACTAAGACTAGACAACAAATACACAAGAATTACATTTTATCAGGAAAACCAGTAGCACATTTTGTACAACTTCAAATGTTCCTCCTTCGCCAAAAGAAGATCTGAACAAGTTTAACATGTTTTCTTGTCTAGCAAACTTTGAGTAGAGAGGTTAACTGCACAGGTTCCTTCTTACCAATCTTCAATAGCTGTAGGGATCAAGCCTGACTCAAAGATGAATTGCCAGCATCTGAAATTATGCTTACAGATGAATAATCTGTTAGCACTGAAGTTTAACTGCACAACAGCCTGCACACTCAGGTTCGCTTGCACAGTGGGAGGTGAAGGTGGAAGAAGAAAACAGTTTGCATGAGCGAGCAGTGTGTGTGTGTGTGTGTGTGTGTGTGTGTGTGTGTGTGTGTGTGTGTGTGTGTGTGTAAGTGAGTGAGTGAGTGAGAGAGATAGGAGCAGCTACAAAGCTTTTACCCAAATTAGCCAGAAGGCAAAGACACTGAAATCTGGTAACAAATGCCCTAAAGAGAGATGTTGCACCAACTTTAACATTTACATTTAACAAATACCAGAAGGATGCAACAAAACAGTGGTTAAGAAATGCTGTCAGTCAATTTCATGTTTAGCTTTTTGCTGGTTTAGTTCCATTAAGTAATACATGCAATACACAGAAATGGAGGGTGGGATTTTTGCTCTCAGTAAACAAATAAAAAAAAAAATTCACACCCTCATTTCTGTTTGGCAGAGAAACATTTGAAGCCGCTGCAATATATACACTCACACCTGCATTACGTAATTATTTGATATTGATTTTAACCTCAATCACCACTTAATTACTACTTGAATGCACTTCAGCTCATACCAAACACCATTAATCAACCTTCTTTAATTGATTGTGAAGTGCAGTGTGTGTGTTCTTGAAGGAAACCTGAGTCTAAACTGGGTACTTTCTCAGACAGTCTGCACTGAAACAGTACCAATGATACCCGTGAATTAATTTAAATACCAGACATTGGAATATTTTATCCCGTCTGAATATGCACTACTTATGCTTTACGTTCTTACTGACAAGGCTATGCTGCATATTTTAAGCCAGTGTAAACAACAGGAGAGGGTCTACAGAGTGTACGAGTAGCACACAACTAGCGTACTCCCAGGAAGAGGAGGTCGGGGCACGGTGTAGGGTTTTTATTTTTTAGGCCCAAGGGATTACTGCAGTTTTGGGTAGGCTTGGGTGGGGTGAATACAATACAACCAATACACACACCAACATGCAAGTGTGCACACACACGTACACACACACACACACACACACACACACACACACACACACAAACACACACACACACACACAGAACATCAACCTTAGAGCACAATGGGACTCAGCATGAACAGAAGGGGGAACACGGAGCTACACAAGGGGAGCAGAAGTACCAGAGTTTAAGACCCCACAAGCTCACATTCTCTGTACTGTTGTACACTGGCCCTACTTTAGACCCTCGAACATCCACCAACGAAGGCACTAGATAAATTAATAACAATTTAATACAAAATATAAATAATAAAATATTGCAACTCAAACACCTTACACAAGCCTGATGTAATATGAAATAAACATTAACATTTTATTTAGTCAGTGCGGACATTTAGGGACAGACACTGACTGCGACAATAGAGTATGATTTAATTATACACATGTAAGGCAACCGAATCTCATAATGGAATCATCTTAATGGGGAAACATGACTGTCCACTGTCTCGCATCAATTGAAAAGGCCCTGCATTGTGATACGTGCATTAAAAAGCCTGTGTTGTTTTGTCTAGGTTGTTCTTTCCTGCATCTGACAAAACATGCATGGATGTTGTAGTAATATATTATGATATTACTACCCAATTACTGACTGATTCAAAACTATGATTCCAATTCAGATGTGGGCAAAATATACCTGTAAACTAAATTTCTTCTAAATTTATGTTCAGACCAGATATACAACGACCAGAAGAACAGAAAACACTGGTCTGTAATGTGTGGGATCATTTTGGCCCCCAAAACAGCTGGCAATTTTGGCAGTGATTCAACAAGAGACGTCAGTACTTCATGGTTGATGGGTAGAGGGAGGCTACTATCTATGGATGTTTCTTTCAAGGACATCGCAAATATGCGGTGAGTGGTGGCCACGCCATTAATCTCATTTGACCCCAATGTCCCTTAAACCATTTCTGGACGATAAGCAATATAATGCCCCCTTGTGCAATTAAATAGGCTACCTTAAGAGGTTTTCCTGCTACAACCTTACTTGGTCTGGTATGACCAGTTGTTTATGGTGGTTTACTCATTCTAAATGACCTAAAGCCTCATTTAGCTAGCCTGGGAAAACCCTGACAAACTTCCGGCAAATTTGAGATTTGCTCTGCAAGTCCGTCTGGCCAAGAGCCCATTCAAGCCCCTTTCCAATTTATACAAATCGACCAATACATTTATTGCCATATATCTGAAAAAAGCTAATATCGGTCAATTTGTCGGCCTGGCTTTAATTAACGAAGGTATTTATGTAGCAAAGTGCCTGAGTACTCACTACAACGAAATGCTTATCTGCAGCAAAACATATTGGCCTCAATACAAAAAGATTTGTTTTTGTATAAAATATTCACTCATACATCTCAATAAAATTAGATCATTAAAGGTGCTGTAGGTAGGATTGTGAAGATCCAGGACTTGGCCAAATAATTTGAACATCAACAACTTCTCAGTCCCTCCCCCCCTTTCTGCTAGAGGCCAAACGATCTCGTAAGCCCCTCCCCCCACAAGGTAAAATGAAAGCGTGTGCATGAGCAGTGATTGACACGCAGTTAGAAATAAATTCTTGCAAACTCTCAAACCTCTACTACACTCTTGACCAGTACAATGCATGGTCATTTGGTCCTTCAGGCCATACTGCTTTCTTAAGCAACACGATACACTGTTTTCCTCTGAAACACTGCTAGTTATTCCACCTGCATATATCACACACCCAAAATAAGTGTCCCTGCAGTTGTGGGAAGAAGGAAAAAACACTTTCAGACGCAGAGGAGGTAAACAAGAAACCAAAATCACATCAACGCTCTTATGAATGCTTAATACACCTATTTCATAAGTAGTGAAACAAAGACAACATGACTTATCTAGCTCTTACAGCTCTTACAGTCTCTTCTGTTATGAAACCATCATTAGCGCTTTGTGTGCTTAGCTGAGGTCCCTGTAAAGAGGGAGAAAGGCAACGGAGATAATGAGAAATCCTCAATTTGCTGATAAGCAGGCAAGTTAGAAATACTCTGACTCTAAACAAGCTAAATATAATTGCTTCAACAGAAGTAAGGAAAATTGACTACAGCCTTACTTAACCTCCGCTTTCTCAGTAATTGAAGCCAAAATGTAAGGCTGCAACATTTTGTTTATACGTTTCTTAATTACTTGAATCTTAGGTAGAGACATTTTAAAGTTTATTCATGTGACAGACATCCGAAGACAACTTCAGGTATTAAAAAGGGCCAATTTTCTGATTTTCAACCTGAATCCTATTATTCTAATGTGACAGCAGAAATCTCTCCAACTCACTCCAATCTCCATTTCCCCAAAATCCATGTAAGCCAGGCATTACCTAAATGTAGTGTATACTATAATGAGGCAACACTTTTTTTTAAGCTTAAGATAAATGTAGAAGTTATAATTGCATTGGTGATCACACAGTTGTGACAAAGATATGTAATGAGGCAGGGTCTTACACAGTTGACCAATAGGCCTTTTTCATAGCAGTGACTTGTCAAGGTGTTACTAATAACATTAACGATCAGCTAATCAGTCATCATTAATTCTATTAAATTCACCTGTGCTATTTTTACTTTAACAGGTCAAAATGTCCTCTGTGAAAAATGCCTATAAACCACCATGTCAAAGACTACAGTCACACTGAATATGACCCTAAGTATGCTCAGACCCATAGAACTGTAAGTAAACAATGTCAGCCATCTCGTATTTTGGTACTACTCATCAAACAATGACTGCCCTGTGTAGAAATGGAGATGGAGAGTGGGCGAGCGAGAAAGAGAAACTAAACTGAAATAAAACTTTATTTCATTGTCACTTATTAACTGCAGCAAATAAATCTCTCTCAGCTGCACTCAGATAGCAACTGTGCTCAGATAAGAGCAGGCCAACCGCCACAGCTTTAGATACTGGTAAGATCTCTTCCATTGCATATCTCGATCCTGGCTAATTAGAAGACAGAGCCCATTTAAGAAGCGCTTAAGCCTCTCTTTTAAGCAAAACCTTCCCAAAACACCAATTTTAGTTTATACAGCTATCTGGACTATCTATATGTATTTCTCACATGAGGTGAAGTGCTCCAGATGGCAATAAGCATTTTTGTTACTTGCTAAGAAAATCACAGGTGTTACTAATAACATTGACAATGCCCACATTATATTCAAGGGTTCCAGTAAACCAGACAGTGTGACAATGAGCCAGCACGCACAATACTAGGACCCTGTAACTGAAGCAGCTAAATGGAATTAATTCAGCCGTTATCAATTTTACTATTTACACGTGTGCCTTTCCTACTGTGACATGTGAAATTGGTTTCCATGGGACCATACTAATAACCCAACATGTGGATTCTGAACACTCGTCTGGATGATGTCAGGGACTAATCCTGTTGTGTAGTGGTTGCACTATGGTTAAGTAACAAAGAAAAATATATTTTAAAAAAATGTAACCGGACATTCATTTTATTCAAATTTCCATATTGCAAATATAATGGTCTACTTGAAAGCTACATGAACATAAATTATGTTTGCCTATTTTATGTCTATATTTGTTACTTTCTCCACAGAGAATCTTAAACATATGTTGAGCTCAGCCACAATTGAACCATGAAACCATCTCTCTCTCTCTCTCAGCAGAAGAGAGATTCTCCCAACATATCCCTTTGATTTTGTGGCTCGTTGCATTCCGTATAAATGCTGTCCAGAACAGCCTCAAGCGAAAACATGGCGGTTCATTTTGTGGGGCTGATTTTCAATTCTCAGACTATGTAGGCAGGTGTTTGATGGGGAGAATGTGTGTGTACGTGCGTGTGTGGGAAGGCAGAGCAATCTTACCCACCCTCCAATTTCTCTGGCAAACAAAATGATGGAAGAAACCTGGAATGGCGCTCAGGACAGAGAGGGATACTACGCATTTAGTAGAAACCGAAAGAGTATATTAAACAAGCCGTCACTAAAACAGACAGCTGACAATTTAGGTATTTTGCACTTGTAGCTGTGGCTTCTCAACAGCACACAAAATTGCTGTTGTATTTTTGTCTCAGTTGGTGAAGATGCTAATCACATATTACAGCTATAGGGTTATAACTGACGTGGGACGTGGGACCTTTGTTGTCATTTGTGTCTCACTCTCGTTTCCTTCCCTGCCTCTCTTGGCTGTCAGCTATCAAATGAAGTGAATCAGTAACATGAGGCGAAAACAATAATCTGAATAAACAAACAAACAAACAAACAGATAAATAAAAATGGGGAAACAAAATGTGCAAAAAAAATGGTGCATTATTGGATTGTCCCTGCAGGAACACTCCTGTCCCATTGCAAATGATGAAACAACAATGCCAGGGATTTGAAGGATTTCGGAATGTCAAATGGGAATGATTTCTGTCTAAAAGAAAACAAACATTTACTGCTCAACAACCCTTGATACAGTTTTTCTGGCACAAACTCCCATGACAGAAACCGCACAGGCACACGCGATGATAGTCGCAGCGAGGAGGCTATGTCTCACCGGTGGCATGTTCACAGCAATTACAGACAAAGCTGAAGGAGGCAAGCAAAGAAGTAATGCTCCTGAGAACTCATGAGTTACCATGGAAACATCGGCTTCTGAATGAATTTGCTGGAAAAGGAGAGTGCAAGAGATAGAGTCCAAATTGTAGCACAAACTACACAAACCCCCTCTCATCCCCTGAACTGCCAGGAGAAAGCAGAGGCTGCAATTCCCAAAACGCCAAACCACCATTACTGATGCTTGCAGCCAATAGTACCATACACACACAAAAAACCATGTATGTATGTTTGGTGCACAGTTTTTGTGAAGAATGCCAAACAACAGCAGCATGATCAAATTCATTGATAACTAGCAAAAACAAAACCCCATTTTATGCTGTGCTCTAACATCATATGCAATGAAGAAGCCACACATTCACACTATCCTTTTTGAGCCACAGCACATGCACATTCCAATCCTAAACAGCATTTTACCATCTATAAGGATTTTGTTCACCAGACCAAAATGCTGCCGCACTGACACTGTGCAGTCAGATGTCTGCTAAAATACAATTTTATTAAAACCTGTGATGATGGGTTTGTTATCGCTGCAACCAAAATCAGCTCAGTTGCAGTAGGAACACTCTCCCCAGCATAATAAGCCGTCACTTACTCGTCATATTTAATGTGGTAAATGACATCCTCTTCTCTCTCCTTGGTCTCTGTAGCTGCTGTAGAGTCTGTCTGAGAGGTGGAGGCTCCATTACTCTCAGAGCCTAACACAACATTATTCCTGTTACTGTCCGTGGTTTGGCCCTGGCCGTGGGCCTGTCCCTGCTCGGCCTCCAGCTTTCCATTAGTCCTTTTTGGGGGCCGGCCCACCTTGCCCTTGGTGGGCGTTATCTGTCCTTTGGGAGCGCGTGTCACATTTTCGAGGCAGGCCTCAAACCAGGCACCGATGCTGACGTCTCTGCAGTCCACCAGCTCGTTAATCTGAGAAGACACCAAGACGAAAATAACACCTGGTCTCTTTTGATGCCATTTGTCAGTTGCTCAAAGAAACATGCCATGTTTTAGCCCATTTGCTACACATCAAATACTTTAAATAAAGCGATACAGAGTATCGGATTTTTTAAATGTTTTTCCTACCCTGGGCAGCCAATTATTATAGTTGTCAATGCAAAAACAACTTTCAGGAAATCCGTCAGTCAAGATTTTGCCACCAACTACATTACCACATATTTATAACAGGTGTCTTCATATTTTAAGCAAGTTAAAAATCTCTGCAAATGAATTTGTTAAGACTACTCACATGAACCATTACCAACAGCATCCTGGTATTTAAGAGGAACTCAGTAAACACTGGAGCAATTAACATTAATTTAACATGTATTGTCGTCCTAGTGAGATTCATGATGTTCTTTAAATTCTTGTGAGCACAAATGTTTGAGATGCATTCTTGAAATAAATTTCATCTGTGGCACTGTGTGGCTCCTCTGTGAAAAGTCTGCAGTGAATGCTTAAAGCCTGTAAAGGCATGTGACTAATTTACAGTCTACTTAGTTACAGTATTGATCTTCCTGCATGCTGGATTGGACTTTTGGCATCAAAAAGTGTCCAGTCCCACACATATAATTCTCAGACATGTGGGCCAGCCAGCCGGCAAAGCTCAGTAGAATACAGTAGAGTAGACTCACGAACGTATGGGTTTTGACTGCAGTCTATTTATAATCTGTAAGATAGTTAGTGACAGGGCTGTAAAGACCCGTTTCTTATGTGTGGTTTGGCACCTGCCTCCCTAGCAAGGTTTGCCACATGCTTGTGCAAATGTCATTAGTCCTAATAAATTAAAGGCATTCAGGGTATCTGACCTAAAGACAGAGCAGTTAAATAGTGAGAATGGAAGGATTTATTTGGCTGGAATACTATATCAAAGCAGTCTGAGGTGCTACAGCACAAGACAGTGGAGAAAGAAATGGAGAACTGCTTAGTAAAAATGAAAAAAAAAAAAAAAAAAAAGAATTCACCACATGCACGAGGAAAACTAAAATCATAGTCGTGGTGGTCCTATTATTGTAATGTTCAAAATGGCACTATTCCAAACTGCTGTATAGTATTAAATACATTCATATAAAAGGCATATTAAGGTATAAAACTCATCCACTCATTTCATGTAAGCCACTAACTAATTATTTTTTCAACATCTCTAATACAGAAATGACGTGGACTTTGTATTTACAGAGTGATTTGGAGTTCGGAGCAGTGGAGCACAAGATACATAAAAGTGCACGCCCGAGAATCTCTGGCAGTGACTTGGCTTGGAGGGCATTAAATGCTCTGTAATTTAGAGAGTAAATTAAGAGTCTGACTAGTTCCATGCAAAACCTTGCATATACCGGCCATTGCGGTCTTCAAATCAACTGGTTTTAGAAGTCCCAAGGTCAAGGTAGAAACGGTGGGGTGATCAGACTTTTACAGTTGCTGCCCCAAGACTCTGGAACAAGTTACCCCCTGATATTCGCACTATTACAGATGTAGCTCTTTTTAGGTCCAAACTCAAAACCTATTTGTTTAGAATGGCTTTTAATATGAAGTAGTGGTGTGACAATTTCACTCTCCTCCTCCTGTTTCTATGTAACCTTTTCTATGTTTCATTCTTTTTGTTGTATGATATGTTGTTTTATTCTTGGTTTCTGATGTGAAGCACTTTGGATACCTGCTGGTTGCTGTTAAGTGCTATATGAATAAATGTTGACTGTTGATGTTGACTGATTGATTGATATACTTTCAAAATATTAACACTCTCATCCTCACCTTGTACACACCAATTCCTGGGTTGACTAGTGTGTTTCTGCTGGATGTGGGGGGCTGGGTGTCCCGTGCCGGACTGGAGGACTTGAACCCATTTTTGGTACTGGATGAGTTACTGGTAGCGCTGGTGTCCGGCTTGGTTTCGTTAACAGTGCTGGTAGTGACGCTGCTGCTGTCATTGTCTATATTTGTGGGGATTTCCATAGCAGCGGGGGAGGCGGGAGCTGGGGAGTTGTGGCTTTCTGACCTGGAGTCAGGGGGGAGGCCTGAACTACAGGCCACACCAGAGGAGTCCTTGGTGGCGTGGCTGTCTGGAGGGTCGGTCTGTGAGCGAATCAGCAGCTGGACGATGTCATTGAGTCCCACGTTATAGTCAAACAGGGTCTGGCCATCTTCCATCTAAAAAGAAAAAAAATGCCACTGACATGTATGGATAGACAGTTTTACAGATGCAAAAAGCCATAACTGTATAGTGCTTCAACACAGTTATTTTCATTACTCATTAGTCCTCAAATGGCTTGTTTATTTTTTTGCAGCAATAATTGTATCTTAGTTTACCATGCAGGCAACTACTTGCGAAACGATGGTGTATTTGGACAATTGCACAAATGTCTACAAAGATAGCTTCTGGAAGCTTCTGGATACTATGGAACAGGGATTGAGCAGGATGAAGATCTGGTTTGATGAAAATTAGCTAACATTGAATTAAACAAAATTAAACTTATAATATTTGGGAATCAATCAACCAACACAGAGAAGAAACTCATGATAAACGGCATAGAACTAGAAAGAGTTTCTGAAATTAAATTTCTTGGAGTAATAATAGACAACACATTAAGTAGGAGACCTCACATAAATGATGTCAAAGCCAAAATATCCAAATCAATAGCAATACTTAAATAAAACCTACTTAATCAAGCTTCCCTGTATACACTGTACTGCTCCTTCATACTCCCATACATGACCTACTGCGTGAAGGTGGAGGGGGTGGGGAACACATACAAAACAAATACATATCCAGTCTTCATCCTCCAAAAAAGAGCTATAAGAATTACACATAAAACTACCTACAACCCCATTATTTATTAAACTAAAAATACTAAAATTTCAAGATCTGATTGACTACAATACAATTCAAACAATGTTCAGAGCAAATAATCAACAATTGCCTAGTAGGATCCAGGGGCTGTTTCACACACAAATTGAGAGGAATCTGTATATTCAAAAAAACACCAATAAGAACAAATATGAAACTTCACTGCATTACCACAAAGGGTGTTAGTCTGTGGAACAAGTGTGAAAGTGAGATAAAAATGTAACAATTTACCCAAACTTAACTTAACTATTCAGAAACAAAATATTACATGGCTATGAGCTGGACCAGTGATTTCTTTTTTGTCGACTGCTTGGCTTTTTGGTTAATCCATCCACATTATTTTGTTTTTGACTATAACAGCTGATCTGTTCACCGACACTTATGGATGAGATTTGAATTTATATTATGAACAATGAAAATTAAGAGTGGGTAGGACTAGAAAAGTTCTTTACTTCTTTCTACCCCTTTTGAACATGAACAATGTCATTTGAGTTGCTTATTTGTTGCTGATGATCTCGTTTGTTTTTTACTTTTCTGTTTATTGCTTATAAGTTCTATTTTGTATTGTTTTTTAACATGTTCAATAAATTGACTAAACTAACAAAAAAATTGTTTTTAACTTTTTTCTTCCCAACAGACATCCATGTGGTATGAAATGAACACCACTGCGCCACAGAATGCCCTTAGACAAACACTACACTCCGCTGCTCCTCAAGGACAAAGAACACATAAGACAACATTGGGCACAGTGAGAGAAAACGATTATGTATTGTTACACAGCACTTCAATAAATCCACATGCCTTTAAATACACCAGTGGTGTTTAACGATGTTGCTTAGGAGTCCACAGCTACAACATCTGCTCTCTGTTCTCAAATGAGCCAATGCTTAGCTAATGATTAAATGGACAAAACTATATATCAAAGTGAACCTCTTTTATTCTTATAAAAAGGGGGAAACAATGGACCAATTAGCACCACTGACTAACCACGTTTGTATTGGTTTACATATCCAGTCCAATAGAAATGGATGATGAACTGCAGCTCTACTCACGTGTAGCCCACACAGCTGTCTACAAAAAATTAAATAAAAAACAAACAAAAGAAACCAAATACATGAATTCAAGTGATAGGAGACGTAGCTGGGGAAAGAAATGACTGGGTTGCTATGACAACCAAAAGAGAGCAACCCCACCCCCCACCCCCATGAACCTGAATCATGTATACAATCTCTGTTGACACAAACCCGCCACCACCGTCATCAGCATTAGCGCGACCCTTTCAGGCAGTGCGGCGTATGGGCATCAGAAAATTGTTCTCTCAAAAAACAAGCTCTTGAAAAAACCATGAGGGCCCATATTTTTCTCTTCTACCACAAGCGATCTACTGTTAAGTATACGGTCCAGCTACTGCCTTAGGAATGGAGCTTATGGCAGGCACGCCAACTCATTACAGACATCAGCTATTCATTTCAGCGCTCAACCCCACAAGCCCATTGTACTAGAGAGACGAGCATGGCCGCCACTCTCACTCGCTCTCTTCTTCGTTATTTGACAGCGAGGAGGAGAGCGGTTGAAGGTGTAGCAGGAGAGCAGTAGAGGGAGCAAGCGCAATTTCCCCATCCCTCCCTGTTTTTAATAGTCTCATGAAATTTAGATCAGAGGGGCAATGGTGCAAACACAGCCGCACAGTGGTTGCTATACTCACCTGTCTGTCTGTCTGTGGTAGTGTATTTCAGCATTTCTTTTTGTTTGTCTCCCTGTCTAAACTCTGTCTTCGATTTAGTCTCAGTAATTGTCTATCCTCCCCTGTCCTGTGCTACTTGATACAGCATTAAGAAAAGAAAGGCAAACACACCGACAGAAAACATCCTAAACAGACAATGAGAGTGCTGGTAGGGCCTCCAGCAGCTAGCCTCACTGTTGAGAAGTACTGTGTTGATGGACGGAGAATTACGCAGAAGGAGCTGAGTATCAGAACAACATACAGTGCAATTTCATGCACCGCATCAAACCTCATAAATGATATTAAAGCAGTACCCGCTTTCCCCAACGCCTTCATTGTGTGATCAGCTTCTCACTGCGAGGTGCTACAGCCCGACATCCGTAATAACCAGCTGAATATTCCTTCAAACAAAGAGCCACCATCTAAACAGGCAATGTGAGAAAAATGCTTCATATATTCATGGAGGTCAAGATCTCTTGGACAGAAATATTGGCTTGTTGACTTTCTCTAGCATGGAGGACGAATAACATCATCAAGGATATGACATTTCCCCTTCATCGTAAATAATGCAGAATCTGGTATCTTCATTATGTGACTCAGTGAAATGTGTGTCCCAGAGGGAGACACTTCAGTCCTGAGCACAGATCATAACAAAGCTTTAGACAAACCAGACACTTAACTTGAAGATTTCACAAAAAAAAAGGCTAAAACAAATCTGAGTAAAAAAAAAAAATCCTTTGCATGGAAACGGTGTGTGTGTGCTTGCATTTGTATGTGTGTATCACATAGTTGAATACAATGAAATGAACACCTCTCCACGAGGCTTATTTCTCTAGTTTCAACAGGCAGTCTTTCAAATACTCATTTTCTTATTGTAACAGGAACCAAAGTACAATGTCAGTAAGAACGGCAAACAAAGACAGGAGAAAAACCTGCGGCTGCTCAGAGATACTGTAAAAACATACTGAACATGTTGGGCCGAGATATACAATTTTACCTCATTTCTATTTTAGCTTATATGTTGATAACTGCGGGTAGGAAGAGATTTGGCTGTAATTTTGCATTAAGTTTTATTATTTTGCCAACAGGCGGTCACACGGGATTGAATTTAAAAGGCTTCAAAAGCACTAATTGCAAGGCTCAGTCCTTACCGCAGCGGGCGCAGGTTCTATTCCGAACCGTGACCCTTGACTGCATGTCGGTCCCCCTCTCTCTCCCCTTACCCATCTTCAGCTGTCCTATCAAATAAAGGCTATTCTTGCATTGCCAGACTTTCCTGCACAGCACTGCGGAGGAGGGTCTGGCGAGTCCACACAGCATTCCCGGGATGGGAGAAAAACGTGCTTTGGTATATTGGCATTCCTTTAAACCAATCACAATCGTCTTGGGCGGTGCTAAGCGTAGCACGGAGCAATGGCGCCTCTGCAAAATAGCCTCAGGAAGCAACTTGTTTTGGTGGACCATGTGTACGTTCAAAGGTTGTTTTAGTCGTGGAACTCAGATTGGACAGATAGTCTAGCTAGCTGTCTGGATTTAGCCTGCAGAGATCAGAGGAGCAGTTAACCATAGTCCCCATAAACCAACCGGAGTTTAGAACGTCAACACAAAGAAAGCGGAAGGTTAACGGACATCCGGCCAAAATGAAAGACATCCGGCAAAATGTCCGGCGGCACCGAAACAATCCCGGAAGTGAAACGTCGTGGATATAGACTAATTAAAAGCCAAAATAATAATCTTCAAAAAAGACGCACTGAATCATTCTGAAATTAAAGTAATTATGCAACTTAATATCAGCCTGCTTAATATCTATGCCTGCATAGCAGTGATAGAATACATTAAGCCATTGAGTAAAGGCAGACCCAAATTTAAAGACAAAGAAATCATGGCGGCCCATTTATTCTCAGTGTAGGTACATCTCCAAAAGGAAGCTTAAAGGTGTGAAACCCAAGCCGGGCCCACGCTGCTGTTGGGAGGAGAAATTACCCTCTTTTGCTCAGACAGGCCATCCAAACCCCTTACTCCTACACAAATTCTTCATCGCCCTCGTCTCCGCCCACAGGGCGTCTTAGCAAAGAGCTGCGCAAAATAGGTCAGATTTACAAAAACAATGACATGGGGTGTGTCTGTGTGCCTGCCATCTACCAAGCTTCCATCGTTGGACTTTTATCCCTCATTCTCTACACAGTCAATCAATCTCTTTTCAAAAATTTCCACTGTTAATTTGCACAAATTACATGGAAAGGTGACAAAGGTTGCTTATTGCTTCCTTCTGAAGCTCTCTTTATTTTTTTATGTTCATTTCTACATTTAAGTTAGTATGTCTATTGATATTGACGGATTAACCCATAGCAGGTTGTAATCCTGTCTTTTGAAGTTGGTTATGAGACAACCCTTTTGTTTACACTCAGACCACAGATTGTGCTTTTAATTTTCATACATGTATTAACTGCAAACGTGCCATTATTGACGCAATAAATCAAACCCAAGACATGTGAGACAATTAGGTAATTAACCTGGGCAGTCCTCTAATAATCTGAGTTTAAAAAAAAACTATAAAGGGTAAACCCTACTATTCACAATGCAGGTAAGAGCTGACAGTTAACAGGTAGGACATTTGACCACTATGCAAGCTAAAGCTACTATGAGAAGGAGTGGCAAAACTTTGAAAACATGTGGGAGTGTCAGAAAGCCTGCAGTTGTAGTCGGGGTTTAGTGCCTCTCTTTGTCTTTGCTCTTTGTCCAGCCTATCTGTCAAAGAAGGGTGTGACTGTGTACATGCATGGCTGCAGCCAACTCTGCTTCCCCTGAAATTCTCTGTGAAATTCTACCGCTTGGCAATGCCCAAAGAAAACCCATCAATTGAGGAGCCACAACATCAATGCATGTATTATCAAATTGTAGCGATATCTAGGTCACAGCAACTGTCTGCTTGAAAGGGGGCAAGCCAATAAAGCTTTCCTACAGCCCAACAATAGGCAACAGCTAACAGTGAAGGACAGCCCAACCATTTAAACGTTAAACAAGCGAACAACCTCATATTTGAAGCACACAGATGCAATACAGGCTGTTGTAAACCACTTAATAAACAGGCCAAACCTTTTTTTTTTTTTTTTTAAATTAGTAAATGAGACTACTACTGCAAGAGTGAGTGTGGGCGTTGAGCAGAAAGGCTGCATGGACAGTGTAAGGTGTGTGTGTGGGAGTCTGCTCGTGAATGTGAGTGACGTGAGACATTGCTCAAAGTGAAAGAGAGATGCACAGGCAAATTGCAAAACCCATGAAAACAAACACTGAGGCAAAGTTGTGTGGCTGCTGGCTCGAGACCCTTCCGAGTCAAGGGCAAGCATGACTTTGAACTGGAGAGGCAGCGTGCGCAGTGAGCTGGAGGGAAAAACAAGACGCCATTTTGAAAAGGAATTAGACTGAGTTATTCTGCTACGAGTCTAAATCCTAACAGAGTGCCGGCCATGCATGTAAGGGCACTAGCTAGTGTACGCTGCCGCTGCGTGTCATTGGCTCATTCCATGCATTACTTAACATATGGAAACCCCCTAATCAACCCTCCCCACTTACTTTCCAGTGAAATGAAGGAAGCACAGAATTTACTACACGTGCCTAGCATTTGCAACCACAGCTCCAACAGTCCCACAATGACAACTCCAGCATAACAGATAATTTGTTAATAAAGCAAATGTAAATTATAGCTACTAGTGTTGCTGAAACTCTTGAGTAGAAAGAACAGTCTTGCTTTGTTCTTTGTCAGTATGGCGTTTTCAAGTTGATTTATGAAAATTGCTCAGAACATTTGCACATATTTTTGTACTAGTTTACAAGTAGAAATAAGAGATATGCATCCAAGGGCACACTGGTGCAAGAGGTGAAACAAAATATCTATTTTCATAATAACGGTTTGTCAAGTAAACCATTGTTTTTTGACAACAAAAAAAACGTGCTGTATAAATACCAGTGCAATGGCATTCTACCCATTACCATCTCTCAAACAGTTCTTTAAGTAGTTTCTTTCTCTTTGCCCTGTAGTATATACAGCACTCAAACAGAAGAAAATCAACTCATTGTAAAAATCAGCCCATATGACTCAGAACTGAATGTTCTTGAATGTGACATAATTATTAAATTACACAACAGGAAGTACATTAGACAACTTGAACATGCCGAAAACCATTTATAAAGGAATTTCTTGGCCTATAATACTGCCTGACACGCATGACTGAAAGTGTGAATAATGTAAACAATATGAGACCAACACACCATGTGGGCTGTTTGCTTCCTGGGGGCTAATCTTGCTGGCTAAATCATACTGTGTTAATATCAGCGTTGTAATGTTATGCTTACATACTAAATAAATCATGAGCAGTGTCCTGTCAGCAGTGAGCATCTTCTACTTACTACTGATAGAACGACAGCTGGTACACTGCAGGCTTTCACTAAACTTTCACACATTATACAAAGTGGGCTAGTCTTTCTGTCTTTTATTATTTTATATACTTTATGTTCACATATTTGAACAAACAGAACATAAATAGTGAATGATGCAGACTTCTAATCAGACAGAGCCATTTTTTATATAACAGCACTATATATAAGGGTGCAAATATTGTTTACATCTACTACTTTAACAGTTACAGTTACAACATGTGTGTGTGTGTGTGTGTGTGTGTGTGTGTGTGTGTGTGTGTGTGTGTGTGTGTGTGTGTGTGATCATAAAATATGCCCGTGTGTGTTCAACAAGTAAACCACAGGCTTTGAGACTGCATTCAACCATCCGCCATGACACACTCAAACACGTGTCCATGTCAGGGAGGCAGCTTTCAGTTTTCATACCATTGTATTTCCTAGCTGTTGACATAACATCAGACTTTCTTCAATCACTATGTGAGAGAAAGAAAAGTTACACTAACATCTGTTCAAAGTAATTTATAAATTGTCACATTTCTAACAACATGATTTAACAGTGTGTGGAACTACCATCCCACCAGGACAGTGACTAAAAACCGCAGCCTGGTTGTAGCCTTAACAAAGACATATTATTTTAGTCTTGGAACAATTATTGTGGTTTTTGCATAAGTTTCTTCCCAAAAAAAAGTGAGACTGTAGTACTAGTCCAAACATATTTTCCCAGAGCACTGTTGGCTTTTACAAATTCTCTTGAGTTAGGCCTGTATTGTAGGATATAGAATGACATATGACAGAGTCTAAGAGAGGAGGAACGCACTTCCAAAGTCTACCATCAAGGATATATTCCGACTGAAAATTCTGCCTTAATAATTATAAGCAAAGACAATATGATCAAATATCATAAAAAGTCGTGGTGGGTAATGTAGAAAAAAATCAGCATTGTACAGTGTAATTATCACAACATTACAATGATTTCAATATTACATATTTACAATAATAACATAAAGGGCTACTATTTACAACAGTATTCAAAACCACATGCTAAAAGGTTCAATTCAAAAATATATAGCACCAGTCTTTGTTTATAGTTGACATCTTACACTGTGACAGAAAAGCTTAACTTATCACAATTAAATCACAATATCTTAATATGAAGAATTTGTCATAATGCAGTTATATGGAGACAAAGTGCTTAGGTATAAACTCTTGAGGATTTTTACAGGCTGCACTACTTATGTAATCAGACAGGTATGGGGTGTAGTAAACCCAAACTACATTGAATTGTTGGTGTGGAGGAATCAGCAGATATATCTAAAACATGTTCAATATCTACCTCATTTTGGTGGAATTAAATGTGAACTGAAATGGAGATTTTTTTTAAAAATGTGTGCATCCATTACTGATATAAATATCACATTGTTAGTATGGATAGAGTTTAATTATTACTAAATAATGAAACACTGTCTTTCATTACAAATTACAAAATCATTCCATACTGAAGTAAGGCTTAATATTTGCATTTACAGTCCTGGGTTAAATACAAGCATGCCTAGGAAGCATGACACTCATCCTTCTAATTCTGTGTTGTATGTGCACTACTGAATTGTCAGGCCATGAGAGAAAGAGGTAGGCATCTTTACAGCAGACAGTCTTGTCTGTTTTAAATGTACACTAGTGACGCCAGGGTGTAAACACAACTACACTTGCGTTTCGATGTCAGTGCACGTGGAGCCACGAGTCCCCTCCTCCCTCAAATGATCATTAACATCATCATAACACACCACATGCACACAAGCCTGGTGGCTTTCTAACGGGCTCAGTGCAGTATACAGCTATTGGTGTCACATTAACAGCTAGAACGTTAACAGTTAAACAAAAAAACACAAATGCGTTATAGATATATAGGAACACATGGCTGTTACATGTTTAAATCAAGCTGCCGTTAATTTGGTTAAACAAGTGCTCGTCGCCATCGGTGAGTGATATGGGCTGGTTGTTTGCACTGCACTTGTCTACATGTGGAAACGGAGTGCCATGTTCTCTTTTCTCTCGCGCGGCAATGTAAACAAACATGTCTACGGCGGTGAGGCATTTGTTGCATGCAGACAGGTCTCCTCAGCGCAAACCCAAACAATGCAATAAGGTTCCATAATATGTCCACACATGCATGTAATATCGCTGTTTTTCTTGGGGGCTGGCACGCCGCGTACCCCGGGCTCTTGCGCAAGAACTATTGGCGAATTCCTATCAAAACAGGAAGCTCGCATGGGTCCGAAACGGCTACAGCACCAGAGACCACTCACTCTCCTCTAGCACCAAACCCTGCCAAAACATAAAAAAAACGACTGTTGCATGAAGGGGTGACACAAAATGACGTGTACCTGTTTTCCTCGGTAGAAGAGGCGCTGCTGCTGTGGGCTTACACTGAAGATGTCCTGTATTTTCAACCGTAAAGACTCAATTTTGGTCAGTCTAGAAAGATCCTCAACGGTTCGCGTCTCCTTCCCGTCTATAGTGCGAACCTGGATCCACATTGTTGCACCGCCCTTTTACGCCTCAGATAAATTGCAGATAATGCAGTATTTGGATACGAATATTGTTTTCCAGCGGTCAATGGAGATAGAAATTAAAAATGTTCAGGGCTCCATTGCGTTTTCCTCTGCAGAGGTAACGTCGGACTGGCTCGCGCAGGAGGTGCCTCACATGAGGTCGCGGCGCCAAGCAAATCTCGCGAAATTACGTTTAAGCCAGCAGTTTGCAGTTAAAGGCACAGCTCTCCCCTTGTCTGAAACTAAACGCCTGTACGGTACAGTAGTAGGCACTACACAATCTTATAATGTGTCTGGGACAAGACTTAGAGACCAGGATCTGTCTTCCTGTCAATATCTAGCTAGAGTAAAGTAACTTTTCTTTTTCCAAAATCAGGACTCTACAGTCGAATGCACGGCAGGAATCATTCAAATGTTTTTGCTTTTTTACCACTACAATTACTTTGCACATTTACATACAAAATATGAGCCCATAAAAGTCATTGATATAGCCAATATGCAATAAAGGGGCCTTAAACCTACATACTATCTCATTTCTAGCTACCGCTAGCATTAGCTGGTAACTTAAGGCTTCCCTTAAAGCTACATTGTGTAAGAATTTCTCCCATCTAGTGGTTAAATTGTATATGACAACCAACTGAATATTCCGATCGCGTTCGGTGACCGAACCCGAAATTAGCTTAGTGTCTCCATTGTTTACATGCAGCTGTTCTAGCCACTCCAATATTAACTTTGGTCTTGTTGCTTTGCCTGTCGCGTTGTCGTTTTAATTCTCTTTTTCGCTTCCCTGGCGTGTAGTCTCCCCCTGGCATTCATCACGGTGCCACTGAAGAGGGCAAAAGGCGGAGGTATGTCCCTCTTTGGCTAATGTATTTGAAAAAAGGAGGCGCAACATGAAGCGACTCGCCCGTATGTATTCTGAATGATTCTAAATGGCAGATTCTACGCTTACGAGAATACTTTGATTAGTTGGTGGAAGTAATTACACATGAATGAGCACATATTTGTGAAAGAACAAAGGGGTTTTTGCTAAGAATCAACTCAGAAAAATTACACAATGTAGGTTTAAGTCTGCAGATTTTCTGTGTACATGCAAATGATTGGTGCCAGTACTCGGAGGTCTGCGTTTACACATTGGTAAACCTCTGCTGGATAACTCGCTCCAGAAGGGTTGAAAATCGGCAACTTTCCTTATTTAGCGTTTAGCTTAGCACAGCACCATTGTAACCATAAAAAATAATGGCTTGGCCCCGTCACCCTCCTTAGCTCCACCCTCTCGTCAAAAATCGTCACGTCCAGTCTCAAAAATCCAAGATGGCAACGGCCATGTTGCCAAACTCAAGGCTTCAAAACACCAGTACACAAACCAATGAGTGACATCACTGCTGCTACGTCCACTATTTTTACAGTCTATGGTTGAAATTTACCACAACTGCAGCCCATGATTTAAGTTAAATAAATTACATTTGGAGATCGGTTAAAGAAAGTGGTATAATTATTTTCATGTTGCAACATCCATATGTTTTTACGTTCCTGCATGGTGGATGTTCCAACCAGTTTGGAATTTACTATCACTACATATACGTATATAGATGTTCCTCATAAGAAATCATAAGGAAAAGCCCAAATGTTCTTTAAACCAGATTATATGAATGGCCACTTAAATACTTTAATAATAATCAAACAAAGAAAAAAGTTAGTGCTCCAAACTAACTGCTTATTTACTGTTTTGGTTCCTATTAAAATGTTTACGTTTTACCTACGTGTTACCTAAATGTTGCCCTTTTTTGGGGCAGTTTTATGTTAACATATTTGAACATTCTAAACTTCTTTTGTCTTTCTTTCTCATTGGATCACTGCACCATGTTCTTCACCATATGGTTGCCTTGTGCATCATATCTTTTTATTTGTGTCATATCCTTTCAACATTTGGACATCTTACACATAAAAAACAGGTGAGATTCAGACATTTCCAATGAAAACAACACAAAACCATGCATCAATATCAAGCAAAAGGCCCTGAGAAGGACCATTCATAAGGTTAGGGGGTAATAGAGAAATATTTTATTTACTGTAGTCTATTTTAAGTTAGCGTTGCTGCTAATAGGACCCACTTTAGTCTACATGTTTATTATTTTACATTCTTATAAGCATGTTATGTGCTTGACTAATATTGACAATACAAAAGTTGGTTCAGTGCCATGCAAAGTGGAAACACGTTACAATGAGTCTACCAAAAGTCTAGGGCCAGCCCTGGCAAAAATATGACATTACACCATCCACACACACACACACACACACACACACACACACACACACACACACACACACACACACACACACACACTTTGGCAACAATATCACTCAAAAAATGTCAGCTTGTTCTACTTATTTGATTGTTTCTGCCGTTATCCTGCAATGCCTTCCTGTGTACTGATGCCAGGTCAACACAATTACTTTAGCTACTACCTTCACTCTGTCTGCAGCAGGTCTCTCCACTCTTGGAACAGCATTTTTCTTTAGGAAAAAGTGCTTTGGTATAAGTTTTCTTCTTCTCTTTGGCTGGCAATAGTCATCCCGGTCAAAATGGTCACTGCAGACCCGATGGTCTGCAAGGCGCAGTGTATGAACAGGAGTGTTGGGATCCATTTGTATCACAACAAGCCACAACTTCAGTGTGTCCCTATCCAACAAAGGTAGTCTATGAAAGCTGCGTGGAGTGTTCTTCGACATTTTGTTGGCACAATTTGGAAATGCACAAACACGAACCATTGTTTTTTTGTTTTTGTATCCTTCACTCACGTTTCCTCTGTAGTCTTCCGGCAACTTGTCACCTCATTCGAGATTTCAGAACGAGACTTCTCCTTGAGCGAGAATTGGTTAGACACAATAACAAACAGGCTGGATCAAGCTAAAGGTAGCCTAAAGAAAAACGTTTTATTTCTCTGTAGGGTCCTTTTCATAATTGTGTTAGACAGTTACAATAACAATCTAAACCTGTCAGTGGCTAAAACAAGGTCTCTTAGTGGACGTACATTGATGGAGCGTAATTGCCCTTTTTGCGTTGGCTGTAGTGCTCTCGCTCAATACTGGACCAATTTCAAAAATGTCTGTCCCCATTAGTCACTTAGACACACAAACATGGGAAAATAGGGTCCAGGTTGAAAAATACTGATGTTTCCCTTTCAGGCCCTTATAATCTACCCTCCATCGCATGTCGCATCTATGCTCTATGCAATACTCCTGTTCACTTCCGGTCTCCACCAGCAAACCTCTCCCACTTTTTGAAACCACACACTAACACACCAACTCCCCTGAGTGGTAAGGAGGGCTTACTACCATCTCCCTAGGCATAGGTTCTTGTACCTACCTCCACTTCCACACTTCAAAATCAGCGGTTGAATAGTCATGTGTAGTTCAGTGTCCTGTAGAGCCTCCTGGTGGTTTGAAGACACAGCACATGCTCTGGATGTCAGCCCTGCTGCTCTTTTATAACTGACCTGATTTTCTATAGTTTCTTTAGTAGTTGTAGTGAGCCGCACAGAATGTTGGATACTTAGGTACGCTGTGTCTAGGGGCCATTAAATGAGCTTTATAATATACTGTTAGGTTGTAAGGATGCATTTAAATAGCTTTTATACTATGCATAAGATATGATTGTGTAACAAATGTGCTTTTAATCCACCACTCTGGTTAATCCTCAGCATGTTAGTACATCTCTAGCAGTTTGATCAGGCAGAAAAATTATCTACCCAAGGTTTTAACGCTGAATTCCCTGTCTCGATATTTAATCTTGAAATAAACATGGGAAGATAAGAGCTCTTTGTCAGATTTTCTTCTAACCCAAAGTAAGAACAGTTAGTTTAGTTTAAATGTGTTGAACAAACGCAAAAAGTAGACAAGGTAGTTTTTGTCCGTTTTATTATCACAGAAGCACAACAGGTACCACTATGTAGGTGAACAACCAACTCACAACCATGAAAAAAGGAATGCTAAGAAAAAAAAAAATCCAATCACAGCATTTTTTTCAACCTCCAAAACAAAACACAACACAATGTCAGATATACATGGCAGAAAGAAGCAAAAGAACTTTGGATTATTCACTTTCCTTAAGTGTTGTACCAATACACTCATCCTAGGATCTTTAACTTGAAACTGAAGCACCTACATCAGACACATGCAACAGCATTCATACTTTAAATTCACTATTCAGCTATGAAGTACCAATTACTGGGGCTGTCACTCAAAAGTAATGTTTCAAAAATTACTTTTAAGAAGTTAGTCCTACAAAATAAAACTGGTCCGACTGAAATGCATTTGTAATTCAATTCAATTCAGAGAGAAAGGAAATAAGACAAATTTAAAGTCATTATTTAGCCAATCAAAAACAGCTGGAGTACCCGAGTGTAAACCTGATGACCTTTTTATTGTACATTCAAGAAATAAAGAATCCTCCACCTTAATTGATCATAAAAAAACTAAATATCAATAAAAAGCCAACTTGACAAGAAATGGAAATTATACCAGAACTAAGTTATAGTTATGACAACTGCAATACGATTGTTAAGTCCAGAAAAAAACAAGTTTCCCTCCTTTTTTAGGTGACAACACCGATCTTTAATGAAAGCAGTATAATAAAACACACAAAGAAAGATGGTGGAAACAGGAGATGCACATCTTACACAAAAAGCATGGGGGAAATGAATACAGAGAGCTACCGCCAGGGTTGACCACAGACGGTGGTTTATATGAGTAAGCTGGGATGGGATCGACAAACATACAATGGGAAGAAAAGGGGAAGTAAGCAGGGAGTGGAGGGGCTGTCCAGAGGGCTACTCCTCGTCCGAGGAGTCCCTTTCAAAACTGTAGGCCATAAAGAATACATCAGGTCGAGGTGGGACGAGGGCATGGCCCGGTTTCACAATCTCAAAGCCCAGGAAACTGAATGTGCGCACCAGTTTAGCTGTAAGAATAAGGTCGGTACAACAGATGTTAAGATGCAGTACGAGTCACAACACGGAAGCCAAAATAACTGTGTTATCAAAGTTGTTCTGAATGAAAAAGGTGTGCTGAGAAAAACAGGGCTGTTAGCACGTACCACGATCATCTCTGTTCTTGTAAAAGCAGACAACCACGCTAACGACTTTCAGATGTTCTTCAGCAAACTCCAGCAGAGCAGCAAAACTGCAGGGAGAACAGAGGGCAGCTTTGGTTAGAAAATAGCAAACAACCTCTCCACAAACAGGCACAAAAACATGACTAATCTCGTACATATCCCGCAAGAAAAATGTGTCAATATGATCATTTAAAAATGTCTGCTTTGGCTTCCTCTCAGATGAAAGTGAGACGACCTAAATCTGTAATATCAGCCTAAAAATTGAAGATTAACAGGTAATCAAGGCTTGAAAATCTACAGTCCAATCACTTTCACGCCATCTTTTTAAAAAACTAAATATTTGTACTTGTTTTACTCTGATGTAAAGCGTCTGTTTACGGTAACATGGCTCCAGTGTGCCATTGTAAAGACCTGAAGCTTTGTTCCACTTGAGGTCTCTCCTGTTGCTAACAATCTGGCCTCACCTCTCCTTGCTGCCTTCAGGAAGAGGGTCAAGAGGGATCTCCACATAGAGTGCGCTGCTGCTTAGGACAGCATCCCACTGTATTGTCTTGGTAACGGTGGGACGACTTAGGAAGTGGAGTATCCCAGGGCGACCATTCCCTGCTGGCTCCTCCGTTACAGTCAACCTTCGATCCTGGAAACACAAACACTCGTAACACATCTGAAAACAGCCGTAGGTGACATTAAAAGTGTCAGTATTGTGTAGATGGCATAATCCAATTATAATCTACAACTACAATGGAATTGTGGCCAAAATAATTACATGCACACACGGGCCTGCTACTCTGGCCAAACAGAGCAACTGAGCGTATAAAAAAATCTGAACTCTAAAAAAGGAAAAAGAAATGTAATGACGTGCCAAACGTAGATGTCACTGGATCAGGTGACAGGAAATGGTTTCAGCTCCTATTCTTGACATATTTCTTTCTGCAAAAAAAACACAGATTTCCCTTGTTTCTGCATCTGCGTGTGTGTCTTGACTTACTGAGTGGAGTAGACGCGCTGAAGGAGTGTGATCCCGTGTGCCATTCCCTCGCCCACCTGGGATCTTCAGGGGTGGGAGAGGGGCATCAGGAGCACCACAGAGGCCCCGGGCCGCGGGTACTACTACAGTGCAGGGACAGGCTGGAAGGGAAGACACAGGAGGACATAATGTAAAAACCAAACACTGTAACTGTAACAGAAACACAATTCACTTATAACAAAAAGGTGTTCTGTAAGTCACCATGTATCAAAGGATTTTAGGTAACTACGGCCTCTTGTCATGGTACTCCAGACAAATACAGGCTTTGACCAACTTTGCAATTGTGTGCCAAGAAGAATTGTAGCAATAAAATGTCATGTGGTGAAATATAGTAGCCCAAACAGTATCTTCTGAGATTATGCTAATGACTTGAATTGCAGATGCTCATTAATCCGATACTGATAACCAAAATGAGTTTTTCCCAAGCTGTAAACATTACCAAATACTGCAGCTACTAACATCTGAGTGCTCAATCCAAAACATGTGTTACGCAAGCAGGCCTGGGTGCTCGCTCAAATTGTTTACAGTTTATGTTCCTCAAAACAATGGCACCATGTTTACAGTTGTTACCAGAACCTTTTAAAGAGCTGTGCGGTAATGCAGCAGGATGCGGTGGGAAGCAACCAACCGAAAATATTTGCTGCTAAAAACCCAATCTGTTGGGTAAACCTACTGTATCTTGTGACTTAGTTCACACACGGTATAAAAAAGGCACGGACAAAGCCATGCAAATGGCAGATTTTCATACGAACAAACTGATCTCATAACATTCAAGAGATGTATCTGTCACATACATACAAGCACCTAAATATAGTGACATGTTTTCGCATCAAACTCCCAGACAGTACACAATTCAAGTGCAAATAAATTATAAAAAGCTTGTTTTGTCCAAACCCTGAAGATACAGTTTACTGTATCATAAGACAAAAAAGAAAATCCACACAACTGAGAAGGTTAGGACATTAGGATATGTTTGACATTTTTGCTTACACAATGACTTGACAACTAACTGCAACTAACTCTCATTTTTGGCATTTTTAATTTATCCGATTATTTCGAATCATTAATTATTTTTATGAAACGTTTGAAAATAGTGAAAAATAACCATTATGTACATTTCTGACAGGCCAGGAGGATGTTTTAAAATAATAGTCCAAAAGTTGAAAAACTATTTAGTTTACCATCATATTATAACAAAGGCATCACATCCTCACGTTAGAGTAACCAGTAATTATTTCGAATTTGTTACGAGAAAAATGAGAAAAAATATATATTATAATACATTTTCTTATATCTACGAATGACTTTTGCTACAGTTGATATACAATAATACAGTAGCTACTCTATATTAAGAGCTGTCACTGTCACAGAGTCAGGGTGTCTTTCTTGCATTAAGACTGAAAGTGTGGCTTTTTTAAGCTGGGTTACAAATCCATATATTGGATGACTCTCTTGGTGTATACAACATGGCCTACATAACGTAAACCCTTCAAATAATACATTTTTAATGCCTTCTGTAAATTCATTTAACAGCCAAGTTCATCCGCTGTGTTTTCACTTTGTTGTGCTAACGCTATTGTGGAATAGGACACAAGTCTTTAACATAAAAAACGACAATAATCTCTCCGTCCGGTGATAGCTAATTATTTATTTACATGTGACGTTACCACCGCATCACCGTGTACAGTCGTCGTGTCGTCATGAAGCTGCTGCTGAGTCAGTTGCGTAATAATCAACCTGACGCGGTTGTCAGATCACGAGATCAACGTGGCCAGAAACGTGTGCTCACCTGACGATTTTTCGGGCATTTACGGGGATTTTTTTTTAACCTGCTCCAATTTTTTTTCACTCTTGTTTTCCTTTCCTTGATCCGCCAAATGCTATAGCTAACTGTAAGAACCTGAGTTAGGTTAAGTTGTCTGAAGTGGCGAATCCGTACACTGTTTTAAAAGGCAATGTTGGCCACAAAGTTACAATGTTAATAAACATTTGACGTTACGGCCATTCAATTTTTCTTATAGCAAGAATAATGGAAATAAATGGTAAATGCTGCTGGCAATAGTAGGAAACAGAGCTGGCTAACGCTAGCCCTCCTGAATAATATTAAATATCCCTAACATTTTGATGGTTGGTTATTGATAAAGATGCTCTATCACAATAAAAATGCATGCAGAATGCTAACGTTACAGGCTTGGAACCATTTTACGTTAACGTTATGTGATGACGAGAAACGTTAATGACCATTCCTTCTTTCTATTTTCCTTGTCAGTAGCTATATAACGGCACATTAAACAATGTACGTTATTTGTTAACATTGCCCCTATATATATCTATCTTTGATTCTCATTAACAAGATAATTTACGTCACTATGTTGAAACGTTGATGCTAACTGTTAGCTAGCTGGCTACAGTGACGTACCACAAGTTCGAAGAGGTTCATTGCTAAGATTAGCTAGCTAATGCTGCTCATGTCGTCTCTCGGGCCAGCAAATGAATACCCGTATCTTATTTCAACATAACAATTTAACCATGGCTACCACAACGCGTAACGCTGGGACATGAGTGATATGTGCATTACATATAAACTGTACATTTAAAGCTAAACGCGTTTTACTTCCGCTTTATGTGGCTGCAGGCTAGGTTAGCTTAGCCACCCCTCCCCCATATCCGGGTTAGCAGTCAGCAAGCTAGGTGAGGTAATTTTGTATCAATTACTTACTTCCCGATCATATCACAGATAGCATTACTCAAATCCGCCATTGTAGATAAAGATTGCTGTTTTCCTTCTTTCTCGCGAGCAAAGCAATGACTGTTTAGGATCCGCTGGAGGTTGGATTTTACCATCCGGCCTCGGGTAGAGACACGACGGGCTGACTGCTCTCTGCAATGCTTGGCAAGCTAATGATCGACGGAGAGTCAGGAGCTGGTACAAAAAACAATAGTAAGTCACCCGCATTGAAGGTTACACGTTTCCGTTTGACTTCAAATTATTAGTCGGATGAATCGAACATGTTTGTATTTAGTCATACACGGTTAAAAGTGTACATTTCGATAAGAATAGCAGATAACATTAGGGAAATTCACAGTGCAGATATGATAAAGGATGTTGGATTACAAATGACCAATTGCATCATCAGTGCCTATCTAAAACAGAATTTATGATAAACCTAACATAGGCCTTCTTTTAATATACTGTGTTTATAGTATTTAATTAATATAGTCATTTTCAGAATAAATAAGATCATGAATTCAAGGTCCCTGTCCACTAGATTCTTTTAAAGTTTTTGACCAAAAAAATATTATAAATGTATATACTACTGTGTATTATTTGCATTTTTATATATTTTATATTTTGTTTGTTCAGTTAATTGTTCTATTGTATGATTTTTGTTGAATTATTACTGGTAATTTTATTTCCCACCACGAAGATCTAAAAGTTGTTCTTCACACTACTAGGAATACTGGTCAGGAAATACTAAATCCTTTTTTCTCTTGGCTTAAAAGTAGTCCCATTTATAATAATAATAATAATAATAATAATAATAATAATAATAATAATAATAAGTTGAGTTTTAAAAATACTGGAATCATCTTATAAAACATCCATGTTTGAATGTAAACTGATAGAGCTCCTAAATTCTTGCAAGGCTCATAGGTCCTATGGAGCAAAATTATTGTTTGTGTGGTCGTCTGTGCTATTACTTCAGTTCAGTGAGGTTGTGTGTGTGGCAACGCTACTTAGTACCTAACAGTTAGTATGCCTAACAGCATACAGGGTTTTTGACAAAATAATAAACTAGCTATTTCCAAGATTTCAGCTGCACTTCATGGTCTTCATCATTGGCTTGAGATTTCCGATGAACAGTGAGGTTAAAAGATGTGCACCTTTATTTTCTATTGACATCACAATTAATGTTAATTAGATTTCTGCAGAAAACAGGCCTACACACATTTGCACAATATGCATATATATATTGTTGTTAAAGCACAAGATAGGACTGTTCAATAGTTCGTCCTTCTGCATTTAATTTGTGGCATTTTAGATGAGCACCATTATTAGCCAGTAATGCGTTCTGCCTACCAAAAATAATGCAGCACAGACATCCTGGTTTAACACATGCTCGGTTCAAATCTAATATGTTCACTTCAAAATAAAAAACACGACTTTTATTTTGAAAGAGGAAGACATGGTTGCAGCTAAGCCTAAAAGTATCTTATATCTAGCTTCACAGTGTACTGCTAACAAGCTAACGCAGAAGATGCTATGAAAGATCCTACTGTAACTTCACCTAAGAAAACTGACTGGTCCAGACCTGGGGCCACAGTTAAAATAACAATAAAGTAGTACTAGCACTAAACTATCTTTATTATATATATAGTACAGTTAATTTTAATTTCAATACAAACTAAAGCTACGTGTCCTGATCATCAACAAGTAAATGTCGAGCCGAGAAAACAAATAGCGTAACGTTAGCTGTTAGGTTGTTAGCTGTCGTTAGGCTAGCGGCTATGTACATTAGGGCGTCTAATGGAAAAGTACCGAGGACGGAGAAAAACAAAGACTCCAAGGCCTATGACCTCACCTGGCATTTTGACACTTAGCCCTGGAAAAAGCAATGGTTCATTGAAGTGTAGCTTATGTGTTGGGTGTTTTGCGTGGTGGAAATACATTTACTGTAAAGTAAAATACCGATATTTACTAATAGGACTCCACTACATTTATTGAATTGAATTTAATTTAATTTAATTGAAATGTCTTTAATGTCCCCAAGGGGCAATTTGGTTCACAACATGTAGCCAACACATAAACATTAGCACAGAAAAAGCACATAAAACCTAAAATAGTAAATAGATAAAAACATGAATACACATGTACACTACACTTAAAAAATATTATTATTATTATTATTTGACGGCTATATATTACTTTGCAGATTAATTGTAAATGTTTTACATAAAAACATCTGATTAAAATAGCATGCATTATTAAACTACCCATCCGTAGGCCTATATCGCAATCTATTCAATAATCTAATCTAATCAATTTAGCTTCTCATTGACCAACAAAATTAAAGCACTGCTCGCATATTGCATCAATAAGACTAGTATATAATAATGCAACGCTTGCAGGTATACCATTAATGAGTCAACGACGTCAATGACTTTTACTTTGATATTTTAAGTGCATTCTGTTGTTGATACCTATGTACTTTACTTAATTAACATACTGAATGTTTATTTTGTATTTTGAATGGAGTATTTATGGTGTGTTACTGCTACTTCAGATTAAAAACTTAATTATTCACTTTTATTTCCTTAACTGTATATAAATAACTTGACGATAATGTAATATGACATGTTAAAAGTATTGCTTAGAAGTTTAGATAAGATAAAAGTGATAAAAGAAAAGTATTTGTGCAATAAGGATAAACTGGGTGCAAAAACATATCGTCTGCTATTCCTATTTCGTCCACACGGTGGCGACAAAGCAGCAGCAAAACCATATAAGCACAACTATGGCAAGCTTTTTTTTAACATTTAACAGCTAGACTGTGTTGCAGATATCTGTAATTCAGTTTTGCCTAGTCAAAACTGAATTACAGATATCTCTAACTGTCGTTTCGACCAGTCACAATTACGTTACAGATATTTTGAATGACAATTCCAACTATCCAAAAGGTAATTAGCCTACGACTAGTCGGAAATACGTTGTTGATATCTACAATGTTAATTCCGGATTGTCAAACTTAGCTTTTAAATGTTAGAAGTGCTTGCCATACAAAACTGCATACCCCCAGTTTCAAATCACACAAACCAATGGGTTACGTCACTGAGACGTCCACTATTTTTACAGTAGGGGAGAGCCGGGACAGTTGAAACGCGGGACAGATGAAACATTCCAGTTTTCTCCGAGTGCAATGATGACAGACTTCCTTAGGTCAACAAATAGAGCATGTTAACCTCCTTCTATCAGCCAAATATATTCCTGTTATTTCCTTTTATCACGGAGTTACAGGCGATAAACGATCGTGATGGTCGAAAGTAAACTTCATTAGCGGTTACATTTTTTCGATTATTAATGAGTGTTTTTCATTTAAAGGTTTGACTAGGCCTACATGCTTATTCAGTAGACCATTTACTGTCCTCCACAATCCCAGACTTTCATATTGCATGCTTGTTTACATGGAAAGCAAAACAGGTTATATATAATGGCATATTCATGTCGGGACAGTTGAAACAGCTGTTTCAACTTTCCCCGACCTGGCTGTAACTCCATATGTAGCCTATTTTAAGTAAATGCACAAATAACTGTGTTTATACAATAATTTATGGAGGTGAGACATGGAAAAGCAGTTTTAGAAAGATGAAAATATATTTGAGTCCACCAGGTATAGGGGGTCGAGTTTCCCCATGTTATCCTACTGACTGGCTGTGTGTAGGCACTTATTTGGAGTGCCCTAACTCACGTAAAAAACGACATTTTCCACAATAGACATAGGCTAGGCTACATAATAAACATTAGGCTATATAAATGGGAACACTTACTGTTCTAGCTATAAAAATGGCAGAATCATCCACAGTGCATGATATTTCAATAACCGCTTCATATATGCGCTTCATGATGACGGTGATTAGTTGTTAACAGACATTCACGAAGACGTAAAGCCCAGCAACAATCTATCTAAAATAACACCTTTTGGGAGTACCATTCAGGATATGTAGCTAGTAAAATATTAAAGTTGTGGGAAGTTTATAGGCTATGGCTTAAACTGTGTTTCATCCGTCCCCGCCTGCTGTTTCAATCGTCCCGACCAGGAGGGACGGATGAAACATCACGCACGCCCCACTGTTGCTGTAATAATTCCTGAACGGTTTTGTTCAAAGCTGAAAATGCAGCTGTATTTGACAGATGACATGTGTAGGTTGCTAGTGACAAAATATTAGCTTTCAGTGTGATACGATCGCTTTGTAAATTACGTTTAATTAAAAAGTGTTTCAACTGTCCAGGTGTTCTGACGGAACACCATACCCATCAGAATGGCATACCTTCGGTAAATGCGCATGTGCAGCAGTGAAATTTGTGGAATTGCGCATGCGTTAAATTTAAACCATCATTTCAGCATACCTAAGATTACAAGCGGTAAGTTTTGGTGTATTATATCGCATATTATATACACATTACTTAACTTCATGACTTGTACAATCAAAGGGACTATCAAAACAGCATACTCCTTTATAAACAATTTTTTTTAATAAACCAACCACCTGTAGAAACTGTATTTTTTTATTAAACAAAGGGGCTATCAAAACAGCATACCCCTTTATAAACTGTATTTTTATTAAACCAGGGGCTTTCAAAACAGCATATCCTTCACAAACACTGGTATGCTGTTTTGACAAAGTAGGCTAAATTGACAGACCGCGCTATCAAACTAAACTTCCGGTATGCTATTCTGACAAAGTATGCTACATCGACAGAACACCGGCTCTCGATCCCCTATCACAGTATGACCTCATTTCAGCCAGCAACAATCACTCGAGTCCAATTGATTAAGTGTCTGATAAAAGTTAGGGGAAATCTTTTATATAAAGCTTAGAATATGTTTGTCTCCATATTCAATTCCCCACCTTGCCTAATCAAACTCTGCTCACTGAAACTGCATGACATCAATTTAATACTTGGGCATTTAAATTCATATTTGGCATACAGGCATGCGAGAACTTAAAACGAATATTTCCCTAAATAATGAAGTGTTCATGCTCATATGGGAGATGCCAGTTTGTAAAAGATCCTCTCCTCCTCTAGCCTGACAAGCCAGACCCACATAGGTGCGTCTAGATTTCTAGGCTACTCCTCCTCTGCTTTTAACTTTTCAAGCGCCTCGGCCCACCCTCTCATTCAAGTTTGTCCCTCAGCGCGATCCGTCGGTCGTCCAGAGAAAAAAAGAAAAGCAACTCCTGAGAGCGAGCGACGCTTTCAGCTCATGTACCAACTGCCTCAAAAATGGAAAGCGACACAACTGTCAGGAGAATAAAACCCTTCGGGACACAGAATTATGTAGCGCAAGATAACGACGGTTCCCGGGACCGGTGGGAGGATAACGGCTACAGCGATGACCCGAAGAGGAAGCCCGAAGTGAGCATATATTTGCTGCGGGAAGGGCTTGCAGCTTCTCTGGTCTCTGTGTTTATTTTGGTGCTGTGGGGACTTGTTCATTTGTCGCTACAGCAGCTCGTCATTGGGAACCCAACCGGCGAGTTCAACGCAGGGAGAGCCAGGTGAGTTTTGTATTGATTTTGTCTTTATGTTAGTTAACGGTCGCGAAGCAGCAGAGCTAACCTTTCCTCTAGTTTGGCAACAGACCCGCCTAGAAACCACTACCGGGTGTCCCCTCCCCTCCACCTCCACCTATTACCTCCAAGGTAACCTACAGGGCAGACAGGTGTGTTAACGGGTAATTCGTAACGGTTGGAAGAGTTTGGCTCAGGGGATGAGAGGTACAGAGGTAGCCTACAGCAGCCTCTGGGACTGGTCTTTAAGTGATGTAGCCCCCATCAAGTCAAAATGAAATGTCCTGCACAGAGCGTGTTAATATAATATTATTCTATAAACTCGAAATCTAAACCTGTGAAAAGCTAAAATAAATAGTTTTGACGGGTAACGTAACATGGCAAGTGTATTTGTATAACACATTTCATAACTTCACAGTGCCTTACACAATGTATTAAGACATCAAAAAGGAAATGCATTACAAAACGAATTAAAAGGACAGGAAGTGGGCTACGAATCATTTGAGTCATTTTTACTTCAAATAATTTTTGTTTTCCCTGTTTTATATCATTGTTATCAGAATATCTAGGGTTGTGTGGGCCCTTAAGTGGAAGAAAGCAAGCAATTTGAAGATGCATGTCTTACCATTTTTAGATTGTACACACTAAGTAGGCCTACCTGATTAATCAATGCTCTGCCCTACTCCGGTTGTTGACAGCCAGCCCATTAATGAATGACTGATTTAATTCTTATTTATCTATATTGTCATCCTTGTACGTAAAAGTTGGCAAGGCTTCTCTCGGTGTAGGCCTATTTAAAAAAAACAAGAACAAATAGGCCTAAATAAAAGCAGTAATAGCATGTTACAAAAGGATTAGGTGATTTGACTGATGTGACAGTAGCCTACAAGATTTAATGTGAGGAAAAGGGGGCACAGGTAACCTTTGATAAGCACTTGTCATTTCTGGCATTTTATATAACAATGATATTCTATCAAAAATAAACTGATAACTAAAGTGCACTCAGTTCTGCATTTCGGCTGCTTTCAGTATTCTGCCAAAATACACAAATTGCGTATTGAATTTAAAGCAATTGAAAGGAAATCATTCCTAGTGCTGTCCCTTATGATTATTTTCGTCGCCCTTGTGCTTTTTAGCGGGGGAAGTTAACCCTCTCCTGGATTTCATGTAAAAGCGCCACAAATAAATCGCGATATTTCGCAGCCTTTCGCGCTATGTAGCCGATATTGCGTCAGTTGACTTTGCGATGAAGATAAAAAATAAAACAATATATTGTGCAGCCCTACTCCTATTCATTCTAAGAACCTGCAACATTTAAAAAGCTCCTCAACTTTACAGTGCAACATGTTTTATCAGATTTTCAATCCCTGTGAGAAGGAGAGACGTGGCTTATGGCACTGTGGTTGAGCTCTTGAAAGTGCTGGGCGACAGGATTTGCCATCATTTGGCTGGTTGCTCTACAAATGAGTCAGGCATGCTGCATTGAACTGATTAGTGCTCTGAGCTGCTTTGCTCACAATCATGGCTTTCATGAGTCCATGCCCTGCCAATCAAGAATTGAATTATGAGCCTAAGCATTAAACAGAGCCTTCGGTGCTGCTGTAAAAATGGAATGAAAGCAGTTCTGACATCTTCAATATCATTTGGTACCAATTTTGTCACTACAAGGAAACTACATGTGAGGGGCTTTGTGACTTTCTAGGGCAAAAGCAAAGGAAAAACAAGCATTTAGTGTTATTTATCCTTGCTTGGAACAGCTGGACTACAAGAAATGGCTTCCCCCACCATGGTTGGATAACAGATAATATTATGTTGTCACCACTGTGAGCATCAGCTAGCACAGCAGCACTTCTGCAGCTGTGGAGCTAACACTGGCCTTTCTTGAACTGCTGCAGCAAACACCAACTGCTACTTCTTTTATTATTATTATTTTTGGGCATTTTTAGGCCTTTTATTTATAGAGGACAGCTGAAGACACGAAAGGGGAGAGAGAGGGGGAATGACATGCAGCAAAGGGCCGCAGGTCGGAGTCGAACTCGTGGCCCCTGCGTCGAGGAGTAAACCTCAATATACTGTATGGGCACCTGCTCTACCAGGTGAGCTACCCAGGCGCCCAGCAGCTGCTACTTTTTAAGAAAATATGAAAAGCAGTTTTTTTTGCCTTAATTTCCTGTTTCCATCTCCTCACCTGAGGGAGTCTGTGCAGTGGCAAGGAAGATCAGGTCAAAGTAATACAGAACCATGGCATACTGTAACCTGACTGGGTTAGGGCAGTGCTCCAAGTGGGCAGTGGTCCAAACTCAGAACTCGGCTAGCATAACAAAGATTGGATACACCCTGTTTGTGTATAAAATGCAAAATACATACATTAGTTCTAGTCCTATCTTTTGTGGGGTCATCTTTGTGACTTTGGAAAGATCCTCACCCAGTTCACTGTGTGAAGGAGAGATGTCGGCGATGGTGCATCTGTAATATTTAGAAGAGTATATTAGAGAGAATATTTAGCTTCTCTCACAAACATGCACATGCAGTTTAAGTTTTTAAACTTTAAGGTGGTTTTTAAAAAGAAAACCAGGACTGTGACCTCACACGTACGACGAGTCACTGTCTTTAACAGTAGCATTGAACTGCAGGACATTAATAACGTAATGTACTGTAATTTCATGATGGAACACGTAGGCATGTTTTTCCGCACCTTCACAGTTTAACGGCATCACAATACTCTCTCTCTCTCTTTTCACTCTTCGCTCACCTCACAATCTAGACGGCACTTGGAGCAGATCACCAGCGTTGGCCCTCGGCCAGTGGGCAGCCAGGAGAATGAAGTCCTGACAGTGGGCTACTTATTGGAGCAGATTGAGAACATCCGGGTTGAGACCGCAGCGGGCCCCCATCAGCTCACGGTAGATGTGCAGCATCCCACTGGGACTTTCTCTATTGACTTTCTTGGAGGCTTTACTAGCTTCTATGACCGTGTCACCAACATTGTTGTCAGGCTGGAGCCTAAGAGCGGGGCGCAGCATCTCATGCTAGCCAACTGCCACTTTGACACAGTGGCCAACAGTCCAGGTACAAAAACATTCCTCCTTCTCTTGAAGAATTCTGCCTACTTTTCTTCTCTTACTGAAGATATTGACAGTGATGAACATTGAGCTATGGATAAACAGATTTAGCACTCAGTTTGCGTGTAGATACATGCATTCATCCACCTGTGTGCCAAACTTGAATTACCAGAAAGGAAAGGACCTGTATTTGAATAAATGAAAGAGAATATGCAGTACATTTGAACAATAATTCCTGTATATTTGATCAAATCCATCTTTTTCAACTGATTGCAACTTCTCGAATCGACTGTCGCAACCCCTCGAGTGCCATCTTGTATATCTAAAATGGTGAATCTGTGGTGGCTCATTTTGGGTTTAATTACTGTGTCCTGTGACTGATCTGAAGAGCACTTTATAGCAAATTCTTTTGTTTTTTTACATTTTCAACCACCATTTTCCCATTCTAACCAGCATTGCTCCAGGGATGGCAGTCAATGTCAGTCTGTCGGTTCCCCACTTTGATTTCTTACTGAAATATCTCAACAGCTATTGAAAGGATTACCATGACATTTTGTACAGACATTCAAGTTCCCCAGAGGATGAAGCATACTGACTCTAGGGATCCCCTGACTTTTCTTGTAGTGCCCCCATGAAGTTCTCATTCAGGCATTCACGGTCCCCAGAGGATGAATTGTAAAACTCACTTTTAATCTAGTGCCATCATCAGGTCAAACTTTCATTTTGTCCAATACTTTGGTTAATGACCAAATACCTGCAAACTAATGACATTACAACCAGAAGCCTCAGCTAGACTTTGTGTTTAGTGCTAATTAGCTAATTTTAGCGCGCTAAACTAAGATGGTGACTATGTTTAACATTATACTTGCTTAATATCAACATACTAGCATTGTCATTGTTAGAATGCTGATGTTAGCATATAGCTTTAAGCATCTCTGAGTCACAGTACAGCCTCACAGAGCTGCAACATGGCTGTGTGCGGCTCTTTTCCTCAGTGTGCACAAGCCATGGGTTTCCTTTCCAGCATGCTAGTCCTCAATTAGTTGTATGATGATAATACCCTCATTTGTGTCCCGTGTTGTGAACTGCAGTCATGTGGACCACATAGTGTGAAATTTAGCCAATCCAGAAACTGTGGATATCCTGACTACTTAGAGCTAGACTGCACAGTAATAGCAGTGCTTGTTGATGATAGATAGCACATTGTGCAGACATACTTTCTTTGCCTTGTGTTAATTCAGGGATTTTCACAGTTTCACTCCACACCCTTGAGCCTTTTGGAGAGACATATCTTCCCACTTAACACACATGCTCACAAATAGGCACACACAGCTTCACCAGTAAAAGGAAATGTATCAAAGAGGTGTGGACCAGGAAGGTACACATACATTTTAATGTCCACTGCTGCCTGCCAAGCCTTTGATTTCTTGAAATTCTAAACACATGCTAAAAAATAGTAAGTAGTACATTGTCTTGCACATATTTTTGTCCACATATATTTAATGTACCCACAGTACAGGCAAACGCAGTCAGCACAGCAAACTTATAATTAAGTCACTTTTTCTAGTTTAAAGCTGCAATGTGCACAGGTGAACTATTCAGGCTTTGATATTTTTACTCGCCATCTTCTGAACTCTCAGATCTTTTAGGGGTCAAAGATTAGGATGTAGCTAGCATAAGTGGCAGCAACAGGAGCATGAATGGTACCAAGACAGACAGTGAACAGGCTCCCACCCCCACCTCGTGAACACATTCAAGAAAGCTGGAGCACATGATGCCGCATGATCTTTAGGCATTCTTTTCCGCTTTCTTTGCATTTATTCTCAGTAAATTGTGTTCCTCACCACTAACCTGTCTAATCTTTCCACATCACATGCCCTGTTCACATGCTCTTTTCTTCTCTTCTCACTATTACCTTTTTCAAAATGCTCTCACCGTTATATAAAAGCAGTGGGAGCTTGGTTTGTACCAGCTAGTCACATTCTTCACACGTTTACACCCATAGCCTACTCCCTTCTCATGTGTTTCTTATTCTTTTATTTTATGATTAACATTTTTTTAAAACCGCATACAAAACACACAACTTACAACATGAAACACATCCCCTCCCCCGGAACACTCCCCATTCGTCATCACTACGTATTTAAAGAAACCTAAGAATAAGCCAACAACCATAATTATTCAATGCAATTGGAACAATTTGGTGTGTCTTTCAAAACAATTCTAAACAACATGGAGGGAGTCCAAATAGAAGCAATGCATTGTGTTTGTTATTCTGATGTACATCAGAGTTATAAGCTCTATCACCTGAATGTGTGTTGCAGCTAATCACAAAGGGTCAGGACAGTTGGGTGATCTGGGCCAAGCCAAGCTTCTGTTGCCTGATACAAATGCGAAAGGCAAGTAGAAGCAGGTTTTTCGTATTATTGACACACAAACACTGGTTTCCTTGTCTTAGGTGCCAGTGACGATGCAGTGAGCTGTGCAGTGATGCTGGAAGTCCTCCATTCTCTGGCCAATCAGTCTACTCCTCTCCGTCATGGAGTTGTCTTCCTTTTTAATGGGGCAGAGGAAAATATCCTTCAGGTAACATGAAGTGGCAAGGTCTTATTTCCTCCGTTACATTTTCCCTTTCTCTCTCACTAACTCTTTTGACTTTCTCTTCATCAGGCCAGTCACGGTTTCATTACTCAGCATCCGTGGGCCAAGCAGGTGCGAGCCTTCATTAACTTGGAGGCTGCAGGTGTTGGGGGCAAGGAGGTTGTTTTCCAGACAGGTACTGTACCAAACAATCTAAGTTTGGGTTTGTTTATTAGCATGTTTGTTCCTTTGGTTTCCTCCTCAAATAAATGCAATGCAGCTTTTGCTTTAAAAAAAGTTGGACTATCTGAAGAATTGCAGAATCACTATCCAGTTTTGTATTATATACCAACAGTATATGCCCTTCTGGCAGGCAGCCACTATTCCATATCTTTATGGATTACTAGCAGCCTGATTATGGTTCCTGAGGAGCCTGTAACGTTGTATTCATATTTTAGACATAACCTGGTGCACATCATTACCAAAATGCCTACATTACCAAAACCACAGCTAGAGGTAAAGACAGCAAGAAACAGGGTTGTATAACCCTCATGATATACCTTCTTCTACAGAATGGTTATTCTTTGTGCCAAAACCTAGGAAAGTGAGATAACTGCCCAATATATAAAATATCCTACAAACCTTTTCTTCCTGTTCCCCAAAAGGTCCAGAGAATCCGTGGCTGGTCCAGGCCTACGTTCACGCAGCCAAACACCCCTTCGCCTCTGTGGTCGGCCAAGAGGTCTTTCAGAGTGGCATCATCCCCTCTGACACTGACTTCCGCATCTACAGGGACTTTGGTAACATCCCAGGTAATGCTGAACAACCTTCTCAGTAGTCCTGTGGTTGACAATACAAATACAATACAATACAAAGCAAAGGTTTTTATTTTTCATTTTTTCATTTCTTATATTTTTTACAGGCATTGATCTGGCTTTCATTGAAAACGGTTTTATCTATCACACCAAGTATGACACTGCTGACAGGATCCTGACAGACTCGATACAGAGAGCAGGTACCCAGCATACACACACACCCATCTACGTGAACCTACATGTACTAAACTTCAGCTGGTGGGTGTGTCTGACTGTCAAGAAGAGAGCAGTGACTGCAGCAGTAGACTGGTGTGGTAGAAACAGCTGCCAACGTTGCTTTTCTGTCACAGAGAAAAAGACGCATGCTGCCCCAAAAAACACATGCTGACCCCCAGTTTCAGACTGCTGATCTCATTACTCCTGAAAAAATAATAAATGCATACGTACATACTTGTTGCGCTTGCCCTCATTTACCTCGTGCATCTGTGTTGCTGAATTATTTTCTCTTTACTTAGCAGAGAATCCAGTCAGTCAGCACTAAAAACCTGAGACAGTTCGCATACTTCCTCTCTCTCAGCAGCTACTGGACATCTCCCTCCCCTTATTCTGTCTACAGTGACTCACAGGGAAAGGCATGAATTATTAGAGAGCAAAAGTGAGATTTCAGAGGTAGGTAGAAGGTATTTTTAGTCTGTAGAGAAGGAGGCAGAACCGTTTTGTAAGGTGGAGGGAGTAGATACAGCACAGGGACAGTGAATGAGGAGGATACACCAGTAGCTCTGCTCTGTAAATGCCTGTGATGAACACAGCAGGTTTTTGGCCTTACCTGTCTAATTCAAATCTCTTTCTTTACCCTTCCCTTTCAACAAAGTGAGGGAAAGGTGCAAGGCTACCATTGATCTAATGTAAAGTCACTTTGTTAATAAAATGGTTACGTATGATTTTGTTTTGGTTTTGGCATAGTGAAATTCAGAAAGGAAAGTTATGTGTAAACCACAAAGCAGAATCGTGTAGCTGAATAGTGAACCCAACATGAACAAGTAGATGTTGTACACTCAGTACACTTTCAAAGCCACATTGAGCTTACCAGGCGGAAGAACAATGGAGCTTTGTCTTATGTATGTGTGTGTGTGTGTGTGCGCTTGCGTGTGTGCAGCAAATAGGGCAGCACAGAAAAATGAAACTTGGCCTCGGCAGCAACCCAAACAGTGACTTCCTACTGAGCCTTCACATAGCCAGATTTATTATCTACATTCAACATCATGATTGTAGCAAATTTAAGTCCCATATACTGGTGTGCAACTGTTGTATAAATATGAGAGGCCATTTAGACCAATAATCAGACTTGACCTCACACACACATACACCACTACACTCTTCGGCACACTACCGCTCGAGGGCATGAATCATATGTGCTCGCACACATTATACTCTGGCACAAACACTCTGTAGTAGTGCATCTAAGACAGAAAATTGTGTTTGTGAGTGAGATTGTGCTGAAGGGGGAGCATTATTGTATGTGTAAGAGGGTGTAGAAGTGTGCGTGGGAGAATATAGTAATGTTGTATGCGCAGGATAATGAAGCCATTTGTTTGAGCAAGTATAATTTAATGATTAAAGCAGATTGTAAGGCTCAATACACAGTAACAGACCTAGTATTTACTAGTATCTTGTATTTAGTGTTTGCATTGCACCCCGCATAAGCAGATGAAGATGGATGGTGTCCATGTGCATATGGTCATATTGCTGCAGAATATACTGTCTGAGTGGCCATTACCTCAGTGCAGCCTGTCCCTGCTGGTCTGACGGTTATACTGAGTCAATAAACCCAGTCTACTGCATGTGATGTGTCAGCTCTATAAAGGCTGAACATTTGTTGTTCACTTTCATATTCATCACTTTCATATTCAGTCACATTAACCATTTATTTCTTCTGGGTAGAAATACAAATGGTGAAAACCAAAAGAGTGAACTCAGTATTTACTCCCTAGTTTGTCCCTTTCCATGAATTCATATGATCTCCTACCCAGTCCTGGTTTTAAGTTAGGATCATGTCCTGCTTGTACTGTCTGGCTGTGCAGCTGACATACTCCTACTCCAAACTGCAGAAATCAATGCAGCTTAATGCAACAGAGCTTTGTTGTGTTACATTTCAGCTTTGAACCTCTTCACTTTGAAACTTACTTCCTGTTTTCAGGCGACAACATCCTGGCCGTCCTGAAGTACCTGGTAATGTCAGACAAGTTGGCCGATTCCTCAGAATATCGTCATGGCAACATGGTATTTTTTGACGTGCTGGGGGTAGTCGTGGTGGCTTACCCATCCCGTGTTGGCACCATCCTCAACTACATTGTAGCCACAGCCACCTTCCTCTACCTGGCCAAGAAAGCATCACGGCCAGGCAATGGGGGTAAGTCACCATTTACTGTGGTGGATGCATGTTTTGTCATTTCCTGTGCTTTGTCTGTTTGTTGTCTGTGTTGCGTGTTTCTTTTTTTTCAAACTGTAAGTGAAAAATTGTCCAATCCCAACTTGTGGGGCCAAATCCACATAGAAACCTGTAGAAGAGTTTGATGAACTTTTTATAGTGTGTTAGGGCTTTATTTACCATTTATCTCCATCTCTCTCAGGTGGCCGATATGTTCGAGATCTGGCCTGTGCTACAGGTGTAGCAGTCCTGAGTTGGTTCGTCACCCTGCTGTCAGTGCTGATTGTTGCTCTGCTTGTCACTCTGCTGGGCCGCTCCATGTTTTGGTACAACCACTTCTATGCCTCCATCTGCCTCTACGGGGCTGCTGCCACGGGCAAGATGATCCTCATTCACACACTGGCCAAGAACTTGTACTACGGTGTAAGTATGGCTCACTGTAGGGCTTTCTTTTAAAGGTAGAGTTTTAGGAAACATTTTGGGTAAAAGGTTTATTTGCTTTCTTGCAACAAACCTTTTTCCCCACTATAAAATCCACCGCTGCTTAAGTCTTTATGCTAAGCTAAGCTAACCATCTCCTGGTTTCAGCTTCATATTGAAGAGACATACTGTACTCTGAAATGCAACAATGTTCAAGTGTTAATAGCAGACTCAATATGTTAATAATTCCTTTATTAAGTATATATCTACTCACCCCCTGGCAACTGCTGAAGTAACCTCTGCGGTACAAGTACCCTTGGTTGAGAGTCACTGTTCTGGTTTAACCACAATGACTCTGAAGCAGGTAACACAAAATTCATCACCTCTCTGCCTACAAAAGTACATGCAGAGCAGTTGAATTAGAAACAATGATTTCAGTGTAGTTGCATTCCCACATCAATCAAGACCAGAATCGGCTCCTAGCATTGATGCGAGACCATACACTGCTGTACGGATTTGTAATGTGTTTGTGTATGTGAGGGGTTTCTATATAACAGCTGGTTTGAAAAATATTAAACCAAAAGGCAAGACTGTAGACTTTGTTTTGTCCCCAAGGGGAAATTCTTTGTCACAAAGACCGTACATTACAAAGTAGCAGTGATTTATCTCGGTCTCTTGTTGTTGGGCTGCTATGGCTACAGGCACCAGGCTTTTGCCATTGCAAGCTCTCTTGCACCTCGAGGTCCTGCACCTGCATCCAGAGGGCAGAATGGTGAAATGGCTGTTGAGTAGGTGTGTGTGTTGTCCTTTGCTATTGTCGTTGCGATGCATGTGATGGCCTTAAAATTGAGATCTGAAGGGGAACCTATTGCTATTTCTTTTTTTTTTTGGGCTACGTTGAGATGGAGGGAGTTATACTTACGCCACTTGGAAAAATTCACAACAGAGTTGTGGTAGTCCGTTACACAGTTATTGTCCGTCTCAGTCAAGCCATGATGTTGACATTCATTTGATTAAAAGAAGAACTTCCTTATGGACGTTGTGCTTTGTAACTAAATATTGCAGCAAGCCTCTGAATCCTACCGTAATGCATTGTAAATTAGGTCAGTAAATTCTTCCTGCAGTAGTGGAGGTGTTGTTCCTTTTTAACTGTGGCCATGGTGTAAAGTTTCTGTTGTAGGAACTGGGACGTACCAAATTAAAATAATTGATTCTGTCTTCCTGTTTAGTGGTTATCCACAGCAGTCATGAGTTAGTGATTGTCCTGTTTGAGATGTATGTTATAGTATTAGTGATGGATGTTGAGTGTATATAAGGCAGGGACTGAGGGCGCAGTGTTGTAATTAACAGCATGGCCAACAGATCTGATCTCCTCATATAAGTAGTCTATGAAACAACCTTAACTGCTCTGTGTGATATTTATAATTAAAGTGATGCATTTCAGAGGCTGCTTATGTAATCAGTGAGGAGTACATGTTGCCACCACACACACTTCAATTAAAGCAACACTATGTAACTTTTAGCTGCAGCTGTAATTCCAATGAGACAACCTGTAGGGGGGCCGAAGCGGGAAAAGTTACATAGTGTTGCTTTAATAAAAAAAATTATATAATTTTAGTATTACTCTGTGTCAACAGATTTTAATCCCAAAGTTAAAGTTTTCCTTTTTGGCAATGCAACAAGAAGATTTTTCCTTAACTGCACATCAGCTGATTTCCCACTTATCAAAGTAACATACATCCAAAATAAAACCCCACCAAAGTGTCTAATCCACCCATACATGCATATCCCTTGTATGTTGATCTTGTGTGTGTGTGTGTGTGTGTGTGTGTTTTCCATGCAGGGTGTCCGTTTGGTGGAGCTGGGTGATCTCTACTTTGACGTGAGCTTGTTGCTGTGGTGCTGTGGCCTGGTGTGGCTGACCCACCTGGGCCTGTGTTCAGCCTACGTGCCCATGCTAATGGTGGCCTTCCCCCTGGTCACCAGACTGTTGCTGGCGAAAGAATTTAAACACAGAGGTAAACACCCAACTCAACTTTATAGGCAAATTTAAAAAATACTAGAAATTGGCATGAAATTGGATGGATAGATGGATGGATAGATAGATAGATAGATAGAGGGAAATTAAGGTGTCTTCGTAGCCAGGTACCTTAAAAGCAGTCACAATACAATAATATTAATACAGTACAATACAACATGATACAATCGCAATACAATACAGCACAAATGCTCTTTAAGACAAGACAAGAAAAGTAAGAAAGTAGAACCAAGTTGAAAGTAATGAGTCACTTGTGGACACTTTGGTTGATTATTAATAACTGGTAACTGTTATAGTCAGAGTCAACAGATACAAGTATTGTTTTGTTCTTTTTAAATTAATCACACAACTACTTCCGCAACTTTAAGTGTACAACCAAGTTCAACCCTATGAATGCCTCAGAGGAGCGACACTCTAAAAGTGTACGCCCCTATCCCCATTTGTATGATGTTTGAGTTTAAGAGGGATTCTCATCAAAGGATGATTGATGGTCTGATCCTTGGCTAGTTCAGTTTGATCTGACAAACCGTAACCTCTCCATCTTTCTGCAGGAGCATCAGTGAAGTACAGTGTGCTCTATATGTTGGGCCTGACTTTGCCTTACGTCCACATCATGTTCCTTATCTGGGTGGTGTTTGAGATTTTCACACCCATCATGGGTCGCAGCGGCACTGAGATACCCCCTGAGGTGGTGATGGCCACTCTGGTCACCCTGGCAACCATCTTCCTCTCTTCCTTTTTTGTGAGTATTACCACATTACGTACAACAACGAATAACAAATCTACCAACAGAATCAGCTTGAACATTGGGAGTGTATGCAGGATAGAATACACATGACCAAACTGTTGAATTGTGTTGATCAAGCTTCTGGCAGCAATGCTTTCTTTGAGCAGTTTTTTTGTTTTACATGAATTGTTAGACTTTATATAAGAAAACCAACACCTGTGTATAGTTGACTGACTGAGTGGCAGTTACATTTTATGCAGATTTTACAGATGGTGGCTTTTTTTTGGGGATATTTATCTTAATAGAATTATTTTTTTATTTGAATCCGTGCCGTTTCGCCAAAAGCGTTTGTTTTAAATTCAAAATGACCTGCAGTGCAGGTTGTTCCTCCATTCCAGTAACATATTATATTTCTCTGTCTCAGCTGCACTTCATCTACTTGGCACGGAGCACTAAGTGGATCCTGGCTGGTCTGGGTTCAATATTCATCATCACGTTCCTGTTGATGTCCTGTGGGCTCTTCTTTCCTTTTTCAGGAAGTCCAGACAGCCCGCGGCCAAAACGAGTCTTCCTGCAGGTTCAAAGTCACAACACGCACACAGAAGCACACACATGTACACAGAAACATCTGCATTTACTCAGATTTTTGCTAAGGAAAGAATATAGAAATCTCTCATACATATACATGTTTCTCTTCAATGGATGTGAGTCATCCATTAAAAAAAAAGAAATTTCTTTAAATCCATCAGAAACACTTTTAATGCCAAGAGAACACGGCTACTGCAATTATCTTGCAATCTTTTTGTTTGGCCTCAACTGACTATCCTGCAGTGCAGCTCCTGCTTGCATGATTACAATCTCTTGTTTGGAGCAGGTGAAACACAAAGCCCCTATAAAGCATGTTTTTTTTGTAACTGGGACACAGCACACCATGATCTCTCAATTTTTTTTCACGATTAGATAAACGTGCAATGATTCCACTCCTTCGCCTGCTGATGTAAATCACAGAGAGCTCCATTAAGTAATTCTGGCAAGAGCAGAAAATCACTCTGTAAAACGGCTGTAGAAGAAAAATGTGTGCTTAAAAGAAGCAAATGAGAAATGTTTTCTATGCCCTCCTGCAGCACACGACGCGGACCTTCCACAATCTCCAGGGCAAAGTGGAGAGCCAAGACTCAGGTCTGTGGATGAACAGTTTCGACTACACAGGCATACAGCACATCACACCCCACACCCCTGAGATCAACGACAGCGTTCGCACTAGCTGCCGTGAGGACCGTCCCTTCTGTGGTTACCCGTGGTTCCTGCCGTTGAAGTTCCTCAGCAAGTCAGTAACGCAGCCTCTCAGCTGACAGCACTGGTTCCATGCTCTTTGTTTTCATTCTCTTGATGTAATTGCCTTCCATGTATAGACTTTTCAACTTTATATTGTTCCTCACCTCAAAGTATTTTGGTGTATTTGCAGAAAGAACTGGTACCTTCCTGCTCCGGAAGTGTCTCCCAGCTCACCGGTGGAGTTCAGCCTGCTGTCCAGAGAGGAGACCAGCTGGGGGACGGTCAAGATGGTCTTCAGTGTGAAAGGTCAGGGTGTGGCCAAATCCACACACATACTACACTAAAAACACAAATTCTTTCTAGGACTTGCATGCAGAGATAAGAGACAGGATTAAAAAGACTTGCACCTCGACACCAATGTCACGTGACTACAGTTGGACTTGAGCCATATGACCAATGCAGAGGGATCCTGGGTGATGACAGCAGCATATTCGCTGACGGAGCACGCAGAGCTGGCCGAGCATACTGAAAATATCCAGCGACCCATCAATTGGGATGGAGAGTTTAAATCGGCACTGAGTTTATGTCTGTGGAAACATTTTTGAAACATTCAATTATTGAGTCTAACTGCGTGTCAATCACTGCTCATGCACATGCATTCATTCTCCCTTGTGGGGGGAGGGGCTTAGGAGACCGTTTTGGGCTTTATTGGAAAGGGGGGAGGAACTCAGAAGTTGTCGATGTTCACATTTTTTGGCTAAGTCCTGGATCTTCACAATCCTACCCACAGCACCTTTAAAGTACAGCCACTGTCACAGATATAAACCATCAGTAATGTGATGCTTTCATTTACCAGCTGGCTGATCTGGATGTGTACAGTATGTGTACATATATTTTAACTTGTGTCCTGTCCTGTCTCGTGCAGGCCCCAGCCACATGTCCCTGTATCTGATGCCTCACCGAGGAGCCAGCCTCTCCACCTGGTCCTTCGGTGACGGGAGGCCTCAGTTCGACCTGAGTGGAGAATATTTTGTCTTTTATTCCCACGGCCTTGACGCCCCCACGTGGATCTTCTGGTTCGAAATACAGGTACCGCAGCATAAGGAGCATTCTGTACTTGTAGCCAGGTTACCTGTTTCCAGTCTCTATGCTAAGCTTAGCTAACCCTCTTTTAGCTCCAACTTCATATTTAGCATACAGACATGAGAGAGATATCGATCAAACAGGTCAAACTATTCCTTTAAGATTGTTTCCCTTGCCCAACATTTTTTATAAATCATCAGCTACTGCTGCATCTTTGACATCCATGTTAGTATCCAGACAGATGCTGAGTTTTTTTTTTAATGTCGTTCTTTTCATTCTTCGCATATTTGTATTTCTGCAAAACTTGACCTTATTGCCTCAGTCAGTGATCTCTGCAGGAGATTAGCTTCTGGCAGGACACAGTTGGATTGTGTTGCTGTCGTGAAAATCTTCAAACTCCCATTTTGAGAGACTTTATTTTTGATTGCATTAACAATTGCATGGGTTAAGACAGACTTGATGACCTTTTAACGACTTTATTCATATCTATTCAATCAAGCTAAAGACAAGGTGACTTTTCTTAGGGCCTGGAAAAACTGCTGGTCTGGTTCTGGTGCTCTCACATGTTAACCGTCATGGTCTTCTTTCTTTCTTTCTTTCTTCCTCCCCCTCTGTCAGCCTCCCAGGGACCCGGACCCAGCTGGCCCTGAGGGGATGATCTCCGTTGCCATCTCCACCCACTATTTCTTCGGGCCAGACAGTAGGACTGCTCAACTGGAGGACATCCTCCGCAGGCTTCCCACATGGGCTTTTCCTTCGTCTTGGGTCAGTACCTACGACATGTACCGATACTGAGGATGCCACACGTCACAGAGTCCGACGCTGACCAAGCTGAGGGCCGAGAGCCGCAGGAGCCCCCGAGAAAATATTTCAAGGAACAATACTGAGGAGCGGCCCTGCCGCCTTTTCTCTCTGACACAAACACGCACTCTAGCACACACTCACGCTCCCTCCCAGCCTGCCTGCCTCAGAGACCCCCCATCACTGTGTCAGTAGGTCTAGTAGCTGACGGAGCAGGAGGACACGCTGAGACACACCAGAGGTAAGCTGATCAGACAGCTTACAAACTGACTAACTCAACGGCCGACACACTGGCCACCGCTAGCCTCGTGCTCACTCCTGGGTTAGTGAAACAAATGTTTTTTTTTTTTGTGGTACTTAATCTGTCGTGCCTTTGCTTTACTAAATCAATTTCACTCCCCTCCTCACTTTCCCTCTTGCTCACTTCCTCCCTGTCTTCATCTCTCATGCTTCCTGAATGAATAACGTTGCATGGCAACTTCCCCTGCGCTGTCGTTATGAGCACACCTCTTGGGCCATTCTCAGACTAGATGTGTCTCTGGCTTCCTCTGCAGAAATTACACCACCACTATCTGCACTGTAGGTGTAGTAACATACTGATGGATCTGTTTGGGAGGGGAAACAAAGAACTGTTTTGTTCGACCCCGGATCCGACTTTTAAGTGGAAACTTTGAAAGTCGCTTTTCATTTAACAAGTTGCTCTTCATCATTTCTCAATAACACCAATGATTTGCAGCAAGTTGTACCCCTGTGTTTGTCATGTCAGAATGCCAACAATCTGCTTTAATTGTCAGAGAATCTGGCATGCAGAGGCAGAAAACTGTGCCTGTTAAATGAAAAAACAGTTGGCTAAAATCAAAATGTGAACGTGTCCTTTAGGAGGAGGAGTCACTTTCTGAAGATTTCATGCAGGGGGCAATATTCAGGGTCTTACATTTTTCAGCCCGGTGTGTTCACGCAAATGCGTATTGATTTTGGGCGCGATGAGACCAGAGCTCACAGGGAGAAACGGACGTGTGGCAATCTCATTGTCCTGTGATTTCAGATTGTTCCCTGAGCCTTGAGGGCGACTGGCTGGAAAACCAGCAATGCAACTCCACACTCATTAACACGATCAGTATCAGCCAGCTTGTTCTCGCTCACATTATTTCCATTTACTGTAATAGTATTTTGTACTTGTTCAAACTTGACTTGTGCTCTGTGCTACAACCTATCTCCAGCAGCACCAATGAATGTCCATTTCATAGACTAAACGATGAATCAAGAAAATAATCCGAAGATTAATAGATACTGTAAATAACCGCTAGTTCTGAGCCTTAAGGAATGTTATCCAGTCTCTTGGCAGCAGATGAAGATAAGTTCATCAGACCTTGATGCATTTTCAGTTAATTGTACCACGAAAATGGCATCAAAACAGAATGATGTACTGTAGCTTCATTTGAAACCACGAAGGTGCAAATGTTCAACTCTATAGCAATATATATTATATATATCTTTGTTTTATGAGTCTGTCATTTCTAAATAATATATTTAATAATCTATATAAAACATTTTTTTTAACGATTCCTGGATAGAACTATGCGGTTTGGTACTTTACTTCCAGTTAGTTCATTTCAATTAATTAACAACTGATAGTGCAAAAAAAGTTCAATCGGTCTGCAGGCAAGCATACAATTCAAAACATGCGGAGAATACAGTTTCCGATAATAAGAATATTTACTGAGCTTTTCTTTTAAATAAATTCATATATTCATATTCCCTATAATTTACCAAATTGCAGTTATTTCAAGGAAATGTCCCAGGAAGTTATTAGGAAATCTATATCTAATCTATAAAAAAGCATCACCAAAAGCAGTCATATACAGATAATTATGAAATGAATTTCTGTTACCATAAATACTCTCTGCTGAAACATCCAGCTAATTATCAACCCAGTGAGGAGCTGCATTATGCCAAACTGTTCATTAACTGAATTTCTCTCTCTTCCAAGTTGTGCTGAATTAGGTCTAACAACGTATAATAAGCATTGGTGCTGCTGCGGACAGCTCATACCGGTTACCGTTGCTAATATTTCTTATATTTCACTCATCTCACGTGGAGCTGCATCTTTTTGGTCTAGAGCCCAAGTATCACAACCACAACCCAGTTAATATGACCTGTTATACATGTCTACTTCACATAGTCGACCCTTATACAACACCATGGCGCAGTTACAGCCAGGTTACACTACAAAAGAAGGGGATCGGATGACATGTTGTTCACACTGGAAGGCGCTATTGTTTAAATATGGGAGATAAAGGCCATCTCGCCTGGAAAACCTTCAGAGTGTTGCACTTGGTTGCTCACATTAAAAGCGACAAAAATAGTTGTGCCAAGAATGAAAAAAAGAGATAGATAGAATACCTTGCTCCTTTCTCACCTCCACACAGCTAGCCAATCACAGTGTGAGGTGGGTGTGAATGTCGGTTTTGGAAAGTTATAGAAATGGTCGGACGGACACAGATCCCCCCCCCCCCCTCCACACCTCCCCCACTTATCTGATGTCATAAAGGTGTGGAGGGAGGGGGTTTCTGAAGCTATTAGACCATCCGAGTATACTGGCCCCTTCAGTGTCACCACTACCTCCACAATGATCAAAACATTGGTCCGACACTAAGATAATAGCTATTTTTGTTGTTGTAAAAACTGGATTGAATGTTACTAATGTTAGAGATTGATTGCATTTTGATGGATTATAAAGCCTCATCGTATTTGTTTGTGGGGCTAACTCTGTCTTCTGCTAACAAAGTAGAGCGGTTCCAGTGCATCTGTGTTGTCTCTGCCTTCAGTCCCACTCTGATGAAATCTGTCTAACCACAAACAAATGTCACGTGTGTATAGTTGCTTGGTGGCAGTTTGACTCCTCCTATATGTAATCACAGGTGGCATCGGTTTCTGAGGACATGGGGAAATTGTTTGCACTTGGGAGATCGACTGAGCAAAATCATCTTTTGTCCCCTTTGTGTGATCCATGTTGTCCGTTTGGCTTCAGTCACACATAATAACAAATGCTGACATAAAGGAGGCCTTAACATTTTGCTTCCAAAGACAAATGTATACTGTTGTGGACACTAACATCTCAGTGGTCTTAAAGCTATCAGGTGCTGCACTGTACAGTGTGTTTTTATTGTTGTCGGTTGGGAAGTTTGAACTTAAAATCCATCGCAGCCTTTGAGAGCACTTGGCAAGTAAAAAAACATATTGTCCTACTATGCTCCTTCTTTAATGCACAATGTGTAACGAGAAGGCCTTAAAGTACTCTAACTCCACCTGCTGAGGAAGATACAGTGTGATACAATTACAAGCTCCAGAGCAGGTGAGATTGTTTTTGTCAAAAGCCAGATGCTCTTATCAGCTGACTGCAGTATGAAGACATGTCTGACCTCAGTGTCCCTTCAAAAAGTAAAATGTCAAATATATCAGACATCTGCTCAATTTAATTGGCTGGTGAAATTGTCAACAACGTAGAGATTTTATACCTCTCATCAACTGTTTTTGTTCATTTTAAAGGACCATACCCGTGTTTTCTTTTGTACGTTTTAACCATTTACCTGTATCACAGATTATATATACTTTACATAACCCTGCTGTTTGACAACAGTGAAAGCAGGCATACTGTTCACTTTGATGTTTTTTTTTCAGATACCAACAGATGTCTGCTGGGAAGATAGATGGTTAGCTGTAAAGTAAATGTGATAAAACATGGAGGTAAAAAACACCAGCATGGTCCTTTTTAATATATTTAACAGTTTAATTTCTGAAACAGAAAAGCTGTTAGTAATGGAGTTAGCAACACACACACACACACACCACACAGTGTAGATGACAGGAGATGAGATTATCTAAATCTGTTAAAAAGTGCTTCGGTCGATATGCTGAGCGTCTATGGGAGAAAAAGCTTTTTCAACAAGTGCAAATGGATATTTTTCTAAAACGTTGCCTAGTGTTGTTGGACACTGAAGGAAAGCACGGGAACAGGTTTTGTTTTTCCAAATGTATTCAGCTTGTTCGTATTTCCACCAACATAACAGTTTATTAAAAGAGCACTAGACTTGTTTTGAGTTAAAACATTAAACGGAATATTAGTGATGAATAACAACAGGTGCGTTTGTTTCTATCAAAGCACAAACACAGAAGGAACTGCTGTAAATGTGGGACGCAGCAGGGTGTCAGACTTTAAAAGCTGTGAAATGGCTCACCCGACGCCGTGGGTGCTCACACTGTCAGACTAAAGCGTACACCGACCACTGCTAGAGAGCTTAAAACAGGAAAAACAAGCTGCTTTTAGAATTAAGTGAAATAAAATAGTTTGCGACAGAATCTAATGTATTAATGTAAGACTCAGAGGCTAACTGTGCATTGTGATTTTGTTAAGCGTAAACTCAATCACAGACGTAGCTTTATCGCCATCACACGTTAAGTCAGTCAAGTCATTCACAGAAATATTCATATCAGCTGGAGAAATTAGCAGTTAACTCTTTAATCTATTTTGGGATACACGTTGAAATGTCTTAATGCCTGTTGTTGAAGGATGTCCTTTTTTTTAAGATGTTTAATTTGATAACAGTTTTATAATGGTTACCTATACTGACTTTTTTTGTTACTGTTCACTTTTGTTCAGAAAGTTCAATTATTATTTTTTTTTAAAGACTGATCATTGTTTGTTTAGTTCTTTTTGTGATTGATTTGACATTGTAAAGGCCCTGAACAGGTGTTTTCAGTTAATCTGGCTGATTAGACCTCTTCCCAGGACTGTGGGACGTGTGTATTGATTGATTGATTGATTGATTGATTGACATCTTCCTGAATTTCTTGTTTCTTTGCTTTGTTGCACCTGTTAGGGCAAGACTAGTCTATAGGTGCTTCTCACGTCGCTTAAATTGCCTCCTCGACTCCTCCACTTGCCTCCCTTCCTCAATCATTGGAGAGAGGCAACTGAGAAATGTGTTTTTACAGAGATGCGACGTCCTTTCCTCCTGTAGCGTCACATGAATTCCTCAGCTGTATAGGCGGAGTTTGCAACGGCTTCAGCTGCACGGCTTCTGGTTTGACCGAGGAGTTGAGGAACTATCAAATAAGGGCCACGAGATGCAGCTTATATCCACGATGTTACACTTCTGGGATTGTTTAGGTGCCGCCGGATGTCTTTCATTTCAGCCCGATGTCCGATGTTGGCATTCTGCACTCCGGAGGATTTATGAGGACTATGGGTAACTGCTCCTCACATCTCGGCAGGGTAAATCCAGACAGCCAGCTAGACTATCTGTCCAATCTGAGTTTTCTGTTCCACAACTAAAACACCCTTTGAACGTACACATGGTCCACCAAAACAAGTTGCGACCCAAGGCTATTTTGCAGAGGCACCGTTGCTCCATCCGGCGTTTAGCGCCGCCCAAGACAATTGCGATTGGTTTGAAGAAATGCCAATAAACCAGAGCACGTTTTTCTCCCATCCAGGAATGCTGTGTGGACTAGAGACTAGGGCAAGACAAATTGCAGCTGTATCATTCTTATTGCTAGAAAAGATTTGTGACCTAATAAATTCCCATCCAAGCTCCAACCCACCTTCAACCTTAGCAGAGGTCTAATCAGCCAGAGTAAGTGAAATCTCCTGTATGGGTGTTCAGAGACTTTAAATAACTCCTTGAACTGCTGTTTTGTTTTTTAAATTGCATATTTGTCTGTCAATTGAAATGTAATGATTGATATGACTGTTGCAATTGGGAATATTGGGATAGATCTTGTTACAGGGTATCCATCTATTGAATGGATGGGATGATTTTACATTATGCAAAAATCTTTAATTAAATTAGCACTTCTACAGCAATTAAAATGCTTATTACGTTGTTGGTTGTATTGTCCTATTTACAACACATTTCACTACATGCACATACAAACAGCAGATCAGATTATAATTAGAAATACAGGCAAACTAAGCATTTTTAAAAATAATTTATTGGTCTTTATGTACAAGGAAAAAAAAATGAAGTAGAAAACCAAACATGAGTAGAAAAGCCAAATGTACAAGAGAGTATCTTTACACTGCATTGAGGATGTTTGCTGCTGCCGCCCCAGAAATAAAACGTAACTGTGAGTCAGGAAACAGGCAAAACTTTTTAACCGTACACAGGAGGGAGGGAGCGCCGAGTACCACGAGACGCAACTGACCGACCGCTCCTTGCCCGCAGAGAAGGAAACCAGAAAAGATCTGCAATATTCATTTCCGTAGGAAATTGTCTCATATGCCGTCAGCATTAGTTTTGAGCATCAGTGATTAGGTTTCTGATGAGGGATGGATTAAGGGGGTGTGTGTGTGTGAGACGTCATAATGAGTCAAGCGCTCAATCAAAGCAACCGGTTAAAACAGAAGGCCTCTGGACATGAAGTCTTTGGTTCGTCATGTTACTGCTTCAAGTCAAGTAAAGCTTACAGCGGAGCAGCGTAGTGTGGCTGTAGGCTTGTTCAGAGTGGAGACGGGCCCACTGGAACAAGGGTGCAACAGGATTTATGTTGAGTGACGACAGTACATCATTTTGCCCTTTCGTGAATAGTGAGTGTTTTAACAATACAGGCCATTCACAAAAAAAAAAAAAAAAAAAAAAAAAAAATCAAAATTTCAATAGTTACCACACTCGACTCATCTTGTACACACCGCCAAGAGAGCAAAATCGTATCTTTAAAATATGATTTGGTCTATCATGAAAAGTAAAAGCAAACAGCTGGGGAAAAGAAGTAGTGAACATAAAAAATAAAGCTGAGTAACATTTTCAATACATTGCACAATATAATACTGACATATCTGTGTTGAACCTTTTAGTGCTTGCGGTAGAAAGCCAATACATGACTTTGATCAACTAAAAGGGGGAGAAGTTTATCAGTCGTAAAAACCAACCCAAGCATCAATCCAGTAATTACCACTCAGCTATAATGCCAATAAATAATAGTAATAATGAGGACTAAAACAATAAGATCAATTTGCATGTGATGAAAGTCACCAAACATGTCGACACGTTCACAATACGATGTGGTACACGCATTCAGAAAATCCACGCAGGAGCACACGAACGGGCAATCGTCGTCTCGAGCGGTTCTGGGATGTGATATGCGATACTGGACTGGATGAAATAGAAGTCCTTATGATGATGATGAGGGGCAAATTACACGACGACTCATTTGTTACGCAACGACAAAATCCTATCCTCACTTTAAAAATGATACTGACGTGTTACCATTCAAACGATGCTCTTTCAACAAGGGATAGGTACAGAATCTACAGAGTAGGATGGCTTTAATAACACAATATTAACAGTCTGTCCCGCTGATGATAGGAAACACATTTTTTTCAATCTCCCGGATGGAGAGTGACACCCAAACGTGGGTTTGAAAGCTGGATAAAGCATCATATGATTTGGTTTTTAAAGCGCCTTCACTGCACTGCAGCCTTAAATCTGCTCACCCCGGGAAGGCTCAACGCTGATCTGCTTGTTGTCTAAAATCTGGACCACATGAAGAGGATCAGACAGCTGACTCAGGCGCAGACACTTTGGGCCTGGACTTCAGCAAATTCATGGTGCATGAAGAAGAAGAAAAAAAAAAAAAACATGAACAGAGGTACTGATCAGTGGTAAGAAACTAGTCTGCACTCACAACAGTGGATTCTTCTCAGGGATCATTTTCTTAGAAATCTTAAGGTCGTCACTTCTCAAGAATTACATAGAATTCATACCAGTGAGTCAGGGAGACTCAAGAGGGACAAGGTGTAATCGATAGAAAAATAATGCTATCTTGTACACTTACATTATTGAAAAAGGTATCACAAAATATTTTTAAATTATATGAGGTATGAAAGTATGAAACACCTCTTGTGCACACAAACAGAACTGCACGCTGTACTGTCGGCTCAGACACACCTCAGTGCATCGTGTAAATGGTTCATGACTAGACTAGAGCTTTGTTCTACATTATGCTTGGCAATGTAGCATGATGCTGATGAAAATACACTCAGGGTTTGTTTTTTTTGTCTTTGAACTGATTCTTGCACTGTTTGCATTAAACCAAAAGGAAAACAATGGAGCTTTTTGTCTGGACAGTGCACAAAAAAAGAAAAAAAAGAAAAAACATTTCAAAGTCTCCAGTTGCACTTGAATGAGTGCCAAACAAAAGGTACGCACACAAAACAATCTGTCTTGGAATAATATTTTTTTTAAAAGCCTGGTGCTTTCCTGTGCTGGTCTACAGCTTCCAAACACCACAACCTGATGTATAAACACACAAACGGACATGGGTGGCCTTTTGTCTAACCGCACATTTTGGTAAAATGAGGCCTTTTAGAAAGGAACCGTCCGACTGAACCCCGTCTCTGGCTGTGTGTGTCTTTGTGCCAGTCAGGCTGTCTGTCGCTCCGTATCCACAGGGGTTCTCGTCGACACGGAGGGCAAATCTGAAGAGTGGATAATACTGACTGAAGTCGAGAACCTGCAGGAGAGGTACTCTCTGTGCATGCTCGCTCTCACTCACTCACTCACTCTCCCACTCACTCACTCACTCACTCTCCCAGCTTCAGGACAAGGTGCAGTCGTAGGCTCCCTCCTCCTCTCCCTGCTCCTCTGTCTGTTCAGGCGGACAGTCCTCAGAGGGGGGGCGGGGAAAACCTCCCGCGGGTTCGAGGGAGGGCAGGGCCAGGCCCAGCGGAGCCGCTACTCCTCTACTGTCCTCCGGCCGCGGTAGCGCAGCACCTCCCAGCCCTTCAGTGCCGCTGAGCTTGGAGCTCTGGCCGGTGGGCTGGAAGGACTCAGGCTGCACCTGCTCAGCTGCTGAATCCATCAGCTCCTGCAGCTGCGGCTGGATCAGGTGGAGAAATGGTTTGTAACCCTGGCTGCAAAAAGAAGAATAGGGACGGAGGAGAGGAAAAGGTTAAACTGGGTATGATGTTCTTCACCATTCCACTTTTGCTAAAACAGCCAAACACATTGAAAACATTCACAGTGTTACAATGCTATATTGTCATGTTTATGATCACAGCTGCCTAAACCAATGCTGTTAATTTCATCACATACAATTCTGATTCCAAAAAGTGCAGTATTTAACAAGTGATTTCAATTTTAAATTTCTATTTAATTACTTAAAAAAAAAAAAAAAACATAGCTATGAGCTATACCCACCAGTCAGTGGAGACCCACGTGTCGACAGCCAATAAGCCGTTGCGGACACTCTGCACGGTTTCTTGGGGAACCTCGGGGCTGTCCAAGAAGCCAATCACCTGCTTTATGACGCTGGCGTCCCGCAGGATCAAACCAATCACTACACACCACTCCAGACAGCCCGCCTCCATGAACACATGAAGGAGATACCTGAAGGAAACAGGAGAGGCACAGCCGTCAAGTACTGCCTTTGGTTTCTCATTGAATTAAAGCAGGTAACAAACAAAGACACTGCAGTGGGATCATAGAAGTGAGGTTTAGTGACGGTATCTCACCTGAGCTGCACCTGTGACTTGTGTGGGCCTTTGTTGGCCAGCTCCATGGAGATGTGCTCCAACTCGGCCTGGCTCAGGCTCAGAGTGGAGGAGTTCTCATCAACCATCGTCCAATCACCATCCACCACCGAGCTGGTCTCTGTCAAGTCTGTGGCCGAGCCGACACTGTACTCCTCCACTGAAGGGGTGCGGAAAAGCAAGAGGAGGAATAAGAGAGCAAAAAAAAGACAATGGCATGTCTTCGGAGGGGGGGGGCTATGGAAAACTGGTGACAAAGGGGGAGTTCCTTTTATATATGTTAATAGTTGGACAAGGATCAAGTGTTTGAGTCTTGTTACCTTTGTTGGTAAGCAGGGACAGGTACGCGTCATGCGTCTGTGGCGAGTGCTGGTTGGAGTGAGCAGACGAGGCCGTGTCCATGTCTTTGGTCCTCTGGCCGAGCCCGTCCAGCCAGGTGAGGTTGCTGGAAGCTGCCTGAGGGGGCGCTGTGTCCATGTCGCTGTTCAACAGGCTGTCAGCTGACTGCGACTTCAACAGTCGCGTGCTCAGCCCTTAAAGAGTAACAAAAACAAAAACGCCATGAAATATTATTTAGAATATTATATTACAATATTAGAGTGATAAGTATTGTGAGCTGGGGAAGCAGAAACCCCAGTGCACATGTTAATGTTAAAAATGTTCTTATTGATGATGTACATTTTCAGGTATTTATGGGTTAATCCCTTCCTGTGTGCCGGAAACGGACTGGCTGAGGTTTCTGTATTGCCTGAATCCTCACCTGTGCGACACCGTCCGTTCTTCAGAGGCGAGCTGATGCTTCCCACGGGAATAACAGGGAAGGGCCAGAGAAAATCCTTGTGGAGTCTCTTCAACGCAAAAACAAAATCCTCGATGCGGGCCACGCGGTTTCGTTCGCGACACAACCAGCCGATGAGTTCGAAGCCCAGCTGTGCAGAGAAGCAACCCAGGTCGCGGAGGCGTACCTGCTCCAGGAGGTGGCGGGCGTGGCGCCAGAGCATCATGTCAATATACATGTTCTCTGCGCACTCCGCATCCCGACTGACAGAAATGAACACAGGAAGAAGGAAAGATAGAAAAAGAAAATGTGTGAAAATATGTGTCGGTACGGTACTGTGTGTGGTGTGTGTGTGTGGTGTGTGTGTGTATGTGTGCGTGTGTGTGTGTGTCCATACCCTTTAGATGATGGTCCAGAGGGCATACTGAAGGTTTTCTGCAGGTTGAACTTGCCAGTAGTGATGGCATCTGCCGACTGCGACAAACTGATACTTCGATTTCTGAAGAACTCAAAACCGCCAGTTGAGCTGGGTTCCTAAAGACAGAGATACACAGTTTACAGCATAGCATCATGATTGTGGGTACAAAGTCTGATGGGGTTTCAGATTTGCTGAAATGGAAAACATTGGAAAACATCTCAATTTCACCTTCATTTGGTGGAAAACCTGATTACCTAACTTTTCCTTGACTGAAATCTATAGACAGAGTCGAAGAAAAGTGGCAAGCAGAGGAAATCATATTCGTAGGGATCATTTAAAAGTTCTCTACCTGAGTGGTGGGTGTTGGGGGCGGAGTCTCCATCTCCCCAGAGCCAATGGCTTTGAGGAATCGGATCATGTGCCGGCAGAGGTCCCATTTGCCCTGCTCAAGCGCCGTGTTAAAGAGTAGAGTGGCATGTTGTCTGCTCACTGCTGGAACCTCCATGTTCTTTACAGAGAGGGACGGGACACAAGAAGGGACAGATGGAAGAGACGGAGAAAGATGAAGCCTGGGAACACTCAACAGATTTAGTCAGGTATGCACAATCATTGATTGATTTTATTAGACCACTTAAATATAAAAATATGAAGCAGTACTCTGAGGCATACGTTAAAATACATAAATAGTCAGGGATAACACAATAAAGCCCAAAGACTTATTTCCATTGTGGTCCCTATAAGGGCAGGGGAAGAGGATCAGTGGCAGATGATCACACATCAATCATTCATCATACATTACATACATTCATCCTTGATATACAAAAAAAAAAAAATTAACAATAAAAAAAAATAGGTAACTATGCTTGGCACCTAAGCCATACTTCCAAACCCTGTTTAAAACTGCCTATGCTTCTGACTGTCTTAAGTGTACCAGGTAGCCGGTTCCAAAGGGTAGCTCCAGCATAAAGAAAAGACTGTTTGCCCAGATTAGTCTTGAATCTGGGGGGGTACAAAATCTGTTGAGCTACCCCTTAGTGGAGTACCTATGAACTTCATTTACTCTATTAAAATAATTTCTAAAATAATTGGGAACATCACCATGATGATTTTATCCACGTGGGACTATACTTCTGTCCTAGGCTGAATATAACGGAATATGTGCCTGTTGTGTCAGTGTGTCACTACCTGCAGTATAATCAGATAGGAGGCTGCTGTGTCCAGGTCCTGAGCCATGAGACACTCCTCAAACAGATCTTTGGGGTTTCCCACAGCGGCAAACAGGTAGTTCCACAGGGCGTACTCTGTCTTCCTGGCACAGTGGACGATGGTCTGGAGGAAGAGGGGGAACTCGGTGATGAACTTGGCCACGGTGGGCAGCAGAGGGTCGGGGATGGGCTCCCGTGATGTTGCCTCTTCTTCCAGCACGACGTGCACCATCAGCTCCATGACATGCGGGAAGTAGGGGAGGGAGGCACATGACTGAGCCAGCATCAAAGCCTGTGGGAGAGAATGAATGGACAGAAGGAAAGAATGGACTTTGTAGGTGTGCAAACAATCAAAGCCCTCATGATATGATCATAATATGGAACTGTTGTATTCGCATACACGGTCCACAGAATGCAAAGACTAAAGTCGGTCTAAGTGAAGCGTTTTGTATCTGTTGTTCCCCCTAGTACGAGACAGGAAGCTCCACATACCTGTTCACCAAGGTTGCGGACCAGCAGCTGCCTCAGGATGTGATGGAGGTAGATCTGGGAGGTCCTCTCTACGGTGCAGTAGGGGAACAGCGCCTCCAGAGGCTCAGAGGATCCCTGCAGCCCATCGTAGAGCACAGTCTCATTGGTTGCCCCCAGTACCAGGGCATCCTCGAAAAGCACAGCCAGCGGGTAGATGTTGATGTGGAAGGGCAGCATGATGCGCCTGGAGAGAAAGGAGTGGGGCTTGCGATGGTCTCGGGGAAACAGCGGCAGCCAGACTTTCATGCCCGCCTCACCGCAGGACAACCACAGGGCCTCCAGCAGGTGGCGCTTCTTCCTGTTGGAGCGACAGGTGGTCCACACATTCTCCACACACTGGGCCAGCACCACCGGAGGACAAAATGGTAGCTAGGGGAGAAAGAAAAATTGTTATAGGGATTTCATAATAAATATTTCCGTCGCACCATAGCAATACCATGCTGCTTTAGTTGTAGACCTAAAAGATTCTAACTAACTCCAAAAGTCATATTATCTCACAGAAAGTGCTGATCTCTGGTTACTGCGTGACAGTGACACCAAAGGCTACAGATCTGAAAAAACTAGCACCTCAACTAAAGATCATCCGGCCAGCATCAAGATCACCAGAGGGCTATTCCACAAAACCAGCAGATTAAGCCAGGATTTCCGAGTTATCGTTGATGAATTTAGCCTCGAATCAGTTTCACAAAAGCAGAGGCAGATAAGTTACCATGGAGATGTATTCTGTGCATCTAGCCTGCTCCTGACCGGACTAACAGCCAGGATGTATTAATCCTGGTGCCTTTTCTGTTCACTCAGCAGTGGTTTTACCTTTTTGTTATTAGCCTAGGTACATATTGCTGTTCAGTTAAGTACTGTCATTATTTTAACATTGTGACCATTCTTTATTTTTATTTTTTATTATTATCCATGTGTCATTGTACACTGTTAGATTGTGTTTATGAAGACTGGTGTTCATATTGTTGTTAATGGTTTGGTGAATATAGTATGGCAGTTGTTGAGATGATATAGATGTAGAAAAGGCTGACAAATACTCTGTGTTACAGTCATGTTTACAGTGTGCATTGAATTTATCCCTAAATAATTTTCATAGTTTATAGATTTCAGAGTTTAAATTTCTTTAGTGTTTTTCTTTTCTATGTCAATATATACGAAGAAGCAGAGCATATATATGGGAAGAAGGAAACTCGGTCGCTGTAATAAAACAGAGAGAAAAAGCGTGGCAGATAATAGTGAATTAACAGACTGAAGGATCTAAAAGTCTAAAAATGTACATGTTCGAACCACTGCTCTTAACTGAAACCATTCTGCTCACTTTTAAGGCAAAATGTACAACTGTTAATTTGTGCAAATGATTAGTAGCCTAACTCCTTGAATGTGATAATTATGACAGATTTCACTTCATCAAACTTCCATGTGTAAAGTATACACACACATATTCTCCATTTCAGCATCAGTAAATCTGTGATCGACCTCGCAGTCTGTAAAAAAGAAGCTGTGAACGCGCATCTATCCAAATTCCTTCATCCTGGCTTGACCTAGTCCTACCTCCTCAGCCTGGCTTGGCTGTGGTGAAACGCACAAAGCCAGGACGCACAGATAAGACTAGGTCAAGCCACGCTTTATCGATTATCCTGGATTTATAAATTCTGCTTTTGTGAAATAGCGCCCTGGACATTGAATGCGCCAGTGATATAGTGATTTGTTAGCAACATTTACCCTAGAGCTGGGCACCTTGAACACGGGGTAAAATGTTGCACAACATTAATTATTTGTCAAATTGAAGAGGGTTGCATTAGTGTTAGTTCTCCTTTTCCCCCTGCCTGTTTTAGCAAGCGCACAGGAGAAAAAAAAAAGTACTTGACGCACTGGTGCACAACACACAAGTCTAACCTGAGACCAGGAAACACCACTGCATTGCTTATTGTTCGAACTCACCAGCTTCTTGTTGTTGGCAGGCGTCTCCTTCTCTCGTACCTGCGGTCCTGAACGGTCCCTCTGCAGCATGATCAACTGGCCAGCCAGATTCAACATGATGCTCTCTGCCATGCAGGCCTGAGATGGACACACACACACACACACACACACACATAAAACATGAATGCACACGCAACCTACAGAGACCGTATAGGTCAGCGTAGGCGTGTGTACACTGTATGTGTGTTACCTGCTGCGGGGCTTTCAACGTGATGCCAGTCTCTGTGCGCACAGAGGTGAGTGTGACAGAAACCACGAGGGCAGGGTGAGGGATGTAGCGAGACATTGACACCTCCTGCAACAACTCCACGCTGGCTGTCGGGTGTGGACTGGAATATTAAATAGAGGTGAACATATTATAAAAACAGAATCGCGACTTCCAGGTAAAAACAATAATGCACACAAAAAATGAAGACTAAGAACTGGTGACTTTAACTCTTTTTGAAAAAGCTTTCGGTATGAGAGGCAACAGCATGTGAATGCTAAGCAGAATCTCATTTTCTTTGAAAGTCTACGCAGCCAATGTTCCAAAATGCTGGCAAACAACTTGATGCAGCTTACTTCAATATTTTTATTCAGGGAGGTTCCTTGATTCAATTAATTCAATGTACTTGACTGGAAATAGAGGTCACTAAATTGCAGTAAGCAGAAATCTTTTTTTAAAAAGGTTCATAGGCTAGCCAAACACTGTTAATTAAAAACAATGTCTACTCCGCTGGGGCCCAGTTCTGTCATGTGATGGGGTTTTAGGTCAATAGCTTTTACTAAAAGCCTCTTTTCACAAGGGAAAATGTGGCTAAGTAACACTATTACCTAACACTATTATGATTACTGGTGCCAAGGATTTCCCTGCTACTAGAGTGTTTGAAAGGAAGAAATGTGCTGAATGTAAAGAATAGTATCCAGTTTATCAAAAGAAGTTTGGCCAATCCTTACTTAGAAATAAATTGTCAAAACAGTGGGTAAATCATCCTTACTGTTACAAGGCACAAAAAGCTACTATGTTCCAAGTAAAAAAAAAAAGCTACAGGACAAAGTTGGACAACTGGCAGAATGCAAACACATGAGATTATCCTGGGAAAAGATCAATGACAGGTATACGATAGTGAGTGCTGTGGAGTTGGAAGACTGAAAGTCTAATGTGTGTACACAGGAGCCCACCTGTCGTTCCTCCTCTCTATGCTATAGAGGCAGATGGAGCAGTCAGCTCTGAACAGGATGATCATGTCTCTGAAGACATTGAGCAACAGAGTGTCTGATTGCAGCTTAGTCACGGATGCAAAGGCGTTGTCCAGGTTGGATGAGCGTTGATAGAGCCTCAACTAGTGTCGACAGAGGGAGAACAGAGGGGAAGCGTCCTAATGAATGTAACAAAACTAAAACCATGGTAAATAGAAAGAAATAGTGGAATTTATGAGAAACAATAAGTGGTGCTTCAGTCTCACCTGCTCTTGCTGGTCTATAAAATTGTAACAGGCCACCACCACAAAGTCCTTCCACCAAGCCAGACCTCCCGTCACTGTCATGTTCTGCTCCTACAGAAAAATGCAAACACACGTTTACATTATTTACTTGGGCACAAATCACAACTGGAAATAAAATAGAACTTTACCCTAAAATACTCTACTATTTTAATAGTATTTTGACAGCTCGCTTGTGATAGAGAAGCTAGCTGTGCAGACTACATGATGGCATATATTACACCAAGGATGTAGATCCACATAGAAATAAAGAAATTCTGGCAGAATTCTTTCAAAGTAAGTCACCAGTTGTTCATTGACAATTGTACTGAAGCCATTACGAGAGAGTTATTACCTTCCAGTCTACAATGTCACATACCTGAGTGATGTTTCCAAACAGCTTCCATTTCCTTGTGAATAAGGAGTAGTGTGCAAAGCCCCGCCTCCCTGCTACAGCCATGCACTGGCCTGCTGTATCTATGGCTGCAAACTGTGCACACACACACACACACACACACACACACACACACACACACACACACACACACACACACACACACACACACACACACACACACACACACACACACACACACACACACACACACACACACACACACACACACACACACACACACACACAGTTTTATGGCCATTTTTATTAACTACCAGTATACTGACAGGTCATGTTTTTTTGTATCGCTATATACTAAAATGAAATGGGCTTTATAGGCTCACAACAGCAGCTATTCCTCCCATACCTTGTAGAACGATAATTCTGCTTATGTACATACACTTGTGAATGCAGCAAAATTTGTTTACTTTGTAAACATTAGTGCTTTGTAGACTCTGGACTGGACTAGAGTCTGAGCTCACATGTGGCCTGGGTTAATAACTGTAATAAATGTTTGTGGCACCAGATGCCTGTGTGTCCCACACATAACATCACATTCAAAGCCAGAAAGGTCAAGTTGAATACCCAGGGGGGATAACTGCATAAACGTTTTAACACACGGTTCTATGACTAACAACTGTCCTGACACTTGACCTGGTGGACCAGGAGGCAAAATTACAAGCACACATGTTCCCATACTTACCCGTATAGGCCAGTTGCTCTCTAGGTATGTGCTGTGAATCTAGAGGAATACAAAAATTCTATGAGAAATACAAAATAACAGACTAAACCTTGTATCCATTGAACTATATACACACAGGCAAGATCAAGGCACTTGTTGAATAAAGCTCCCTGGTATTGTGACTGGCTCGAGCTCTATCTCATACCGGAAGCTTGCAGAAAATATTGTTGATGATCGATTAGCTAAAATGCCAAATATTTGATGGTTCCTGCTTTTCATCATTTGTTGCATTTCCTCGTCTTATATTACATGAAATTGAATATTTTGGGGTTTTGGACTGTTAGCAGGATAATTAATAACGAAAATAAATCTAAGCCTCTGTTGCTGATTCTACAGGATGGCCTGGGGCTGCACTGACATATTATATGCTCGCAAGAAATGTTGTCCCTGTTGCATAAATCCCATCAAACCAGGTGTGATGAATGCGCATCCTTACCTGGACCACATGCCAGTGCTTGTGTCCCAATAAAGTGCTTAGTCCCTGAGAGAGAGAGGAGTCGGGGTTGGGGGGGTGGTGCAGCGGGCTGCCATCGTGTGGTTGTAAGTGTGTGTGCGGATGTGTGTCAGAGGTGCTGTGGACCTGCGAGGGGTCACCACAGGTCAGGTAGAGGCGGTCTTCACCATGGAGCAACACCTGCTCCTGGTTACTCTGTACAGCCGGGAGAGGAACAAACAGAGCATGAATGGTTAATGTGTGTGTGTGTGTGTGTGTGTGTGTGTGTGTGTGTGTGTGTGTGTGTGTGTTCACAAAACGTGCAGTATGTTTGCTCTCACCGTGCAGGGGTTGACTGTGAGGGCACTCTTAATGAAGTGGAACTGCAGTATGCCGGCCTGCAGGGAGGGGTGGGGAGGTGTGACCATCTCCTCCTCCTCCTCCTCTTGCTGCTGTTCCTCCTGCCTTCCCCTCTCCGGTTTGTTTGGGAGCACCCATAGGTGGTAGCCCTCTGCTCCCCAGCACTGGAAAGGGCAGAGTTCAAGTCAGTCACTATGTACACAATGGTAACAAAAATACATTTTACATGTAACAGGCAAACTACCAACATGTAGAGAACTCATTTAAATATGCACAATAAAGCATGCAATAAAGAAAAAAAGTCTCATTATTATTATTGGAATCGAATTACACAGCCTGTGTTACCTCTGTTTCACTTCAACGGAATCTTAACATAACCACTACACCTGTGCTTTTCATTTTGCCAGCTAATTACCTGCCATTATTTATAATCATTTCTGTAACCTTAAATATGCTTTACAAATCAAGAGTTTTATATTGAAATGTCCCTTTTATGTTATGTATTAAATAAATCCACTTGCCATAGAGCTAATTTTAATAGGGTCCTTCTTGGTACCATCAGAGCGATACCTGAGGGGAGGACAAAAAAAATACAAGATATAGAAAAGCAAGAAGAATATATAAATTGATATGAATTTGCAGTACATGGAGTGTGTCTATCAGTGCATTAGTGTGTGTGTGTGTGTGTGTGTGTGTGTGTGTGTGTGTGTGTGTCCACTTACGCAAAATCCTCTCCCAGAGTGCAGATGAGGTGGGCTCCGAAGACACTCCACAGCGATAGGCCACCACACTCCCATGTAACCATGGCAACGCTGTAGTCAGGTGACCAGCAGATCAGCTTGACTGGACCGGTCTTGTTATAGATGTCTGAACAGGCAAAGAATGCAGATTGTATTTTAAAAATACTACCTGAATAGTTTTCCAAACACTTAAGTATTTTCTAATATTTGACACTAAATCCCATTATAGTGTGCTCTTCTTTATTACAGGATAACTTGTGAAAATTATAATAATTATTACAATGAGTGACAGGGACTATTTTTGAATATGGTCTTCTTCGTTGATTTACTGAGCTCATGAATGTTTGGTCTTTTATCATGAGTAAACGCTATGAATGACAGAGCTTGATATTACAGAGTGATATTGTTATTTGACGATGACTCTGGCAGTAGCTGAGCAAAGTGTTTTGAAATCCAGTCATCAATGTTCCATCCATCTGTATGTTGGCTACAAAATCATGTTTCTTTCCCACATGAATCACAACTGGAGAATTACTTTGTTTTTTTTCAGACCTTTAACACCACATAGAATGAAAACACATTCTAGCCAAAGTATAAAAGTACAATGGAATACCAGTAGGGACCAAATGATCTAGACTTATTTATTATTATATCACATTTTTCCAGTACTTCCCAGCAGTGTATAACATTAATTCCTAATGATGTAATTTATGAAATCAATGTGAACTGGACCCGGATACGCAGCAGAAAACAGATGAATGGAATAACCAATTTAAAATCATTTATTCATCAGGTTTCTGACAAAATCAACACATTATTCCATCATTATAAGACAGCTGAGCTTCCTAGCCGCTGCAGCTAGACTTTTTAATACCTTTTTAATACATGTTGTTTTTGAGGAAACTAAATTCCATTTGACGGTGAAGATTGAATTAAGGTTAAATAAATAGACAGCACTTTATATCTATTTATTTAACCTTGATGCAGTCCTCACCGCTGAGTACCCGGTTTTCATTTTAATGTAGCTTCTATTGTGTATTGTGTTTTTACGTTATTGTGTTTTAATGTACCATTTTCAACAGCAGTTTGAACATGCAAACCAAAAGACAAATGTCTACCTTTTTTCACGCAACAAAAGTAGACAACAACGTATTTTCTATTCTATACATGAGACTTTTCAAGACGGATACAGATACCATGGAAATAGATTAATTGTTAAGATAGTGACGGGTCTTCATGGCAGTTCGCCCACTAGGGGGAGCTATAGCTTTAGCTACAGATGTGACCTAAGGGGAAACTCAGGCATGTGCACCCCAGAGACAGCTGAAGGAATGCGAGTTATCTTAAGGAGGAATTTGTGCACGGGTGTGACACAAAAGAAGAGAGGAGAGAGACAAAAACAGGGACAGAAAGAAAGAGCGAGAGATGGCGCGCGCATATGTTGTGATACCTGGGTAGTGTTTTGGGGTGAGCTCCAGTTTGTGGGAGAGCTGCATGGATCCTGTCGTGGTGTCTATCATGTACACCAGCACTGAGCCGCTGAAATGAAAACACAATCAAGGTTATTATTTGCGCTGTGTGTGTGATTGCAAATGATTAATCACAGAGGCCTAAATATATTACTTCAGTTGCTGCCTACTGACTTTCATTTAACCTCTTGCTCATTCAATGGTAAAAATCACAGCGATCTACATCAGAGTAGCACGTGCTTTTATCTAAAAGGGTGTTTTCAAAAGGTTTCTTCAAATAATATTCAAAAGACAGAAGATGAAAATGTTTTTTTTTCCCTTGTACAGCGAGACAGTCTGAGTTCAGGCTCTACTTTCTCTTATCATCTGCAAAGGCCTGTTTGGGCAATAATTGCGTAAAGAACTGGAACTCTGTGTGTGCGCCCAAAAAGGTAAATAAATAAATAAATAAAAATCACAGAAAAAGATGAAGGAGAGGAGAGAGCAATAGAGAGGAGAAAACCTTGCCAACCTGGCAGATTGCACAATCCATTGGGAGTTTCTGACGAGCACACACTAGGTAGGCCTCGGCAAACACAAACTGACAGATTCTCACACTGGACACACCACACACTACATGGACAACAATCTATCCCTCTGTCACACACGGATGCAAACAAACACACACACACAGGTTTTCTTCCCAACACTGCAATATAGAGATACGAACAGAGAGACAGCTGCAGACACGTACCTGCCACAGCCAAAGGCCATCAGTCTGTACTTGTTGTTGACAGCCACACAGGTGCCATCAGTCACATCTGCTGCCCAGACGCCCTGCAGTTGCTTTTCACACACACAAAAAACATTTATGAATTACAAATAACTGAATGTGTGAATGATCAGTCAGTGGCAGATCAGCATAGCATTTGTTTCCTTCAATCACGTCACTCATATTTATCTTTAAAATGTGTTGGTTAAGTCTAAATGAAACTCTAGAGCAGAGAATAAAAACAATAGCAGCAGACTGCTTGGTCACGATTTTAATATGACATTTATATCTGGACACATTTGTATCTTGATGGAGTCAACAACACCCACTTCTCCGATTTCAAGAACATCATTCCTAGCCAAAATGTTTTAATGGTGAGCTCTTCTTGCCTTTTTAGATGTGAATCCTGCCAAGATAAAGTAATAGCCGCAAGTCCTGAATTTAATCGTATTATCAGGGTATTTATAAAGGGTATCGTGCTGCCCTATTTATAAAGTCTGAAAACTTGTTGACCTGAACATGTTGCTTCTGTGTGTCTCTCCTCTTTAGGAATACTGAGGTTACTGGTGAGGATGTTAACAGTTCTCTCACTTATCTTCAAACTTGTTTATAGGGGTGTGACGAGACACTCAGCTCACGAGATGAGACAAGACACAATATTGGGTTCATGAGAACGAGACGTGATTTTAACACTATTTTAAAGAAAACTTCAATGAAGAAATATGATTGGAAGAATAGTCTTTACTCAGAGAACCAAGGATACAACGTAACGTTCATTGCAGCAGTAAACAAGGCAGTAGGCTGCTCTTTTTATTGATATATGACCATTTTAATACGAGGGGAGAACATTTCTCTTTGTTTAATATCATTAAAAGGAATCCAAGCCAGAATCATCTTCAAGCCAGATGTATTATAAGACCAACCAGGTCAGACTCCGTCTACTGACGGCTGCTCTGCACTTATGACCAATATCGCGAGACAATTTTTACCCCGACGAGAAGTCTGGGACGAGATCTCGTCACACCTCTACTTGTTTAACACTCAAAGTGAACAGTTTGTTCACTTTGCCTCTATTTATCTACTACTTGCATGTATACTGTTAGCCTTTACATTTATCCCTTAACTTACACCTAAACAAATTTATTTATTATTATTTATTATAGAACATGGCCTAATTTACCTACTCAAAAGCCAAGCAGAACATTTCATTTCTTTGCAGAAACAAAGGCCTGGTAAAAATCAGTATACTATCAGGGATTGTCTTGGTTAAAATAGGTTGGTGGTGGTTCCACTGTCATGGTGTCAGATAATGTCATATACTGCTATGCATATTGATGGCATAAGTTATAGAACAGTTGGCTGTCTGCAAGTCTTGTAGAATCAGAGACTTTCATCCGCTTTTTCAATGCCATAACTATTATGCATTTATTATAGTCTGGGTTTGGATCATGTGTTTTCAGCTTTGTGCTGAGTGTGTGTTTTAACATCAGCACCGTTGGCCTGTGAGTATTCTTACATCTGCGGTGATGGTGTTACTGAGCGGTGTGATAAAGCCCAGGCGTCCGTCACTCAGTACCACAGCGAAGCCGTCCAGGGTCACACAATACTCCATACAACGGATATACACTCCCTCCAGGTCCAGAGAGGGACCACCTACACACACACACACACACACACACACACACACACACACACACACACACACACACACACACACACACACAGACAAACATTGAAGTATTCTATGCAACAAAATGAGAGAACTTAACTTTGAAAAGTTGAAAAGACTGTATTTATAATGTATTCCATAGCATTAGAAAGTGATTGGAAACTTCTGTTTCTGTCAACTAGAATAAAAATCTGCTCTCCTCTCTAACCTCGAGCAGACTGCAGGTCTAGCGAGAAGGGGATTGTAGTGAGGCAGATGGCCTTGCGTCCGTTGCTGCCTAGCCCGTCCCAGTGCAGCACATGGAGGTAGCCGTCTGCAGTGCACACCAATAAGTCCTCCTGGAGGGACTGCAGACTGGAGGGAGGAAGAAGAATAAAACACAAAAATGAGCACTGAGATCCAAAAAAAATAGGACAGAAACTGTGGACGAAGTAGTAAAAGAAAACAGGTAGGGACGGTAAGTAGGAAGAGTGGGAACTAGAATACAAACAGCAGTGTTAGAAAACAGTGGCGTAGTCATCATCCAGCTGTGCCCTCTGAGTGGAGCCTGAAACTTCTAATGTCCAGCTGTGATGAGGCCACATAGCTGCCCGTGCCAACTCTCACTGTCTTCTAATACACAAGGGAACAAACAACAGTGCGTTTGTGTGTGTGTGTGTGTGTGTGTGTGTGCTTGTTTTACTATATTCGTAGGGTCCAAAAACCGGAGAATCCAGTATACTTGTGGGGTCTGCACAGCCTTGTGGGGTCCAAAATGCTGGACCCCACAAGTGAGTGAGTGTGAGTGTGAGTGTGTGTGTGTGTGTGTACGTGTGCGTAAAGCGCTTTATTGTCTTCCAGAAAGTATGCAAGGTCTAACTGAAGATGGCACAATGGGACAACCAATAAGAGAAAAGCAAGAGTCAGAAAGGGAGAACTGAAAGGAAGTCGAGGGTGTCAAGCACAGTGGACTTTAACAGTGGGGGAGGCAACAACTTTTACTGTAGTTTCACAGCAGGAGACACCCACACATTTCCTGCACAATCAAGCTGTGCCTTTGAAATGCCAACTGAGTGCTCTCGTTCAGATGACTACCCTATAATCTCTGTCAAGTGCACACAGCGGAGGAGATGCGACAGATGAACACAAGGACATAAAAGACACAGATAATATAAACAAAAGATAAACTAAAAAAAATGCATGAAAAGAAAGTTGAGCAGAAATGTTCTTGTCACTCAGCAAACAAAGGTGTCAAGTTGGAGGATGCGGGGGTGATAAGAGGGAGGGTGAAAAACTAGAAGAAGAAAGAAACGAAAAAAAAAGAACTGAAATTAGCAACGACTGAACCACCAGAAATGAGAAAACAAGGAGGAAGTAGATACAGGCTCTTATCCAACAGCCTCCAGTGTTGTTCCTTGGCTTTGGTTATTTCTTCTTATTAATGTCATTATAATTCGGGGACTAGGTTTTAGAAATCCTCATTTAAACCACCATAGGCTTCTATGGTAACAATGAACAAGGGATAACATGGTCATTTTTCCTCAGTGCACATTAAGTTTATAATAGGCCTACATGGAAATGAAATGATTCATGAACATGATTTTGTTTTTACTTCAAACGTTTAATGGAAGACATCTTGCCTGTGTAATTTACAAGACTTTTAATGATTTGAAATGAGAAGAAATGTTTTGTACATGAAAATAAAGTGGTGAAGCTATACACAAGCGGAGGGGGAAAACCAAACAAACTTGATAGTTTACAGGAAGCACTGGAATTAGGATACACAGTAAACATATCTTTTGGTGGTCCTAGTGTGTGAATGTGAGCTGGGGTCTATATGAAAGAGAGGCAGATGGGCAGAAAAACACAAAAAGAGAGTGAAAAAATCTGAAAAAAGAGATGAGATGATAAGACATCATACCTGGTGATGGGGGCCTCAAGATCCACAGGCTTCTTCATCTCTAAAGAGAGTGCGGGGGCACATTGCTCCTCCTTATAACCCGGGGTCACCTTCACACGAGGACTTCCTCTGTGCAAGCACACAAATACATGAATACAGAGACTCGTTTTACTAATGTATGAGGAAAACTGTTGAAATCCCAAAATGCAACTCAGAGCTGAAAAGATGAATACGCCCTGACTTGCCTGACCTCTGCTGGTACGCTGTCAAGGAATGTGAAAGACACACACCGGCATACAAATACCACACATACACACAAGACATGGACACTTGATACAAAGCACAGAAGGATTAGTAAAGGAAGAGAGAAAAGCATGGCATATGGATGTTATGTTGGGTTGTCCATATACTATTGGCCACGTAGTGCATTTGTCATTTTAATTTAAGAAAACCAGTAATACCGGCAGCAATTAGCAGCTCAAGTTTCAATGCATGCTTTCATCAACCATATAACCCCAGTAAATAATGAATTACATATGTAGTAAAGAACAAACATTACATAAGAGAATTTAGTAGTAAAGCCCTCTGTATTCCTACTGGCATTGTTAACCAGCTGTACTGACATACAGCTGCTGGTTGATTGCTAAAGAGACAAAATGCAGCAAGCAAATGATCCTGAAAGACATAGCCAGCAATGTCATTATACTTTGTCATTTGCAGTAATAACACTAGCAAGTTAGCAGGGCTAACATTGGGATATCCGGGGTTTCAACCGCTTCAAACTGCTCAGAAATAGTGTTGCTGTGTTTTTTATATGCAATATTGTGTTTTCACATTTAAACCCAAGCAGATACAGGTAACATTCACTGGTATAACATGCATAATAATGATGGTTAAATGGCTTTTAAAGGGACAAATGATCTGTTGGTTGTTTAGGCTCCCCCGCAAGCTACAGCTTGGCCCCCTCTGCTCACTTTACCTAAGCACGTGTCTATCAATATGTGTGAGAGTACTCACTTCGGATAGACAGGCTCATAGAGGGACTTGTCATCCCCTCCACCCAGCACATCAAACAAGAGAATGTAGCCTTTGGCAGTCTGAAAACAGAGAGAAAGGACTGTCAAAAAAAAAAACATCAATATAGTTGCTCAAGCACTTTTATTATGAACCAACCAATTTTGTAATCAGACAGAGAGAAGGAAAGAGGATTGTTGGACACTGAGAACACACAAATGACCACAACATGTTTAAGAGAATTAAAGTTAAGAGAAACTGTGAAAATGGATAGGGATGCAAAGGGGAATTTAAAAGTAAAATTGAATATTATATTATTTAAATGTCACACATTTGTCACTCAATGCCTTTTTAGGAGTAGAAAGAGAGAAATAATAAGAAGACAGGGGAAGAAAAAGGGTTTATGAGTAAACAAAAATATTCATCAGATGGCAACAGATTAGTTACACTGTGTGAGGCATCGTGAACAAAATACATCCACCTTTACTTTTTGATGTAGGAGGGGTCTGCCTTCTGAATTCTTTGACAAACAATTATTGTAACACTATGATTACTTGCCCTATTATTAACCATAAAGATTGTCTGTAAAAAATATATAAAAGCAATAAAGAGTTGATCTAAAAAAATAAATAAATAACAAGACTGTCAGTAATGAGTTGATACTTGATCAGTATTTTAGGGTATTTCATGTTTTTCTATAGCTCATACCTAGGAGATATAGAAAAACATGAAATACCCTAAAATACTGATCAAGTATCAACTCATTACTGACAATCTAAGGGTCATATTTGCAACCCAACTACTGTCATAGTTAAGAGACTATTTCTATGCACAGGGAATGAATATTTCAGTGCACAATCCTGAACAGGCTGAGCTGTTACGGATAATGATGCTCAAAAACAAGTTTGTCAGCAGTTGAAACACACGCTTCAGGCTCCATTCTGTGGAGAAGCTCACAATACACATGATGTCAAAATATAAGTAAAGTACAATATTTGTATGCACGTACAATGTTGCAACAGCACTATTTCCACACATGCAGACACAACGTGTTGTGAGGGAAACTAGTGGAATTGAGCCTGTAGACTGAAACATGACACGGAACCTGATCTTAATTCCACCGTCAGCATGTAATGGTTTTGCAATGACTGCACATAGAAGAAGACTTCAGTCATTCTAGAGACTAGACCCACCTATAACCAGAGCGAGTTTAATGCAGAAACCATGATTCTATTTACAGTATTTTATTTGCCGATAGTTGGTGGTACCAAGTAACCTTCGACTTTTCTAGCGTGGTGACAGTGTTGTTAATAGCAGGCCAACACATCCCCATAGCAATAAGAAAACCCAAACCAGAGAGAGGGTAAAGCCAGCAGCAACATGAAGCTCGACTAGATAAGAGCAGCCGCAGCCAGAGAGAGGACCGAGCCAAACTGAGGCCTGCTGAACCCATCAACAGCCTTGGAGCTCCACAAAGCTGCGGATGAGCTAGGAAGGCAAAAACAGCTTAACAACACTACAGCATGAATACAATCTACTTCAGAACAAAATGTTATTTGTAGATAATTCAAATGTTTGTCTTATATGCTTCTGTTGTAGATGTGTGCAAACTGTCAACATTAAGCAGCTTAAATGGCCTTTTAAACTTTCAAAGAAAACAAACACTTAGAATCTACATACAGGTTCAAAATATAATTGATGGGGTAATTTTGTGGATGGATAATATTAACAATAATAAAGTTAACTGGATTGGGGTCATTTTCAAAAATGTCATTAAAGTTGTGGCACAACAATTGAGACATCTCTGAATGACATCATTTACATTAATCACAAAACACTGCCAACATGTAGTTTATCTGTGACTTGATAATTTCCTAAATCAGCATGAATTGGCCTAATTGGTTTAGTCTAAAGAAAAATGATATAACAAACAAGTTGCTACTGATTATGAACTGCCTGTGTTATGACAGTTTATGATGAGTTTAATTTACTTTCCAAGTACATTCAATGTTACACTGACTTTAGCTTGTTGAGAAAAGTCATTTTGCACTGAGATTGCACAGATAAAATAGCCACTTCATCATATTCACGTTAGCACTATATATAGTTTAAGATTATCACAGTAGGACACAGTCTCATTACAATGACCTAGTTAGTTAATATAGCCTAACATGCTCATGCAGTCCACATAGAGCAAGGAGGAGCGCTACAGCAGGTCCTTCATTCCAACAGCAGTCAGACTCTTTAATGCAACATCATAATGTAGCACTGCTAGGTGTTTCTGCAATATGAGCCATCACTGGACAATATTCTGCACTATGCATATTTATTTATTTATTTATTTATCTATCACTCTTTGTTACCTCCAACTGTGCACTGTCATTTCTATTCATCTGTATATCTGTGTACTGTCTGTTTATATAACGGTGTTTATTGTGTAAATAAATACGGTTGTTTAATTATTATTATTTCTATTTTTTTCTACTTACAAGAACAAGAACCATTCACACACACATTCACACGCTGAGGCCGCGTCTGCCATACAAGGCGCCACTAGCTCATCAGCAGGCAACCAAGGGTTCAGTGTCTTGCCCAAGGACGCTTCGATATGGGACTGCAGGGCGAACACAATACCACTGAGCCACATATGCCCCCATGTATATTTTTTCTCCTATGACTACGTAATGTGTATTTGTGTTATTCTGATGTGTATAAAAAAAATTATCTTTGAGCTGCTGTAGCACAGGAATTTCCCCAGTGTGGGATTAATAAAATCTATTTTATCTTATTTTATACGAATATGAGTAAGCACTCGTAGAGCGTGTACCTCCACCATGGCTGCACAATTCTCCATATTTGGTCATTTAACAGGAACTGTTTAGAATTTTTTAAACTGCATCCAGTTCCAGATCTGCAACTAAAGAGACACACACACACACACACACACACACACACACACACACACACACACACACACACACACATCTCCCACAGACAAATACACACTTTTTATATAAATAATAACACTAAATTTAAATAAAATTAAAAGAAGCACATTGAGTAGAAATAGGATACAAAATAATCAAATAAATTTAGTGCAGTAAAAAGTACAATATTACCCTCTGTAATGTGGTAGAGTAAAAGTATAAAGGAGGGGGGGAGGGGGGTCTGAAAGGAAATGTGAGTGTGACTAGCCAGCTACGTACTGTACTTCAAAAGCATGTCAATAACAAGAGGAAGGGAATCTCAGTGAAGTATCAAAGATGGGAGGGGGAGGGGAGGCAAAACATTTGACAATAGGACAAACTTCAGCAGTGTCTCCCATTGCCACATCTCATCCCTTTCATCTGTAGTTTGATCACTAGATACACAAAAGCATTCATCTTTTCATGGGACATTATGATCAGGTATACTCATCTTGTCAGATACGTTAAAAACTGTGGATTAAAGGAATGGGAGATAAAGAGAGAAGGCCACAATAGAGATACGTCCCATGTCTCCAGGACTATTGGTACGTTCACACATGCTGAGATAATGATACAGGAAGAGGCAGGACGCCGGTCTTTGTCAACTAAGGCCCAATAAACAAGCCGGCACAAAGATTCAAAAGGCTAAATGCACCCAGTGGCTTAATGTGGGGGGAAGTTTAAAAAGTTTTCTCTTTATGTCCTCTGACAAATGGGAGCAGCAACAACAAACTGCAGCTCCTGAACCAGCTCTTGGTACTCTCAAAGAGTCTTTCATGATAGTATTCGGCATTTAAAGCAAAAATACTATTTGACATTCACTGGGAACTATTGAACCATTCTTCGAAGATCGCCTGGTTTCCTTCGTAAGTGAGGGAATAAGATGAAACCTGGTTAATAACACAGATGATTTCTTGGGCCATGTATAAACTTGACTAGGTTTCTAAACAAAGTTTTTACAAGAGCATGTGTGCACAGCATAAGCAAAGACCCAGGGCAGAGAGGGCATTGCTGTGGCAGCAGAAACACAATTTTATGATGACCTGATTTAACCTGGTTTCTCTTAATAACTTGGGTGTCTTGTGGGCACATACTAGATGACACTGTAATTATAGGACTCAAGACGGGGCTTTGGCTCTTTTCATGTAAAACTTCCTCTTCTTTGTTGGCACTTACTACACTATTCAAACCAACTATTACGACTTGATGCTGCATTTGAAAGAGGGGGACATCAAAGGATTGACTTAATGCGGCTGCAAAAACCCAATCGAATAGAAAGGAAGAAGAAAAAGCTGACTGGTAACTACTCTAGTTCAGGCTTGCAAGTAGAATGAAAGAAGAATAAAGCAAGTCAGCAGAAAACTGTACACCATGTAATAGCATACTAAGGTCTCTTTTCTGCATGTTGAAACAAGTTCCAGAGGTGTGCGCATGCATGCACACGCACGCACGCACGCACGCACGCACGAACCCACGCACGCACGGACCCACGCACCCACCTTAAATTACAGTACAGGAAAAACAACATAGGATAGTAGTAATACATACTTTGGAGTTTAGACCTGAAGATAAAACATTTCTATCCCTTTCAAACAAGACATATTTACTAGCTCTGTGTGATCAATGCACACAAAAAAAATTACAAAAACATAAAATGGTGCACAAAATGTTGAGTGTGCAACATCTGTTCCTTATTTCTTTTAGCCTGTTGACACCTGCTGAACAATGGCTAATTACAAGCAAAAGTACCAGTACAAAATCTGTATACTTTCTTTGTTTTCTATTCTTATTCTTATTTTCACCTTATCCTTATAATGCTTATACTTACATAGGCTAATAACATGTACTTGATGTTTGTGGAACTACATCTGTGCCATAGAAAATTGTACCAAATTCTTGGTCACCAAAACATTCTTGGTTGAAAACCCTTTCTGAGGAATCCTGAGTGAGAGTCTGAAAACAGAGAGGGAACATTTTGGCCTTGGATGGATCTCAAAACGCAAGCAGAGCTAAATGCTATAAAGTATCCCCCTGGTTGAAGATCCTTTCTTGACTCCTGCCACACTAAAAAAAAAAGAAAGAAAAAAAGTCCTTCCCTCTCGCTCTGTCAATTGCTTTAGCCGTTTCTCTCGCACTCTCGGTCTCATACACACAGGCATGCTAAAGATAGTCCTAGCCATGGTTTATGAGGTGATTACGTTAGCCTCAAGGTCTGCAGGCTGTGTGAGCAGCCAAACATCTGGAAAGCAGCTGGTATTTAAAGCAAGGACTACGGCCCGGGCAACGCTGGCCTTTATTGTTCTGCAGTCCCCAACTTCTCCAAGTCCACTCGACCTGTGATTAAACTACAATGCAAATGAGGGATGAGAAATGATATGGCTTCTTTGAGATAAAAAAAAATATGCAGCTAGTCAAGACACCACATAGCCAATGGATAATTTGCATAGACTTAAAATGTGAAACGTGTATCCTTTATGTCATCATAACATTCTTGGACGGAAAAAAACTCTGGGTTCTTTTCAATAAAACTGCCAGAGTACTTACGGAGCAGACATCGTGTGTGAAAAAGGCGTATGCCATTAAAAACCCTTGTTGTTTGATTTACACTACTGAGATCACGATGAAAGAGAGTGAGTGACAGGTGACAGGTCATCTTCACAAATCTAAAAAAGGGTTACAGCCACCCTATCATGTCTATTTCTTATGGCCAGACAAAGCACTTACTTTGACAACAGGACCCGTTTTAGATTCAGCTGGTTTACTTCCTTCCTACCACGGTAGAAGAGGTTATGGGCATGTCTGCTGTGGACTGAGACCAGTAAGTTTTGCTTGTTTGATCATAACCAATCTGTGGCAACAGCCTTTGCTGCTGTTGCAGACTAAAGACAAAATTGCTATTGCTTAAGATGATTTGTACATGCCGTTGACAAGACCTGACCACGGTCACCACGAGGTGCTGGGTCCCAATGCCAAGGTCATTTCTCAGGTATATATATATATATATATATATATAGGGTAGAAATGCTTTTCAGGGAGTTTGAAAATTAAACACAAACTTTCAATATACGACTAGTCACTGTAGTAAAAAGAGCCGTTTCTAGTCAAAAGATCTCACTATGACTTGACTTCCACTTAGCGTTGAGACTGTACCCAACACAGATACTCACAACCAAAAGTTAACGATCTCTTGCCCTTCCGATTTCTTGCGTAGAAGGAAGTGCGAGGGACAAAAAGAATAAACCTTAAGAAAGGAAAGCAAAGTAAAAACACCACACAAAACAAAAACATTCTCCAAAAAGGCATATCAGATTTCTTTAAATGAAATGATTAGAGAAGAAGTAATCGTCGAGGACTAAAGGATAATGTAGGACAGCTTCAGTACAATTAGAGCTGCAGCTCACATTGGGCTGCAACGTTGTTGTTAAGAGGGATTTCTGTTGCAAGTGACATAGTTTGTGGTTGTTCCGGTCATACACATTTTTACCACATAAATGAACTGTGTAAACACCACACACACACACACACACACACACACACACACACACACACACACACACACACACACACACACACACACACACACACACACACACACAACTTTTCACCGTTCGTGAGTCAGAATCAAACTCTGTTTGTGAAGCCCTGGAAGAGAGTGAACAAGCGTGCCCTGTTATTTTTAACTCCTCCACCTGCTCCCTGTTGTGTTTGGCAGGGTGGGCCTGGGACCAAGCTTTCCCAGACACATTCACAGCATTCATTCATGTGTACTTTGGCTTCAGAGGAGGGATGAAAGGAAGGACTGAGAAAGAGGGGGGGCAGAGATGGACACCTAGAGGCCAAGAGGTCATCGCGCTAATATTTTCCAATAAGTTAGTCTCTCTGTTGTGTCAACCATTTCATTGTTGACATGAACTGGCAGTTAAAGCGTTTACATGACACCATTAGACAATGTCTCCATTGTTTTTCCAATGGTCTTAATAAATGAGGCATTATCTAGACTTTTGACCACCGTACCAAATGTAAAAAACGATTACATTTCAGCTTCAGATGCTCTAAAACATTCAGTTTGACTATAAACTCCTGTGTGGTTGTGTGTGTGTGTGTGTGTGTGTGTGTGTGTGTGTGTGTGTGTGTGTGTGTGTGTGTGTGTGTGTGTGTTTGTGTGGTTGTGTGGTTGTGTGGTTGTGTGGTTGTGTGTGTGTGTGTGGTTGTGTGGTTGTGTGTGTGTGTGTGTGTGTTGTGGTTGTTGTTGTAGCCCCTTTAACACCTGATACAGTATGTTCAGCAGAATGGCTTTAAGGACAAGTGGTGGTGTTTTGGGAGAAACATGTACAGCCCTCTGTCACGCTGATTTCTAAACAGCCTCTCGTGTCCCGCACAGTATTTTGTGCCACCCCCCCAAAAAAAAGATGCATATTAGCTAGACAAAAGGTATTAAAAAACATGAAAATGCTTGGAAACAGGGCTGCAACAATTAATGTGCACCCCTATTTATTATACTTTAAGAGCTCCAAAAAGCCGGAGTCAAATTCACACTACGTGTTCACACTAACTTGGCCATTAAAGCTGATTCTGAGAAACTGATACAGCACATTCTAAGTATAGAAAACAATATACAGTATATATATATATATATATATATATATATATATAAAAAAAAATAAATTATATAATTTTTTTAAAAAGCAAATATTATCGCTTGTCAAAGGTTAAACTGCTTAACACCAGAACATAAACATTTGCACAGGAAATATCCTGGTCTTGCAATATGTGGATGACTGCAATACTTTACCCAGCATTACTTGAGATCGATTGTCCCACTAATTAGACAGATGTGATTATTTGGTGAGGAAAACCCAGCATTAGTTATGTTAATAATCATGACCAGATTTCTATTTACATCTCAATTACATTCCCTACATTATATTTTAGGATTTACAGTATACAAATGTACTCTCTTAAGGGATATAAACATTCTAATGGTCAACTGCAAACACTTTTATACCACAGGTAGCTCACAGAGTCGACTCCACAGACACGTAGGCATGGATGGAACAAAAACACGCAAACCAAAGCAGCACGTTTATCCAGTGTGCGCTAGTGATTCTAATCAGCGTCTTGGTAGCGAGAACAGAAAAATGTCAGCGGTTGAAGAAGTTCAATTATCCAAATTTTGCAAAAGGTGTGTGTAGTGTGAATGCGGTGTTGTTTTTGCTTTGACTGAACACTGAAACTAGATCATTACAAGACATATTTCCTGTCAAACAAAGGCATGAGACCACAAGCAACACCGACCAGCTGAATTAGCGCTTCTTCTATCACACACTTATCCTTATGAGCTTGATTCTGCCACCACTGCTCAAACTCTTTTGACACAGCAGATGCAGCATCCATCTGTTCCTTCTCCGATCTCAAAGTATGTATCAAGACATTAATTCAACACAGACAGGGCTCATTATCAAGGATTACAAATGATAAGAACGATTTACATTCAAACCTCAAAATAAATAACAGCAACTCGATAAATCCAGCCATGATGTACTCTGCTGCTTTCAGGGACACTCTGCTCCCTGATGGTATCAAAACCTGCTGTCTCTCTCTGATCAAAGCCACTGTTATGGCTATGTTTTGTGTAAATTATACTTAGTTATGCTCTCGGTCTCAGTAGAACCTGTTTTGTAAAATGTGGAAACAGGAAGGCCAGTGCAGCTGTCAAAATATAAGATGGATAGCGGCGCTGTATGCTCCAAAGCAATGTGGGTATGTTGATTTGCTGTGCTAAATAAAAAAACTGACAGCTGATGATAATCAAAAATGATAATAATGCTTTTTTTTTATTCATTTTACAGCAGGCATACGTAAACCTAATCATGAACAATATTATATACTATATTTTAAAAGTCTAAAAGTATCGATTTTCTTAGGTGATAGATATGGTCAGGAAACTGGACTACAAATGATCTGATGATCTGAATGGAGGCCTGACAGCGTAGGCAAGGTCGGGTTGATCTTACGATCAGTAAAGGCTCAGATATACTAGCGCTTTCAACAGTGCGTGCGGAAATCGTGACGTCACGGGACTGCCGTGAGTATTTATACTCGCGCGTGGTGGTCGCGGCACTAGTTGCAGTCTTCTCCTGAACAGCGGTGGCGCTAAGGAGCAAAGGCTACCGATGTTTTTCTTTCTAAGGACTAGAAGAAGAAGAAAAAGATAAACAACGGCAGAACAGGCAGCAACAGTGCCGTCAATGCTTCGATTTGATTCAGTGAGCTACTTGGTGGGATCAAGCCTTTCATTCACAAAAAAAGAACTCATCTTAACCCAGTAAGTTTACCAGAGAGACTTGCAGTCAGTCGGCGAGTCCTGGCATCCGGTTTCCCAGGAGCTCGTTCAGGCTTTCTGTTTCCGGTTTGTCGGGCGCCGCTGAAAAAAATAGACTGGTGCGCGCCCTGTGCTCGCGCGCTGAAAATCGGACGCGCCGGCCGGAAATTACGTCATTTTGATGTCACGAATGCGCGCGCCACCTCCAACGCGTCAAGCATAAAACGGCCCTAAGCGTGTGTGGGCTTACACTCAGAAACATGCTGGTGAGAACATTACATCTTCATGGAAATGAGCCTGGATTTTTTTAATTACATCTTTTAAGCTTCTGTGTGCTGATAATTTGCATATTTTATGGTTGTGGGTCCTTCTCGACAGTTTACGCAAGGCAGGGCTATAATGACGGGAAGGAAGGAAGATCCTGGGAGATATATGTCATTTTTACTTAAATAGGGGGGACAGGGGCAGGCTAACACAGGATGTGTATCCTCCACCTCATCAGATTTAGCATTCAGGTAAATTTGCATTGATTCGCAAAACACACAAAAAATGGAGGCCCTCTCCATCTGCTAAAAGAGCTGAGGTAGCTAGATCCTTTCAGACTGCTGTAATCTGTTCCCCATTGAGAGCACGCCCACAAGCCTGATCTGTTAAGAATGAGGTCAGGGTTCAAGGGCAAAGGTGACTGATGCCCACCTTAAAACCAATTTAGTGACTGGAAGATGTTCTCTGGCTACTTTGATAGTAAAGTTAATACAATACATGTGATTTGATGAACCACAGAGCAACAGCCTGTTTCATAGAGAACTACTGTTTCACTTTGAGTTGATTGACTCATTGTCAGATAGAAAGTACAGCGATCAGCACAGGACAAAGTATGACAAGACTAGACAGGGAGCAAAGTGTAACTGAAAGCCTTTAAATATTATCTCAAAATGTCAGGCCAGTTTGTTCAGTGACCTTTATTGATTTAACTACTACAGACATCTTACTGCCATTAGGATAGTACTGTTGAACCCTTTACTTTTACTTTAATCAGTCCCTCCAGAAAAACGCGATTATGCGATCGCAGAATTCAACGCATAATCAGCCAATGTCCGCATATTCATGCGGGGGCCGCATTTTTTTAAAAACGCCGCACTTTCGCCGCATAAATTGCCGATTTCCGCGCAAAATATGCGGGGCTTGCATGATTTCATAATCCCCGCATTTTCGTTGCAAAAAAGTCACATATATCTAGGGTTGGGTACCGAAACTCGGTGCCAATGGGCCCCCGGATCCGACGTAAACGGTAGTAACGAGACCGAATAAGAACGAAGATTTCGGTGCCTTATTTCGGTGCCTGACTTTACACTACACTGGACAGCAGGTAACGTTAGCCTACTGTTAGCTAGCAGCGTGATTAAACACGGTTAAAATGCTGACAGGTGACGTTAAACAGTGTAAAGTGTGACTGTATATCAACAGTCTGCTCTGCAGCGCAGCAGCTGCCGACGTCGGAAACGCACAGATGGTGCATTCACGGACACTGGTAATTGTTTGGTTTTGGTTGGTTATTGTAAAATACCCTTTTCCCATCTGGTTGCTGTTTTTGTCGTCCAACAGCAATTTACTGGTGAAATAAGTTATTGTTTATTATAAGTTATAGTTATTACATTACTATTAAATCATTTAATTTTGACCATATGGCCTTAGTAATAAACAACGTGTCCTTAATGTCACCGACTGTTGTTGAGTAGGCCTATCCTTCTTGTTTCTTCTTTTTTTAAAACTTTCTTAAAAAGTATCGGTTCAGGCACCGTTTTAAAAATACCGATTTAGCGCCAGTATCAGAAAAAAAACCAAACAATACCCAACCCTACATATATCTCAGCAGAAAGTTCAAAAATGTTGCGTTTACTTCACACAAGAGCAGCCATTTTCCCCTGTTGCCATGGGAACGTTATGAAGTGACGTAATTTCACCTACTGAGAACACGGTGTTGGGGGAATCACTTTTTTTCTCTTTTTCATCAAACCGCAGTTTTTTCAAGTTCCCGCAAGTTCCCGCAGTTTTTGCAAGTTCCCGCAATTTTTGCAAGTTCCCGCAATTTCATCGCATAAAATGGCATAAATATCCCGCATATTCCATCGCATTTTTTAAGAAAACGTGCCGCATAATCAAGGATTTTTGCCCGCAACAATCACGAAAAAACTCCGCGTTTTTCTGGAGGGACTGTTTAATCCATAACGAGTTCCCTCCATCATTCCTTATCCTATGGCAGAAAGTTGAGCCTCTCCCAAATTATGTTCATCTCGACTAACTTGTCTGTCACAGTTCTGCACTAGGTCATTCTGGTTCTTCCAAGATGTTGTTCTTATGCCTGGAGGAGTTCATTGTTGAACCTTAAATGGTAGTAATTTATACAGCCAGTAATAGCCTTTCAAATGCTGCAGTATTCGACTAAAGCACCACATGTAGAGCTTAAATTGGCCACTCTAGCAGCATTAAGCCTGGAGCTAGTCGCGGACCTCTACAAGATGCACACCTGAAGTGATTACTATGCAAGTCAAAGCATGTCTAGCTTCAGGAATCAAACATGAACACATACGTTCCCTTTCTCCCTTGAACGTGAAGTTTAACATGATGTAGAGAGCTCAAGGGCCGTGTTTCAGTTCCCCTCTTATTGCCACAGGAATACCTTCCTTGTATCTAGAGATCAGCATAATAGTGACTACTGTGATGCACTGCTGTTACAGGGGAGTTGCTTTGGTAAGCAAATTCTATTGTCAGTGAACGACTACTGAAGCATTTTCTACCCACTGATGAAACTCTACATGCAACAAATCAGTGGTTAGAAAGTGATAAGAGAAGAAATAACAGTTACAAAAAGTAGAATGAAAACCAAACAGGTAAGACAGAGGAGAAAAAGAGTGTGGAAGAGAATAAGAAGAGATTACAGGTGACAGTCGACCACGTGTGGCCCAACAGCACATTAGTATTACAATTACATAAAACATAGCCAAAGGAAAGTGTTGTTGACTTTTCATGGCTTAATCATGACATAATGTTGAATTGCTATTGTTATGCACCATTTGAGGAGGATGGAGATTTAGACTGAACAAGGATATAACAATGTCACACATTAATGTATACTAGTGTTTTGTAGTAATAGGACATGATACAAAACATGGGGTAAAGGGCGTCAATCAAACTGCAAATATGAGATGATATCGGTGGAGTGCTGTACTTACCGCCACAGCTATCATGGAGTCGTCTGGTTTCCATTCTGCCTTCTGGTAGAAGCCAAACTGGGCAGCCGCCTTTGCAGACTCGATATAGCTGACTATCAAAACACTGGGCTGTGGGTGGGGAAAAGAGATATGGGAAAGAAAATGAGCACTTTAAACATACTGCCACATATGATGACACAAAAACAACATCCGAAACAGAACACATACTGTTACTGCCAAACATTTCTAAAGATCAATATGAAACGTATGGCCATATCATCTGCAAATAACCTATATAGAGTTACATATGAATAGGTTTGGGGTCTGAATGTAAGTGTCATTTTATGACACGGGCTTAATAATTATCTTTAGGCTCTTACTTAAAAATGACATTACAATGTAATTTTTGCTGCTGCAACAACGTTATTTCCCATTTTTTGGGATCAATAAAAATCTATCTATCTATCTTTAACTGAAACAAAAAAATACAAATCAATACATTTTGAAGTGGTTTAAAATGAGACTGCTGGAGCAACCTAAAAGTAACCAAATACAAACTCTGGACACAGCAACACACCACCATGGATGAAAAAAATGATCTATTTAGCTGAAATTTTTTGGGGGGGCTTTTTTCCCTTTATTTCAGAGTGACAGTGGATAGACAGGAAATGTGGGAGGGAGATGGGGGATGACACGCAGCAAAGGGGCGCAGGTCGGATTCGAACCCGGTCGGATTCGAATGGGGCGCACACTCTTACTGGGTGAGCTAGAGGTCGCCCTGAGCTGAAACATACTTTAAACAATTAGAAAGCATGATCACATTTTTTACTGCTCACTAGAAGTGATATCTGCATTTGTCCATCAGTGTCCCCTTCCTGGTGTGGAAGGTGATTTGTTGACTTATTTAAATTGCCTCAAATGTTGGTTCTTTGGCAAAGAAGTAATACAGATAAAAGTCTCTCCCGATGAATGGGGATGACTGTGATACCTGACTGTTGCTAAACTGCTAACTGTTAACGCGAGGCTCATTTATTCTGAAAAATATCATTCGGCCCAGCAAACAACAGCACGTTCAGGGGAGGCTACTGTTTCTCCCATGCCACACAGACAGAAAGATGAACAAGCGTGCACAGACAGACATTGCCTGAGGTAGTTGCCCTTAATTTGCACAATACAATACAATCGTCACCCCAAACAATGAGTATGGTGTGTTTATCTGCAGTCAAATAAGAATCATTGAGTGACTTATTATTTCTGTGTAACTGTAACAGATGTTAAAGAGGATGTCTGGTAGCAAAGTTAGTTTCTGAACACCAGAAACCTCAACACCTGGCAAAGCCCTATTCTTGAATCACTGGCATTATTCAACAACCACCCTGCAGATAATCTATGGTTTATTAACGTTATAAACTTATCTAGTTTTACTTAATGCAATTTTAATAGCCCAGATTATTACTGAAGATGAATTAATACTGAGTCCGTCGCACTGTAATTGTGACGAAAAAAAGAGTTTTCAGACATGTTAGAGTCTTCGACATTACAGGAAAAAGAGAACAGTAAACAGAATGGCTTTGGTCAGGTAACAACAGCAGGGAAAGAGCTTGTGTAATTCCAGCTATGCAACATTAGACCTCGTACCCAGTAACCGTAATGAGAGAGCAGGTTTTAAGTATGTCAACCCGATAATGTCCCTTTCGTAGCATGAAATCTTAATAATGTCAAAGATACCTGCACTGGCGAAGCTTCCTCGTGGGAAACAGAACTAGAAACCTCTCTCCTCATTACTAATTGCAATAATATCAGATCACAATCAGAACAAACTCATTAGGTGTTCTGTAAGTTCTAGTTAAAAGGAAAGATTACTGGGCGCCTGGGTAGCTCACCTGGTAGAGCAGGCGCCCATATTCAGAGGCCCAGACCTCGACGCAGCGGCTCAGGGTTCGGGTCCGACCTTTGGCCATTTTGCTGCATGTCTTCCCCCCCTCTCTCTCTCACCTTTCCTGTCTACAGCTGTCCTGTCTATTAAAGGCTAAAATGCCCAAAAACGTATCTAAAAAAGGAAAGATTACTCCTGAGGTAGCCTGTATGATTATTTGGGAACTACTCTAACATACACATTGGGAAAAACATGATAATTTTCATCCCCATCAAATTAACAGTTCAACATTTTGTGTTGCCTCCATATAAAATTAAATAATGGCAATTAGGTAAAAATGACGTTTTATTTTGTCTACACAATAATTTAGATAATGCATTTGTTTATGGATTACATATTTATTACAAACCATTCAACTCTTTGACTGCAGCTGAACTAATAGTTAACTGTACCAAAGTGTCTTAGCTTCTTTGGTCATTGCGCTCTACCTGAAAAACATTCACAATCCCTTCATTGTGTCAGTCCTGTCATTTGTCATCATTTTTACAAATTGACCTTTTCAAATTTAAACCAATACTTGTTGACAGTTATTAAGTGTGTTTGGATCGGTCGCTGCAACAAAAATACATCAAACTTGATCTGCTTAAATATAAAGACCAAAAGAAGTAATCAGAAAATACTCTTGCTTATTAATGTTAAAATGGTTTGAAGGGTAGCAGTGGCTCAAGTGTATGTATTTCTCCTTCATTGCTAATTCCCCATGCTCCACCACAGTTACATGCAGTCAGTTGGTGTAACTGTAGTAATCCCATGGGAGCGGAGCATAAATAATTACATACACAACTGCACGCATGCACGCACAGTTGCTAATTTTTGCAGGCACCCAGAGCCAACTAGGGTGCTACTATTGCATACCAGTGTGCCGCCATCAACAAACTCCATCATCTCTCTATTCCTAGACATGAGCCTGAGCTCCCACACAGCTGTGGCAGGGCGGCAGAACAGAACAACTACAAGGCTAAGCTACTGTGCTACACGGATTAAGTGATAATGCCTCAACTTAACTAGTTGGGCTCAGGCTGCACTTGTCGAGGACTGATGGGATTAAAGAGCTGGACCTGGTGGCAAAATGATGGCTGAAAACAACAGGGGCAAGCAAGCTGGGAGGGGGAATGGCCGTTTTACAATCACCTTGATTCACCAAATCAGCTGAGCAACATGCTAAAGTGTTGATAAAAAGAAAGAAATATGTAGCAAAATATCTATATTGATAGATGCTATGATATGAAGCATGACAGACAGAAATATAATTTTCCTGACTTTCAGAATACCTTTACACATTAAAAAACATGTTTTAATTTATATTTATGGTATATCACGATTACAATACTCACATTATATCTAATTAAATAGCACAATCTTGTTATTGTATTGATATAGGGTCAAGCTTGTCATATGTGTTTGCTTTAAGAAATGTATTTAGAAAAACAGAAAATATAACCCTCCACTACATCCCTATTGTAGATGTGGGCACTGCACTGAAATTACATAATGGATAGAACAGATGTGAAAGGTGCATGTCAAGAGGAAGAAGTTGCTCCAATCGACATTCCTGGCACAATCTATTTCCTGGACTCATTGATACTCAAGGGGTCAGGCAGGCAAAGTTCTTAAGAAAGAGGGGAAGGAAAACATAGTTACATCCTGTGTGGGCCTCAGGAAATAGGGTGACCCTGATCCATTGTTGCCATACCTCAATAATATACAAGCTGTGTGGAACGCAGACTGCTATAAACAATGTGCCCAACTGCATGATATCAAATCAAATAGTCCCTTTCCATATCAGCATAGCAGAATCTGGTATATTCAACAAATGAAGATGGGAGTGTAGTGCAAGTTCACAGGGCTCACAGTGCAGGGACTTTTTCTAGGGACTACATCAGATGCTGGTGCTGGCACTGGAAACAGCGTTGAATGGGAAATCACCAAAGATTTCATGAGCGCAGAATGGCTCATGAAATCTTCTAGGTACAGGAGTTTCCTGGTAACATATATAAATCCTTTGTCGTGAGTTTAAAATATCTTCTGAGCAAATTAATAAACATAGACAATGGTGAAAATAGGATTTCATCTGTGGAAGCTGCCACTGTCCCGCACATCTCCTCAATGTCAGACTTAAATATCACTTCACTGCTCACACAATGATTCTGTTCTGCTAGCATGGATCACAGGTTTATAAGCAAATAAGCAAAGGGACCTAACATCACACGTCCCTTGGCTCTAGACCAGCAACTTCCAGGGCCATATTGAGATCAATATATAGTATATATCAAAAAAAAAAAAAAAAAAAAAAAAAAAATATATATATATATATATATATATATATATATATATATATATATATATATATATATATATATATATATAGAGAGAGAGAGAGAGAGATAGAGATAGAGAGAGAGAGTATAGTTTCGTTAGTGAGGGAACCAGTTTCAGCAGAAAACCTCTGTGAAGTAGTATCAGTTTAATTCATGACTTACATCCCACTGATAAAGGCCTTTGCTCAGAATTACCTAAAAAATAAAAGAAAAAGGTATCCTCTTGTTGAAAAGAATGTCATAATACATAGAAAGAGAGAGCAAGTCCACAGATGGGGGACATTTAGAGAAAATAAAATCCACACAAGATGTTGAAAAAGCAGCTTTGTTTTCAAGTTAGTATGACATTTTGTTTCTGTATTATGCTGGTAAAAATAAAGGGATCAAATGATGTGCTGACATTGACATTAAACTCTGGCAGCAAAAATTATCTTGAATTAGTGTTGAGCTGCTGCCTGACAGAACATACAGTACCACAACATGCGGTCGGCGAGCATTTGTTTTGAACACGATTGAAAATGTCACGCTGATATTAACTTAAAACTTTCAACTTGAAGAGCCTTTTGAGGCAGTGTGATAAGAATAGAAAATGTCAGTAAAAGTACTGAATGTAGCCAAGAAACTCAACCAGTTTACACTTTCCCCTCTGACTTAACATAAAGCCTTCAACAAGGGGAGAGGATGAAAAGCCACCAAGCCTTTGTCATGAATGAGGGAGTAACGTTAAATGGGAGGAACAACGCACATTCAGATACAACTAGCTATGTCTGATGGAACACGTATACGGATATACTCAAACTGTTATTATGTGTAACAATGTCACCTGTCCGCTATGTAATAGGTATGTAGGTGACCCCGTTTGCCAACACATTCAGGTTAATACCTCCAGCTCGCTCATCATCACTAATGAAATCATTGTTGATCTCGATGTTTATGAACTATCATTTTAATAAACGTGAAGGACAGACAGCTAGATTGCTACGCAGTAGCTCAAACTGTTTGAAAATAAAATCATAGTGGTTGAAGCAAGGATAATCCGCGTATGTACTGCTCAAGTTAGCTAAAATGAAAGTAGCAGTCCATGCATTGTTTTTGTCGGGGCAGCATGACTGAATCGATGCTACTTGACTTACCCGACTAAACCAAATGCTGAGCTGTGTCTCTGACAGCACGGCAAAGTAAAACCTCTGGGAGCTGGGCTGGATGTGATAGGGCTCCTCTTCACTCCTCAGCGGACAAAGTAGCCTCCGGGGCCAGCCGGTTAGAAAATACATGACGGCAAACTCACTCCGCCTCGACACTCCAAACAGTGTCGCAATGCCAGATCGTCGGTGCCCCGTATTCCCCCTAAGGTATTTAATCCAAGCGAGCCATGGGCGCTGTTTCCGTAAAAATGAAAACTTAAAAAAAAAGGTACTCGCAGTCCAGCTTTGTCCCTGGTCAGGTTATAAATCCATGAATGCCGTACGGAGAGCTTCCAGCAGCCGATGGAGCTACACAGCTAGCTAGCCCTCTGTTAGCATTCGCTTTCCAACTTGAAGCTAATGTGCTATCCAAGGCAACGACAGCCTAACCGAAAACAGAAGCAACCAGGCCCGCAGCGACAGCACGCAGCGCCCAAACAGCTTGCTGCTGCTGACAAATGGGTCGATTCACTTTCGCTCCCGCTGCCGTGTCAATTCTTACGGTGTCTGGACCAGCGGTGTTTAATAACGGTAAAGCGTCCAGTTTTCACTCCTCTGTGCCTCACCGTCGCCATCTTTACAAGAGTCTGTCTGACTCCAAGCTGATTGGCCACGACGGAGACGTTTGTGTCTGTTGACATCTGACGTCAGCACCCTGTTATCTGAAACCGTGGTAGGCCCCTATGGGTAGGCCACGTGGCTCGACGCTGACATCTGGTGGTGTAAAAATAAAACGTCTTTAATGGAATAGCTGCAGAAATCATGCAGGGAAGATAATCCACTGTCACATTACAGTATACGTTTGTCTCTCACCTCTAATCAGTTTCAGTCAATCAATCATGTATTACATCGTTTATGTCCATTTTTGTAATGTGATTCTTAATTCATGTATTCATACCGTGTGGCAAATCATCATGCTCTGGCTAAAAGGCTGGAATGATCAAAGCAAGTCCAAGATCGGAGAATTGAGCAGATTACTTCTTATTCTTCTTCTATTTAACGCCGCTAGAAGACAGTAGTGGTATAGTAATGGTATACATTTATATGTCACTGGTCTTATTAACAGAAACGGTTTGTTATTAAGCTGTTTTAAAACTACTAACGTTACGTAAAAAAACATTCGGGCTCACGGTAGGTGGCGGTATAATACACATAGTTGTTTGCTAACTGCCAAACAGGAAGAAGAAGAAAAAGAAGAAGAAAAAGAAGGAGCGAAAGCAGAAGCATGGCTGCTGACATGAGATTACCAACTATTCAAAAACCAGTGTCGCTATCAGCTTCTGCTTTGGGCCGAAAAGATTTGGTCGTCCCCGGCGATGTTATCACTTCAGACACCGGCTTCATGAGGTAGGCATGTGGTCGGTACACCGGTGGTGCGATCGGCTTCTGTGTATCGTGGCCAGTGCCACACCATGTTTTTATGGAAGGGAATCAACTAAAAGTAGCTTGATGATGTTGGGATCACTTGGGCAACTGTAGTGTTACCATAAGGTAGATTTAATGTGACCATCATCATTATGCAGACTGCACTAGATTAAAGTCACCTTTCAAAAGGGGTGAGTTTAAGCTGGTTGTACTCTCTGACCATAATAATATTGATTACTCTGTTTACCCTTTTATGAAAGATTTTGACCTTATGCCTACCCAGCCAGTCTAGTCTGCCATCAGCAGAGATCCGTGTAAATCCCACCTTTTCTGGCTGACAAACAATATGTAATTTAGGTGGAATTGTGATAGGGACTCTAAACAGGAACGACATAATAATAATAATCTGGTGCTCTTAGTAAACCCAGCTTTTTCTTTAGCACATCCCTTTTTGGCTGTATTACTCATTATCGTCACAATACACCATTTATCCACAGGGGTCATGGTACCTATGTGGATGAAGACAAGCTGACGGCTTCAGTTGCTGGAGAGGTGCAGAGAGTAGACAAGCTGATCTGTGTCAGACCACTTAAGACCAGGTAACTTATTCGATTAAGACTGAAAAAGTCACGTGCATATAGTTGTACTGGATTGTCATGTACGTTTTATGTACTGCAGCTTTTGCAGAAATCATGTAGATTTATAATTTAGTGGCATGTTATTTAATTGCAGGTTCAACGGTGAGGTTGGAGATGTGGTGGTTGGCAGAATCACAGAGGTAAGGCACTGCCATCACATCTCTTCTGATGTCTGACATTTTCAATGTATCCTAAAAATATATGGTTACGACAGGCTGTTGTCATTTTCGCTGGTGAGACATTTATCAATATGTGTGTTTTTTTGTAACGCGTATAGGTTCAACAGAAACGGTGGAAAGTGGAGACCAACTCACGGCTGGACTCTGTCCTCTTGTTGTCCTCTGTCAATCTGCCTGGAGGAGAGCTGGTGAGATGCTAGAAAACGTTATTCCCTGGGACAAGTGTTCTGTGTATTACACTGTTAGTTGATCTAGCATTATCCTAAAGGATAGGGAAATGGGTTTAGGCCAAGTTTTATTTATTGTTTGTCTTTTATTTGATTTTCTCTTTTAGAGGAGACGATCAGCAGAAGATGAGCTCACCATGAGAGAATACCTTCAGGAGGGCGATCTCATCAGTGTAACTTACAGTTTATTATAACCTTTCATTGGCCGCTTCATTTTATTATTCTCAATTATAATGTTCTTGTTGCTCTTTTCCTGTGCTTTTAGGCCGAGGTGCAGTCCGTGTTTTCCGATGGAGCCCTTTCCCTGCACACTCGTAGTTTAAAGTATGGAAAAGTAAGTTATGTCAGTGTACACAATTACACAGTACAGCTGTGATGAAACCCCCCAAAAATGTTTCAGTTTGCTCTGTGACTCACTGTTTGTGGTTCAATCAAACAAGTCAGGGTGTAAACAAAGGGCCAGAGCATAGTTGTGGGTGGACAGTTCTATCACAGATGTGGCGGGCAAAATTTGGAATTCCCAAAATATGCACATTTTGTGGATGTGACCACTTCTGTGTACCTCTCATTTTTAACAATGTAATTAGTGCGGCAACAAAATGGTTGAATTCTGGAATAATAAATAGGAAGATGGCGCAGTGGATATGACACATGCCTTTGGTGTGGGAGATCTGGGTCACTTCCCACTGCGATACATCAACCAGTGTGTCCCTGAGCAAGACACGTAACCCCTAGTTGCTCCAGTGGCGTGCAACCTCTGACATAAAGCACATATAGCAATTGTAAGTCGCTTTAGATAAAAGCGTCAGCTAAATGACATGTAATGTAATATACATTTGAAGCAAGTCTTAACAGCAGTGCAATTCATCATGTCTACACAGTTTATCACCGATAGAATACCATAGTGATTTTGCTCCCTAATAAGCTAGTAATACTTTACTTTCCTAATTTGACCTAATATCTTGTTTCTATTTTATCTGGCTATCAGTTGGGACAAGGAGTGCTGGTGCAGCTTTCTCCTTCTCTGATCAAGAGGCAGAAAACACATTTCCACAACCTGCCATGTGGTGCATCAGTCATCCTCGGGAATAACGGCTTTGTGTGGTTATATCCCACACCTGAACAACAGGATGAAGAGGCTGGGGGCTTCTATACCAGCCTGGAGGTGGGAACAGAAAAGTACTTTAAATTAAAAAAGTTAACCAGGTTTTGTTTAGATACTCTTACAGTACAATATGTGAGTAATCTGCAGGGAGGAGACATTTGTTTGTTTTTAATGAAATCGATTGACATGTATATATATTTAACTTATTGGTTTGTGCATCTCTTGTCTCTGCCCTTTCAGCCTGTTGGTCTGTCAGATCGAGAAGTGATTTCACGGCTGAGAAACTGCCTACTGGCTTTGGCTGCACATAAGGTCCTTTTGTATGACACCAGTGTTCTCTATTGCTACGAATCCTCAGTTCAACACCAGGTAAAAAGCAATCAGATACAATTTGATGCACTATACTATGTGACTGTTTTTAATTACACCTGCTGTCTCTCAAATGTAAAGCAATGAAAAGATACTGGCTACACAACTGGACTGTTTCTGTGATTTATTGTGACATCTGGTGGCCATACAGGAAAACTACAGCAAGAGTTGATTGCCGTTCTTAACTTTGACTCTGTTGTTCTAAAACAGTGTGGAACAGACATGGTTGATTTTCATTGCTCTTTTGGGAGGGGAACTAATGACTTAAAGCAACACTGTAACTTTTAGCTGCAGCTGTAGTTCCAATGAGACAACATGTAGGGCTAAAAGTTACATAGTGTTGCTTTAATCACTTATGCTTCTCAGAAATGTTTTGCTTGTATAAAAACAGCATCTTAGCAATTATGCTATCACCGTATTGTTGTTGAAGAATCTACGTGGCACATATTACATGGACAATACTTAGTTTCGGTTAATTGTTGAAGTAGACATTAGTTTGCAAAGTTTTCTCTCTTGCTCATAACCCTGGCTAACCAAGCCCAACCCAGTTGTTCTAGGTTTTTTTTTTTTAGCAGTCTCCTCTTAAGCTGCAAATGAATAGTACACCGAAGTAGACATTATTGCCAAAGATTTCTTTTATGGTTTGCCTCGGTAACAAAAAACAAAATGTTTACTATTAATGCTTAGATCTTGAAGAAATTACTCCATTCAAAAATGTTAGAATGAATGTGGATTATGTATAATTCTGCTGGTATGTCTTAGTGGTTTTTTTTCTTCTTATATTTAGTTAATAAAGCCTTTGTTATGTAAATATTAACAGTCTAACAGGATCCATATGATGTTTTTTTTTTGTTTTTTTTCCTCAATGTAATTGATTTATAATTCTCCGCTTTATGCTGTCTCTGTAGGTCAAGGACATCTTGAAACCAGAAGTGATGGAGGAGATTGTACTGTTGACGCAACAGAAGCTGTTAGAACAGGAAGGTTAAAGAGCAGAAATCCTAACTGTGACCCTATCACAAAACCCAGATCACATCCAGCAGTTACGTCAGGGACTGACCACCTGTCCGAGGATCGAACTAGCCTTTTTTCAAAGAACCATTCTTATTGAGATAGTCCTGTTGAACAGCTCCAAGTGTATTATATGTAACAAAACTGATGATTAGTATTTGACTGCTTATGGAAATGATGGTATTTTCTCCTAGTTCTGCAGCATTCAGAAATCACAAAACTGCTGTTCTTACGTTTTACAGAGGTATAGTGGAACACTTTTGATAATGTGTGGTGTTATACAAAGAAACTGTTGTTGCAATACATTTACTATAAATATCAATACTTCTCAGTCTTTTGTTGAATAATGACAAAACAGGAAGGAAAAAATGTCTAGAAATGTAAGTCTTTATAAGGGGTTTTAGTTAATGTATGCAATCCTTTCCTGTTAGCAGTAACGGTACCGAGATGTATACAGCAAATCTTTAAAATGTTTATTTTTTTTAATTAGTGACATATCACACTGTTCAATAGTAGGTTAACTAAGATGGTGAAAGTGGTGAAGCTAACCAGAGCTTACTGTTTTTTTTAATTTATTTTTTATATTTGAATTACATTGGTTTATCAGTATCAGTGTACAAAGCCCAGTGAAATACTTTCACAGTACTTTAGAGTGTCATAATTTTTGTTTTTACAACATGCTGCATGTACTGTATGGAGAAACAGAAATTGAGTTGTTGTTCCTGTAAAACACAATATCATCTAATTTTATTAAGTTAAAGGGTTTGAAAAGCAGGTGTTGGTAGGTTTTTTTTCATTTATTTTCTCTGAGATGCCCTCTCAGTGGAATTGGAAGTGCTCTTTCCTGCTGCGCTTCAGCATAATAAAATCTCTGCTCTGGTCCCTGGTCTGTACTAGCCCACGCACGCACGCACAGACGTCAGACGTAACCCCACCCACATATTTCTGTAAAGTATGGCGGCACCAGCGACACAAGTACTCCTCGGCCAAAGTTTATTGCTCAGATTTTCACGTGAGAGCGATGAATAAGTACGCGAACCGAGCGGACAGTAACGAAGAGCTCGGCGACCGTAAACAGAGGGAAGGGCTTGCCGAAAGAGTCGTCGGTCTCTGGCTGGAAGAGTTGCCTCGATTTCTCTTCACCTCCTTGATTGAAGTGCCTTTAGTCCGGGTACCACAGGGGAAGAAACACCGCAAGACGGGAAGAGTAGACACGGAAGTTTGAAACAAACTCTTGCTTTGGAAAGACCAATTGCAAAGCATTTAATTGTGGTGACCAGATTTTTTTTATTTTTTTATTTTTTTTTAGACATTTGAATGCACTTGTCCGACATTTATGACCAGCGTGTTAATATCCACAGCAAGAACCAACTGTAGAGTGCTCGATGTGCATTTAAGGGTCTGGCGCTGCATACCACCAGCTAACGTTAGTTAGCCTCCATGGCTACCTTTAACATTAGCTTGAGGTCGCCAGCTAACCAACAATATGAATGTTTCTATGTAAGTTTCTGTTCACTACTCTTTACTTCATACGTTTTTAACTACAGTGCACGTTTGCGATATGTGATAGAAGTGTGTCATCTTCACTTTAGTGCTCATTGCTGATGATTTATTGTTTTGGACATTGCTGTTGTAAAAAAAAAAAAAAAGAAAGTTGCACAGGGTCGGCCTTATGGATAACAATAATGAATGCTCTGGTGCAGTTAAGTTATCTTACAGTTTTGCAATTGTGTATGACCTCGATGTTTTGATGATTGTTTTTGTATCAATCACTTTGTTGATCGTCATGTGTGTTGCCTGCAGTATACTGAGGTTCGCCGTTGTTAGCTTGTCATTTAAAGAGCTTGATTGGCATTAGAAAGAGGTAATTTAGTGGGCGTATATATATATATATATATATATATATATATATATATATATATATATATATATATATATATATATATATATATATATATATATATATATATATATATATATATATATATACATTTGTATATATACATATATATATAGTTTATAACATAATATATAAAAATATATAACAGAGGCAAATGGGGTTGTTTACAGAAGGACGTACAGGTAATGTAGGTGTACTGACAACATAGTTGAAGTAGGACAGTTGAAAATCAAACGAGCATACTTATAGTTCAGTTAAGCATAACTAATCTAAAAAAAATTGCTTGGATAAGTTGCAGTGGTTATTTCAAATCTAGGATGCACATGTTTAATTAATCTCACTATTGTGAGGGTGTTGGTTGCAGTATAAATTCAAACCAGGATCAATTTTTCATTTTGTAAGGTGTTTTGATGCAGTTTTTCAGTTTGAAACAATCCTATTGCTCTTAATAAAATCATCAATGATTCTTGATTGTTTTCCCCCCTCTAGATTACTTTGAAATGCCTTTCTTTGACCTCTGAAGCACCCAGGATCTATTTATGCATGATAAACAGAGACATACTGGAGAAATACGGATCTGCGTAGGTGACCCGCATCTCCCATACTACAGGAGAGAACAGACTGAGCCAGGGAAAAGGGTTCCTCTCTTCTCCCGACCCCCTCCTTGCCTGTTGGCCAACTGTTGGACAGTGAGCAACTGAGTCCGGCTTGGAGAGTCCCGGCTGCGGCCTGGCACCCTGCCCTTATGGGGCAGCAGCCGGGGAAGTTTGTAGGGGACCAGAGGAGACCTAGTCTGCCAGCCTTCATCAAGGGTGGAAAGAGAGAGTCATCGCGCCATGGGATCCATCCCTGTAACGTTTTTGCTGTGCATGGTAAGAGCAAATATTTCTGTTAAGGTCACTTGTCATTGACAACCAATTTGTTTGTAAAACTGTCAGTTTGCTTAGTGCTATACATTTGTTTAATGAGAGTGACAGGGATTAGCATTGCATCCTTTCCAGCATCAAATGCTGCCACAGGCCAAGGATCAAATACTAAGCTGCCTTTCTGGCTTGTGCTTCTCCAATCTGTCTGCCACATTACTTTTCAACAAATTACATAATGAAAACGAGTAGACTGGTTTGACCATTGTGCGTTTTATTCACTGTTGTGAAAAGGCAAGAAACCAGTACACAGAAGATGTAAAGATGCATAATTAGAAGTCCAAGAGTGTACAGATAAGCCTGCTGTGGTTGCCTCATTGAGAATGCAGCTTGCCAGCTGAATGACTGCAATAATACATTTTAACTGCTTTTAATTAAACTTACCACAAATTAATAATACAGCAAACAAATGAGTAGTCACTTGTTTGATCTGAATTGTGATCGGCCTGTCAGTCACTTGACCACTACAAAGTGCGATTCGTTTTGTAATGCTACACAACGCAACAACTCATGACTTACTGCTGCCAGCAAGGCAGCCTTTAATCAAGCTTATGTGCGGTACACTGCAACCGCTATGGTGTTATATTGGCTCACTTGGTGTCTCTGGCATAGTAAACTGATAAACAAATGAGTTACTCTCAGTGTGATGGCGCACTGAGGGTCAGTGTCAGTGTTCTCTACAGAACATCAACTGTCATGTTGTTTGAGTGACTTGTTTGAGTTTCTGGTACTAGGTAAAAGTTACTAAACATCAAATCTATACCTGTTATTTTAAAAAGCATGCTGTTAAAAATCCCAGTTGCTTTTGATTGATATTTGCTGATATTAGAGTAAATGTTAACAGAACTAACTTTTGCGTTTTGTTTTTTCCGTTGACTTTTGATTACACTTCACCGTTTCATCTGGGAGTTTGTTTACAGCCGTGTTGACAGTAACACCTGATATGATGTAACTATCTTAACATTTCTTTAATTTTGTGTATGTTTTTTTTTTTTAAACATTTACCAATTCATAATTTATGAGAGACACCATGCTCTTGAATATTTAAAAAAGTAAGTTTAAAAAGGCTTTTGTTTTCTATATACAATAATTTTGGCATTATTTTGAATAAACTGTAAGCTGATGAATATTTTTTTTAAATAGTTTTTAAAACACCATTATAAAATACCAAACATGGTATTGTTGAGCCTTGAGATATTCCTCAGGGGTGTGAAGGGATAGTTCTTGTGACGTCAGAAACATTCATCTTTCAAAGAAAAAGCCTCCACATCTATGATGTAAAGGAGATGTTGTGATGTGGCAGAGCTCAACAGTGCCTCCTCCTGTGTTTGTACAGGATGGTGTGTAGTGTGTACTACAAAGTGCTATGAGATATTCTGGATGTGGCAGTGAACATACAGGTTGTGTCCGGAATTCAGGCTGCAACTAACAATTATTTGCGTTATCGATTTAATTTACAGATTTTATTTCTTTAAAAAAAATCGAGAGAATAGTGAAAATCTGCCATAACAAGTTCTCAAACCCCCAAAGGACATCTTCAGATTATTTATTTGTCCAACCAACAGCCCAAAATGTAAATATATCCTGTTTACCATCATATAAGACACAGGAATGCATTGAGTACAATTGATGTGAGAGAGCAAACTACCATCATACATTGCACAATGTAGATGGCTGCCAGGTAAAAGGATACCTGCAATTGTTAAGGATTTCAAACACAGTCATAGTAGCCACAGATACACCTGAAACAGGGCCCTACCCGAATGAGCGAATCACGCCCATGCTGCGCTCCTCAGGGCATCTCTATTGCCTCTGGGGAAGGCTTGCATGCTGCTGGCACAGAGCCTCACCATGCTTTTCAAAGCAATGACCCAATATTCACTATATCACACTTGAGATAGATAAATTGTCTTAACCTCGTGATGGCAATGTGTATCTTTTAATCCATGGCCATATAAAGCAGTGTGTCTGTTTTTTTTGGTTTCTCGTTAGAGACTTCTGTTCTGTCTAATGCCCATCAAATGACGTTTTCTAAAGCAAGCATGGCAGTGAACAGAAAGCAGACGGTTGTAGCTTCAATCATAATCATCACCAGTTACTTTTTTTTTTATAGTCAACGGTTTATTTACTAGTTTTGGCTTATTAAAGTGCCTTCAGGGTGGTTTACGTCTTCATTTTGTTGCCCAGAATAGCACAACACAATATAACCAAGGTACAGGGAGGTTTGTTCTCAACCATAAATCAAATGTAAAATAAAAAAAAAAACGAATAGATTTGTCTGTCTTTTAACAAAAAAACAGAACAGAGGAACATCAACATATTAAAGTTCTGATAAATAAAATGTATAAAAAATACAAACTTAAGATATGAAACTTGTAGGGTTAAACACCAGTGTTGCCAACGGGGACGTTGTAGATCGCCCTCTGCTGGACAAACAATGCAATGCCAACACTCAGAACATGGTTGAAGGGTGTTTCGTCCGTTTTTATTTTATTTTTTAAATATTAATTTATCGGCCATTATAAATGCCGATACTGATAGTTTGGAAAATGCCTAATATCGTCCGATAATGTCGGCCCGTCGATATGCCGGTTTGGCTCTAGTTTATATGTCAAGACATCAATGCAAAGTATTGGTGAGGTAAACAGAAATATATTTGTCAATGCAGAGCAACGTTTCAGACAACGGTTCAGATGTTCCAGTTCAGAAAAATGAATGTATCAGTAAAGAGATTGAGCTGTAGCCTTTTTTTTTTCAAATTATCACTTGCCATTGAACCGGATGCATGCCATGCATCCAGCTAACTGATAAGTTTACCAAATGTGTCTGTAGGGCTATGTGTGCCTTGGCAGGAATATTTTCCACTGACTCTAAGTATTGCATAACACAGAGGGGGAGAGGACAGGGAAGGTCATGAAAACAGAATGAAAGCCTTTGCCGGTAAATGGATCGAAATTTGGCAAAGGGTCAGTGACTCGGGGTGTCCTTGTTTTCCTTCTGTGATGAGCAGGTTAGACTATGAGAGGGGATGTGAGTCATAGTGCAACAGGAGGGCAATATCAACACATGACTTTTCTTCCTGTTGAGACCTAGCTAGGTAACAGTAGGCTAGCCAGCGCCATGCTGCTTCTCAGCAGGCAGGTTCAGACCTCTGCATGCAACGGCCTGTGAGAGAGACGGAGGCAGTGAAGGGCAAGCAAAGACCTGTCTCTTCTCTTGGCACCTCTGTGTACTGTACAGTGGGAAGGTATGATCTCACTGGCTAGCTAGCACAGATCATAAGGATTGAGCATGCTAGTACATTTCTGGAACCATAACTCACACACTGTATTTCCAGCATGGACTAGATTACAAGCTGCAGTAGGTGACCGGGCCTGTTTAAGAAACAGGTCTGACCACAACAGAAGAGTGTACTTGATCACTTCTTTCTGGTCTAATTTTGTCTTGTGTATAATACTTACTTGTAGATACAAAAATAGATTCTGGACTACATTATCTGTGTTAAGCTGTGGTCATTTCTACAAATTGACATCAATTTTACAGTCAAGTAGCCATCCGTTATCACTATATTTGTACGCTCTCGACTGCAGCTTGTCCCTGCTACAACAGTGCCGTTTTGGACATAAAAGTCCAAAAGTAGATTACCTGAAATAGAAAAATTAAAACAAATATGCTGTAAGCATGATTAGTGCCAGCATAAGATTTGCTTTATTGATCTGGTTACTACACTCAGTAAAGGGAAATTTGTTCCATCAAATATGCGCCTTCCTCCCTTAATTTTAGTATGTAGGAGGTGGACTTGCTGAGCAAAGGAATGATGCCTTTTTATTTGTTTTCCTGCCATTCCCTACAAAAGGGGTGACTGCGGAGGTTGTAGGGTTCAAAAGAAAGTATAGTCTGATTCGGAGGTAATTTAGTAATCGCAGTGCTGTTGACGGTTAAAGGGAAATTTGCCCCCTGGTGGTTACTTAAGGGAATGTGTTTTTTATGGTACATTGCAAATGTGACCTAGATTTTGTTTTCATTCAAATATAATACTTTTATAAATGTTATGTGTTCACATTAAGCCCCTTTGCATTTAATATTCACCCAATGTATAATTTCCCATAGCGATCATGATAGCGAAGTATAATTAGATCCTATTCTGTTACTTTGGTGTGTGTATTCTGTTTAACTATGCATATTTCCTTTTAGGTGTTAAGCAATAAGCTATGATTCAGAGATGCAGTCCCACAAAAAGGACATCCTCCTTCAACTTACTTTTTAAGTCTAACTTGATCTATTAATCTATTAAGTGTGAACTAATCACATAAAGTCATTGTGACTTGATCGTTTCTTTTCGTGATACATCCTGCAATGTTACTTAAGTATATGATTTATACCCTTATTATAAAGTGTTACCAGCATTCCCGACATCTTTCAGTTATGCAATTTTTAATGCAAACCATGCAACAAGGTTCTGAACTCTCAATACAAGACTTCAGGTTTAGATAGTAGTTTGTAGTCCTCTTTTTATTCAGTAATTTTGTTCCTGAAAATGTGCCTTTTATTTTATTTAGCTTAACCTATTAGCTGTAAATCTCCCTAAAACTACTGCACTACTGGAAACAACAGCTGGATACAGTGTAAGGGTTTTACAGACAGCATTTTTTTGGCATGTGATTGGCTACCGATTGCCCTCGTTGACTCAAATTGTTACTACAGCCAACTTTTATTTGTAAAAAACAAAAAGAGAACCGTGCCAACCTATGGTCATCAGCCAAACAAGTTGGGTCACAGAACATGTAGAGACCTCTGGCATGTAGCTTCTTGTTTGGATAGATTTCAGTATGGGCACAACAGGACTTTCCTTCTTACTCATAGGCTTTACCCCACAATTTTCCCCTGTTTGATGCCTGGAGGCTAGCCTGGCAAAACTTCCAGTATATTCAAGGCACATTAAAATGTGGGGATGAAGGAAGATGACACCCCACTTGTTCATTGTCTTTATTTGCTCATTACTATTCAGGGTCATCGGGTGCTGGAGCAGTATGTACAAGGCAGAAAACAGGAAAACACATGGGCAACTAAATAATAAACCATTTGACTTGCATGTCTGTGGAGCACATAAAAGGGAAAAATGGAAAATATGTGAACATGGGGGCGTCTTGGTGGTCTAGGGGTTAAGGCGCCGTCCATGGTAGTTCCCGGTTCAAGTCTGGCTAGGGATCCTTGTTGCATGTTACTCCCCATCTCTCTCTCTCTCTCCTCTCATTTTCTGTCATCTCTTCATTTTCATCTAATTACAACACTTACAACTATTTAATAAGACTACAGTAGGTAGTGTGTTCCAGCAGCATATAAATATCCACATCTGAAGCCAACCTTGTAATCATGACAGAAATATTAGATGTCATGTTAACATCCAGCTCCTAATCTGTGGCAGGGTGATGTTTTTTGATCCACTACAAAGGATATGTTAATAAGCTTAAATGCACATGGAGAGGCTTTAATGTCGTCTACTTTTAAAAGTTGTATTTTGGGCCAAGGTTAGACAGTCTAGTGTGTGTGTGTGTGTGTGTGTGTGTGTGTGTGTGTGTGTGTGTGTGTGTGTGTGTGTGTGTGTGTGTGTGTGTGTGAGCAGCTGCGTTCAGCGGTTATGCAGTAAGTGAATCCATTTCTCTTTTAGTCTGTCTGGCTCTTTCTTGGCTGGAACTCGAGGAATCTATACAGTCTACACCAAATCTCCTCCCATGATCCCTGTGGGTTCTGAAGACGGGAGGAGGGGGTGTGTGTGCACACCCACGTACATACCCACGCAGCAGGCGCCTCAGTAATGCTCATTCAGGCCAGCTGTTAGGCCCCTGGTTACTTGTCCTTCGCTGTGGCTGGCTATGTCTCCAGACTAATGGGCATGCACACACACACGCACGCAACTCTCAAGTGAAAGGACTTCTCCCTTATCTAATCTGTTTAATACTTAACCTTGATAGTGGTTTGATGGTCTTTTGTGATGGCACGTTGACAAGTTTGCCTGTAACATTTAGTGTGTGTGTGTCTAAGACACATTTGTCCCTTGCTGAATGACACCTTGCTGATTAGTAAGTGTTTTCCCCTCTCATCAAGTTTTGACCACCTGGAAAGGAGTCCATGTTATTACCACCCAAGATGATGACTAGTCAAAACAGCTGTGTTTATAAATCAAGGTAGTCAAGTTAGTCTATGCCTCACAAGTTTTAACTCTTGTAATCAAGGTCTACAAGGACCTGAATTCAGGACACTGATGACAGTCATGTGCTGGTGCAAAAAGTCAGAAAAAGCAGTACAGTATACGGTATTTGAACATGTCCAGATCTGAAATGGTACAAGTTTGAATGACAAAGTCAAGGTAGATCTCCACAAATATGCATATGATCATTCTTTTCCCACAAAAAAAACAAAAACAGAACCAGGTTAATCAATTTTGTCTGTATAATTGTAGTCTTGTGTTGAATTGTGATAGATTTATTAACACATTTGCTTGTTAGAACATTGTAGGATAAGACTGGAATGGACAGATGCTGGTGTATTTTTTATTTATTTTATTTTTTTTTTTTAATGGCAGTATTTTACATTGATAAGAAATAAATCTTGTTCCTGCTGTTAATAGGCGCTGTCCACAGCAGACATTTTGACTTGCCGTAGTAGGTAAAGCACAGTTGTTACTAACAACGATGGCTCTGTTTTATCCCAAGTGTCCCAGTAAGCCACGACACTGGTGGTGAGCCAGCTTGCACAATACCAGGACCCTGAAACTGAAGCAGCTGAATGGCATTCAGGTTTTATTTACACCTGTGCTCTCTCTACTGTGACATGTCAAAATGCCGTTCATGAAAAAGGACTATTGTATAACTTATCTGATCAGCACGACCAGCCTCTTCATCCTCTGCCTCTTGAGACGGTCCGCTCTGTTTTCTAGTGAATCATTGGTGATTGTATGTGATCTGTTGCACCAGAGCTGTGTTGAGTATTATTACCCGTTTTACACAGAGAAAAAGAGAGTTGAACACAGGGCAAGCCACAGCAGTGGAGTGAAGAATGTGACCTCTTGTGCATTCCTCCCTCAAATAACTGGTGCAATCCCCTTCCTTCCCTACCTCACTCCCTAGTCCTTTCTTTCTTCTCTTTTTCTCCCTTCCTCTTTTTGTCTTTCTCTCATTTTTGCCATTGTCTTTCTCTATTTCTTCGTCTTGATCTCATTCTGAGGTTTTATTTTATGTGGATTTCACAATTTATATAATATTTTTTAGTTTGGTTTTATAAACATGGAGTAATAACAAAACGGGCAACAAGCTGAATTAATGGTAATCTGCAGACAATAATGGAGCTAGAGCACACAAATGTACAGTATACAATGGTAAACTGAACATGAGCAGCAAACATTAGCAACAGTATATCAGCATTCAGTCTTAAGTTGAAAGTATATGTGTATTTTCTTATGCAATATGGTTATGTGGGTGCATTTTCTAATAGTTAACCACTATCTGCCACTATTTCTGTCATGTAAGACAAGGTCATGCCTTGTCTTACATGACAGAAATGTGTGTGTGTGTGTGTGTGTGTGTGTGTGTGTGTGTGTGTGTGTGGAAAAACAAATGTAGTTGGTGTGCATGAAATGAAGTGTATACTAAGATACTGTCTTCTGGTTTGATTTAAATTTTACATTTCAACTAGAACAATTAGAAACATTTAAAATGAATTATTTAGCTGAAAAAGACCATGTAACTGCTAAAATTGAGAAATGATCATCTACTTGTAATAAAGTTAATTTAAAAGGGGACAAAATCCCAAATGCAAACAAATGAAGTGATGTTTGCACAGAACTATTGAAAGTGTAAGCATGTCGGTTTAGGACAAACAGTCCTGTTGAGTCATTGACTCTCACCCTGGTTTTTGTTATTTGGATTCACTTTGGCTGTTGTCTTGTTTTTTAATGGTAATTATATGGGCATCCATTGTTGTCAATCTTAACAGGCCACCAGGACAAGGGCCTTCTTTTCTTCTATTTGCTGGTTATCCCTCCACACATACACATACACATACCAAGAACCTCCAAGTTGGGTTAGGAATGCAGAGTGGCAGATCTTCGCCGGGTGCACGCACACACATCTACAGCAAAAACAACCCATGTTCACCTCTCCATGCCTGAGCAGGCAGCCCCAGTTCCACACACAGCTGTTGTTTTCTCTGCAGACAACCTGCCACCTAGGATGCCAGCTCTGTCTTTTTGGTTTCAGCCATTTATGGGCCCTCTTGGTCAGAGAGCCTTCCTATGCAGATTACAGGATAAAAGTCCATGGGGGCATGATTTGACACAAGGGCATTTGCATTCTTGATTAAAAAAATACTTTTATATGAGGTTGATTTTGAGTGTCACAGTATCTAGAGTTTTATATTTTAATATTTTTGATGCTTGATTTCCATTGAACAGGCATGAACAAAATCCTATCCACTCAGGCATCGTCTGGACAGTTACATTATTGTCTGTTTGTTTTTCTCCCCCTTACCAGTCCAGTCCATACAGTACTGGTATGCTGTCCTGTCCCTTTGTGTTGTGTTAAGCTCCTCTTCATAGCGCTATAAGAGGAGTTCTGCTATGCTTGCTGCATCTGGATTCACTTAGACACAAAGACGAACCGAAGCAGCTCCACTGCTGCTGCCGGAGAGCCTCATTGCCAGAGTCACTCTTCTATGTATCTGTTTCTGTTTTTACCCCAGTGGGCATACAGACACATGGGGTCTTTCCAAAAGCATCTAGATAACATCTCAAAGGTTATTGTTTGTAAAAAAAAAAACAGACTCCTTGACCTGATTACTCTGTCTGCTCTTATTAAGGTGTTGTCTTTTTTATGCTGTTGAATTGATACATTAGACCCCAAGTAATAGCAGAGGCTTTACTACTAGCTTTCTCTTTTTATTGCTGTAGAATTGCAAACCTCCCACTCATACGTACACATATGCATCCTTTTCGTTTCTGCTTTTTCTTCCCCTCCTGAAAGAGTTTGGCTCTACTTGTCTGCACACTCATAAAACAATGGAATATAAAAAGTTGTGCTTTCATTCTAGCACTCTGGGTCAAATTGAGTAGTTTAGCTGAGTTCTGAAAATGACTGGATTAGCACCCTCTCTTCTATATATTTTATATAAAAATTTTATATAAATTTTATATATAAAATTTTCACATTCTCTCTCTCTCTCTCTCTCTCTGCTTCTCCCACTTAATTTCCACAGACCTTTTTAGTGCAGATTATTAGCGCGGCACAAGTGATGAATAGTTGTGTGCATTTGACCTGGCTTTCTGTTTGCTAAAGTACGGAATTTTAAACTCTGGACTAGCATGCATACATTTCTATTCTCTGCAGGTTTGCATATTTTTGGGACTGCATAGTTTTGTCTGGGCCTATAGCAGTCTATTGTGTGGCGAAATGAGCAAAGGTTCTGCTTCGTCACCTGGTTTGTGTTGCCATATTTTGTGTCTGTCATGATAAACATGGCTGGGTTTAACTCCCTGTGTCTCAGTTCTGCATGCTAGCAGGTCTGCAAAGCCCATGTGTGTTGATTGTTGTAAAGCTGAGCTGACAGTGGACTGTTAACAGGTCACCTCAAATGAGACAGATTTGGCTGGAGAGAGTTTGTGTGAGCAGTTACACAAGAGCATGCACATGAAGTGGATTTCATCATAAAATATGTTTATTGACTTCTGGGTCAGCTTCACTGTTTCCTCGTAAAATACAGTGGGGGAAAAACAACTTCTCAGACAGAATCAACATAAAGAACGTTGTTTGCCTTTTGTTCTCAGTGTGCATGTGGTGATTTCTGCACATCAGAAGCTTTTGAAAATATTTGAATTTTGTAGCAAGTTTGCCTTCTGTATGTTCAGTTTCACTGTTGTCCACATTAATTGGGGTTGTTACCACCTCAGGCGGATGCTAGAGCCCTTAACCTTGAACCAGAGCAAGCCACTGTTTTGATCTTAAGTGTCCACTCTCCCTGTGGACAATACTAAGTGGAGAATTATGCGGAACTCTAAACCCTTTAACCTCATGTGCTGGTCTGCACGCCTCAGACACTCTGGCTGCATTCTCCAGAGGGCCCTGGGTAAACAGCCACATGTGTGTGTGCACGCACGTACGCACGCACGTACGCACACACACACCTGGTTCTTGAGTGTCTGATATTTAAGTACACTTGGCTGTTAGAGATTGCTGTGACTGTTTGTTTGGTTAGGCAGTGCAATGAAATGATGAACCATGTGCAGTGCACAATTACTATCAGGAACATGCGCAGCTTTGTCTATTTCCCGCCCTTCTCCTTCTCTGTAATTAGAAAGCTTGCTCGGTTTAAAAGTGTAATGACTTCCATGATTTGGATGGATAGGGTTTATGCCAAGTACATTTCAAACATTATTAGACGTTGTGATTTATGTTTGTGCGTGTGCCCTCATGCATGGAGTGGGTAGGACAGAAATCAAGTAGTTCTCAGATATCATTGTAGTATTGTAACATTTAAAGACAATATATTTTAACCATGTATTAGGCTAATTCATTATACAAGTTACTGGCTTACTTTTGCCTTCTTGCCACATGTCAAAATGTTCATAGCAGATGTCAGTAGCAGTTAATCATGTAATGGTATGAATTATTGAGCTGCATTCTTGCTCAATGAATTCTGGTTTTAAAAAAGTATGAAGACTGTAAAAGTAATGCCCGCTATCATGATTATGTGACATGTCAGATGTTGAATTTGGATTCATGTCAACATTATCTACATATTCTAACACCAGTATAGTTTGAATCATAATGCAGTTTTTGCCTCCGAGTTTGGGGATATAACCTCTTCTTTGCTTGAAGATTTAAAGAACGGAATCAGGAAAGCAGGAGGGGGGGGTACATGAGAAGTAAAGGGCCAAAATCTTTCCCGTGGGTGGATGTACGTCAGCTAACTGTTAACATACACGGCCCGGATTATATAAAATGCGAGCGAGCGATTCTCCTATGAGCTCACTTCCAAACAATGTGCTTCATGTTTCTCCATCTGCAACCTTTTTTCCTCTCTCCTCCACCATTTTTTTTTTTTTTTTTTTTATAGCCCCTCTCCTCTTCCCTTCATCCTCTCATCTCCCCAACACTTTGTGCCTGCGGTAAGTTAATGGGCCTTTCTCAGAGTTTGAGGAAGCCTGCATTTCTTCTTAATTGGTGTTTGGGGCAATGCATGAGAGGAACACAAATGTTTGCCATACCAGCACTGCAGCGATGATGTAGGGCCTGGTGCGATGTGACTGAATGTTCAGGGTATTGAGGTCATTACTTGCAAAGCGACTGAGACTGAGCCATGTTTAAGAATACCCATAGATGCATCACTGCCCACACCAAACAGACCAGCGTACAGTACCTTGAGGTATCGGACTAGTAGATGTGGATGTGTAGGGTTAGGCCAGGCCATGTCAAGTCTGTCATTTCACCTGGGATTTTGAATTGTTTGGAGTAATTTCCATCCCATCAATCTTGACCGCTAACTGTTGATCTGGAAATAGTTTGACAACTTCAGAGCACCTTTTCTGAACTATGCCTTTCCACATTTGAAGGACTTTTCCGAAGTCTCCTATGAAGCAAGCGTAATAATACTCATAATGTTAACCCTCGATAAAATGTGCATGCCCAGCCGTTAGCAAACTTGCTCATAAACTTAGGCAACAATAGCCTACATCTTTTGGGACTATCCCATTGCTCTGACAGACATAACCTTATCTTTGAAGTTCTTTTTTTAATTTTTTCGTCTTTCTACTCTCTTCTCCTCATAGTTCTCCTCATGTGTTGCACGTAATTCAGTTTTTGTCTTTAGAAACCTCTGTATATTGTTCTCTTCTAAATTTGTATTACTTGCCTAGTGGACCTATCTTCCAGCAATATTAACTAAAACTAGGCCTTCTGGTTAACGAAGTTTCTGTCAGTCAATGACAGGCATATGTATGCGGCACATTTTTAGTCAGCTCTTTTGCTCCCTCATTGGAAATTCCAGGTTGACCAGTTAACTGGTTTCGCAATCATGCTGTGTGCTATTGTGTCGTCTAGCCGACTTTCCACCAATATGTAATCACCCACTTGACTGGGCTTCTTATCTCTGAAGTGCTGTTTTTCCTTTTAAATAGAAAATATTTCCCAGACAGTCAGTTAGTTTAGCTGCTCTTGTGTTTTCTGTGGTTTCAGTCTTCAGCGTAATCACGTCCGGCAATCCTTTTAGCCCATATAGCGCGAGAGAGTGGACAAAATAACAGAAACGCATAACAATATCCTGCAATAAAATAGAGAGTACACCTCAGACATTATTAAACATTTTGATAAGCTCTCTGACAATAACATCTAAAAAAAATGCAGTATTTGTTGCATGGCTATTGTTATGAATTGCATTAGTTTTTATCATGCCCCCCTGTAGATGGCCTGCTATAATTTCATCAGAGAAATACATAATTCTCACATGTTATCCTTTTAATAAAGAAAGGGAAAAGAAACATGTAAGTAGAATTTGAGCAGGGATGTACGCTGTGGTTAGCTGGAGTTGAAGAGAAAATGACCTCAATGGAAGTGCAAGTATTAGACAGTCCCTCCAGAAAAACGTTGTGATTGTTGCGGGCAAAAATCCTTGATTATGCGGCACGTTTTCTTAAAAAATGCGATGGAATATGCGGGATATTTATGCCATTTTATGCGATGAAAATGCGGGAACTTGCAAAAATTGCGGGAACTTGCAAAAACTGCGGTTTGATGAAAAAGAGAAAAAAAGTGATTCCCCCAACACAGTGTTCTCAGTAGGTGAAATTACGTCACTTCATAACGTTCCCATGGCAACAGGGGAAAATGGCTGCTCTTGTGTGAAGTAAACGCAACATTTTTCAACTTTCTGCTGAGATATGTGACTTTTTTTGCAACGAAAATGCGGGGATTATGAAATCATGCAAGCCCCGCATATTTTGCGCGGAAATCGGCAATTTATGCGGCGAAAGTGCGGCGTATTTGAAAAAATGCGGCCCCCGCATTAATATGCGGACTTTGGCTGATTATGCATTGAATTCTGCGATCGCATAATCACGTTTTTCTGGAGGGACTGATTAGAAAAAAATAGGTGCGCCTGTATTTAGCATTTGTTGAGTTAGATGGGACAACAATCAACAATTGGGATAAAGACACAGAAGCCACATAACTGAAAACATGACTTATTGGACAGATGCCATCGACATTCCCAGATGCATTTCTAACTACAGCTGTAGTGACTTTTTTTCTTCTTCAACCTTTCCAATAGATTTAGTGAATTTAGTTCAGAAGCATGCCTCTGAGTGAGTTTTCTATCACTACAATTTGAGACAGCCGAGAAAAGAGATACAAGTTGTGTTGCAAGACAGCTTGGCTTCTGCCAAAGATTATTTGTTCCTTTTTAGATATAGCCAAACCACTGCTGTTTTTCTAAAGATCAAAAGATAAATGTTCTTTTTTTAATGAATTCAAATATGTTTCTTACTTCATTCACATTTGAAATGGCCTACGGCAAATGAGCCTTGTTTGAGTGGTGCGTGAAGTCCAGAGTAGACTGCTGAATGTTAGGCTATTCCTTTCTGCCTGTTAGCTGTTCTTGACTGAGAGCTTTAGCCTTGTCTTTTACAACCCGGTCCTGTTACCAGAACTGACTCCTCAACCTGTAAACATTTCAAGTTGAGAGGAGGGGGGGGGAGCATGGTCAAAAAGAAAGCGAGCGCAGCACCGAGACAGTAAGAGGGGGGAAGGGGGGTTAAAAAGTTGGAGGAGTGTCTTGTAATCATCTCATGACTTCAACAGAAGGGAAGAACTAGCCTATTTAAGGTCAAAGTTTGAATTGAGACCTCTGCAGCTTTTGTTTTGTGTGTTGGCGTGAATTTTGGGTGATGGTGTGCTGTTTGTATTCTTCTTCGGAAGTGCTTGTGTGTGTGCGTGTGGTAGAGGTCTCTCCCTCTCATTGTGTGTTTGTTGCTGGAGGTGGGAGGGCTCAGCTGATGTCATTGAGTGCAGCAGGCTGAGCCTGAAAGAGGCCCTTTGTTGGCAGCTGTAGCACGAGTAGTCCCTGTGCCTCAGAAACACATTCACACAGGGGACAGGAGAGAGGAATGGCACCCTTCAGACTGCCCTACTGCCCACTCTATTGACACATCTACAGGTCTAGCAAGCTTTTGGACCAAACTTTCGCTTTTGGATAGTTCTTGTTGTAGCTTAGAAGTGGAGCTAACCGAAAGCCCAAAAGCAAAAGAGGGAGAAAAAAAACATGGAGACGCTCAGAAGAGAAAGTTGATAGACTTTGCCGGACAGCTTACTCTGCTTTTTCTGTTTCTGAAAGGAGTGAGGAGAAAAAGAGGATTAACAACAGCTGAAAGGACAGAGGAAAAGAAAACGAGTATACTTCAACACCTATTTTGGCTTGGTGCCGTTTCTCCTTTTGTCAGTTTTTTTTCTTGGTTTGAACTTTTCTCCTGCTGGACACATGTAGAGGGGAAACGGTCGAGGGCAGTCTGATTTTATCAAGCAACAACATTTTCAAGCGGGAAGGGAAAGAAAGCAAATGAAAATGTTGGAGATATGCCTGAAATTGGTGGGGTGTAAATCTAAGAAAGGCCTCTCGTCGTCCTCCAGCTGTTACTTGGAAGGTAAGAATACTTTGCGATTGGCTGTAGTGTCGTCTTTTAGCGTGGGCCGTGATTTTAAAGTTTACATGAAAATGAAAGAAGGTATGTCACATAAAAAAGCAGGGGCTTAAGAGACTCTGGGAGAAGGATAAAAGATGAAGTATCACCGTGTAAAGGCTCAACTATGATTTCTGCACTGTGGAAACAGAAGAATGGGGAGGGGAAAGCGGAGAGTAAGCACAGGGGAGGGTGAGGGAGGCCAGACACACTGGCTAGCTGAAGAGGAAAGAAGTGGAAAAAGAGACGGAGAAGAGAATACAAGGAAATCCGACTCCTGGTCGTGCCCCACTTAACTCTTGTTTATGAGGAGAGGGGATCTAATCTCAGTCTGCGCTCTCCTTTTTCAGTTCTCTGCTATGTTCCAGTACTTCGTATTCACGGCTTCTATAATGAATTTAGAAGATAATGTAGATCTACACATTTCCCATACTCTTTGTAGTATCCAGACTAGCAATTACTTCTTATCCATTACTTCTAATTACACAGTTATGGTCACAGTTAAAGTGGGTAATTGACTTGCTTGTGATGTATGAAGGGGACACGGGGGGGGTTTGAAGAACTCCAGGGCACATCGAGTCTGTACATAATCAACATAGTAATTGAATGGCAATGGAATAGTCAGTGAAGTCTTTGTGTGCCAAAGATTGTGCAACCAAATGATTTAATAGAGTTAATAGTCCTGGTACGCTCCCCACTGAAGTGGATGACAGTGATAAAGAGTCTGTAATATTTAGACCATATGGTGGAAGGTACTGCAGATCTCGTGTTGAGATGTTCAACCCCAAATTAAACTTTCTGGCCTACTTCATTAGAGCTGGAGGCCACATTTGTATTTTTCTCCAAGTAGTAAGCTCTTTGACATCATTAGAATGCAGATATTCTATGAACATAATAACAGGAAAATGCGATTTCAATATTTTATGACACCTTGTGGTTAATCTAAATGGTGATAATGATGGCTTTGAAGTTATCACCTTCTCGCCTCCATTGGGCTCTGGTCTAAACATCCTCTCATTACATAATATCTCCCACAGTGGGTAGAACTAGGGATGCACCAATCCGATACTGATATCGGGCCAATACTTATCCATATAGCTGGATCGCGCTATCGGTGACAATGGGGCTGATCTTTTCAATTTAATTCTATGTTTATATATGTTTTTATTCTCTCTACCCACGCCTACGTACATGCATCCGAAGAAAAACAGGAACAACACACAGACGACACAGCGTAGCTTACCGGCGGCAGGTAGCATGCAGCTAAAGACGCAGGGTAACATTAGCTTACCAGTAGCATGCAGCTGCACTTTTTCAGACACCACAGTCACTGCCAGAGTCTGAGATGATGGAGAAACAACAGAACTGCTTCCCTGAAGTCACCGGTGTGGCAACATTTTGCCTTCACCGTGAGTTATGTAAAAAAAAAAAAAAAACATTGAACAGTATAAGGCTGGATCCGAATATTCGTCCGACGAGTAGGTATTCTATTTTAAATTTAGGGATTCGAATATTAGTTTTTTCTGGGATTTTGTGTATCAACAGGTGACCGTGTCCTGCAGTAACAAAGCAGTCGCTTCATCTCTCGCTTCGTTGCCTCTTATTTTCTCTCTTTTTCCAAACCTGCCTTCAAGTGCGGTCGGAAATCTTGGCTTCCCCCGCCGCTAATGGTATTCGGTACAGCCCTAGAAAGGTAAAGCGTGTGGGCACCGATGGGACTTTATGCGTTCGGGTGCCTCTCGTAAACTCATGGTGCGTTTAGTTACCCAGAGAAAACAAGCGTTGCATTTAGCGTACCTTGTAATGATGTTAGCTTTACATAAAAGAATGATCCCAGTCAGCTTATTAATTAAACACTGGAATCGGATTGGTACTCGGTATTGGCCAGGTATCGGTATCAGGACTGAAAAAGTCAGGTCGGGGCATCCCTAGGTTGAACCATATCAAATGAATCCGTTCCTCTTATTATCCACCACCTTGCATTCAGGTGATGCCAGAGAAATGCGTAAGCTAAAGATTTTTCCTCTCTCATCCCTCAGACATATGTGGGCTAGGGCTGACTCCATGGAAGTGGACCACATATAGATTCATGGTTTTGGACCCACACTGCTGCTGGTTTCTATTGTGCCAGGTAGTTTGTTGCATTTTGCCTTCAATCCAAGGTGTAAATCAGCGCATTTAAGATGACTGGAATCAAAACTAGCAGGGCTCTCTTGGTCACAAGGACAAAATTGAACCAGACATATGTTGTGCGTTTCTTTTTAAAGAAGTTTGGTTTTTAAAGAAATTTCAGTCCTGCATCAGTGTGAGAGTTTGGGCGCATTCCTATTGCTCATAGCAGTGCAGTCATAGCTATGAATTTGTTACGAGTTCCACACATACTGTATTTAATCGTTGTGAGTGTCTTATCAGTAATGGAGCCAGTTCAAGCTGCAGTTCCTCCCACTACATGACTCTGGAGAACTGTAGTTTGATAATGAGTCTTTATTCTGTTTCTTTCTCACTCACGCAGCCGTTTTTGCACATGTTGTCATGGTCCATGTGTCAGTGTGCTGTCGCCCTCTCTCAAACAGCTGTGGTATTTGTGGACATGTGTGGCATGTGCTGCTAAAATGCGCTGCCCACACACTTTATGACCAGGCCAAACTCTGGACATATGGTATGTGTTGCTGGCTCTCAGGTCTGCATCTTGTTAGTGGAGCTCTTTTTCTGTCTTGCTTGATCTCTTGCCTCAGCTAAAGCCCAAATTTGACAAAACACGGTCTTGGTCAATTTTGTCAAAACAGTGCTTTTCACTTCAGTCATAGTGTTTTTTTTTTTATCTACAATATTAATTTGGACCACGCCACTCGTGTTGTGTAACCAAGAGATAAACTAAAATGGAAGTCTTTGGCTACTATTTTTTTTTTTTTTTTTTTTTTAATGTGGCACCACTGTCTTTATATTTGCATGAGGCACATGTATACATGCATCTTTTACAGATGAGGGAGGCACCCCTGATTGCTGCTTCAAAATGCAACCGGTTTCTCTTTTTTTTTAAGGACTGAAATCCCAGAGACAAAATGGCAGGTTTGTGGCCTAAAAGTAGCACCACATTTGGCGTTGATTGTGTCCGTGTGCTCAGGCTGGCGAATCTAACTTGGCAGAAGAGGCTGTGTGAAAGTCTTTCATCGGCCTCCTGACACACTGATGCCTGCAACTCGTCAACAATGCCATGTGACTGGCTGTGGGCCACTTATGTTCTGTTTACTTCCTTCGGGTTATACGAAGCTCCTCCAGCTGGGTTGGACACAATCACGCAAACGCACCTGGGGATTGTACACCATCTCCCAGAAGCAGGATCAAATTTGATATTAATTACCCACACTGTCACAGAAAAAAAAAACTTTGATTGGCAAATAATGCTTTACTGCACTGAATTTATTTTTAGGATTTTTAGGTTATCAGGTCTTTGGCAGGAAAATCATTTATTTATAAACCACAATCTTGTTTTTAAACTTGGCAAGACCAAGATAAGATTGTTGCAGTTCATGAGTCAACCGCTCCTAACTTCAGTTTTATGAGCGAAGCTAGAGTGCATAAGAAAGGAGGTGGAGTTGCCATTTGTTTAATAATTCTATCCAGTGCAATTGGAAATTTGCTTTTTTCAAATAAGTTGCTCTTTAGTTAAATTCCTCATGTCAAGCTCCGTTCTTAAACATCTAAAGGCAGCCACCGAAATACAGTGCATTTCTTTTTGATGACTTTGTTGAACTGCTGTCTATCATCTGCATTGACTTTGACTGTGTATTTATTATTTGGTGATTAAAGGGCACGCTCTGGACTTAACCATCCAAGTGCATCAAGACCAGGAGAGTGGATCACATCAGTCCATTTCTAAGATCTTCACTGGCTTCCTGTTTGTCAAAATAAATTTTAAAATACTTCAGTTGATTTATAAAGCACTAAATGGTTGAGGGTCAAAATGCATTTTTGATCTGTTGCTCTGCTATGAACTGTCCAGACCGCTCACGTCGACTGAGACGGGTCTTCTTTCTGTCCCCAGAGTCAAAACTAAACATGAACAAGCAGTGTTTAATTTCTATGCACCACATATCTGGAACAAACTCCCAGAAACCTTAAGATCTGCTCCAAATCCCAGTTCTTTTACATCAGGGTTTAAACCTTTTCTGTTTGCCAATGCATTTTATTAGGCTACACATGGAACTATTTATTTATATCTTGCACTGCACTGTGGCTTTAAATGATCAAATCTCTTCTATAGTTCTTGTATTGTAATAAATAAAACACAGTTGTAGTACAGTACACAGGTTGTGGATGTTTATGGCTGTTTTTCTACCCTATCTCCTTCAGACCAGACAGACCTTAGCGCTCCTACAGGCATAATGTCTGTAAACGATACATCAGATGATCTCACTCCTTATTCTTTTTGCAGAAATACTGTAGACCTGTGTATTTTTTTTTCAACTAACAAACACTTATGTAATACAATGTGGTGAGCAAGTCGTAATATGCTGCATTATGTAACTGGAGGACTTGGTTTTGCTCCAGTGCTTTCCATCATATGATGGAAAGTTTGTATCTCCAAAATATTACATTTTCAGAAAAACAACCTTGACAATGTCTTAGACATAATCAGGTGACTCCAGTAGCTTTTCGAAGAGTTGTATGGGCCTAAAGGGTAGAAGGAAATATCAAAACCATACGATAAATGGTTTTCAATTGACAGAGATGACACAATGGATAACGGTTCCATCTTGTTTGGGTGTCTGCAAGTGGGAAATGCTTAAAGTTGTCCACAATTTTCCTGCCTGCGGTACTAGTGGTATTATATGATGCACTAATATAAAACTGTCATTGACAGCTGGTTTTATGTTTTACCAGACTGTGACCAGCATTTCAGACATGTTGGCCAAGGTCTACCTCCGTTGGCTACTGAGCTATCCGAAGCGGTTTCAACTGTAAATCTTTGTTAATCCAGTGAACTGTGAGATTCAACATATCACTGGGGCAGACGTTTTGACACTGGGGGCTCCAAATTCCAAAAAGTCCATTCTGAATAAGGTTTAAGATAGCAGGCCATAGATGTCCAGTGGAACAAATTCTCAGTTGGAGATGTGAGCAAACTCATCTCCTACTAGAGTCTTCTCTGTTGTCAGAGACTTTCTAGAATTTTTTTATTCCAACACGAACGGCTACAAAACAACACCTAAAATGATCACAGCCATTCATTGTTTTTAACTGCCAATAGGCCTGATAATGAAATAAGTTTATAGTTGCCTCCTTTTGAGCCATAGACTTGCAGTGGTATGTTCCTCATGGTAAGTATGTACGTCTCCTGGAGCTATACTTTCCCTCAGACCTTTGTTCTGTTTTGAAAGATATGTCTTTGGGAATAGTTTACTTCCTAGGCCCAATCGTTTGTGTTTTGAGTTTTAGCAAGTATTTTATTTAGATATTTATTTCAGGATGTGTGAAAACGGATGTCACAATTTAACTGCAAATATGTTTTAAATTAATTTGTAATTTTTTTGCACAATGAAAATAGCTTTTGGATTAGGTTTAGCTTTCTTTAATGTTGTGGGTAATTTTACAGTTGAAGAAGGGCATGCTTTCTAAATGACTTAAGAAAGGTTATACAAGTCAGTATTTGTTGTCTGGCGTTAACAAAGCCCCAGACTCTGAAAATGCAAAGCAATGAAAAAAATGTAGCTATTTTACTATTTAATGTTTAATGAATTAGCTGTGCTTGGCCAGTAATGCTTTTACTTTGTCTCATGCCAGTAGTCAGCTAGTCACTATTTTTTATTATCTTTAGAAAGAGAATTGGAAGCTAAAGTTCCGTTTTAATGTGTTTTGTCGTTTTCTTAAAGGTTTGGTTGGTTTTCTAATGGCACTAAAATAATTCCTCCTCAGTGTGAAATTCTCACTGGAAGGTGAAAACCTAGTGCAGCTGTAGCCTGTTCTGTGTCTCTGTTGGAAGGATGTGGGTGTTTGTGATCTGGGGGGATGAAATATAAGATGCCTCTAAAACATGTGCGACAACAGCTGAGCAAGCCACACAATAAAGCTCTCGTCCCTCTTCTGTTCTCTCTTCCTCTCACCGTTTTCTTCTTTTCTCCTCATTCTTTCCATTTTGCAATTTAGCCATCTTGTTTTATTGCTCTAAAATTGCTATAATTCAAGCTGTGCGTGTAATTAATATAACTATAAGTTAAAGCACTTTGAACTCGGGGCTCATCACCTGTGAGCGCAAGCACATCCATTTTACAGCTACAGTGAAAATTCATGCTGAGACGCATTCTCACGGTGCGGTGTGGGGTAGCTGTAGGTATTCACGACAATGAAAACTAAGCAGGGTTAATCCAGGAAATGAAAAGTTATAAAGACAGCGGGGACACAGCGGGTCACACATGATCAGGTTTATTACTCTAATCCCACTTTGGGATCACAGCTGATGACCTGCTTGTTGGAGCGAGGCCCAGTTGAAGGGGATGTAGAAGGCTTTAAATGACACGGGGAGAGGCAACAGTTGACTTTGTTGCTGAATCCTCCTACATGTGTGAAGCCGTATGGGAAAACTGCCTCACAATGTTGCTGCATACCAAGCAGATCTCCCTCAGTCTCCCATCGGCAACGCATTGTTTGATGTTTTTACCTCACATTTTAGTGACCTGCATGTGTTCTCTTTTGTTTTTTTCAGAAGCTCTCCAGAGACCAGACTTTGAGAGTCAGGGTCTGACAGAAGCGGGCCGCTGGAACTCCAAAGAGAACCTTTTGGCTGGACCCAGTGAGAATGACCCCAACCTGTTTGTTGCACTCTATGATTTTGTGGCCAGTGGTGACAACACACTCAGCATAACTAAAGGTAAGTAAAAGAGAAAAAAATAAGGCTATTCTTTTTCATAAGTTTATGTAGAGTAGTTTGTGTTCAACTAGGAATGATTCACATAATTTTGATAGAGCATGTTACTGGTATGGTTGAATCAATATGACAGTAATCACAAATATGTTTTATATTTTTGACTAACCTAACTGACATACAAAGTCACTAGAAAAAGTCTCAATAAGGTTGCGCATCTTCAGGATCTGCTTATTTACTTCCCGTCGCCTTCCTTCTCTGTCTTCATTCCCGTCTGACTCTCACTTCCTGACGCTCACTCGTGTTTTTTTTTTGTTTGTTCTTCTGAACCGACTGCAAAACAATACCACAGATGGATCACACAGACAAACAGAGGAAGGAAGGAGAGAACATATGCACCGGAATAAACAAGAAAATATCATGTAAAACGATCCTTTCAAGTTAATTTTAATATGAGCCGCTGGACAAAAAAGGTTAATTTTTACTTGTATATTGGTCAACAAAATCTGGCCATCTGTAGGATTTAAATGTGTAATTTAAAGTTAGTTATTTGTTCTACTCATTTTAAACCAACGTAAAGGTCACCAAACGATTGGTTGAAAGGAAAAGCCCCCGCCAGAGATTCTGATCTGAGGAAACGTGACTTTAGATACATGCCGAGTTCATTTCAAGTGCAGTGTCCTGCCATGATAGCCTGTTCTTAATGCAAAGAATATGGAAGATTCACAACAATCACACTCCTGGAAATACTCTTTCTTTCTGAGATCACAACAAAGAGCTGTAACCATTAGAGATGGTATTTGTGTATGGGTATGCTGCCAATGAGGTACTTCCTGGATAATTTAAAAAAAAATGTAATCTCACACGTTGACTAGGAGAGAAGCTGCGTGTGCTCGGTTACAACCACAACGGCGAATGGTGCGAGGCACAGACCAAGAATGGCCAGGGCTGGGTGCCTTCCAACTACATCACCCCTGTCAACAGCCTGGAGAAGCACAGCTGGTACCATGGCCCCGTGTCACGCAACGCTGCAGAGTACCTGCTCAGCTCGGGCATCAACGGAAGCTTTCTGGTCCGCGAGAGTGAGAGCAGCCCCGGCCAGAGGTCCATTTCTCTGCGGTACGAGGGGAGAGTCTACCATTACAGGATTAACACTGCGTCTGACGGCAAGGTAGGCATCAGCTAACAAACGCATTACCGTATATGCACACACCAAGAATGTCTTCTGTCTGCTTAATAATAAAGGTGGGAAATGCTAAAAAAAAGAAAAGGTGTTTTTTTTTTTTGCATAATATATTACTTGAAATCATAAATGTTGAAGAACTCCGGTTGGGCAAAGAACGCAGGGTATCTGGAGCACATGGATAGTAAGAGCTTTAAATGAGGTGCAGGGTACCACATCCTGATGATCATTATCATTATTTGTATGTACGGCTGAATTTCCTCTGTGGGATTCCCCCAAATTGCTATGTCAATTGAGGAGCCACTGCCACATTTCTGGCTGTCACCCTCCTGTCTGTGATGCAGCGAGGTGAGCTAGATTGAGGAACGCTAGCTATGACAAGAATGCCTCTAACCACCACTGTGCCGCTCATAATGGCCAGCAGACACAAGGCCAGCCAGACACTGACGCCCATGCTAAGACATGCATTAGCACAGACAGATGCAGCCAAGTATGCACACACACACACACACAACAAATGGAGGAACACACACACACACACACACACACACACACACACACACACACACACACACACACACACACACACACACACACACACACACACACACACACACACACACACACACGGTTCCCCGTCTCATATTGTTTTCCATCCTCCCACTGAGCTACAACTCAAGAGTCTGGTATGATAGACTTCTCCCAATAATTTGAGATTACCTCAGCACTCCCCCGAGCTGCAGCTTTGTTTCACACTAACTCTGTGGTTAATACTGCTCTGAATAACTAAGGTTTTTATGTTGTTATAGTCCCCCCCCCCCCTTCATTTAGTAAATGGTCAAAGTTTAAGCCACGAGAGCGGCCAACTGAACATGAAATCCTCTTTAGATTTCAAAGGTCTTGTCACTACAACTTTTCTGTTTTTCTGTTCACAAGTAAAGAAATGCAGTGTAGATTGTAGAGAGTCATTTTTAGGGTTATGTAAGACTTGGACAATGGAAAAGACTGTGTCCACTGAGCCCTGACCAATATCCTTCCCTCTACCAGCTTCCTGACTAGCGCCTTGTGAGTTTTGAGTGGGCTAAGACCGTTCTCTATGAAGATAATGTTTTAGTGTGGCTTTGTCAAGACTTAGTAGATGATTTCATGCTGTATTACTGGCACTTTGCCAGTTATATCTGGTCTTATACATTCCCCTGATATCACTTACAGAAATGACGTGTTAGCACTACCAATTTAATGCATTATTACACAAATAGTCATCATGTAATGAAACCCATTTGGCAACATCTGTTTATTAATATCTTAACAGCTGTGTTGCAGTGTTTTGACAGTCCTTTTGACCTGTCTAAGTGCAGAATTTAACATTTTAACTCAATTGAAAGTAATTGACCTTGTAATAATCAAAAATCCCAAACTATTGCAGATATTTGGTTTAGGAATTAGTGTTATCACAGTTAGTTGCTAAAAGAATTCTGTCAATATCCTAAGCTGAACTGACCTCTCGTGTGCATCTACTCAAATGTAGAATCTCTTTCTCCTCCAGCTGTACGTGTCGTCGGAGAGCCGTTTCAACACGCTGGCGGAGCTGGTGCACCACCATTCCACGGTGGCCGACGGCCTCATCACCACGCTGCACTACCCGGCGCCGAAGCGCAACAAGCCCACCATCTACGGAGTTTCTCCCAACTACGATAAGTGGGAGATGGAGCGCACTGACATTACCATGAAGCACAAGCTGGGAGGGGGCCAGTACGGCGAAGTGTACGAGGGTGTTTGGAAGAAGTACAACCTCACCGTGGCCGTCAAGACACTAAAGGTAAATGGACGTTGTCCGTGCAAGATAAGATTGGATTTAAAAACTCATACATTTGATATTATGAGGAAACGGCGTATGTCGATATTCATCTTATCATGGAAACATTTTAACACCTACTATATTAACACGGTGTCAGCTATAAATCTGGCTGAATAATGCTACCATCTGGTGTTGTATGGATGCAACTGTAACCAGCCTGTGCCTGTGCTCACCTTTTCCCAATAACTGTGTCCAGGAGGATACGATGGAGGTGGAGGAGTTTCTCAAGGAGGCCGCTGTTATGAAAGAGATCAAACACCCCAACCTGGTACAACTGTTAGGTATGTTAACTTGGTGTATCGTTTAAACTCTGCATTTAAGTAGAGGATTTCTTTTGGCTCAGATGAACTACTGACCACGGTCTTTTGCAGATGTACTCAATCATGTTTGCAGGTTAAATGGTTTATAGTCCAGTGCAGCGGTCTATTTTCAAGATTTATGCAAGCTAATGAAAGTAAAACACAAACACACACGTTAAGTGAATATTGCTGCGTTTTTTTAAATTTTTTTATTTCCTTTCCTTGGTAGGTGTGTGCACACGCGAGCCGCCGTTCTACATCATCACAGAGTTCATGACCCATGGTAACCTGCTCGACTACCTGAGGGAGTGCAACAGAGAGGAGGTTAATGCAGTGGTGCTGCTCCACATGGCCACACAGATCTCCTCTGCCATGGAGTACCTGGAGAAAAAAAACTTTATACACAGGTGGGTGTAAAGATCTTACTTTTCCTTGTTCAAGTCTAAATTTAATCGAAGAGATCGTACAGGGTTGATTCTGAGTAAATTGATTTCAGTTATCGAAGGTTTGTCAGGCGGCCGGATTACCTATCTATCGTCAGTAGCGTTGACTCAGTCAGAGCTGCATAAAGACTAAAGAAAACATCTTCTTTGTCCTTTTCTCTTTTTTTCCCCCATTCCCGAGACTTGTATCACAGACATGTTCATGTTGTTACATAGCTCGTTTGTTCTGGCACGTTTAACTAGGTCCTTTTTAGAAGCAAGTAGATGATTTATGTCTTTCATATTTGCGAAACTGCATTTTAATTTTTGAACCTGACAAGACTCAGCTTGTGCCTCTGCTCAACAAAAAACATCTGTAGAAACTGCAGTGGATGTTTTTACAAGACGTACTATTTTTGTCTTACTCTCTCTTTGTTTTTTGTCTTGATTTTTTTTCCTTACTAATAGCTAATGTGTTCAAATCAGCTTGGGTATTTTTTGGACTAGTTTTTTTTTTTTTTTTAGAAAGTCAGAATTCCACCACAACCTCCTGTTCATCATTTCACCTCTTTGTCTCCTGCAGGGACTTAGCTGCCCGTAACTGTCTGGTCGGGGAGAACCACCTGGTAAAGGTTGCAGACTTCGGCCTGAGCAGGCTAATGACTGGAGACACTTACACAGCTCACGCTGGGGCCAAGTTCCCCATCAAGTGGACTGCTCCAGAGAGTCTGGCCTACAACAAATTCTCTATTAAGTCTGATGTCTGGGGTAAGTTTGATCTCATCACTGAATGCTAAAATGGATTCCCGATTCTTGCTTGAATAGCTAATTTCTTTCAGGTTCCTATTCAACAAGGGGAAGCAATTTTACACGTTTCACATATTCCCACCCATGACTTTACATTCCAGTCATTTAGCTCTTGACATGTTTCTGTTGATTGTTGTATGAATAGCACAACTAGCTGTCTTGTGCCTACATCTCCAGCATTCGGTGTGCTGCTGTGGGAGATCGCCACCTACGGCATGTCTCCCTACCCCGGCATCGACCTGTCCCAGGTGTACGAGCTGCTGGAGAAGGACTACCGTATGGACCGACCAGAGGGCTGCCCCGAGAAGGTCTACGAGCTCATGAGGGACTGTGAGTCGCAAAACTCATCCATCCAGAATATGGGTTATTCTATAGGAAGGACTTTTTAATTCTTTTTATTTAATTTTTTTTTGTCTTCCTGTCAGGTTGGAGGTGGAACCCCTCAGAACGTCCATCTTTTGCTGAAACCCACCAAGCCTTTGAGACCATGTTCCAGGAGTCCAGCATCTCTGATGGTCGGTGGTGCTTTTTTTTTTTTTTTTTAAATCCAAAGCACCTTTTACTTGTGGGTGTTATTTTCTAATATCCAGTTACCCTCTTGTAATGGTTCTTCTGTCATAGTTATCAAGATGCGATAAGATGGTTAATTCTTGACCGTATCTTTACTGTTAGAGGTGGAAAAGGAGCTGGGCAAGAAAGGGAAGAAGGCGACATTAGGCCCCGTCCAGCAGGCTCCAGAGCTGCCCACCAAAACCAGAACTCTCCGCAAAAACATGGACAACCGGGATGGAGATAGTCCAGGTGAGACACATTTACACCTAGTGCGCATCTTGCCCTTGTTGCTACAACTTGTTGTTGAATAATACATATTTTTTTCAAGACTGTCGAAAGTATTTTGTAATGGTAGTACGGTAATTCGTGAAAGTATTCTTCCTTATCAATGATGATGATGTCCTGGTTCTTTTTGGGCTCTACCTCAGACCCAGTGGAGCTGGAGGTAGCTGTGTCGTCACCCATGCTCCCCAGGAAAGAGCGCCCCCTCCTGGACAGTAACCTCAATGAGGATGACCGCTTGATTCCCAAAGACAAGACCCGTGGCAGTGGCTTTCTCAGTCTCATAAAGAAAAAGAAAAAGAATGCACCAGCTCCGCCCAAACGCAGCTCCTCTTTCAAAGATATGACTCCAGATCCTCGAGACAGCGACAGCTTCAACAACTGTGCATCATTGGCCATTAATGACATCACACATGGCCACGACTCGGCAAAGTTCCTGGGTAACAATAATGGGGCAGGAGGCATGACCAACGGGGCTCCTACCTACCCAGGACCTTTGTTTCCTAGGAGGAAGGGTGCTCCTGCAGTGCCTGGCCCTGGAGGAAAAGCAGCTACAACACCGCCCAGCGAGGAGGAATCCATGTCTAACTCGAAGCGTTTTCTCCGGTCCTCTAGCATGCACACCGGCTCGGATGGCACTGAATGGAAGTCTGTCACACTCCCGCGAGACCTCGGCCAGCGCCACTTTGACTCAGGCACCTTCGGGGGCAAGCCAGCTCTTCCACGCAAGAGAACCAGTGAGCAAAAAGGGGAAAACAACCGCCGAATGGGCACCCTGACTCCCCCGCCACGTCTGAACACCTCATCGGATGGTTCCTCTCCCTTCTTAGGCAAAGAGACTGATGCCAGTCCTGGTTCCAGCCCTCAGGCATTAACACCTAAGGTGGTCAGGAGACCAGGGTTGCCGGGATTGGAGAACTCCAAGACCAGCGCTCTCCACGCTGAGCTTCTCAAGCCCAATGTGTTCCCTGCTTTAGGGGCAGCTGGAGACGAGTGCAGGGCCCGCAGACACAAGCACAGTGTGGACTCTTCATCCGTCAGGGAAAGAGGAAAGTTACAGAAACCCAAGCCAGCCCCACCTCCGCCACCCACCAATGCCAAGACGGGCAAGATTTCCCGCAGCCCCACTCAAGAACTCCCCACCACCTCAGACATTAAAGCTAAGGGCCTCCCCTCTCTCTCAGAGCCTCACCATACAACCACTGCCAGTGAGGGCTCCAAGAAGCTGCCCCTGTGCTCCACCTCCAAACCTCAACCGTTAAAGACCTCCACCTCAGTGAGCGCCTCCCTCTCCGGCCAGAGCCTAGGAGGCTTCTCTTCCTCCGTGACCTCCCCCGGCGATCTGAGCTCACCCACTGCCTTCATCCCCCTAGTGAACACCAGGCGCTCCCTCCGCAAGACTGCACCCCGCCAGGCTGCCGAGCGTACCCCCAACTCGGCCGTGACGCGCGAGATGGTGCTGGAAGGCACCGAGCTGCTCCGCGCAGCCATTTGTCGCAACTCGGAGCAGACGGGTAGCCACAGCGCTGTGCTCGAGGCCGGCAAGAACCTGTCGAAGTACTGCGTGAGCTACGTCGACTCCATACAGCAGATGAGGAACAAGTTTGCCTTCCGCGAGGCCATCAACAAACTTGAGAACAGTCTGCGTGAGCTGCAAATCTGCCCCACCGCCACAGGGGGCGCCAACGCGCAGCAGGACTTCAGCAAGCTGCTGTCCTCTGTCAAAGAGATTGGTGACATTGTTCAGAGGTAGCGCCATAAAATCCTAAACTACCAAGATGTAAAACTGATGTGAACTGTATTCTTACCAAACCCTTTTTATCTGAGCATGCGCACGTACCGCGGCCCATGCCGAGCTTGTGTCGGAGATCTGAGGGTAAAGCCTGCGGTTGAGCAGCAACAGTGTGTAGGTCTCACACTACAGTACATTCTCAAACACTTAAGCCTGTGGTTATTGTGGATGGAATCAAAGGAATCTCTCTGTAGACGTCGTCTGACAGAGTTTGCAATATTGAAAAGCCCTGACCATGACTAAACACTGTCTTTTGGCCTTCATGAGCGGCAAGGGGCCAATTCTTTATCAGCATGACTTTTCACCAATCATTTATGAAATGATCATGTCTCATCTATTCTGGTTGTTTTCCCCTTTATCGATGACACTAGTACAAAAGAGGCCTGTGATAGTCGTTTCTGTCACTGTTGGTGTTTGATTTTTCTTCGACGACAATGAGCAAAAACAAAACACTTAACCTCATCTTGTTCTGGGATGCCTTCTAACACTTAAACGACCGATCTCATTTTTCCATTTTCACCTGCAAGGATTGGGGAGCTTCTGGAATCAGTGTTTATAACCTGATGCCTCCAACACATCCCAACGTATTGCATTGCATTGCACCATTTCGTCAGCGATTGGTTGTGTGTTGAGTGATGAAAACGTGTCCGTGTTTGGTCTGTATGAATGCTTTTTGCAGTATTTGCGACCATGTGCCATAAAATAATAATGGGAGCAAGCAAATGAGGCAGAATGAGCTTCTGGCCGTCACCTTTTTTGCTTCACTGCACACTTTGGTAACAAATAGTGCCTTGCAGTGCTGTACACTTTACAAGTGCAGAAATGTGGCAAAGTGGTTAAGAATAGCTGTGTGAATTTGTTAGATTTAAGCTTGTGATTGCCATACCAAAAAACCTTTTGTCTCCAGTCTATACTGGAGAGGGACCAGGGTGCACGATCTGCTACTTAGTGGATCTGACTGTTATGTTCTTAAACTGGACCTTTTTGTTTTTTATTTTTATAAAACTTTCTTTTCACGCCAGTCACAAAAGCCATCAGTAGCAGCTTGGCCTTGCAGCAGCATGCCGTTTGATCTGTAAAGAGGGATCACAGATTGAAACAGTGTTTCTCTGACCACTGAAGGAACTCTACGCCTGAGAGAGTTAGATTTGATGGAGGGTTGGTGTCACATGGTCTAAATGCTGTTTCAGAGGCCTTCCCACCCCAGCAGAAAAAGAAAGATATCCTGGGGGAAACACTGGACTGAAATGTTAATGGATCTCTCATTTGCCGTCTTACACAATAATGACTAAGTGAGAAGCTGACTATTATAGACTAAAAGAACCCATGATATTCCACTGTAACGTCATACGTTCCTTTATGCTTGTCATTAAATCTTGGACATTTTCAGTATTTGTGCTGTAGTTGTCTCACCCCATGTGCCCTGTCTGACTGCGATGCCTGACATGTCAACTGCAAGCTGCCTTGACTTCAACACGGTACGGTCAGTGTCGGCTTTTTTTTCTTTTTTTTTTTTAAATTCTGCTCCTTTACCAACCATACCACTACTCTGTCAACGCTTCCTCACAAATGTTGTAGAAAAACTTTGCTTTCCTTTGTAAATATGTTCTTTTTCCTGTTTCTCTCTCTAACCTTGGTGCAATTTTTGTTGCAATAAAATACAAAGCAGTTGTGCTACTTGAAATACATTACTGTGTCAAGTGCTTTTTCTACATACGAGATCTTTTTCCTTCATGAACAGTAATTAATATGCAATCCTGTTCATTAAAGCCTGTTTCTGCAGAAGCAATAACAGATCACAAAACAGACACACAGCACCAGGTTATGTATAATTTATTTTTTCTGTCTAGAGTATTTTGTCATTAAAATCAAAATGTCAACATTTTAAAATCATATACACTCAAGAATGCATTGAAATGTTAGCACAGCTCCTTAAAAATTTATACATATGTACTTTTTTTGTACTTGTGGACAGACAAAAGCAGGAAGTGGTCACAGGAAAAAGGAAGACCCAGCCCACCAACTTCCCACAATAACAAACCAATCCCCACTCCCCAAAAGTTAAGACAGCGATGCAGGCCCCTCCCATGTGGAGGAGTGACGATGGGGTGGAAAAAGAAAATATAAACATAAGTGCCCCCTTCTCCACTCCATACAAAAAAATGAGAGGAATCAGTTTGCAGACATAAATACTAGTTTGCACATAATGTCAATCCACTACTTCCCCTCAACCAATCAACAGGTTCAGTAGTGTGCAGACTGGGGGGGGGGGGGGGTTTAGGTGTCTGTCCTTTACATACATTTATTAATAGAAACTATGTTACAGAATTTCCCAAGCATGAATTACAGGCAACCCACTAGCACATCAACTGTACAGATCTTGGCAGAGCCAGCAAATCAATATCTAAATCCAAGTAGCGAAGTCATCACTGATAGTTTAGAAGCAATATATACAGCTGTCCAATCAGAGAATCACTATGGTACAGAAAAATTGTACTTTCAAAAAACAAAAACAAAAAAAAACACATAATTGGATTGACAATTTCACTGTTTTTTTTTTTTTGGGGGGGGGGGGGGGGGGGGGGCATGCTCTTGGTGCTGTATTATACAAGGCAGAGGAACAGCCGCCCAAATGAACAGATCATCTTTTCAGTGCAGCACTTGAGATAAGGGAGGGCTGACGGTTTTAAGACCATGCTGCTGATACTTTTGAGATATTTTAAACATGTGAGCCACTTGCATTTTTGTTATTCTCCAGTAAAATGCAATCATCAATCTAAAAAGACTTCTAGATTAAAGACTTGACTCGGCCTGAGTCCAACAGCAGTGTGAAGAGCAAGTGCAGCAACACAAAGATTAAAAAGTTATAACATTAATTATAATAAGGCAACAAACAGAAAGAAAATGCTGGTAAAGACAGAATCCGTTGATATGACCTGGGGGAGAGTTTTGGGGTCGGACGGGTGAGGAGAGGGAGAGCTGGTGCAAAGAAACTGATGTGAATGAATATCAAAAACAGAAAGCCATGTTTTTTTTAGTTAAATTAAACTCCCATCAAACTTCTTAACACAAGCTGGAAAACATCCAATATTCCTTCCTGTGATATCTCAGAATTAGTGGGCAATTACTGGTATTCTAAAATGTCTTCACTCTCTCTCTCTCTCCTGAGAACATCAGTGTTGCCGAGCAGCAGAAACAAAAATAAAAGCAACAAGCAGGTTTGAATCCTGCCACACACACACACACACACACGTTGCCTTCACTGTCTAATCCCACACATATTAACGTGTGCGATATCACACCCGCATGTCTCGATAAAATGCTGGATTGGTAAACCATGCAGGAGAGATGTCCGGAGTTTGAGAGTATAATTTAGATCACATTCAGACAAAACTGATCAGTGGTGGATGAAACTTAATGCAGTCAGTGTTTACATGTCATATATAGCTATAAAACCAAACATAAAAAACAGTCTCGGTGTATCATTATCGTATATATGAACATTACATCTATCTAAAGTGTCAGTAACCCGTGTAATGTGCGGTGGCGTCTACGATACTATGACGGGGAGAACTAGACTGAATGGTGCAAGAGGAGCAGAGGGGAGCGAAAGAGTTATGGGACGACAACACACTGACAGAGTTTAGAGAGGAGGAGCGAGACAGACAGGCAGAGAAGAGGAGAAGGGGAGAGATGTAGTCCACACAACCCAGCTCAGTCTAGCCCAAGTCGGTATCTGCCCCCCCCGTTTCTTCCCTCCGCAGCCCTGCTCTCATGCAGCTCCTAGCGCAGTGAGGGAGGAGGGTGGATGGATGTACGGAGGTGGAGGAATGGATGGAGGGGAGATGGTTAAAGGAGGGTGGGCAGGACAGACGAAGAGAGAGGAAGGGAGGATAAAGGGGGTTTGCTTGGTCATTAGCATCCGCAGCCTTCCCTCTGGGGCTGTGGTTCGCTGGTTAGCCGGCCGCCCTGAGGGGCCGAGGGCTTGTGCTGGACGCCCGACTCAGCGGCGTTCAGGTCCAGGCTGCCATCTTGGATGTTCTGGTAGATCTTCTTGGCGGCTTCCAGGAAGGCGTCCTCAACATTTTCACCTCTGAACACAGGAGCATAAACACAAATGTGAGAAAGGAGGCAAATTGGGAGTTTGAGAATGTAAGCAAAGGGATATTTCATGTTCTGCAGTCACTGAAATGGCTGAAGTTGTGCAGACTTACGTTTTTGCACTGGCTTCCAGAAACAACAGACCTGTCGAACATAAAACAGACGCAATGGGAAAAAAAACACTGTTACAAGCTCACATACCTCAAATACTAAAGTTCTTATTCGCCCCCTCTTTCAATTAATATCTCTGCTTTCCTCAAGTCACCTTCTCCTTGTTTCTGTCCAAGCAATATAAATAGAAAATGATATTAATCTTCACTTTTGTCTCTTGAAATCAACTATACAGGCTTATATAAACAACACACATTCTGAAAAGAAAACAGAAGCTAAATCTAATATTAATTCTAAATATTTGGACATTTTGTTGGCATCCTGGGATTATTTTGTTGAAATTGAGGATGGATCGGTCACAGTTTAGGAAGAGGCCTTTGCAGAATGAGCTCGAGTCTGAGTAGTTAATACCTTAAAGAGTTGAAGAGAAATGTAAAAAGGAAACCATTTCTTCCACCTAGAACCCGCTTTTTTGTCTTCCTAAAATGTTTCGTGTGTGTGTCTCACCATTCTCTTCAGCAAACTGCTTGGCTTCCTCATATGTGACGTCCCTCTGGGCCTCTAAGTCTGCTTTGTTTCCAATGAGAATGATCACCTGAGAATACAGAGACAGGAACGGGAGGAGTGAGACAATCCTCTAGACACTATGGTCCCTCGGGGAGAAATTTGCTTTCCAAGCCTCCAAGAGCTAAACAAGCCAAAGGTAGAATAGGAAGACTGTCCCTAAAGCAGTTGATATGCTGTTGATTTGCCTGTTAAGAGATCGATTGAGACGTACACTGAGGAATTGACACCCCCCACATGAGCACAAGAGACGGCAACTGTGATGTAATTAGACCTGTAATGTACTGATGTAATGTAATGAGCTTCCCTGATGTAGAAGTGACAGACTCTCTTAAGACTCCTACTGCTGCATGTTGAGCATCAACCATTCATGTTTTTTTCTGTTTTATTTCAGAACTTCTCACAATGATCCTCACTGTGCTATGGCAGTGAGTTCCAAACTTATTTGGGATGAGAAGAGTGCTCTATTTCCACTGCATAAAAGATGGCCATAGGCACAAATCAAACAAAGTACTGCTGATTTGATACTGATATTAACATAAAAATGTTCATCCAATTAAATCTTTTTGAATTCTTGGCCATTAGTGTGAAAAGTGAGAGCTGACATTTAGCAGATCTTGAAAAATTACAAAAAGTCTTACACAACTCTTGTTTCCAATTAGATGACAAATATGATCAGTCAAATTATCATATAATGTGTTCATTATGTTTCCCTATCTTAGACAACAGCAACCAAATAAACTCCCTTGAAGCAGGAACAGTCACGACTAGACTACAACACTGCCACCGCATGGCCGATACAACATACTTCAGTAAAAAACAGCTTGCAGTAGGTTAATAGGCTTCTGGTGATTTCTTTTCTACTACTTTATTGTAAAGAGGTAATAGAACGGACAAAACAAAAACTAATCATTCAAATAATATTCATAATAACCTTGTTTTCATATCGTATCCATAGAAAAAAGCTAAATAAAACTATTTTCATGTGTATGAAAATAGCTTGATGTAAATAAACCTCTGTTGTGTATATACACCAGGAACACATTTTCCACTTGATGTTTAAAACCTGAAGTGGAAGTGGCATGTTACAGAAACACTCTTCTCTGAAGGAACACATCTGCTCTCATTTACTGAGTGTAAATGAGAGCAGTGGGTTTTAGAACTAATCATATTTACCAAGAAATTCAATTTAAGAAATGGACAGGCTCTGTGGCTTCCAACAGGCTCAGGGTAGAGGGAGTGAAGCAGTGGAAGTGACAACAGAGGTATATTTAAAAGACATAAAAAGGGATGACAATTAAGTAACTATACAGTCAAAGAAAATATATAGAAAGAAGTGGGTGCAGTTTAAGAGATGCAGAAGACACAAACAGAATAATTCCGATATGCAAAATGAAAAGATGTTTATCTGTGTACTTACAGTATTAGGGTTGGTGAGGTTTCTGGCGTCAGTCAGCCAGCTGCTGAGGTGGTTGTACGTGCTTCTCCTGCATGACATCAACAAAGGGACAGGGGTTACTATGACGATGGGCAAAGACCTAATGTTGAGATCAGGAAAGAACCTGCAGCTGCTACATCAGGGTGGTGCAACAATGAGAGCAGGAGAACATCAGTGAAGAATTTAGGGGTTATAGATATATTCAAAATTGATATTTGTTTAGTTTCTCTCAGGTGAAAACTTGTGTTCAACCCAGCAGCTTCCGTCTGTAACTGACATACTGTAACAGTAAATATCTCCATTGCCCGGTAAGTTCTGTCATTTGTTACAGCCTAATCTAAAACTGTCCTGTTTCCAGTAAATTACCATTTCCTCAACATTATAGGTTTGATGCTAACGACAACAACGAGTGACTCTTCCCAAAGGAGTTCTACCAAACTGGCTTAAGTCACTTTGAAGTCTGTTCATTCTTGTTTTTTCAGCAAGCTATGGCAAACAGAAAGAAATATCTGGAGTTCGTTGCATTGAGACACTGTACGCCCTACACCAGACTGGACCACGTGCAACATTCATGAACTACAGGGAACAACAACTGGTTATTTAAGCCACACCCTTTAATTGCATGACACAACAAACACTCATCTTTGTATCCCACTTTTGTCAATTAGCCCAGCAGAATCTGAGACTGGCCACATTAACAGTGATGTAAACAACTCAGATTAGATTTTCCAGTTAAATACTGTTTCTGGAGCCCTAGGGGCCCTTACTGGAGTTGGGTGGGGTGTGGACAGACATTCCACATGTTAAGCTGCGTTTATTTGGCAGAACCCCTGATACCATCTAACAGTTTGGGCAAGACGGTCTGACACAAGCAGTAAAACAACTTGTTCGGGCGGAAGTCTGGAGGAGAGAACCGTGCACTTATCAGATGCTTTTGCTTCCATTAACCTTCCTCTAAAGCTTTGGGGTAAAGTTGAGACCATGTAGTAACTGTATCTCCCACATACATAAACACATGACAAGCACCCTGTACCTGGTGATGTCGTAGACCATGAGCGCCCCTGCAGCTCCGCGGTAGTAGGAGCGGGTGACGGCCCTGAAGCGCTCCTGTCCCGCTGTGTCCCAAATCTGCAGCTTGATCTTCTGGCCGCTCACCTCAATTATCCTTGTACCAAACTCCACACCAATCGTATGGGGGCAATCCGCCATGACTAGGGAGAGGAGAAGTGAGGTTACTGTGAATTCACTTTGATTCTTTGGGTCAACTTGTTTTACTGATGCCATTTTTATCTTCAATGGTCATGCATTTCTTGTGTTGCTGTATGTATTTCTGTGATCATTTGCTAGGTTTCAATTTAAATGATTTTAGTGTTTTTACCATTTTGAGAGAATTAGAAATGTTTTATCTAATTTCAGTTTTAAACAAAAACGTAGAGTTAGTGGGACGGGAAGTGTGTTCAAGGTTTTCTTCCTTCATCAGGTTGATGAAAGTAACCAATTTTTGCTTACAATGAACACAGACCACCATTGTTATCCAGCAGCAGGTGCATCAATAATTTATGACAGTCTTTAGTAGTCATACTCAGTTGTAAATTGAAAGTATCACACAGAGAAAGCGGCAAATTTCTTTTTAAAATGACACTGAAAACCTTTTCTAAATCCTTCCAGTGTGTGCATGTGTATGCAGGATGTGATGGTGGCGATGCGAGTGAATGAGGAACACCGCATCTGGCTCGATAATAGTGGCACTTAACAAAACGGGGCTGAATGGGAATGGGAGGCTGCAGCTGACTCTCACACACAGAAGAAGAGTCTCTCACTGTCGAGCTCACACTCGACTTGTATGCCACTGACTTCCGCTGGCGTATAAAGAAATCTAAAGCCATGTAGGCACTCAAGTTGAACCTGGCAACCTTACATACGCTGAGGCACAAGCACACATAAAAAAGGAGTCAAAATCAGGGCAGCACTTACATTTCTTTTCTGTGAACTGGTGAAGCAAACATGACTTCCCTACCCCCATGTCCCCTGTGGAGAGAGAGAGGGAGAGAGACATAGATCAGGTCAACCAAGGAAATAACGGAATAACACCAATTATCTATTCAAGCCTGCAGTGTTGCCCCCATGCATGATGTAGCAGCCCCTCAAAAGCTTGATTTACACTTCTTTCACTTCTGGAGACACAAACCCACGGCGGACCCTACGGTGTAGCCAATGTGCACCTCTTGAAAAATGTAACTACACGTCGCTCTATTCTGGCAATATTCTGGGGATAACTATTGATGCTTTTGGGGAACACTCACACAAGAAAAGGCTGAAAAACATTCATCAGTAATTTTGAAAGATTGAGGCATTTCCTCTGCTAGAACAATCAAAAGAAGCTTAGAAAATTGTGTTCAACTGCAACAAGCAGGATCACAAGGCCTGATACATGTCCTTTTTAAAACCAAACCGTGAAAGTTAAAGGTATAAGCAAAAAGTAGCAAGCCACAGGCTGCTCTTATAGACTCATTCACACACACCCCTTTAAGATCCAAGCTGGCTGTTAGCTTTGAGGCAGGGTGTTTTAGGTTTCACAGAGGAGGGTAAATAGCCCAGAGCTGTGGAGGTTTGTTTATGCATATGTCTGTCTGTAAATGTATGTCCACGTAAAAGCAGCAATATCTTCACTTCAAGCCCTCAAAAAAGTGGAACATAATTCTAATGGGGAAAAGGCATTTAGACATGTGCAGTATATGCTTAACTGGTCATTTATTAGCAGCACAGGGTAATGCATTTATGTAAGGCATTTATGTATCAGTGATTGGTTATAAAAGGATATAATAAGACATAAGTAATTGACTACAGAATATCTGAGTAGACTAAGAGTGGACTAATGCATTTGACAGGTTTACTGATATATCTGTCTTTTTGTCCAGTATTACTGTCTCTCAGCAGATAATGCAGCCATGCAGAACTTTCTTTTGAAATCGGGTGCTATATTAAAGATCAAACAAAAAAGAGACTATAATAGACATATTGAGACATTCTGAATCCACTTAGTGTATGTGGTGGTGTACAATATACAAAATATAGATTCAAGTGCAGTGTTTCCCCTAGCTGTGGGGGGCAGGTATGTCAACCCCCCGCCCCCCGGCAGACACTCCAAGGCCGGACTTTCAAATAAAGAAAATAAAATTAATGTATACCCAATACGCCTATTCTCGTTCAAAATGTTCACTTTCTTATTGAATTAATGCTATTTTGATTTACATACAGTACATTAGTGTGTGCAAACTCCTCAAAAACATGGACTCCATAATGATTAACTAGAAAAAGATCTCAGACTAGGAGGCAGTTCACTGAGTGATTGTTAAAGTCTGTGATTGGAAACATGGTTGTAGTATGCAGGAAAATGCTTGCAGAAAGAAAGGCTGTTGTCAGGTAAACATGTCACAGTCAAAGAGGCTGAAGGGAAAATTGATAAGCAGGCTACCATTCATACTGTATGCTCTATAGCCTACTGTATTCATACTGTATGCCTCATTTGCAATGAAATGATGCTGTTGCAAAATAATACAACCAACATCATCATCATCAAGAATGAAGAACGCGAAGGTAACGATCGCGTCATTCACGTGCATATTGAGTAGCCACTTGTATCTGTTTTGGTCTTACAATACATCCACAGATTTACCACACCAGGAGAGAGGACGGTTCGCTCAGCCAGCAGTTAAGTTTACAAGAATTTGTCCAAATTTCTAGATTCCTGCCAAGCTAAGCTAAGACTGCAACCGACAGCTTTATTTGTTTTAGCTTGTTGGTAAAAATTGTCTATTTGCAGAGTAGAGCTGAGTTTGCCTAAAACAGCGTGGTGGACGAGAGCAGACAGAGCAGATTAAAATATCTCTTTCTACATGTTTATGCCGGTCTATACAGGTGAGTGCATTGATAAGTATTGACTTTTTACTCACGAAGGTTTTATTGTAACCTACTTACAGCAACGAGACTAGTGTGAGTTCATCTGCCCCCTCAGCGGCCGTTGGTAATCTTCGGTATCGTTCCCAGTCAGGTGCTGCGCGTGTTTTAAACATCTCGGCTGCGTGTGTGTGGCGCGCAGGCAAGAATCCCGGCATGTGAATAGAGACAGGGGGCAGGGTTTGTGCTCTACCTGTGAAGCGTGTGTCCGCGCTGTTCTCTGACAATCAACATTGATACCGTAGCGTGGCGGCAGAAATTTAACTGTGGTGGTGGGCCACTTGCCAATCAACATAGGGGAAACACTGCAAGTGTGATCATTCTGTGGTCCTTTTGGAAGTGGGATATATCAATGCACTGTGAACTGCTCCCACAAGCTAATCAACATGGCTCGCTGAAGAGCATTGCTCACTTACCGATAATGATGTACTTGAAAATGTATGAGTAGTTGTACGGTGCAGTGGTCATTGTGGCTCTGAAAGAGAGAAAAGAAGGTGAAGTTTAGGCAATTTGCCGTTTTCCTAATTAAAGATTTTCAGGTAATTCAAGCAACAGCGATAATTCAATGTAGATTGCAATGTTTTTTTTTTAAAGTACAAATTCATTCTTTTATCTTACAAACAATGGCTACAAGTGACAAAAAAAAAAAACATACAATACTAAAAGATTTTAGCATGTCTGAGTGCAAATAAAACACAGCAAATACCGTACACATTTGAATTAAAATTGGTCATGTAAGGGCCAGTGTTCAACACAGCCATAATCCTATTAGAGCAATATGACCGCAATAATGTCAGCCCTGGCAAGGCCAGATGATATATCAATGCACGCTAAAGTACAACAATAAAAACAGTATAGTTCTGTAGGAATGTGAATTAACACTTTAAAACATATACATTGTGTGAAAGGTCCAGTTACATCATTTGAGTAAATTACCTAGTTATATAATGCAATTTTAAATTACCCAATTATAAATACAGTGCTCATCAATATCAGCAAGAATGACTTATGACTAATGATTAAAACCATAAAACACATATCTGATCATGAAGGTAATTTACTTCCTATTAAATTCCAATGATGCAACAGCGGAGACTGTACAAGTAACCAAAAATGAAACTGAACACTAATACCTTTTCATTTGGTTGGCCAACTAAGAGGTGCGATGACTGCACTTCCCACACACTTCATACATATTGCTGCAACAACTGCAACAGTCTGGTGACCAATGACAAACTGCTTAATAATCCTTAATGATTCATTGCCCCTTTATAGCCCATTACTTATATTACTACCACAAAGGGTTAACAAAACTCATATCTTTGTGGAGTCAAAATCTATGTGGACGGAGACTTCACATTTATAACTTCAAGAGTACTGATACCTAACTAACTACATACAATATTCTAGGATGAACAATTATATCATTTACCCAACTTTACTTGTTTTAACATTGGGAAGTACAACCCCAAATCAGAAAAAGTTGGGACAGTATGAAAAACACAAATAAAAAAAGAAAGTAGTGATTTCTAAATGTACTTTGACCTGTATTTCATTGCAGACAATGTGAACACAAAATATTTCATGTTTTGTTTGGTCAACTTAATTTCATTTGTAAATATACATCCTTTCCTGTCATTCAGACCTGCAACACATTCCAAAAAAGGTTGGGACAGGAGCAATTTAGGGCTAGTAATCAGGTAAATTGGTTAAATAATGATGTGATTTAAAACCCTATGAAAAAACGAGGAAGGGATAGAGAGACCCTGCCCGGAGGAAGCCCGGGGCCCCCGTCTGGAGCCAGGCCCAGAGGGAGGGCTCGTCAGCGAGCGTCTGGTGGCCGGGTTTGCCACGGAGCCCGGCCGGGCACAGCCCGAAAAAGCTACGTGGCACCTATCTCTCCAGCCCATGGGCCCACCACCTGTGGGAGGAACCGCTGGGGTCGGGTGCGCTGCCACACGGGTGGCGGTGAAGGTCAGGGGCCTCGACGGACCAGACCCGGGCAGCAGAGGCTTGCTCTGGGGACATGGAATGTCACCTCGCTGTGGGGAAAGGAGCCGGAACTTGTGCGTGAGGTGGAGCGCTACCATTTGGATCTGGTGGGGCTTACCTCTACGCATAGTCTCGGTTCTGGAACCGTACTCCTGGAGAGGGGTTGGACTCTTTTCTTCTCCGGAGTTGCCCAGGGTGTGAGGCGCCAGGCGGGTGTGGGGATACTCACAAGTCCCCGGCTGAGCGCTGCAACGTTGGAGTTTACCCCGGTGGACCAGAGGGTCGCCTCCCTACGCCTGCGGGTTGTTGGGGGGAAAACTCTGACTGTTGTTTGTGCATATGCACCAAACAAGAGTTCAGAGTATTCGGCCTTTTTGGAGACCTTGAATGGAGTCCTGTATGGGGCTCCGGAGGGGGACTCCATAGTTCTGCTGGGGGACTTCAACGCACATGTGGGCAATGACGGAGACACATGGAGAGGCGTGATTGGGAGGAACGGCCTCCCTGATCTAAACCAGAGTGGTTGTCTGTTATTGGACTTCTGTGCTAGTCATGGATTGTCTATAACAAACACCATGTTCGAACATAGGGATGCTCATAAGTGTACTTGGTACCAGAGCACCCTAGGCCGAAGGTCAATGATCGATTTTATAATCGTTTCATCTGATCTGAGGCCGTATGTTTTGGACACTCGGGTGAAGAGAGGGGCGGAGCTGTCAACTGATCACCATCTGGTGGTGAGTTGGGTCAGGGGGTGGGGGAAGACTCTGGACAGACCTGGTAAACCCAAACGGGTGGTGCGGGTAAATTGGGAACGTCTGGAGGAAGCTCCTGTCCGACAGACCTTCAACTCACACCTCCGGCGGAGCTTTTCGTGCATCCCTGTGGAGGCTGGGGGCATTGAACCTGAGTGGACAATGTTCAAAGTTTCCATTGCTGAAGCTGCGGCAGGGAGCTGTGGTCTTAGGGTCTTAGGTGCCTCAAGGGGCGGTAACCCTCGAACACCGTGGTGGACACCGGTGGTCAGGGAAGCCGTCCGACTGAAGAAGGAGTCTTTCCGGGATATGTTATCCCAGAGGACTCCGGAGGCAGTTGCAAAGTACCGAAGGGCCCGAAGGACAGCAGCCTCTGCCGTGAAAGAGGCAAAGCAGCGGGTGTGGGAGAAGTTCGGAGAAGACATGGAGAAGGACTTTCGGTCGGCACCAAGGCGCTTCTGGAAAACCGTCCGCCACCTCAGAAGGGGGAAGCGGGGAACCATCCAAGCTGTGTACAGTAAGGATGGGACGTTGTTGACCTCAACTGAGGAGGTAATAGGGCGGTGGAAGGAGCACTTTGAGGAACTCCTAAATCCAGCTGATGCGCCCTCTTTGTTAGAGGCAGAGCTGGAGGATGACGGGGGATTGTCGTCAATTTCCCTGGTGGAGGTCACTGAGGTAGTCAAACAACTCCACAGTGGCAAAGCCCCGGGGATTGATGAGATCCGTCCAGAAATGCTGAAAGCTCTGGGTGTGGAGGGGCTGTCTTGGTTGACACGCCTACTCAACATTGCGTGGAAGTCTGGGACAGTGCCTAAGGAGTGGCAGACCGGGGTGGTGGTTCCCCTCTTCAAAAAGGGGGACCAGAGGGTGTGTACCAATTACAGGGGTATCACACTTCTCAGCCTCCCTGGTAAAGTCTACTCCAAGGTGCTGGAAAGGAGGGTTCGGCCGATAGTCGAACCTCAGGTTGAAGAGGAACAATGCGGATTCCGTCCTGGGCGTGGAACAACGGATCAGCTCTTTACTCTAGCAAGGATCCTGGAGGGAGTCTGGGAGTATGCCCATCCAGTCTACATGTGTTTTGTGGATCTGGAGAAGGCATATGACCGGGTCCCCCGGGAGACTTTGTGGGAGGTGCTGCGGGAGTATGGGGTGAGGGGGTCCCTTCTCAGGGCCATCCAATCTCTGTATGACCAAAGCGAGAGCTGTGTCCGGGTTCTCGGCAGTAAGTCAGACACGTTCCAGGTGAGGGTTGGCCTCCGCCAGGGCTGCGCTTTGTCACCAATCCTGTTCGTAGTATTTATGGATAGGATATCGAGGCGTAGTCGTGGTATGGAGGGGTTGCAGTTCGGTGGGCTGGGGATCTCATCGCTGCTCTTTGCAGATGATGTGGTCCTGATGGCATCGGCCTGTGACCTTCAGCACTCACTGGATCGGTTTGCAGCCGAGTGTGAAGCGGCTGGGATGAGGATCAGCACCTCTAAATCTGAGGCCATGGTTCTCAGCAGGAAACCGATGGAGTGCCTTCTCCAGGTAGGGAATGAGTCCTTACCCCAAGTGAAGGAGTTTAAGTACCTTGGGGTCTTGTTCGCGAGTGAGGGGACAATGGAGCTGGAGATTGGTCGGAGAATCGGCGCAGCGTGGGCGGTATTACATTCTGTTTATCGCAACGTTGTGACGAAAAGAGAGCTGAGCCAGAAGGTAAAGCTCTCGATCTACCGGTCAGTTTTCGTTCCTACCCTCACCTATGGTCATGAAGGTTGGGTCATGACCGAAAGAACGAGATCCAGGGTACAAGCGGCCGAAATGGGTTTCCTCAGGAGGGTGGCTGGCGTCTCCCTTAGAGATAGGGTGAGAAGCTCAGTCATCCGTGAGGAGCTCGGAGTAGAGTCGCTGCTCCTTCACGTCGAAAGGAGCCAGTTGAGGTGGTTCGGGCATCTGGTAAGGATGCCCCCTGGGCGCCTCCCTAGGGAGGTGTTCCAGGCACGTCCAGCTGGGAGGAGGCCTCGGGGAAGACCCAGGACTAGGTGGAGGGATTACATCTCCAACCTGGCATGGGAACGCCTCGGGATCCCCCAGTCAGAGCTGGTTAATGTGGCTCGGGAAAGGGAGGTTTGGGGTTCCCTGCTGGAGCTGCTCCCCCCGCGCCCCTACCACGGATAAGCGGACGACGATGGATGGATGATTTAAAACAGGTGATGTCAACAGGTGATTGTAATTATGATTTGGTACAAAAGCAGCATCCAAGAAAGGTCTAGTCCTTTAGGAGAAAAGATGGGCCAAGGATCGCCAGTTTACCAACAAATGTGTGAGAAAATTATTGAAATGTTTAAAAACAATGTTCCTCAAAGAAAGATAGGAAGACATTTGCTTATTTCACCTTCAACAGTGCATAACATAATTAAAAGATTCAAGGAATGAGGAGGAATTTCAGTGCGTAAAGGACAAGGGCGCAAGCCTAAGCTGAACAACCGTGATCTCCGATCCCTCAGGCGGCACTGCATCAAGAATCGTCATTCATCTATAAGCGATATCACCACATGGGCTCAGAACTACTTTGGCAAACCTTTGTCAAGTACCACAATACGTAGTTACAGCCACAAATGCCAAAAGGAAGCCCTATGTTAACAGTGTCCAGAAGCGCCGTCGACTTCTCTGGGCTCGGAGGCATCTGGGATGGACCATCACACAGTGGAAACGCGTACTGTGGTCAGATGAATCAGTATTTCAGGTATTTTTTGGGAGAAATGGACGCCGTGTGGTCCGGACCAAAGAAGAAAAGGATCATCCAGACTGTTACCAGCAACAAGTCCAAAAGCCAGGGTCTGTCATGGTATGGGGTTGTGTCAATGCCCTTGGCAAAGGTAACTTGCACTTCTGTGATGGCACCATTAATGCTGAAAAGTACATAGAGATTTTGGAGCACAATATGCTGCCTTCAAGAAGACATCTTTTCCAGGGATGTCCATGCATATTTCAACAAGATAATGCAAAACCACATTCTGCACACATTACAAAGTCCTGGCTGCGGAGGAAGAGGATATGGGTACTTGACTGGCCTGCCTGCAGTCCCGACCTGTCTCCAATAGAGAATGTGTGGCGCATTTTGAAGCGCAAAATGCAACAACCCCGTACTGTTGCCCACCTTAAGACTTGTTTGCAGCAAGAATGGGACAAAATTACACCTGAAACACTTCATCACTTGGTGTCTTCAGTCCCTAAACGTCTTTTAAGTGTTGTGAAAAGGAATGGCAACATTACAAAGTGGTAAATGCTTTACTGTTCCAACTTTTTTTGAAATGTGTTGCAAGAACCAAAATAGGAATTTTGTTTTTTTGAAAAAGAAACAATAAAAATCATGAACACATTAAATTATGTGCTGTTGTATTGTCTGCAATGAAATACAAGTCAACGTACATTTAGAAATCACTACTTTTTTTTGTTATTTGTGTTTTCCATACTGTCCCAACTTTTTCTGATTTGGGGTTGTATAAACACTTCAAACTAGTACAAACTCACTCAGGTGAGTCACACACACAGTGACATCACACATATTTCAGAAAGCTCAGGCAACCTTTCACATGCTGCACAAATGTTCACCTGGCTTGTGAGAAACTTAAAAGGGATAACTCACCGATTTAGCATTCAGCTTTGTATCAGTAGAAACCCGGTAGTATTTCTGAATGACCGTGCGTCCCTCCCTCATATCCCCCTGAGACTGGAGATATCTGCATTGGGGGGGTCTGGAAAAAATCTTCCGATGACGTAAAATGATGATTTTTGCGTCATCGGAAGATTTTTTGGTCAGAGCAAAAGACTACAACCAGTAGTAGGAGCTACTTCCGCATGTTTTCAACCCGCCCATCACCCGAAGCGAGCCGATCTCAGCCGGAAAAAAACGAAATGTCAGCCATCTTGAATCTTCACTAAACAGGGCTCTCTTTTCTCAGCAACAAAACCTTTTCAACAATTATGTGCATTCAAACTACCGCACGTGTACCACCGGGATACATCGGTACAGATCGGAGAATATGCAGGAAACGTTATTACAGACGGAATAGTCGGCACACTACGAGAGCTTCGCCTGCACGGAGACCAGCACGGGGACCAGCAGTCTCGCTCGATGCCACGAGCCGGGTAGGGGACCTTCTCATCGGCTAGGTGGGAAGCTAAAGCTAACCGGGGAAAAGGCACATCCAGAGCGAGCTAACGCTAGCCGGCCACCTGTCCCATCAATCCTGCTTGCAAGTGTCTGTTCATTAAACAACAAACTGGACTACATCCAACTTCAACAATGCTCCCAACGCGAGTTCAGAGACTGTTTTTTGCTTTCATGGAAACATGGCTGAACAACAACGTACCGGACTGTCCAGCTACCAGGACTGCTAGCCCTTCGACGATCCGAGCTAGAGATGCTCTGTCACTGGGTAAAAGACCCGTGAAGGTGAGCTGTGTTAACACGGACTGGTGCAGAAATGGGGCGATTTGTATCCAACTAACTGCTAACCGCTGGAGTTTGTGACTGTTACATGGCGACCATTCGACATTCCACGCTAATTCACGGCTGTGTTTATATTCGTGTTTACAGCCCACCAAGCCTAATGCTAGTATGCTTAGCTGAACTTTACAGAGCCTATATAATGTGTGTGTGCACTAAAGCTAGCCTGTTTCGTATGTCGTTTTTATATAATGTCGTTATTATACATTTTAAATATGTAACACCACTTAAGCCACGATGAAACGTTGTTTCGTGTATATGGTTGAAATAAAACACATTGAGTTGAATGCCTCTGTCTGTCTGCCTGCCTGTCTGTCTGTCAAGTGGTAGGCGTGGCTTGGGAGTGGACTCAAAGCAGCGAAGCGAAGTGCATTCTGGGATTTGGCGTCTTTCATCCATATGAGCCAAAAACACATTTTCTGGCTTTTCTCGGCCTAGAAAGCACAAATTTCAATTTTTTTTCACATTTCTGCTACATAAGTGACCCAATTTAAAGATATATTCAGCTTTCCAGCGGTGAAATATCCTTTTAAATCAAGTGTGTTGCCTATTGTGGATATTTCACAGGGCCTAGGTGATTAGAGTATTCCCAACAAAAATCGAGCTCTGCCTGATTCAAAAAAATATCTCAGCAGTAGGGATGGGCATAATTAATCGACGATCGACGATTGATCATTAAGAATTTCATCGATCACGTTAATTTGTCATCTATTAAACTAATGCAGGTTGCGTTGTGTAGTGTGATTGCAGCAATGTAATGATTTCCAGTGTGTCAGCAGTAATTAAACATTTTACCACCCGGGGGCGCCATAGGCTGCTCAGTTAGCTGCGAGTTACGTTTTGATTCAAAGTAAACATGAAGAGGTCACGGCGAAGTGTGGCGTGGGACCATTTTGATTTAAAAAACGACTTAGTTCACTGCGACGCCGTGTATAAGTACAACACGGCCACGACTCAAATGATGTACCACTTAAACAAAGCGCATCCCCTGGTTAACGTCGGTGGCGGTGCGTCCTGCTCTCAGTCTCAACCTAGCATCAACTCGGCGTTAGCACAGAGGAGCTGCGATGCACAACGAGCAGAGGGAAATTACCGGAGGGATCTGCACGTTCATTGAGATGGATATTGGAACCAGCATTTCACATTCCGTCACGACGTACCATCACCAGACTGGTAGAAACTCACTACGAAACGAAGAACGGAACGAGGTTCCCTGGGCCGGGCTGGCCAAGTTAGCGCAGAGGTAGCTACCTGCAACCCGTGCCGGCGGCTGTGTTCGGCGGCTGAACTGACGATCACCAGGTAGCGGTCGCGTCTGACCCATGGATGTATTAAGGGAACCTGAGATCCCAGATCATGTCAACCTGCTTATTTTTCTCAACAAAAACCAGTAGACTGGTGCAGAAGTTCTATGTGAGTAACTGGTTATTTTGTATTAGGCTTTGTCCGTGCCTTGGATAGTTTTGAGTTACATTTTGACAAAACCTGTCAGATCTAAGTAGTATTATGTTTTTGGTTAAGTTATGGTTAAGTTATTATTGAACATGATTATTTTTATTTATTATTTTGGAACAAACGAGGGTCTCTGTTTAACAACGCCGGCTCGCAGCAACGGTTCCGCTGCTAAATTAAACACTGCAGCGCATATATCTTTAAGTTTAGCCAAACCTCCAGTTTAACTGCCACACGTTGTTTTTCTTGTAATTAAGATCTCATCGAGGTAAAAACATGCTGTATTTTTGTATTTTCATTGCGTTTTTAATTTATAAAAAGTTAAATAAATAATGAATTTTAATATACAAATATTAATGATTAATCAATAATTGATCATTAATTCTCCCGACGATCGACGAAAAAAATTTAATCGAATGCCCATCCCTACTCAGCAGCCACTAAAGGTATAAGAAGAGTGTTGTAATATTGCACATAATGTCTACCATACTACATCTTAATTAGACCTACACGGCAGTCATGGTTTTTTTATTGTCTTTAACAACCTACTGACCAAAACAAGTATAAATAACATTTTTAAATGTGATGTGATGCATTTGTCTGCTCTATCTGCACTTCAGCGGCTCACAAACAACCATTAGCCATATTCATAGTTACAATAACCTAATGTAGGCATGTAGACAAGTGAGTTGATGGATCATTTGTAGCATGTAGGGGTAAAGAATGCTCCTCAGCGGTCAGTAAGCCACTTTTCCACAGCAACAAGCAACCCATGTCTCTTCTCATAATGACTGAGCAGCACAGTGGCACTGGCTAAAATTTGATGCCAGTGCAGTCTGTCTACAAGGAAACAGTGATGGTCAGAAGTTTAGGGGGTTTTAAGCAGGCACTGAAAAAAATGGCTCAGATGCCAATCTTAGTATGTTATTTGTATTACTGTATTGTCTTGATGGATCTATTTAATATATGTATGATGTGATGACTGATGCTTGATCTGCTGCCACTTGCACACCCGAAACCCAGTAACGTTTCCTTGTTCAAACTGCATTTACAGCACACAGACAAAGCACGCAGGGAAAAGCCACAATATGATCAGTACCAGGCCTATAAATCCCTCATACAAATACACTGGTTGAACAGCCAAGGTGAGATGCTCTTTTTGAACGTGCAGATTTGTTCATAAATAAATGATCCAGTCCTGTAGGATATCAATGAAGCTGCTTTAGAAAACAGGCGGTTTCTCTCATGAACAATTTCACCATACAATTCACTTTGCAATGCCATCTCCTGACATCAGGCCATGTTGTATTTGTGCTGAATAAAGGCTGCTTCGTACTTCTGTATCGAGGTGCTGCCGAACAGTGCAACTGCTGTAGAGAAGTAAATAATTCAGGCTTAACAATCAGGAGCATAATCTTTCAGCAGCTTGGTGGGTTATATGCCCCTGGCAAAAATAGTCTGCCTTAAACCAGTGTTTTTCTCCGATCTGCAGCTCAGTGAAACTGTTCCTGGAAATTGAAATCACTGTGCCACAGAGCCTTGAGCTGGTGTTATGCTCATACTTCTGCATCTGAAGTTTAATGACCAGATTAATGCTGACACAACCAGACGAAATGTGGATGGTGTGATATGAGAATCTAAGAGAGAAGCAACAGAAATAGAGCAATCGAGTAAAAAGAAAAGGACTTTACAGGAATGAAAAAAGAAGGTGTAACATTTAAGTAGGAAAATGGAGTAAATGGATGAACATAGAGGATCAGAGAGAGGAAATTTAAGTGGGCCTGCGGGGCTACTTAGTTAGGGTTAATTCAGGTCTAAGTGTCTGTGTCTAAGTGCTTTAATAAAAATGGTGTTGGGTCAAGTCTGATGAGTATGATGGCACATATGGACACTCATACTGACTCCAGTTACAACACTTTGAGAAGAGCACGGAAAATCATATGTCTGAAAAAAATCATATCACACATTATCAATAGTAGGCTACTTATGTTCAGAGATAAATTATATAAAAATGTATTAGAAAATACAATTTGATAAGACAACTCAAAGTATGTTTCAGTATTTCTAATTTCCTGAAAGATATGACTTCTCTATAACAGCAGAAGCTAACTGTTATCATTTGAAACTATGTAAACCACTTGCAGGAATAAGAGCAGGCTGTGGCTGTGTTTTTGTTGGTGGCCCCAGAAAAGACTTGGCTCACACTCAGTCCTCCATAAACTCTGAAACTTGACCTGACATTTAGTAATAACTTAGGTTAACACCAACTAGCTAACTTATGCAAGAAGCAGTCTGTATGGACTTCCTATGTGATCATCATACACTATCTAGGTATCTAACCTATTACTACTTTAAAGCTTGGCTAACTTTGATTTGGGGATAAATTGGGCACTTTTTTTTTAACAACATGACTCATAGTCTGATGGAAGTGAATGAAGCTGCAGGGAGCAGGTTTCAAATGGGAACCGGAGGCCATGAACAAATCACACAATACACCAATGCTATGCTTTAAATCCTAGAGTGTAATATTTATGGGCCTTTTTCTAGGCTGCCTCCTGTCACATGACTCTCATGTGTGATGGTCTTTAGAGCTCTCGAAGGTAAGCTTTTAGACAAAGCCAAAGGTATTCCCAAACAAATGTAAAAGCACAATATGATTCAGTTCAGTTGTGATACCCAACCTCCCTTTTTCAGCTTTTTGTGCTCATTGCGTAGAACTAAACCCCACGAGTATTCATTAAGGAGAAGGCGAGTCAAGACCATGTGACCAGACTGCAGACTCAGCACTTCTGTTACTCCCCAACACACAAATCTTTCTCCAGAGAAACGGTGTCCCTGCCTTTCCTCCTCTCAGCCACTTCCCGTAGAGGGGAGGATGCACGACTCAAATCTGGGCTATCAGGAAGTCACAGTGCATCCATGATGTGCTGGCCCACTATTCAAATCACGTGACTCCTTTCAAGCCCTAAAAACAATATAATGAGATCACCACTACCTATATAGCGAGGCGAGACAGAGCACACTTTCACAGTGCATACAAATCGAATTAGTTATGTTTTACATGTAAAAGAAAATCAATAAAAAAAAACTGCTAATACACTGAGTGCATTGGCACAAGAAACAGAAATTATGCAGTACTTTGTTAGACAAAGGCAGTTCTATCCAAATTTGCAACAATAAGATATTTACAGAAGTTTCTACTTTGTCACTAACTTCGGTTTTTAAATTATACACATCTGTTGTTTTGAAACGTAAAGCAAAAAAAACAGTTGTGTGTGTGTGTGTGTGTGTATATATATATATATATATATATATATATATATATATATATACCTTTGTATATACAAAACAGTAGTCAAATGTTTGTTTACCTTGTTCAGCTTTGTTGTCTTTGTTTTAGCCGTATTTCTGTGTATGTATGTACTTTGAGAGCAACATAAAGCCAGAGTCAAATTCCCTGTGTGTGTTTACACTTACTTGGCCATTTAAACTGATTCTTATTCTTGAAAGAGGAGGACCTTATGTGCAACGGTGCACAACAGCTGATCACGATATAAATTTCTATACTAGAAACCAGAATTAAAAAGGGACGAACCAGCAAAGTGACAGCATCGGTTTGGTTAATTCTCTCCTGCTAGTTAGCACATAAAAAAGCTAGCAATGTTACTAAGCTAAAGAGGAAATAAAATATGGCATGTACTTGGTTAGTAGCCAACTACGTGATCGTGTCTGATAACAATCACGGCCCTAACTAAATGAGCTGTTTTGACAGTTAGTTTGTGTTAGCTAGCCACCTGCTTGCTGACATCAATGGATAACGTTAGCTAGCTATATCTTGACAACAAATAACATAAATCACAATACGTAATCCGGTTGCCTCTATCGGCACACAGACAATCAAGTCCATCTAATTAGTGTAACTAGGTTAGAAAATGAACTTGGCTTCTAGCTATATCATTTCACAAAAGCCACCATACACCAAACTAACGACAGCTAGCTATAGCATGCTACTTTGCCAGTTAGCTGATAGGGTTGGATTATGGTAAATACGTTATTTAGTTAGCTTGTCAACCAATATTAAGCCACCGCCGAGTAAGTCATTTCTCCCCTAATTGTATTTTCTAGCAGTTTAATATGTAGCTAGTATATCCCATGCTTGGGAGCTAACGATAAAAACAACCTAGTATTAGCCATCTGTTAGCTTGCCAATTTGCTAGCTAGCTGACTCCTGGAAAACACAGGCTAGCTAAACTGTTCAACCGTTTCATAATTTAAATACCCGTGCTTATCAGACAGTGTGTATGTATACATGTATGTATGAGTGTGTTCAAGTATTTCCTCTTCTCTGTCCTTACCAGAAAGTCTTTTGAGCTTTGTGTTCTTGAGCTGTTTAGAAGAGGAATGCAGGTTATCCTGGCTCAAGTATGATCAGTCTATCCAAGATGGCTGCTCACGGCACATAATAACGCCACAGGGTTTCCTCCGCTATATACAATGGGCTTCTGGGACAAAGAGCATCATATGCGGCGATTATACGCATACTATACTGGTATACCACTTAATACTGGCATGTGCTGTATCAGATTCAGATTAAATTTGATTACACCTGATCACATAGCCTACCTTGATTGACCTGGGTTCAGATACTGAGCAAAGGTAGCCTACGGCTTTTGAAGAACACCTAGCTATATATCAGACTGATTCAGATGTGAGGTTTAGCCTATGGGTTTAGCCTCATAGATCTAATTACGCCACTGTATGCCTAAAAATATATTTGTTGTTTATTTGGATCACCTTTAGTTGTTTCCTTCAGCAGCTTATCAAAACCAGACTATACAAAACATTACAATTAGAACAATTTAAATGGGTTGACAGGACTGTGTTCTTCAATAATAGCATATTTAGCTGAAATAAATTGTAGATTCCTGCACTGTAAAATGACTATTGTAGATTTTACAGTAACTTACTGGCAGCAGGATGCCAGTAACTTACTGTAAAAGTACTTACAGTACCATTACTGTATATCAATTTACAGTAGTTACCCTGTTACTGTATAACGATTTACAGTACTTATTTACTACTGTATATTAATTTACGGTAGTTATCCTATTACTGTATAACCATTTACAGTACTTATTTACTACTGTATAATCATTTACAGTAGTATTATATTACTGTATAACCATTTACAGTACATATCCATAATATTGTATCTTCATTTACAATATTTATTACTATTTTAGCATTCATAGTACTGCTACTACATTTACCTCTACAATATTATTTATTTTCAATGACTTACACATTTACCAGTATGTGTTACAATATTACTTTATTAAAAACTTAATGTAATTTTAACAACACTCTGGGGCTCATGGAAGGAGTGGGACTGCACTGTGTAGGCAGTCAAAATCAAAAGTTGGAAAATGGAACCTAACAGCATGAACATAAACAAATGTGTGTATGTGTGTGAATGTGTCTGTGTGTGTGACGGTTTGCGTGTCTGTGAGAGAGACAGTGTGTGTGTCTGTGTGTATATAAGTGCATGTGTGTGCGTGTAAATGTATTTCAAGCTGTAGTTTGAAACAATAACCAGTTTGAAACATCAATCAGTGTGGCAGTTTGGTATGAGGTGAACTCTGCGAGGTTGACTCTCTGCGTGTGTGACTCTGTCTGTCTGTCTGTCTGTCTGTCTGTGTGTCTCTGTCTGTCTGTCTGTCTGTCTGTCTCAGCCTGTGTGAGTGAGAGAGAAATAGAGAAAACATGGAATTATGATGGACATAAAATGTACTGAACTGAAATCTTATCAGTAGAAAATATGAAACACTCCAGAATCTTAGGTACAAATGAAGTAATCATAGACTACATACATCAAGCCATACATCAAGTATCTTCACATAGGCTTCAAAATGCACCTATTTGATGACATCTTTGGTTCAACAGTGTTCTGCTTTCTTGGGAACTTGAACATAAAACAGAAACACACAAAATAATCTAAACATCTATTATTGCTCTAAAACAGGAGTCTCAAACTCAGTTTCCCAGAGGGCCAGACTGGAAAATGAGAATCACATCAAGGGCCGGACATGTAGAGATTATTGACGTGTTCATTTAAGAGAAAAAGCCAAATATTTTGACAGTATTATTGCATGTCTGATATACTGTAGTCTTCTCACTTACATTTTGGGCCTGATAAAGCCCCCCAAAAGTTCCTCAGCCAGCGACAAATACGTTGACAAAAGCGCCAAAAAAAGATGGATAAAGGCCGAAAAAATCGTCAAAATTGTCACATGTCACAAAAACATCAGAACGTGACAAAAACATTGTAAAAAGCAAAATGTTGAGTAAAGCATCCAAAACGTTAAAACAAAGTGCCTAAAACATTGAATAAAGCACAGAAACTGCCAGAAAAGACATCCAAAATATAGAGGAAAAAAAATAATAAAGAAATAAAGAAATAAAAGCACAGAAAATGTAAAAAATGCGACCACAACTAGGTGGGCCCTAAATTTATCGTGAACCTAAATTGAAATGCGGGCCGGATCAAAACCTACGAGGGACCGGATTTGGCCCTCGGGCCTCGAGTTTGCATCATTTTCAGTAATTTTGCCACTCAAAATCCACCAGCTCTCTAATAAATGCAGCCACAGCAGGGTTGAGGTTGGCATTCTTTCGTTGCACCGTCTTTCCTGTCCGTCGGCTGATCTGTGTTCTGGATTGGCATTTCGAGCCTTCGGGATTGAGCCTGAGGATGAATCTGCAAGCATAAAGGGGGGGCAATAGACTCTCAAACCAGTGCTTCCCACTTATTTTCTGCTTCTGGACAAGTATTAACATGATATGAGTACATCTGTTGCGAATAATTAAGTTAATAATGGACAAACCTCTGAACGAACTCAAGAGTATGCTCTGCTTCCGTCTGATACTGGATGTTGAACGAGTAGAAGCAGCTGAAGAGGGCCGCCAAAGCAGAATCAAAGTCTGGCAGCTCCTGGGGTCTGATGGTTACCTCGCCATCAACAGTGACCATCCAACCGTTGGCCTCGAGAACGGAATGCCCTATAACACAAATAGGCAACATCATCTTAGCAAATGTGCCCTATTGGACAGCTATCTGGTGATTTAGGAGGCCATTTGAGTATTTTGCGCATGTGTGTGTGTGTGTGTGTGCGCCTTACCAAGAGCAATCAGCCTTGGGGTGCTAGGAGCAGAGAGACTACTATTTATGTCTGCTGAAGTTGCGGTCACCTAAGAGCAACACACAACAACAAAAAAAGAGCAAATTTCAATATAAAGACGACATCATTGAGTCATTTTTACAGTATCCTATTTCCTATGGGATTCTCTTTTTTTAACACATATGCATAAAACATGAAGTATATCTATTAAAAAAAAAGATAGCAAAGGCATGAGAAGCTTACATCTGCCGGAAGAAACAGAGCATCAGGTGGGCCTACTTGAACAGGGTTTTCTAAACACTGCTTGTGTTTTCTGGCGACATGTGATGTGTATGATGATCTACCTCGGAAATGCTTCTTACAGTTCTCAAAGGGACATCTGACCGACTTCCTATCTCTGATGTGCCACTTTAAATGGTTGTACAAGCAGGGTAAATTGTCAAATGTTTGCCTACATCCCTCCACCTGACAAATTACCTCGCTTGATGGACCAGCCCTAGCTGACAACGACTGCTTAGATGGCGGGGAGTGTTTCCGACGCATGTGTGATTTCAAGGCGTGGAGTGTCCGAAAAGTACACGGACATGTCTGCCAACCACAACCAAACCTGAAATTTGCCAGATTAACATGTGTTTTTACATGCTGATAAAATCTCGGCAGCGTCGTTACATTTATATTACACGTTTTGCACACAAATGGCACGACCATTGTGGCAGAAAATGCTCACAGACGTCACTAACCTTACACTAAATCCTGCAGCAGCCCACCACCACGCACATGTAGTAGCAACAGAATAGCCTAGCTACTACCAACCAGTTAACATTCACTTGAGCCTCACACGGTGATGAAAACACAAAATAATACTGAGAAATAAAAACGGAAGAAACTACTCCAATACTACCATATTGAAAACAATAGCCAAGTAGTTAAATTGGACGTGGACGGCTCCACCTTCTAATGTTACTGCTAGCTGCTAGGCAATAGTTAAGCTAGCTAGCTAGCTAGCGCTAGCTAACTTCGCTAGCTATCGCTAGCTAACTTCGCTAGCTAGCTAACTTCTCATATATCAGCTGAACAACTTTATAACTGTTCCAAATGCAATTACATAGTTTAGTAATATTATGCAAACAGCAGTGACAATATTTAAAACAAGCTACCGCTAGCGATACGCTAGCTAGCTACCGCTAGCTAACTGTGCTATAGTATCCATATAAAATAGGGATACTATATAGTTGGCTAACGTTAGCTAAAGCACAAAATTCAGTTCAGAGCATGTTCACATACATTGCAAACAAGCGTCCACAAATGGCTCACCTTATGGTTGCGCTGCGGGTCCAACTTCAATTGAAAACAGACTACTGATAGACTAGCTAAGTATTAATCTCATTTGACTAATGTAACTCTCAGCACCTTCTTCCTCTCTCGTAGTTCTTCTCCGTTTCGTTTTTTTCCCTCCTCAACGTTATCTCAACCGTTCACGCCATAGACAGTATATGGTTCACGCAGCGCACTTGCCCTTTTTTAAAAAAAACACCTCATTCCTATTGGCTATTTCCCCCGCGCAAATGCATTACTGTAAATTGATAAACAGTACATGTCTACTGTAATAAATAGCCATATTTTTCCCACAATGCTTGTCGGTTAGCAGTAATTTACTGCATTTAATCATTACAGTATATTAATGCCCTTATTACAGTATAATACTGTTACAATTACGAAAAACCGTTACAGTGTGAGATATAAAGCATGGCAAACTGTTTCAGTGAAACATGGCATGTGTTGGAGTTTGTGCAAACAAACAGATATCTTTTGAAGTTGAAGCTAGGTTCAAATCTGTATTTGTGTTAAATTGGAACAAAACACATTTTTCTTTTAGAGATAATTACACATTTGTCACATGCAAACAATCAGCAAAAGGAAAGTACAGCTATGAGGGGTTTATTAAACATTTGGAGCTGACAGCATCCATTCTTCTAAAATGTGATGGAAGAGTTTCTGCTCCAGCAACACTGCCACTTTGAGTGTACGTGGTAGGCTATGGGCTAATTTCTATTTGACAGGTTTATAATAGCCCTACATAAAACATAATTTACGTAGATAATACTAAACTAAAGCCCTCTATGAAATGTCTGTATGAAAAATAATAATCTTAATGTAAACTATTATAGTTGTTCTATATTGGATTTATTTTATTGAGTGTAGAAATAAATCTATTTTAGATTTTGTTTCCCATGTCAGCTTTACACATTTTCATATACACATAAAATTATCTTTTCAATCAACTTGCCTACAGTTTAGCACGGTTTCATTTATTCTAATGGAATCATGAGAATCCAAAGTAATTTTAATTTGCTCTGATTATGTGTAGCATGTGACATTCATGGCATGATAAAAAAAATTCAAAGCATTTTCTTTTTGAAAAATATGAAACATTTTAATACAGTAATTCACAACATTACATGCTTTCATTGTACAATTATTTCTTACAATTCTAGAACCACATGCAGTGTGCTTTCCCAAGCTTAGCCTGGAGAACTGGACAGCAAACTAAAAAAATATATTTATATTATAAGTAAGTAGTCTGTGACTTTAAAAGAACATACTGCACACAAAGATTTGATCATGAGAAAGATGATGAACTTAACAGAGAATATGGGATTTATGTCTTAGCCTACAATACATGTGGGTGTAAGCCTTTATAAAACTAAAGTGAGTGCGTGTATCGCTGATACAAGGTGTCTTTACTGAAAGCTTTTTATGAACTGATGTTATGACTATGATAGCAACACATTTCCCATAATATCCCATAATGTATACTGTACTTAAAGCTACACTTGAGTGAGTGGATGTGCACAATAAATTCACAGATGACTGCAAGCTGCTTCATCCTTATTCTGGTCAAACATATTCACAGGGTTATTTAAACCATCGCTATGACTGTGAGTCCAAGCTATCATTGTGATAAAAAGCTATTTCAAGGTGCTCACCAGTAACACCACACTGCGTAAAACTCTCCTACTGCTCTAATCATGAGCAGCTAAGAGAAGAGATGAGAGTTGTTGTTTCTCCCATAGTCCACATGGTGTTATGTTCCTCTCCAGATTGACTCAATATCACAACCACATCCTCAGCAGCAAGAGGCTGAACAGTGCACAGATGTAGTGGAGTGTGATTGAATGCCAGGAGGGGGCACTGTTACATAGGTCTGAGTCACAGCAGTGGATGCGCACCCCTGGCAGCTCGTGTTGCTGGCAGTGTCTGGATGTGGCACAACCACTGGTCAGGACGATACCCAGGGCCGCTGAAAGGAGAGAAGTGGGAGACAGTCAGAAAAGAGTGACGAGCTGGTGTTTGGCTCAGCAAGAAAAAAGCACAAGTAAGCACCAAATACTGCAAGTGTGTAGGCTAATGCTGAGGAAGACAAGATATCTTAAAGGCACACTCCACAGGATATGTCTTCACAGCTGAGAAACCAAGCCTCTAATAAAAAGTACACTTTGTGCCCTTAAATGCAGTAACTTGGAAAATCATTGCCACAAACATGTTTATTTAAATACATACTGTATATACAAAGAAAGACATTTTGGCATCCCAGTGAGGCATGTCAAACCTAAATCCACACCTATGTGAGAGCTGTAGATTCTCTCATTTCTGGTTGCCTTAAAGTCTTGGAGAAAAGCATGGGACTGATGTGAAGTGGCCTCCTATAATTACTGTAACACACTTTGTAAGGTATTTTAACTCCTTACATCTTATAACCAATGTGAAATGCATAATTTGAATCCTAGAGCAGCAATACTTGGCATTGGCATGATGATCATAGCCAATTTCCTGGTAACGCATTCTCATGAATGGGTTCAATCTAGATTCTTTTGTGGGCCTGTCAACAATCTTCACTTCAGTTATAAGTAGGAGGCAGCTGAGAAGTGAGATGACATTGTTCAGGAGAGAAGGGCACTGGACGGGTTATGGATTAAGGACAGATGTCTTATGAGGACAAAGGAGACTAGAACTCTAAGAGTCTTATGGAACTTTACCAGCATTTGTTAGATTTGGGTTTTGGCGGGGTCACATGAAGATTAACAGGCTGACTGGCCACAGATTACCGCCAAGACACTACTTCAAGATTTTGACCGACAAGTGCTTGTCATGCTGTTTCTGATGAGCTGACAACAGTCAGTCCTTTTCTGAGCTTGCTGTTTCTCCAAGCGAATGGACAAGGTGCCTCATCAGCCCTTTCAACATGAGTAGATCCTTCAAGCAAAGGAACAGCTGGATTGTCCACGCTTCTATGGATATCAGCAGAACTACTCATCTGACCATCACTCTCCTGTCGTGGGTGTCCACATCCTCCATTTGACTTAACATCAAACAAGGAGTGACTTATAATTCACTCATCAAAGCACTCCAAAGTAGGGTTATGTAACTACCCTCAGTGCAGGGAGCAATGGAATATTCACATCAGCGGACAAAGAACATTTACAATAAAGTATGATTAAAAATGATTATGCCAATGTCCAGTGGCACGGCCGAGTGAATACATCATGATTTAATAATCTTCCCCTCCACCATATATATTCTTCAAATAAGTATCATACACAGGCACATTAGCTCACTGAGTTAGAGGATGAAGAGTAGAGAAAATTGTGATTTTGATTTATAAGTCATTAAATATTAGTCATGGAGGTTGACTCACTGCTCTCTGTCTTGATGCAGAAACGGTGTTTGAAGCCTTTGTGTGAGTGGGTGCAGGTGATGACCTCTGGGTTGGAACAGCCCACGTCCACATACCTCTGGCCCTGGATGATGTTGCAGCCATAGCACTGCAGCCCTTGAACTGCAGGGGACACACAGAACAGTTGCTGCTACTTTTGGGCTATGGAAGGAATAACACATAGGCCTACTGTATGCACTACAGGCATTGACCAGCTGGGAGCTCCCCACACCACCCTTATGATTATCAATATAAATATTTAAAGATTTCATTTTCACATAACAAAAAGATAGATTTGAAAATTGAATAGATTAGCCTATGATTTGTCTGGCACAGATGTATTCCCTACATCCATTTGAAGATATGGAGTGCAGATAAAACAACATAAAGACTACAACAAACTGCAACAAAGGTGGGTCATATTAGGTTGCATGGCAATTACCAGCATGCCATACATACCTTCTGTATCAGCTTGTCTTTGTTAAAAACCTTATCTCCTGCAACATAGCATTACATGTGTTGCAATACATTTCCAAACTATTCCCCTTAATTTATTCCTGATGATAAATCAAGGTAAAAAAAACAAAAAACAAAAAAAACTGAATGTTACTGCTGGAAGACATCCAACCTAATCAGACCCACCAATGTTGGTAATAGTCATATTGAGGCTTCAGAGCTAAAGTTTTCCAAGTTGCACCCAAATAGCCACTTGACTTTAATGTAGTCATGATTCCAAATCTATGTAAGAAGCATCTGCATTGACTCTCCTGGTGATGTAGACTTAAATTGCAGCATCATAGACCTTCTTCCTGAAGCTATGCAACACATAAACATTACAAATGAGCTCATTTTCATCCAATCCTTCAGTTCAACTGAAAGCTGTATCTTGCATAGTATTTCAAGAGAAGTACATCTCAAAGGCTCCAAGCACATGTCACGGTTCAAACAACGAACATTGCTTGGAGTTTAATAGTTGTTTTCATGTTGATGCTTCTCTTCTCTTCTCTTCTCTTCTCTTCTCTTCTCTTCTCTTCTCTTCTCTTCTCTTCTCTTCTCTTCTCTTCTCTTCTCTTCTCTTCTCTTCTCTTCTCTTCTCCAGCTTGTGCTTAAGGGTAACTCACCCTAGTACACCCCATCCCAAGCTGTCTGTCTGCCAGCTCCAGCTTGTGATCTCAAAGCCGTGTCTCTACCACTCAGCACCTTAAAAGTGGTGTGGTGGAAGCTACAGCACAGAGGGAATCGAGAGGGACTAAATCAACATGCAGCTAGATTATGCTGTTTACTTTTCCTTCTCAACTGATGCCTATATATAATTTTCCAAAGACCTCTTTCATCTTTAGTTCTCTTCTCCAGTGCCACTGCTCACTGTCTAACCCTCTCAAGAAAGTAAGGCTAAGTCTAAACAGAACAAATCCACCAGAGCTTAAAGGGATTGTCCGTGAATTCAAACCCCTTAGACACCTGTACCTGACCTCCAAAATCCCACACACAAGATGGAAGATCAGCTTTGGCTGAAACCAATCCTCCCTCTTTATCTGTGCAGCTCTGTGGACTCAGTGCGAGGGCAGAGAGCTGATGCGAGCCTCTGTTAAATAGCCCACCAAAAGCTCTGATGGAGCTTTCAGGAGCAAACTAATACCAGGCAAATGCTCTTACAAGATCATTTTAGAAATCGGCTGGATGACAGCCTTTAGGGGATGTGTCATTCCCCCCTGCTGGTGAAACACCATGCAGTCAAAGCTGTTATAAATATTGGAGTATGTCGTTAGAGCTGGGTAATGGTTGTGAAATAAACAAAGCAGCGGAATGGTAATTTACATCTGGCAAACAACTTGATTTATCAATTCACTGGCATGTTATGCTGTTACACACCGCATTCATTAAACATTGAAAATCTGCCCGGTAGTGCATTTTCTCAACATAATGAGGACATATTGGAAAGACATTCAGGTTTTATAGCACAATGCAATTTAGTATAATCAGATCCTGTCCCAGTGTGCATCTCTAATGTTGATAAACTCTGTATATATAAAAATATATTGTGACCTAAATCTAGTCTTATCAATTATTGGTACTACTGAGCACATTTAACATGCATATTTGCTAGGAAAGCTCATCTGCATTTCAACACTGAGCCAATTTCATTCATTACATTATGCATTTTTTATGAGAAACATTTCAAGGAGAAAAGACAGCTGGAAAGAAAAAGTAAGCAGCATAAGCGGTTAAACAAAAAGGATTTCAAGGATTATAATACGAACATTTGGATTTAATTTAGGAAAGGTTACTACCGCTTGCCTGTCTCATATATGGTTTGCTTTCTTAGTAGGACTTAAAAATGCTCAAAATTAACTTTTAGCGCACCATAAACACATTAGAAACTAATCATGAATGCAAGATGATTACTGTAATGAAGCATTATGTATCATTGGTGATGTTTTTTTATGGTTATGGTTCATTAAAACCTCTTAATACTATCACTATCACCTTTTTTGAATTCCTGTTGAATTTTAAACAGAAATAACTGATTTGAAAATCTGATACTGTTCATGATGTATTTATATATACATACATATATGCATATATATATATATATATATATATATATATATATATATATATATATATATATATATATATATATATATATATATATATATATATGCCCAGCTATTTGTTGCCTCGTGTTGCTCTATTGATCATCATTAGTCTGTCTAGGAGCACATTTCCCCTTCTGGTCTGGAGTTGGGATCAGAGGTGATCTGACTCAGACCAAACACTGAGATATGAATCAAGCAGAGCAACATCTCAGCACACAACGTCACCCCAGTTTCTTGTTTGGCCGCAACTGAAAAACAAAGATTGCAGCCAAGCCAAATCAGGTCAATCGTTATTGCTCTATGGGGAAATTTAGTTTGCTGCCTATGGATATCACCTATTGTTAGGAGGCGATTTTGACTCCCAAGTCAATTACATGCAGAACAAAGGCATATTTGTTGGAATCATCTTTCAACATGGCCGTTCACTATATAAACATGATCCATTCAGGTGGTTTAGGTTTGGAATGTTCACTAGCCTATTTTATATAATTCTACTGCTGTGTTGCTTTAATATTTTGCAAATGCTTTAAGTAAATTCTACAGTACTGTCACTGTATTTATATTGTATTTGTATACTTCACATATTACCCGTATTGCTGTACATTATGTTATTGATTACTTTGACTGTAAAAGGCTGTTGTAAGTGATCTGTGCAATGTATTCTCTCACAGATCAAAGAGACACACACACACACACACACACACACACACACACACACACACACACACACACACACACACACACACACACACACACAGACACACACACACACACACACACACACACACACACACACACACACACACACACACACACACACACACACACACACACACACACACAAATGTCTCTATGCACTACACATTTCTCCATTTCACATTTCAATACCAAAAATACATCCTACTCACCCTGTTTCAAGCAGAGCGCCCAAACCAAGATAAATCCAAGCCCATACACCAGCCAGGTATGTAAAGTCATGGATGCAGCACAGTAGTGATGGCCAGTGATCAGTGCTGGAGGAGAGAGAGACAGAGATTTCCTCTGCTCTCATCTAACAGTCCACCAAAAACAGACAGAGAGAGAGAAACCCAGCAGAGATCCCACTTTCTAAAGCCTGAGCAGCCCGAGTGTCTCTCTACACCCCAGACTCAGTGAAGCTCACGCAGTGTGTGAGTTAACTGCCAGTGATTGTCCAGTCAGAGGGGGAGCCAACCATCCAGGCAGTCAGTCAGCTCAGCAGCCAGTCAGGCAAAGAGACGAAGGGGAGGAAGATAAATGGTGAAGGAATTTAATAAATGTATGTCTTCCTCAGCGGTCTCCTCGCGTCCTGAGTATGGAGAAGCTGGTGGAACTACTGGTTTGATCACAAAAAGGAAAAAAAAAGTCCTCTCTTCTCTCATGCCACCCCCTGAAGAATAAAATAAAAAAATAAAAAAACACCACAGAAAAACAAACAAAGTGTAGCAAGTGAGTGCGGTCCTTTTCCAGTTGGGGGGAAAACCATAACCGTCTATGGGGAAAACACATCAGCCAGGATTAGTTCCTGATTGATAATTCATCGCTTCTAATAATAGCCCGATCGTAATGTGTTAAAAGCCCAGGCGCTAAATGGGATGGCACCAGGGGGGCCAGGTTGGTGTGTATACGTGAGTGTGTGCATGTGTGTGTCTCAGAGAGGGACCAACACACACACACACACACACACACACACACACACACACACACACACACACACACACACACACACACACACACACACACACACACACACACACACACACACACACACACACACTATCTATGCTCTGTGTATCACTGTGCTTGCACACTGGGGAGAAAATTCTATCTAATCAAGAATTAAAGAGTAAATCCTTTCTTAGAGACTGTAATGCCAGAGGATAAGGCAGGCTTTGCAGTAAGCCCTCTTTGCCTCCCCACCCAAGCAACATATGGTCCAGCCAGATAGATGGCTGCCAACGATTGCTGTTATTCATATAAAGACATATTTAGAGTGGCCAGTGTAGATTTTCTCCACATAAATTTTGATAACAGTGGAATGCAGACAAGCTTTTTTTTCCAGTATAGCGCTCATTAACAAAACAAACAATGCCTAATCATGTCACACATATATGTGCCTCTTTTTATTTGTAAGTGTGGGCAACTGTGTGAGTTGTCTCTCCTAGCTGTGCTTTTATTCATGAGTCATTGTGTGTGAGTGTGTGGAAAATAAAAACAGGGCGAGAGAAGAGAAATGTCAGCAGCATGTCGTATTTATGTGAAACAAACGATAGGTAGAGGTTGTCATGTGGACAGTCGTGTGTGTGTGTGTGTGTGTGTGTGTGTGTGTGTGTGTGTGTGTGTGTGTGTGTGTGTGTGTGTGTGTGTATGAATGTGTGTGCATGAGGAGGTGAAGGAGGAAAAAGATGCTGATTTAGGCTTAGCTTTAATCAATGTTCCTGTTTGTGTGTGGGCGTGTATTACTCATGTTGCGTTGACAAAAATCTGTTCACACAGTCACATTGTGATGGGATAAAATGCAAGTCCCCATAACAAAAATCATAAAATTTTAGGGTGAAGACTTGGTTAAAGGTTAGGTTAAGATTAGGGTTAGGATTAGGGAAATAGCGGTTATGGTTAGGGTAAGTCTCCAGGAAATGAATGCAAGTCAATTTAATGTCCTGTAAGGTGATGGAAACACGACCGTGTTTGTGTGTGTGTAAACTATGTCCTTAAAGTAATAGTATGACCTTTTCGAAAATACACTAATTTGCTTTCTTGCTGAGAGTTAAATGAGAAGATTAAGAGTGGTATCCATGTTCTCTTCTAACTCTCTACCAAAAAGGGAAAATAATAAAATTTCCCAAGATGTAAAACCTTTGCTTGAACATGAACTCTCATAACTAAAGCCTTATCTTATGTGATATGCTAATTCTAAAAGTACATTTCACATGCACACTCACAAAAACACACACACACACACACAACTCAACATCTCAAGATTCCCATTCGTCATGGACATGGGTGATGAATCTATAATGTGAAATTTTTATATTGCATCAACACAGCCGAACTGAGTGGTGTGAAGCATTATAGAGCAGTCCTTGTAAAAGTCCAAATACTAGTGTGCACATGCATAATTTGTCCCGACCTTTTCCCTCTTTCCCCATCTTACAGCCCTTGTTCATTTATATTCTGCTGAGCCGCTTTAGCCTTTGAGTGATAACGCCATGAAAGAAAGAGTGAGAGGAGGATGGATTCGGAGCTGGAAGAGGAGGTCCGGCAGTACTACAATGATGAGAGTGAGTCTTCCCCAAGCTGCTCCTGACTTATCTTATGACACACAATAGCTGCTTTAAATACCCTTGAAGTCCCCCACGGTGGCTAGCTTGGAGTGGCAGTGACAAGAATAGGGAAGGCTACATGGCTTTAAATTCTTGATGAAATTGCAATTAAGACACCAGAAGAGGAACTGAGCCTGAGGCTGTGCAAGCAACAACCAAAAAGAAACAACAAGGATATGATGAGGAAATACATGAAAAGTTAATTCTGCTCTTTGGGCTTTAATTCTGGGCGTCTGTCTTCGCATATAAACCATCCCCTAAAAGCGTAGAGAAGATGAAACTGAAAATGGCCATTACGTCTCGGCCCAGTGGGTTCTCTGCAGCTTTAATGAGAAGTAATCCATGAGATTTTGACCACAATACTCCACAACATGGAAAGATATTCTGCAGGCTATGTGCAGCTGAATCAAAACAAAATTCAAGAAACTGCATTGAGATCAGTGAGGTTTAAGACATTACTTTCAGGGACTTTGATTCCCCACCAGCTTGGCTGATGGGAGAAATCCTTAGGGGCTTCTTTCGCTTCCCTTTAGGGACAGTTTTTGTGCTTTTGTCACATGTCACATGATTATCGCCTTAATGCTGGCACTTGCTGTAAGATTAACTACTGAGGCCTTGAAGGGAAACTGCCTTTTAGCACCCAGAATATCAAGTAATTGAAAGTTTGACCGGATGTATGTGCCTCTGCAGTTTTACACTAAAGGGAGTGCAAAGCCGGATTCTCCTTATAAAGCAAAGGAGAAGTCTCAGCAAAAGGCTAAGCCCCGGTTGTGGAAATCTAAGCACTTCTGGATTTTGCTTTATTACCTTTTAAGCATTTTTTATATGAATTACGTATATTGTGGTTACAATGCGCTGATTTACTACATGAAAAATTTCACAACATGTACTATTTCTATTTGAAGAGTTCATATATACTCAAAATAAGATACAATGCATTTGTTTTGCTTCACATATTTAATGGACGCATTGTAACTGATACATTCCCACAATGTGTTAAACTGCTTGTTTCTTTGCATGTGTGATCATTTTTGCAATGCAGGACCACAGATCACACATGAGGAGCACAGATTATTCCAGCATGCTTTATACATTTTTGTGCATATTATCTTCTACATCAGAAATCATACAATTATTCTTGATGACACCTACAATTTCTTTAAGCATTGCAATCCAGCCAAAGCCAATTTACTGACCTAATAAGCTACAATCTCCCCTTTTGGGTATGTGGAGGGTCCAGAGAAACTACTGGGTTATCATAATTATACGTCTTCTCAAGCATGTAGGTGCTGCAGCTCCTCTCAGCATCTTATCAGCCTGTGGCATCTTAAGATGCAAGTCCAATCAGTGGCCTTGTATTTTGTGCATGGCTGCTCTGTTTTCCTGCCCAGCAGTCCTGCGGGTAAAACCCCGGGGCCCTCTCACCATCTGCTGCTGTCACTGGGGGTGGCACTATCACGCTAGCAGTGCCATGCCAGCCCAGCGAGCCCAAGACCAGGCCTGGACCCTTTTCAACTGCCCTTAGACCTATGTCTCCCTCACCAGGTTATTCACAGCTGCATGATGCTCACACGTCGCTGATCCAGAGGCATATTCTGTATTGGCTTGCAGAAAAGTATTGGCTTTGATTCACTGTACAACCCAGCAGTGTGACAACATGTTTAAAATCCATACACAGGTCTGAGTTTGGACTGTGGATAGTGAACTGCCTCTCAGTGTCTAAATATGTTTAAAACAGCAGTTTTCACAGTTTCAACATTGACAGTAAAGCTCACGATTAGGATATAATCATTTCATGGGATGCAACTCCAAAGCTGATATTTCCTCTTACACAGCCGTTTTCAAACTTTTTGAAGAGCTGTTATCAGATTTCCGAGATTAATTTGCCCCTTGGATGTGCAGCGTCTGGCATGTAAAATCAAACCAGCATTTGAAGGCTTGCTGGAGGGACCTGCCTGCCTGATATGCTGCGAAACATCACTCGCAATGCTAATTGGATGTTTGGACTATTTTTCCACTAAACCCACGGTCAGCCTTTTAAATAGTGGTTGATAAATAATTAAATTGACACAGATAGAGTAGAAGAATATTTAACTGCTACCACCATTTAAAGGCTTAGCTTTACAAACCATCAGCTCAATAATCTCTTAATTTAAACATCCCCCCTCCAATCTCCAAGGCTTAGAGGCAGCATCTGCTACACACACTCTGCTGGAGAACATCTTTATAAAAATCCAACCTGAGACATGTTTTCCTAATTCAGTGCCCATTTAGTCACTGACTGCATAGTGAACCAGCATATATGTGTACTATCTAAATCCAAGTTGACACAACTTACACCACAGGTTTTCGAAAGGTCAGATACTCCGCAGTAAATCCCCTTTAGCCCAGGATGCAGCTCAGCTCACCCTGCATTAGGTCCTCATAAATCTATGTATGTTTGTCATTTTAGATCTTAACATTATACTTTGTAAAATCAATGGTAGGACTCTCAGGGGATTTGTAGGAGTTGGGGTGTTACGTAGCCATGCTGCCAAGAGAAAAATCTAAACATGCTACCTTATTTTCTTCTATAGACAGGAACATTAAAAGCCCCGCTTCATGAATAATAAGCAATATCAGAAATGAAATTCATGTGGAGATAAAGCATCATTCATAGGCATGTTTTCAACATGAGGGCTTGACTTTGTGGGGAAATTGAGAGTTGAGACACTGCCAGGGGCTTTGGAGGCTGACCTGATAGCACACTGATGCCAACACCCGCTTTATTTGAATGCCAAGTTGAAAACACCACAACCTTCCCATCCCTGCCAGCTTCATATCTGAATCCTCCTCAGGCTTTATCACTTAAATCACCTTTAAGAACAAAAGCGGATCCTATAGGTGGCTTGCTGCACCTTTTGCCTCAGGTCATCCCTCTCAGCTCCCTGAACAGATTTGGCTCCAGGCCACCGCAGCCAGGCTCTGTAAGGGGATATGAATGGCATTAGCTCCGGCCTGTTTCCACAGTGTTGACTTATTTACTGCACATCAGCCCACTGACTTCAAACAGCGCAGTACACATTTTGGCAGCCATATTAGTGTCAGTGTTCCAAAGGACACATTCCCACTGTGTGATTTAAAAAATGAAGCTGTGGCTGCTTATAAACAACAGAAACGAACGAGCAAATGCAAAACGTCCTGTAAACTGAAGACATACTGAACAATTATAGAAAATGTGCATCATTATGATAAATCAAATCCAAACTTGATATACTGGTTTTCATTAATAAAACACACACATAATCAAAAACACATGAACTCCGAGATGTGGTGGAAGTTTTTCTCTTAGCAGCAGGGTTTAGTCATATCAATGACAAGAATGAAAACGAATAGAGACTGTTTGAGAATTAAACCAAAGTCTGGTCTTTGAGCATTTATTATATTTTGCAAAATAGAGGAACACAGTTTCAAGAGGTACACGCAGCACAACTGAAACAGTATTTCTGCCTTCTAGATAAAACATTACACATTATATAGGAAACAAACAGAACATCGTTAGAGCCAGCCCCTCTCTTACATCCTTTGTGCTGAGTTTTTTGGTCACATACCATAAACAATTAAAGTTAGTTTACATTCCTCCTCTGCTATGTTCTAATCTTTAGCCAAAATACCTCTTTTCCTTGAAGACAGAAAGAAGCGTAGTTTCTCGCTGTCGTAAGCAGTCATCGGCCTTCCTCACTTGTTATCTAAGCACAGATAACAACTTGAGAAAGCTTTAGTCTAGTTAAAGCAATATCATTTCTACTAGGCTATAGTTGAGGGCTGAAAACAATCTTTAAAGTAATGGTTAAAATAAAATTTGCCATCACAGAGACTGAAACAGAAACGATGTTTATTAAAAATATGAAGAAAAATACTGATGAGATCTTTTCCTGATATTGGCTCCTAATAAGTAACATACTGAACATCTCAGTGTTCATTTGGGTTTTTGATGTCTTGGGCAGCTGTTTTCTTGAGCAGCAGCTGGCCTCACATTTTAATGAAACCACATGCAGGAACATTACTGATAATCAATGTGCGTGGAAGTGAATGTATGGATTAATGGAGGCTCCAAATGACACATTTTCACAAAATTACTTACCACTTCAGGCAAAATCAATAGGAATACAATTAAGAAACTCATATTTGTTTCACTTACAGATTCAACTGGTAGTGAAAGATTAATTTGGATTCAAGGCTGTCAAGCAAGGATATTCCACATAAGCTTTGGCAGAGCAGTATTTACGAATGGAGGTAGAGCTTTGTATTGTTATGTCAATAACAATGGCATGGTATTATTTGACAATTTGACTTTGTTTTATACACAATATTTTAAACAGTGACTTAGGATACTTTAGAACATGTGCAATACATATGGCATTTAAAAACAGAATCTTAAAATTAGCATAGTGCATAATGCCTGCTGAAACCTAGTGATTCTGTCTCTGAGCTTATGTTTGTGCAGTGGACTAAAAAAACTTTTTTTTGGTGAGAAATCTTGTAACATATTTCAGGATTCCAGATTCCAACATAAGTGTGACAGTTGTTGCATGGATGGTTAGGCTTTGCCTGGCAAAATGTCCTATGCAGTCATTTCATGAAAAGTAACAAAAAGAAAAGCTCTGATTTCCCCATGAGTTTTGGGTTATGTAAAAAAAACATAATAGACACAATAGAGGCATATTAGGGCAATGCTTTTTACATTTCTCATAGAGTATGTACATGCCTAAAGAATATTTTTAACACTGAGATATATCTGACTCTAGGTTGAAAAACTGCTTTGTTCATTCTCCTCAGACAAATAAAACAAGATCATTTTTACAAAATGCGCAACCCAATGACCTTATGAGTTTCGAGGACAGTGCAACACTGGAACTGCGGGCTGGCTGCCAGCTCATCTTTTCACATCATGCACTACAGACATTGAAATATAACATTATGATTATATACTGTGAACACATGTGTCCCTGTTTTCTTCAGTTGTACAATCAGAGTGTGCAGTTGGTTCAATGGAAATAAAGAGAAAATGATCACGGCAAAGATTTTGAATTCATGTATACCTCCTGTGATTAAATCAGCATTGGACTGTGTATAATACATCTTCGCACCAGAAACGCTGCAGAAATGAGGGTGTTATCGAGATTCACGACTCTGCTGCAAGACATCTGTGTCAGACTTTCAAGTGCACACACAGAAATGCTAACACAATATGAGTAAACAGGGTGCAGATGCTGTATGTATGTTCTCTCTCATAAATCAGGGGGAACTCTAAACTGAACTGAAACATGTCTTAAGAATTGTCATGGGGAAAGAAACATTTTGGCAATAAATGGCTAAACAATGGATACATTACATTAACAATGTAAATACATTTAGAGATGAATGTCCCTCCACTCCTGCAAAAAGAAATTAGGTAATTTGACAAGATACAAAAGGCACCTGAGATCTTAAGTGCAGATACTTCAAAGATGAACCACAAGAGCCTGACATCTGCAAATCAGGATTCATGATAGTGCTACTCTGCTTATATATTTCAAACAAATATCAGTCTGTCTTTACTGAATCGATGAGATTCATTTAGGCTTAGAGGGGGGTGGAAAAAGCAGGACCGGAAAATTGTGTTAAATGCCTGTGTTAGCAGCTAGATTATTGGCTTGGTGTACAGTTCATCAAATCTGCATCCTCTGTAAGTAAATGAAACATTGCTGCTTTAGAAACTATGTCGTAAAGCGTTGTAAAGTGTTAACGATGACAGAAATTACACAACTTACAATATAGGCTAATGGCCTGAGAGGAAGTGGAGATGATGTAGGTTAAAATAAGCATAATTATAGATGTGATTGGACTACGCTCCGTAGCAGTAGATGGCGGTGCTGACCTTACAGCGACGAGCGACATACCATGCCAGAACGGAAGAGGAAGAAGAAGAAAAAGAAGAAGAAGAAGAAGAAGAAGGAGTTCACACGTGTGTCCAACATGTCTGCCCTCCGTGTTGTTGTGTGTTGATTTGCCATGAGCGTTATTGCTTAGTTTGACTCCGTTTTATTTCATAAACCGTACAGTAAAGGTACCGACGGCAGTCTGAGAGAGTTTTAAAGCTTCAGGATGGCGCAGAGAAGGAAGAAACTGACGAAGAAGAAGCGATACACAGCTAATGCTGACAGCGGAGACTTTGAACTGGCTGCCGAAGTTAACGACGATGATTCTGTAAGGAACAATGTTTTAAGACAACATACTAAGCGGTTTCCCGCTGATGTGTGCGTGGTGACATATAATATAGCAACGCCGTCCATGGTGTGTCAAAGAGCCACCGACATACTTTCCGTCTACGTGTAGTTGGGGGTATAGCTCAGTGGTAGAGCATTTGACTGCAGATCAAGAGGTCTCCGGTTCAAATCCGGATGCCCCCTGATTGTTGTTTTGACCAACCTGGCTTATATGACACATTAATAATAAATTAAAACCTGCAGGGATATTATCTATCCGGGTGACTTTAAAGGTATGAAATATGTTCATAACATGTAACTTTAGTGCAAGGGTTTGTAGATTTAAGTTTATATACGCTTACATTAATGCCAGTTTTATTTGTTTATATTTGTTTTGTTGTCACTTGATCTGTTAAATCACTGCCACTTTATAATTACATTTATTCTGAGACCTTGTGCATTGAAACAAGCATGTATACATCATTCCATAGATCACATCTACATCCATCATATGTTATGTACATCCCTCTGATTAGATTAGATGTAAACATACCTTTTTTATACTAATTGTTTACCTACATTTTTTCAAAACAGTTCAGTGAAGTAGGAGACATTCTGTGTCCATCAATTAAACTTTTGAAATGAACAATAATAGAATAAATAAAGGTGTACTCCTCCTTACGTAAAACACAAACAAAACGTGTTGTTTTAATGGCTGAATTCAGCAAAATGCGTTGTTAATATAGGTGTATGCTTTTTGATACCTCTGTCATGTTCTTAACAAGCTATTGTTGTGTTTTCTTATTGGCTCACAGCCAGGGAGGAAACTCCCGCGGTTCCCGACCACATCAGACTGCCTGTCAGATGTGGAGCCTGACACCAGGCAGCTGGTCAGAGCCCAGAACAAGAAGAAAAAGAAGTCTGGAGGCTTTCAGTCCATGGGTAAGACCCAGTGTAGAGTGTACAGATAGGGCTTCGGGTCCACTGGTTACTTGCAGTATTGGAAATTTACCTGTGTATAGTCATTTGAGCTGAAACAATAATCTATATCAGGGATGGAAATTACCATCTGCCATATGTGGGTGATTTTGTGCATTGGCGGGTGGATTTGCTCAACCTACCAGCCACAGTGGTGGGTAAATAAAAGTAGTAGTTGCAGAGAGCGAGCTCGCAGAGCTCCGCAAGCGGGCCGCCTGCGCAGGTGACCATGTCGCAGGGGCACCGTGAGACAGCCATCCCGCCTTCTCCTGTCTGAACCCGGCGTAAGCCATATAAGCCACGGCTGAATATCCAACGTTTTTAGTCATCTAGACGCATGCTGCCCCTTTTACCAGTCAACCTGAGGTAGGTGCTAGGATGTAGTCACCGAAGAGTCTCAACCAAGCGTGAGCATGAGCAAGGTGGGTGGGGCCAGGCCAGATCCAGAATTCCAGAAAGGTTAGATGTGCTTCCAGCCCCTTTCAGACCATGTTAAACAAAATATTGATCATAACAGAGTAGTTTACATACTTTAAGATGTGTCTGGAGTGGGGCTTTAAGTTGTAATGCCACTGCTCAATGGGATAGTTTCTCTTCTTTTAGGTATTACTCCTGTTCTAGTATGATCTGATAAAGTACATGGTGAAAGATCAGAATGGAACTGAGGATGAGGATGGATATAGGAATGTTTTTATTTTTTTGTCTAATCTGCTCAAATCATTAAATGTAACTTCATGGTTCATGTGTGGGTGTGAGTGTGCATGCGTGTACATGCACGTGAGAGAGAAGGCAAGAATGTTAGTATTTTTCCTTAAGACTTTACCTTATGAAATAAACACGCTTGAGTGTTGTAGATCTTGTATTATTTTTCACATGCAGTTGCACACTTGTCGGTCACAAGCAAGAAAGTGGCTGGTAAAAAAAGTTAAGTGGCTGGTAGATTTTGGAATCGACCAGCCACAGTGGCAGGTGAACAAAAAAGTTAATTTGCACCCCTGATCTATATTAAGTAAAGTATGGTCCACTGTTTTCCCCAGAGGCAATATTGTTTAACTACATTATGTATGATTTCAGGTCTCAGTTACCCTGTATATAAAGGCATCATGAAAAAGGGTTACAAAGTCCCTACTCCAATCCAAAGAAAGGTAAGTCAGCACCACTTCAGGATCCCGTAATCAAACATTTTGTAACCTCTAAAGTCACACTATTGTATGCCCAATTTTCCTTTCACCACTTCAGACTGTCCCAGTGATTTTGGATGGCAAGGATATAGTAGCCATGGCTAGGACCGGCAGTGGTAAAACGGCTGCCTTCCTGGTGCCCATGTTCGAGAAGCTGAAGGCCCCTCAAGCCCAAACAGGAGCCAGGGCCCTCATCCTGACCCCCACCAGAGAGTTGGCACTGCAGACCATGAAATTCACAAAAGAGGTCAGACGAACAGACTTGAGTGTTGACTGTTGTAGTTAACTGGTGTTACATGTATCTGTGTTACCTGTGGCTATTATTTAGTGGTGTCCCTGATTTTTTTTTTTTCTCTCACTGTGCTGTGCTATTGTAGTTGGGGAAATACACCGGCCTAAAGACCGCCTTGATCCTTGGTGGAGACAGGTGAGCGACCCCTCAATATTTTGCTGCTTCTGCCTGTTTTATGTTGTACTCTGAGATCCGTACAGTTGCCCTTTTTAACGCTGCAATTGATGTAAATGTCTTTGCTCCTTTCCAGAATGGATGATCAGTTTGCCGCTCTTCATGAGAACCCCGACATGTGAGTGTTTTGTTGTAGTGCTAACTCGTTTTGTCGTTTCTCCCCATCCATGGAGTGTATGTTGGAGTCATGATCTCTGTGCTCCCCCCCCCCCCCCCCAGAATTATCGGTACCCCTGGTCGTCTCATGCACGTTGTCAGTGAGATGAATCTGAAGCTGCAGAATGTGGAGTATGTGGTGTTTGATGAGGCTGACAGGTGAGAAATGGAATTGTTTAAAGGTGTGATATTTTCATTTCACAGCTTGGATTCACACTTGCATGTGTGAACGTGTCGGTGTTCTGCTTCCACTCAGGTTGTTTGAAATGGGTTTTGCTGAGCAGCTTCAGGAGATCATCCGGAGGCTTCCAGACACCAGACAGACTCTGCTGTTCTCTGCCACTCTGCCCAAACTGCTGGTGGAGTTTGCCAGAGCTGGTGAGCTCACTCAACCGCTCTGTTTAACATGCATCCATCATCATTGAAGATGTTTTTGAAGCTCATCGCATTAATCATCATCATCATCATCATCACCATAATAAGCATGACAACCCAAGCTGACTAAAATATGCGTTTCTTTTATATTTCCAGGGCTGACTGAACCAGTCTTGATTCGTTTAGATGTGGATTCTAAACTCAGTGACCAGATTAAGGTAAATAAATCATTTTTAAAGTTTAAACATTTAAAAAAAAAAAGAACTGTTCCTACCATATAAACCAAGCTTTAAAGAGGAAAACTTACTGTTATTTTTTAAATGGATTCATACTTTTATTTATGATAAACAAATGACATTTTGTGATGTCAGTAACTGAGTCAATAACTGACTGTTATAATAACTTAAATAAATATGACCATTTTAAGGTGCATGTTGCATCTAAAGCTTGGAACTAAATCCTCTCTTTATATCTGTCCATCCCCTACAAAATCTGAATTTCTCCGGTCTTTCCTCAGCTGTCATTTTTCCATGTGCGTATGGATGACAAGCAGGCACTGCTGCTCTACCTGCTGAAGAACGTGGTGAAGCCTCAGGAGCAGACAGTGGTTTTTGTAGCCACCAAACACCATGTAGAGTACATCAAGGAGGTAAGATACAAACGGCATAATAACTCAATTGTGTCTCTCTTTGGGTGCATTTTTTTTCCTGCGTGAACCCTCAAACACTCTCAGTAAGTCCAGTTGTGGAAAAAAACCCACCCATCAGCTATGGTGCATTCTTTTGTTGTGATCTCCAGCTGCTGACTTTAGAAGGTGTGGAGTGTGCCTATATCTACAGCGCCCTCGATCAGACTGCCAGGAAGATCAACATAGGGAAATTTGTGCATCGGAAAGCCATGGTGCTAGTTGTGACAGATGTTGCTGCTCGTGGTATAGACATCCCCATGCTGGACAATGTCATTAACTACAACTTCCCCTCCAAGCCCAAGCTCTTCTTGCACAGAGTTGGTGAGTGGATTATACAACAAATCACAATCAAGAATGTGCAAATTTTAACGAGTGTAAGAATTGATGAGGTTGATATGTTAAATGAGGATTATTTTTTCCATCTGTCATCATCTGTCTTTTCCCATCAGGCCGTGTGGGGCGTGCTGGACGCAGTGGCATAGCCTACAGTATGATTTGTCCAGATGAGATGCCTTTTGTCTACGACCTTCACCTCTTCCTCGGAAGGCCTGTTCAGTTCGCCACACATGAACACACTCAAGGTAGGCTTCACGGAATGCCTGCGAGGACTTCACCTTATAAATGAACTCTTGGATTGATTAGTTGACACAATCTTTGGCTCTCTGCTGTCACTCTCTCCAATCTAAACCTCTCCTCCAGATTCAGAGGGTGTGTTTGGTCGGGTCCCTCAGAGTATCCTGGACGACGAAAGTTCTCACCTGACGACGATTCACGAGAACTCCCTGGACCTGCAAAACATGCACCATGTCTCAGAGAACGCCTACAAGCAGTATCTTAAGTCTCGACCAAACCCCTCACCTGAGTCCTTCAGACGGGTCAAAAACACAGATCTGTCCAGCATGTCTGTCCACCCATTACTAGGTCAGTTTGTCAGGAGGATGAACTATGAAGAGAACAGTGATGATGGTACTCAGGCAGTAGTTGGTAACAGCATTTGATTGATCTTGTTTCAGTGTCCGGTTTGGGGAAAACGGAAATGGAGCGCCTTCAAATAGTTGATGCCATCAAAGGCTACAAATCCAAATCGGTGAGTTACTGTAGATAGTAATTCAGATATCTCATAGTGCTGAAATTCCCTGCTAACCTGTGATAAAAAAAATCTCCCTTTGTCTTCTGTAGACTATCTTTGAAATCAACTCTAACAGTAAGACACAGGCTGGTGAGGTGATGCGGACCAAACGCTCTAAGGACACGCGGCTGGTGGACAAATACAGCAAACAGAGAGACAACCTGGCTGCAGAAAGCCAGCTGCACCAGCCCGTCAAGCCCTCCACCAGCGCTGACGATGATTTCACACACACCATGGGCGAAGAAGAGGACGATATAAAGGCAAAAAAAAAACCTTTCATGCCACTGTGGTATTATGATTTGAAACCAAGCATCTACAGCACGTTTGTACTTTAGACCTACATGTGGAGCACTGATAATATAGTAGGGGAGTGACGAGACACTCGGCTCACGAGACGAGACAGGCGATTGGGTTCACGGGGACGAGATTTTAACGCTATTTTAAAGAGTCCTTACGCTAACGCTGGGTTTTACAGGCAGCTTTTTACAACTGCAACTCCGCTCCCGCTCAAAACTGAACTCAGAGTCAAATTTGGGAAGATCTTCTATGCTAATTTAGAGGTCAAAGCCAGACTCATCTTTAAAGCCAGATGTATTATAAGACCAACCAGGTCAGACTGGCTGCACCTCGACGAGAAGTCTCGTCAAATTTTATTCTCGCGATTACGAGATGTTGTCACACCTCTGTAATATAGTCTAGAAAGTTTTATTAAATCTTCTTATGGTTTAAAAAAAAATCTATTAGAGCACAGGAACTCCAGTGAGTGCTCCTGTGCATTTTATTTTACCAAGGAGATGGAAGAAATGTCATTTACCACTGTCCCACATTCAACTGAAGTAGGAACAAAAAAACATTATCCATTATATGCGATATGATAGAGCTAGATTTCCTTTTTAAACTGTAAGAAGATTTGATAAAACAGAGCAGCATCTCTTACTATGTTAATACTTTTGTACACAGTTAAATGTCAATGTTTAACATGTAATTCTTCATGTTCCCACCAGGGGGTGTTCTCTGTGGTGGTAGGTGGCAAAAGGAGAAGCCTGCAGGAAGATGGGGAAGAAGGGCAAAAGAACAAGAGAAGCAGACAGTCGGGCAAAGATGAGGACTATTACATCCCCTACAGACCCAAAGACTTCAACTCTGAGAGAGGGTGAGGCGTGAACCATTGCGATTATTATTTTTTTTTTGTGTGTGTGTGAAAAAAAAAACATCAGACATGTTTAAAAATGTACTATTTGCTTGTAATAACCTACTCATGTTTGGTGTGATTGTAGGTTAAGTCTCGGCGGAGAGGGCACTGCCTTTGACCAGCAGGCCTCCTCGGCTGTCCTGGACCTCATGGGAGATGATGGAGCCAAGTTAAACCAGCACAAGAGCATAATGAAATGGTGACTATTTGAATTCACCGATTCATTCTAAATCTGCCTCCTTTTTGACACTTATATATTTATTTTGCCATGTCATACCGTAATTTAGAGTGTATCTGTCATTTGTAGGGACCGTAAGAGGAAGCGCTTTGTAAGAGAAGCAGGAAAGGAGGACCAGAAGAAGAAGATCAGAACAGATGGTGGACAGGTCATCAACAACAACAAGAACAGGAAGAACTTGTATCCTCTTTGTGTACTTGTTCAATTTTACTATTCTCTCTCACTCTGGCTACATTTATCTGTATTGTTGAGACGTTGTGCCTCTTAACGGCAAGTCAGTTACGAGGAGTGGAAGAAGAAATACAAGGTTGATGACGGAGGATCTGGCTCAGATGGAGAAGGAGGAGGAAGAGGAGGAAGGGGCGGAGGAAGAGGCGGAGGAAGAGGCGGAGGAAGAGGCGGAGGAAGAGGCGGAGGAAGAGGCGGAGGAAGAGGCGGTAGCAGGCCAGGAGGAGGTAGGAGAGCATCTTCATCTGAAATAAGCCATAACATCTGTTTTGTTACAAAAGAAATAATTAATAAAATCTACTTAATAAATCAGAAGGTTACTTATACATTAATCATTTGATACATCCATTCAATATAATATAATAAATGTCCAGTTTTTTTTATTCAGAGGCCACAAATTTTAAAGCAAAAGTTCAACATTGTCTAAAACTCTAACACTGTTTTTCTCGTTTTGTTTCCTGACTTTGTGCTGAGCTAACCGGTGTTATATTTAAAGGACCAATATGAGAGTGGTATCTGTCTTCTCATCTAACTCTCTGCCAGAAAGCAAATGAACATATCATTCATAGCCAGACACCACATCCATAAAAGGAAAATAAATAAATTGAAGTGACGAGAAATTGGTTACATTTTCATGGTGTTGGTTCCATATCCTCAACAAGGCTGCCAAATCGTATGGGATTTCTTAGTAGACCCTCTGGCAGTACATTTCATCTTTTCTAATTTAAGATACATTACTTCCCTGATCCACTGACTATATGTTGGTGGAATAGGGTCATTCCATTTAAACAATAAAAGGCCAACATGCTGATTTTAAATTAGATAAATATATTGCCATTTTGAATCTGAATTACCCAACCTGTTATTATACCAATTAGTTTGCTTTAATTCTGACCGGAAAGAGAAGTCACTTTCTAAATTACAAGTATGTACATGTTTTTTTTTTTTTGCAGTTCTACATGTACCATCAAACAATACAACTAATATTTTGTTCTTAATACTTGTTTCTGTATCTTTCCATCTCCCAGGTCGTGGCCGGGGTCGTGGCGGTAATCCTAACTTTCAGAGCCCTGTAGGACCGCAGCAGACACCCGGTGGCCGCAGAGTGCGCTCAGAGCTGAAGACGCCCGAGCAGATCCTGAAGCAGCGCAAGAAACACCAGAAGCACCAGTTCCTGCAGAGTGGAGGCCTGAAGAATCTCCGTCACAAGAACAAACAGTGGGTCGGAGAAGTCAATAAGTCAGGTTTTGGACGGGGTGGTCAAAAGAAAGGTAAGATGAGGAAGAGACTCTGAGGAGGACCCAGAGGGACAACTATCACGGAGGGATGACGGCGTGAGATAGTTGAGATGGAGGCCGTCATGAGAGACTGGATTATGAATACAATTATCTTCCCAAACCACCGTAAATAATTTCACGGCGTCTTTCATGATTGTGGATTAAAGGAGAAGATGAGTTGAGGAAAGCATTTCTAGACTGTAGAGATGAACTACTGACGCCTAGATTTGACACAGAGTATGTATAAGAATGATCCAATGAACTGAGTTTACTCTTATGTGTGTTGGCAGATTGTTTTTGAGTACTGAGATACATTATTAACTGACATCAAAATACAGATGTGAATAAGACAATATTCTGCTGGGGCGTCTTCATTTGTAGTCAGTTGCATGTTGATAGGAAAAAAAAAGAGGTGTGTTTATGATGTGACTTTCCAAAATATATACATTTTCAGTCTTAAGGCTGTGTTTCTCATACTGTAATCTGCTAAGTGCCAGCCAAAAAGGCTCTACGCTGCTCCAAATGGATGAGGAGGCAATACTGGTTCTGGTCCGTTACTTTTAAAAAGCAGGAGTCTTGTGTCTGGAAGAAAATCTTTAAGATGTGACAAACATATGGATGATAATAACGCTCTATTAAACAGGGTTATAGTATCAGGGGAACTGTGGTCTGACTTTCTCTATCTGGTGCCCCTTTAGACATTTAGTTGCTATTTAAATGAAAGCCCTGGCAGGGTAACCGCAAGATTTTTGATGTGACTTTGTTTTCTGCTTTCTGGATTGCTCCCAGTTTGTACTCCAGTGGATTATCTGATATGAAAAATGAGGTACTGGTTGTGTGAACCTCTAAACTGAGTCCTTTATAAAATAATATCTGCAGCCAGGTTATTCATCTCTGTAAAAATAATGTTCTCCACCAAATTGTGTTCAGTGAAGGAGTTGAAGCCACCGGTTTTGTGGTATGTAAACCTAAGATTTTCTACTAATAATGAAATAGTTAAAAATAGTAAGCATCTTTTATAAGGTACAATGCTGCACTCTTTTGGTGGAAAACCAGCACTGCAAATCAGTGTTATTGTATCAGTGTCCCCGAAGTGTTGAAGACTGCTGTGCTCCATTGTTTACTCACACCACTTATGGTGGGTATACTTGCATATACAGTATGGTATTAGAAGAAAGTGAAGAAAAAAACTGTATATGGGTAATGCATGTTTTGAGAGGCCATGTCACCGGGACAATAACTGCCTTAAATATTAGCGTTCAGATTCAGTTTGGATGCTTAAACAATACAAAACAGTATTTCAGTTTTACGGGTTTTCACAATGTGTCAATGATAACCTTCAATTATTAGAAATATATCCATATTTATCTGTAATATAATTTAAGAGATTGATTGGCATATTAAAAATACATCTTGTATTATAGTGGTATTTAATTAACACGATGATTCAAAATATTAAAGTGTTTTTTAGGTATTTTAATATTTCATACTAAGGCTTGATGAATTTATATTGTCACAATACCCATTTATTTAATTTTACTAAAGACATAAACTTATTTTTTAAATCTTTGATTATTTTCACAATATCATTCAAAAGTTTTTTTTTTCTGTCATGAATAATGGACTTGCCATCTGACATCTGAGAAGCATCACATCACCTTTTTTTTTTTTTTCTGGCCGCATGTCAAATGATCTTGTAATTTATATCCTGCAGAAGATACAACAGCCGATCATCTAGCAAAGGAGTATTCTCTCATTTTTTTCAGCTGTTGGGAAGGTGCAAAACATGACCACATGCACAGCAGCCTGGGAGGAAAGAGCAGCACTACAGCAATAGAAGGGACGGAGACAAGTGGCTCAGTCCATCTGGATGTGGTTACAGTACTAGCTGTTTTTTGGATGATATGCGTACCTGCCATCAAAGGTTATTCATGGCTGCAGTTACTCGGGGCCGAGATTGGTGCTTTCCAGTCGTATGTGTGAATGCTGCTAAAGATGGAAGAAAATGGGTGGTAGTTGGGCAATGTATTTGGTCCAAACATAGCAGAGTCACCATGGCGATTGTCACGGGACACACACCAGAGCACTGTCATATTTCATATCAGGGGGATCTTCCAAATAACACACATAAAACACACCGGCTACTCTGTCTAGTAGGGAAAACAAGCAGCGTTTCAGGTTGCTGTGCAGTTTATGAGAAGCCACGACTGTATCCGTATTGTATTAATAAAAAAAACCCAGCAGTGTTTTTCATGCTATTAGCTGACATTTTGACATCTACTCATTTATCTCGTAATGAATTTTTTTTTAAATATGTTCTGTAATTTTTTGTTAAAATAACGCATTATTTTGCATCTCAGTGTCCAAATGAGGCTTATAAAATTAGAAATATTGGAGTGCTTACAGCAAACCATGGGCTGGCTCCAAAAAGTTATTTGTGGCGAACAACATCCAGATAGGGCATTTGTACTGTCTGTCCCCTAACTATCTGGGACCAGAACGAACTGGAGTGAAGGAGGTTATGTTGCCTACGATATCAGTTAATCCTCACGCAGAGATACTGAGCTACAGCCTGCCTTTACCTCATATCCCGTCCTCTGTGAAACCATCCCTCACCCACCTCGTCTATCTGATGGTCCCTCTCCCGGTCCCAGCGCTCTTTAGTGCTACAGCAGCTCTCCAGTCATCAGGAACAGCGACTTTATCTTTGTTTAGGGTTCCCAGGCCTAACACAGCATCCACTTGAGATATGCCAAACAGCCTGAGCATCAGAGCACTGCTGCTCTCAGAACAGGGATTTAAATGCTAGGCAGTAGTTACAGTGGGACTAGCTGTAGACATTGTGTGACTGAACCAGATTTCTATTATTTTATTTTTTATTATTAACCTCTTAGTTTTCTGACATGGCTCATGAGCCTGACGGCTGCTTGTTCATAAGCGCGCAAACAATTCCCCTGCAAGTTGATTTTCATAACATTGGGAAATTAATTGTAATTAGTGGCTGCCTGGATGATAGAAATTAATGTAAAACATGAGTGTAGACATCGAACACTTTTTACAGGTGATAGATCAAAAAACAAACTGAAGGCAAAAGTTCTGATAGCATCCAGGGAATTTAATTTAACAGGACAATGTTTTGATCTAACAAAGATCATCATCACTAATCTACTCTCAGAGTGGACCAATCAGAGCAGAGCTGTCTGATAATGCCATATAGGGGACAAAACCTGCCTCTATGGAAAGAGACAAAATAGAACAAAAAAAAATACTTACATATTAAATAGTAATTGTTGAAAAAATGTCAGCAATTATGTTAAACATATACATACATGATGTGTAGTGAATGAGCTAAAACATGTAAGAAGTGGACTGGTCCTTTAAATCTAGAATAGCGGAAATATCCATAATCCCCCTTCCTATGCAGTGACTTTGTGTTTCATTCTAGAGACTGTATATATAAACAATGTGGTGAGATTTCCCTCCGTAATTATCTCATTAATCTTAATCCATTATCAAAGCAATTATCTGTTTGCAGATATGTGAGTGTGTTGTGTCTGTTTCATTGTGTCCTGAGCAGCCGTCCCTGCAGTCTGGCTCCTCTCTGTGTGCTCCCTGCGATGATAAGATTGCTGGCCTTTCTCAGGCTATCGCTTACGAGGCAAAAGGCCACTCGAGGAATGACAGGGCCAACATGACTGACATTAGCCGCTCTCGCCTCAGCAATTTCATTCTCCTATGTAGAAAAGTGCTGACAACTCATTAACGAATGTCTTCAATGGGTCTTTTTTTTTTTTTTTTGCTGCTTTTTAATGAAGGGCATACAGGGCTGCTCTCTCTGACTGGGTGGAGCTGAGGCGTTGTTACTGTAGGTTCAACTGCTGGTTAGCTCGGTTTATTGTCATGTGATAATTACAGTGCTGTGGCTTTGTTTTGGACAACAGGCAGCTCGTGAAGATGTTTGGAACAGCCTTACATGCAGACGCTTAAAGGGAACCTTAAATTAGCTTGATCACAAGGAGAGAACTGGAGTCACTGGGACTTTCTTGGGGCCAGAAACTTCCTAATTAGAGATAAAAATGTCTGTTGGGGTTGTGTTGGCTGTAGGCCATTTACAGTAAGTTGAACAAGAACCAGATTGGGAAAATGATCACACAGATCTGAATCCCTTTGAAAACATGAAATTTCTATGATGAAGTGTGACAAGCTGGAGTTCAGAAATGGCACTAACGGTTAACACATTGTGAATGAAAATACACTTTTTGAGACATTGATCTATAGTTAACTTCTTTTAATATTTGGTTAGTCTTGCTGAATACCAAACTATGTACGTACCACATGTGTACATACCTAACCTTTCTTTTTTTTAAACTTTCCAGGTATGTTTCAATGATTCCTGATAACTGGGAACCTCCCAGCATTCACCTAACCTTACGAAACAAGCCACATGTGCACTGCTTGACTTATATGACTTAAGTGACCTTCTCATTTGTAATCATTATGTTGGGATGTTTAGTAACGATCATTTTAATATGTCGGTGACTTCCTGTGGGCTTGAAATTGTCAGGGACAATTTAAGATTACTTAAGATTTACAGATGACATAAATATTCAGCTGTCTCATTATAAATGTTCAAGTATCCAATCCTATGCTTTCTGAATAAACAGGGAAAACCATGCCGCCTGAAACCACTACCTGCCAATTGTAATGTAAAGAGCATCTTTCATTGCCAGAGAACTGTGTCTCTATGATCTGTAACTGCTGTCAAGCTGTAAATCTGGATGCACCCTCTGAGAAAGGAAAGCGGCTTTTCAGCAGGGACTATTACGACTAAAGCAAGCTGCAAGACAGTGTTTCCGCTGCTTGCCTTTGTGCCATGAAAATGAAATACAGTCAGCACGCAAAGGCCTGTTTTTGTTCAGTTTTGCACCTCTTTCTCTTTTTTTTATTACCCTCAGCATCTTCCCACACTTTCCATATTTTGTGTCATTGTGACCGCAAACCCTGAAAGCAGAGGTTTCTGGGATTGTTGTGTATATTCTAAAGTGGAAAAATGGACCTATTACTGGGATTGCACACAAATGCATATTTGGTGAGGTTAAATATACAACCTAAGGGCAGAGTTCAACAAAGTCTTTTGAAAGTTGACTATTTGATCCTGCACGTCTCTAATCAATAAAATGAATTAACAATTAAGAAAGCTAACATTAAATTAGAGGATATGTTTGTACAGGAGTGTGTTTTGCTGCTGTGTTGGCATGGAGCCACAGCTCATTGGATAGGACTCAGACAGGGTTATTTTTGGGGATGCTCAGGTGCCTGCATGGGGCCCCATCAGAAAGCCCTTATAAAGAGGTCCTCTCTGGGTGGGTGGAAAGTGAGTTATCAGCTTCACTGTCGCTCCTTGATGGGGCCAACTCGTTTGCATCTAGTCAACACCTTCTGCCCCTCTCTGGCACGGATCCTAAAGCGACCCTTGGCCTTACCGAGCACTTTAAATACATCTCCTCCTACCACATTTCCTCTTACACTCTACCGCTTCTTATACTAGTCAATTACATTTCACACTAAATACGATTTAGTTACAATTTTATTATTTTATTCAAAGTTTGTCATCTGCAGTACTCTCTCCCCAACCCTTTCCAAGCCCCCCTCTCTCCACTGTCTCATTTGTTTTACATTATTGATGAAGGGGAAGAGCAGAGATGTGTTTTGCTTTGACCATATGACAATGCCTTGGGGTTAATGGGATTTCAGTGTAAAGCCAAACTAAAATCGCTGTACTTATTTAAGATATGCACATTCAGTGTAAGTGTGATTATGTAGAATGTCAAATTTCTGATAATACACAACAGCAATCAGTGTTAGTTAATGCATTTGCACTATACAGCAATGAAAGTGTCATATACTATTTATCTATCCTTTTTATAGTCGGTTTAATTTCAGCAGTGCATCCTAATCTGGGTTGTAAAACTTTGCTTGATATTGTACAAGACTGAGCATATCGAAAAATGTTATAACCTTATTCCGTTCTTCCTTTTCTTCCCTTCTCTCTGTTCCTTGTCTAAGGAATGTTTTCCCAGACTCTCTTTTCACCCTCTGTGAGCGCTCTGTCTCTCTGTGGTTACGCACTTCATTTGTCTTCCCCAGGATCAGAGAAACACCGAAAATCAAAATAATCACGGGACATTGAAGTAGGAGAAAGCTTAAGACAAACCCTGGATAACAAGATGACAAAACCTGTTAAGATAGAGCTCTCGAGAAGCTGGCCATGCCAAATAGTTATTTTATTAGTTATTTACTAAAACCTTTCAGCAGATTCTATTATTTTATGCATCAATATTTGTGTTTGATATTGGAAAGCTTTGGGATGTTTGAATTATTCATATGTTGGCTGAATGTATGTGTGCAGCATTTTAATCGCATCCACAGTGATGAACAAAATTGAATAAAATAAGTAAAACACATTAATCGTGAACATTTACATCACTCTAATATTGTATATTATAATCAACTTGTCAATGGTACTTAAAGGGTAATACAGAAGGAGTCTATTTAATACATATTCCATTATGTAAGCCTGTATACGAAAACAGCTTTAGTCATCTTATTTCATCCAGCTGATAAAAGCTTTTGATGCACAGTGGCCGCATAATCCAATGTTATCTTTTTATTAATAAACACAACTACTGCTATACTTTGATTCACTGTCATGTAATGTGTTAAGTATTTACTTTCCTTTATAATTTCTTCAAGCAGTTTCTCTTTTTAAAATACTATTTTTAAACAGTTTTTTTGGTGTCAGCCCAAAGAAAAGCCTTTTCACGCGTCCTTTTACTGCTGCACTTAACTTACCAACCAAAAGATGGAGCTACAGCCATTGGCCAAGGTCAGACCGACAAGGCTGGAAACCAGTGAGCTTCTCCGGGCCTCCCATCGTGGTTTGAGTTCTGGATGTTTGTGAGTGGGCTTGAAATGATCGTAGTGTCAGGGCCGACAAACTGGACAGTGTGGAAAAGTTTGTGTAAGGAGCCATTCATCAGGGATCACTCAAAGTTAACTAGTTAATCTATGCAGCATCTTTAAACGTAGCCACCACTTTTCAGTGATATTGAGTTGAATGGTCGTATGAGTCCTTTGAAGCCTAAATACATATACAGCCAGGTGCAGAGCTAGGTTATATTACATCTGGTGTGTTGAGTAATAAAGATGTGAAAGACAGAATGGCCTAAAATTACAGTTACAGTGACTTGGGAAGGGGAGGAGGAGTGCTGTAACCTTTTCCATGAGGAGAATTGAGGGTTGTGATTGGCTGAAGACTATTTTCCCCTCTCTCTCTCTCCCTTATGCTTCCTCCCCTCCCCCTCACACCAGACCCTGGATGGCACGCAAGGCCCTGACCACCGCCGCAGCATGGCGCCAAGGAGGTACAGAGTTTGTGTGTGTGTGTGTGTGTGTATGTGTGCGTATGTTGTGTGCTTCAGCCAGTTTGGAGGGCCGAGACCCCGGATATGTTGTGGAAGTGTGCAGTGGACAGGGGCCAGACAGGACGTGACCTTCTAGAGGAAGCTCGGCCAGCCCTATAGGCCAAGTGGCTATCAATCAACACCTTTTGTCCCGCCCCCAACCGGCCACTTCAAACACACAAAAGGATCAGACCAATGGCCAGCTCTTTTTGTTGATCTTTAATATAAATTACCAAATTGTAAGACGTTTAGATCAAGTTTCATTCATAATCTAAGCTATTCCTCAATAAGAAAATAAAATGTACAGATCACAGTGAAAAAACAACTAGCTATTTTCATTATTCTTTCACTGATAGAAAACCTTGAAAGTTACTTTTTCAGGTTTGATGAAATGTGTTTGACTTACACCTATTTGGTGCGGAAGATAAACATTTTTGCAGGATTACTGTGATAAATCTAGAAATATCCATCGATCCACCAGCAATCATGTTTGCTTTTTAAATACAGAATGTGAACTAGATCTGTACCAGTCACCTGTAGCTGCTGGACATGATTATTTATTAGTCTTTTGAACCCCACTGTAATTTAGCAGGGGCACTTTCATTACTCCCAATCCAAGGTAACAGCAGATCAAAGCTGTAGGTTGCTTCTCCTCCTCTGCATGCTGTCCGAGGTCTAACCTGCCCTTCGGACAAATGGCCAACAGGTCAGGAACTCAGTTCCGCTGAGGGTAGAGGCCAAAGGCCTGGGACTGACCCTACACTGATGCCACTGTGAACGGTGTCTTATGGCTTTCAGTTTCAGACAAAGTAGTTCAGTGGTGGTGTAGAGACTGTGACAGTGGTGATGATAATGATGAGGCGACGGATTTATAATGACTCAAATTTGTATTGTCTGCATTATTAGTATTCAATGCTGTGATAATCATATATTTGTTAATGTTGTCAATAAAGGGGTCAACGTTTTTTTTTTTTATACGTTTCCTCTATTGTGGTCATTACAGCTAACATCTGTAGGTAATGGGAAGTTTGCTACAATAAATCCTGTCATAAAGTAGAGCAAATAACCAGTTTACTAATTGTAACTACACTTCTGTTGCTAATGATGATTCTATTTATTCCTGACCAATTTTAACTACCCGCTCACTCAATTCTGTCTTGAAACAGAGACATATCTCCACTCCTTATCTCCACTAATTTGGTATTTTTTTGCATTACAGGATATCAATGAAAAGCCAACTGGCCTAATAGGCTAAATATGTGGGAAGAGAACAGGAGTAAAAAGACATATGAATGTCTTAGTGTTGTCCGTGTCTGGGAAAAAAGGGCTAAAGGTGCTAATTAACAGAGCTGTCAGTTGTTCCTTGAAGTGAAGTGAACTTGCCGATAAGCGGAGTGGCTGGTGGAGGAAAACTGACGGGTCCCCCCAAGCCATCTGGACCTTGTTCTCCTAGAGAGCAGGGCTGTGGCACAAAAGGGTATCGACAGTAAGTAATACATAAAGAAAATATGACTTGATTTTGATTTTAAAGCGAAGAAAACCAGTGTCAGGTAACAGTGTTGACAGGTGTTGATGATAAACAGGTAATACAGTTTAGTAAAGAAAAGATTTTGGAGGCAACAGTTTAAGGCATTCATATTTATGTGTTGATTCGTGAATAACCCCCACAATTTGCTTACTAAAATAATATCTGTTTGTGAAAGTTGCCATCTTTTCTAAAATAGCTTTAGATTTTTGGTCATTTGCTCTCTTACACATTTACCACATATAACGTTTTTGGGTCAAATATGTTTCTTATTGCACATTTCGTTCAGACATTTCTTTAACAAAAACAAATAAATGTGAAATCAAAGATGCACAGATCATTAATGTGTAAATGTGAAATCATGCTTTAAATCATTAAATGTGTGGGGTCTTATTTTCTGGACAATTCTAGAAAAAAAACTCAATTTACAAACAGGTAAAAGATTGATTTTCTCCTTCTTTCGTCATCTTCAGCAGTGTAGCTCAGCAGCGCTAAAGTGCTATCCTGTGACTCTGGAGGGCCCGCGTAGCTCATCTTCTGCAGGTAATCAACCATCATTCTTTCATGAGGCTGTGAGTGTTCAGGAGAGACTCTGGATCTCCCCTGCTGCTTCTGCCAGCAATACATCCTGCTACACGTTAGGGAACATGACAACTGCACTCCCTCCCAGCTCATTGCACCTGAACACACTCCTCTATCTCATGACATGATGGGTCAAATCAGATCTCTCACGGCTATACGGTTTGCTAAATCAGCCTGCTTTCAGGGAGCTGAGTTTCGGAGTCATATAGATTATTATATTAAATTACACCTTTGTACATAATCAGCTTGAGAAATAAAATAATTGTGTATTGCTCAAATCTCATTCATCTGGTTTGAATTGTTTTCCCACACAGACAAATCACAAATGTGATTGTAACTGTTCATTTAAGCAAACCGAATTGTTCTACCGACTAAGATACCTGCTGGTTATGCTCTGTGTTGTGAAACGTTTTCAAAATAAAAGAAATCTCAGAGTAATTTTAATTTGAATGTAAACAGCCAAGTCATAGCAGTTGGCTTGGTTGACAAATAATTAAAATTTGAAAAGAAAAAAAACAGCTATCCTCTACATACCTTTATCAAAAAGACATTCCAAGTTATTTCAACATGTATATTAATAACTGTATGAGTTGTTTTCAAATGTTTTATATGACATTTGTTATAAATATCCACTTTTTACAAAATGTTGGGCACACTTAATTAATACAACTGCAAATGACAAACTAACTGTATGATGTATACTTCTTAAAGGTCAAATATGTAATATATTTACTGTAATAAATCAAAAAATGACACTAATGCGTCATCAGATATTAAGGAAACTAAGCTAAGCTGAAACACTAGCTAGCTTTTCTGACAAAAATGCTAATGCCAGCATTTTCTCCTTTTTCCGTGAGGGAAATACTGTTTGTGTTTCTGCCTTGTGTTGTTAACTGCCAGAGGATCAACGAGATAGATTCGACCCGACCTAAAAAAAACCGGCATGTTTCTAACAGTTGTGTGATCAGAGACGTTACAAACCCTGGGTAAATATTGGAAATCATGTATTTGAAAGATGGAGACAGCTTAGAGCCCAAAAGGACGCAGAGTTGGCTAATTTCCTCCTGAACAGGTAAGCATTAGCTTCAGGCTAATTTATCACGGCTACAAGGGACGGACATTTAATGTCATTTCAACATTCGTGTACTCACATTGAATTATATATAGTGACGCTAGCTAGCTAGCTAGCTAGATAGAGTACCCATCCATCCATCCATCCATCGTCGTCCGCTTATCCGTGGTCGGGTCGCGGGGGGAGCAGCTCCAGCAGGGAACCCCAAACCTCCCTTTCCCGAGCCACATTAACCAGCTCTGACTGGGGGATCCCGAGGCGTTCCCATGCCAGGTTGGAGATGTAATCCCTCCACCTAGTCCTGGGTCTTCCCCGAGGCCTCCTCCCAGCTGGACGTGCCTGGAACACCTCCCTAGGGAGGCGCCCAGGGGGCATCCTTACCAGATGCCCGAACCACCTCAACTGGCTCCTTTCGACGTGAAGGAGCAGCGACTCTACTCCGAGCTCCTCACGGATGACTGAGCTTCTCACCCTATCTCTAAGGGAGACGCCAGCCACCCTCCTGAGGAAACCCATTTCGGCCGCTTGTACCCTGGATCTCGTTCTTTCGGTCATGACCCAACCTTCATGACCATAGGTGAGGGTAGGAACGAAAACTGACCGGTAGATCGAGAGCTTTGCCTTCTGGCTCAGCTCTCTTTTCGTCACAACGGTGCGATAAACAGAATGTAATACCGCCCACGCTGCGCCGATTCTCCGACCAATCTCCAGCTCCATTGTCCCCTCACTCGCGAACAAGACCCCAAGGTACTTAAACTCCTTCACTTGGGGTAAGGACTCATTCCCTACCTGGAGAAGGCACTCCATCGGTTTCCTGCTGAGAACCATGGCCTCAGATTTAGAGGTGCTGATCCTCATCCCAGCCGCTTCACACTCGGCTGCAAACCGATCCAGTGAGTGCTGAAGGTCACAGGCCGATGATGCCATCAGGACCACATCATCTGCAAAGAGCAGCGATGAGATCCCCAGCCCACCGAACTGCAACCCCTCCATACCACGACTACGCCTCGATATCCTATCCATAAATACTACGATAGATAGATAGATAGAGTACCCGAGTTGGTTTATATTACTGGACACAGCCAGTGACTGGTCCTGGCTAATTACCGACATGCTAACTGCTAGCTAGCTAACGTTACCTGAGGACCAGGCAACATGGATGTATTAAGAGAACAAGCAAGCGGGCCACGGGCTGTTTACAACGTGTAGCCTGTTCAGCGGCCGTAGCCGACAACGGTGAGTTATTTTAAGCCAAGAGAGGGGTGCTGTAAATTGGGAATAGAGGACAGTGAGCTTGCAGTGTGTTTAGCAATTGTTGCCTTAATTCTAAGCCAATAAAGTGTGTTTAGTCAGTCGGGTGGAGAGGACGGAAAGGCGGCAAGGTAGTGCTTTTTTTTTTAGCGGTTCTCATCGTAATTCTAAGCCTAGGAAGTGTGTATGTCCGTCGGGTGCAGAGGACAGAGGTTGTTGTGTTTTTAGTGTTTCCTACCGTAATTATAAGCCGAAGAAGTGTGCCTGTCAGTTGGGTACAGAGCTCCGCGAGAGCACGGGCTTTTATGACTGTCAACCTGCCAGCATCTAACGTTAGCTAGCTATTCCGCTGTGCTGTGAAGTGGCATATGTCTGGCTATGTGAGACAAGCTCTATGGATGTGGATGCTGCGGTCTCAGCCTGGCAACCTCCTTGAACTTTGAGTCTGGGGAGAAGGGGGCAGGGGAGACGACTCTCTCCAGTATTTTGAATGTGTACTGGAGTATAATATACCGTCTATGGTGCAAACAGGTTATTTACAGGCCAATAAAAGCTGTTGTTCGTTTGTATTGAAAAAAATAATATGATTATTGTGATCATGAAGAGAGAAAATCCAGTATTGAATAGGCCTATCTGAAAATTGCTGCTGTTTCCCCCCCCAGCTTCAGGTTAGTTGTTCTGTATTTTTGTGACCATTTCTGAGTATGTCATCCACCATCAGTTTACTTATTCCTCATGTGAGGCAAGTAGCTATTGTTGGTTGCGCTGGCCACAGGAGATTTTGGTTTGAGAAATCAAAAGGTTGCAGGTTCAATCTTGTGGAGAGGTGAATTAGCAGCATTTGCCCTTTGTTCATTGTTCACTGCTCATTCTTTTTTTTAAGATCATTTGTTTGGGGCTTTTCCCTTTTATTATAGAGTGACAGTGGATAGACAGGAAAGGGGAAGAGAGATGGGGGATGACACGCAGCAAAGGGCAGTAGGTCGGATTCAAACCCGCACCGCTACAGGACTCAGCCAACATGGGGCGAATGTTCTTACTGGGTGAGCTAAAGGCCGCCCCAACTGCTGATGTATTCTTGAGCAAGGCGGATAAACACATCTGGCCAACAGGTAGAATTGTGGTTGGGTTGCATTGTGTACAGAACTGTACAGAACTTTACTCTTGTGATATATCGCCTACTGTTTTAAAGGTTACTGTGCATGAAGACTTACTGCATTATTTATATATATATATATATATATATATATATATATATATATATATATAGTGCGTGTATGTGTGTGTGTGTGTCAGTGTATGTGTGCACACATGATTTGCACGCCTGTTTTCGTGAGACATAGTATTATCGATGTGGTTCACTGGTTCAACGAAAACGGTTGAAATGATATCCAGAGCTCAGACATCAAACACCGGAGGCCAGTTGAGTTATGGTGCATCGATCGACTGCAAGAACAAAGGCAGCGATGGTTAAGGAGATGGAAATCGTGGAAGAAAGAGATAGATGAAGTAGACAGAAGACAAGCAGCCTGGGGTCTGCAGAAAATTCTGTTTGGGGTCTGAGGCTCTGGGGTTTATGTCAGTCAGGATCTGGAGAAAAAGTTGCTCCCTTGAGAAAAAGAGTGGAGAGAAAAAGAGAGAGAGATGCAAGGGGATGTGTGGGGCACTAAGGGTTTGGATGATAGGTGAAATTAACCAGGTCCCTCCTGGCCCAGCTGTCAATCCATTGCTTTCCTTTCTGCTCCTCTACAGTATAACTCTGTAAATGGTTATTTAAAAAAAAAACAAAAAAAAGCAGGGCCCATAGTCAGGTGCTGCTTTGGAGTATGCATGGCTGGTGAGTTTCCGTCTGTCCCTGTCTGTTTTTTTTTTTTAAACCGTTACAGTTGTGTACGGGCACATGCCTGGATGGTGATGAATAACCAGACCCTCCTTGGGTTATCTGGACTTCCTTTAGAGTTTCAAGTGAGAGCCAGATGTAGCTATTCATCTTAATCTTTCCTCTCATTTAGCCGAGATGGAGTTGGGGACCATTTCATTTTTCATTACGTTATCAAACATTAGAAGAACATCTTGTTATGAGAAAATAATCTGTGAAAAATAACAGTGGTGAATAAATTGTTACCACCGCATATAAAATAACTAAAGCAATTAAAAAAAAAAAAAAAAATCTGCAAAGTACTTGGCTGTAAACTGTAGACACTGTATGACAAAAGACGTGTGACCAGGAGGAGGCTTCTTCATACATGTTTAATTTCCTGTAGGCTTTATAATGCTAATGCATTTGAGATGTACTGGGGAAAAAAAGCTAGAGTGTTGAGTCAGAGGAGATGGGAGTTCTTACACCGGTGTAAATGTCATGCTGGGTCTTTTAAAGTGACTATACATTACACACTAAAATATTCAACACAGTCCCCATTTGCCTGATCTGTAGTCCTTTCCTCCCAGATCTAAAATCTGAACCTTTGATATGTCTGACAAACCTTATTAAAAATATAGGTTTTTCTATTAATGAAAGAAAAATGGATACAAAATAGAATCTCTCACAAAATAAAGACAAGTAACATACATCATTTTTACACAGGGCATTTTAGAAAAGAAGCAGAAGACAGGCACTTCCTGCGAGAAGTTATAAATTTGCCTGTCGTGCAACAGATTGACAGCGTGCACCGCTTGCGCGTTCACAATTTACAGATTTTAAACGATGTCATCCTCAGTGATGACAGACCACATGCTAAGAAAATTCTGTCTGTCTGTGGGAAGGGCTGCGCCTCGGATATTAATTTGAGTCAAGAGTAGTGAAGGAGTGTCCAGGCACTCCCATGAGCAGTGTCGTCTCTTACCACATGGTTTTGACTCCATTCCTACTGGCTGGTCGGAAGGTAAAATGCTCATTTAGAGAAGTGACCCAAACCCGGTCTCGTGACAAGCACCTACATCTTCTTTGAGGCTAGTCAACTATTCACTGTTGATATGCTGCTGCAGTATTCATCACATACTGTAGGCCTAAATTGGCAAAATAGATTAATTTATAATTTACACCAAATTTCAAACCACTATAATTTGACAGAAGAATTTTAGCACTTTTATAATCTGTGTTCGACAACCACTAAAGTTTGCCTTTTTGGGGCGACTCATCTGCTTTAATCGTCCCTTCCTCCAAACAAAACGAAGGCATCTTGGACATTGTTTTTGACACTGCTGCATTTCATAGCACATTAAACATTGATCCATGTAACCGCGGGTTTTGTAGGAACAGAGGTGTGTTCAGAGGGCTGTAATGAACCAGGCGAGTGAAGAAGAGAGGACTCTGTGTGCACCGGGCTTGTGCACATGGCATGCAATCCTTGCAGAGAGGCACATGGCTGCAGCACATGTATGTGTGTTCTCAGTGTGCTGACTGCATTGAGCCGCAGTAATTGATAATAAACAGGTCTCATAGCAAGGATTTTATAGCTTTTCCAGTCTTGTTAATTCAGAAAAGAAATGAATTGGTTCTTTCCTCCCTGATTTCCTTGGCTGGTTCCATGAACATACCTTTGTTATGGCCACTGGTGGCCAGGCTGCTTTAAACGGCTGTGTCAATACCAGAGACGGAAATCAGGTGGCTGCCATGTCAGGCCCAACACTGGACAGAGTGTTCGATAGGTGATGGTTGTGTGCCTGGTCACAGCACTGTGTATTAGTTTCCTTTTCCAGCTGCCAGTTGGTGTTGTATATTTTATGATATGAAATAAACTAATATATTTTGCTGCAGTAAGAACAACTGGAGTCCTCTGGCGTATAATAGATAATACTGTAACTATTTTGGCCTGGCATCATAGAATAAATGTGCTTTATTTGAGATAATGTGAAACAAACTAATTGAAGATTTTTGTGAGCTGCCCTGTTTCATGCAAATGGACAACTGAGTTTTGTATTCTTTCAATTAAGCATGTAACCGTCATTATCATATACTTTGAAGCTTGAATGATTTTAGTTGCATGCATGAATACATTTAAACAATTCGGTGCAATCACACACATTTTCACATGCAGATTTCTAAGCCCAGTATGACTCACCGTGATGGGGTGGGCGGGATGTACAAACTGAGTACCTAGTACTTTATGAAACATATACCGTTCTAGCTAACCAGCAGGGGGCATTTGTTCTTTGCAGTAGCCAACTATTTTGTATGAAATCAACCATCCAGATTACAGCCTAACCTCGCCCTTTGTGTGGGGGATAGAGGTTGAACGGTGGTGAGTGGGGCGGCACGAGGAGGGAGGGCTGGGAGCGGATTCTTGTCCAAACATTCTGCACGCGGATTTGTATTCATTGCACCCCTGCTGCTATTGATATCATTACGCGGGGTGCACATGCTGTGAGGAGGGGGCTGGGACTGGCAATGGGGAGGTCATGGAGCTGCAGGCCCTAACGAGAAGTGACACTGGCTCCAGGTCGGCCAAGCATCCACCGGATTTCAATGGGAGCCGCACTTTCCCAGTCAGCGCATTAGATCAAAGATCATTACCTGCTAATCAAAACACATGAACGTAAGGGGCTTCCCTTCTTCCCTTCTCTCTTTCGCTACTTTTTTGCTGAGCCGGGGCTTTGGAGGAGATGGAAGGGAAGACAATGGAGGAGACTGCAACAGCTACTGGACTGGATGGACCTCCATGGCCCCATGAGAATTAAAGACCCCCCCCCACCCTATCACTTCCTGGACTCATTCAGGCGCCTCAGCTGTCCCTGCAAAAAACACTGCTAGAGTTTGTCTAAAATGTCACTAAAAGTTGAAGTTTATACAAAAGTCTTTGACTGTATTATCAATACCTTCCACCATGCTTGTGGCTGGAAATACTTCTGTGTGGACTTTGCTCTTTATCTTTTCCCAGGCCTTGTTGTCTCATTTGGTGCTGTGTCACCGTTGTTAGGTCACTACCTCCACTGGGGGTCAGTCAGGGCATGATCGCAGGACTCTTGTCTCGTCTAGATAGTGACAGAACTCCTGGCTCCTCAAAACAGTCTTGCAACCAAGCTCACGTGTAGGCTACAGTTAGGCTACAATATAGTTGGATATTTGGCTATCACAGCTGTACAACACTCTTAAAACATAGGCATAGCAATATATTGAGGACATTAAATAAATGTCTGTCTTATCTGTCCTACTGTTGCAGTCCTCTCCTTTGGTGCATGAGGGTTCTTCTGAGATGTTCAGAAGAACATTGATGTTGTGTTGTCCACTTAATTCAGTTAAGGGATCTTGGTAGAATTGGGGTTAGGGGGTGGTAGAAATATGTCGCCTCGGGGCAGAGGCCTGGGTCCTGAAATGTCGAACCCCCTCGGCCAATATGGGACAGGACGAGAGTAAGGGAGTAAATAGAGGGGGCGCAGCGGTGGGAATTTTGCTGCTATACTGAAGGCTCCATGGCCCATTAATCGTTTGTTTGAGTTTCCGCCCCAGCGAGCATGTCATGTCTCCATTAGAGAGGGTTTGTTTCTTCTTCCTGTCCGCCTCTTGGCAGCAGGGGGCTCTCACACATCTCATTTAGCTGTGCACTGCTGTCTGGTGCCAGGCAGACTATCCTGTGTTTGTGTGTGTGTGTGCACACACGTATACGTGTGTATGTGTGTGAGTAAATGCGCATGGTGAATTTCATGTTTTCGGGCTACTCATTTCCTAGAGGTGAACGTTAATGCTAATCGAGTTAGGAGGGTGCTGATTCCAATGTGATCTGTTGTACAAACCAAATCCCTCCTAAAGACTGTTTGTCTGACTGACTGTCAGTTACTTAAGCCCTCTGACTACTGCAATTCATGGATTACTCATAATTGGATTACTTTCGTTATGTTTGTCTTACTTTGCTCCCATAATGTCTAAAATAATGAGTAAAGTCAAAAATGTATTTCATTTGTAAGTGAAAATAAAGTCTCACTGCTGCTTTTTATTAACTGCAATGCATAACAGCTACAAATGAGATTTTTATAATTAGATTATTCGGCTGGAACAATACGCAATTTATCAGCTCCAGTTACAGTTTAAAATTGTGTGTTTTGCTTATATGAGCATTTAACATGCTATACAGTAGGAGATTAACACTAAAACTGGGGAGGACTCAAGGCTAACTTGTGTTATATTTTTCAGGCTCATGAATGACCAACAGGAGACATCATATTGTGTAATAAAAGGTGCTGTTAAGAAATTATTTAATTTTCAGTATTGAAGGATAATAATGAGTGAATGGTTTCAAATCAATTAATTCAGTAATTGAATATAATGAACATTATTAATGGGCATGGCTTTTCTAAAAAAATGTAAATCTGACTGTATATTTTTTAAATAATGTATTAGATGAAATACATTGTCTTTGCAAAGATATTCTTGCTAAGATACAACATTCCAGTCAGTCTGCCGACTTACTTATTGGGCTCTCTGGTGTAGGAGCTGATCTGCACTGCCATGGCCTATCTTGATGTTAGTTTGACCTTTGACCCAAGACTATGCTGTAGACATCAGCCTGCTGACCTGTCAAATGGGCCCCTTTATTCCTGTGACCCATGGAGCATTCCCCTTTAAACTGAAATATGGCCACCAACCCCACAGAAGCCAGCCAATTAAGAAGTAGAGAGAAATCAAAGTGGCACAATGAGCCGAGACTAATAGAGTCCTCTTTATCTGCCGCCTGCCCGTCTGCCTGCCTGCTGCCTTAAGGCCGTTATATACTAGACGCAGGGCACGTGGCGCATGCAATCGTGACATCAAAATGACGTAATTTCCGGCCGGCGCGTCCGATTTTCAGCGCGCGAGCACAGGGCGCGCACCAGTCTATTTTTTTCAGCGGCGCACGACAAACCGGAAACGAGAAGCATGAACAAGCTCCTGGGTATCCGGATGCCAGGACTCGCGGAGTGACTGCAAGTCTCTCTTGTAAACTTACTGGGTTAAAATTAGAAAGGCTTGATCTGACGGAGTAGGTCATTGAATCAAATCGAAGCATTGACGGCACTGCTGCTGCCTGTTCTGCCGGTGTTTATGTTTTTCTTCTTCTTCTAGTCCTTAGAAAGAAAAACATCGGTAGCCTTTGCTCCTTAGCGCCACCGCTGTTCAGGAGAAGACTGCAACTAGTGTCGCGACCATCACGCGTGAGTATAAATACTCACGGCAATCCCATGACGTCACATTTGGATGCGCCGCGCGCCCTGCGTCTAGTATATAACGACCATTAATGCCCTCACCACTGCTGCCATTCACACCGAAAAACTTACAATCAGATCTGATACTAAATTAAGCTATTCTTGACAACTTAATGTAGGCTACATAGACTCAATAAAATAACCACCTCAGGGGGAAATTAATTTAGCTCTGAAGAAACTAAATGACAGTTACAAGCACTGCTACATGGGGATGAGTTGAATGTCAATGCGTCTGCTATAAAACAGGTTTTGCAGTAACCACTTTGATATGAGAGGTAGATGAGACAGCTAACAGATAATTTAAGATGTCAAAGGGACTAGTCTTAAAAATCATGTCCGAACAAAGACAACTGCTGAACACTGTGCCTTCTCCAATTACTTTATGAAGAAATAAAAGCAACACAAAGCCAGAGGAACATGATGAGATATGAGGAAAAATAGTATCATTAATCTTGGTGATATACAGATCGGTAAAAAACTAAGTCATCACCCACTGTATTTAAACCACTACTTGTAATAAGCCCAAAGTTTTAGGGCGATACTTCATTGTCACGCTGGCGCCTGTGCATATGTATGTGTCTTGTTAACACGAAGAACAATATGTGATTGAACACCTGCACGCTTGCTGCATACTCGTGCATGTAAATGGGGAAAAATAATAAACTGCTAACTTAAATAGATTTCTAAAACTTTGTTATACTTTAACATTCAGGCAGCTAAAGTGCCCAGCTGTCGTGTTGTGACATGTTGGTCGCTCAGTGCTTCTCTGTGTGAGGTGGCTGTCTTTGCCCTTACTTCTCTTTGCATGTCACTGACACACTCTTCTGAATGTGTGTGTGGATATACAAGGTGCCTTATTGCATTTTTCATTTTCCTCATCCCAGTCCTGTTTGTTTTCTGGTCCTTGTCTCTTTTTCTTTGCACTTGACTGACTCTCAAAGCAAGTGTTTGCATCCCTGAGCAGCTTAGGGATGTGGCATCAAACAAAGAGGACTATTGTCTCAGTTTAAAAAAAGGACAGCCATCTTTGGAGGTGTTTCCCTGAGTGATTCACAACACATTTCGTTTACTTGTTCAGTGGCGGCATCCTTTCATCCCGCATCCCAGAGGGGAATGAAAGAGTGCCACCAAAGGCTGCAGAGTGTCCAGAGCCAAAGAAAAACGGGACAAAATCAATAGCTCACTAGAGTGGAACTATTGCAGACTGTGAGCCACAATTTCTCACCTTGTTGTTCTGAAACACAGCTAATGTTTCCCCTTGCCTCCTCCCTGTACTGGATTGAAATCTGTTGCTTCAAAGATGGAGATGGTTGTCCCTAGTAACCCTTTGTCTGTCAGTCACAAAAATAAACTTTTAAGTATGACCTGGCCACATTTGTTTCTGTCATAGGTTTTACTGCATATGGGAGTCAAAAACATAAAAAAGGGAAAAAACTATTTACATATTAAAAAATTAGACTAAAAGATGATGAAAATATTGCGACACTATGCGCCATCTGACACAATTTCAGGGTAGTTATTAAGGCTGCACGATATGAGGAAAATATGCGCTATGCCCTAACGTTGTTGAATATCGTGATAATCATATAACTTGTGATAAACAACTATTATAATGTAGCCTACTCAGTTCTACTTTACTGCTGCTTTCAGTATTTTGCTAAAATACAACAAATTGCTCCTTAAATTTTAAACAAATGACAAAAAAGTGTAGCCATGTGCTTTGTCTATTAAATCAGGTTTTCTTTTCCAAATGTTAACGGTTCAGCAGATAAAATACCTGTAATACTGTACTATGAGCCATACAGAAAGTTACATGTTATCATTAATAAACACTGTTCCCTCCTAACTCCTGTTACATCATATAAGACTAGGGCTATCTAAAGTTAATTCTTGTTCATTTTGTTGGTTAGATCATTGTTCGTTTTTTGAAGTGTATTAATCCTGATTTTGGGATCCTGAACACGCTGTTCTGTACTACACATGTCCTGTTGCACTCATCTAGATCTCATCTGAGCTGTATTCTGTCATTCAAACACCTCTGAGTTGTAGTTTAAAACTTTTACAGACAATTTAATAAAATGAAGGGTTTTATTTGGACTTGGGTCCACAAATACAGTTAATAGATACAGGCATGGAGAACTGAAGGCTCGATTAGCAACCATTAGCTCTGAGTAGCGGTTAGCTCCAGTTAGCTAGCTAGCTAGACTGCCGGCATGCAACTTCACGAGGGGGAGGCAGCTGGTCTGTGTGCGCTGTAAAAAAAATACACCGTTGTTTGGAAAGAAAATTGAATTTGGATTGTATCTACCTGGGCGGGTCTCAAGTAGAACCTATGTATGGGAAACACTGACAGTAATAACATTAAAAATGATAAGAGTGAGTGCATAGCGGCTGTGCGGGATTTGAGACAACACTACCCTATCTAATTCAGGGTACTTTTTAAATGATAAAGCAGGATGAGGTGCTAGCATGTAGGTAGAAAGTGCCATCACAGTGCCATTACAGTCATTCCTCGGCTGCAGTGATGGTGCAGAGACTCAGAGTGAAGATGCGGAAGACCTGGAAATGATTAGGCCTGTCACGATAACAAATTTTGCTGGACGATAAATTGTCCCAGAAATTATTGCGATAAACGATAATATTGTCGTTCTGAGACCATTTTTATCTAATATAATGATAATGGCATAATAATGCCGGTACACCTTTTCAAAGATCAATAAACTTTTATTTCTAAAGAATATTTAACACTGGAAGACATTTTAAATATCCACAATATGTCTGATCTCCTTTAGTATGTTGTCTCTCACGCTGTTGTACAGCTGTGGAATTGCCGTTTGTGTTTACACACACACACACACACACACACACACACACACACACACACACACACACACACACACACACACACACACACACACACACACACACACACACACACACACACACACAAACACTGGCGCACACACCAGACGCCAGCCAGTCACTTCTGTTTACTGATAGCTAGCGTTTACCTCAGGCTAATTAATTAGCTAGTAAGTGGCGATTTATGGCAGCCAGCCTTCCAAAAGAAAGCACAATGAAATGCTAACAGCTAACCGGGCAAGCTACCCACCAGCAGCATCGAGACAGGGTAGGTGAATTAAAACAATGTCTGAGGGCCCTGTTCATGTCGCACAGACATTTTAATTGCATTTTGTGTCTGTTAAGAGGCACAAAGGCACTCTAAAGTCTGCCCTGATAACTGCCGTTTTAGCTGAGTGGAAGCTAGTGGAGCTGCAGACAGCTTTTAGATGTTGCCTGCACCGATTGGGGTCGGTTTTTTTTAAATCGAAAGTACACGCATAATTATAGCGATCAAGATTAACGTAACAATTGGCCGGAATTCTCCTTTAACTGCAAAGTGCTGCGGGAAACCCTCTAGCGTTTTCTCTGTCTCTTTCCGCCAGGAGTCCCGCCTCCCCACACAAAGACCATGCGACTGACAAGAGGGTTCACTCCTCGTTACGCTAAGGAACCGAGAGTGGTCATCCAGTCTCTTTGGTAGAGAGAGAGAGACAAGGAAAATAAACAAGCATGCAAATGTAAATTATCGCGGCCGGAAAAATTATTGAGCTTATTTTTTTTTAATCATGTGATTAATTGATTTATTGACTATCGTGACAGGCCTAGAAATGATGACCAATTAGAGCAGACTGGGCTTTTTCGGGAGGGATGTCTTAAAGAAAGACAGTATGAAAATAATAATGTGTGTTTTTAACAATAAAGCATATAAACATGTTCTAGTAGAAACCCAAAATACAAATATGAACCTTAAAGCGTAACTCTCGCCAAAATGCAACCTTGGGCCTTTTTGTGAATGTACCCGAGTCAAACTTTAGTTTAAAAGCATAATTAGGACGGAAGCGCCACTTAAGATTTACCGTGTTCTCTTGAGAACATTGTTTGTGTACACAGAATTTACTAAAAAGAAAGGTTTTAACAACTCACTGTAGCTGTTGGTGTCTCCGGTCGCTGTCCATCTCGCCAGTTAAAAATAGTTTGTTACATGTTATTGTTATTATTGTTGTGTACACAAACAATGTTCTCAATGCTTGCGTTAATGTGTAGAGCCCCTGGTGATACTTGGAGCAAAGTTTCATGTCGTGTCGAGCCTTCTTAATGTTTTAAAAATGTTGATTTTGATGCTATCATAGAAGTGCCCCTAGCACTCCCATTCAAAAGGCCATTTGACCGAAAAACGAAAATATGTTAAATCTTAGAAATGGCGCTTCCGTTCTAAATATGTTTTTAAACGAAGGTTTGACTCGGGTACAGTCACAAAAAGATCCTAGGTTGCATTTTGGCAAGAGTTAGGCTTTAAAATGAGCATTATATGGGAGCTTTAAAACCCAACTTTAAGGCATTGAGATTAGAAGAATGTCTAACAATATGAGAAAGTGTATCTATAATTTACAGGCAGTTTGAGTGATTACATAAGACACACATGAAATGATTAGGGAAAGTTAAACTACAAAATGTTTTTGATATATTTATCTATATAAATGAAGTAGACCAATCTCAGCATGGCCCCATACATCATGCACTCGCTCATCCTGCTGAATGTATTTCAAATGTCAGATAAGAGCATCACATTGATGAGACGCAGGCTTGGATATTTTTACCTCGGGATCCACTTCTGTCCATTGACCAAGATAATAAAGATGGACTCAAGCTAAGATTACCAGCAATTCCTGCCAGCCCCTCTCATTTTTCACAGCACTCTCACTGAGCAGAAGGTACTTTGTTAAGTACTTGTTAAGTGTGTTATTCTTTGTACACAAACATCACCCTGGTAATAGCACACCTACACAGCACTTGAGAGATCATTATTGTGAATATGTGTACATGGCTTTTTAGAGACCTTTGTATTCAGACATTGTACACTGAAATTTACTTTTACACAGTTTACCTCCTATAATTTGTTTTCATTAATTTGGTTTATACTACTATTATACATGCACTTGGATGTCAAATGGCGGGCCTTAAGTAGAAGTAAAAAAAATATTAGTGTTACCGTATTTTGGATTTGTTGTAAATTCAACATGCATAATATTTCAAGCGGGAATTTGACCTTTTTACCCAATTTGTCATTGAAACACAAAAAGAGTAGGGCAAAGAGATAATGGTTATTATTGATACTGCAGGGTTTTTTTTCTTCTCTATACTTTTGGAGAATTTTGGCTTTAATCTGTGGTCAGTTGTTCCTGATCTTTTAATTTATTATGCTGTCATGAGCTAATCCTCACAATCTTTGGGTGCAAAGCCAAGAACAAATGTTTGGTTAGCAGTGTTTAAGCGAGCCTTACAACAGTGATTATATCCATAACTGCTCTATTGTCTTTAGTCATTGTACTTAAAGCCCCAAACTGTGGTTGCTGTTCTCTGACATTTTTGCCAGTATAATGTAAAGTGCACATGTTTTGCATTCTAATACAGACTGTGGAAAATGTCCTTTGGATGAATATCATTCCATCTTAAAGGGATAGTTTAGATTTTTTTATATGGGGTTGTATGAGGTATTATCCATAGTCAGTGTATTAAATCGGTTATTTTGTTTGTTATTGTGTGACTTTGGTGTTTTGAACGGGTTAGGAACTAACAAAACTAAGAAACAAACTTACCGATCGATACAACTGTAGACTAGCAACTCAACAACTTTTTTAGGGTGGACCTTTTTTTAGGTGGCTAAAATACATTTAGCTGCTGCCAGCTATCCACAGCACTACATTACTTCTCTTCAAACTGGGGGCATGCCAACCGCCATCTACTGTAGGCAATAAACTGACTGTGGATAAGTACCTCATTCATTCCCACTTCCGAACTATCTCTTTAAAGCTATCTTACACAGCAGTTATGGATTCTCCATATCTTTACTTTACCACATTCACTTAAAATACATATTATTTTGCTTTTAAGCTCCAATTCCCTGTTTTTTTGTATGTGTTGCACTAAAAGTTGTCAATTGTCAGTAGCAGTACCACCATTCTGTAGCACCAGTCTTTTGCACATTCTCACTGATTTTCTTTTGTCAAGGTGGCCCATGTTTCAGCACCCAAACTCTAGAGCAGCTCCAACACTAAAGACGGAGGGTCAAGAGGGAAAGTGAGCCTTGAAAGAGTGTACAGCTTAACCTTGACCTTAGGCTTGCATTACTCTAAATGTGTGTGTGTGCAACTACAGCTGCCCCGCTCGCCACATCAGAGAGTGTTTACATTGTAGGAGAGGTCTTTATCTCCCACAGGCCTGGGGTCCCTCTGGGTGAGTTTATACAGCCAGTACACACACACACACACACACACACACACACACACACACACACACACACACACACACACACACACACACACACACACACACACACACACACACACACACACACACACACACACACAAATGCAGCGTGGCTCAGTGCGAGCCTCCCATAGAAAGAGCAAAGGGAGAGTGCTGTCATACACTCATCCATCTCATCTACATTCTGGACTAACGCCGGGCGTAGCAGCTCTCTCCCTGAGAGCCCAAACACTGCAGAAGTAGGTTACCTACAGTCTGGATCTTGGAAGGAGAGAAAAAAAAGATTGTATAAACTACACCAGTAAGGGTATACATAGACAGAGCAGTGACTATGATGGGAATTTCTGTAACATCATACGTTTTCACAGACTTTAATGGCAGTAACTGACTTCATAAATCATCAGATTCTATATATGCAGCACCTCATTTTTCAAATCTCCTCCAAAAGACTTCTTTGGTCATTTGCGGTGCGAAAACTAGTGGCTCATGTATGACCAAGACCAGACTAGTATAATCTAAATGACACTTAGATAGTATGTTTGTGTGCAGCATTTAAAGACTTGGCTATCATGACTGGTGTCTGTTTGTTATCCTATCAGTCAGTTTAGCCATTTAGTGTCCTTTCAGAGCCATCCATCTTGATAGGGCGCTCTGTTAAGATATGGGACCACGGGGTGTCTTCCATACTGTTACTGTCAACTGTCAAGTGTTAGATTCAAATTTCTAACCAATGCTTTCAGCCTCACATGCCATATAAATCTTTTTCAGGCTTGTGCAACAAATACTAAATCCTCTCACAAAAGACAATATGTTACAAAATCTTCTTATGTGGCATCTTGATGCTTGATCTTGTAAAAGTGGAAATTTACAGATCAAGTGCCAGTTTGTTTTTTCAAGTGTGAAAAAGAAAAAGACCACCAGCATGATATCACAGCCTCTCTCTCTCTCACATGCACGCACGCACGCACGCACACACACACACACACACACACACACACATATTTATAAAAGTGTGACTTTTTCACATGTGTAGATAATAAGCTGTTACAAAAACCAAACAACCTGTCAGGGATAAGATAAAAACAGAACAGCTGATTCACAGACACAAAAAGCTTCGTTATGCTCCGTCCATGGTTATCTTGCAATGCACCTTTACCCTTACCTTGCTTCACAGTGAAACTCCACAACATACAAAATTAACAGCGTTTATTAGCTGTTTCAGTGTCTTAAATACTTCTTTTCACAACAGCTTATAGGTCCAGTTTTCTTCCATTTTAGAGGGAGTCTTAACTGTCCTCTCTGGTTGACTCACTGTCATTCATTCACTGTTCACTTTACATACTTTTCAAACCCACTATGCCTTGATCCGGTGAGTACTGTTGCTGACTAACCCAGAACCCTAATGACATAGAGCAGAGGGCAGAAAAAAGCAGAAACATGAATTGGTATGGATTTGAGAAAACCTACTGGTGAGATATTGAGTGTTTGTCTCCTTGAGGGCCTGCTTCTATCATCACAGAGGGCCTGACTAACTGTGCGGGGCGCGATGGAAGTCCATCTTAGATGATGTTTTTATTGATGGCATCAAGTCACACATTGGCCTCTGTGGAGGTGCCATGCTGGCTGCTTAGCCCGGGTGGCGGGAGAGAGAGAGGGACGGGGAATGGAAGCATAAGGCAAAGGGGGTGGGGAGGAGTTTTGTGGGGAAACTGGCACACAGAGAGGCCACAGTGTCTCTCCAAGAGCAACATGCAGACACCTGCATTTAGGGAGATCAATACCTTGCCACAAACAACTCAGAGTCGCTCTGGAGAATAGCATTTATTGATTTGAAACTGGTGTTAATAGAAGGAGCCGATATCTCTGATATGCTCCACCCAAGTCTGATCTTTTTACGTTTCCAAAGCAAAATTGTAGTAATCCCATAAGAGGCTCACCCATTCTCGTCACCTTGTAATGTAATAGTTACTCTGTTAACAGTATGAAAGACAATATACTTGACTTGCGTTTAGATCAATATAGATTATTTTATAATAATTGAGGAAAACTTATAATCAAAATACTTGACAAATGTAAGTATATACATTTTTGATGTAATACAGTAAATACATTACATAACAATATGTAATATATTTACTGTAATAAATCCAAAAATGACCACAATATGTCATCAGATATTAAGGAAACATGTAAAGCTGAAATACTGTCTTTTCTGACAACAATGCTAAAGCCAGTTTTTTCTCCTTTTGAAATTTTCATTCTGCGACAGAATGTCTGTTTGTGTTGCCCATTTTGACAGCCAGGCCGGGCTGCCAGATATACCTGTAAAAACGCAAACCCAGCGCGCGACAGCTGTAGTACAGCCATAGAAGCAGCAAACAAATGAACGGGATCAACGGAGATAGATGCTTTCCACCCAACCTAAAAAAAAACGTGGCATGTTGCGTGACCAAAGACGTAACAAACCCCGGGTAAATATTGGAGATGTATTTGAAAGATGGAGACAGTTTAGAGCCCAAAAGGACACAGAGTTGGCTAATTTCCTCCTGAACAGGTAAGCGTTAGCTTCAGGCTAATTTATCATGGCTACTAGAGTACTCAAGTTGGTTACTCGCAAAAAGAATTGAGACATAGCGAGGGAAGTGATCCCGACTGATCCTGGCTAACGCCGCCATGCTAATACACGATAACTGCTAACATTACCTGAGGACCAGACAAGGGGGCCACACACTGAGAAATATGACAGAAACTGCAAGTTTGACTTCCTCATAATGGAAACATGCAATTTTACTTTGGCAAAACAACCGTGTAGCCTGTTCAATGGCAGTAGCCGACCAACGATGAGTCATTTTAAGACAAGGAAGTGTGTCTATCAGTCGGGTAGAGAGGAAGGCGAGGTAGTGGTCTTAAAAGCGGCTGTTGCCATCATTTTGAGCCGAGATAGGATGGTTGTCAGTCGGGTAGGCTACCGAGCTCCACGTGAGCACAGGCTTTTATGACTGTCAACATAGCCAGTAACTAACATTAGTTACTCCGCTGCGCTGTGGAGTAATGTCTGGCTATGTGAGACTAGCGTCAAGCAACATTGTTGGATGCTGCGGTCTCAACCTGGCAACCTCTGTGAACTTTGAGTCTGGGGAGGAGGTGCCAGGGGAGACGACTCTCTCCAGTATTTTGAATTTGGACTGCAGTAACTATTTTAAACGCTAGCTGTCAGTATTATATATTGGACCTTTAAAGTTTATACAACAGCAATTTCCAACCTTTGATAAAACAATTACTCTTTTGATAGATTAAACATTATGTAAATGAACCATTTTCACATGTCTGGCTGTGGCACGCATGATAAGTCAATTTACTGTCCCAAAATGTGATGGCCCCATACTGTTGCTTCTAGACGTATTGACCTACTGTGTTGGCACACTGTCTCTGAAGGCACAGAGGGGGCAGGCACGGTTGTTGCCTCACTACCCTTGGGTTCAGTTACTCTGTATGCATGGTATTGATCCCCCAGCAGTTACAAAGCTCCCTGTTGAGTATTCCTACAGAGCAATGGCTGTGGTCACGGCTGAGGTATCCCATAGCTGGTTCGTAATTACCAGCAGGGTTTTTGCACGAGGGCGGGGTACCCTCTTGTCACAATGCTGCTCAATCAACAGTTTTGCATGAGCAGAATATTTACGCTCTTTGTGTCGTGCTGGTATCGGATTATGTGATCAGTGTTCATGCAACCTTGTTTAATCAAGACCTCCAATCAATTTGATCATGTACAATGTGACCATATTCCATTGTGTTTAGATTTAAAAAAAAATCAAAGTAAAAGGAATACAGTTGTACTCAAATATTGTTAAAATTAAGTTGAAACATTACACAGTGTTGGCTAACCTTTTTTTACTTGATTATCTTTTTCATTTCTACTTTTTAATGGTCTCTATGGTAGCTCTTCTTGTGGTCTACAGAAAAGACAGAACATGTAACCAAACAATAAGCCTAGGCTGCAACAAACCTGAAGTATCCTTTAAGTCAATTATGAGTACTTCTATGGTAATGATATGGTAATTTTAAGCATAATAGCTGTCAGAAGACTACCCCATCATTTGATGGCTCTTCTGATTATCTGTTTAATGTGTTGTATTTGTTCTGTTTTATGTGAAGCTAGACAAATGCAGCACATTAGGATCTTCCCAGGACAAAGCAGAAAGAGATGTTTAGATTGAAACAAACCAGCATGCTCAATATCTCTAAGGACTGACACAAGTCTAAATGTGTTCCATATGGGGAAACTACTACCCAGGTGTATGAGAGGGTGTTTACTCGCCAGTCCCTACAGTCTGTACCTGTAATTCCCACGGACTGAGTGAGGAATGGAGGGAGCCTGGCCACGGTGCCTTATCAGTTCTAATGATGAGACAGCTGGAGGCCATTTTCCAGCCGGGCCCAGCTTTGACATTGAAACACTTATGGTCTACCCTGCATGGTCTCCCCATGACAAGGATGGATGAGACGTCTGCAGTGTTAACCAATCATTCAAATCTGGTATGATGGCTTTACTGAGCAAATGCTATAATTTCACTCGCTCTTGGTTATCTTCCATGGAGAGCTGAAGTTGAGAGCAGCTTTTTGGTTAAAAAATGGTCTGTCATTGCAGGACAGTGAACCCTATTTGTTTGATGAAAACATAATGTTAAATCCTGATTAATGCTGGCTGTGATTAAAAAGAGTCTCCACCAAGATGTCATTGTGTAATTGATGAATAGATGTGTGTTCTTTGCACTGAACTGTATAGCATGGTTGGTAAAGCACATTATTTCACCCAACTGAACTGGCTTTTGGGATAAGAATTGTTGCACAGTCATAATTTACCTGTCATTACAAATACTTCTCATCAGTTACTGTAAATGAATTTGGCCCAGAATCACACAGGCTTCCTCAATATTCTTTTACGTGATAAAACCATTTTTCTCACCAGTACCATAATCTTTCCTTGTCAGACTAAAGTGCATTGAGACTCTACCCCGAATTCTTTCCTTTCTTTCTTCATATCAGTCTATTTTTTCATGTATTGGTCTTAAAACTGCCAGATTGTTAATTTGTCAATGCTTTCTTTATTTAGGGGTCTTGATCATAATCACTCAGAACAACAACAACCACTCAGGATCACTTATTAAAACAAGAGCAAATATAACTAGAAAATGCATTTCCTGCAGAAGATGCTTGTGAATGCTGAAAAGCTAAATTGCTAAAGCGAAACTGGATTGCTGGCATATTTGCGCAAAAAGAAGGTGAAGTAGTGGGAATAGTTGGAAAAGTGGGAATGGTTTTAATTAGTAAGAAGTTAATTGAAAAGTTGAATAACACCAATAATGTATTAAACAAACAAAAGTGGAATATTTTAAGTTTAAAAAAGAAAAGTCATAGTATAGCATGTCGGAAAAAAGTGATAAAAAGGTCATAGTGTAGTGTGTCAAAAAAGTGATAGTAAAGTGTGTCAAAAAAAGTAATAAAAAAGTCATAATAAAGTATATTGAAAAACGTCATAGTATAGACTGTTGAGAAAAGGTTAAAGTTCCCATGACATGGTGCTCTTTGGATGCTTTTATATAGGCCTTAGTGGTCCCCTAATACTATATCTGAAGTCTCTTTCCCGAAATTCAGCCTTGGTGCAGAATTACAGCCACTAGAGCCAGTCCCACAATGAGCTTTACTCAGAACGTGCCATTTCTGTGTCTGTAGCTATTGAGGAGGAGAGAGGGGGGGCAAGATGGAGGGTGGGGGTGTGGCCTTGACCAACTGCCACTTTGCTCGTTTGAAAGCCATGATGTCTCTCTCTCATTGGTTGGCCAAATTCTCTGGGCGGGCAAAGCAGAGAAAGGGGAGGTAACCTTGCTCCTTATGACCTCATAACAAGCAAGATTCCAGAACGGCTCATCTGAGCTTTCATTTTCCCAAAGGCAGAGCAGGATACTTAGGGCTCGGTTTACACCTATCACCATTTCAAGCCAATTGGGGACCATAGGCAGGCTGGGGGAACTCATATTAATGTTAAAAAACCTCATTAAGTGACATTTTCATGCAATGGGACCTCAGTCATAGCATTTTGAAAAAAAAAACTTAAAGTTGTATGGTATGTCGAAAAAATCATAGTATAGTTTGTCGAACAAAGACATAGTATAATGTCGAAAAAAGAAAAATAGTCAAAGTATGACGAAAAAAGTCAGAGTATAGCATGACGAAAAAAGTAATAGTATATTGAAAAAAGTCATAGTTTAGTATGTCGAAAAAGGTCATATTATAGAATAAAAAAAAAAGTCATAGTATATTGAAAAAAGTCATAGTATAGTTTGTCAAAAGTGATACAAAAAAAGTAGCTCACCTTGTAGAGCGTGCACCCAATGTACAGAGGCTCAGTCCTGCAGTGGCTGCCGGTTCAATTCCATCCTGCGGCCCTTTAATGCATGTCATTCCCCCTCTCTCTCCCATTTCCCATTTCAGTATAGTATGTCAAAAAAGCCTTTAAAAAGTCAAAATGTAGTTAGTGGAGTATGTGGAAAAAAGTGATAACAAAGTCAAAGTGTAGTATGTCAAAAAAAGCCATTTAAAAAGTCAAACTGTAGTGTGTCGAAAAAAATCATAGTATAGTATGTCGAAAAAACTGTCATGAAAAAGCCAGCCTGGACTGGGTATCAAACCTGGGTCAGACTCTGCAGTGACTATTTGCTGGTTGCCTGTTGGCAGCAGTGCTAATCACTGAGCCAGTGTGCCACCAAAGAATTTATGTTGAAAACAGTAAAGCAAAGTATGTCGAAAAAGCCATTAAGAAGGCATAGTACAGTATGTTGAGAAAAGTCATAGTACAGTAATCGATAAAGTCATAGTATAGTATGTCAAAAATAGTGGTATAGTATGTTGAAAAAAGTGATAAAAAGTAATGTCATAAAAAAGGATGAAAAAGTGACGTATGTATGTCGAAAAAAATGATAGTATGTCGAAAGAAGTCAGTGTAGTACGTCGAAAAAAATGATTAAAAGTCATGGTATAGCACGTCGGAAAAAGTCATAGTATAGAATGTTAAAAACTATTATAGTATATAAAAAAGTCATAGCTTATATATGTTAAAAGAAAATTGAAATTTGATTTGACAACAGAGTTATAGTATAGTATGTCCAAAAAAAGTTATAGTATATTGAGAAAAAAAAGCCATTTAAAAAGTCAAATTGTAGTATTGTAGTACCCTAGGTCAGGGTTAATATGAGGAATGCTAACCTATGCTATGATCTCGTGTCATGGGTGTTCACCTTGAACTTCACAAATAATGTAATTTAATTAGGCAATAGAAACACAGGCTCAAAGGCATTACAATAAATAGCTTTCAGTGGTTTGAGCGTAATAGTGGCAGCATGGGCATACATTATATCTCCATAATCCATTGTAAGTGTAAATAAAATTGTGGATTGTATATGTTTTTTTTCCTTTTTTGAAAGGAGAAACACACTAATCTCCAATTACTAGTGTTTGAGTGATCGTCTTCTATCTAGTTCCTAAGCGTTTATAATGTTCTACTGTATCAAATAGATCTCCGTGAGAGCATGGATCAGAGTAGGAACATAAGTGGTTCATGCTCTTGTGAATTTGACACATATAGTCTTTTTAATGTTTAGAACATGCTTTAAATTAATAAGAGGGGTGTGGAGGTCATTAAAAACAGACTGTAACCTGGAGATGGCCAAGTTTACAGTATGGTATGGTCAGCATAAAGACTGTTGTTGCAATGTTATTTAAACATATTTTAATATATAATATTTAAATAATGAATATATTTAGATCTATTTACTCAATGCAAAAAATATTTATATATTGAGTAAATAGCAGGGGGACCGATATTGATCCCTGTGAGACACCTTTATCGTCCATCTGAGGACTTGATTTGAAAACATCGGTAACAGTAGTCTGAACAAGCTGATTTGAACTAGCTGTAAACAAAATCATCAGAACCCATGGAAAGCAGTTTATTTACCAAAATAAACTGTAGAATCAAAGGATATTATTATCCTCCAGAAAGGCATGTAGTTGTGAGTCACCAGGATTTTACACTGACAGGACATCTTAGATTTAGGCAGATGGTTAAGTCACAAAATGAACATTTCCCATCTCCGTATGGACATGGATTAACAGCTTTCCCTCTGCTTTCTAGCTCTGAGACACTCTCTGGTTCTCACCCTATCAACACTGCACCATCCCTGTCTGCCTCTTTCGGAGGACGCTCCCTGACCTCCCCCCTTTCCTCCCACTCTCTCCCCAGGACTATGGCCAGGAGTGGTGCTGAAAGACTGAATGGTGGGAGATGGAAGGGTCTATGCTCCCATTTCAGCGCTCCCATCCCAGGACTTGTCTCAGCCGGCTGCAGAGGCAAAAACCGGCTGCCGTGCACAGATGCTGATTTCACATCACAGTGATGCATGTCTCCGTTGATATGCTGTACATCTTACATGAACCAGAAAATGTGTTATCTGATGGAGGGCTCTACTAATTCTAGACTGACCCCCACCACCATCTCATCAGAAACCTCAGGCCAGGCATCAGACATCTGCCCTGGAAATGTGCCAGGAAAAGTGTGCTAGACTTTATTTTATCTGCCAGCAAGAGCAATATTAGCATTTGCCTCCTTATGTGGATAGCCCAGATGCTCTGTCGATTGAGGCCCAGGTTGGAGCCTCTTTATTAGAATTGCATGGATAAGCACAGGTTATTAGGAGAACCTCTTTGTCCCTTTCTCTCTTTGTCTTTTTAGACTTAGACAGAGCCTTCTGACAGTGATGTCTTAGCTGGCTGTCCAAAGGTTTTCAAAAGTTTCTAATGAAAGACCTTAAGTTGCAACAGTCGGAATTTTCAAACAGATGTTTGTGACTCTTGCACGAGATGGATTTGATTCTGTGAAAACCCTCTTTGTGCGAGGGGCTCATCCATCTGTGGTGATCTGTGTTTCAGTACATCTTAATAAAGTAATCCCCTCCCTCGTTTTTCTACCCCTAGGAATGCTCTTGTTCTTGCACTCTTCTCCTTTGTCATGCGGGGCACCCAGACTATGTTTTGTTTAGGTTTCAGATTTAAGGTTGACTGAGGCCATGGCTCATCATTACTCTGAGAAGACTTGTTTTAATTTTCTCTCTGCTGAAGTAACAAAAAGATGTCGGGTTTACTGAAAGATACTTGATGTAGTTATAAGGAATTCAGTGCTGTTCCAATGTGCATGTACTCATTTAAGTGTCACATAAAATAATAAACAGTTCTCCTAAGATTGGACTACATTTCATCATATTCAATCAGTTAGTAGATAAAAGCATTGTTTCTTTTCATCCTATCTAACTCTATCAGCACAGGTATGGCAAAGATATACACTCATAATCCAAATAAACCAGCAATGTACCAGTGTGAAGTTTCATTCGTCATCCAGGCTTTCCATTTATTAGACATTCATTTGTTTTCCTTCTGACATATCACTAGACTTTCAAGCACTGACCATGATAACTGGAGCAGTGGCCAAAGGTTCCAGCTCCTCCCTTTGAAAAGCTGACCCGTTCTTTAAATGTTTAAAGAGCCTATTGCATCATCGGTTGTCGCCCACACGTGCATGTTTGGGTGAATCGCGGGGGATGCAAGGGGGTGGGTGTTGTGATACATCATGTGTTTAAGCAGTGGAGGGGAGGCCCAGGTTGTGCGGGGTTAATCACTGGTCCTCTCTGTGGGCTGTGCCGGCTCTCGGAGAGGATAAGACTGGCGGTGTAGGGGCATCTGGAGCGCAGGGGTCACATCGCTCACTTCAAAGGAGGCTGGGAGTCTAGGTCACTGTTTCTGGCCATGGGGTGGTTGGAGGGATTGGGAACAGGATTACGGGGAGTAAAAGAGATGAAGACGGACGGGTAGAGACAGTGAAAGATAAATAGTAGAGAAACCAAGAGACTGTGAGGGTCAAGGGATGGGGGGGGGGGGGGGGGGGAAGGGGAATGGACAGTGTCATTTTTGTAATTTCCTTTGAACGTTTCAATTTCATATCTTACCTGCTTTCATTATCTGTTCAATTTATCATATGTTCAAGTTTTCACCAGTTAATTAACATTTCCATAAACAGAAGTGAGTGGAATTTAAGATGACATACACGAGCCTAGAGGGCATGATACTATCATCTTTCATGCCGTTTTGATTTATGATGTTGTAAAGAATAGTATTGTTAAGACCTGGTCAACTATGTGGTAATATTTCAACAACCATCTATTACAATTTTCTCGCTTGATTTGCTTGCTGGGGTGAAGTACTGCACAAGTTTTTCGTGACAATTTCAAATTTGCGATGGAAGTTTTTTTTTTTTAGCTGTGTTACACCATCCACTTTTATTTAACCCTCGCTTAACTAAATAAACTGTTTTAGTATTTGTTATTATTTATTAACCTGTTAACTTGGTTGTAGCTCTGAGAGAGAAAACTGATGCTCTCTGTGGATTGATTATTTTAGCATGTAGCACTTGTGGCCACTGGAGGTTTTCAGTAAATGTACAAACAAACCTTTATTCAAAATCTTGAAACTAAACTCACTATACTGAATGATCATTGTCGTTGACCTAATCAGTAGCTTTTAGCAGAGGAGCTCCCCTCACTGGTGCCTGATTGCGCCCTTGTCCACTCAGCCGTGATACACAGTATGTTACTTCCTTGTTAAAAGCTTATTAAAAGACCACGAAAGCCACAGAAACAGGCATGATGTGATAACTGTCAAAAATAGTTGGCTACTGACCTATTCCTTGTATGAACAGTGCTTGTATAGGCCTAGTTTTGTACACAACAGAGTGAAAAAGCTTGGACTACCAACTTTGTCCAGACAGCAGATATGTAATCCCTTGGATAATCTACAGGGTAAAAGAATGTTGGGAATAATAGTGTAATTTCTTGCCACCAACAAGTGCATTTATCAGATATTTACTCATGTCTTGCGTTGTCTGTGTCCCAGGCAAATAATGTTTGGTTTACAGACACAAATTGCAGTACAGTTTGAAGGCCCTGCACACCCACACTGGTGTTTCCAATCATCCTGATTAGACCTCAGGTTGAAGGTGGGAGGAGATATGATGAAACTACATAATATCACAAATGAATAAGAATAATAAAGGTGTGATTTATCCTACCCTGACTGGTGCAGCAAGGCAAACAGTAGAGCCAGTAAGATGTCAATCAAACTCAACAGTAATGAGGAGGTCCAAATAATGAAATTCACCTGTGAGGGTTTACCTTTACATAGCACAAATATATCTGAATAAAATGGAAAGAGAATTTAGCATGAACTGACAAAAGAACACAACTTTAATTTTTTTTAAATTTATTGCAGGTATTCTGTTATGTACATGTTTATTTACAAAGTTATCCATGTGTTTCAATCTAATTTTCATACTTTTTGACAGCTGTATCTGTAATCTCCTGATTTCTATAGAAGTATGATTAGAAAATCCTATAAACAATAAAAAACAGGCTATAAAAAAAAAGAAATGGGACCATCTATCTTTGATACATGCAGGAGCAAGCTGATTTACAGAGTTGAAAAATAAATACTATTGACAAATAGCATTCTATCAACCGTACGCATTTAAAAATTTGAATTAACATACCTCTAACATACACTCATTTAGTTTGATTTTCAGAGAAGTGCCATTTTGGGGATTAATACAAAATATTTTAGAGCACAAGCATTCACTGAGTACAGCATGAGACTGCATGAAACACAACTAGAACTTATACAAAGATAAAAAATCTCCTCCAAACTTTGCAGGGTTATTATGTCAGAAAACCTTTTCAACCTATCTGAAATTATGATGCAATACTGCAATGCTGTAGTTTGTCACGCACATTTCCCCCATGGAGAGTGTGTTATATTGTACAATCCAAATAAATAATTTTGCAGGATGGCAGTGCTGAACAACAACAAAACTATGAATGTCAGGTAGCTTGTTTATTCATTACTGTGTACTGTATGTTGGCATGGAAAATAGGTTTAATCATATAGAGATCATACATTAAACACATTCAGGGTTAAAACCACATGTGTTGCTTGTGTGTTTGTCTTCACTAAACAGAGCATGATTTAATAGTTTTTGTAATTGCAGTATTAACCCTAATCAAAGTGACAATGTATAGTGTCTGCAAAAGTTTTAAGTCTAGGGTTTAAATCTGTTATTGTGATCTGAATTACATCAGTTTCTTTACTGTAAATCTACCTCCATCAGAAACTGAAACAGTGATCAACACATGCTCTTTCAACTTAATGAATGTCACACTCCAACTGCTAATCTTTATGTAGCGAATAATTACTACACTTAAAGCTGAATTCATGATTTCTTTGTCCACTTGAGGGCAGAAGAACACCACAACAAGGCGACAAACCCACAGCCCTGACATATTATCACCTTATAAATTGGTAATGTGTTAGCAACCCTGTTCCTAATTACACATCCAGACACAGAGGAACATTTCAACAATTCTCAGTGTTTCTGGACATATGACTTCCATACTGGAAGAACAAGACAATATGTTATGTTATGTCCCAATCCAAAAGTTATCTGTGTGAATCAATCTCAAATCGACCTAAAATGGATTTTGTAAATGTACGTCATTGTATTAGTATGAATATACCTGAAATAATGAAGCCAGGTATAGTTACAGTGTGAAAAAAAATATGTTCGTAAACAATTTAATTTAAGTGCTGTCCTATTTGTAATTTTTACTGTCATGCTTCTCATAATGGCCTTAAGATAAAATTCTTGAGGTTCATGTAAATGTACCCAGCAACAGGAGAGATTTTAAGAGTAAGCAAATTTACCAAAGAGCTGCATCAAAAGCTCCCATCTGCTTATTAATTTTAACGTATAGCAATTTGACCACAAAGTAAGATGTTAACTACAAAAACTTAAAAGAAAATGAGAACTCAGGATAATGTGACAGGAGACAAATGTCCCTTTTTTTTTTTTTTTGTTTTTTTTTTGTTTTTTTTTTGTTTTTTACATAAATTCGGGACATGAACACAAAACAAGAGTTTTATACTTTGACATCCAAAAAACACCAACGCACAGGAAGGCCATCAACTTGGGGACTGCTGGCAAAGCATCTAAAGCATTTCTTGTTCTTCTGTTCAGTGTCCTCTGTGTTCACTTTCTCTGCACCTAAAGAGTCTTTGTGTATGTTCTGGTCCAGCTCCACTTTATTCATGTTTATGTTATTTGCTTATAAGTGCAGATGCTGTCACAACAAGTTAAGTGATAGGATGTTTGCTTTCATACTTCAACACCATCTTACCAATATCCACTGCTGTCCGTGAACCAACACTGATCTCATTAAGACGATCAGCTACGCATCCTCTAAAAATATAAATATAAATTCTAAACCCTGCCTTATTTTGGTCCTTTTATGTTTTTTCCTTTTAATATTTGTATTTCTTGATTGGGGAAAAAAAGGCTCTTTTAGCTGTTCTCGTTCCACTCTGGCATGATGCTGACACTATGTACAGTGTGGTACTGGTGTGGCGATAGTGTACGTGGTAGGCCGTGTGTATAGAGGTACTCGTTTCCCTGTAGGCCAGCTGCTGGCGACTGGATCCCAGCCCCAGGACTGCACTGGCGGCCCAGAGTCTGGTGGGTCATGGAGCTCTGGTACATGGCAGCGTGGTGGCCATCGCCCAGCTGCGGAGAGGCGTGTCCCCCAACCCCGCCAAGTCTGGACACCAGAGACCCTGAGGTGAAGTGAGCAGAGAAGTGCTGGTAGGGTAGCCGGTCCATTGGCTGCATGGTGGTGACGGAGCAACTCCCATAGGGTGAAACGCTGGCCCAAGTGTTGCAGCTGATGTCCTCTAAACTAGGAACTGGCTCAGCACCCTGGGTGGCGCTGGCATACATACAGGCCTGTCGCTGACTGGATTCACTGCGGTAGGGCCCAGTGGCCAGGCCGAGGCTCTGGGCGTAGCCAACAGGACGGTAGTAATGGTCTTCCTCACTGGACGAGCTCTCCAGATAGGCCTTCTTATAGCTGTGCTCACCTGAGTGACAGTCATCCTCCACTGCAGGGAGAATTACAGAGTGAAATAACAGTGTTACCCAAGTGTTATCTTTAAGTGCTGTAAAGTAAAAAAAAAAAGTGCAACTCCATGTCAATAACATGTGACAAACCTTTTTGGAATAATGCAATATTGGCTTTAAATTCTATTCAACTGCTAATTAATTGACACCAAAACAAATAATTAATTCCCACTATCCGGCTGCCAATTAAATGCTAATCATGAAAAACAAATATACATGCTTTGTAAATAAACACATAATGTTTGAGTAGTTTTCGCTCGGATGATTATTGTCCATTTTATGCACATACTTTATATACTTTGCACTACTAATGTGCGCTGTTTCTGAAAAATAAATACACAAGTAGAAATTTAGTATAATTTTGTATCAAATCTGTATAAAAGTGGACATAATCTACGTGAAGAAATAGATTATTATTACTATATATATATACTTAGTGTGCCCTTTTATATCGACTATAGAAAGTAATTTTAAAATACATATGTCACCCTTACTTATCACTGTGATATGGGTAGTTACTTGCCAAATTACCCAAAACACCCAATTAATTAAAACGCCTCAGCTTGCAAGGGCGGCTAATACCGCATGCAATACAACCATCAATGGATATGGATACTGAGTGCAGTAAAATTGATTGTCTTTTTGATACATCAGTCTCCCATATTTGTCTCCTACCTTTCCTCTTGATGCAGTGGTACTCCTGGCCGTGCTCATGTGGCAGGGGGTAGGAGCCCGACTGAGGCAGCATGTCCTGTGAGGTGCTTGTGACCCCGTTCTCACACTGGGAGTACTGGGAGCTCAGGGTGCTCGGGGTGGCCATGCCCTGGACCTCCCCACTGAATGGGCTCTGGCTGGAGCCCACTCTCTGGCGCACTGTGCTGCGAGGCACTACTGGATACTCCTTGGTACTATGTGCAGGCACACACACAGACACAAATACAGTTGTTAGTAATTATCTGCAGTTGACCCCCTAAAATATTATCGTAAAACAGTTTATTCCAAAAAAAAAAAAGAATATCAGTCGTTTATTTCTGTACAGTTCGATTCATTGAAAGATCTGTTCTCAAAGACGGTCAACAACATTCACCATCAGAGAATCACAACCACTTAGGACACACACAGAGAGAGAGGCTCCACTGGGGAAAACTCTTCCCAGTGAAAACGCCAGCATGTATTTCACTCCTATTAATCCACAGGATCTGTCAATAGATCATTTTGCTACTTTTGCTTCTTTGCTTTCAGGGATCTCCTCAGTTGAAACAGTGACCTGGTTTTGCAATAAGCTCTTCCTTCAACATTGTAACCAAGAGCAGACGTGCATAGCTTACTGTACTCGGCAGGATCGGACAATGACATGTAGGATTGATAGTGTGGTCTGGAGTCTTACCATGCTCTAAATATTTGCAAGTTTTGATAGGTGAAATGCATTTCACTCAAAACGTTGTATTAAACTGTGGCACTTAGTCTGTCTGATACAATCAAATGTGTGATTTGTTTTCTTCCAAGTACTTGAAAGTACAAAAATCTCCCCAGATTTCCACGGCTTTTTCTCCAAAGCATAAACCATGACATTAATCTGAAATGCTTAATTACTGTGGCTCAGAATAAAGGTTATGGGAAGGAGGTAGGATTTTAGCACCTTGTGGAAAAGCCAAACAGCTTTACAGTTGTTGTCTGATTTGAATGCACACAACATTTGTATTGGTTGCCCAAAGGGGGAGTGGGTGGGCCGTGAGTTTCAAAACCAGATATTCTCCTTTGAAAATGTGTTTCCACGCAGTACGGACGCATGCTCCATCCCTCATCTGGACTGAATAATGGAGAGAGAGAGCACTGTGGTCGTGCATTGCCTTGGCTGCCGGACCAAGCCATACAATCAAAACACACACACACACACACACACACACACACACACACACACACACACACACACACACACACACACACACACACACACACACACACACACACACACACACACACACACACACACACGGAACATCCTGGTAGAAAAAGCTGTGCAGAAGGGCAGAGATGTTGTAGTCGTGTTTCAGAGGTTCTGCCAGATCAGCCATAAAAGTCTTCTGCATGAAAACTGGCCGGATATCAAGAACTACACTTACATCACTGAAAATAACACTCACTGAAAATAACACTCATAACTGGCTTGCATTTTGGTGATTGAAGGATTACAGTAAAGTGGGGCTTGTTAAGTGACAGAGTGATCAGGATGTCAGTCATCCGTTATTCATTTGACATCATTCAGTTTGTGTCAGTGTTTCCATGTATCATGGCCCAGGATCAATTAAAGAAATACATTATGAATAACCTAGATCGGTTCACATGCTCCAAAATGAACAAAATACAGATTTAAAAACTTTCTCTATCTACCTTTGCATTCTGGACATTCGGTGCAGCTCCATGTCATCACTTCCACGAAAGCCTTTTGCAAACGGATTGTTCTCAATCTTCAGCTGGGTTATCTAAAACAGCAAAAAGACCTAATTAGTAACATACTGTGCAATGCAAGCCATATGTTGTGCTGGTTGTGTCACTTACAAGTACTATTCTATTTGAAAAAAAAAAGTTGTAGTCCCAAATAAATAACACGTGTCACCTTTTTGCCATAAAAATAGGAGCTATTTAAATTAAAAAAAAATGCAACATTTCAGTATGTGCTATACTCTCACAATAGAAAAGTCTTCTTTAGCATGAGGCTCAATGATAGTATTACAACATGTTTTTGTCGAGCTGAGTTTTGTGTTGTTGGATGCATCTAACTGCTCACAAGTTACCCAAGAGAACGAAATAGATCACATTTCCAGAAACCTAGATGCTTTTAGGGACCCTAAGATAAAAAAAAATTCAATTAAAGCATGTCTCAATGAGACATATTTTCATTGCATAATTTATAATGTTACATTTGACAGTCTCTGGCTTAACAGATAGTTGGCGCATGCTTGACAGATGCAAATAAGGTGATTTATTATGAATGTGTTTTAGTAAAAATGTCTTTGTAAATATACAACAAAAAAAGGGAAGAGAAACACCCTGAAAGCAAGTTAATCCCAAAGAGGTTAAACACAATCCGGGGATATCCCTCTCATGAGCAGTGGTTTCTGGCAGGTAATGAGTTGGCAGCTCTTGCGTGCTTCCAGCTTTCTGACAAGACTGGAGGTTTGTCTGTACGCTGGCTGACACTCTCACCAAACCTTGTAAAATCTCTCATGACACTTCGCTAGCTTCTTGTTAATACACGCAGCCTGGCAGCGGATTTACATATTGTTTCATCTCTTTTTTAAAGTTAGGAATAAAAAAAGGGCAGAGTCTTGTTGCACTCTTTTTACCCTCTGCGGGCCTTCCAAGACGAAATACAGCTAGACAAATAATAACTCATTCCAAGTGATAGCTGGAGTTCAGTTTACAGAAAAAGAAAATAATGTATTTTGCAATTCGCAGTTCTCCTACTGACTGGAGTCAGAGGGTTGAAAGAATCAGAGCAAAGAATATGAATACTGTTATTTGAGAGTACATTCAAGACATTCAGGCAAAATTAATTCACAGCTTCTAAGACCACAGTTTTACTAGACTGTGTCAAACTATGCTCATTAAAAAATACCTATATAAACATATTTCAAGATGCTTTTGGCTATTTTAGTTCATAGAGCTACTTTTAAGTACTTCAAATAAAATGTATTAAATACAGGCCAACTTAAATATAAGATTTGAGTTGACTACTCATTTTTCACTTTTTTATTCTAAAAGAAAACATATCTCAGAAAACAGATTGGAAAAAATGTTTTAATTGCAGCAGTGGCAGGAAATACTTGAAACCAGAGACTTTGACCATTTTCATTAGCTGAGAGTCTAACAGGTGAATTGGACACATGCCTGCAGCACATATTGCTTTGGCAGATGTTAGACTGTTTGATTAGACAGTTGTGGTAAAGTGCCTGCAGATCAGAAATACTTGTTTTTCTGCAGGTCTGGAAAGTCCCAATAATTAGCCCGGGGTTACGATCTCAGCCCCCAATAACATGTTTGAAAATAATGAATGGTTCTACAGCATGTCGTTCATTTGTGCTTCCTGTTCCCAGAAACGCAGAGACGTCTGATTGGCTGCGGGGACATTATGAGCTTTCGCCCCTCTCTCCCATATTCCCCAAACTAAGAACATATAGGCCTACATGGTAACATGATGTTAAACAGACGCTGTTTACATATATCTGTATTCCAAGACACCCCCCCCCCCACCCGGAATTTCTGCTAAGTAAATATTGAGTTTATTTCGACATCTTTCCCCCGAAATTCTCAACTAAAGTGATAAACAACTGTGAAATCACACATTCATCTAACTCTAATTTAGTAGGCGACCCTTTTCTAAATTGTTGTGTGAATTAAAAAGCAAGGAAATCTTCCAGATTTTCAACTTTTACAAACTCAAAGCAACAATTTTAATTTAGGATACTAGGCCTATTCATTAACGTTATAGGCTACATGTTACTGCACCGTCAACTGCAACAACAGAGCCGAAACCTCAACGGAAAGAATTACATAATAGAAGTGAACATTTAAAACCGTTATAAATAATATTAAATATATTATAGGCCCTTTATAATATAATGTAGTCTATTCTATTATTTGATATATTTTTCAGGTCAACATTTCCGTTTTTTGAGAACTTCAACAAAAAAAAAAAAAAACTTAATGTTGCGCATCTGTCACGCAAAAGGTTATTTTAATTAATAGAATAATATAATAGCCTACGGATAATCTATCCGGTAATCAAGTTCATGTAGTATGCGTTTTTCTGCAACTGTAAAATTGACTAAGAAACAACAACACGTTTTAAACAAATAATTGGCACTAAGTATTTCAAAGTGTTCAATTTTTAATACTATTATTATTACTATCGTTGATTATTATTATTATTATAATGATGCGTTGTTGTAGTTTCTCTTGTCATTAGGTTTGATAGGCTCCACTGGGGATTATCCGGTTTATCTGCAGCTTGTCTCGCTTTACAAAGCGCTGCAGCCCTGGAACTTGGAGAAAAGTCTCCTGAGGTCAGACGTCGTCTGGTCGGGTATCTGAAGGTTCCTCTCGTCTGTCAGTGACTCGCTGTGATATCAGAGACTTCAGCTTTACTTTAACCTCACAGAGAACAGCGCCCTTCATCTCCTCTCCTGCAGTCAGCGCATCCAGTCACAGTTCCGTAAATGGAACTCTTGAAAAACAATGTTTTTGTTGTTGCTTATTTTTTAGTTTGAAAGGGAAATTAAACTTTTACATAATTTTTGTAATTTGTTTAATGTGCAACACGTAGGCTATTTCTGTTTGTATTTCTGCGACGTTTTCATTTGTTCGCCATGTTTTAAAACATTGTTACAATTAAGTCGCCTAATAAAAGACGCCGTGAATTCAAAGTTGCTACTTGCTATACGTCACAGGCTGCAGCGGGAATTAACACTTGAGAAAATCCCAAAATAGCCCACGAAGGACTCACCTTATGGTTCTGATAGGACGTAACCGCAATGAAGGCTGTCTCGGGGAAGACGTGGGTGCAGAAGGCCGTGTTTTTGGAGCCGAAGCCGTTATTTTCATCCGCCTTCACAATGTGGATCCTCGGCTGATACTTGTGCATCGAATTTAGGATAATCTAGAAAAAAATCGAAAAAGTGGAGCCTATCGTTAGATACTTGATTACATGTCATCACAGCAGAACACCCTTTCTAAAAAAATAAAACTCGCAGAAAAGAGAAATAGATACACAGTGTAACTTTAGGGTTTCTTAGTAAATGCTTAGAAAAAAAACTTTAATTTCCCCTTAAATCCTTTTTTGGCTGCATGCATCAAAACTTTATTTTGCTTTGGAGGTTAGGTTATTGTTGCTCATGTGTTGCCACATTTTCTACATTTGATGAAAGCTTGTAGGCTAACACAGTTTACCATTCTGCAATACATTTCAGGGCTTACTTCCAGCACTTTCATCATTACAACATGTACCAAAATGAAACATATACAAGATCTGGTTGAGCCTAATGACAAAGATAAAAGAAAGTGTGTGTGTGTGTGTGTGTGTGTGTGTGTGTGTGTGTGTGTGTGTGTGTGTGGGGGGGGGGGTGTACTTTGTGCAATTTAGACATTAAAGGGGGGAAAAGGCAAGAAAAGGCTTGGCAGCAACTTGGGTCAAGGCAATATACTTTATTAATCTCACAGAGGCCCAATAGATTCAATTAAAAATGTTTGTAAAGTTTGAAGAATGTTATTTTTTTTGGACAAATTAGCCTACATGTCTGACTAAAAGGTAAACTTTTATTGCACAACAAAATGTAATGAAAGTTTTACTGCTTTCATTAATATTTGAAATAAAATTGGGCCATGTGCGCTCTCATTTTGTTTTAGATGGCTTCCTCATATTAACCTTTCTTCTGACAAGTTCTTTTCTAGCCAAAACTGAAACAAAACATCCCCCGTTATGCAACTCCAAACTCATTACTGTATGTTTGCAGATACAGTAGTCTACTCACTATATTACAATGATTACAGTACTGTGAGTAGATGAGCAGTCCCGGGAGAATGAAAGGACAACATAAGCATATCCTCTCTCTTTTTGCTCCTCTAACCTGGCTAACCTAGTTTATGTTAAGTCATGACTACTACCCGCGGCTAGCATGGCGACATAAAGACGCGTCTGCACAGCTGAACTTGAGCCTTGAACTTCTCTTTTGAGGCCCTCTCATCCGTGGGTCTTAAGTCTAATTGTTTTGACGGACCAGGGAGTCATGGTCATCAGCCCCAAGGAAATCTAATGGTTTTTATTTTCATCAGATCCACTCTTAAAGATTGAAAAAGGGGCTTTATTTTCTACCACTCCTTTTTTTTTTTTTTTTTTTTTTTTTACACCCACCTACCCCCACCTTTCTGTCCCTTAGGCATTCCTCCTATGTGTTATCTTAAAGGTTGTTTTTGTACCTGCCTTTCACTGCCAGCATGAGAGGAGACAAGGGATCACCCTGACCTGCAGTACCTGTGGGGGCATCCTATAGCATTAAACAGACATAACCCACAAGTCCTTTCTTAGAGCCAAGTGAACCATAGGCTTACATAGGCAATACACTAGTTACCCATTATCAATTTTCAGCTGAACGTGATCTTATTTCATGGTGCAATAGGTTTTTGTAATGGGCAGAAACTGGGGAAAAATGGCTTTTCAACTGCCTGCCATGCACCTTGTAGATGCAAGGTGATTTAATGGAAGTTACTGACCCTGATACAATGTCAGCTGAGTGTATCATTTTAGTTAGATAAGCAAGCTGTGGAAGAGTCACTTGCAGATGGAAACTTTGCGTTTGCTAATTTGACAATAACAGTAAAGTGGTTTTAGGGTTGCATTTTGCTCTGAGGTGAAAATAGTTTTACCAAAACTGAGCCTCAGGATGAGAGAAATTAAATCGTGTTGCTGTATTCCATGGTAGCTCTGTTTTGTTTTAAGTGTGGGATTGCATTGGTTCCTGTGTTGTGAAGTCAGGTCATTGTGCAAATGAAAAAAAAAATAACCACATGTTCCAAGCAGCACTACCATTCTGTTTGGATTTGTAAATGAGGCTTTTAGTTCAGTGAAAGAGCTTTTCAAAACGATTTGAACACAGTGCAGAGAAAAAGTAGGTTAAACAAAACATTTTCCCATGCATGCATTCATTAAAGGCTTACTTGAGGTCTGCGGAAATGCGTCCAAGATTGGACAAACCACACAACAATCCCATCAATGCAAAGATGTCATTCACGGGAGCTAAAAATGTCTGCCACTAAGACACATTAGAAGTTGCGTGGAAATATGTAAATGCGCATTTAACCCTGGAACACAGCACGGTCCACCGAGTGTGGGTTCCTGATGTCCAGTATGTGTGTTAGTAGGGAGGGGGGGGGGACCACCCACTGGGGCCCCAGCACACGCCTCGTCTCCCTGGCCCGGCCGCTGCCCTGCCTGGGTCCCTGTATCTCTGTTTCCCCCCCCCGCCCCAACCTCTAGATGATAGTATTTAATGATAGTGAGGGATCACTTTGGGTCCCGAGCCGCTGCCCTTTGCTTTCAAGTTCCACCACATCAGAGAGTTTCCCCGAGCCTCGGGATCAGCAGGCTTTGTACACCATCATCTATTGCTCATCGCACACTGCCATTCAAATGTAAACAGTGCGATCCTCACACTTCACACTCCACCCTCCTGGCCAAAACATGTGTGGGAAGACAGGGAAGACGAGTGCAGGAGCAAATTGAGGGGGCAGATGAATAACACTGAGAAATATTCCAGGAGTTGAGAAGGAGATCAAAGCAAAAACTGCAGCTTTGTATGAAACCTGAGACAAAAACAAATAGTTTTTAGGAATTCAAATACAGGAGGAAAAAAAAAGTTAAAGTTTTTGTTTAAGAAGTATTTACACCCTTTCCTAAGATACTACAATGTAAAGATACATTATTATAAGTGAAGGTACTGCATTTAAAGTTTTACTTAAGTAAATGTACAGAAGTATTAACAGCAAATATAACAAATGTAAGTACTTATGCAGAGGCCCCTTCCAGCGTGTTGTATTGTTATATATACAATACTAATGAATGATTTTTACTGATGCATTCAGTACGCAGCACTGTAATGTTGCAGATGGTCAAGGTGAAGCTCATTTTAACTACTTGTGCTTCTGAAGTAACTACACTGTAGCCATCTAATACATTTAGTGCATAAAAAGTACATTTGTGTAAAATAAAGTGGCTTAAAATATAAACACTCAAGTACAAATAGCTCAAAATTGTATTCAAGTATGTTGAGTAAATGTACTTAGTTAGATACTTTCCAAAACTGCAGCAGTTTTTTATTAAATAATTAAATAAAACCATTTTCACCATGTTCAAAATGCATTATCCTCAACTAGATTGCATTTGTCATAAACTGTACTTTAATGACCAAGATATGATCAAGTACTTGAAACATTTACAACATACAGTCGTGTGAAAAAATGAGGACACCCATGCTAAAGTTGACTAAAAAGGAATAAAAAAAAATCATCTTTTGCAAATTGATCTTAATGCCTTAATTTAAAAAAATCCAATCTTTAAGGACACCAGTTTTCTTTGTGAATGAATAATGTATTGTAAATAAATAAATGTTCTTCCTTAAAATACAGGGGGCATAAGTAAGTACACCCCTATGTTAAATTCCCATAGAGGCAGGAAGATTTTTATTTATACACATCATCACATACCGTTCACCATACCTAGAGATTGGCATGGGGTACTTTCCATAAAATCATCTCTCAATGCAAATCAAACCAGAAACTAACTGAAATAAAACCATGCCAATGTCTAGGTATGGTGAAGGGTCTGTGATGATGTGGGGCTATTTTAATTCCAAAGGCCACGGGAACTCTATCAGGATGCATAGTATCCTGGATCCATAAAATACTGGCCTTTAAAAATAAACATCTGCCTGCCTCTATGGGAATTTAACATAGGGGTGTACTTACTTATGCCCCCTGTATTTTAAGGAAGAACATTTATTTATTTATGAAACATTATTCATTCACAAACAAAATTGGTGTCCTTACAGGTTGAATATTTCCTCATTTTTTAATTAAGGCATTAAGATCAATTTCCAAAAGATGATTTTTTTTTTTAATTCCTCTTTTTAGTCAACTTTAGCATGGGTGTCCTAATTTTTTCACATGACTGTGTATGTGCCTGTGTGATGCCCATGTCATGTCACTCGTTCTGCCTGAGCATATCAACAAAAATTAATCTTATTCAAAACTACGATTACACAGTTTACATGATTTTCTACAAAAAACATTTTCCATCGCAAGTTAGTGGTATACAGCAATTTAGGACACAACCTCTTGACATATCAATTGAATAAAAAAAAAAAAAATAAAGCTAGACAATTAACTGTATACAAACACTCAGGCCCCATTGGGCTCAGCCTCCCTTGTTTCCTAGGAGACTCCTCACAACAGGCCTGAGCTGGTAAGCTCAGTCTGCTGACGCGTGTCCAACTACCAGACATTTCTAGAGAAAAACGATCAACTCAGGCCCATCCTAAATGGGTCCATTCAACATCAGCAATATGTTTTGGTCTCATGTCTCACTGCTAGTAATTATAAGTCATCTACAAGTTATTTCAACCAGCTGGACCAACAAGCCGATGCAGAATATTTCTGGCCAGCCACCAGCGTTTCATTTATGAATCCCAGGGTGCTGTCTCCCAGCACAAAAGAGGCCAAGCCAGGAACCACTGCAACCAATCAAAAACGCACTTTAACCCAAAATTTACAACACTGCTCACATTCCGACAGAGCTCCAGTTTCATTTCACCAGCTGGCCTTTTGCAATGCAACAACCACGATATAGGCGCTATATGGATAGAGAGGGGCTTGTGTGTAGCAGTCTCATTTTAGACTCATCATCAAACTGGAGTACCTGTAGCTCTATACATAGTTGTCAATCTGCATTCAGTAGGAATGATGATTGGAATAAATTAAATATTATCACTAGAGCACTATAACAGGACTGCATGTTTTAGTGTTGCTTATATGGTCAGCAAATAAACCTTTTCCTCATCAAATTCGAAACTTTTTCAGTTTAATCCCTCTTATCAACGTTAACACTTTTAATAATCTCTAATTCAATTTCTTGTGTTTTCCACATTATTTACCTACCTCCTTAAAACCAGAGTAGCTATTAATGTACCGTTTGCCAACCTCATAATTGCTTTTTTCTCCTCTAATGACTGGGCCTATTAGTTAGGGAGCTAATTATTTGACTTTTCCGTTTCTACAACAAGCCTTTGGCCTCAGTGTGCTCATCAACTTAGACTTTTATGAAATGACCTGACGCCAACAGGCCCATTTGTTGATGAAGTAAGTGATGTTTGTGTTTTGGGTAAGACAGGAATCACAAAAGCCTGAGGCCAGATAGAGAGTGTAGAATAATGAGGAGTTTAAGTTAGGAAATGGATACCATACACAGTCCCTAACTGCTGAGGGAAGAGGTGGGTGGGGGTGCAATCGCCTCTTGCTTAAAAGAAATGCCCAACTGTTCCCCTTTACTTATCTAAGCTGACTTCCAGGAGGTCTATAACGTTAATGCATCTAGGGGTGATATAACCAACCTGGGCAACAGAAATGGAATCAAATTAAATATGTTATTTTTCTTTACCATCAACGATGACAAAGAGTCTAAACTCAAATTAGTTGAGAATCAGAATCAGAAATTAATTTTCTCTACACATCATCGCAGAGACTCAAATCAGAACATGTACGGTATTACACTGTTGTCATTGTGTGGTGAATTGCAATATAAGGAGAAAATTACATATTTATATATGTAGATTCACATTGTCAAAGCACTTATTCATGTATTTCTCAGAGATACAAGTCTATCCCTTTTGCTTGTTTTGGGTTTGATTGTTTTCAATGAAGAATTAAGTGCAAGAATGCATAGTTAATTTGTGAAATCGATAACTTTTTCTGAGATAATTTTATTTATTTTTGCCTGACAGTAAAAAGAAAAATGGATTATATTTACAGGAACTTTTTTTCTTTTTCATTTTTTTCAAATCATGATCTTTAAACTGTAAGGCCAATAGTTGTGTACACACATGGTAATTCCAATATACAGGACGGGCAAAGAGTCTTAACAAAAACACCTACAACTTCAAACCTAAACTAAACTTAAAACAGTCTTTTAAAATTGAAATAATGCTCTATATAATAATAATATCAATTATAATACTATTAACAATTATGATATTCATAATAATACTATTAACAATTATAATATTCATAATATTACTATTAACAATTATAATATTCATTATAATAATACTCATAATTTATTGAATTCATTCATTTGCACAGTTCGCTCCCTGTAACACGTTTTCCAAATGTAGCTGTGTGAGTCTTGACGCCTCTGATGTTGTCTAGTTTAGCTCGTGATTTTCATACTAAATGCGTAACGGAGTTTTGAAATTAAACAAAGGAAAACAATCGTTGCTCAAAGCTCAGCTGTGCAAACCAGCACTTGTGTTGTAAAAGCTGATGAAGATGAGCAGAAAGGGACGACGTGTGCGTTTCAGTGGCAAGCCTCCCTGCTGAAGTGCCACTGAGCAACACACCAAGCGAAAAACATACAATACATTCCCTGGACTTTGATCAATGCAGCACCAGGCTAGCATTCACAGACATGTGGTTACATAGTATATATGATAGGCCTAGGCACCTACGTGTCCGAACGGGTCCAGGTGGTTGTTGGTCAGTTTCAGCTTCTGGAACGAGACGAGCTGCCTCATCCAGTGCGCCCCCGTGGCGGGAGAGTCCGGGTGGACGTAGAGCCTGCCGGGCATGGCGGGCTCTGCCTTCCCAGTCACAGACCTGAATACAGCAACACAGCAACACAGTCACACCTTGGACTGACAGGACAGCCGCCAGCTATCAACCATGCAGCCACTGAAGTAGGCGGACGTGCTCTTAGTGCAAAATGTTAAGTAGACAACATTTCCCCATCATTTTTATTTTTTTTAATTTTTTTTTAATTGTCAAACATTTGAAATTATGCAGAGGGATATCTGAATTGAATGCGACGTATTTAAGAGAAAAAAACATCAAACTAAAATAAGAAGAAGAAAAGAAAAACGACCAATCGGGACAGTGTTGCTAGTTGCCTTGAGGATGTTTCTCTCCTGGTCAAAACATTGCATTAGGGCTTCTTTAATGCAAGAACTTATAATTATAAAGACTACTTTGAGAAGTTGGTTTTGGATGGTCAGAGGTCAGACAAGAGCTGGCAGACGTTGTTTTCCAACATCGTTAGATCAAGAGGAGAATTAGTTCCAGGACATGCTTTGGACAGGTCATTATCGGCAGTATTGGCATGTGATTATCCTCTATAAGTATCCCCTCATTGAAAGGCGCTGACCCAAAACAAGAGATTCCTGACCAAGGTTAGAGAGATCGACATGACACTAAACAAATAACCTTGTTTATGCCCCGCTGTGAAAGACAGTCTTGTTTGCAGTGCACATATAGGCTGGTACAGCTATAGGAAAAGTCATCAACATTCATTCAACAGCTCCGGCAAAAACATTTCTCCCCCGCTGACAACATTTCTTGGCAAGCACTAGAATGTACACAGTTCATAATTCCCTGTCGAATAATATCTCCACTTCCGATTCTCATATATCAGGGCAACAATACAACATTTCCCGTTGGAATAAACTCCAAAGAGAGTAGGCCTATAGCTGCGACCCTCAACACAACAACCCCCATTATTGTGAAATGTCGTGCGCGTAGTAGGCCTATTTAAGAAACGTTTGAAAGTGCAAGAAAAAGTCCTCAAAAATTTACATACCATTTGTTATCGGCGAATTTGTATCGATGGTCATCCGCAGGAACAACGTCCATCAGGAGAATATATTTAGTTTTGGGGTTTAATCCCGTGACTTTCACTTTGAAGCTGGGGAACATTCGCCTGTAAAGGACAAAACACGGTTTATGGCGCTGTATAGTATTTCTGTCAGACAGTAGAAAAAGAAGGCGACATGTAGGTAAACATAGGCTGTGGTTTGTTTTAGTGATTTTCTGCTCGGTAGAGGAAAGATTTCCATCCAATTTAGCCATTGTCAGACGTTTAGCGGGAACAAGCATGCATTACAAAGTTTTACAAAACTGTGAATGAAAACCAATGTGTTTTCAGAATAAATCTTATGACTTTCTCGTTTTTAGAATTATTACAATTTGCAAACTAAATTATAATGCATACAGTCAGGTCACGTTTGATGGTTTAACATGTCAAATAAATGCCTTGATTTGGTTTGGAGAGGTACAGGCAGAGGTAACAACTCTTTTCATGGCCGGCGTTGGGTCTGAGAGGGACCTGCGCATTATAAAAAGGTTTTTCACTGCGGGCCAGCTTTTTTTTTGTAAGATCCGTTTAGTAAATCATTTGGATATTTGGTATCTGTCATATTGTATAAAAAAAAAAAAAAAAAAAACAGCACATAATGTGAGTAAGCCTGAGCAGTCTCACGAGCCAAAAGGAAGGATTGAAGAGGACGAAGGGGAGCTGCTGTGGAACATCATTTCACACCAAAAACAGGAGAGAAATGACTGACGGGAATATAATGTAGACTTTACGCAGCTGTGTGGAAACAACTGGCGTCTGCCCGCACTGGAGAGCACAGTGAAATGTTGCTGTGTTAAACTATAAATATGCATTCATTTATAATGGCAACCCACATGTGAGCCAGCGGCCACTTTGACATGAGCAGACACTATAGCGGTCATCATGCATATATATGCAATGCATCACACTCAGCAGACGAGCGCTATGTGGACTGGATGCAGTCTGAGGGCAACTGTGGAGCAGACAGCGAGACACATGTACAGTCCCTGCATAACATGTTGCTGCTAAAGTGTTGTCACGTTAAGTGTCTGCGCGCACACACACACACACACACACACTCACACACACACACACACACACACACACACACACACACACACACACACACACACACACACACAGCGTTTGCAAAAGGCAGAACATATGTTCCTGAAATTAATTTATTTCACTGAATTTAAATAAATGTTGAGTAAAACAGACTCAAACTCAACGGGATTTTACACCGGAGGACATTTGCTCTCTCTCTATTTGGGCGATGGTATTGCATTTCCCCCAAAGGGCCACCCAGACTATAAAATGTAGGCTATATGCGCTGGTGATGTTGTAGAGCGCTAAAGCCTCCGCCAGATGCCCTGTGTTTTCTCTGTGGTTCCTCACACTGTATATTTCTAAATACACACACACACACACACACACACACACACACACACACACACACACACACACACACACACACACACACACACACACACACACACACACACACACACACACACACACACACACACAAAATAAATTCAGCCAGGCCTATAAACTATAGTACATTTTAATCCTAGGCCTACATACAATTCATACGTGCAGCCTCATCAGCAAACAGACATGCAATCAATAACCCCCCCCCCCTGTTCAGATTAGTGGCTTCCCGTCATAGTGATAAATACTTTTTTTATATTATCATCTTACCTTCCGGCTTTGGTGATGATCATCTCCGTCCCCACCTCGTCAAACTTTGTCCAGAGTTCCCTCTCGTGCAGGTAAACTTTTATTCCCTCCATTCCCTTCAAAATAAAGCATATTAGTGCCCAAAGTGCCCACCGGATTGCTGTAATAAGCCTATAACTTCAATTTTACGCAGATGTGTCAAACATGGTTTTGAGGCCTTCTGAGTTGGTCAAAAGCTGCCCAAAAGGAAATTACAAATGCCAGTCAAATACACATTTCAATTTTCAATTTCAGTCTAAACAATAAATAATGTAGGGCAATGTAACCCTTGTTTATTTACTTATTTAATAAGATCTGCTCTGTAATTATGTAGTCTTAAACCTGTTGGGCATTTATAAAACACAATTAAACAAACTAGGCCTATACAGTATAATAAGGCAAGAGTTCATGTCTGACGATTAACATATTTTCCTACATAATGTATTAGTCTTATAGTTCTAAAATCTAGTCTAAAAACAAGTTAAACTTGTTTTTCTGATGTTTCACTCTTCTAAAATCAGTTTCTTTGAGCAACGCAGTGAGACAACGAACACTTCACTAAGACAGACTAAATATCGGATCCAAATTAAGTTATATATTAGTTAAGTTATATATATATATCTGTATAAATATACTTTAGAATAAGTCAAATTAGTAGAATTATTCCATCACGTTGGCAGATATTTTCATTAACAGTTCGCGTAGGCTGTATTTTAACACCTCGAACGACAATATAGTTAGCCTACTTGTTCGGACGAATGTAAATACTTTCTTTTTTTCTTTTTACAGGGACCCCATAAGTAAGTGGAAGCAGCAGTGACACTGAGGCCTACAGACTGACTGATACTGACCTGCTGAATGTAAGTTGTCTGTGATGATGGGGATTTGCTTGATGTCCCGTTCTGTTTCTCTGATTTATTATCGGCCTGTAATTCCCTTGAATCCGAGCCACCAGGAGAGTTTTGAAGGGCAAAAGTCTCCTCTTGGTCCGCCATGACCGGAGCAACGAAAACTACTGTCCCAGCTGGAAGACCCAAACAAAGATGTCAGTGTGTGAGACTGGATCTGCTTATCAACATTGTTACAGTGATTGGAATGCGTCCATATACACAGACAGACAGACAAACACAGATGAATTTTATGTTGGGACAATAAAGGTAGTCTACTAATTTTCGGAAGTGTGTGCTATTCTAATAACCACAGCATCACAGTAGGTTTAGGAAAACATAGCATATAACATACCAACTTGAATTAAAAATTGAACAGCCAATTCATTTGTTTAAATAAGATGGTTTGGTATCATATGTCAAGACGCTTGTCACCGATGTAGCTTTATTTTGAGAAATGAACAAAGAGATTATTTGAATTAGAGGAAGGTGCACATGCAGTCTATAGAGTCGCTCACACTAGGACCCCCCTCTTTAGAAAACAATATTTCCTATTCATGCTCCCCAAAGAAAAGACATGAGCGTTATTGTTGTAATCCAGGACACAATGAAGCCTAAAAAACATCCCTCTACACTAAAACGGTGTCACTTCTGCAGAGAGCAACCCAGAGTAGCCTAGCCTATACTTCGATGAACTGCAACAACGGATACACGTAGCCGGTGAGCGGGATCAGCTTACCCTAAAAACAAAAACACGTCGTGGACTGGAGTTGGCACGGCGGTGGCACAACAGTCTTCGTCTTTAAAATGTTCAATGCCCCGTCCCGAATCAGATAATCCAGTCGATTTGCTCAACGAAGCTGCGCAGAATCTCCATGAATGCTTCTTTTTTTCCCCCTCCTCTCTCAGTTAGTCCAGATGTCCTACAAGCGGAGCCGCGAGCGCGAAGACCCTCGCGGAGCTCGGTGACAGCTTCAAGGCAGAGCTCGGTGCCTAATCGCGCATTTTACAGCCGAAGAGCGTTTTGTGAGCCGAGCCCGGCGATAGCACCTAGCAGTAGTAATCTGTAGCCGAGTCCCAGAGGAGCAGGTCCGTCACCTCCTTCTCCCTTCTCCCCTCCTCTCTCTCCCAGTCTCTGCCTTGTCAATTCTACGCCTCCCCTCTCTCTCTCTCTCTATCGCGCGCTCCCACTCCAACCCTCCACTGCGCATCAATGACCAACCGTGCGAAGCGGAAGCGGAGTTCGCGACGTAGATCAGGGGGTGGGGGTGATGGGGGAGCAGTCTGCGCAGGAATAGCATTGGTTTATACACCAAAAATAATCCCTTCCAGGCACCCACCCCAGTTCCTCTCCTAAACCTCTCAATAATCCCAGTCTGGTAGAAGGAATTTACTCCTCCATGCGCCATTACGCCAACCATAGTCTCCAGACAATATAGAAATCACGTTTATTAAGCATCATCAGATATTGTGGGTTAACATGTTGTCTCTGCTTATGGCCGAAGGAATGATTAATTGATTAATCGAGCATGTGTTTTTGCCTGTGGTTCTGTTAGTGCCTGTTAGTGGGTAATTAACAATAGGCCTACCAATTAACGGACCGTTAGCTCAAGTAATGTTATGTATGAACCGTGGACCATTCCCTGCACAGAACAGCTACAGAGAGTAGGAGGCTAAAAAGACGCAATTAGGTCGGAATTGGATATTTGTCCCCACAGTAAAAACACAAGTCTGGGGCAGTCGGTGTAAGCTATGCTTGGGCCTGTGGCTTCACACAGGTTTAGTCAGCACACCGCGGACCGTTTCACTGGACACATGGACTTCATATTCTGACATCATCTAAAGATCACAACTAAACGTATGGAGCTATGTTTGCAATGACAGCGCCTGGTTAGACACGCAAGCAGACGCGTATTCAGACAGAAAAATATCCAGGTAGAATGGGAATCAGCCTTAGTGGTTTGAAATGTTACCATGCCAAATTTCTTTTTTACTAGTGTTGTCCTTGAACTGTAATTGTATTGGATGGGGCTTAATTCTTCCCGGGCTGATCATTGGAAAGAATATACTTAAGCAGCATATTTGATTTAATAGAAAGACAGGAGCAGTATGACAACACACAACTTGCTCAAGTCTTATTTGCATTTTTTTAAAGGCTGTTATCTGATTACGCACGCGCCCACAGAGTCAGTTTCGCCATCATTTGGTGTAGTACAGAGACACAGTATGAGGTGGATGTTTGCCCATTAGCAAGCTGTCAATAATAGGCTACTAACACTTCTTGAGTAGATATGACGGGGAGGACTGGAACGCGGAGTAATGATAGAATAGTAGCATAAGCGAGCCTGGTGTCGAAAGCAGTTTTGAAAGTATAGCAGTTAAAATAACTATTTTATTTCGAAACATGTAAATTAATCTTTAAGATATTCGGGGATGGTAGCTTATGTCCAACAACGTTGTCCTGGAAAAGGTAACAAAAGTACATTTGAATTAATTTGGATATCTGGACAATTCCCTCTAAAGCTTATGGCAAATGTTGCCCCTGACCAAAAAAAAAAAAAACACATTTACTGAAGTGGGCTGAAACAAAACGGAGCTAATCAGTCTCACACACAATTTACAAAAGTTTTAAATATTTAGCTGAGTTTGTAAGGTATTGCACACGCACGCAAAAACACATGCACACAAGCACGCACGCACGCGGGCTCGCACGCACACAGAGCTCCGAAGAGCGTTCTGATGGCATGCTTCTCCATTACTGTACTAACACAAAAGACGTAACGATTAGCTTTGCAGAACTTGGAAAGGGCTACAGAGCACTTTTATATTGCAATAATATTGTTTTCAAAGTGCAAATACAAATAGAATACAGGCCTCAAATGTGGCCTCATACGTTCCTGGAACACGTAGGCCTATGGTTATTGGTTGTAGCGAGACTTTGTTTTACATTACAGCGTGATTGCCTGATAATAGCCAACATAAACCTCATGTTCGAAAATAAAGAGATAAATACAGAGAGCGAAGGAAAAATTGCATTTCTTTGAAAGAGAAAAACAGAATAGCGATAAAAGAAGAAAACAAATCGTCCCGTCAACAATCAAAAAAGGGCATACCGCCTGGGTCAATAGAAATGAAATGTCACGAGCTGAACACTTCAGTCTGGCGCTGTAAGGTCAATATAATGCAAAGGTCGATATAATACAGTTGGAATCTATCACTAATAAGTCTATAACATATTGGAAGTTAAGAATAATCCAAATTGATAATCAGTTAAATATAAATCTAAATAGCCCAGCAGCTGTGGGCTACATCCTATATCATCATTATGTTTTTCATGGTTCCGTTTTAGCCATATGGCCTACTAATTGGCATGAAAACTCACATAGGAGAGATGTTGTAGTGAAACTCATTTAAGAGGAAATGACCACACGTGGAAATTGATTGAAGGCCTAATGAGCAAGTAATAAAAAGAAAAAGCCCAAAATGCAACGTTTTGCTCATTTAAAATAAAGGCTCCCTTCACAAACAGATGGCGTGAATGTAGAGGTGCAGCATGAAAGCTTCACCCTACAGCCATTAACGTAAAGCTTTTGAACGGTGCGTCACACAAACACAAAAACTGGCTTGACAATGACAAAACAAAATTCCGTAATTTTGGCCACTAAAAAAAACAAGGGTGGGAATTTAGAGAGGTATTAATAGTGTCACACCAAATAGACACGTGGGTCGATTTATAAAACGTATTTGTTAATAAACAATAAACCGAGATTGTCAATTATTTGATAGGGGTAGCACACAATATTTTAAAAAAAAAGGTTTCCCCTTATGAGTGTAATAGCACACTGAGTTACATCCCTTGGCGAGAAAATTAAAAAAGAAAGAGCAAGAACAATGGATGTTAAATTACACAAGCAGTGTAAAATAAATCGGCCCTGATGGAGACTGATCAGCCACAACAGAAAAAAGAAAGGCACATGTAACATGATAGTTTATTAAAATAAGCGTGCAACTTAAAGGTAAATTCAATCCAACAATTAGATATTAAAACTAATAGCTTTTTGATATTATTGTATCAAAACACATTAAAAAAAAGCATTGATTATCTGCGCATCAGTGTATGCAGTAATCATTGAACTTAATTAATAAAACAAGAAACACGTTTACAGTATTTGCCCATCATAAACAAATCACCTTTAGTTAAGTTAAGTAAATACCTCATTGGGAGATAACGTACTAGCAAATTTAAGACTTTGCAAAAAACTAAACAAATTACCTCAAATGTTACTTAATGCAATACATATTAAAAGAAAATTACAGTGTGAAGTAAAATTAATTTAAAAGATAAAAGGACTGAGGAAAACAATTGCTCCACAAAGGCATATGGAGGTCCATGCGTCAGGAAAATAAAATTATAGCAACACACACAATTTAACAAACTGCATACATTAAATCATACATCCCAAGATTATATCTTTATTTACTCCAAATAAGACAAAACACTTTCTTTTTGCATACTCCTCCCAAACTCATAGATTTTAGAAATGTACACTGTGACTGAGCTTAAAAAGTGAAATATAGCATTCTATATTTTTTTTTTTATCACTTAATGTGTTTGGTAGCAAAATAATGTAGCTGATGAAAATGAAAGGCAGAGGAAAAGCTGCATTTTTGAATAACTTTCTCTACATTTAAAAACAAACAAACATGGAATCAAATCCTTTCTATGGTATAATATAGGTAGTCTCTCAAATAACCTGTTTATGTACACAGTAAAGTACATAAAACCTGTCCTCACTTCTAAAATAAATAAATCTCAACATGTTGCGTGACCATGCTGGCTAATTACTATTCACTCTGAAACATAAAATCTAAATGTAGCCTGGAAGACATACAATGCATCAGCCACAGAAGTCAGTAAGCAACAGTATGCTGACCGGTGGCATTTAAACAGTCTCACCGCTGCTCTTGCTAGACCGTAAATCTGCAGCATTAGAAATCAAACCATTGGATGCCAACAGTGTCCAAAGCCCATTAAGGTCATATCTTAAAAGCATGTGTGGCACAAAACGTTCCTCTTGAAGAACTACAAATTCAACTCATTCAGGTGCAACTGACAAGGCGCCAGAAAATAGAATATTAAAGGGGAATACAAGCTAAATGCAGCATTACAAGGAAACAACCAGGGTTTCAGTGCAACATGCACACGCACACGCACACGCACGCACGCACGCACGCACGCACGCACGCACGCACGCACGCACGCACGCACGCACGCACGCACACACACACACACACACACACACACACGCACGCACACAGGTTAAATATACTCACCTACCTCCTGGCTGTCCAGTACTATTGAGTGTGTGGTCTGATGTTACCTCTTAGAGTTGCTTCAAGTCTGGTGAGACTTCAGCAGACAGGCAGGTGAAAGTGCTGGTGTGGCTAACCACCAGTCCAGCCAGGACTCCTGAATCAGGGAGGGGAGCCCGCCCAGATGCTCCACACCAAAGACCAGCTGTGAGGTTTGTGGCTGAAAACCCATCCACAGTTTGGCTCTCAGGAGCCAGAGAAGAGGAAAGAGGGATAGAAGGAAAACAAAAGCTGCAGAGATTGCACTTTTTTAGGCTATATCTTTTCCAGGTGGCACTAAGGAGTCACCTAATTTGACAGAATAAGTATGAATTTGAAGTCTCTTTATTTAAAAAAAATTGATAAATATATTCATTCCTGCCTGCACTGTGTTTTCATTCGCACTCTGCAGTATTAATGGGTCCAACACAAGCATGGAGTGTATTTTATGAACAATTTCTAAAACATAAACAAAGGAATATGGTGAGTCATTCTTGTGTGGATAAAGTTATGTTGCTTATGAATCCTCAGCACTCAGCTGTTTGTATATTCCAGTGTCAAATGAGGAGACAATGCAACTACACGAGTACAGAAGCCAATACTGTTCTACAGACTGCACCTTTAAAGCCCACCCCCTGGATCTAAAATACAGTATATCGAAACTGCCAGCAGCATAACACAAAGTGTGTCATATAGTTTTGTGTTTGAAATGATGACCTGTCTTATAGGAACAGGCAGCATTACAGCATTGTGACAAAAAGTGATGGTAAAATGGTAAATGGTAAAACTGCAGGTTAGGTTATTATGATGACTGGAAAGAGATGTATACCGATTAATGCGTCACTTGTTAGTTGAGGAGTATGAACACTCCCACTCACTCACCACCATCCTCCTCTGTCTTTCACCTTCTCTACATAAAAGATGGAGAGTTATAAACTCCCTGCAGTATGGTTTTACGCAGCATGGCCACACATGGGCCTGTGGTCTGCCCCCTGCCCAGAGTCTTTTTACTCCCCTCCCTCCCTTCACCCTCGACCTCGTGAGTGAATTTACCCTTGTTCCACTAGAAAGGCAATGATAAGGTATCTGGGCCTCCATAGCAGTGCAGGGCTAAGAGGTATACTGTGTGTATACGCTGACACACAGCCATGCATGGATATTCACGTACAGAGCTCTACTTTCACAACCTGGGCAGGACTGTGGGCTCAGGGTTGGTGGCGGTGGGCTTGGGGCTGACACGTTTCTGCTAACAATCACATCACACACAGGGACCCACATTCCAACTTCCTTATGAACCCCCCCCCACACACACACACACACATTCTGTTTCCTACCTCGTCCTCGTCCTCCAACAGGTCGTGGTGGAAGTGTGCAGGCATGGGGAAGACTAAAGTGGTCAGTAAGACTAAAGTGGTCAGTTTTCTGGGTTTAGAGTAACAGATATATTCATGAAAATGTTTACAGATATACTAAACAGATTAAAAAAAAAATTTGAATATATTTAATCAGGTCAGGAGAGATCTATCACTAGACCATCTTTTTTAAATATTGTAGAAATTAAAATGTCATTAAAATTATTGCAACTGTATCACATCTGGATCTAGTTCATCTTGACATATTGGCTATAGTCAGTTAAGTGAAGCACATGTGATGTGTGGCTGTGTTGCATAACATGTCCTCTGCTGCCCTCTAGTGATACTTTTAAATGGTTCACTAATGGCATGACGTGTACCGTCCGAGACGTGCAGTGTGAGAAGTACAATTAGCAAATGCATGGAATTGCATGATCATAAAAGTTCACTTAATATTTCATCTATGTATTTTATCAGTATAGTGTGGTGAGTTAAGAGTTGTGGCAGCACAGTTTACAAATTAAACAAAATGGTAAAATACAGCATGAAACAGTAAATATGCTACATGAAACCATACAACTAGAACTGAGAGGCTTTTTTAATTCAATATATACTTTTATAAATCCATACATTTTGATGAAAACAGAAAAGTAAAAGATAAAATCCATATAATAGTTAAAACGGCATTGATAGCTTCCAGGCAACTCGTACTGATACATGGTTTTCTATAGTTTGAGAAAAATATAATGGGGAAGTGTCCTATGTTGTATTTGTAGAGTAGGTAGTTATGTGTATACTGCAGTACTGTTCATTATATTACAGACTAGTACTTTATCTTTGATATTATTCAATTACCTGTTTTGTTTGATTTACATAATCACATAAAATTACTTTATTAAATGAGACCCCAGGAAGATTAACTGTTGCATCTAATGAGATCCCCCCCCAAAAAACCTGTGGCTTATGACCACATAGCTAAGTAAGTCCTGTCAGTAGATCTGGGATGGGGCTGTAGGTGTTACTAAACTGTGTTGGATGGTATATGCATAATAAAGACAGAATACCATGGGCCTCCAGAGCACAAACATATGTACAGAGACACTGACATTGCAGACGGCCAGCCACCTACCAAGCTGAGGTAATGAGCATGGGAATCGTGTGGTGTGGTCTGGTCCAGCCATGGCCACATTCACAGATCCTGGGGGTCTGCGGGCCATCATGCCTCACTTCAGTGAGGTCAAAGCACCTTCAACTCTGACATGTTCAAATGCTCAAAATTATGACTCTGTCAAATCCAGAAATTATGAATTAGGTATTTCCTTTACCTCTGTTGAGTCTTCCAGGAACAGCTCTGAATCCCAGGCAGTTACTTTCAGGCTAATAAGAGGGATGCAACACACTGAAGATAAAAGCCAAGCCCTGATATACTGAAAAGATTACAATCTGAACGCGAGAGCAAGTAACTGTACATCTGTCTTACTCTTAGGGGGGGAACTGGGTGGAGAATTGTGCCAAACCTGGCCCTATATAAAACATTACTGTTTTGTAATGTTTTGTATGATGTAAATAATTATGTAATGTACAAGATTAGATTACAATGGACATTTGTTGACAGAAATAAACTCTTTCTGAATTTGTTAAACATATCAAAATTAAAACACATTGAGAAACGTTTCAGAAAACTGAGCAATACATAGTTTTATAGTACTGCAATTAGTTTTTGACCTCATATCTTTAAAGCTGTTTCAATGCCACAATAAACAGGCAAGATAATGATTGAATCCTTATGGGAAATAAGAAAGTTGAGAAACATGCTGCTCGTTAATGGAAATATAGAAGTAAAAAGTTCAAAGAGGGAAAAAGCATAGAGGGAAATTACTCAAGAGTAGCGTGACACAAAGGGGAAGGCATTTACAGTATAAGAAGAACCAGGAAAGTAACCAGGTTAGAACCCCGTAAACAGACCAGATTGAGAATTGGACACTAATGCGAAGAGCATTTTTCAACTGACAGGAAAAACGTCAATACTGTTTCTTGAGAATAGCAAGATTCTGAAACCATAGAGCGTCTGCAGGAAATAAAATGCAGTAGTGAGACAGGAAGTGATGACAGAGTCACAATGTATAGGGCACAAGAATGAATGCTACTCTGGAGTGTGGAGGTAGGGTGCAGGGCAGAAAGCACCAGTAGATGGCAGTAATGCAACTACAAGGATGCTATCTGCCATAAAACCTCAAAGAAGAAGGAGACTAAATTCAAATGCAACATACAAGATGGTAATCCACAGCTCTCAGGTACGTGGCTTACTTGAATAGATCCCTGGAATACCCCATGCCCTCTACACCAAGTGAGATGTACAAACGCACTCATCTCACAGGCAGCATTGAAGTGTCTGTTCTTTAGTAATATGCACATTCTGTATTGATTCTTATTACATGCAGCATACGATCATCTCAAGTTTCAGACCCTGGGACTGGCAAACCACACTGAGTCTATGTTGGCTTCCTTTTATGGAGCTGTTCCTGGGGGAATGCGCCAAGTGTGGGATAGGTAGAGGGGGGTTGTGATGTTTTTATAAGTAAACTATAATTTTGGAGCATTTGTTTGGTAAATGTAATCTGTTTTACATGTTTACTGAGATTAATGTACTGTTAAATCATGATATTTACATTTTTAGGAACATAACATAACTTCCGTGACTTAATTGCTGTATTAAGTGGTGTTACCTGTAGTAGGAGGAGCTATGGGTTATAAAAGCAAGAGTTTGGAGCCTTTCTCGAGTGATTGGACAATTCAGTGCTGATAGTGGCATGCAGGTGTTGTTGTCACTTGCAGTGAGCACACACTCAAAAGGGTATAGCCAAGTGCTTTTTGAAAGACTTTTGTTTCCTCAAGCTCTTCTGCACTAATTATGCAGCTCCAATTGCACTGCTGAAAACAACTGGACTTAACATTAGACTGGAGCAACCGCAAGCTTCTGACTTGCAGCTTCCTTTTGGGGAAGAGACTGAAAATGCTCTGCAGGAAAAGGATTTGGATATTGGCATCATTGGATGATCGTGAGGGTAAGCTATCAATATCAAACATGCAATAATGTTCAAATCCTTCTATAGATATAATTGACACTATAATGTTTCTATTTCTATAATATTAAAGTATGTAGGGAGTATTTTGTTATGCTGAAAGCTGATACATTTGTATACATGACTGATGTTGGGCCATTAAGGGATGATGGTGAATGAATGTACAAAGATATTAGCTATTGCTTACCACTTTGAGTAGAGTTCTCTCAGTAGGAACATGGGAGGAAGATTGATTTGTATTTTTTTAAATGCAAGAATGATAGCTGAAGGGAAACTGCGATGTATTTGAGTATTTTTCTCTTGGAAATTGGGGTTTTCATGCTTTTCACACATCTTAGACTGCTAACCAAGTTAGTTATAAATCCAGCTGGAAAACAGCTGGTCTATTGTTGTGTAGTGATGCTGCTAATAAGCAGGCAAATACAGTTGCTAGAGCAAGAGCACAGGTAAAGGGGTTAAGAGAAGACGCTACTCTGTTTAGCAAAACTGCATCATGTACAATACAGTAAATCATGCGATTTTCATTGAGCAGTTTGCTTGACTTTGACATTGGGTTTTGATCATGTTGTGGCACAGGGCTGCAGGGGCGTCGGACTGGGGGGAAAAGGGGGACTGAGTACCCAAAAAGATGCTAGAATGAATAGCTGTGGATGCGGGGAGGGGCCCATAGAAAATGCCTTTTGTACAGGGCCCAGAATGTTGTGCTACGCCCCTGCAGGGCTGCAACATACACTGAGTACCATTGGTTGCGTATGTCAGAGAAAGGATGTTAGCCTTAACTGACCTCTTGTGAGTCTCTTGCTGTGTCGCTTCCCGTGAGCTGGGTGGGTAGCTGGACCCGGTGTCCTCTGGTGTGTCCAATTGTGCATTGATGAACTGATACAGTTCATTTTGGTTAGGATGAGGGATATTATTTATTGTCCATCAGTCTCAACCAATGAGTTACTTGCTGCAACAAATGATGAGTACTGATATGACAGATGAATAGTTTGCTCATTCAGCGGCAGTGGTAATAATAACCATTATTTAGAAACTCTTAGACAAAAGTGGCTGGAATATTCAGTAAACAAGACGCAGCATTTTGTAATATTTGCTAATTTCACTTAAAGGTGGAGTAGGTAAGACTTATAAAACTGTCATATTTGCTGAAACTGACCCTATGTTCCAGTAGAACTACATGAAGCACGTAATTTAAAAAAATAAAATCCGGCTCCTCATGGCACCACCTACAGGCTGTAGTGCGATTTGCAAAAACCCACCGCTCCCTGTTCAGATAGACCAATCAGGGCCAGGGGGGGTGTCTAACTGTGTGTCAATCACTGCTCATGCATCCATTCTTCCTTGTGGGGGGAGGGGCTTAGGAGACTGTTTTGGGCTTTAGCGGAAAGAGGGGAGGGACTGAGAAGTTGTCGATGTTCACATTTTTTGGCTAAGTCCTGGATCTTTGCAATCCTACCTACAGCACCTTTTAATCTACACTACACCCTTTTGGGTGATTTTAAAAGTATTGTCATTAAGATATTATTGTTTTAAATAGGGGTACACCATCTTGAGTTTATACTTTTTGTCTTTTAGGTATTAGGGAGTGAAATGTTGTGTATATACGATCTGTAAGTATAAATGTACTATATTTTGTTCTGACAGATTTGGTGTCTACATTGTAAAATGCAACATTTCACAACATTCTAGCTAAACCAAAAAACATATTATATAAATATGTCATTAAACAAATGTATAAGAACTGACACTGACTAAGAAAATATGAAATAGATTACTTTTCACAAAACCATTTTACAAAAAAAACAAATCTAAAAATCCACCGATTGAAGTTTCTCTCTCATATCATTGCATGACATCACAATTTACCAGTTTCATTTTGTGCATCTCCCTCAGCAGACAAAAGGCTTTCTACAACTTTTCCTATATGCAGTAGTACTACTTGAGACCTGTAAACAGACTTTGATGTGTAAAATGGGGTTGTCAGGTCCCCTTTAGGTGCTGGAACATTAAAAGATAACAGGACCACAGAAACCAATGACATCTGCTGACTGGTAAACATATGTATATGTATATGTCTCTGTCTTAATTATGATTGGGTGTTAACAATTTAATTAGCCGGTGTCTAGAGCAAATCTTTCTCCAGTGTGCCATTTATTGGCAGTTGCTCTGCTTTTTGTCGTGTTCACATTGTCAGCGACCTCTCCGAGATTTATTATGTTCTGCTTTTGTTGCAACTGTGAAATACAGAATTTGAGACCTGCTTTAGTTTGCTTGTTTGTTTGCAGCATTGCTTCTAGCAGTCTTGCTCCTCTAGCATGGTATTAAGTTTTACAAATCTGCAAAAATGTCATGTTTTGTAGGTTTTAGCGTTGAGCCCTGCAGCCGCCCTTGGTGAAACAGTACCCAGTGTGTGAGACAGCAGTTGTTTACATTTCATCTCTTAATGTCACGGGGTAAGACTGGTGGTTTTCAAACCCACACATAGCACCCAAAGAAGCCAGACCGAATATCTTAAACCTGTAATAACGTTTTTTTGTCTTTGTCCACTTGGGTCTAGCTGAAACAAGTTGAACACAACACTGACCCTAAGTTGATACAGTATGGTGGTGAACTTAGCATGCTTATTCACACTACCAGCAGTTACATGGACATTACGGCATTCATTTGGTGTTGTTTTTGTGGCTACCTAGCTAATTTAGGTCTAATATTTACTCTTTTAGCTTTCTTTTTGGTATCTAACTCCTTAGGGAAATATTATCAATACTAGCGACCTCTTTAACATACAAGCAGTCATGAGATCCATTGTTAAAAATATTGACTATAGCTGTTCTAAACTACTATTATTAATCTATACATCTGTATGTTCTGGTGGCTGCTGTTTGTTATGCTCTTTCCATTTCCCATGCACTTGTTCATGGGATTTGTAGATAAAGTTGTGTAGTGTTTTTTTTTTTGACTGGGGTTCAAAAACCTGTTTTTAGTCATGCCTGGCGAGTGTTTAGGCCCATCGCTGGTTGAGGGGGTGCATGGTTGTGTCTAATGAGCCACTCTGCCTTCATGGTGGTTTGTGTTTGGCTCCCCCTCCGTCAGGGCTTTGCACCTGCACATAACTAGTGTGTGTGAGGCTCCAGGATGGTCTCTTTTGATTCACTGCAATGCTAGACAGAGGAGTGTATATAAAGGGTTCCACTTGTGTTCTTATGGCAAGTGGCATGTGATATGAAACCAAAATCACGACACTCAGATCCACAAACCTGTGTCGCGGTGTGAGAAGGCAGAATCGGCCGATATTGAAATCAGTCAATATCAATAAATAAGGTCTCTGTTGTATTACTGTGTTGCAAAGTGGCATGTAATCAATGACAAAACGATGCCATGTGGCAGAAAAAAAAGTTGTATTACTTTAACTGAGTATAACTCTCCTTCAGTCACCTCAAAAGAAGTGCGTTTGTGTAGGTAGATTGCATTGCCCATTAGAAGGTGTATCGTGTATTTTTACATATTACAATTTTTGCATTTCCACAATACCCTTTGAATGAAAGCACATGCATATGACTTGAATCCTTTAGCATGCTGGTGCGTGCGTCTCTCTGTGTTTGTGGTGAGCCTTCATTCTAATCTGCCAACCAGTGGTTGTGTATGAAGTGCTGCTGATGGTGGAGACTATTAGGCCTGTGACGGGAGAGTTGGCTGTCTTCTCCTATTCCCCACAGCTCATTTAAACTTCCAGTTGATGGTGGAGATTAAACATCCTCTCTATGGAGGGATTCTGCGGCTAGACTTGGGGCTGCTATTTAAGAAACTTGAATGAGTGAAAAGCATGTAAAGAACCCATTTAGTATAATACAACAGAGAAGCAGTGGTTTGCATGTGCAAACAATGCATCATGCCTCACACGATATGCCACACATGTGGCCTGGTTCACATCTGGTTATCTTTTAGGTTTTGCAAATGTCAGGTAGGCCTACATACTGCATTGTTGAAATGGTAATATTGAAAACGGTTGAATTTGGTGTCCTTGCTATTTATGAACTATTTTTGTAATTGTATTGGAACAATTCTGAAAAGCCAATTTTATTTATATAGCCCAAAGTCATAATTTAACATTAGCCTCATGGGGCAAAATGGAATAAACCTCAGGAAGAGCAACTGAGGAGAGATCCCTCTGCCAGGACAGACGTGCGATAAATCTAAAAATTACAATATAGACAATCCATGTAACAATATGGCTCATAGACAATATATGGTATTAATATGGATTGTTTGGTACTATGATATTCATTTGTTCAGAGTTTTTATCCTTTCTGTGAATGGAGAAAAAGACATAACAATTAACATTCTTTTTTTGGGGGGGGGGCTGTTAAACCAGACTTGCAAGGGGTGACATGGGCGAGGGATTACTCTCAAGGGACTGGCTCCCTATCAGAGGGTCTGGGGGCTGCCCAATGTGAGATTCTGAGAATGACCTGCAATGGACCAGCTCCATGTATTTGTGTATGCATCTTTTTACTTAGGTCCATTTTTTATTATTTTGAAATGTGTATACTGTATTATTCCCCTTCTCTCTCCTCCTTGCACATATCTCCTCTGATCACACACTTACGCATATGATTACACAACACACTTTCATACATGCAAATATGAATATCTATAGTTCTCCCACTAACAAATTAAATCTCATTTCCGAGAGGACTGGACAGTACAGAAGACAAGACATCCCCCCCAAAAAAAATATATATTTAAAAAATATTTATTATTTATTTATTTGAAACAATACTATTTTTGCTGCTGTTAGCAAGACTGACTTGCATCAAGGACTGAAGGATATCTATTCCCAGGAAGAATGAAGTGATGCTAAATGAAACCCATGAAATGCCTAATGGTAAAAGTTTTAAAGCTGAAGGCATTTAGCCTCAAGTTGGCCAGACTTTAGACAAATAACTTTGCACCTAATTCCAATTTTGACTAGACACGAGATGATGTGGCACAGGCGCTGGTGTCATCAAAGACCCAAAAATGTTTCCCACTACATTTTGTAATATATGATTACCAGATTCAATAACAGATTCTTGCACTATCATGTCTTTGAGCAAGCCATAACACACCGACAGCTCCAGGGTTAGGGGTTTGTGACTAAGTAGCATTAGAGCTGACAGCAAAAGAAATGGAGAACTTAATTGACTGACAGGTAGGCATGTCGGTGAGCTGCAGATATCTCAGAACAATGTAACTTTATCCTCGGAAGTGACATTTTGAGCTGCACCTTAACACCAAAGTCCAGGTTTACTCCTCCTGGGCTTGTTGCTGTAAAACAAACAACCATACATTCATTCCACGTCTTTGAAACCCTTAAGCTTCATCATCACCTTTTTCTATTTGATGTCTTTAGTCCTGACGCACAGGCTTCTCTTTTTTTCTTCAGGCGACACCTTTCATAGCATAGACACTGATACCTAAACTACAACTGAGTTGTATCTTGTACAACTCAGTTGTAGTTTTCCACTGTTATGTCATTTTCTACTTTTTCATGTTTTGGCCATTCCGAAAAAATAAACACATTCCTGCATCGTATTTGTCCTGAAAATGAAGCCTTTGCTGTTAGGGTTAAGAATATCTTGAGATTGACATGAATGCACAGTGAGGTTAAGTGTGATCTACCAAACTGTAAACCCTCCATCTTCCTTTGTAAAGGATCCTGACTTTTCAAAGTAATGAAAAAACAAGAAATTAATACATGCACTGCTCCTCTCACTGAGTGACCGTACAATTCTTCATCTGATCTTGTTCAGTCCAACTTTTATCCAGTTCCTAATAAAACTTTTCTGTAATAATATTCTTTGTACAGTAGAGTGCGCTGTCACCTCATATAAGGGCAGCTGCCATGGCAATGAAAGTAATCACATAACCTTTTTTCCAACAAACAAAGCAAGATGCATTGATGCCTACATTTTGATGCCTCCATATGAAGGAAACGTGTATGTTTTCCTCTTATGACCATTGTCTTCTACATTTTTTTCATTTAGAATCCTATCGCAGGAAAACTGACATCCATCTTCTGTAGTATTTTTTTTTTCTGTAGCATGGCATGCTATTGCTGATTTTGAACAATGTTTCTTAGCCACCACACAAAGGTGTGTGTGTGTGTGTGTGTGTGTGTGTGTGTGTGGGGGGGGGGGGGGGGGGGGGGGGGGTGGGCTAATTGCCATCCAACAATGGAAAGATGTAAAAGTTTTAAGTTGGCTTTGTTCTCTAGAGTCATAGCCAGCAGTTACACTGCACAGCAACAGATTCACTCACTCTTCAACTGCTATAACTGAAAAGCTTTCTGAATGCACTTTCAGTTCAGTTTAACACTGTTCTGTGTAAGTTTTTACTGTTGCTGCAGTTATAAACTTTTATGGTACAAATTCATGGCACTTAATATTACAACCACGTGGCTTGTGATAGTCACTGTAAATAGGGAACCTCAAAATATTTCTTATTTCAAAGGCAAATCAGACTTTTCTCTTGACGCAGTTTGAATCAAAAGTGTTTTCATAGCAGTGATTGGACAACCTTTTTGTCTTTTAACACTCAGAAACTGGAATGACAATACAGACATTTGTCTAACCTGATATCAGATTTATAATTTACTGTATTAACTTAAAATAAGGAAAAACTAATCTATGTACATGTACAACCTTAAATATGTTTAACATAGGCTATAAAAAAAAACTTCTTCCCATTTTCACACACACACACACACACACACACACACACACACACACACACACACACACACACACACACACACACACACACACACACACCACACACACACACACCTCCCTGTATGTAATTTATGATCCACTCAGCAGG